>CM074197.1:33856467-36256467 GCA_037179385.1 Holothuria scabra
TCACATGGGGTCAAACCCTGAAATCCTTGTTTACACAATATCTCATTGTAGAAAACTTTGATTAATTTCAAACTTGATATGTTGATGCATTATGATGTTCGGAAGAACCCTATTGATTTTGGTAGAGGTCAAAGGTCATTTGGGGTCGTAGGGGTCAAACTCAGAAAAACTTGTTTAGGATAGCTCAAGGTACGAAACGTGGATGGGTTTCATAATTAGTATGTGGATGAATTATGGTGAGAAGATGTTCAGTATAAGGTGTTTTTTGTGGAGGTGAAAGGACATCTAGGGTCATGATCACTCAAACTCTGAAAAACTTGTCAAAGTGGGATATCTCAAGGTAGGAAACTTGGATGTATTTCCTAATTAGTATGTGGATGTGTTATGGTGAGTTGAAAGTACTGTACCTGTTGTTTTTGGTGGAGGACAATGGCCATCTGGTATCACCTGGCATCAAACTCTGAAAACCTTGTTTGCAGAATATCTTAAGGCACAGTTTGAAATTTGGCTTTTTGAATATAGAAATGTTTTGGTTAAAAGAAAAACCAGTTATTTACAGGTGGAGTCAAAGGTCACTTTGGGTCACCAGTTGTTACAAGAAATGTAGCATTTTATTGAAAAAAGCATGTACGTGTCATCGAAACCTCAATGCATTTTTGCATTCTGGTTTTTATTGGAGTTTTACACCATATATTTTCAATGCAGAGGTGTCTACTGTCTTGTGTTGTGTGATGGTACTGGATTGTATTTTCTTTTCCAATGTACAAATAACACCCACCATGTCAGTTTGTTCTGTTTTTACAGTATCTGGTATATTACTCAGTTTGGGAATCAAACATACCAGGACCCCCAAGGTAAAAGGGAGATGTTTTATGACCCCACCAATACCTAAACCCTTTCACTAGGGAGTAACAGTTGGTTTGTAAAGAGCATTGTATGATTAAATCATGTGCTTAAGCATGTATTGCAAAGAAATATTTAATTACAGGGCAATACCATGGGCAGAATGGGATTATAATCAGAGAATATTTGCAAATGAATGCAGGGCAAACTTAAGTTTTTCAGCCAAAAAGAACACTCATTGCTTCCACATTACCCACTTTGATCATATCATCAAAATAGTGCAAAGAGCATAGAAGAAACTACATAACTTAGTTACAATATATTGGCAAAAATTAAGTGCAACTTCCTCCTGCCCTTTGTACAAACAATGTGTGTCAATAAGTTCTGAATCCTCAGATTGTCCCTTAAGCTTGTTATGCCACAGGATTTTACAAGGAAATGCGTTTCCCTGTGTCATGGGTTCACCAGTTGCCACACTCTGCCACAAGTTTACCTCAGGTCTGCCACAGGTTTGACTGTGGCAATTGAATTTGATTTTACCACAGAATTTTAAGGTAACACTCTAGTGGCTTCAAAAGTTGAAAGTGGGAAACTTGTGTAAATCTGCCAACCTGTGTTAAGGAAGTGTCAAAACCAAAGCTTTATTACCAAGAAACATGTGAGGTTCACTTTGTTTTTCACATGTGATCAGGCATGGTAAATGACACAGGTTGGCACACTTATGGGAACTCTTGTGTATCTCTTCCTCTCCAATACCCATTTCATAATTCTCTGCTTCTTTACAGGTCATTCATAGCACATCCAAGTACTTCTCAGAAAAATATAGGTCTCACAGTAACTCCTGGAGCAGAAGAAAAATGCCCTTTTTGCCTCAGAGATTGGAGTGGGAGTGATGATGAAGTGCAAAATTTGAAACAGAAAGTATGTATTAATCCTTTTCACAATTCCTTGTTGGAACCTTTGTCATAGTATGAATTTTTGTACATAGCAGTTGATAAACATTTAAATATCTCTCTTTAAAAATAATTTATTTTGGGGTTTTTATCAAATAGACTCCATCCCATTTAACATCTGATGAGTACGTGTGAAATATTATATTTTTGTCTTCTCAAAAAACGTCCCTTTGCAAATTTAAGTTTGCTGTGAAAGTGTTGCGGCATTGTTAGACTTGCCCCAAGTCTCTCGAGATGTTCCCTCTCAGCTGTAAGGATTCTTCCCTGTCACTATTCCTTCTCTAGGTGTCACCCCTTTGACCTCTCCCAATGCACCACGCAGATAAATCAACTTCTCACACTCTCCTCTTTCCACTTCGATTTGTTTATAACACCAATACACACTGTGCTAACCAACCCACATGGACCAACACTGTGCACATATCAACAAGGGGTGATGTAGCTTGCCTCTGGAGACATGTAGCTTTTGCAACTAGTGACATAGCATTTTGGATGGTCCGGTTTTTAATCACTAACCTCTGTAGCCAATGAAAAGCTTTCTATTTGTAAACAGACAAAATGAAGCACAGTTCATCACACGATGATCTTAATGAATATCCACCAAAAGTCACAAAATGCCAAAGCCGATTGGATAATACAGCAAACTATCTTGAAATATATTCATCTAAATTCTTGGATGAATAAAACAATATAGAAGTTAAAGATGATGACGTGAACAGTTGCAAAAGATACAAGTCTCTCACGGAAAGCCACGAGATTGAACTGGCCACTCAGCAGGCTTGTGTGTGTGAGCTGTGTACAGTCTTCGAGAACCATTGTAAACAGATGTTACAGCACTAGCTCATAGAAGTTGCAGCAACGGACAGTGGGAATTAATCTGAACAGTTGCAAAGCAACACAATGCAATGGAATCACAGTGAATACGTGAGAGACTTGGGGCAAGTCTACGGCATTGTAAGAATCAATAATTTTCGATGGTGTGAAGACTTGTTTTTTGTACTTGCATCTTCAGTTATCTAGTTTGTTATGCATACTGTATTTGGGGTCTAGCTGGTGTTCTCAGGGTCCAATGTTCCCATAGTATTATGTTCTTAATGTTCATTGTTCCCATGGGTCATTGTTCCCTGTTGTTTGTATTATTTCAAAAATGGGTTTGAGGATGTTACAAAACATTAAAAACAACAAGAGAGCACATGTGGTATAAAAAGTTGAAAAGTTGTCCGGATTGACTTATTATTATCCAACTACCTGCATGAGTCCTGTCTTACATACCAGCCATCTCATAAATCAATAGTTTATTGCCTGTACTGTTAGCTACTTTCTTCTGATTTGCTACCCATCCGAGGTACAACTCAAAGTAATGCACACTGCATTTGCAGCTTTAAATGTATGACGGAGACACTGCATGCTTGGTAACAAGCTAGGCCCTGCCAGAAAATTAGGATGTTTTGAACTTTCTTAAATCGTGATAAAATCACTCCAAGAATTACCTTGTATGCAAGATAGGTATTTTCTGAAAGCCTTCTAACCATATCATTCACATATTTGGATACTTTCATTATTAAATTGAAAAGTTTAAAACAGTTTCTATCACTGCGTATCATAATATTTATATCCTGGTCCACTCAGATGGATACAAGATATGTCTATGTCTGTTCTGTGAAATGCATAAAAATAGGAGCCGGGGGGGGGGGGGGGGTGGGGTCAGGATATTCTGCCAGTTTGTAGGGGCAGGTGAAACATTGGACAGGCAAGTGAATATTAGTGACCGCTTGCCCTACTTGGCAAGTGAGTTTAGAAGTTAATGTAGAGCCCTGATTTACAGCTTTTCATTACAATTTTGGTTCTTTTTTATTCTGGTTTAAATCTCAATAAGAGAGACACCAAACTTTTCATTGTCTTTTTCATGTAGATTTCTACCCTCTCATCAAAAGTTACACATCTGAGAATGGATTTGAAAGCAGTAGAGGAGAATCTAGGCAAATGTTCCACTGCCATTGAAATGGTATGTACTATAGTCATTCACTGTTCTTTTTTGTATCCTTGTAGAGTCTATCTGGTCATTTGTTTCCAATTCTTTTCCGCAAAAATTGAAAAAAAAATGGTCTAAAAGAATCTGTTCATGTGGAAGGCATGGAGTCAGTAGGATATCTAGCTCTCTCCATTTAAAATCCTTTCACGTTGAAAACAAAATTACAGACTTCAATTTATAAACTGTTGGACAACGCCTCTCAACCAGCCTTGGTAACGCATTATGAGCTACAAGTGCTGGTTTGGAACAGCGAGTAACAGTTTCGTTTTGTTTCTTTTATTGTTTTATCGCTTTGAGATATATACATACAAATATCACGTATAAATACAACAAAAGGAAGTACACAAAAACCCTGGAGGGCTTGAGAAGGTACACTTTCTAAGAAAAAAAAAACAAGCAGACTACAGACAAACACAAAAAGCTTATACAGTAGCAAAAAAGGGAGGTTATAAAAACATAGCAGAGGTCAAAAAAGAGAGAGAACTTTCCCAGCTAGGAAACCCATCCCCTAAACCACACACCCCACCCCACCCTACCCAGCAACAGCCGGCTGCGAAGGAAAATGCTTAAGACAGTTTAAAATTGCAAAACGTGATGATAAGAAGCCTATGGAATGAACTCAGTGTATTACAAGTAAGTTGTGTCAAAATCACCTTATGCAATCAGTTGTTTGTTTTTGACTGTGTTGCGAGTTGTTTTTGATTCCTTGCCGTAGGCAAAAGAGGTCAAAGGTCATTTGAGGTCACCAGCGGTAAAATTGCGAAAACGCCGAAAATGGCTTGTAAACACGATATCTTCAGATAGGATTGCCCGACAATTTTCATACTTGGTATATAGATTTGTCATGTTGAGAGGGAGAACCCTATTGTTTTTGGTAGAGGTCAAAGGTCATTTGAGGTCACCAGCGGTTAAATTGTGAAAACACTGAAAATGGCTTGTAAACATGATATCTTCAGGTAGGAGAGAACGACACTCTTCATATTTGGTATATAGATTTTTCATGTTAAGAGGGAGAAGCCTATTGTTTTTGGTAGAGGTCAAAGGTCATTTGAGGTCAATAGCAGTAAAATTGCGAAAACTTCGAAAATGGCTTGTAAACACGATATCTTCAAAAGGAGTGACAGATACTCTTCATATTTGGTATATAGATTTGTCATGTCGAGAGAAAGAAGCCTATTGCTTTTTGTAGAATTCAAAGTTCATTTGAGGTCACCAGCGGTAAAATTGGGAAAATCCTGAAAATGACTTTTAAACATGATTTCTTCAGATAGGAGTGACCAACACTTCTCATGCTTGGTATAAAGGTTTGTCATGTTGAGAGGAAGAAGTCTATTGTTTTTGGCTGAAGTCAAAGGTCATTTGAGGTCATCAGCGGTAAAAATGTGAAAACACCAAAAATGGCTTGTAAACATGATATCTTCAGATAGGATTGCCTGACAATTTTCATACTTGATGTATAGATTTTTCATGTTGAGAGAAAGAAGCCTATTGCTTTTGGTAGAGGTCAAAGGTCATTTGAGGTCACCAGCAGTAAAATTGCCAAAACTTCGAAAATGGCTTGTAAACAGAGTATCTCCAGATAAGAGTAGCAGATACTTTTCATATTTGGTATATAGATTTGTCATGTTGAGAGAAAGAAGCCTATTGTTTTTGGTAGAGGTCAAAGGTCATTTGAGGTCACCAGGGGTAAAATTGCAAAAATTCTGTGCCTAAAATGTAAAGAAAAATCTATCAAGCACTGTCAATTTGAAAGCAGGTAAGGTATTTAATGTTGATTTTAGTTTGAAGTTTTGCCCTATAACATTTAGTACCAGTATTAATGTGCATACAAGTGGGTAGAACAAAATCTGAAAAAGTTAAAAAGGAAAAAACCTGTTCATCAGGCCGACATGTTAGTTAATTTATCTTTGTTATAGGTATGTTGATTTTGCCATAAGTATCTCGGCCTACAGATTTTTATGAATTATATTTCCTACTCTTAAGTGAAATTTTTTAGCAGTGTCTGGAACATGTGAGTTAAACAAAGGCTGTGTGAGGGTTATTTGGGGACATAGTCTGAACATATTGGAGAAAGCTTCCATGCCCACAAAGCAGAGGAATTGTTCAGTGGGGATCTTTGTAAGTGTAAACTTTGAACAGATCAAGTGCTCTGTATGATGCCCCAAATTTTTTTAGAGCATACAAACATTGTTTCTTCCGTAAACCTAAAGAAAAAATGAAGATAACATTAAATTTAGTATCAAAGATTGTTAAAAGTTACAGACAAACCTTGTGCCACTGTCCTCATAAGGACATGTAAGTGGGAACTAGATAATTAAATACACCAGGGGTTATTAGTTTTATAAAAAGAACTAAATAACTGATCATTTGGATCAAATACCCTTGAGCATGCTTGAACTGAGATTGTCTTATTGAATGAATCAAATTGTAACTGACCCACCAGAGTCTGTGAAAATTGCAGGTCACTGTTATCTTACCTAATTTATCACATTTGACTGCCACTGTGTCCTGAGGGGTTTTCTCATTGAATCATACAGCTCAATGGATTTAATCATTTCCTACCTGTCTGGAGATGTGTCTGACACTTATTTAGCCCTCTCAGTAAGGCTTGTTTTTCAGAAAGTGCTGTAGTTCAGGTAATCAAAACAAGCATAATAGTATCTGCTGTGTATCTATCAAACAAAGGACACTTGACTTGTACTCTATTATATGGTGTTCCTACAGTAGAAGCAGATAATTTAAGGCACATTACAAATCTTGTTGATTTCTGGATTAATAGGATTCCCAATTTTCAAGGACATCATAGTCATTGGGAAGGGCATTACACCAAAAAAAAAAAAAAGGAAAAAAATGGATCATAGAGAGCCATCCTCAGTATCCAAAATTTCGTTTTAAAGGAGCGTGTTCCAAAAATATCTCTTCCTCAAGTTAATAGACAACATAATTTACCAGCATCATAACTGCGTGGGAGATTTCTCTTGTTTGTGGAGGTCAAAGGTTGAGCGTCACAAAAGGGCAAAACCTTGTAGACATGACATTTTTATGTGGTTATTGAACTGTGGAGGGATCTCATATTCAGTTTGTGAATTGCTCATATTTAGCATGTTGATGGTCTCTTTAGGTAGTTGCTCCCTATTGTTTTAAGTGAGGGTGAAAGGTCATTTTGGGTCACATGATCTCTAAAGGTTTTGACCTTACTAGTATACCTCAGTATTTGTGAGGGATCTCATGTTTGTCATGTGGGCATCCATGTTCATTATTACAATATATCATATGGCAAGGAATCACTAAGCCTTTTGGCTTTCTAGTTAACTGCTTATACAGTAGCCACACAGACAAACATCAGTGATTGGTCTGCCACATGGCCCACTCACTTTACGTATGCCTAAGTTTGAGGGACACGGAACAAATTGGTAAGGGATGCAACAATACATGCATATGAACCATATACTGTCAGTTGAAGTGGAAATATTACAGCAATTTTGTTTTCGTGGTGGCTAGTCAATATGGAAATAATCATCACAACCTTTGTCTGCGATTACTTTATACTCAGTTTTGTAAAATTATTAGGATTTTGTGCCAGCATTGCAGCTATTTGTTGACCATGTATAAAAAAAACATAAATATTTTGCAAGAAATGATTAACAAAATTTGCAAACTGGATCTAGCACTTTGAGCTACATTTCTGTAATGAAATAATTTCACTGGACTGCGTATTATATGCAGTCCGACACTATATTGCTGCCTTGGTGCTGGGTGCTCAGCATATTAAGCAGTGGAGTAGGAAAAGCGAGCCAGTGAGCCACAACTGGAATGAAGGGGTGGGCTGGGTCAATTTGAACCAATTTGTTGAAAACTGGGCAGTAAAACTCCACATAGCGTAACCTAACCAACAATGTTGTCTTATGGAAGAGAGACAATTCACAGTCCTGGGGCCCATTCCACAAAGAGTTACGCACAATCTTAAGTTTGATTCCCCATACTTAAGTCAACAGTAAATCAAACTTAAGATCATGCGTAACTCTTTGTGGAACGGGCCACTGTTCCTTGTAAAGAAATTCTCATTTTGACATTTCAGTATTGTTCAGGTTACCATAGCAATAACAATTGCTACTTATTTTAAGTGAATAAAAACATTGAAAAAAATTACACACATTTGAAATAAGGAAAATTTTCACAAATTTACAAGCAGAAGTGAAAATTGAACATGCTATTGAAAAAGACTATGTAACAAACTCTTCATCCTTGCATGCAACATTTGTTTTTGCAAACATGTGAGAAGCTATTTTCATTGAAATTTTGCAATTTGATATTCTGTTTGTGCACAGTTTTGCTATATAGGATTTCCAAGTGTGAGAAAAAAGCTACAATAGAATTTGCTTTATCAGGGATACTTTTATATAGGTTTACTGTCCATCTACAGTAGTAAGCAATGCAAGAAGGTGCTTTTCCAATATGATGTAATTTACTAAAAAGCATATTAGCAGTAGCCCCAAACCTGTTTTGAAGCATAAGTGTAATGTTTCTTAAAAACCTTTTTTCCAAGTCTCATCCAAGTTTCCTCCATGATACCTCAGGATTTAAAACCAGGTAGTTACTATGTAGGACATAATTCTCAAATTCAGCAAAAAGACATTGCCCTACATTTTTTAACAGCCAATGATTCATCAAAAATGGTGCGAATAAGTCGACACTGGTTGAAATTTTAATTTTGTCATTTTCCTCTTAACTATATTTTACATGTTTTGTAGGTCTTTCTGCTAGTCCTCCAGTGTCAAAAACCATGAGGCAATAATTTGGGGGTAAGTCCCTTACAGATGAAATGTGTGATTTTATTTTCCAGGATTTGTAAGATTCACAAGAATTTTTGAAATTTCTTATTTTAGGATGAGAAAAATATCAAGGACATTAAAGGAATGGAGAATATTTCTCTGAAGCTCATGCCAAATATGTGCATGCTTAATTACTTTCTCAAAGTTGTCAGGAAGCATGAAACTGATATTGCTGCTGTACAAGCTTCTACATCAGACCAAAGTGAGTACAGGATATGTATGATTTTGCAAATATATTCATTGTTCTATGACATGTCTTGTTATGATGAGGTTTTCAGTCATGCTACATGTATCTCAATATTCATAAGTCAATGGGACAATGTTGCCATCTTACCCAGTATACGAAATGTCTGTTATAAATCAGAATAAGTATGTTCTCCACTCTCAAGGTATTTACTAATTTTGCATTTCCATTCACAGTGTTTATGGTTACACTTGTCTTTAAAGGGAAGTATTGCGTTGATCCAACGATCCAACAAAGAGTACAAAGAAAATTGCTCACATGATGATGCTAGAAGCCAATAGCAAGTTTTAGCCATCTCAAGCTGCCAAATAATAATCCAAAGTCTATCAGACAACTTCCTATTCAGGTATCTCGCGATCAATAAAGTAAAAGACATTTGCCCCCTTCAAAGACTATTTGCTCAATAGAGCAATAAGGTCGGTTTAAATGGGGTTAACTGTCGCAATTGCAGGGACAAGCTTCACCCGAGAAAGTGCCCTTTTCTGAGGTAACATTGGCTAAAACATCCTTTCCAATTCTAGCAGCATGCAGACACTACCCAACAGTTTAGTCTTAATCGTAAGCCCCAGCAGTAGCCACATCTCTTCAAAATACTATGTGCAAGAAGAGCCATGGATGTTGCATCATTTGAAATGTTTTAAGTTTGGGTGAACATATTATTCTTGAGCATCAAATAACTGGATTTCTATCTTTGGGGAACTAATTTCTTGAAAAGAAGGCTACCATACTGCCTTTTTTTTTTGGTAATCTATCACCCTGTGTCAATAAATATTAGTTTTAAAAGAACGAATTTTTCTTTCAAAACAATGGTAATATTTCTCTTCATCATGGTACTAAAGATTTGAATTCATGAAGTCTGAGTTTGATTCACAGATTTGACTCTTTACTTCAGCTGGATGGAGAAAAGTTTCCATTTAATAGATAGATAGAGTCAATCCTAATTTTGCAGAATCCAAACTAAAATAGAATGTTTTGTTTTGAGTGGTTTCCTTGTTTTACTTTTAGATATGAATTCACTGAATGCTATGGTAAAGCAACAGGATGAATTGAAAAGGCAGGTAAGTATCTTAGTAATTCCATCAACTGATTATTTTAAAGTAGTCAGGTTTGACTCCCATTTTCATTGCACTCAAGATGAATGGATTTTTTAAGATACCTAGCTTTATGTGGTTTAGTGTAATTTCTACTTTGAGTCAATCTTTAGAGTCCAACCTCTTCATATCTGACACTTTGATTACATATCTCTTAAATTAGAAATATGTGCACTCTGCCACCCTGTAATTTGTGGCATAGGTCATAGGTCGTCAGAGGTAAAAACAAAAAACCTTTGAAATGTGGTATGTCAATTAAGCTAGAAAGCAGGAATATGTCAGGTGGAGTTGAATCTAGGCTATATATCTATATGTTAATGGTGAAAATGTTTTGAGTCATTTCAATGGGGTATCCCAAGAAGAAAAGTAATGAAGCTTGTAACGTACATGCAGTTGCAGCACCAAACGGAGGCTTGGGGGGGGGGCATTTGCCCTCCCTGCCGGTCAGAACCTTTGCCCCCCCCAGTTTTCTCCCAGTCAGCTCCAGAATAATAGTGGCCTAACAAGAGTATCTACCCCAAGACTTGTTTTTTCCCCATACAGATATGCTAAAACCTCTGACCTTCCAGGGGAAGGAATCTCTATTATTGCATTTTTATGGAATGAGCATCTATGTATCAAATTTATTTTTCTCAGATCAGTATATTGTCAGATGGTATTCAGAAGTTGGAATTTTACTTCGAGGATCTTAGACGGTTAGTCTGCGAAGATGTCATGTATTTAGCTTCAAAAAAAGAATGTGAACTTTTGACTTCAGTTCAAATATGTTCTTCTGATTTAAGAAAATCAAATTTTCATTTTTACACTTAACCATAAGCTTTCCAATGGTTCTGTTTTAAAGTGAAATTTTCCTGTGTTTGGAACTATTTCCTAAGCTTTGAAAACTATGAAAAATGGAACATTCTATTGTAAGGACTTTTTGTTTTAAAAAAATACTGATACTAAAAATATCATGAAAATCATAAAAGCAACACCCCAGAAACAATGACTTGATTCCTTGCATATACCATCCACAATGTGATTACCATACGCATCATTAAGGGTTGAAAAAAGAGTTTGAATACATCCTTGGACCGTATCCATCGATTCAAGCGACTCATTTGCTTGTTTCACACTGTGCAGGCAGTGGACCATGTGCTATATGTTCCATTGGCTGACATGGTCGACAACATTGGTAAGTATGCTAAAGTTCAGATTTGTGTACAGATTTGATCCCTTCAAAAAACACTGGACTTTTTTCTTTGTGAACTTTCACCCCAGTTTCATAAACCAGCATGTGCTCATAGTTTGAATTCCCAAATATCAGTGGATATTATACCATTTCACATGAAACAGTTCATGGTGCAACAATACCCATTACTGAAATACAGCAACTTCAGGAAAAACAAACTCCTATCATGTGGCTGCCTCAGCAGGTTTTTTTTTTAGTTTATTTGATATGTTTACTCCGAAAGGTTAGGCAGTAGTGTATGTCTTTCCTCAAACAATTATTAATTTCAAAAAAGTCAGTTGATATAAGCTGCAAGTATGTGACTCTTGCATGTTGTTGATGAGGAGGTTGGGGTCACTGGGGAATTCTGGGAGGTTGTTTTGCCCGATACATTTAGTAGTAGGGCTGTGAACGTGTAGCAATTAATCGCTAAACGATCCCATGTGAAGTAAACGTTTAGTACAAAGCTACAAGCGATTAATGGCAAAACCTGGTTTTGACAGTTTTTTATCCATTTGTATACTCTGGTGATCCCTGATTCTTGTTAAATGGAACATTCTGGGCACAATTGAACCTTGTTAAGTTTCAGAATAATTTGATTTTACTATGCAAGATAACAACTATTAATATTTCTGCATTACGTTCAGTATCAATCACTACATACTGAAATTATTTTTTCTTGTGATAAGCTTATCGCTATTAATTGCAAAACAATCGCAAATTTTTGAGGTTAAACGTTTAGCTGTTTTGCTAAATGTTCATAGCCCTATTTAGTGGATGTAACAATCCCGAGATAGGTGAAGAAAACTGTAGAAGTGCTGCATTTGGCCAAGTGGAAGTGATACTGTAGTGACATGTTTCAACACTTGTCCTTTTTTTAAAGCTTTGGAACAATTTTAGCAGAGATAAAATAACAGCACAGATTTATTCTTGGATTAACTAGGGAAATAATCCAGTTGAGATGTGTAAAACAGATTTGAACATGTCTGATGTGCTTGTTCTAGTTACAGCAATAACAAAAAAATTCATCAAAAGGGTTTCAGTGGATAAAGTCTTCAACATTGTCCAAAATTAGAATCAGATTCCATTTCTCGCTCATGCTAGGAAAAGCCCCTTTATAGCTACTTTTCAAATTTGAAATTTGGTACCCGCTGTAGCAGGCACATGGCAGGAAAGATGGATTAAGTCAATTTCAATGGAGTATTGTGTGTGTGCATTGATCCATGAAGCTACTCAGGAAATGTTCATTGACCAGCTCAACAGAGGCATTGTGATTGGATTCTTCTATGACACGGAACACAAAAGCAGTGATAACTCCCAGGATTTATCTTTTTTTCTGCTTGGATACTTCAAATTTTTCAAATGGGCTAACGGGAGTTTCCTCTCATGTTTTTTTCTTAGGTTTACCTCGTTGTCAGAAAGAATGCAGACCAATTCATCTCAGCTACAGGTGGTTTCTAATAACATATCCCAACAAAGGGAAAAGGCTCATGATCTTCACAAAGAGATTGAAGATTTAAGAGAGGACATCAAAAAGAAAACTGTAATTTTTATATGGTGTATTTGATTTTCATGAAACAAACTATGATTTTAGAATGGTGTGTGATTTTCCCGTCCAGATTTTTGAAAGTTTGGAAGGATGAT
Organism: Holothuria scabra; assembly: GCA_037179385.1. Taxonomy (NCBI): domain Eukaryota; kingdom Metazoa; phylum Echinodermata; class Holothuroidea; order Aspidochirotida; family Holothuriidae; genus Holothuria; species Holothuria scabra. The sequence goes on from CM074197.1 coordinate 33,869,317, forward strand.
CCGTACTTTACATTTGTTGCAGCATTTATGCATGTATTATATTCTCACATAATTTAAGCTGAAAAAAAAAAGCTTTGGGATTTTTTGTTCAGGTAGGCTATATTTAAAGAGCATATATGATGTTGCTTTACTGTGACATAAGAGAATGTCCTTTTGTAGCAATTTTCATTTATAAGTACACTAAGAAGTAAGCAATGAACAAATCTCATCTTGACCAAGCTTAAGGATTGCTAGTTCGTGCCTCTTGAAGAGCCAAAATCAACGAACAAAATGGGAAAGGCTTGTTCTTAATTGGTTTTGTAACAGTCCTTTAATTAAGAATAGACTGATAGATTCTGTCTTCATAGTTTGTCAATAAGAAGTAGCCAAACTTGGTATGATTTTCTGGTGTCATCTTTTAATAGACTAATGATTTTCCAGCATTCTCATTGACATTTTTTTTACGTTCTTGCCTAAGGCCCATCAAAATATTAAGCCTACATACATAAAGCAGTCAAAGTCATCTAGTTAGGATATGAGCAACAAATTGTTTCATTCTTTTTGTGTGTCTGTGTTTATATGACTTCTCTGTAGGATAGAAAAACAACCCTGGAGTATTATAATGCTCAACATGAGAAGAAACTGTCAGAAATAAAAACTGTTGAGCAGGAGCTTTACAAAACTGAAGAGGAACATCGTAAAGCCAGAGACTCTTTAGCTTCAAAACAGACAAAAGACGAGCTGAAAAGAGATATATCAGACTTACTGTTGAGAAAATCGGCAGAGGACGGAAGACTAGGTGTACTTGAAGAGGTTGTGGAGAAACTTGAAAATAAACTAAGTGAAGATAGATACAAAAATGTTGACGAAAACTACAGAGCTTGTGTTATAGACCTTAAGGTATGTGTTTTGTTACCACTTCCTTGGCATTGCAATATGTGGCGATGCAGGAACTGGGGTCCTCAGGGTGGTGTGGGATGGGGTCAGTGGCCTAAGGGACTCAGCTTCCAGTGGAAAAAGTGGGGCCTGGAGGTATGCTCTCCTCCCAATATTTGCAAAAAACACTCTGGAAGTGCTATTTGACACCCCCAGGATTTGTAAAGTCACAAATTTTAATGTACGCTCTGTACCAATTCGGATGATGGCTCTTCACTTAGGTAGTCTAATGGCACTCAGTGCCCCATTATCTTTTTTCTGTTTCACCTTTTCTGATTCCAACCACACATAAGGCAGTTTTATTCTGATAAATGTGGTTAATCCAAAAGCCCTTTTCCAGTGATAGGACAGTTTTATATATTACTTTTTTACAGACAACTGAAGTGGCTAACAAAGACTTACAAAAGTACTATAATGCTTTAGATTGGTAAGACTGATGTTATATTTTCAAATTTTTATTGTTAGAACATAGATAGTACTTTGCCTTTTAATAGACTCTACTTTTCTGTCATAATTGTCTTGGAAAATGAGTCTGAACATTTGCCTACTTGCAGAATGTAACTGGGGGATGTTTCCTGTTGATACTTCTGTGTATTTTTGGATTTGATGTACGGGTGGTGATGTTCTTGACTGCGGGTGTCTGCATTTATTTGAAAAAACATTGTTGGGATAACAAAGAAATAGATATCATGAACAATTTTAAATACTTAACTTAAGGCATTCAGTCCCCAGCAAGCTTCAGTAATAATAAAGTAGTATTGAAGTTTATTTCAGGGTCCATTCAGGAAGATTTTATAATGAAGCATTCTGTTAACTTCTTTTTGCAGTGCTGTAATTGAATTTCACAAGATTAAAATGGAAGAGATCAACCGAATAATTTACGAATACTGGACAAAAATATACAAAGGAAATGGTATGTTATTGAGGATGATTTATAGTGACTTATTGAACTGTTAAATGAGGTACTGCACAGCACTAACTGAAATTCAACTAATACTGCAGTTATATCATAATTTTATATTCCAATTAAGAGATATTACTATCTACTCAATCACCTTTGCAAATAAGAGAGTTTGCTATGTCATAGTCACCAAGCTTAGGAAGAAGCGAAATATTACAGAATCCCTTTGAGGCCATCCATCATAACTACCCTAGTTATTAGGGAAAAACTGCGGTAGCCAACTATAGTACATGTACCCTGGTTCATTAAATACTCCAAGTAGCTGCTTCAATGAGCAGCATCTTTGATTACCACTCTGGTACAATAGGAGCCCAACAACTTTGAGGTTCAAATAACATCTTACAACAAATACTGAACTAAAGTGATGGCTAAAGGAAATCACATTACTTTTGGTGTGTTGAAGGGCTACATCCCCTTTCAGCTTATTCTTAGACAAACAGCTATCAAATGTCAACCTTCATGACCATTTTCAAATGCTTAAACGGGCATGCAATTGGTGCTGAGAACAGTTCTTGACAAGATTGAGCATACGTTGATTTTTGGGAATGATGTTATTATTTTAGCATCTTTTATGCTAGAGTATCCAGTGGTTAGCACTGTAAATTAAATATCATGAAGGAATGTGGTAACAGCTTACTGTAATGTTGTTTTGAAGTTTTAAGAAGCAAAACTGTATGGTTTATCACATAACATCATTGAAATCTCCATGAAAATCATTTAGATTCAATTACATGACAAATTTTCACTAATAATGACTAACTCATGCTTCTAAAAACAGATATTGATTTCATCAAAGTCCTGTCAGAGCCATCAACATCAGAATCCTCTGTCAGAAGATCATACAATTACAGGGTACAACCTTTTTGTAGTACTCTTTTAGTTGAGCTAAGTTTGTAACCTATTCCAATATTTTCAAAGTTTATGAAGTTCTGCCAGTGCCAGTTTGAAGGGCCACTAACCAGTTGTCAAGCACTTAAACAGTTTATGAAACAGTCCACTAGTGGACTGCCCCCTGTGGGCAGGGGTTGCAGAATATGACGGTGGTATTTCTCGCTTGTCACAAGAGGCAATTAAAAGCTTGGAAAGAACTGCACATTATTTGCCTTGTTATTTAAAATTGAACTTTGAACTTCATTCTTTTTGAAATATTTAGTAGTTTAACTTTGCCTTTGTATCTAGTTGACACAATATTTTACATATTTGTGTCATGGTGCTTCATTAAATCTTATCTAACACTAACTCACTAACCACTAAAAACCTGACCTTTATCAAACATAATTTTTAAACCATATGTTTTGATGCTACCAAAACTACATTTATCACACCTTGATCTTCTAGCTGCAAATGTTTTGGTTAATGCCTTCACAAATCATGCTTCATTCTTCCCTCTTTTTGTTATTTGCTATTCATATGTGATAGTTACCAACCAACCATTTCCTCTGAACACATTTTCAGGATAGAGACGATGATATATAAAGAGCTCAAGTTACCCCCTTGCGTGTTTTTTTAACCAAAGATTATTTCTTAGAGGAAAGAGTTTATTTCCTACCTTACCCCATAGGTATACTGCATGCCGTGTTATGCTCAATACAGAATTCTCCAGCGAATTGATGCAGCAAAGCTGCTTACTCATTGCCAAGTGAACTGTGGGCTAATTAAATACAATCATCTAACTGATAAAATATGCTTGATTAGACAGTTTTGTGAAGACAAGAGGAAAGTGAAAACTCGGTGCCTTCAGAGAGAATGTGTTATGGTACCCTTACCTCTGTACATTTTCAAAGGATCAATCAGAGCTTTCCACGACTTCAATTTTGCAACACATGCATACAAAGAGTGAAAAACTAACAAAAAATTATCTGTCGTCGTAGTCCATCTTTGTGATTGGTCACAACATGGATGAAGCTGTCTAGTTTAACATGTTTGTGTAATTTTGTTACCGGAACAAAATTACTTAATTCCCACATTACAGAGTATCAGCTTTAAAGAGATCCGTCATAACTACCACAGTTTTTAGGGAAAAACTGAGGTTGCCAATTATAGTACCTGACCCCTGCAACATTAATCAAATTAGCTGCTTCGATGAGCAGCACTTTTGATATCCATTCTGATACAACTAGAAGCCCAACAGTTGGGGGGGTTCAAATAACAACTAACAACAAATTCTGAAATAACTGATGGCAAAAAATGCATCAAATTTAATACTTATAATGCATTGATGTGCTTCATCACCTTTCAGTGTATTTTGAGAAAAACTGCTATCAAATGTCAACCTTCATGGCCATTTTCAATAGTTTAAATGAGCATATAATTGGTACCAAGGACAGTTCCTGGTGAGATTGAGCATAGGGTATTTTTTTTCGAAAAGATTTGGCAGTAATGAACACAGAATTGAAATTTCTTCTCACTTGAAAAACCTCTTGTCTTTTGATTGTGGTAAATAATCTGTTAAAAATGAAATACTTGAGCAAAAGAATAATATTTCGTGTCCAACTCTGTTTGTCCCTTTAAGTGTCAGAATATAAATGTAAGGTCCTTACAGAAAGAAACCTTAACCTTAAAGACCTGTGAGTAAATTAACTAACATAGCCCCTCCCCCCCTCCAGCCCATGAAGCTAACCCTTTCAACCTACTTCAAATTGTCAAATCATAGGTAAAGCCACCCAAACAAAGAGCTAGTCCTTAATTTACCTTAAACCTTAAAGTTGTCTGAACAATTACATCTCCTCACTTTACCCTTAAGTTTTAGAGCCTACATCTAACTCCTATTGCATCTCTTACCTTTATTGTTCACTAAAGTATCAGAACATAAAGCTTACCTCCTTTCCTTAACCTCATAAGCCTCAGGACAAAGAGCTACCCTTGCAACTTCACAATACTGTAGAGCTAGCCACTCGCTACATTGCTTTCCGCTGTAAGATTTCAAAGTAAAAAGCATCTTCCTTACTTTTAAGCCTAAAGGTTTTGGAACCCAAGGCTTAATTATCCTTTGCTAAGTTGCAAGTACCTTAATATTAAAATAAGCCTGATTTGTCAAAACATGCCATATATTTGTAGTGATGGTAACTTTGGTTAATCATTTTGCTTTCATAGTTTTATTTTTCCCTTCAGGTAGTCATGGTAAGCAATGGTGATGAAATGGACATGAGAGGGCGCTGTAGTGCCGGACAAAAGGTGATTCATTCTCTTCCTGTGAAAAACCAGACCGTAGTTGCACACGAGTTTGTAGGGACCATTCTTCCTTTCCTATTTAGACGGCCATTCTTTAAATCCTTAGTCTAAATGAGGTCCCATATTCATTCATGTTATAGAATTGGTACTTGAGTATAAGGATCAGGAAAGTATAAATTTGTCTGCACAACATTGGGACGAATGGACAATGTATGGAAATCTGCGTATATATCTGTTTAAGTTTCTTAAACTTGTGTTCAAAAAGTTTTGAAGTCACAAACTTGAAAAGTTTTCAAAGTTTTGGCTCCTAGTATAAGTTGTAGTTTGGGATTTGAAAACTGATTTAAACTTGGAATGTACCTTTTGATGACATGAGAGCTTCATAGTCAACATTACCTAGATGAGATTTACTGACAAACCAACACAAATGTGTTATTTATTGTCATCAAGAGGTCTTTTCAATTTATAATCCTTAAAGTATTTGCATAGAGAGGTAAGGATATAGCCTTCTCAATTTTATGCATGAGTGACATTTAGCAAGACATGCTCTCAGTAGTAAGATTCACACATTCCAGGTGGACAAGCCAAACACTTTTATTTTTAGAGAGGAGTTATTTGCAGTTGGAGTTTTATAATTCTTGGCTAATTTACCCTCGTGACAATACAGCAGAATAAGGCCTGATGAGTTTGTCATGGTAGAATTTCCCCTTCAGTATTTTCTTTGCCCATGATGCAATTTAATGATAGGTAGAGAATAGCCCATACAATTGGTAGACATTGAACCCAGCTCCAGAAAACACATAGCCAGCTTGCAGAGGAAATATTGTCAAACCAGATCTATGGTGTAATATTTTCTAATGTTGATTTAAATAGACCGTTGGTGTAGTGATAATATGAAGTTTAAAATTCGAAATGCCATTCTAAGACAATAGAAAAGTGATGTTTGGGAATCAAAAGTTTTTATTCAGTGTACAAATGAATCCTGATATGAGCTGCTCACATTGCAGTTACATCTCAGATATAGTGAGACTCAATAAAAGTTGTTTTCACAATATTGAGACTCTTAATTTTTCAACATGTTTTACTTTTGAAGGTTCTTGCATCGCTCATCATAAGACTTGCTTTGGCTGAAACCTTTTGTCTATCATGTGGAGTCTTGGCACTAGATGAGCCCACAGCCAACCTTGATTATGAAAATAAAAAAGGTCTGGCATCAGCTTTGACAGAGTGAGTAACACACTGATACTTACAGCTAAACTTTTAACATTTGGGTATTGTGGAGGCTTTAGGTCATAGTTACAGTGGGATGCATTGAAGGAAAATCCACTTAAGGACTGAAAATTGCTCATGAACACTGTAAACTGCAAAAACAATAAAAATGTAGGGGAGTACCCAGTGATCACCTAATCTTTAGTTCTTTAAATTTAGGTGGGTGGTAATACCGTTTTCTGGTGTGATGTTAATTAAAAGCTAAACAACAAATAGACAATGCATTTATAGCACAGGATAATTCACAGTTAATTAGTCAATGCAAGTAATGCATGGGAACATGGCTAGAGGGCATCCAGCAATGGTAGGAAGTATACTGAGAGTGCATCATCCCATTCTGATGCATGGGTCTATAGTAGTATAAAGGTAGTGTGACATGACAGTTAAAAGCCTTGATTCTACTTGGCAGTTAAGGAGTAGGCTTGTCGTAAGGAAGAATCATTTTAAATTGTGCCAATATCTCTTACGGTTTTCAAGATATACTTCTTCAAACTTCGAATGTTTCGTAAGCAACTTGTTCCTTATGCTAAAATATTAATACATATTATCTCTTCAATTACTCATCAGAAAGTTTATGCTTTGTATATGATACTGATGTTTTTCAAAGGCAAAGTTTAAACTTTCAAAATAAACCCTTAGGACATATCAAAGGCAAAGTTTAAACTTTCAAAATAAACCCTTAGGACATACAAATATTGATACAACTGTCCTTGATTTGAAGATTGCAAAAACAAAGGATAACATTAGCCATAAATAGCATGTTCCTTTCCAGACATCACCAGATGATGATCTCATTTTAATGCAAGTGAGTAGGGAAAACAGGCCAGTGAGCCACAACTGGAAAAAGTACAATGGCGGGCTCGACTGGAACCAAAAGGTTGGAAACTGGGCCGTAAAACTCCATCCAACTAAGTAACTCATGTTAATGCATGATTAAGTGAAAATTGGAAATAACCATATAAAATGGTCAGTTTTAAATACATTTTGATGGGACTTGTAGAATTATCTGGGTTTTTAATGTTTTTCAAATGTCAGTCAAAGTACCCAATTTTGTCATTTAACTGTCACACGACCTTTAACCTTGTTCATTAGTAAAGAAAAAGATCATAATCTTGATCTTTGAGAGGTGGTGATCCCCTTTAGCCGCTAGTATATCCCTCTCATTTCCAGATTTAAAGATATCATCTTTGCTTAAACTAATCTGGAAAATTTTACACCTATGTCATTGTGATAACTACATCACACGTTCCCATTTAACAATCATTCATTTGATGTGCATATACTATTTTTCCTAATCTGTATATTGATTTACTTCTCAGGATAATTGAAAACAAGATGACAAAATACAGGAAAAACAATTTTCAGCTCATCATTATTACACATGATGAAGCATTTGTGGAGATGCTGGAAGGTTCTGGTTATGCTGATTATTTCTATAGGGTGACCAGAGAAGATGGGTAAGTCTCTTACATCTTCATTAGAGAATTCTGATCCTTTAAAGTGGAAAGTGGACATCATGACTGGGCCGATAGCTTAACAACTGGCCAATTGCACAACAATAGAAAACCAGGGACAACAATAGGTGGTCACTGGATCATGCAATCTGCAACAATGTTGCTTTTTGTCGGTTGCGTAAAAAGCAAGGACTTCAAGGACAGGGTAAGTTTGTCCAAGCTTTAAGGGAGCTTGTACATATTTACAAATACTACATTTTCTCAAACAAACATTAGAGAATCCACATGTTGTGTAGTATTTCATTTTGAGGTTGTTACATTTAGAAGTTCTTCTGCAGCTGTAACTACTAAACCCTTCACATTTCTTGCTATATAGTTTGCAAAACCTTGATTGGAAAGATTGTTATTATCCTGATCTATACCAGTGAAGCTATTCTGGCTTCAATTTCCATGTACAACTGAGCAATATGTATTTTGTAATTATGTGTTAATGAAAAAATAAGCCATTTTTCTCTAATGATAGTCATTGGTGTATCCTTCTCCCATGTATCATCACTCTCGGTGGACTGGGGATTGCCGAATTTGCCCACAGTATTTCCGGCCTGTTATAAGAGGCGACTAAAGGGAAACTGAAGTTAAACTTGAACCATACTTGGAAAATCATTTTAAACTTTGAACTTTGAATCAAGTTGACTTGCACTGTATAAAACATTTGTGTTGTTGGTGTGTTGTTAAATCTCTTTGAACCAGCTAACTAACAAAGTAACTAACAAACTAACTAACTAACTAACCCATTTATCATCAACAGAGGACATTCCATTATCAATCGCATGAACATCTCAGAATTACAAAGTTGATCATGATCTGCAATGGACATCCTACTATGATGGTCAACCAAGACTAGAGCATACAATTGATGGTGGCTATGCAACAGCTTTATAAGACTATAGTGTAAAACAAAGACATTCCACCTTTAGTAGCTGAAAGTTTACCTCAAGTCAAAAAGTTCAAAAATATAATAAACAGCATCAACTGAAGCATGTCCTATGAAGATGAGAGTTGGACTGTTACAATTTATTTTTCATCCTGTTAAATACATATTTTTGAATGTTTTGACTTGAAGTAACCTTTAAAACTTGAGGCATTCAGCATCCTATGAATAGTTTTGGTGTTCAGCAGTATTATTGTATCTTCTTAGACATCGTTCTGCAAGGTTTTTACCTAATATTATTAGCAATTGTAAATGTGAGGAAGTTTCACAATCTGTAATGTGTAAATCTAAAAAAGACTGTGTGATGTGTTGTACCATCAAACGTGAGATCATTATGCACTGATAAAAGATGTCAAATATGTACCTGTAACTTTGGCCAAAGGTACCATCAATTTGGACTTGGGGGTTTGTTAGTAATAACCCCCCCCATTCCTTTGTTGAGTTTCTGGTGAAATCTCTAGTTCAAAGGGTACTAATAAATTTTTTAATTGTTTTTGAAAGAATGCAAGTAAAGGTCAAATGCAACAAAAGGATTGACTGTGATGTAATTGTCTCATTCATATTTGAATTTCGTTTGGAAGGTACAGATTCATCTTCAAATTACACAAATGATAATGACCATGCAGCGAGCCATCTTGGAAAGCCCTAAGTGTTGAAAATATGAAATAGTATGCAGGTCTTGAAATCAAGGGAAGTTAAATTAATAACTAAAATAATTACATAGTATTTTTGTGTAACATTTTTGAAACATTTAAGCATTTATGTTAGCAAGAAAAGTTTTTTTTCATTTCAATGTAAGGATTCATCACTTCACCTAATTATCAGCTGTTTCCAAAGTGAATAGATTCCATTATTTATAGTACTGTATGTTACATTCCTGCCTTTAATTGGACGAGAAGTGTGTTATGAGGAAACTGCAATTAGTGCATAGCAAGTTGAAATAAATTTACAGTAATTTTATCATACAGTAGTAATCTTAGTGAAATTTCATAATTCTTTTAGTTTACCTAATGCATAAATTGGCTACAGGCAACATCATTGTAGAGATACTATGTATTCTAAGCATGCTACACCTTCAAAATAAATTTTGCAAAGATTTTGTGGATTTTTGGTTGATTCCCTTGGAACATAAATCAGCTGTGTCTGCATTTGCACTTTGTTGGCAAAAGTTGCAATGATGAATGCTTTTTCCTGCTTTGGAGGGCACACTTATATTCTAATCTGTGACATTTGCAAGAGATATATTGGTGAGAAGTATGTTATGGACTAGGTTTCATAAGTATTTCTATCTGTGACAAATAGTCCAATAACATATTAAAAAGTAATTGCCGCCGTCCACCGGACAAGTAAAAGATACTAGAAATTCAATTTTGACTTATAGGACATAAACTCATCGAATTTTGAAAAACATGAAAGACCTTTCAAAAACATTGTTGTATTTTATGGAGAAGGTGTAAAATGCATGAAGTATTGCACATTGTTCATAATTTCCACATGCACGTCAACATAAGTCCCTGGTATTCATTCAGTTTGTGGGCTTGACATTTAATGCATAATGTTAGTGCAACATATCAGTATATCTCTTGAAGACAGTTAATGGTATTTGCCAAAAATAGTCTGTCAAATGAGGGGGGAGATGAATCTTTCATCCATCCCAACCCTCAAAATATCTCACCGGTTTTGTATGCTATGTGCTGGATTAATTTTAGGTCACAATAAGTGAGTAGGTTAATTATCTTGGAAGCTATGCACAAGCAGACATCACCAGGCTACAAATCGCCAAGTTAAACTAACCAATCCCACACCCCCAACAAATGATCAAAATTTGAGTTACCATGAAATTTTGCCGTAAACCTTCTTTCTTAAAGGTCGTATGACATAAAAATGACAAAACTGGGTATTTGATGTAAACATCAAAATACAAAAAATAGCCACAATTCCCATCAAAATCCGTCAAAAGTTGACTATATGGCAATATCTGATCTCTACTACTGAATTTTAAATTAACAAAGAAAACTGAATGTGCCCATGCCATTGTTTTCAAATTTTCATTTTAATTCCATAACTGCAGTTTTTGTATTTCCTTTTTGTTTTCAATTTGCTTGCAATGTAGTTATCTTATAATGTAGTTATGTAATTTGTAAGGTTTTGCATGGAAAGCCTTAATCTTTAGATTTATAGCCATTATTACACTGACTGCTTACAATTGGAGAAATTGGTTGCCGTCAGAAAAAGAGTTCTATTTTAAATTTTACAAGTTGCGTTTTTGTCACCATTGTAAAGACAAAGGTTTAAACTTTAGATAAGGTTCCGTATATATATCATCCTTTTCAATATGCAGTTCCTTGGAAGAAAATGTGTACATGATTGAAATAATTTAGAAATGATATAAATTTTGTACAGAGGCACATTTTTATGGAAAAAGTACCACTCAGACTTTAAAGTAACACTAATAATGGTATTTGTAATGAGTCAAATAGTTAATTGTGAAAGATTTTCATGGATACTTTATAGCTCCGGTGAGAGGGAAAATTTCTCCTGAAATTTCGCATTCTATAAAAATAGTCTGGAGAATAGTTCAGTGCTGTTGTGTCTACATACATCTTTATAATTAGGGTTCATTGTATAGTCCCCGGCCATTCGTCTACCATATCATTGGTCCAATGTGTTAGGGTCATAGTTTGGTTTGTTAAGGGGTAGGGGATAGGGTTGCGCTGAGCGGTTATGGTTAGGGAAAGGAACACCTGAAAACAAAGGGACCAATGAGGTTGGTGATTATAGGGGTTAAACCTTTTAATGTAATTCTAAGAGAGGATTGTTGCATGCATGGAAAATTCAAAAGTGCTGGTATGGTCAAAAACGTTAACATTGAATGCCTGTTACTCGCAAAGAATTTCCCCCTGGAGCCGGCCAGGTAGAAAACGCGGAAACCTCAGAACTTCATTTTGACGGTAATCGGTATTTGGACATTTCCGCGGTTTCCGCGTTTTCGACCTGGCCCCTAAAGCCTTCACAATTGAAAGGGAATAAAGTAATAATTCAAATTTAAAACGTTTACATCTTAAACGTCTCATGTCATTTTCGTTTCTTTGACACTGTTTCCAAAAATGTTATCCAATGTGGTAGATAGCTAAAGGAGTTACTCTGTTTGGAAAAAACTCATTGACACAGTTCGAGAAATGGTGCAGAGGAGCCATTCATCTCCTTCAGATGAAGAACTCTTTGTACTAGAATACCAGGATGTTCTACTCCAAACTTGGATGTAATGCTATACACTTTTTGGCATTACGTGTCTCTGGAGTTTCTTGTCCTGGTCGGGTCATGCCAAAGAATTTAAAAATGGAAACTACTGTCATTGTGTTTTGTGTTCAGGGTAAGCTATGGAGTAGGGAAAACAAGCCAGTGAGCCAAATAGAAAAAGGGCGTGGGCCGGCTCGACTTGAAGCAATTCATTAGAAACTGAGCCGTAAAAACTTCATCATACTAACTAACTAACTACACTACGTGTGTATCCATCAATCCAACATATGTCAGTCTAGTCACGTGATACCTGAACAAAGGTGGTTTGATAAGGGATTATTATCAACAAGGCTAAGTTGGTTGAACACGTTATGACCCCCGCGGGGGCTAATTCAAAGATTGAATCTGCATGATATGAATTTAAAGTTGAACATGGGCAAATTTATTATTCCTTTTATAAGGAACTATAACAGTAACTAATAACTAAACTAATAACAGTTGATACTTTTCTCGCCGATGTTGCTTTAAGCCCGGTACACACCGCCACGACTGCCTACGACGCGACAAGACTTCACCTGTCGTAGACAATCTGCATAAATCGTAGACATTCTGGCGCCTTCCTAAACCCACGAAAATACCATGTCACACCGCTCCAACACTAATCGATGGAGCGACGCTGCACGTGGCGCGCCATCAATCAGGCTATTCCAGGTTTGAGATTTAGGCCCTACAATAAATTTGAAATGGTTCATTTTTTGGCCTCTTGGTCGCAATTAAGAAATTATTGGCGTGTGCAGGCTCTAAAGTAGGCCTTTTACACTGTCCAAAGTTTGCGTATCGTGTCCTTTAAAAGATTGAACACGGTATATGAAATAGTAAGTTAGATGGGCTTTAACGGCTCAGTTTCTAACCGAATTGTCAAAGTCGGGCTGGCCACGGCCTTTTTTCCAGTTGTGGCTCATTGGCTTGCTTCTCTTAAGGGCTGTGATTTCCCTGGGACGTAGGCTGGAGGAGGGGGTACGTGCGGACGCACCTCCCCGCACCAGCTGGAGTTCCGCTCAAAATGAGGCAAAAGAATTCTTCAAAAAACATAAGGCGAAAAAAGAAGCTCAAGAAGACTACGGTGCTACTCCCTGACCATGGAGGTGTTAGGACCTCTAACACCTCCCTGCTCTGACCGCCGTCTCCACCCAGCACGCTTGTGCCTACATGCAAGAGGATGAATACAAGTCGGCTACTGCAGATTTATCTGCCAGCCTTCGTAGGCGAACGAATGTCTTACAAAGGTATTAACACTTGTTATTTTGAAAATAAATATAGAAAGAAAAATATTCCCCTTAAAGAGGAAGTAATTTCTAATTGGCTCGGTATTCTAGGCCTACGTAAATGCTTGAACATGAACGCACAATGACTGGTTTGAAGTTAACGGACTTGTTCCGTCTTTTTCTGTGCAAAGTATCTTCAAGTGACGAACTTTTAAAAGTGCGTTCGTTTTCCGAGCACGCAGAAGTTTGCATCAACTAAAATCCTGATAATACACTGAGAAATGTCTTTTTCGCGTATGTAATGCGTTGTAAAGCGTACGCACACTGACCTCTTTGAACGATGGATTTTTTTGGTTTCGATGAAAAGAGAAACCTATGCATTCATGATGGCGTGTGTGTGTATGTGCGTGTGTATGTGTGGATGTGTGTGTGTATGTGTGTGTGTTTGTGACACTTTGCTTGTTTACACGATATCTTGAGAAGGGAAGATCTGATAGTTCTCAAACTTGGTACACAGATACCCCATACTGAGAGGAAGAACCCTATTTATTTTAGTTGAGGTCAAAGGTCATCTGGGGTCACAGGGGGTCAAAAACCAAAATCCTTGTTTACACAATATCTCAAGACAGGAAACTTGGATTAATTTCAAACTTGATATGTTGATGCCTTATGATGTAAGGAAGAACCCTTTTGATTTTGGTGGAGGTCTAAGGTCATTTGGGGTCACGTGGGGTCAAACCCCGAAATCCTTGTTTACACGATATCTCATGGCAGAAAAATTGGATTAATGTCTAACTTGATATGTTGATGCGTTAGGATGTCAGAAAGAACCCTTTTGATTTTGGTGGAGGTCAAAGGTCATTTGGGGTCACATGGGGTCAAACCCCTATATCCTTGTTTACACGATATCTCATGGTAGAAAACTTGGATTAATTGCAAACTTGATATGTTGATGTGTTATGATGTAAGGAAGAACCCTATTGATTTTGGTGGAGGTCAAAGGTCATTTGGGGTCACGTGGGGTCAAAACCCGAAATCATTGTTTACACGATATCTCATGGTAGAAAACTTGGATTAATTTCAAACTTGATATGTTGATGCGTTATGATGTAAGGAAGAACCCTTTTGATTTTGGTGGAGGTCAAAGGTCATTTGGGGTCACGTGGGGTCAAACCCCGAAATCCTTGTTTACACGATATCTCATGGTAGAACACTTGAATCAATTTCATACCTGATATGTTGATGCGTTATGATGTATGATAGAACCCGATGTATTTTCGTGGAGGCCAAAGGTCATTTGGGGTCACATGGGGTCAAAACCTGAAATCCTTGTTTATGTGATACATTATGGTAGGAAACTTGGATTCATTTCAATCTTGATAGACTGATGCGTTATGATGTAAGAAAGAACCCAATTTATTTTCGTGAAGGTCAAAGGTCATTTGGGGTCACATGGGGTCAAAACCTGAAATCCTTGTTTACATGATACATTATGGTAGGAAACTTGGATTCATTTCAATCTTGATAGGCTGATGCGTTATGATGTAAGAAAGAACCTGATTTATTTTCGTGGAGGTCAAAGGTCATTTGGGGTCACACCCCGAAATCCAGGTTTACACTATATCTCAAGGTAGGAAACTTTGATTCATTTCAAACTTGATATGTTGATGCGTTATGATGTAAAAAATAACCCAATAAATTTTGGTGGAGATCAAAGGTCATTTGGGATCACATGGGGTCAAACTCCGAACTTCTTGTTCACACTATATCTCAAGGTAGGAAGCTTGGATTGATTTCAAACTTGATATGTTGATGCGTTATGATGGGAGGAAGAACCCTATTGATTTTGGTAGAGGTCAAAGGTCATTTGGGGTCATAGGGGTCAAACTCAGAAAACCTTGTTTAGGATAGCTCAAGGTATGAAAGGTGGATGGATTTCAAAATTAGTATGTAAATGAATTATGGTGAGAAGATGGTCTGTATAAGGTTATTTTTTGTGGAGGTGAAAGGACATCTGGGGTCATGATCGGTCAAACTTTAAAAAACTTGTCAAAATGGGATATCTCAAGGTAGGAAACTTGGATGGATTTCCCAATTAGTATGTGGATGTGTTATGGTGAGTTGAAAGTACTGTACCTGTTGTTTTTGGTGGAGGTCAATGGTCATCTGGTATCACCTGGCATCAAACTCTGAAAACCTTGTTTGCAGAATGTCTTACGGCACAGTATGAAAGAAAAACCAGTCACTTACAGGTGGAGACAAAGGCTATTTTGGGTCACCAGTTGTTACAAGAAATGTAGCATTTTATTGAAAAGAGCATGTATGTATCATCGAAACCTCAATGCATTTTTGCATTCTGGTTTTTTTTTTGCTAATGCGGCTTTAGTTTTTACACGAATCGCCGGTTAGACTGGTCAACGCTAGGTCTCATCTACACTTCCACCCCGATATTTACGTCTCTATGAGGAATCAATTTCAGCAACAGTGTAAGTAAACGTGTGGAATATATGCTTATAATATCTTTGGGGTTTACCCCGTCTTCGAACCTCCAGTTCGTAGTTCTATCACATGGCGTTAGTCTACTCTGACTGATTTAGCGCAAAATTCATCGCCCCACTATTCAAAAGAAGTGTTCGTATGTCTTTCGCCTCCAACACGCTTACGTTTTGTACACTTGTTAAAATGAAGAAAAAAGATGGTCCCTACACGAATAGCTCCTTATTCTCGAGTCATTTCGTTCATTATCCTGCTGTACAGCACAATCATTGTGGGCAATTCATCAACGCAAAATCACAGTCCGCTTAGCAGGCATACATTGCAAACATGCAGCTGGCTTCGCGCTGAACAGACCATGGGTGAATGCTGCGCTCTGATTGGACAAACCGCATGAGGCCTGTTTGTCGCGTCGAAGACGAGTTCACACCAACACAACGAGTACCGCCTAGACCCGACTACGATTGAACATGTTTAATCTTGCCGACGGCATACGACCCGACGGAATCGTAGTCGTGGGAGTGTTCACACCGCCCATACCCCAGCCGACGCGTTGGGTGGTCGCCGTCGTGTCTTGGGTCGTCGTGGCGGTGTGAACCGGGCTTTAGAGCTACAATATCCTGAATGACTAACAAAAGCGCTAAACGTCAAAACCTAACAAAGAGTACAATCGATACAATACAATGGCAGAAGCCAATAAACAGTGTCACCAGCTTTGCTTTACCTAGAACTTTGTGTATCGCACCAGTGCAACACTTACGTGATTACCGATGAGCACTAAATTCAAAGCTTGTTTTTCCACAACCGGTAACTGGTATGTGCGGTTGCCTTACATTTCGACGCACCTATGCAATGAAAATCCATCACGTTCCGCCACCCTGTTTCTTTTTGTTCCAAATTATACTGAAAAATGACATTCTTCTTCCCTCTGTTTTAGAACAATCATAGGCTCGCAATTTCCACGTTTGTGTACTCAATATTACTTTAATCTTTTAAAAATCAACTCGACTTTATTTATCATTTTTGTAATATAACAACTTCAAGTAACGATAACGATAACTCATGTGTGTGTGTAAGGAAAGTTAAGTTGATTGTAAGTAGACAGGTCTGGTGATTTGGAGTTTTATAATGAAAAAAATCATTCATTTTTTCGTGGTTTGAACGACATCGTCTGGATGATGGGGCAATTCTGAAGAGGGATTTACTACATTGTCCGACGTAAAAACTATACATATGACAACAGATTCCGTGCCAACTAAACTTAACCTATGGCCGGTAGAAATTACCCTCGGATGAACTGCGAATCGGTTTTACATCGTCCCTTGAGCTGGTGCAATTTGGTATAGCTTGCAAAGCCTTTCAGATGATAAATTAGATGAGCAGATTATTTGGCATTGAGTGAGAAGAGTCTTTGACAGCATTTGCAGGAACGCAGATGGAGCTCTGAAGGTGATTATAATTACCTGGATTGCCGTTGTGATATCCCTTTGAAAGGTACAGAGTTCGGAAAACCTCCGTCTCGTGGAATGGAAATAGGCAAATAGTGAGGTGCTTTCTAGAGTCAACTTTTCCTTTTCACCTTCATATCAGGAGAGATTTTTGTGCATCTTATTCGTCTCCTCTTATACGATTAAATGTTGAGAAAAACGTGTAACTCTCTCGTTCTGCAAAATATGTCAAAAACTTTGCCGCAATCCCTTAACCCAGTTAGCTCAATGTATATTACTCTAATGTGGCACCAAAAGTTTTTTGGTTTCGATGAAAGAGAAACCTATGCATTCATGACGGCGTGTGTGTGTGTGTAAGGGTGTGTGTGTGTGTGTGTGTTTGTTTGTGACACTTTGCTCGTTAACACGATATCTCAAGATAATCAGACAGTTTTCAAACTTGGTATATAGATGTGCCATATTGAGAGGAAGAACCCTATTGTGTTTTAGCAGAGGTCAAAGGTCATCTGGGGTCACCGGGGGGTCAAAGTCTGAAAATCTCGTTAACACGATATCTCAAGATAGGAAGCTTGGAGAGATTTTATATGTAGTATGTTGATGCGTTATAGTCAGGAGATGGTCCCTATTGTTTTTTGCGGAGGTCAAAGGTCATCTGGGGTCACCAGGGGTCACAGTCTGAAAATCTCGTTAACACGATATTTCAAGATAGGAAACTTGGATAGATTTCATATTTGGTATGTTGATGCGTTATAGTCAGGAGATGGTCCCTATTGTTTTTCGTAGAGGTCAAAGGTCATCTGGGGTCACCGGGGGTCAAAGTCTGAAAATCTCGTTAACACGATATCTCAAGATAGGAAGCTTATGTAGATTTCATATTTGGTATGTTGATGCGTTATGGTCCGGAGATGGTCCCTTTTGTTTTTCGCAGAGGTCAATGGTCATTTGGGGTCACTGAGGGTCAAAGTCTGAAAATCTCGTTAACACGATATCTCAAGATAGGAAACTTGGATAGATTTCATATTTGGTATGTTGATGCGTTATGGTCAGGAGATGGTCCCTATTGTTTTTGGTGGGGGTCAAAGATCATCTGGGGTCACCGGGGATCAAAGTCTGAAAATCTTGTTAACACAAAATCCCAAGATAGGAATGTGTGACAGTTTTCAAACTTGGTACATAGATGCGCCATATTGAGATGGAGAACCCTATCGTTTTTGGCAGAGGTCAAAGGTCATCTGGTGTCACCAGGGGTCAAAGTCTGAAATTCTTGTTAACACGATATCTCAAGATAGGAAGCTTGGATAGATTTCACATTTGGTATGTAGATGCGTAATAGTCAGGAGATGTGCCCTTTTTCTTTTTTCGCAGAGGTCAAAGGTCATTTCAGGTCACCGGGGGTCAAAGTCTGAAAATCTTGTTAAAGTGATATCTCAAGATGTCTATCTATCTATGTGTGTATGGCTTTTGTGGAGGTCAAAAGGGCATCTGGAATAACAAAATTATTTTTTGAACATGCTAGTATAACATTTGAGTGAGAAGATAATGGTGCATGATGGCAAATTTGAAAAACAGTACATTTATATATCCTCGAAACCTCAATGCATTTTTACATTCTGGTTAAAATATCCAAAATTTTGCGAGGGAAGTGGACATTCCCTCCCATTACACCCCTTTGATGTCTACCTGAGAAAGGCTACTAAGTCTGTATTTCCATCACCCCCGTTGTTTCGATGCTTACATACGCCAAGAAACCCGATTAATGCTAATAAAATTGCAACTTAGAAATGCTTGCCGAGTATATCCTTTTCTTCCACCTCAGTGGTGACCACAGAATGTCAAAATACTGGGGAAGGCAAACTAGGGGCAAAACAAAACGTTGGAGGCCAAAAATGGTCCGGCGCAGAAAGTCACCGAACGCGTAGCGCGCGCTCCTTTTGGCGAGAGCCCCTGGGATGCCAGGGGGGAGAAGTTTCCGGAAGCTGTAAAGTTTTCTCATATCATGTCTGTGTGAAAATCAATTCTATACACTAGACGTACAACATATTTTTCGGTAAACTTAACTCCTAACTGACCTAACTTGAGGGGAGCAACTGGGTGTAAGGGAAAGATCGGATGGGAAACACGCCACTCGCCCCTTCGCCGTCCCCCTTTGCACCGCCACTGCTCGTCGTAGTTCATGAAACTCCCGGCTTGCCTAACGCGTAGTTCACGGTTTTTGACGCCAAAATGTCAAAATGTTGGGAGAGGCAAACTTAGGGGAAGAGAAAAATGTGGGGGGCAAAAAACTGCCCGCGCAGAGAGTAACCAAACGTGTAGGACGCCCTCTTGCGGACGGGGTTCAGGTCGTGAAATTCCTGGAAGCTCTGAGTTTCCTCATATCATGTCATATCATAGATTATTTTTTTTTTTTTTTCGTTTGATTTATAACTGACCTAACTTGAAGATTGTGCAACTGTGGAGAAGGAAAAGACTTGGGGGCCGTAAACCCCCTCATGTCCCTTAGCGCCACCACTGCTTTTCGTAGTTCTTGACTCCCGGCGTGCCTAATGTTCAATTCACCATTCACGGTCTTTTGCACTCACAAATGGTTTCCCAGTCTATACATTTATCACATGAATTACTCCTAACGATATGCAAGTGCGAAGCGCGCCATAAACTTCACTTTTCTGATTAGAATCTACACTCTAAGTGAAAATGCCCCGAATGTCCGAGGAATGTGAGCACTCACTGTTTTTTCATCAGGACTATGATATACAGCTAGGATTCAGGTAGAAGGTGGAGTACTGTGTTTTCACTTTGTAAGAAACTTTCCATTACGAGACAAGCTTAATTTCTATTTATTTATAAATTTGTGCAAGGTACGAGTAAAGTTAGCTTAAATTTCTTGTAAGCCTAGAGTCATCAAGTCAAGAATGGAAATCAAAGACTTACAGTAGTGTGCTGAAGAAAATCTCTTGGTGATGTGGTCCAACTATAACTTTTAGCCTTTCCCTACAGCTGTAGCTTTATCGTTCACTGAAACAATTTGCTCTCAAATCATGTTTTAGTAGACTAGTACATTAGGTGGTATAGTTAGATGGAGTTTCACGGGCCAGTTTCGAGCCAATTGGTTCAAGTCGAACCGGCCATGGCCTTTTTTCCAGTTATGTCTCACTGGCCTGTGGTACAACTGAGTGTGTCGATTGTGAATATTGCACACGAAGAGTGCCGACATTTGGAAATTGGGGCTATTTATCTGACATGGCTGCTAAGCGGAATCGACAAGGTCGTTGAAGGGTATGCATAACGAGTATTTCAAGCTTCCGTTAGGAATTTAGCAACCCGCAGCCATCCAGAAGTTACTGTTAGCTACAGTAGGCCGAACGAATTTGGGGTCCTGTTAAAACAATGAAAATACTTACCTGAGTGAGAGCTAGGCGGAAAATTTGGTTTTTATAAAAAATGAGGAACTTGAAAAAATGTTTCCTTCTTCATCCCAGCAATTTCGATTTTCCTAACTAAGGTTTTCCTAACCATGAAAGCTGTCTTGACCCTCTTGTTCGGAATCGGACGGAAACTATTACATTGCTCATGTCCTACATAGCATACATGCAAGATCATTACGACGTAGGCCAAATGCTTACTGTGCATTTTCAAAGGTGCATGAATCCAAAAAGGTGCCAATATGGATACGCCCCATCCACCGTACCTCATGTACTACGTACGTTCCAGACCGTATTTCTTAAGGATAAAGCCCATGATACGAAAGAGCAGTTTTCTTATTGGAAAACTTTACCTTTATACAAACATTATCTTTAAAACTGCTGTTAATCTTTAAATAAAGCGTACGTAACATAAGATGAACTCTTGCGAAGCGAGGGATTTTTTTTTTTATTTCTTTTTTGTAACTTCTACAGATGGCGATAATGTAATATGCGTGATCGGAATATTTTTCCACGGTTTATCTTTTCCAGGTTTACCGACAAAATTAGCAAATGTGCCGAAAAACATCCAAAATTAAAGCACAAGGTGAAAGCCTACTCACCTTATTCTATGCTAGTACTTTCCTTATATTAATGCAGTAACGCTTTCGCTTTGAAAGGGTTGTTATAAACTTAGGTGCCCCCGTCCTTTCCGGAAAATCTATAGAGCTACGCTACCAATGTTATAGATCACGAATCAAAAAATAGTCCAGCATCACCTCTAGTAGATGGTATACTATGCTTTATTAAAGGCCCAATTCTCTCACCCCAAACAGTACCAATTCTCCTAACCTTCTTACTTAAGTCCCTCCCACAATTATCTGAAATTCACCCTCATCCAGAAACAATCTCAGTTTATTTGCTTCAGGGTGAGTATAGAAAAGCTCAATGTGTATAATCAAAACACTCTTAGAACAGTTCAAGCTGTGAAATATAAGCTTTGGTACTCTGCGTTGTTTGAATTAGGAGTCAATCAAAAAGCTGAGCCAATTGAGAGTTTCTGTTACCCCATACAAGAAGTGTAGTTTGGGGTGAGAGGATTGGCCCTTTAAAGTAATGTGGGCCTATTGTCTTGGAAAAAAATTATGCAAGTTTCGCGGACTGCGTTTCTCTCGATGTGCAGCATAAAATGTGTTTGGTAGAATCGAATATCAGTGACATGTCACATGAGCCGAGCGGAAGATATTTTCTACCTACAAAGGTGTGAAAGGTCGTCCTGTGCATTGAAATGTAGACGAATCCGATCCGAGCTTGTGTTGTGTTATGACTGTTGGCAGCCATTAGTGGGGTCCATCAATCTTTAATCGTTTGTATTTATTTTCTATATGAAAAAACTTCAAGTAATACACAGTGAAATTGAAAGAAATAAGATTTAGTGTACAACTATTCACGATACAGGTAAGCGAGGATATTAAAAGGTTTAAAGGTCAGTGACAGACCCCGGCCAGCTTTGGCCGACTGAAATCAGTCCATCACTTGCTGTCCGGATTCTTCTACAATACCATGTATAGTCAAGATGTCGCCGTGTGGTATATATGCCAGGAAGATTACATACAGGCCTACTTTCTTCTTGCTTTATACAGACTGCATTATACTATGTAAAATGTACAATTACGTGAACTTTGTCGTCTGTAAATCTATTTGTCTCAGAAATCTAACTCATGATGGCCTCTGTTCGATCTAGCTTAAAACTATGTGATGACTTCGGATCTGCTATCGAACAAACAAAATAGAGATTATAATGACTGAACTTGTACTATGATAACTGCAATGGGAATCAAAGGTGGGCATATAAATAAAATCATGTCAGACATTTACACAGAACCTGCCGCAACGATTTCTTAAGAAATTTATAACCATGTAAATATTAATGGTATAAACGCATTTTGGCTTTAAGCCAACTTGCATTGCGCGTTTGATCAAATTAATGTACGTCTAGTAGGCCTTCATAACGGTGTTGTAAATAAGCTTAGAAAACTTTGAGGCAAATGGAGGTCTCTGCCATTGATAGTATCCCAATTGTAGACTTCGAGGCCTACAGCTTGGAGAAAGCTTCTCCTGATTCCAAAAATCTTCAGAAACTTGTCGACGAAATTCATCGGGCGTTTACTACTGTTGGTTTCGTGTATTTGAAGAAAACAGGTTTTCCAGTTACCGTGGTAAGAACATGATTTGGCTACATGCCTGCCTGCCTATCTACCTGCATGTCTGCAGTGCCTGTCTGCCTGCCTATATATTCAGCTTATAGACATACTTTTTCTAACGACTTGTAATTTTCATGTGCTTTCCCGCTGTGAATGACATAACCAACAGTTCGTAAACTGTATTGCATGATAAAATGATACAAGTTTTTTCTAGCTAGCGGCACAGTGGCGACAGAACCGGGGTTTGAGCGGACTGGGCGGGCCCCGGTTCTGCTCACAGGAAGCCAGCCAGGACAAGATAGATGAAGTTTTACGACTCACTTTATTACGAAGTGATTTAAGCCGAGCCGTCCATACACATTGTTTTTTCTGATCACAAAGCACAATGGCACTAGTACGTTCTATAAAGTCCTAAGTATGACCAGGCCAGCCAGGTCTCAAGCTCCAGACCTCTCGGCTGCAAGGTGGATGCATGCCACTAATTGACACATGCAGTCGGTCAGATAAGATGACAGGACCGGTGACACCGAAGTAATACCTTTATAAGTCTCAAACATCTAGGACTTTTTACTAGACCCCACAAAACACCACCCAGAGCGGTCACAATACGGGAAGAGGGAGGTCTCCGCCACCACTGGAACCTCTGGGATGTTTTGTCATTGTTCCAGGCTGGACGGTCGAAAATGTTCCAACGGACACATTTAATGAACGTCCTTCGCCCGTTTTCATCTTCTTTTGCATTTTGCTTGGTAAACGTCCGTTTCAAACATGCAGGTTGTATAAGGTACAGGTGTCTCAATCAGTGGCGTGCGCAGGTTTTTGAAGTGGGGAGCAGTATGTCCATCCCCCCGACTGATATCCTGATTTTCTGACCATCGGACTCGCTAGGGCAATTATTTCCTGGCATTTCGGGGGCCTTAACTGTGTCAGATTGCTCCCGTGTAAATTCCTCGACTGGGTTGTTTCCCCCGACTACATACAGAGGTGGGGGCCATGCCCCCGGCCCCCCTCTTGCGCACGCCTCTGGTCTCAATACTGAGTCCAGCGTAATGGAAGCAGCTCCCTGGTTGAAGTGACTCACCCACGTTTGCACCTTTCGATGTTTAGATAATAATAAAAATACATCGGATTTATATAGCGCACCTATCCAAAGTGATCAAGGCGCTGTACATAAATCTTTCACAATCTGTTCATTCCAAAATTCCTTCTCGACAGGCCCATGGGGACCATAAAAACCTGACTGCCATTTCGGCGCTCACGGTTTTAACACTCGATATGTATTATTACCCTGTTCCCATCTCTTATGCTGAGCATCAAGCAAGAAGCTGGCAACAGGTCCAATTTTTATAGTCTTTGGTATGACTCGACCAGGATTTGAATCCCGCACTCCTCGGCTGAGAGGCGGATGCTCTAACCACTAGGCCAACCAGTCGGTAGATCCAAGCCCAAAGGTGCAAACACCTGATCGGGTAATTTGAACAACATTTACGGAGATAGGGTTTTGATAACATGTTATGGCTTTAACAAGGCACCGAAGGGGCAAAAATTTTGCCAGGGGACGAATTATTTTCAGAGGGGAAATGTGTAAAAATGTATGTCAACGTATGTATGTACTGTAACATGTATGCAAGTCAATCGCAAACTTCAGCCTCAAGGGGTGGAAAAATCAGACGGGCGGATCCCCCTGTCCCCCGCCCTTTGACTATGGACCAGTGGCGTAGCTAGGATTTTTTCCAGGGGGGGGGGGCAAAGGTATGAAATTTCCCCAAAACTTTTCCCGGTCAATGTGTATGTATTTCACATAAAATATGCAAACTTACAAGTATAACAACATTACCTTGACATTTTGTAATATTACCTGCATTTTAATCTTAAAGTATAACATAGAGCAATCGGAAATAGCAAAGTATATTATTTTGGTAAACAATATCTGGTTAATTTGTATGTACTAAAGCAGTGGCGTACGCAGGATTTCTCAGAAGGGGGAGGGGCATGCAGTATGGTCTAAGGGGAGGGGTGTCCGGAAATTATTTGACGTTTTCAAGTAGCCTACATGCAAAATGGTGCAACATTTTCGACTTTGACAGGAATAGCTTTAAAGGTTGAATCGTGGTGGTTCATGAGGATAAAACTGAAACTTTTGTGTCTTTAAATGCACTCTTATGCCATTTATGCTATTTTACGAAGTAAAACTTGTCATTAAATTTGCACACTTTTAGAAGTCCAAATAAAAGAGCATTGATCGGTATTTGTGGTCTTTCTTGGTCACAAAATGTTATTTTGTCATAAATATTATCTAAGCGGAGCGCCACCATTGGTTGGCGAGGAGCGTAGAGAAAATTTGGAAAAATCAGACCCCTTAGATGGCCGGAAATAGCATTTTCCAGACTAATACGAAGAATCTAGCCAGTCGCTTTCTTCTTTTGTCGTTTGCAATAAAATGCTCACTTCAAAATATGTTCGCAAACTGCAAAGTGATCAGAGAGTTAAGAGCTAATTTTACTCCAAATATGTAATTTTGCCCCAAAGACCGAGAGAAGCGCCACCATTGGCTGGCGCGGAGCGTAAAGAAAATTTCGAAAAATCAGACGCCTCAGATGGTTAAAATAGCGTATTTATGCTTGTAAAGAGAATCTAAACATGTAGTCTTTTTATCGATGCCACCAGTGGGAAACAGAGTCTACCTTTTTAAGTAAAAAATGGAATTTGACAGAACTTGCCTAGGTCTATTTGTAGGAATTAAAAAAAAGTGGCATCACTGAAAGACCTTGCAAGGACAATCCTTCCCCTTTGAAAAATTTTGAAAAATTGGGTGTCCTTATAAGCATTCTGGTGCCACATATGCTATCTTTTAAAGTAAAATTTGTGTTAATAAAGTTAGACTACGTATTTTTAAGAACAAAGAAAAAATGGCATCAGTGAGGGGGGCATGGCCCAATGGTCTCCCCTTCGCACGACACTAAGGGGGCCTAATAGTGGCTCGATCACACAGGATATCCTGTGAGGAAAGCAGTCTGTTATGGCCACAAGGTACTCATTGTCCATTTATTGTTACACTCAAAGTGAGCAGAAAGCTATTTTCCTGAACTAGCTTGTAAGTCTCCAAGGATAAGGCTAAGTAACAAAATCTAAGTGTGCCAACGGTTCCCGTTAATTCTAATTTCTAGATTAACTTTAAGTTTATCGTTGGCCATGGATTGTTTCAGCCCGATCCATCGTTATGTACACAGAGTAAAATCGTACAGCTACTGCTAGCTTGTAGAAGAACATAACAACCTCGGGGGTCTACGGTAGTGACTTGTCAGTTTTCACATCCTTTTACTGATGAATTCCCAAAGTATCACCTGAATAACAGCTTCCTGTGCACTGAAATGCACTGATCATAACCCCCGTGCGTATACAAGCACAAGAGAACATTCAATCTGCTACGCGACGAGGACATTTCTGTGGAACGCAAATTGGGCCCGTTCATGAGACACTGACGAAATCTGAGTTAATTTGTTGCATGAAAATACGAATTATGTATGAGAAATGTCTCACAATTTCTTATTCTAACAAAAATTTTGAAAAATGTTTGTGAAATTTTTGTAATAACAAGAAGATTCATCAAATTTCCCCATTTTCATCAGAATTCCCCCAAAATTTTTCCGGGGGGGGCAACTTGTCCCTCTGCCCCCCCCCCCCCCAGTAGCTACGCCACTGCTACGGACATGCCTCTAGATGGTCACTAGTAATTGTTTTTATACTTTAGATCCAAGATGCATTATTTGTAATGTCAACCCTACCAACTAACCGCTAGCCAGACAAGGCACCGAAGGTGCAAAAATTTTGCCAGGGGACGAATTACTTGTAGAGGGGAAATGTGTAAAAATATATGTCAACGTATGTATGTAACATGTATGTAAGTCAATCACAAACTTCAGCCTCAAGGGGCGAAAAAAAATCAGACGGGCGGATCCCCCTGTCCCCTGCCCCTTTGAATACGGACATGCCTCTAGATGGTCACTACTAATTCTTTGTTTTTATACTTTAGATCCATTAATTCTTTGTTTTTATACTTTAGATCCAAGATGCATTTGAAAGGTCGAAGGATTTCTTCACTTTAGATAAAAAGGACAAAATAAAACACCTGAGAGGGCAAATAATTCCTGGCAGTAATTTTGGATATGTTCAGTCAGAGCAAGAGGGGTAAGATTTTGTATAAAAGGTTGTGCTATTTGTCACTATAGTGGTATTTTTATACACTCTAGGGGTGAAATAGTATATGGCAGGGCTGCACTCTAAATACTTCCTGCACAGTATGTTTCCGTACCGTGTGAAGAGAAAATTGGTAGAACGACGTAGCAGGTCGTAGCAAACACGAGAGCAATTTCTGAACATATGAACGGGGCGACGTAACTGGTTTCGTTTTGAAAGTGTCTTTGGGAAGACGATTGAAGGAAGCTGTTTTATGGACTTTTTATAATTGAAACCAAGTCTCTGTTGAAACATATTTTTCCGACAAGGAGAAAATCTGTAAATAAGTAACCAAAATGAAACTTTTTGAAGAGGTTACATTTTCATTAGGAATTTTCTTTTTTTAAAGTTCCAGTTTTTCAGACGTTACATGGTCAAGTGTTGTTATCATTTTCATGTCCCTTTTTTGGACTAAAAACTTAAATACGCCCTTCAAACGTTTTTAAATAGGCTTTCCTGTGTTTTGGATGAAAAAGAAGCAGACCATGTGATCACCGAGCAAAATCAAATTTTAGATGTATTGTGTTTGCAAAAATGGTATTGTCGGCAGAATATGACCATATTTGGCTTTGGGTGCAAGAAGTTGATTTTGTCCATTGCCATGTGGAAGCCTATTAATTTGTTGGATCTACGCAGGGGCGGACCCAGGGTCTGGAGAAAGGGGGCGAAAACATCGGTCGCAGGCCGATCGTCGTAGGCGTGCGCCGAAGGCGCGAAGCCACGGCGGGGGTTCCGGGGACCTCCCCGGAAAATTTTTGAATTGAGAAGGGCTTGGAGGCCAGTTTCCGAGTATCTGAGTATTTGGCCGTTCTAGAAGGATGTGCTGTGGGACAGGAGGTTGCAGTGTCCACTAATGCTTATATTAGGCCTGAAAAAAATCTTTGGTCGCCGAAAAATATGGGGGGAGGGAGCCGGGTATGTCTGACAATAGAAATTTTCGTTATATAACAGCCCTCCAAAAAAAGGTTTTGCTATTTCTTCAGTGTAAAGCCCCGTCCACAATATGCGACTTATTTCAGCAAGACTGTCTTGTCGTGGTGAGCGACTGACGACTAACTAGTCTTAGAAGCAAGGTGTCCACATTATGCAACAAGTCGTAGATCCTTCAAGCGATTCACTCAAAATTCTAACGTTTAACGTACTCTTTATTTGTTACATTGAAGAGGCAAGAATATGTTGTGTCCATTTCGATTAACTGATCTTTGCGAGCTTCATTCGAAAAGGTTGTCCATTGTTGTCAGGTACGGAAGCGTAGAAGGGCCATTCAAAAGAAAAAAGGACTGTCTCGGCAAATTGACAATTCCCTAAAATTGACATTTTGACGACTTAATGGACTCCTTAAAATGGCAAAATTCGGAAAATTGTCATTTTGACTAGTAAAACCATCTCGTCAAAATGGCAAAATTCGGAAAATTGAAATTTTGCCGACCAAACAACATCTCGTCAAAATGACAAAATTCCGAAAATTGTTATTTTGCCGAGTAAGAACATGTTGTCAAAATGGCGAAATTCCGAAAATTGTCCTTTTGCCGAAGTAGAACATCTCGTCAGAACGGCAATATTCAGAAAATTGTCATTTTGCCGAGTAACAACATGTTGTCAAAATGGCAAAATTCGGAAAATTGCCATTTTGCCGAGTTAGAATATCTCGTCAACATGGCAAAATTTGGAATTTTGTCATTTTGCCGAGTTAGAACATCTCGTTAAAATGGCATAATTCGGAAAATATGACATTTTGCTTAGAAAAAACATCTTGTCAAAACAGCAAAATTTGGAAAATTGCCATTTCGCCTAGTTAGAACATTCATGGCGAAATTCTATAGAAACGTTAAGGTGCCATCAAATTACGAACTTAGTCATCGCATTATCATAACATGTTGCAACAAAATGATGAAATGAGTCTTATTATCTTAACATTTGCAGAAAAATGATAAAATGCAAACGTACAATATTTCAACAGTTCAACATTTTTGCACTGAATTACTCACTTATTGCAAGTGATAAATTTAGCATATGGTCAATTTGCAGAAAAATGACGGATTACGGATCTGCTTTAGATTCCTATTTCCACATTTTAAAGAGGTAGAATAAAATGCGTCGTCATTAAAACTAAATACACATGTTGTCATAACAAAAAATTTCTGTATATCTGTGTGTTTGGGGCAGTCTGACCTCTTGAGGCAGGAGGCGGGGGTAAAACTTCTAGACTTCAGAGAGCCCCTCAAATTCGAATTTGGGGTTGGGGCAATCTCTTTCTTTCATTTTGCTGTCTCAACGATTTTACCTTTGACTTTTTCCAGGGGCACTTTGCCCCTTCCCCTCTTGCTATGCTACTAGTTTGATATGTGTACAAGAAGTAGCAACATATCAGACTCTGCAATTAAATCACTTTCTTTCTTTTCTCTGCTACCTTCTCAAAGGGACCCCTATAGTTACTTTTTTGTTGTTATTGGGACGTTAATGTCAGTAAAGTCTTAGCCTGCGTATCGCCTCTGTGGTTGCAGCCCCCTTTAGGCTGCCGCCCCTCAGATTTTTTCGTAGCGATGAGCTGGACGAAAAAATTCGTCCGCCCCCCGGTCTAGCAAAGTCTAAATGCCCTTAAAATTGAACACAACAGCTACAAATCTAAAGTTTGTCATAGTTTTTACTTGGATGCTATACAAATTCGGGCTTTGTTTAAGACAAAAACAACAACTAGGATTTAATTATCCTTTTAGAAGCAGGGTATCTGAACCAGCGTTTAGTCGAGACCAGCATATCCAAGACCGAGACCAGAAGAGACCGAGACCATGGCAGAATTCGAGACCGAGACCGACAAAGTCCAAGGCCGAGACGAGACCAAATGTACATATTACATAGAAAATTAAACTGTCCAAAATTTTGAATACTTTTTAGCATAATTTTATTACCTAATGCTCCAAAAATGACATGTAGCACCAAAAGTGCTTCGTCATTGATTTGTTCATATTTTATTTTTTCCTATGCATGACCGTATGGGATGGGGGCCGGGGTGTTGCAGTCCCCCAAATTGGCCAAAACCTTGATTAATCGGGCAGACTTTGGTTCCTCAGTAGGGCAGAGATTACACCGTGGTTGGGGGATTTGGAATAGGGTAAAAAGTCACCCTTGAGAAAAGAGTCCCATACGGCCATCACCATATGCCAAACATAGAATTAATGACTAAACTTAATCCAAGTATTTTTCTCATGTGGCTCACATGGCCGTACCCGACTCTTTCTCCTCGGGAGTGGTGCTTTTTCCCGACTCCAGATGCCCAACCAGAGCATAATCTCTGCCTGACTGAGGCACCAAAGTCTGCCCGATTCAGCAAGGTAATGGCCATTTGCGGGCGGCAGCCCCCTAACCTGCCCCGTCCCGTACGGCCCAGGTGGCACTACTCATCAAATTGGAGTCAGTCAGTGCTACACGGGTTTAGTGTTGTGAATTTGATTGATGCATGAAGTGAGTTTTTCCAACCCACAGAAATATAAGTCGCAGAACTCTATATAGTTATTGTCAAGTTTTCCGTTGGGCCAAACATGAACATAGACTACTTGCACCCTCACAGAATGTCTTCATTGCAGTTGAAGAACACGAGTGTTGAAAGAATGCCTGCAGAGAGGCGTGCTCAATGTGGGACAACTTGAGAAATTTTGATAAAGAACTAGTGGCGTCACCACTTTTCATTCTAGGGGGGCACTGGGGGCATTGCTAGGCTCCACTCAAGGCGTCGGAGGCGCCATCTAGCGCAAAGCGCGAGGCTCTTCGGGTGGAGTCAAGGGGCCCTGGGCCCTTGGAGCCCGTGGTGGGATCCAGCCGATTCAGGAGGCGAAGCCCCCTGATGCTCCTAGGTTTTAGGGTGTTTATGAGGTAGTTAAGTCGTTATGTAAGGGTAATTCTATTGACCTATCACTGATCTAAAAATTACGGAAGCGTAGAAGGGCCACTCAAAAGAAAAAAGAACTGCCTCGGCAAAGTGACAATTTTCGTAAAATTGACATTTTGACGACTTAATGGACTCCTTAAAAAGGCAAAATTCGGAAAATTGTCATTTTGACAAAATAAAACATCTCGTCTAAATGGCAAAATTCGGAAAATTTATATTTTGCCGACCAAACAACATCTCGTCAAAATGACAAAGTTCCCAAAATTGTTATTTTGCCGAGTAAGAACATTTCGTCAGAATGGCAAAATTCAGAAAATTGTCATTTTGCCGAGTCACAACATATTGTCAAAATGGCAAAATTCGGAAAATTGCCATTTTGCGGAGTTAGAACATCTCGTCAACGTGGCAAAATTTGGAATTTTGTCATTTTGCCGAGTTAGAACATCTCGTCGAGATGGCAAAATTCGGAAAATATGACATTTTGCCCAGAAAAAACATCTTGTCAAAACGGCAAAATTTGGATGATTACAATTTCGCCTAGTTAGAACCTTCAGGGCGCAATTGTATGGAAACGTTAAGGTGCCATAAAATTATGACCATCGCATTATCTCAACATTTTGCAACAAAGTAATGAAATGAGTCTTATTATCTTAACATTTTGCATGTAAATGATAAAATGCAAACGTACAATACTTCAACAGTTCAACATTTTTGCACTGAATTACTCACATATTGCAAGTGATAAATTTAGCATATTGTCAATTTGCAGAAAAATGACGAATTACGGATCTGCTTTAGATTCCTATTTCCACATTTTAAAGGGGTAGAATAAAGCGCGCCGTCATTAAAACTAATACACATATTTTCATAACGAAACATTTCTGTTTATCTGTTTGGGGCAATCTGACCTCTTGAGGCAGGAGGCGGGAATAAAACTTCCAGACTTCATAGAGCCCCTCAAATTCGAATTTGGGGTCGGGGCAATCTCTCTCTTTCATTTTACTGTCTCAACAATTTTACCTTTTACTTTTTTTCCGGGGGCACTTTGCCCCTTCCCCTCTTGCTATGCTTCTAGTGTGATATGTGTACAAGGTGTAGCAACATATCAGACCCTACAATTAATTCACTTCCCTTCTATTCACTGCTACCTTCTCAAAAGGACCCCTTTAATAGCTTTTTTCGTTGTTACTGGGACGATAGTATCAGCAAAGTCTAAACGCTCTTAAAAATGGACACAACAGCTAAGTTTGTCATAATTTCTACCTGAATGCTGAACAAGTCCGGGCTTGGTTTAAGACAAAATCAACAACTGGGATTTATTTACCCTTATAGAAGCAGGGTATCTGAACCAGTGTTTTAGTCGAAACCAGCATATTCAAGACCGAGCCCAAAACGTGTCGAGACCAGGGCAGAATTCGAGACCCAGACCGACAAAGTCCAAGACCGAGACTGAGACCGAATGTACATATTGCATTGAAAAATGAACTGTCAAAAATTTGGAATACTTTTTAGCATAATTTTATCACCTAATGATTCCACGGTTTACATATTTCTTCTTCATGTTCGTAAAGCACCTTCACTCATGATTGTACTATAAACTCACCAAATTGGGGAAAGAACATAATTATGATACAAAAAATTTGGTGTACATGAGTAATTCATTATTTTTCTGCAAAACGAGGAATAAATAACGTTCGCTAAATGCGTAATTCATCAATTTTCTGTGAAATTTTGAATCGTTGATATATTGTTAGTTTCCATTTCATCATTTTCTGCAAAATGCTAGGAAAATAAGTAAACATTTCATCATTTTGTGACTAAGTTCGTAACTTGATGGCACCATAATGCTTCCATAGAGTTTCGCCGTTTAAACAAGATGATCTAACTCGACAAGATGGCAACTTTCTGAATTTTGCCATTTTGACGAAAAGTTCTTACCCGGCAAAATGACATTTCCCTGAATATTGCCGTTTTGACGAGATGATCTAACTCGGTAAGATGACAATTTTTCGAATTTTGCCATTTTGACGAGAAGTTGTAATTTGCCAATATGACATTTTTCCGAATTTTACGATTTTGACGAGATGTTTACACTCGTCAAAATGTCATTTTTCTGAATTTTGCCATTTTGACGAGATGTTCAAACTCGCCAAAATGACATTCTTCTGAATTTTGGCATTTAGACGAGATGATCTATTTCGGCAAAATGACAATTTTCTGAATTTTGCTATTTTGACGAGATGTTCTAACTCAGCAAAGTGACAACTTTCTGAATTTTGTCATTTTGTCGAGATTTTTAAGTCGGCAAAATGACAACTTTCGGAATTTTAACGTTTTGACAAGTTAATTAAAACGCCAAATTACGGATTTTTGTCATTTTGAAGACATTATTTTAGTCCTCAAAATGTGAATTCTACGAAAACTGTCATTTTGCTGAGAGAGCTTTTTTTCTTTCGCATGTCCCTTCTACGCTTCCGTAAAAAATAACCTCCAGGGTAACTTCAAGTAAGACCGGTAAAATAAAACTAGTGAAACTACTACCAAGAGGGAATCGGACTGACATTTTGAAAAAGGGGAGATGTACTATACAGAAAGGAATTAATGGGCAGTTCAATGTGAGTCTCGGTGGGGGCCCAGGGGCAAAGCCCCGGAAGCTCCTGAGTTTTAGGATGTTTGTGGGGTATTAAAGTTGTCATTTAACAGGAATTCTTTTGTCTTTACACTGGTCTAAAAATTACTCGTAGGGCAACTCGAAGTAAAATGTTATTGTTCACAAATCTAGTGAAACTACCACCAAGAGCAGATCCGGCTAACATTTAAAAGAAGTGGAGCTGAAACTAGAAAGGAGAGATGTAGGCCTACTGTAATGAAGCCTAAACTCAGCAGTGTGTGTTACCTTCAATTGGGTAGTCGGAAGTTTGCAGAAATTTTTGAAAAAACGCAACTCATCAGACAGACGGAATTTCCAGATGTTTTTGCGATAACTTCATTTGATGAACACGAAAATTACTGCCTTTTCTCGACAAAAGAAGAATCAAATGCCCCTGCCCCACCCCCTGGATCCGCCACTGATAGGGGTCATATTACACTGTTTACATATTTCTTCTTCTTGTTGGTAAACTGCATGTACTCCTGATTGTACCATAAACTCACCAAATTGGGAAAAGAGCATAACTATGATACAAACAATTTGGTATACATGAGTAATTTACTAATTTTCTGCAAAACGAGGAATTAATAACATTCGTTAAATGCGTAATTCATCAGTTTTCTGTGAAATTTTGAATTGTTGAAATATTTTAAGTTTGCATTTCACCATTGTCTGCAAAATGTTAAGATAATAACTAAACATTTCATCATTTTGTTACAACATGTAAAGATAATGCGGTGACTAAGTTCTTAACTTACGTACAGTACGTTCCACAAGGCAAATTGACTATCACGATCTATATGACACTTTCTGCGATTTCATTGACGCTCGGTTGTAACCATTATGATATTGACCAATGCAACTACTCTTATGTGTTCTTATAACTTTATATCTGCTAAGTAACTTGTATATATCTGTAAATTACTCATGGAAACATCAATTGTACATTTACCAAATTAAATTTCGAAATTGCTGATGCTGATTTATATGAATTGAAATAAAAAGGAGGAAAAAAAAAAGTTCTTAACTTGATGGCACCTTAACGCTTCCATAGAGTTTCGCCGTTTAAACAAGATGATCTAACTCGACAAGATGACAATTTTCTGAATTTTGCCACTTTGACGAAAAGTTCTTACCCGGCAAAATAACATTTTTCTGAATATTGCCGTTTTGACGAGATGATCTAGCTCAGCAAGATGACAATTTTTCGAATTTTGCCATTTTGACGAGAAGTTCTAATTCGCCAATAAGACATTTTTCTGAATTTTACGATTTTGACGAGATGTTTAAACTCGTCAAAATGTCATTTTTCTGAATTTTGCCATTTTGACGAGATGTTCAAACTCGCCAAAATGACATTCTTCTGAATTTTGCCATTTTGCCGAGATGATCTAATTTGGCAAAATGACAATTTTCTGAATTTTGCTATTTTGACGAGATGTTCTAACTCAGCAAAGTGACAATTTTCTGAATTTTTTCCTTTTTTCGAGATTTTTTAACTCGGCAAAATGACAACTTTCGGAATTTTAACGTTTTGACAAGTTAATTAAAACGCCAAATTTTGAATTTTTGTCATTTTGAAGACTTCTACGAAAATTGTCATTTTGCTGAGTGAGTTTTTTTTTTCTTTTGCATGTCCCTTCTACGATTCCGTAGTCAGGTGCACGTTTCAGTTTCATGCGACCGAACATGTTTGGTCGCATGAAACTCGGTTGCGCGTCTGCTTGCAACTTGTTGCAAAGCTTTCCACACAATGAGTTGCGTCGCATCGAGTCGCATAGTGTGGATGGGGCTTTAGGAATCAGTGATCACTGTGGTCTTTTAAAATAAAACTACTGTATGAAGAGCAATTGTGATTAGTAATGATTTTGGCTTTCCGTTTGTGCTTTAACCATTACTTTGAAGAGTATGCAATAAGAATTAGAAGCAATGTCATCTATTTGACATGTATAAAATCATAACAAAGCTATTACTTCCTACGAAATCAAACTTGGCTCGCTCAACCACCCTATAGAGGCTTTTCACATGACGTCATAATACTCTTCGGCGGCCATGTTGGAGTACATGTAACTACGTAGTAAACCACACGGGACGCGTTTGCTCACTGAATGTGTACACACCGTGCATACCAAAGTGCACACTGTGCAGTGCGTTCGGCACAAAGCCACTTGTATATGGCTTGATTGTCCTCCAGCATGGCGGTTCCGTGACGTAATTGCAAAGCCTCTATAGGCTAAAGGTATTTTTTCATGAAACTTGAGAAAGTCATATCATCCTGTAATTTTCAGATTAAATCCAGAAAGGACTCAAATGGACTTGAAGGAATTCTACAACTTTTTACCCGATCGAGTGGAAGAGGTAACTGTATATATATATACTGAACTTCAAAATTGAAATTCAAAATACTTATCGGAGCTGTTTCGTGCCCCTCTCCTTATTTTTTGCAAGGGTGCCATAAAATTTTGTCTTAAATGGATTTAAATGAACCTCAAGACGTCGAGGTTCTATGCAAAGTTATTTTGCCTCGAAAAATAGACTGCTGAAAGAAAATATATTGACCCTTCCTGCATAATTACTAAGCTCGATTTGCTGGAGAAGACTGTTTTCAGAGCTGCTAAGTCCCATGCGTACAACTTGAGAACCATGCATGTTGGCATAATTCAAGCTCTTACGACGATTGTTTCTATATGCACGCTCCCCGCGAACCAATGGTCGTGATCCGCGTCGGTGAGTGTTTCCCAGCGAAATCTCTTTCTTGAGAGAAAGACCCGTTTTGGTGTTAATTTATGACCCTACCTCACATACAAACTTTAACTTATTCCCCAGTGATATACTAACTTTAACGTTAGTTTATGTGGTAGACCTAATTTTCTTATCATTTTGCAATTTGTCTATATTTTTTAAACGATAATTAATTTTACTGCAAGCGAAAGCTCAAAATAACGAACACTAGTCTGCTTACAAGTCTGGAAATGCCATTACCAGTTGCCCGGGGTCACGTTTTTTAAATTTCCCATACGTGTTTTGAGTTGTTGTTACGGTAACGTGGCTGTCATTTGCCACCTAAATAAGAATTTTGAAACCTTAGGTGGTTTGACAATCAAGTTTCCTTTTAACATTGTTATTTTTTAGATTAATTCAGAATTAAAGGAATCATCACCTGTTTCCGATTTCCTTGAGGCCTTGCAGAATTTTTTTGATCGTGGAAAAATGCTTCACCACCGTGTGCTAGAGGTCATGGCAAGAGGGCTGAAACTTGAAGTAAGTAGCACAAACTATATGTTAATGAAGGAGTGAATGTGGTTTCTAGAAGGTGTCGAAACCTAGGTCCGTTTCAAACGTTAGAACTGGCGGGACCATCTTTCTTTCATCTCTCAAAAAAGTTTTTGTCAGACAATAGCTACTAGTAACTTTAAGCTTCCATCCGGTATTAATGTAACACTTTAATAATTTGATTTCTTTTTTCAATTGGGCTTAATATGCTCTACCTGTTTCCAGAGAGCAAACCTATAGCATATAGGTCTCAGGTAGGTAAGGTCAAATGGGGCCATTTAATTTTGCACCCTACATTAACATGGACCCCTATGGGTAGCCCACATAAATGGGTAACTTAGTAGCTCGGGCGTTCAGTCAGTCAGTTAGTCAGTCAGTCAGTAAGTTAGTTTGATAGGGGTTTAGATATGAAAGGTAATGAATTTTGTTTTGAATTGTAGTAAAATTCGCTTTTTGTTTGGCAGGATCCATATTTTTTCACAAAGAAACACCAGTACTTTGGAAGGAAAGAGGGTATTGGAACGGTGCGCACCTTATATTACCCACCATTGATGCCATCACAAGAAAAGGGTGATCAGGTTCGCTGTGGAGAACATTCAGATTATGGTGGAATCACTCTACTGGTGCAGAACGCACCTGGACTGGAGGTTTGTTGGGGACATGTGAAATATTAAAATCAGTGTCTGGTCAATCATTAACCAGTTTTCTTACTGTTAAATGTACAATTATAAGAGTTGGTCAAAGAATGTTAACCTTTTGTTCCAGAATCTCGTTTTCCCTTTGTGAAGTGTTTGTTTACCAGAATGTTAAAACATTGAAAAAGGTCCAACAGCTCGTGTTGACTTCTGTTACCGTCAAAAAAAGATTTTTTTAAATTCGTTCCTTTAAAAAATTCCATGCAACTGCAATGATTTATTGAGCACATGTTGTGCAGAATCGATCTTAAAAAAAATGTGAAAACAAACACTTCTGATTGGCACTTAAAATTGTGTCTGTTTCTTTGATTTTTATCGCATTTTAGTACACTTATATCTCTCTCTTTCTTCCTTCCTTCCTTTCTTTCTTTCTGACTGACCGACCGACCGACCGACCGACCGACCGACCGACCGACCGACCGACCGACCGACCGACCGACCGACCGACCGACCGACCGACCGACCGACCGACCGACCGACGGTGAAGTATTCCATCCTCAGAAGCCTATTAAATTTTAAGAAAATTTAGCCATTTTCAATCAAATCCTTATGTTTCAAATACTCTCATCGTTTTGTTTACAGGTTTGCAATGTGAAAGGTGAATGGATTCAAGCCCAACCCATCGAAGGAACAATTCTGGTCAACATAGGAGACCTTATGCAGAGATGGACGTCAGACAAATTTATAGCGTGTGTGAGTATACGTGCTGATCTTGGGAAGTTTTGCTTTGTGAACTTTCATGAACATCTCGTAAAAGTCTGCAAAGAATGTCCATTATATATTTTTCATTTCCCGTTCCTCATTAAGCCTAGTGTGACTCCCTCTGGGAGCAGTGGCGTACACAGGACTCGTCTGAAGGGAGGGGGAAGGAAGTATACTGAGTGATCCTTGCCTGACGGGGGGTTTAAAGTATTTGAAAAAATAGGTGTCCGTAAACGCATCCTATGCTACATACGCTACCTTTTAAAGTTTAGTCTAGTGTTACAAATTTGCGTATTTTTAGGAATTAAAAAAGTACTGGCTTCAGTGATGGTCAATGGGGAGACAGATAAGTCTTTTTTAGAGATTATGTGTCCTTTTCTGCAATCTCGTGCAACATATGCTACCTTTTGAGGTAAAGTTTCGTGTATTTTTTTTGCATGTGACACAAAATCTGTTACATGTGTTTAAATTTTAAAGAAATTACTTAACGAATGATCTTTCTATAAGTTTAGCGAAAGTGGAAAAAGCATGATCACTTTTTATTGCAAAATTTCACTTGCAGCGTAGCCACTGCTAATAAATATCTTGCAACTGAGGACAACCAAGCAGGTTCCTGGTCTGCCTTTCGGGACACTGTATTTTTTAACGTATTTTCAGTAGTTTCCTTCTTCTTATTGTTAGGTCCCTACATGCTGAGAAATGGTCTAACCGCCAGAACTTCCCCACCCAAAACATAACGGGGGAAACCCTGGTCGTCTCTTCTTTCTTCTAACGTCCCTCGGTGAGTGCGTTCCTTTGTCAGTGGAGAACAAGGGAACCGTGGTACCGGAATCACGAGTCCATCTCTTATAAGTGGGTCATATGAAACTTAACTTATAGAAATAAAGACCAAAATAGGGGAAACTGAGGCAAGTGATCTCCTCTTGTGTTCGAAGTGTTTCCACGGCTCGGACGAGTCTTCTTGCATCTTAACGATTAAGCTGCCCATGCTACTGGAAACTGTCAGCTGTGGAACTGTTTCTTCGTTCCAGCCTGCAGCTGGTTTCTTGCTTTCACATTTCCTTTCCAACTTTTCAGAGTGGACCGCAACCAAACCTTTTCGTTACCCTCGTAGACTCGTTTTTTATTAAAAGTTAGTAATCACTGTTTAAAGGTATTAATTGATGGTTACAAGAGAACGTATTTTCCCTTCGAGTCTCTTTCGAAGGGCGCAAACAAACTTTTTTGTCACCTACTTCCTAAAGAGCCTACGCCCACGGGTGGACCACAGCCTTAACGTAACCAACCTCTTGGTCTTTTAACATCACAGATATACTTTCAAAAACTGGTGTATTTTACAGTCATGTAAGAATAAAGCATAAAAACGTTATCTTATAATCCCAGTTCTGGATATTTACGACAGATTAAAAGGGTCTGCCATGCATGACTTGGCTCTAGACAGACTGTAAAGAACACATGATATTTGATCCTTGGCAAAAGATCGAGAGTATAAAAGAGTAAAGTATCCAACATAAAAACTCAACCCTTCGAGACAAAACGTAACTGTAGAACGCTTCTCGGCCTTTTGGCTAAGATCATGTGTAGTATCTGTTCTTTTCATCCAGTCAAGAATGGAGCCATGCATGGCAGACCAGTAATGTAAATGGCCTGAAGGCCTTGAGGTTGGTCAAGTGTTGTCATTAAGTGGCCGTATAGCTTCTTAGGGAAGCAGTATCAAGTTTGGTTTCGCCGAACGGCCCTTTGCCACAGGGTCGGGAGGACTTTGGAAAAAGTAAAAGTCTTAACCAAACAACGTTTAGCAGACATTGCCATTCGGGCAACAGCATATCGTCAGCACCGTGACCAGTAGCAACGACTTCACTGATAACTGAGGGAAAACAAAAAGTTCTTGGTCTTTTTAGACTTCCTGAACGCGATATTCTTAATTTCATTCTTTATTCTATGTAACCTTCAATTGAATTATTTTAGTGAAGATGTTTTAATTTTTTATTTTTTGTTGATATTTTTATATAATATTGAAATCATGTCACACTAGTTTTGAAGAAATGTTACAATATACCTAGGGCTCATTTTCTATCTAAAATGAATATGAGTGGTTGTAAGATTTTAAGCCTTTTACAGATTCTTTAAAAAGGTCTCTTGAAATCGTCTTTCTTTTTTCAGAAACATCGAGTTCTGTTACCTTTGTCGGAAAAGGACAGGGCATCCAGTCGCCAGTCAATCACTTTGTTTGGACACCCTGACCGTGACGAAATTATCGAATGTGTTGATGGATCCCAGAAATATCCACCCGTGGGGAGCAGGGAATATTTAGATATGAAATTTGATTCGGTGTACTCAAGTGAAGTGCAGATATAACCCGCAACTGTTTGTTTTTCAAAGATTTTTACAGTATGAAATAATGTAACTGAAACATTCAACATGGATAGTAATGGTTAAATGTCAATGAGTTGGGAGGCAATAACTGTTAATATCAACAATACATTAAGCTGGAAAAATAAGACCTATTTGCTTTTTCATGTACAGAACAATTGAACAAAGGGCATTTGTTTGAATAAAAATTAGCAGAGATCTTGGACCGTTTTGCAATGAAAATATATTCCGGTTGTTCGATAATCAACAAACTAAATTTACCTTGACAGTAGCGTGATAGAGCGTGGAAATCAAGTTGACTTGCTTTTGTGTGTAATTAACATTTGTTTATACACTAGGGGCGTCCTTTGTCTAATATGCTTAATGAGGCATCTATTATTGTAAATACTTTTACACTTTCGTGAAAGGATTTTAAACTAATTTTTATATATTCCTTATTTTTAAAATTAATAATTATATAAAAGATCAAACTATACAAAATGGCTCCTTCAGTTTCTTCTAATACTCAAATACCAGATATAAATGTAATTTATACTGTCATATTATCTGTGTGTACATAGGCCCATACCGATACGCTCCAAAATCAAAAGTGTGAACTCAGTAGTCACTCTCTAACAAAATGAAAAGGGTGAAAGCACTCCATTAGAGTATTAATTCATTCCAAGAAGAGTAAAACTCACCCCAGGAATTGTGAAAATTCGCTGTTCCGTGAAAGGATGCAATGATAGCTCTTTTAAGACTGATCACTGAAGGCACTTCATCAAGGGTAAAACTTTGCTTTTTTGGAGGGAATGTCACGCTTTGTAGAATGAATTTCACTCTTCGTGGAGTGAATTAACACTCTAGTGGAGTGAATTCATACTTTTCACTCAATCTGGGAGTGACTAAGTTCAATGTTTTGGCTTTGGAGTGTGTATTATTGTCTCATTACGTGTAAGCTACTTTACACATCAACTATGTTTAGTTGCTATTAATTTCAAGTATATACGAGATGTATTCCTTGTTTCGTATGTGGAACAACTTAAGCATTTGCTGTTAAAAAGCTGTCACAAGTTAACAAGTTAACAATTTTTTCCATGCAGGTTTTAGTATTCAAGTTTGCCATGAAAGCTCTAGCAATAGATGAAATCGCAAAGTAAGGTATATTATGCTATTAAAAGTTCAATTAACCCTTTACCGTTGTTTGGGTCCTTTTGGACCCATGCGGAGAGCTCGGCTGTCACCCATCTTTACTGTTTCACGCGGAGCTCGAAACTGCGAGTAGCTACCCGAAAATTCGGCCACAACAACGAGAGAGACAATAGTTTAAGGTCACGGGATCAATGGCCTACGGAAGCCGATGCGGGGCGGGTTACGTCCGCTTTTCCGCCCACTCACGAGGCGCACAGGTATGCCCCGATCGGAGCACAACGGTAAAGGGTTAATGCTGTCCCTACACATTCAGATTAGGCACGTAAAAATCACATGTTTCTTCTGGAACAAGTTGCTAATGGTTTTGCATCAGTCACGTGTTACCTTGTTGGCCAATTAAATGAAATGATGAAGTAAATGCCTGTATTAAATATTGCACTGGCCTAAATTTATCAAAAAACAAGCTGGGTCCGCCTAGCCTTCTGGAAAATAGTCTTGGTCAAGACGTCAGTAATATGTGCAGTTTATTTAACAAATGAGTTCGCTTGCAAAGTAGACGAAATGAATCTGCTGTTTTAACTGTATGCAAGAGTTTATAAACACTGTATAGGTTTGGTAAGGTTAGGTTAGGTGGAGTTTAACGGCCCAGTTTCCAGTCTGTCCTGGGCATGACGTTAAACTGCATCCTGTTGTCCTTCAGTGGACGTAATAGCTTCTTCGGGAAGAAGTATCAAGTTTGGTTTCGCCGAACGGCCCTTTGCCAGAGGGTCGGGAGGACTTTAGAAAAAGTAACTGCATCCAGGGTGTGGCTTTTGTTCTATTCAGCCAGTCTAGAGCAGGACCACACATGTTTGCCCTTAGAGGGCGTACCTGTCCATTTGGGACGTTTAGCTCCTAAAGGGAGCAGAACTCCTTCGGGAGTAAATGTTTGTTTTTCGCACCTTGGCTCTTCGCCAGAGAGTCGAGGGGACTTTTAGAAAAAAGACGTTAAACTGCATCCAGGTTGTGGCTTATGTTCTTTTCAGCCAGTCTAGAGCAGAACCCTGCATATTTGCCCTTCAGAGGGCGTACTTGTCCATTTGGGACGTTTAGCTCCTTAAGGGAGCAGAACTCCTCCGGGAGTAAATGTTTGTTTTTCGCCCCTTGGCTCTTCGACAGAGAGTCGAGGGGACTATTAGAAAAAAGTACATGTTTGGTTTTCGCCCCTTGGCTCTTCGCCAGAGAGTCGAGGGGACTTTTAGAAAAAAGCCGGGCGGGAATAGCTATCACGAAGATGTTATGGTAGCTCAGCTAAATGTAAAGGGGATGGTAGCTGGCGGAGGCCGTTCCATTCAGCCA
The DNA here is from genome assembly GCA_037179385.1 of Holothuria scabra. Classification (NCBI taxonomy): domain Eukaryota; kingdom Metazoa; phylum Echinodermata; class Holothuroidea; order Aspidochirotida; family Holothuriidae; genus Holothuria; species Holothuria scabra. The sequence goes on from CM074197.1 coordinate 33,912,410, forward strand.
GTCTAGAACGAGACTCTTGCACGTCAGGTCGTTCAGTTGGTCATGCTTAGTTGAGTTGTCCTTTAGGGACGTAGCTCGTTTTGGGAGCAGAACTCCTTCGGGAGTATTGTTTGGTTTTCGCCCCTGGCTCTTTGCCAGAGAGTCGGGGGGACTTTTGGAAAAAAAAGTTTTAAGTTTGGTTTCGCCGAACGGCCCTTTGTCAGAGGGTCGGGAGGGCTTTGGAAAAAGACGAGCCGGCCACGGCCTTTATAAAACTATGTAGGATACCATAAGTTACTGTGAAAAACAACTTACCGCCATCTAAAAACAAGACTAACCGAGAAACAGAAATTTTCAGCGGACCTTACAACTTTGGGTCTTCTTTCACCACATATCTATATCAAGTCCGCATCTTGTCTTGCTTAGGGGCTGGAGTAATTAAACATTGCAGTGATACTATTTTGGACCCCTTGGGATGTGAGATACACTTCAAAAAAAGAAAATCTGGACCAAAATACACATCTTTTGATCATTATTCATTAACACGAACAACGGACACGCTTTTCAATAGACTGTTCATTGATTCTGCAGGAGAAAATCTGTTGTAGCACAAAGGAGTGCGTTATTAATATTCTCTATTTATTTGGTTGTTCTTTTGTTTGTTTGTTTGTATTTTCTATTTGTGTGTTCTTCCTTAACGAAATGACGACGATCGCCTGCTTTGATTTGTTAACTTTATTGTACGGATTTTATTCAAGAAAACTCTAGAATATAAGATTTTTTTTATAAATATCTCCCAGCCGGTAATTTTGCAACTTTAACTTTTGTGAGAATCATGGAAGACGGACTTGAGGCTGAGGTTAGGGGTCATGAAGTCTTCAAATTTTTAGGATGAGAAACCATTATCAAAAGTCCCCCACCCAAATATTTTGAGTCAAGAAGATAATTTAATGTAGCTGAATATATCTGGCATCAGAGTATTTGGGATGCCAAAACTGGGGATGGGAAAAAAGCTAAGGCAAATCAACAGGCAGCACGTTAGTCAATGTGTCCATACTCGTCAAAGTGGGATAACTTCACAAGCCACCCCTCAACCTTGTGGCAGGAGTGTTATTTTAAAGTGTCATCTTTACAGTAAGTCTGTGAGTAGTGATACCATTTGATTACCTCTTTGCATGAACTCAATCCTACCACCCATAGCTTAACATGCAACTGCAGAAGATGTACAGTTGCGAATTCAGGTAGTAGTTAGAGTATATCTACTTTGAGTTAAAGGTAAAGAGCAGTCCCCCAGACTTATTTTGAAGAAAAAAAACTAAAAAAAAAAAACTGAAAAGCTAACACAATATCCGTCTTATTTTTCTTTAGAGTATCTTTCATTACATTTTATGACTTTACTATTGCATATTCAAGGTAAACCAATGTTATGTTCTTTTTGCGTCGGTGATTTTTGCACAAAGTAACAATAAAAAGGAAAACAGAATTTCTTATCGATTCCAAATCGTGTTTCTTTAAAATCACATTTATGCGAAGGAACAATATCCTCATAGAGTAACTGAAACTTTCTACAAACAACATATCTGAGCTGGTGTTAACCTTTAATCAAAGCGTAACTGAAGATCAATGCAGAAGAAGCACCTAAAATTTTGCAGTTCAAGTCTTTTTCGTAATTTCCGTGGACGATTATTAAATATGTTTTATCCCTATCGGAGTATTTTTCCACGGGCCACCCTGGACTGATGTACCGGTAAAATCTGCTGATACACCGAAAAACATCCCAAAAGCTCAAATTGTGGGCGACGTTCCCCCGTGCTTTACGCTAATGATATCTCTAACTAGCCATTTTTATACAATGTAGGAACTATGTGGAGCATGGAATAAGCTATCTATGTCCCGTTAAAATCATCAATAATCTTGACTTCCAGGATACAAGGAGCTTCGAACTTGAACCCCAACTTAAGGGGACGTTTTTAGGTGGTATCCTAGTTGTACACCTGGCAGATTACGCAAAACGTCTTTCCATCAGTTCCCGCAATACTTGAGGCAGATCGCAGTCCTTTAACTGTTTTCTACTAAACCGTCCCTTATGTGGTTTAAAAAGTAGGCCTACATTACACAATTACAAACCAATGATCTTCAATCAGTATGCGAATTGTCTTTTGTTTTGTTAATCACTTGGGCTCCCTCGTGTGAAATTTCAAGGCAGAAATTTACTCCCCATTCCGTCCCTGACAGCAGGCAACATGGTTAGTCAGGGTCAACCTTCCGTCGATGGTATGGGTAACTCTGACTTTTCATACCCCTGACAGTCGGGAAGAAGATAACCACAAGTAGCTTAGTCACCAACTAACAAGTTTGGTTCGCCAGCCAGGAAAGAGATCGCTCATCGATATGAATATTCACATTGTTGTGAATTCTAAGCCAATGGGTATTACTAATGGAAAAGAATTTCGTTTTTTATCAAAACTACGTAGGCTACTTTTACTTTAAATTTGGTCCTAACCGTGACGTTCAGCACATAAAAGATGGCTGCATACGCTTCAAATCTGCATGTCTGAACGCCTCTCGTTAGCTTTGTGTATAACCTTTGACACTACTCGGGATAGAGCTGTTCAGAATAACATATGTCATTTTTTTTCTTTCCTTCCTTTTTTTGGGGGGGGAGAGGGGCGAAGACTCTTCATGAGGGAACGATCGCCCACTAAGCCTGACACGGTCTATTACCCCAACATTTGGGGTGTTTTGCAAGTCGTAGCCGCTTCTGTGGTAAGTTATCTGCTAAACCGTAGGTGATCTGATAACAATACTACGACCACCATTTGATAAACACTCCGAGCTACTTGTTAATGATTCACGCTCCCCTGCAACCACAAGCTGCAGCCCGCGTTAGAGTATCGAATTAGGCGTGCTCCATTGAGCAGGAGCTTTACACTTGGTTATGAACAGAAAAGAGATATTGCAAGAAATATCGCAATACTTGTACACTAAATCAATACCATACCTAAATGTTTGGCCTACATGCGGCAGTTTGATGTTCAAATGAGGGGTCGCGTTCAAGTTGACACATTTACAAGATTTCAAACGCATTTTTTTTTCGTACAATTTGAAATCGCATGAAAACATATTGCTAGTATTGTCACACCGGGATAAAGCATTATTTTCCACAGCAGCTGAAGTTAGTAAGTCAGTCACCTGGCATTCGGAAAGAGAAGAGAACTGGCTGAAGACACAGAAAAGGACGAAGACATTCATGTAGAGGTTTGTTAGTGTGAGACGTAAATAAACCTCAGATTTTCTATGAATTGAAAATACTTTAGGAATACTTGCTTTGCCCCAATTTTGGGGCAAAGCAACTTGGTTGGTTGAGCTGAACCGTTCATGAAGGCTATTTTTTAATGAGAGGTTATTTCAAAATCTCTTCAAAATATTTTTCCGGGCGGATGTGGGATCCAGACTCGACCCCAGGGCAAAAAGGCACGGCGCCGCTGAGTGCTCCGCAAGTCCAACTTTCTTCATATACCAGAATGTAAGATGTCGAAAGGTCAACAAAATAATGAAAAATAAAAGCCTATGTATGACGTATGCATTACGCATCGGTGAAGTGCAAGAGGGCTATCATTTGATATAGCCGTTCCTGTGAGTACCATATAATATTATGACAGCGTAAGTAAGGTAGAAATTTTAACAGGACCTAACCTAAACTCACCGACCGACATTAGGGTGGCTCACCATATTATACTGTTCTCTATACTATAGTGGATGCGAACTCGAATGCGCTACGTAACAGCGAATTATCCCTCCCAAAATTATTCTATTTTTCTTTGGGACGTTAGTACCATTGATCTACATGACCGTCGGTGTAAGGTAGCATTTCATTTGGGAGGGTCAGAATATCTTTTACCTGAAAAATGTAATCCTGTGGGAAGACTATCTAACCCTAAGGCGCAGAGCGTATAAAAACTTGAAACTGTAGTGTGCATGTGGCATCCGACTATTGATGAATGCATTGGTCTTGGTTTAGTCCCGTGCTGAACTCATGTGGCGACGTGCGGATGTAACTGGGATATACAAGGTGAATATGGGGGGGGGGGGGCCGGGGTGATTCATTATTGGGTAACGGATATAGGCCTATACAGGCTGTTTGACAGTTGTAAGTTTTATCGTACATAGGCGTGCGAGGCCGTGACCGAGAGGCAGATTTCCCTTCAACAACTTTTTTACATTGAAAATTCTAAAAATCTAAAAATTACAGACATGAAATTCCTGTTTCAGGGCTGGGTACATGCAGCTTATAACACGCGCCAAGTGTCATTTCCGGTCATCTGGAGGGTTTGTAAGGCCCAAAATTTCCTTGTACGCTCCGCGCCAACCTATGGTGGCGCTCCGCTTAGATAGTGTACACAGTTCAATTATCCATGAGTGACCTTGCCCCCCCCTCCCTTGTAAAAATTTCTGCGGACGCCCAATGCCCCTCAGATAGCCGGAGAGGCATATTTCCCAGGCTTGACAAATGAAGCGGGGCTGACGATTTTTTTTTTTTTTTTTTGCATAATATAACTGAATGTGTCGCAAATGTTTCTGGTCATTTTTGTCTTAATTCCATCAAAATTGAATGAAAATGAAGCGGTTTAGGGTATTTTTAGTAACGTTTTGAAAGAACTCTGATTACCGGTCATTTCGGAAACTGTTGCTCTAGATTAAGACAAGCCTGAGAAGTGATTGTTTCTTTGTGTAGGCAAGACAGTAGGGTTTACGAATAAAAGATCTTTTGAGCTGCCCGATTGCTTTACGACTATGATGATTTTTTCTTTACTTTTTTTCGGACTGTCGGACATATCTTTAGGAGTTTTCTGAGGCATTATAACTATGCCGATTTTTTTAACTCAAATGACTGCCTGATTTTGTCTCAGATTGCTGCCCGAACATCCTGCATGCACCCTGACGTTGTCCCCGCCAATACGCATATCCACATGAAACTAACGTGTATGTAAATAGTTCATAGTAAGTGACCTTGTCGAAGACGAAATCGTTGTCATGCATGGGGGGGGGGGGGGGGTAGAAACTCGATGTTACTTCCAATGAAAAAAAAAACAGACTTTCCCGGATCCACTCTGTATCGTTGGTGTTTATTTTGCACACATATTTGTTTTAAATCTGAAAATCGAAAGTTAAGGATACTTCAAGTCTATCTCACACTCTGAGGAAAATTTGGAACAAAGATTTGGTTATAGTATGTTCAGGCTCTCAAATTGTTTCAATTCTGACGGTCCTGACGATATTTGGTTATTTCACCCAGGCGTTGACGATACATTTATCATATGAAAACCTCTTTCAATTGAATCGGGCCGACCTTGCTGCATGTAGAAAGCTTCGGAATAGACCGACATTAGATAAGTTGTGTACCGTATGACCCTCGATACTTTCCATCACTAACGGGCCCAATTTGAATCCCTTTCAGAAACAGAATAAATTTAACTTAATACTTGCTTTTATTTCCTGATACTTAAAAAAGGAAGAAAACTTATTAAAGGAACCAGTTTTGACAAAATCGTAACCTATAGGTGTATAGTGACTTAACTATAATTTCTGAATTGACCACGCTAAAGTTGATCATGCTTTTGTCGCGAAAAACTTGGTTGAGATACTGAAGTATAGAGTCCTCCGGCCGTCCGGACGTTTGTTTAACAATATACTACTGGTATATTCTCTCCCTCTATTGTTATTATATGATGCGCCTGGTTGTGACCTCTTGTGGGCAAACTTTCCTTCACATTTTTTTGTCAATTTTTTTCGAATGTGTTTCGAATGTGTCAAATGTGCTTGTTTCAAGTAAACTTTTTACTGAAAATGTGACAACATTGCCTGCTCATATCCTGAAAACTGAACATCGAATTTCAATGCATATTTCAGTAGAATACTGAGAATATGTTCCCCTGTAACATATTAAAAGTAACTTAACTTGACAGTAGACTCTTCTAAGTTCTAAGGAGTGTCAAAATTTTCAACAGATTGCAATTAACCTGAAAGTTGACTAAATCTACATTACGCATGCGTGAAAAATGCCTGCAGCCAAAGTTATATAAAGATAAAACAATACTTGGCTTATAACCACTTTGCGACGCCTGCTCGAACTTTACGAGTCTTGGATTGAACTTTGAAAAACCAGACCAAATAAAATGAACGACACGGAGGCTGATGGCATAGCAATTATAGATTTCGAAGCCTACAGCCTGGAGAAAGAATCTCCTGACAATGAGAAACTCCCTCAGCTTGTCGACGAGATTCTTCATGCCCTAACAACTATTGGCTTCTTTTACTTGAAGAACACTGGACTGGCGGAAGATGTGGTAAGAAGTGTTCTTCTTTAGATGTAGGATGTTTCGTTTTTCAAATCTGTACCAGGTAAACAAATAAGCTAGGTAAACAAATAAGCTAATTAAACCAATTGGTGTTACTTGACCGATTGGGGGGGGGGTAACTCTGAATATTGTAAAACCCTTAGACGGACGTTTGTGCTAAGTATTGTGTTGTTGATCAAAATGGCACAATTCACAAACACTTCATGTGTCTAGTTCTTCTGTTTTAAAGAGATCCAGTAATTAACCAGAGGAAAAGCCTACATGCACTTGTAAAAAATACTACTTCGTTATTTAATTTTCGGTCATGATCCTCCTTAGTGTCGTTGGGACTCTTTAAACCAAGAAATCAACTATAATACAGATAAGGATATAATACTAAGATGTGTAAAGAAAACAATAACGATAAAGCATACGAGATTCATAGCACGATATTTACATTAAAAAACGAATATTTCGGTAGCTCCTTTGTTCTTCCTAAGAGTTACAGCATATGCCAAAATGCCAATATAAATCGACCCACACCAGTTTAAATCGACAACTATTGATTTACCTTATTAACATGTTTGATATCCCGATATCGGAACCGCCGCAAAGCACATGTTCTTTGCAATCCGCTAAGACCTCAACACTTCCACGACTTAAAAGAGTTTATAAATAGAACCTACTGCCATTTTGCTTCGTTAGAAATGGAGTGGGGGAAAACAAGCCAGTTAGCTACAACTGGAAAAAAGGGTCGCGATCGGTCCGACTTGAACCAGTTGGTTAGAAACTGGGGTTAACAACATCATCTTTTTAACTTACCAACATATAGGCTCAGAGTTGCCATAATCACCGGCATGACAGCAATCGACTTAATACGTACAAAGAGGTGAGTAGATTACTTAGTGCACGTGCTTTGAGGGGGTTGCGAAATCGCGATATGAAATGTGGTAATACGGTTAATCGGTAGGTGTCAATTCAAAATGGTATGTGTCAATTAAAATTGGTAAATGTCAATTTTAATTGAAATATGTCAATAAAATTGGTATGTGTCGAATTAAAATGGTATCTGTCGATTTAAATTGGTATATGTTAATTTAAATCAGTATATGTCGAATAATATTAGTATGTATCGATTCCCCATGATATGATACCGATTGCTCTCCATAGTGGTACCCATCAGTTCTATGCAGTTTCTTCCTGATTTTAAAGACAACATGTGACAGTAGAAAATAAGCAGTATCATCACGGAATAGTAGCTTATTCTCCCTGGTAATAAACAAGTATTGTAACAACACTATATATGTTGATCATATATGAAATCCAGACACTTCGCATTTACCTATCTCTTATCAAGATCGAACTTATTTACATTCAACCTGTTCAGAAGCATCATTATCAAATGCTATCTTATTAAACTCTAAATGTCACTCCAATAAAGGTCACATTTCACGTTGAGATAGTAGTAGGCAGTAGGCCTATGTTATTGGTTATGTCATCGAAGATCATGAAGTTGATATACAAAGTACAGTCTTGGACTAAACTCCTTTTGGAACACCAATCCCCCGCTCCCCTGCACCCCCGTGTCCCCATGCCGAGTCGAAACAAATTTGAAAAACAGCGGCCCATTTTCTTCAAAACTCACAATTGGTACGGTGACGTTTAACCTTATAGAGATTACTTTTCGCTGGTAAAAGGTGCTCCAACGGTTTTACCAAGATCATAGATACCGCTCCTAAAATGGGCAAGTAAATTATGTCTCCATAGATTAAAGGGATTGTCCTCTCACCCCAAAGTACAGTTTTTGTGGTAGCATCTCTCAATTGCCTCAGCTCATGATTGGCAGCTAGTTCAAACAATGTAGGGTACCAACGCTTATATTACACAACATGAACTGTATTGAGAGTGTTTTGATTTTACACATTGAGCTTTTCTATATATACTCACCCTTAAACAGTTGTTAGCGGGGCTTCAGTAGGAACGTAAGGAGAATTGGTAGTTTGGGACCGGGTGAGAGAATTGGACCTTTAGACTAAAGTGTAATGCCAGATGTACTGGGAATTAGAGGAAATGTTACCAAAAACCGATTTACCTTGTGAGAGGTCAAAATGTACACCAAGTGATATTTAGCTCCCTACTTATTTTAACATTTCAGTAGACACCTTTCCAATAATAAATACAGGAAGTTGTGGTATGGAATGTTGATATGCATTTTGTCACCGTTAAATACTATTAACAAAAAGAACGAATACAAGAAATTTATCCCACAATTCTTTCGGATTTCGAAAAAGGTCTCTGTCAAAAGGAGGGAAAAACAGTGGCGTCGCCAAGGGATGGAGGGACAGGGAGGCACGTACCCCCTGAAAAATCGTGTGCTCCCCCCTCCCCAACTGAGATTTGAGATTTTCAAAAAAAAATATGTCTTCTGTAGTCAAAGTGTGGCTATGGTTTTTTTAGGATTCGGTTCCTCCGTTGAAAAAGGAGTAAATTTTTGTATTTTCCAAATGAAACTATCGCAAAAACCTTGGTAATGCCATATCCGGCTGTCTGAGGGGTTGCGTTTTTTCAAACTTTTCTTTACACTTCCGACTACGTCTTTTGAAGGTGGCGCAGGTAACCGTTCAGGCAGGATTAGACCTATATTTTTCCTTAAGATGATCACATCTAATTGCCGATCAACTGCCTTTTCTTTTTCTTTCTAGTTCAACTCACCTTCATCGAAATGTAAGCCAGATCCGCGGTTGATGGTAGATTCACTAGAGTTAGTGTTGTTACCAAAAAAAATCTTACTCGAAATTGCCCTGTCATTTTTAGACCAGTGTAAAGACAACCCTTAAAACAACTTTCATACCTTACAAACACGCCAAAACCCAGGAGCCTTTGGGCCCCTTGACCCCGCCCGTTGAGTCTCGCGTTTCGCGCTCGTTGGCGCCTCCGGCGCCATGAGTGGAGTCTAGCAATGCCCACTGTAAAATTGTTGTGCCCCCAGTGCCCCCTAGAATGAAAAGTCTGGTGACGCCACTGGGGGCAGCTAGGGACAAAAGATAATGATGGGGGCAAAATTTCCGATGCATCGCGATAACGAGCGTAAAGCGGCGGTGGGGTCCAGGGGCGAAGTCCCGGCAGCTCCGAGGTTTTAGCATATCTCTAGATAAAAAACAAATACGTGTCTAGAGGAGTTTATTATTTTTCTTTATTTTTGATTAACCCAACTCCTAACTGACCAATTTGGAAGGGACAAGTGGAAGACAAGGCCAGACGTGTCTCCCGTAGCCCCGTTACTTATAATAATACCTTTTACTAGTGACCAACGTGGCACACATATCCGCCTTGCAGCTTTCGTTTACGTGAATGCCACGGCCGCTTTTTTGTACTAACAACTCTGAAGTTCCCGTAAAGTTACCAAAAATATTTAAGGATCTTTGTCTTCATGAATAGCAACGAAGCGTGAATCCGTTGCGTAAGACATGCAAAAGTAATCTTGATGGATGCGGCCCCAGGTCTTTGGGTGTTCGGCCAGTAGTACGTGTCGCCGTCTTTTAAGATGGCCGAAACATTATGCAAACGACAAAATTACCTTGCCTGGCATCAACGACAGGAAATGTAAATGCAGCGAAAAAATATGGACAGATGCGCACTGTGTAACAAGTTGTTTCTTGATTGATTGTTGCCATTGTGTTGTATCGATTGTAATTTTTGTTCCGGTTAGAGATTAGGTTAGTTATTAGGGTTATTATTAGCCAGTAAGGAAATGTCTTATTAAACATAGCTTATCGCCCCAAAATTATCGGTAAAAATTAACAAACACTCAAGTCACATACATATCATGTACATACAGCTGTAGCAGAAAGTTCCTTATTAAAGAATCCCGCCTATTGAACGGCAGATATTTATACTTTGACCTTGATTTCCGAAACTACCAGTGCAGTGACATGGTTTTGCGGTTAACCTTAAGATACTGGGTACCAACCTTCAACACACTCTTATGGATTGATTCGTATTTCCAAATATAACGTGACTAGAATAGGATTCAGTGGCTTAAGTTACCAAATGAATCTCGAACCATAAACAAATAAAAATCGGTTCAAATTTATTGAACAGAAACGAAAATGAAATAAAGAAGCTGGAAAAAATTAAAATTTCCAGATCCCCTATTTGGACACAAATTATATTAAATACGCACTTCATGTTTCAAACTTAACGAAAATCGTGTAAATAATTACACACGAGCATTACATGATATTTGCAGCAGTAAGGTACAGCCCTAGTCATTGTTTAGTCTGTGAGCACCTGATAGAAGTCTCAAGATCACATTTTCCTACCGTAACAAATTTGCCAATTTATTACACTGTCGGCTTCGGAGGACGAGAAGGCCACTGCCCAAGTCAGATTTTGTCCTTTCCCCCACCCTCTTCCTCCCCAAGTTAGGTCAGTTAGGGGTAAGGTTAACCGAAAAAAATGGATTGGCCCAGTAAACCACTCCTGACGAAGATGTAAAATTTCATCCAGAGATAAAACCTCAGAATTACCAGGGACTTGGCACCCTAGAACATCACCCGCTTTGGGCTTGGTTTCGCGCTGAGCCCGGGAATTTTTGTCCTTTCCTCAAATTTTCCTTTGCCTTTAGTTTCCCCACCTGCTAATTTTGAATTAGCTTTTGAAGAAGTCCAAAGATGACTCACATCATATGCAAAAAAAAGACTAGGAAAGCTCTACGGTCAGCTCTCTGACAACTCCCTTACTCTATTTTATGTGCTACGAACACGTTAATTTGCCCCTGGACCCCTTCAATGTGAACTTTAAGGTAACCTGATACGTTTAATGACGTCATTCCTAGAAAAACTCTGAAACAACAATATCGATAGAAAACCCGGAAAACAAGAATGAGTAACAAAACGATCATATGTCTAGTATCGCATCGCGTGGCACAAATTTCCCATCATCACACCATTTGTTTTTTTTTTTTTCAAAAGAATTCAAAAGGGTGGCATAGTTTCCCCCTTAGACCCCTTCCCACTCCAGCTATTACAAAGCACACTGTATCCACCATCATTGAGAGAATTGCTGGCTACATCACAGGTTGGCAATTGGCTGCTATTAAGCGCTCAGTATATCAGAGAAAACGTTGTTTGTAAACAAAGTACGTAATATGGAAGCAATAAAGTCCAAGTGTGATTTCCAAAGAACAAACAAATTAAGAATGTAGTTATTTACAACTGTTGCACTTTGAAATCCCTGTGTCTCTGTTTTATTTTGTTTCCTCTTATCGAGACCAAGTTTATTTACTTTTGTCGGTATAATTACATGTCATCGAAGCCATGAATACGAATAGCTAAGAAATGGCAGAACTGCGAGATCGAAGAGCTGTATTGAAGTCTACTCTCGATTCTTGGCAAGAATCAGGTAGTAAAAAACTTGAAGGAAAAAAGCCTCAAACTAAGCAACAATTGTCATATATGGAAATAGAGGTGTATATAAAAAATGGAAGTTGCATTTTAAGCCCCCCCCCCCCCCCACTTTCCAAGGGCTTCATTCGAGAGCACTTGTCTCGAGTCCTTACCAAGTGATTGTGGCTCCAATTCCTCAACACCAAACCCTCAGTCCCATCCACGATTTTAACCTTTCTGATAATTCTTAATTGATGAGTTTATACAGCTGATTCTGGATTACCCATAACTTCTGTTACTAATTTATAAATGTCTTACGAGAAGTTGATGGCACACCTTAGTGGGTTTTTTCAACTTACAGTGGGGTACAAAAGGGTATGAAGATGCATAAATAAATTGGTCCGTCCGTCAGGAATGTAAGATAATTCTAAAAATGTCTAAAGGAGCAGGTACTTATAAAGAAGCCAACAACAAGGACAGTGATTTGTTTCAGATAGTGCGGGATTTTTCTCGAAAGAAAAGCGGGTACCCGGGAACTCTAATATGGGGAAGGGTCACCGACGAAGGGTTATGTTTGCCCATGGTTGTTCTTGCTCGCGAAGCGCGCAAAAATTTCCCTTATTGTGTGAAGAGAAAATTTTATGTTTTCCATCTTCTTTTTCAATAAAGCATGTAGCTTTGAGCAGGACATTCGCCATGCAGTCCAATTCTGTCATTAAGCTTAAGATTTTTAAATTGGTTTATCTTGTGCCCTATTAGGAATAAAAATAAACTTTGTCTTTACGCATTTATTTTGCATACCTAAACCTTGAACAGTGTAAGTCGTTCTTGAAAGCTATCTATAGCTCCCTTCTTGTGCCTTGGTGTGACTACGGGTCCACAAGAACTACCCGTACTCGTTTCCTATTTTGTCGTCAATTTTAAGCTACCTCGTTGATTCAAAATTTTCTGATCGTTTGCTTTCGTTTATCCTCAGATCAAAGATGCATTTGAAAAGTCGAAGACGTTCTTCAAATCTGAACTTAAAGACAAGATGAAGTATGCTGTTGGCAAGGTTGTTCCTGGCAACTTGTTTGGTTTTACAACTGTGAATCAAGAACGGTAAGTAAAACTAGCCGCATACTACACGACTTTGCACACCCCAACTCAACTCGATCGTCGGATCTGCAGTAGTGTGATGTGCGTGAGTTTACGACTGCGACTTGTCTTGCCGACTTCAGTCTGGAAGAACCAACCACAACCAACATGTTGGTTCTTCCCGACTGAAGACCTAAAACTGGTCTTAATCGAGTTGAGTTGCGGTATGCAAAGTCGTGTAGTGTGCGGCTAGCTTTAAAGGCCCTCTGGGAGTAATGAGTCACGTATGCGTATTTTCAGTGGCGGCACCAGACTGTCAAAATTAGGGGGGGGGGAACTAGGGGCAAAGGAAAATGTTTCGGGCAAAAATATTCGGGTCCAGCGCGAAACCGGACCTAAGGCTGTTGGGGTCTAGGGGAAGGAGCCCCCGAAGCTCTTAAGTTTTAGCACATCTCTAGATAAAAACGGGTTTAAACTTCATTCTCGAAGTGATATTCCCCCTCCCCACCTTGGGTACCTGTCGGTTTCGTTCGTACCTTTCAACCACCGGCAAAAAGCCCCGATTTGTTTACTTTTCAAAAATGTCACATCAACTTATCGCTTCCCCCACATAAATTTGTTGTAAAATAGAACTAAATTGTACCTTAAGACCCGCAGTCAATCGACAAATCCGATCAGGGCTTGAGTTTATTGACTGTAGGCAGCCATTAGTGGGGGTCCATCAGCCTAAAATCGTCTCTGTTTATTGTCTACATGAATTTCAAACCCTCATATTTGGTAAAATTGAAGGAACAACGATACAATTTAGTGTGCAACCACCGTCCATGAAACGGAAAAGTAAGGAAATTGCGAGACGAAAGGTGATAGACCCCAGTTTTGGCGACTGAAATCAGACCATTACTTTCTCGTCCGGATTCGTTTATAGTAATACACATTACCTGACCCTCACTCAGGACGACAGTACGAAACAACTTCTCTTCCAATCAAAATAACAACTTCCTGCTACTGTTACTAGTTACTGTATACTGTTCTAGTGTATCTGTCCCACCCCCCCTCTCCCCTGAATGTTGTTTTGATATGTCTCCCTCTTCAAGAAATATTTCTCGCTTGAAAGCTATCCCTCCCCCCTTCGGTACCTTGCGCGGCAACGGGTCTTCTGAATAGATTAATGACAAAAATTAACAACGTAAACCACCCATGCGTACCTCTTTTCGATCACTTCCCTATGATATGCGCAGAAGTCCGTAATGCTCAATAAGTTACACTTCTTCTCCGTGAAATATTTAAAAGTCACTTTTTTTGTTGTCATGCAGCAATTGGTTTTCGTAATGATTACACCGCGACACAATTCATTGAATACCTCCCTTCAAAATACACAATTTTTATTCAGAAATCGTCATGCGTTGCCCAAGACCGAAAACGTCTCCATATAGCTTTGTACAGGCTTCCGTCAATCCTTGACAAAAAAAAAAATAAAATAAAATAGCTGCGACAAAGCAAGCAAAGCAAGTAATGAACGGATCACCATCCCCACTTTCCCCAATCAAGGTTGCGGCAGCGCAAGGTGTCCTGAATCTTCAACATTTATACGAGGAACGGGGTTTGTCCCATGTATTTTCGTCGAGGATTGTAGATTCGGAACGGCAACTTATTTAACGGCAGTCGGGAGGTCGGGAGTGCGAGTCCTGGCCGGTCATTCCGCAGACTTTAGAAATGGAACCTTCTGCCATTGTGCTTGATGCTTAGTATATACAATGCAAAACAAGCCAGTGAGTCACAACTGGAAAAGGCCGTGGCCGGCTCGACTTGAACCAACTGGTTGGAAACTGGGCCGTAAAACTCCATCTTACTAACTTTAACGGACAAATTCATTTAGTACCGTGGCAGTGAAGGGACATGCTTGTTCTTTTTCACCAAATACACGCATGTCCCATCCAGTGCCACTGTACAATAGAGATTTTCTTAATTTTTTTACGGCATTGCTACAAGAAATCATGCGCAATTTCAATATACAGTTTTATCATAGCAGCCAAGGGAAGGCATAGGCCTAAATAACGACATCCAAAGTGTCATAAAAGTTAGCGGGGTTTTCCTGCTACTAAGGAAATAAGGGGAACCTAGAGAAAGGACGGAACATAAAGTACTGAACATATTAAACCCTTAGTCACAGTGACATGGGGGTCGAATTATCTTAAAATTCTTCAGGTGCAAAGTTTTAAAGATGTGTAAGGTCTGTGGTAACCTATAACATCATATACATTTACTGATATTCAGTGGCTACTCCAGTCTGCAAGTTTTTAATATTTCTGTTTCCCCTTTTTCAGGTTAAATCCAGACAGAGATATTTACGACCTCAAAGAATGCTACAACTATATGCCGGACCAATTAAAAAACGTAGGGATTCACCGGATGCCTCAGAATATATTTAATTTAAGTGTATTGAGGGAGTCGGGGCCCCAACCCCTCCCTATGACCCCACCCCTAGTTGAGTGGCCAATGTCGGGAAAATTGTTCTTTTCAGGGCAATTTTTTTTTTAAAAAAAGGTTGTTTTTTCTCAATTTTAAAAAAAGTTCGTTGCCATGTAGAAAGCCCATAGCCACTCGTGTAGGAATGAAAAACGCGAAGAGCAAAGCATGTTTTGAGCGTGTGAGGATTTGACGACCCATGCTTTGGACGTTAAGTACAGGGCGGCACCAAAATTTTAAAAATGAGGGAGGAATGGGGGATAATTGAAAAACTATGGGTCAAACAAAGTCGTGCATATTGCAAAACCGAGCCCAAGGCTACAGGTTTGCCGGTGTTGACCAGGTACCGTAGGTCCCCGGTTGGACCCAAGCATAAATTAAACCAGGTAAAGGTTCAGGAAGCGTAGCCCCGTAAGCTGTGAAGTTTCAGTATATTTCTTGGTGAAAATGAACATCTGTTTTCCAGGTTATACTAAGGTACTCTGTAGAATCCTTTGGTGAAAAATTTTAGGTGGATATCCAGGGTGCAAAGTCCCCCGAAGTTTTGAGCTTTAAGCATATTTTCTAAGTGAAAAATTAAATGTCAGGATAATATATTTGGTTCAGGATTTTGACATCTGAAGGAAAAGCTCTGATCATAGGCATACGGAAACATTTCAGTATCAAAAAGGGGAGAATTTTTTGTCCGTAAAAATGCAATCCTGCATAAAAAACTATGAAGCGAACCTTGGAGCGCAGCGCCACAAGTATTTGTTGCGAAACGTACAGAAAAAATGCTAGCCCTCAGACGACATGAAATGGCATTTCACAAAAACTAAATCCAAGCAGTCGTTATTTGGAAGTTTCCTTTTGCAGTCAAATATTACCGCCAGTAAAACAATTAAGTTTAAATTGATCAGTTAGGTAGTTAGATAGGTAAAGAAAGGTACAGAAAACATGCTAGCCTTCAGAAACTAAATCCAAGCAGTCGTTATTTTGAAGTTTCCTTTTGCAATCAAATGTTACCGCTAGTTGGTAGTCGGTCAGTCGGTCGGTTGGTCGGTCAGTCAGTCAGAGTTTTGCGGCCCAGTTCCCAACCAACTGGTTCAAGTCGAGCCGGCCGCGGCCTTTTTTCCAGTTGTGGCTTACTGGCTTGTTTTCCCTTCTCCATTGCTTATGCTGAGCAACAAGCACAATGGCAGTAGATTCCGCTTTTAAAGTGTTTGGTATGACCCGGCCAGGACTTGAACTCCCAACCTCTCGACTGAAAGTCGGATGCTCTAACCACTTGACCATGCACATTGATCAGAAATATGTTAAATGAAGTACCAGGCCTAATCATATTTGGTGTGAAGAAGGGTCACTTTGACAGCCGTCCCTGTGAGGGATATACATTCAAGGAGGTAGGCTCTATCATTAAGAACAATGACACGTTCAAGATGACTTTTTGTGGCTTTTGATTATTTCGACCAAACGTTTGGGAACTGGATGTACCTAGATGCACCCTCCCATATGTCCGCTCAATGTGGCGACTGAAAATATTACAAACCTTCCTTCAGAATATTCTTAGTTTTGGTCAAGGAAACAAAGTACGCGTGAGGAAAAATGTTGTTTTTCATAATGTTCCAGGAATTGTTACAAGTTTTGTATTCTTTTTATTTTTCAATGAAGATTTTACGTGACTATGTTCCTTTATTACTCCTTTTTGTCACTTGGACTATGGCCCTTCATTTGAGGAGGGGAAGGGGGAAAACTGTTTGGAAAGAACTGGTATATTCCATAACTACGGGCACTGATTTGGGTAAGACTATGAATGGTGGCTGAGACAGATTTTTCTCATATAAGCTGTCCGACTATGTTACGCATCTTCGAATTTCCGTACCCTTCTTTTGTTTTGCATGATTGAAAATGTTCCCTTAAAAATAGACATCAAAGTTCACTCTTCGGACAATTGTCCAAAAGTATTCGGATATATCGTCTCATTCGGTCTTTGTTGGGGGCAAGACTATGACGTGAGGTTCAGCAACATCTTTTTGTTTTAGCTGTTCTAATGTGCTGACAATATTAAAAAAATATGTTTCAGTTTTCCATGAAAATCTTACCCTGTCCCAGGAATGATTACATTATTTGCATATCTTAAAGTCACACTAGCCCGCAGGCATATGGGTTGAGGGCGCTTCAAAATTCGAGGTTTCGGGAGTTACCCTAATTTCAAAGGACTTTCGAGCTCTGACGTCACGATCATGTACCACACAAACGTTGTTTGCCGTATACGTAAGTGTCTAGTGATTGATCTTGATTCGGTCAGTACCTTGAGTCGGTCACTACTTTCAAAACGTATTGCACGTACACGATGTACAGCACAAATTGATTAAAAAATATTCTTGGTATAAAGCTGCATTCTCTAACTTTCAATTTGCTCTATAATAGGTAGATCCTGAAGTCCTGAAAAGCGGTGACCGAAAAGGGTATGACATGATAAAAGCTTTGCAAACGTACTTCGAACATGGAAAAGTCCTGCACAATCGTTTACTGGAAATAATGGCAATAGGTCTGAAACTTGAGGTGAGTACTTGGTTAGAAAGTATCCTCTGATAGAAAAAAAATAATATTTTGTTGTATGAAACTGAGAGCCTATTTAACAGAGTGTACATGAAATTTACCATTTATTGACTACATGTTCCACACCCAATGCAACAAGGGATGCTGACTTATCTCGTGTATTCTGAGTTACAGGAAAGTCTAGGAAGACTTTCTTGCCAAATAAGAAAGCAGTGGCGGAGGTGGTGAGCAACGGGCGAAGGGGCTGAGCAGGGGACGAAGGGGCTGAGCAGGGCGCGAAGGTGAAGGTGGTTCTATTGAAAGTTTTCAGTCATTGCTGACCTACACTTTTTCACATTTTGACCCTACTTAAGCATTTGGATCCCTTGAAATGATTTTAGACCTTTACATCCCCTTCCCTCAGTATCTGTTTTAGATATGTAAAAGCATAGGTTCAGAAAGGTATATTATTTTGTCCGTCATTCTTGAACCAATTGGTTGGAATCTGCGTCCTAAAACAGTCTCTTTCTACTTTACTAACCGTCATTCTTGTCACAGTTCTTTCCAAAAAGAAATGTGTGCAGGTATTAAGATTTTAAATCAAGGAAAGTCGGCAGCTAACATTCAAGAAAGAAATTTTAAGAGAGCGGATACTTTCGGATGGGAATATTTTAAGATGCATCTCTTGGCAAAAGTTTGAAGGGGAGGAGCCAGTCTACGCCCTCTGAAACGAAGGTATGAGCCTAACCTTACCAATTTTCTGGCCACCTGAATAACTCTTCTTTTTTCTGACAGGATCCAAACTTTTTCGTAAAAAAACACAAATTGTGTGGAGAAGAAGGGGGTGTAATGAACCTTCGGACTACATTTTACCCTGGTGTAAGCAAGAGTGACGTCATCACTGGTCAGCTGCGCTGTGGCGAACATTCAGATTACGGAGGTGTCATCTTTCTAATGCAAGACAGGCCTGGTCTGGAGGTTTGCTAGTTTAATTTATTAAAGATAAATTATACAATGTAAGTTCATGGAACATGGAGATAATACCTTTTCCGGTCGTAGCTCTATGATAAGAGCGGTCTAAACCGCGAATCATTCTACAACAATTCCACATCTGATGACGGTCCTCCCATTTGGCATAAGCTTGCCACTAAAATCGGTTATTCAGTCGACGAAGACGGTATTGCGCGCCTGACTGAAGAACCTTCGGGTGGACCTTTTAACTGTTTCAAGAGCCGACTAGCTGTCTTTTTTCACATATTGACTTAATTAGAACATTGTATGATTTCCAAGTTTCATCTTGGCTTGAACGTATCTAAAAATACAAAGATTTTAAGACCGATATGAAAGGGTACTTCGAAAATTCGTAGCGAAGGCATAAGAGTGTCTTATTGACATCGATGTTATCATTTTGTGTATCGTTTTGTGATACCATAAAAATGGTATTGTCATGTTGATTCACTCAAGTTCAGGTACAAGCAAACTTTATCATATCTCTCAAAGGGGGATTGAACTCTGACCAAATAAAAACGACGGACATTCAGTTATAAAATGGTATTTTAAAATTTAAAACTAAAACAGGAGTAACGACCAAATAAAACAACAATAAACATTGATATTGAAAACTAAAATTATGTAGGTCTGATACAGAACAACGGATTGAGATAAAAATGTAAGACAAAAGAAATCATACAAAACTTAGAAACATATCTAGTATTTTTTTTTGTTGAAAAATTTAATCATCTGGAATAATGGATTACGTATTCCATATCTATTAACAACATATTTTAGTGCAGTTTCATTCTGATTTACGCAAGGTAATAGCAATTTTGAGATTAAATACAGGGGAAGGTTCATCAGGGACAATTTTTAATTTCACTTTCGCAACACGAAAACGATTTTCCAGATATTGGAGAACTTGAAGCTCACGACACAGGAACGAACTTTGATTGCCATACGCAGTTTGCTATGACTAGTTACTTTTTAACATATGGTTTGTTCTTATTGGCTGAAAACAGGCTTAGATTAGCCGAAAAAATTTACAGCCTCAACTCAATATTATTACCTCAATATATTAATTAATTTAACGAATAAAGTTTCTACACAACTTAAATGCATGTTAGCTCTTGAAAAATTGGCAGGTGCTGTACTATTCTGATGCATTGAGTCTTAGCATGAATCTTAGCATTACTTCATGGACAAAATTTAAATTCAAGATTAAACCCTCAGGTCATATTTAATAGTGTTACAAATGTCTTTGACATAACGATTGCAAAAACAAAGGATAAAAAACCCGTTTGGCCTGTCCCTATTCCAATTCACATAGGCGGAGGAAGATGTTTTTAATTGGGGACCACAAGTTTTCGGCAGTCGACACAATGGTGACGCAGTAAGGCGTCCGATATTGCGCGAAGCGCAAAACCCCATCTGTGTGGGGTCCATGGGCCAGCTTAAGGACCCTGGTGGGCTCCAGGGGGCAAAGCCCTTGGAAGCTCAGCGATTTTAGTGACTTAAGAGGCTCCAAAAATGATTGAAAATCATATTCAAATTAAGGATTCTAAACTATGAATTTAATTCAGGAGCGGGGTGAGGTGAGGGACGAGAATGAAATCGGGAAGTATTATTGCATCTGATCATCTGTAATTTTAGGGGGCAAAGCCGAAACGTTGAAGCTACTCAAAATTGAACATGTGATTGCTAATTTGAGTCAGGGCACTTTTAGAGATCCAGTGTTTTAGGGCATTTTATCAATAGGGAGTCCTATTTAAAACCCCGAGGCAATATGCGTGGGGTCCAGGGCCCTCATCAGGGCCCCTCAAACTCTGACATTTTAGGGGATTTAATGGTTGTAAAAAAGTACCGTTGTATAGGTATTACTAATAACCCTAAAAGGGACATTATAACTGAGGCAAGTGTGTGTCATTGCGGCCAATAAGGGGATTGGGGACATGTCCCTCGTTCAGTATGTTTAAAAGGCCCTGTTTTGAGAAAAAAAATCATTTGAAAAAATGAGATAGCTTGCAAAATTTTTTGTTTAAACTGTTTGGAGGACGAAAGTAAGTTCTTGTTATAATTAACGTGGAGCTCCAGGGGCCAAGCCCCCGTAAGCTTTGCAACTTTTGCACTCTTAAAAGTAATAATTGAGCCAAAAAATAGGCGTAATGTAATAAAAGCAACTGAAAAGTATTGATGCAGTATTAACACTTTGTTGATGCAGTGTTAACACACTATTGATGCAGTGTTTACAATTTGTTGATGCAGAGTTAAAATTTTTTTGATGGAGGGTTAACACTTTTTGATTCAGCGTTAACACATTATTGATGCGGTGTTAACACTTTGTTGATGCAGTGTTAACACATTGTTGATGCAGTGTTAACACATTGTAGATGCAGTGTTAACACTTTGTTGATGTAGTGTTAGCACATTGTTGATGCAGTGTTAACACACTATTGATGCAGTGTTAACACATTGTTGATGCAGTGTTAACACATTGTAGATGCAGTGTTAACACTATGCTGATGCAGTGTTAACACACTATTGATGCAGTGTTAACAATTTGTTGATGCAGAGTTAAAATTTTTTTGATGGAGAGTTAACACTTTTTGATGCAGTGTTAACACATTGTGATGCAGCGTTAACAAATTATTGATGCGGTGTTAACACTTTGTTGATGCAGTGTTAACACATTGTTGATGCAGTGTTAACACATTGTAGATGCAGTGTTAACACACTATTGCTGCAGTGTTAACACATTGTTGATGCAGTGTTAACACACTATTGATGCAGTGTTAACACATTGTGGATGCAGTGTTAACACATTGTAGATGCAGTGTTAACACTATGTTGATGCAGTTTTAACACATTGTTGATGCAATAATACAACATTTTTAAACTGTTCCTAGGTGCGGAATCTCAAAGGGGAATGGACTCCGGTTCCACCTATAGATGGGACTGTTGTCGTTAACATTGGAGACTTAATGCAGAGATGGACCGCAGATAAACTAGTGGCTGGTGTAAGTATACAAAATTAGATACGTGATTCAGTGTAGACAGAAAGCACAAAAGGATTCAGTGAATGGTTAGAAATATCGAAATCCTTACCATTTTGTATAATGACGTCAGTGCTTCACTATGACGTCAGGATTTATGGAACCGCTAATCAAACTTCGTCCTCGCGGAAATATGCAAAGTCGGTCACGTAAATGTCAGGGCCCACAAGTGAGCATCTATAGAGAGTTCTGGTCAAGATCTTTAACGAATCTTTCCCCAAGTCCCCTCAGCAACCTGACAAAGTGTTATTTGGTCGAAACCAAACGCGTACGTTTGCGGCTTTGGTAAGTGCGCCCCCTCTATACTCTTCAAAAATTCTTAATTTTGTTCCAAAGAGTGACGGAAAACTCCCTTGATTTGTCAAGTTTTAAGAGCGCACTGAATTGTACTTGTAGGCAAGAAATTGTGTAATTATGTCTTGTCCCAGGTTATCACCTTTTGATTCCTTACGTAATAAAAATGTAACGTGACTTTTGTTTATCATCCGGGATATTAAGAAACGAGTAGAGCAGCATAATAACGTTTTTGCTTTTATTGGCAAAGCATTGTACATTTTAGGACACGTTGATTTTCCCACTTTTTTACAATTAAACCAATCCAGATCTATATATTTTCTTCTCAGAAACATCGTGTCATGCTCCCAGAATCTGAGGAGGAATTAAGAAAAAGCCGTCAGTCCATTATTTTCTTTGGCCAACCTGATTATGATGAAATTGTCGAGTGTATCGACGGATCTGGAAAATATCCGCCCATAGGAAGTGGTTACTACTTTGACCAAAAGCTCCTAGCAATATTTAAGAAAGAAAAATAATAACTTCTACAGGACATGCTCAGGATCGTCCCACCAGTTTACGTTTATTATCATGAAATTTTATGTTAAACATTATAAATAGACAAAATGTGATGTAACAACTCTTTCCTTAATTCAATAATCAATCACTAACTGAATCCGAAAAATTGAACTTAGTCTTCATAAGGGTCTGGAGACTTGGAATTATTCCGCTATGATTTTTATTTTTCTGTTTTTGAAAATAATATTTCGTCATGGTGACTAGTAATAGAGCTACTGTGAATAATACCGAATCTCAGGAATTATATTGTATCTCACCCCAAAATGCTCCTCTCGGGCCTTCTAGTTGGCCCCAAGGACTCTTAAGTTCAAACATGATGGATGTTACTATTTTCATTATGAACGTTATATAGGATACAGTACAAACACTGTAAGAGAATAACACTTTCATTTTAGTCCCTTACAAAGCAGTGTTAGTTCAACTAGCTAATTTGCTAATACCTGGTCGTATCTGAATAGAATGATCCAGTTTCGTTTCGTTTCGTTTATTTGTTTTTCTACAGCATCAAAATGTATGGATACACAAAAGTAATGAATACAGTACATACATAACACTGAAGTAGATGGAAGTAAAACTAAAAAACCCTGAGGGGCTTGTCGAGAGTTCTACTCCCCAAAACAAAACAAACAGTTGCGTGACTCTTACGAACTTCCAGGGAGCCCCCTGGTCATCTAGTCTAAGGATATACCCGACGGACAGGTCTGGAACCCACAATGACATTTTGCTTACAATGGAGTATAAGAAATACCCTGTATAATCGATGCCTATGTTTGCCTTACATTGCACGTTACACTTATGTTACGGTCAAATTTGGCAAATTTTTCTCGTGGAATACATTGGCAATATGTTAAATAATAATAATAGGCGATTTGGAGGCTTCTTGCAAGTTGTTTGCCGTTGGTTTTTTACGTTCTAGGAACAGACGTTTGATGGATGGGAACTTCTCCAGTATCGAAATCTAATTTGAGGACAAAAACAATCATACGGTCAATCAGTGGCGGCGATACTCGCGGGCACAGGAAAGTCCCCTGTCGGTTTCTAAAAAATAATCGCAAATTTTTAAATGATCTCAAAAGAAGTTGAAGATGTACATTTATGGAGAGGTAGGCCTTTTCGACCGAGTGTTGCGTCTATTGTATCATTTTCTATCAGAAATGTCTCTTAACTATTAAAATTTTTGCTCGCCCCGCGAACTTAAAACCTTCCTTCAGTGTTGTTTCTTAATTACCGACGACTTTAAAAATGAAAGCTACAGTCGTTGAACATGGTGATAAGCATAGGCAATAGAGTGAAAAAGGTCAGTGACCCACATCTGGAACTTAACCCAGTTGGCTAGAAGCTGGACGGTAAACCTTCATCTAACTCCAACTCTTATCAATACCTTCCGGTAACAACTTGCCGAGAAGCACAGTAGCAAGAATTGAAAGCTGTTTACGAACTACCAGGCAAAAGACTGGGCGTGTAGGTTTGTTGGGCAATTGAAAGTGTCAAGATGCAGAACCTGATTGTATGTTTTGTCATGGAAATCTTCTTTAATGAACTAATTTCGGCCCGCTTCGTGCATTTCTCACTACTTACACTCCTCCACCTGACCATTTTTAAGGCAGTAGAGGTTAGGGGGACTTCAGAAGGTTTGTTCACAAAGTATCTTTTTTTCTAGATAAAATGCTGTCCCCTTCCACTTAGCCAGAATTAGATTCACATTTTGCGCCATATGATTAGTTAAAAAATCCCAAAGATTGCACCATTTTGCATCTAAGCAACCTTAAATTAACAATATTATCTCAAAGGGAAAGGGGACATCCCCGGGATGGCACATTTACGTAGTGACAAAGTAAGGATCCCAATCCTGTAAAGAAGCCCCGTGACGCACAGAAAGGTGCGATTTACGCAAACTTCCGGATTGATTGAGGTGACCTTGTTCTTCCGCCTATGCACACGCTGGTTCAGGCCTCTTTGGAATTGAGTTCCATCTTTTCCAAAAACGCACCCACCCAGGCTCAGACCAGCCTACACACCTAGTTAAGGTATAACGGCGGTGCACGTGTTTCGAAAGTCAACAGGTCAACGGGACAGGTATACAAAAGCAAAGGCAGATGCTTATTGACAACGAATTAACCCAATCAGTGATTTCAACAAAATAACATACCTTTCTCCATTTGTGCCAGGCCTAATGATTTGTCTTATTATCAACACAAATGTGGTAATTGTATAATATTGTTGTTTACTTTTTACCCAACGACCTTCTGTAACATTCCATGGGGTAATCATACACTCTAAAAAATATTTAAACGATTTTGTTTAAAAATTAGGATACTCACGAAGATGAGTATTTCTACTCGAAATAAGTGAGTACTTCAACTGAATTTGTGTAAAATTTTACACAAATTGCTGTATTTGTGCAAAATTTTACACAAATTGAGTTGAAGTACTCACTTATTTCGAGTAGAAATACTCATCTCCGTGAGTATCCTAATTTTTAAACAAAATCGTTTAAATATTTTTTAGAGTGTAGCGTGACACATTGTTCACCTAAACTCAATGTTCTTTTAAAAAAAAATAAACCTATCCTAGTCGTAAAGGTGCCAATTTTCAAATTGGCATTATGTGTCCCTCATGGGAGGAAATGGGCACGAAGCAACTCTAACTGTTTGAGAGGCTATGCCGAGTTTGAAATAAGAAGGTTCATGAACATGATAAGATGACCCACTATTCAACATAAGGGTATCATGAGATAATACTCTTATTGTTGGGTTCGCCACCCCGTGTTTGGCGCATTCTTATAGTTGATCATAATAATCATTTGTGATGTGAAGTTTGTGATGTGAAGTCGAAGCTAGTACACCAGACACCGCACCACGCAAAACCGTAAGTAACTAGACGGTTTGTACTTACATACAAGTACAAATCGGAACCACTGAAGATGGTTTTAAGAGAAAAGGGAGAACGCTGATGATTGTGCCGCTTTAACTCCGTTCTCGATCAAATATCCATTGAGTGCTGCACAAAAGAAGCCAACGGCCTGCCATGCTGTCTTCTCAATGTAAAAATGTTACGCCGTCAACTCAACTTTATTCAATGTGTTGGAAAGGTACCTCTCATGACAAGCAGGCAACTGACGGATGTACATTTCTTCGGTAGATTTGAGCGTTTGCACATGCGCAGTTTAAGCTGAATCGTGTCAAATTTTAATCTGCTGGCTATCGTTTCAAACAAGCGGAGGTTTTTAGTGGTGTGGTCGTGGAGTAAGAGCTATTTTTGCGTATATAGCGGCTTTTAATTCTGGGAGCACCGTATTTTATGAGTGATCAAACTAAGTGTTTAAGAAAGTCAATGGAACTTCGTAACGGGTTATATCTTCCAAGCGAGGATCCAGACATTCCAAAAGGGGGGTTTGAAGTTAAGACAAAACATGAGACTGAGGGAGTTGCACTGCTAATTTCCCGTATGTTGTATTGTTGATTTGGCGAAAAAGGAGGGCTGAGGCCGTATAAGACGCCCCTTCCTTGAAACCGCGCCTGTCTTCCTTCCAGAGCAAGACCTGCCAGCCTCCAATAGTATGATTATTGACATTGGAACAGGTTAAGTTGGTAAGATCAGGGAAAGATTTGGGAATTCCACTTCACGAAATAGTCAAAATTACTGCGCAACTGAGTTTAGGAATGTTAGTATGTTCATACAGAATGTTTTCGTATGGAGAAGTAGGCTATCGCGCTGAAAAGTTCTTACGCCGATTCAGCACAGAAGGCACAAATTACGTGACAAACTGAGTTATTCGAACAGTCAAAGCTGTATTCCGAACTAACCCACTGTTAAGGATTCCGAATTTTCACCTAGTATTTGCAATATCTATCAATACAGGGAAACCACTACTCAGGTTTTCCCCCTCCACTTGATTCTATAAGGTACATCTTCGGTGTCTCATTTTTTCTATCTCACACTCAGTACTGTACTACCATATCTTCCTTCATTGCAATTTCTCTTTTGTTTTCTTTTCCAGTTATTTCCGCTCAAAGTGCTTCAAGAATGAAGTTTCTTTTTCTCCAAACTTTAAATAGTACTACATTCATGTTATACTTCCTGTTACTGTTATGGTATATGTATACATGTATACCACGGACTTCCTATACATGGGCAGAGCATACTGCACAGTACATTGTCGCTACCGTACGTGTGAGAAAAAAGCGCACCAAGATGGCCGTCTGCTATGGGTTTGTCTGAAAGTTTGGACTTGCTCAAGTAGATTGCCATTTTTTGCAAGAAAGTTAAAATATTTTCGAAATATGGCAAGGCACGGTCGAAATAACTTCACGCATTGCAGGAATGTAACATTGTTTCCCATTCAAGTTTAACTTTTGCTTAAAATAGTACAGATTCTCCGTCAAATCAGACGATTTATAACTTCACGGCGGCTATCTTGGTGCACCTTTTTCGTCCCAGCCGGTGGCGACCATCTACGGATAAGGCGTATACGTTACACGCTGTGTCCATGTGTATGAGTCCGTGATGTATACTGAAATAAATGGAACAGAATAAAGCGGTACACTTTGGCAATTATTATCTTTATTTTGTAAAAAACATAAACCACTGTAACTTCCAGAACTGGCCTTCGTTCACCGCCGAGGTAAATAATGATGCCGGAAACGAGACGATGACTTTCGAGTTCAAGACCAGTAACTTACCAGATTACTTTTAGACGAATATGGACAGCAAGTGATGACCTGGTATTAGTCGACCATAACTGAATGTCTATAACACCTTTTAATCTTTCGACTTCCTTAATTTCCTGTACTATGAAGATTGTACACTAAATTTTGTCTTGATTTCGTCAGTTTCACTGACTATGAGGGTTAAAAATTCTTGTAGACAATAAATGAAGACAATTTAAGACTGATGGACCCCGCTAATGGCTGCTTATATAGTCACTAAACTCAAGCGCTCATCGGATTCGTCTTTAGCTAAGACAAATATCTGTACAGGTTCGTAGCAAGGCAAAACGAACAGAAGAAGTGGTGTTCAAGAGAAGAAAAATTAAAAATCCATGAGATGGAAGGAATTTAAATTTTCCAAAGGCAATGTTTTTATTTTCGAGGAGTCCCGTTCCGTCAAGAAGCGAGGGTAGAAGTCCTTATAAAAACCAATCGGACTAAGATTAATATCTTGCATTAATATCAATCTTTACTATGTGATTTTAAAACGACTATTTTAGACTGATATTTTTTATCTGACCAGACTTAAATTCATACATTTAAGGCAAAAGGATATCAATTTGTCAAAGATCATGTCAGCATTTCTCTATGAACAAAAAGATGTACAAAAACAAAAGGACTCCCGAACTAGTTACACAAGGATTTATTTTTAAGATGTACTTTGAATTACGTGTACTGGATTCCATAAAAAAGAAAAAAGATAGCAGAGTGACGTCTTCATATTATCAAATATAGAAATAATAAACAATTCATGTCAAGGCACCTAGCTCAGCTGTGCCAGTTGCTAAAGACAAAATTAAGAAAGCTTAACTTGAGTCAACTCAAGCCTACAACGTATGACAGTGGAGCTTAAAGCATTACAAGCAGATTACAATTTTATTGCAATAACAAGTAAGAATAAACCTAATGAGATTAAATCACGGACTTCCTATCCGTAGATTTTGGACACCTTCTGGGGAAAAAGACGTACCAAGATGGCCGCCGTGAAGGTACAGTTTCTATGATTTGACGACGACTCTGAGTGGGAAACGGCAGTGGCGTAGCTACTGGGGGGGGGGCAGGGGGCAAGTTGCCCTCTTGGAAAATAATTGGGGGAAATTTGATGAAATTGGTTAAATTTGATGAATTTTCCAATTCTAACAAAAAACATCTCAAAATTTTTTGTTAGAATAAGAAATTTTGAGACATTTCTCATAGTACATAATTCGTATTTTCATGCAACAAATTAACCCAGATTTCGTCAGTGTCGCTTGAACCAGCCCCACTCGCGTTCCAAGGAATAGCTGATACAGTGCAACTAACACTGAAAGGCTGTAAACCCGAACTTAAGATCACCTTGTACACAGTCCCTGCGGTGTACACTTTGGTAATTCAGTAAAAGGATATGAAAACTGACAAGTCACCAACGTAGAACCCTCGAGGTTAAATTGTCCTACAAGCTAGCAGTGGGAGGGGTTTAAACCATACCGGTTTTACTCTGTGTAGCCTACATAACCATGGGTGAGGCTGAAACAATCAATGGCTTACGATAAACTTAACTTTAATCTAGAAAATAGAATAAACGGGGACCATGGGCATGCTTAGATTTTGTTACTTAGCCTAATCCTTGGAGGCTTACAGGCTAGTTCGGGAAAATAGCCTTCTGCTCACTTCAGCACTTGGGGTGTAACAATGAACAGGTCCATGAATACCTTGTAGCTTTCTAAACTTAACATAATGCTGTTTTAACAGGATATCCTGTGTTATTGAGCCACTGCTATGCCTCCTTTCAGTGGCGTACGAAGGGGGGGGGTGGACCAGTGCCCCCTCCTCCGTATGCCTTTTTTGTTCTTAAAAATACGTAGTCATACTTTAGCAACACAGATTTTACTTCAAAAGATAGCATATGTGGCACCAGATGGCATATAAGGACAACCAATTTTTCAAAAGTTTTCAAAGGGGAAGAACTGTCTCTGCAAGGACCCTCGGTGATGCCAATTTTTTATTCCTACAAATAGGCAAATTTCCGCATTACGGGATATTAGCCTTTAAGGAGATCGGTCATGGCTACCACAGTTTTTAGGGAAAAAATGCGGTTCCTAATAATAGTACCCGACCACTGGTTCATTACTCCTATTAGTTGCTTCAATGAGCAGCAGATTTGATTACCATTCTGGAACAATACTGGAGCAATAGAAGCCCAACAACTTTGGGGTTCAAATAACAACTTACAACAAATCCTGAAATAAGTGCTGGCAAAAAAGGGAATCAAATTACCTAAAGTGCACTGAAGGGCTATATCCCCTTTCAGCTTATTCTGAGATAAAGTGCTATCAAATGTCAACCTTGATGGTCATTTTCAAATGCTTAAATGGGCATATAATTGGTACTGAGAACAGTTCCTGACGAGATTGTTCTAAGGGTATTTTTTCCGACATGCTTAAAATGGTAGCTTCTGTATCCCACTGGTGGCAACCATTAATAAAAGAATGCATGTTTAGATTCTCTTTACAAGCATGAATACGCAATTTTTGGCCATCTGAGGGGTCTGATTTTTCGAAATTTTCTCTACGCCCCGCGACAACCAATGGTGGTGCTTCGCTCGGTCTTTTGGGCAAAATTACATTTTGGGGGTCAAAGTAGCTCTTAACTCTCTGATTACTTTGCAGTTTGTAAACATATTTTGAAGTGGGCATTATATTGCAAACGACAAAAGATCGAAGATAGCGACTCGTTAGATCCTTCGTATAAGTCTGGAAAATGCTATTTCCGGCCATCTGAGGGGTCTGATTTTTCGATATTTTCTCTACGCTCCGCGCCAATCGATGGTGGCGCTCCGCCAGTGACGTTTTGTGGCTAGGAATAACCACATTCCTATACTGACCAATGCTCCTTTATTTTGACTCCTAAAAGTATGCAATTTTAAAGACAAGTTTTACCTCGTTAGGTAGCATAAATTGCATAAGAATGCATGTAAAGACATGTCAGTTTCAGTTTTATCCTCATGAACCACCAAGATTCAAATTTTAACACTGTTCCTGTAAAAGTCGAAAATCTTGCACCATTTTGCATCTAGGCTCCTTGAAAACGTCAAAAAATTTAAAAGGGGAGGGGGCCACCCCTCCCCTAGGCTGGCGATCACTCAACATACTGCATGCCCCTCCCCCTTCAGACGGAGAAATTCTGTGTACGCCTCTGCGTTAGTACATACAAATAAACCAGATATTGTTGACAAAAATAAATATACTAAGATTTGTTATTTCCAATTGCCCTATGTTATACATTAAGACTAAAATACAGGCAATATTACATAATGACATCGTAATGTTGTTAAGCTTGTAAATTTGCATATTTCACATGAAATACATACACTTTGACCGGGAAAAGTTTTGGGGAAATTTCATAACTTTGATCCCTCTGGAAAATATCCTAACTACGCCACTGGGAAACAGTACTGTAATTCCAGCAACACGTGTAGTGATTTTGACCTTATCTAGCATTGTCTCGAACATATTTCAACTTTCTTGCAAAATCTGTTGATATGTACAACTTGAGCAAGTCCAAACTTTCACACACAAAACCATAGCATTTCTACACCTATATACTCACACGTTTGGTAGCGACAATGTACGGAAAGTATGCTCTGTCCATGTATATATGAAGTCGATGGATTAAAATAAGGAGTATAAACATAGAAAGTAAGTTTGCTGAACCCTGAAGTATTGACTCAATTTAGTCGATAGATCCCGAATTCATCCTGTAAGGTGTGACTAAAACTTATTTATAGAGACAATAAATTGGAGCCAACTGTAGGCTAATAGTTGTTAAATGCATCTCACAGCGAAGCTTTTGTATTTTTTTACGTAATAACAATATAAGAATGGAGAAAGATCGACGAATTACAGGTTGATAAAATACCAATATTCAGTAGCAACTGAAGTGAAATAAAAGACTTGGACTTAAATCCTCGGAATATTATTGAAAACATTTCTATTGTCCCATGTGAATTCCACAGGGTACTTTCAGCTGGGAGTGACCTTACAAAATGATATAGTGAACAGTTCGGGAGATAACCGCTTTCGGGGGAAAATGAAGTTTCCCAGATCGGGAGAAAATTTGCCAGTCTCAATAATTGCATGACTATTTTGAGCACTTCTTGTCTACCTCTCACAGTTGTCGATTTGTTTTACAAATCCGTATGTATACAAAAGTGAGATAATAGTTTGGGTATAAGAAGCGAAACTACAAGGGTATTTCAACAACGTATTTACCAACAGAAATGCTGTCTCAATTCGCTTGCACTCCTTTATGTGGCCCGGGAAAACAGTGCACACTAATTACGGCTGCGTAGAGTCCTTATCATGTGTAGGACAAAAAACATTGCAAAATCGCTCAATATCTCAAAATCGGCGTGGCAGACAAGCAAAGGTGACAGGGCTTTTTCAATGATTTCGAAATTCCGGAATTTCTTTTTCGTAAAATAGATAAAAAACTGCAAGGTTGTATTGAACGTTATCCCGTTGAATTTGCGTGATAGGATTACAATGCATGATGGGGAAATATTTGAAAATAGCGCAACCCATGGCAAAATATTCCCCCTCTGTGGTGAAAATTGATTTCTCCCGAAATAGGTTATATCCCGAACTGGTGAAAAGAAACACTCTGAAATATCCAGATAACCTGTCCAGTAACGAGCAGAAATGGGGAAAAAAAAATAAACAGAAAAACAAAAACAAGACATTTACCGGCTTTTAAAAGTTACACCTTTCAAAATCTTTTTAGATAGAAACTTGGGGAGTAAGAACCGTAGCTGATAGCGTATAATTGGGGAACTCTGTAGAATTGGCATCCAACATGGGCAACCGTTGCCTCATTATGAAAGACCTTTCTACTGAAAGATGAAAAATCATTATCATTCTTTAGTTTCTGATTACACCAATTACTACCCTACAGGCCTAAACTTTTACCACAGGTCTCACACATGGTGGCACAACACACTTGGTGGGACTCGGGCATACCGGTGACGTAATGATGGTTAACCTGTCCCATTCTGTACTTGAATTTAATCAGCCGGCTCTATTTCGAAATGTTTTGTTAGCTCGATGGGTAAGACGAGATCTTTTCATAGAGCCAGGAACTCGCTGGTTCGAGACAGACAAGGAGCCAGTCTTCCAACTTTTAACTTTTACGATGTTTCGTAAGACCATCTAAAACCTTTCAATAACGACGATTGGTGTGAAAAAATAACCAAAACCGCATGCCGATAATTCATCCTCTATGAATGATTTTCATTGTCGTAAGTTTATCTCGTGTTTCCATTCAATGGTCTTAAACGGTCAGTTTAGAGTAACGGCGGTGAAACAAGTGAAGCCTATTAGTCCAGTCAATATGTGACTTGACCTGGAAAAAATTGCAACAGAAATGATTTTAACTGTAATGGGTTCATGAAATACCCCTTACAACATATTAAAAATCCGCAAAAATCGTAATAAGGGAAATTGTCAAATTTGCATAATTATGCAAATTAGTATCCGCCATTGGCCAATTATTGAAAATTAAGGATAACTTTGCATCAAATGGTGTTATTGAATCAAAAGTGGTGTCTATAGCCATATTTTGATGGTCAGGGAATATGATGATGATGATACGAACTAACCATGGGTATTACGTAACACGGATTATGCAAATTAGCATCCGCCATAATCTAAATATAGAAAATTAAGGATAACTTTGCATCGAATTGTGCTATTGTGTCAAAAATGATATCGATACCTATGTTTTGATGGTCAAGGAATTCAATGATGATAAAAGGACCTCACCATGGGTATTATGTAACACAGATTATGCAAATTGGTATCCGCCATAAGCCAAAAATTGAAAACAATGGATAACTTTGCATTTAATTGTGCTGTCGTATTAAAAGTGGTACCTGCACCCATGTTTTGGTTGTCATGGAATTCAGTAATAACGATATAAAATTACCATGAATATTACTTAACTCAGACAGAGATGTAGTCAAGTCGCTCTTTCCTCGGCAAGTAAAATCAACTGCTGCTATTTTAGTGACTCGAGTTAAGTAATCGACTTGAGTCCCTGTGTTATTTCAATAGGAGAAATTTTCCCCTTAAATTTTCAAGTCACCTAGTGTCTGAGGGTTGGGACTCGAGTCGTCACATGACTACATGTCTGAACACAGATGCTGATAAGCATACACCATTGCCTTTTGGTCAAAACATTTTCTTTACTTAATTGGTAACCAAGTGAAGTTAATGTTGGTTTCCATGTTTTGAAAGTCAAGGAATTCAATGTTCACAGTATATTCACATCCCCTAGGTAACTCAAGTATGAGAACTTCTTACTAAATTGGCCATATATTACCAGATGGATGATAGGTGGATGAACCACTTACAACAGTCTTGTTCATCGAGGGACTAAAAGGCACTTAAAGGAATTATTGCAGTTTAGTCATTTTCAGCCGGCACCACAAACAGCAGCACGTCTTTATTACACAGGCATCGCTTTGAAATGTCCACGTCGTACAACTGTCACAAACTGACCTAAGATAACATGAACAAACAACCTGTTTAGTTGAAGAAAGTCTCCCTATCCGACAAACTGTGTAAAGACGAAGTCATTTGGGTTTCCCTTGTCTACGATATGCTCTGCAAAAGTGTTCCTTCATCAGGAATGCATAGTGCAATTTCTGCTGGTGCGAGTTTTTGTCTGTAGGTAGCATCATGAAAAACCCATGGTGACTGGAGCATTCACTTCAGAGAAGGGCAGTTTGAAAGAAAGACTGTGCAACCTTGCCCCAATACAAGATAATGGAGATTTTGAGGAAATCCACCAAACAGAGAGAATGGGTGACAGGAAACTGCGCCTTTAATTTGTTTATTGTACATACCAAGTAACCATGTTTTGCTGCAGGAAACAGTCTGCATGCAAAATCCACTTACATTTACCTCAAATGATTTAGTTTCCTGAAACAAATCCGGAAGTATCTAAAGAACTGTTTACCAGCAAATCATGTGATTCGTCAAAGGTATTACCAATGAGCAGAACTTTCTTCCGACTTAGTGATCAAAAATACTGATGGGGGAGCGTTATAAAAACTAGATAAAACAAAGGTTTTAGTCAATGGATTTTAGATTCCCTTGTTGGCAAGAAAATAACAGACACACAGTTTATTTCCACCAGGAAATACAAGCTGCAAATTTCGAGTTTTTTCAGTTGTGGCACACTGGCTTTTTCACAATGTAACTAGTACTTTATTGCTCAGGTTGAACACAGTAGCAATAGGTTTCTTCTTTAAAGTCTTTGGAATGATATGACCAGTAGTCGTGATCCAGACCTCCTGGCTACAAGTTGGATGCTCTAACCACTTGGCCAAGCAGTCAAACCAGGCTGTAACTTGTGCGTCATCTGTCAGTCTATGCACATGCACATGGACCATCAATTAATAGCCCTGGTCACAAATGTTTCAAAGGATAACCCTTGCATTGACCAAAAAGGTTTCAAGTGGTTTTAATAAGATCTAAAGGGGTTTCAAATGTTTTAGTTCATACCAAAAAAGGGTAATTTTGTAATTCCCTTTGTGGTTTGTCCAATTTTTAGAAATAACCAAAGGGAACCCTTTTAACGCTAAGAGTTTTCCCATAGGGCTCCATTTGAATCCGTCTGAATTCAAAGGGTTGTAACCCAAGGGTTCTAATGAAACTTTTCAGCTGGGAAGGGAGACGCCACTGATTCTGTTTTCAATAAGTTTGTTGGATATGTTAACAATAAGTACAGGTGGGCTGCTTATGGCTGTGTTCATGGTCAAACTATACAGCATGCTACAAATTGCGGACGTTAATTCCCTGGGATGTGGACCAAAGAAAAGATTTTTACTTTAAACAAAGAGCCCATCTTCCTGTGCAAGAATTAGGACAATAAATACCAATGGATATTTTTCATCATCATCCTCGGTGACCACAGTACTTCAAGAATGTTGGGTGTTCCTCTGTCAAGTAACTCGTTCAAACTGCCTATTAATCTCCCCAGTCTTTTGAGGTATTATTTCTCATTGGTGATGACACAGATCTGATATTTTTGAACCCTCACTATGCAGACACAAAGGCCAAAGACTAAATTTTAGACTGGAACTGAAACAAATTTCTAGGAAGAAACATGTTTGGAATATCCTTTAGATATCAACTGAAAAAATTGACAAAGAGACTTGTTGTAACCGTTTGTTTGCAATTGTCATCATTGGTTGTGACAACAGGAAGCTGACTCGGACATTGGTGACACTTTGCCTGGGATATGGGCCTACGGCATGCCAGGCAAACAGCCAGGCCTTTCAAAGATTCGTGATAAAAGCCCCCTTTTCTGGAAATGCATCTAATGTCTTCATGCATAATAATGCTTCCAAATATGACATCATTACATGCTGACATGCTGTTAAAGAGGCTCTTATCTTTATATTGGAGATAGAGTAAAGCAGTGATCTTGGTAAGCTACGTGCAACCGATCAACAGAAAATCTTATTTGAAGCTCTAAACCTGTGGAAGCATTGAACATACCCTTCATCTTTACCATATTAACTAATATTCTGCATGTTTACTATCAAATGTACAGGTGCATCAAAAAGGTACAACGTTTTTTTGCATTGTTAACGGGATCACCGTAGTGCAAACGGTCATGTCAGGGAGTCATTATGATCCATTCTGCCTATTTCAAAGACACAAATCAATCAGATGCTCATTCTAGAAACATTGACTTGATTGCAATGAGTTGCTTTGACAGTAAAGGGCTGAGCTGCAGTTATTCACCTCCCTTCATGGACTAAACTGTCAGGAGTGGATTGCCCCAGCAAGGCAATATGTGGTCAGTGTAACCTTTTCAGGCTTGGGTGATATGAGTGATATGTAGTGGGCACTGGATTCCTTGACTTTCAATACATAGAGCAAGATAGACATTAGGTCCACTTGGGTATGTACCAAGACCAAGTTATTAAAACAGTTTAACTTACAGGCAATGGCGTAAGCTAATCGGCATAATTTGTTACATAATACCAATGGTAGGTTCACACCATCTCATTGAATGACCACTTGATATGGCAACACAGTTTGACTCGAACTTATCCTTACATTTTCTATTTTTGGCTTATGTCGGATACTAATTTGCATTAATCCATGCTACATAATACCCTTTATCATCATATTATCATTATTGAATTTTTGAATTTCCTGACAATCAAAACAAGGGTATAGACAGCACTTTAGATACAACAGCACAATTCAATGCTAAGTTATCCTCAATTTTCTACAGTATTTTTTGCTAATGGTGGACACTAATTTGCATAATTCATGTTACATAATACCCATGGTGAGGTCATATTGTCATCATTGAATTCCTTGACCATCAAAACATGGGTATAGACATCACTTTTGACACAACAGGACAATTCCATGCAAGGTTATCCTTAATTTTATATTTTTAGCTTATGGCGGATGCTAATTTGCATAATCCGTGTTACGTAATAGCCGTGGTAAGTCCGTATCATCATCATTCAATTTCCTGACCATCCAAACATGGGTGTAGACACCACCTCTGATACAATAGCACCAATTAATGCAAAGTTATCCTTTATTTTCAATATTTGGCTAATGGCGGATACTAATTTGCGTAATTATTCAAATTTGACAATTTTCCCCTACTATGATTTTTGCGGATTTTGAATATGTAATAAACAGGTTTTTTCTGAACCCAATGCAGTTGAAATCATTTCTGTTGCAATTTTTTAGCTAGGTTTGAGCTTCTTACGCTCAAACAAATTCATAAAAGCTGATTATATCTGATATTCGTAACTGTACTTGGAGGTTCAAGAGAAAACTGGTTACCCCCTCATATAATTTACGGGGTTGCCAAACTAAGACTTACGGGTGCACGCTTTATCGCAGTGCTAACACCAAATACCGTTCATGCACAATAAGGATATGTGAGTTTAGGTGACTGTACAGCGTCTAATTATGAGGGTCATCGGTAAGTGTCATTACTTTCATTGATATTTTCTTATAAGTCACATGGTGGACTATTATAAAGTGCACCTAAAAGTTGTAGAACATCTCAGTTTTTAAATGTGCTAAGCAGGAACTAATTTTCTAGAAAGGTTTCAAATGTAAATCCTTATGTTTTGTATTATCTACACCGTACAGCTTTGTGGGTAAATTTAAAAAGGGCGCCAAATTTGTCTCCATTTTTGGAGACAGTTCAAGTCTCCCAGAAGGGAGACTCCCCCGGACTGTCATAATAAGGCAAAGGGTGCCAATGTTTGATGCCAATAGATAGTTCTTACTTGACTTCATATAGGCATTTCAAGTGGAGTATTTCAGCCATGTTTGAGGGCAACTCCCATTGGTATGCAGAGGCTTGCCCACCTACATGGGGGTTTCTAATGTCTTGTTGTGACGTCACCGAGAACTGTCTATTATATGGATTTCAAAAACTATGCAATGTAAGCGAATGTCTCACACATGGGGACAAAATACCGCGGCTATGAAACATTAAAGGACGTGAGCTTTCTTGTATTTCCCTAAAGGAATTATAATCTCAGTCTTTTAATTTGTTATATTTTCCTGTCTTAAATAGATTTGGGAGCTTTTGAGCCAAGTATTCACCACTTGTTATCGGTGGATATTTTCCAGATCCGTCGATACACTCAACAACTTCATCATAATCAGGTTGTCCAAAGAAAACAATAGACTGACGGCTTTTAACAATCTCCTCGTCGGATTCTGGGAGCACGACACGGTGTTTCTAAGAAGAAAATGTATGTTTAGAATAGTGAAAGTGTAAAAGGGCTTGATTGAATGGAAAACAGTAATTCGCTTCCATGATATTTTACACCGTCTAGTACACTCCTTATGTGGAAAGACTCGAGCAAATGTGGGTAGAGTAGAAACTCCGAGCTTGAGCTTACTCTCATGTAGTATGGCACAGTCTTCATGATCTTTAACAGGGGCGCCATTTGCTAATAACAATCAAGGAAAAACACTTCATTCATTTTTTCCTAGATTCCCATGGCCCTTTCTGTTTCGCGTTACGTTTTAACTGTGTGCGTGACAAACTTTCACACCTTAGTTCCACGCGGACGCGTTATCCCATATTTTCAGGACTTGGCCAATTTCACCCTGTTCAGCCTTCTAATTGGTTACTTAGATCAAGACATTTATCAATATTTACAAACCTTGGTGAATGCCAACTTTCGGCCAATCGGGGAACTGCATTAAGACTCTTAGTATTCCGATCTTACGAGACCTTCAAGCCTCGAGCTGCAAGTTTTGGTGACTCGTGAGGCAGATTGCAGGCGATGAGCGCTTGAGTCAATCTGTGTAAAGCCTATTTTATTATTACACTGGTCAATTAATTTATTTGATCATGTTTTGAGGAGAGGAAGGTGAATCAAGAATATACCATCGTAAAACCAACTGCGCTCTTTTCCTCAGCTATTCTGTTAGAGCTACGCAGTAAGGTTCCCTTACAAGCCTCCACGATTGGCCCATTGTTTCATGTGCTGGAGTCGCGGGGCTAAAACTCGTCTGTATCTATACTGATTTGTTTTACAATGGTTAAGGAGCGAACTTGGCGTTTTTTTACAGTACAGAACACTTTGTAAAGTACATCGAAGTGGCAAAGCGACAAAGTTTTAAAGAGTACAGAAAGTGGCAAAAGAACTTAAATAGTCCAACTCTCATCTTCACAAGACATTTCTGTGCTGAGATTTGAAATTATTATCTTCAAGTTTATTTACTCAGTTTTGAATGGTAGAGGGCGTTACTATTTGTGATGTCATCTTTGTGCTACTCAAATTCCAGTCTATTTATTCCTTCGTTTTTTTCTGAAGGCTACTGAACTTCGTGACAAAACAGATGACATTCATACTTTTGTGAGGTATTGACGTTACAAGATCTCTTTGTACATATAAGCATGTAACATAACAAGATGTGTACAAGATCATATAAGCATTTCAATTTGACAAGAAATTTGTCAATTCTTGCACCATCTCGCATCATACTTGAAATGTTTGTAATAAGGCATTAAGAGTCTTTTGGTCTTTTCTTCTTCACTGAAATTAATTTCTAATTGTGTATACTTACACCAGCCACTAGTTTATCTGATGTCCATCTCTGCATTAAGTCTCCGATATTAACAACAATGGTTTCGTCGATAGGTGGGGCCGGAGTCCATTCTCCTTGGAGATTCCGCACCTGGGACGGCAATAAATTAATGAGCAATTAGTTGAAAGGAAACATGTTTGTAGACTCCATGATTCAGATCTTCAAACCAACTGCCTTTTAACGCCAAACGACTTTGAATGTATCAGAAACTTTAACCCATTAAACTACTTTCAATCTTCCATCGGGTGGCTAAAAAATCCATTAACTCAATTAACGTATAAAAATGCAAAGATGCAAATTTAAAGGTGCTAAGATTTTCAGATGAAACTTGCGAGTTACTGAAACGCGATTTTATCAACTTTTTACCTGAGTACAATACACTCGAACTGATGGTGAGACTTAAAATATTAAGGCACTACTGCACCAACTACTCCTGCCATCAGCTAAAGAGACTTTGTATGTGACTTCGGCGAGTTCGGTTATTCGTTCCCGCATGGAATTGTGGGGGAAAGCGTGGGATATACAAACCGGGCTCAGCATGTATCGTACAGAGTTTCCTTATTTTTGTTAGTGCCTGCATACAACACTAAGTAAGTGTCAACCCAACTCGAACGAAAATAGGGGTACCGGTGCTACTTTTGCCAGGATAAAATGCAAACTTTTACACCCAAAAGGCAATTCAGACATAATCCACTGTACAAAACCGCACTTCAGATCCCTCCTTGTGTTATGGATGGATTAAGAAAGAATGGTTTCACCAAATTGTCATGCAAACTCAAATTTTGGAATACGTGTTGTACGTGCGGGATTGGCTTGTTTATCCCGACGATTTGGACGATGTGCGCATGTGCACAGCCACCAAAACGAATATTCGAACTAGCTTATTTGGCAAATTGGATGGAACTGACCATGCGCAGTACGTATGCTACCGATACGCCCGCACCCCAACACCTCAGTAACAATTTGTACAATGGACGCCTAGATGTAAAAAAGCGCAAGACGCACAATGCAGTGACGTTCGTGCATGACCTCTATAGACCAATCAACTAAAAAACCTTTCATTACTACATTTATCTTCAACAATAAAAAGACAAACCTGAAGGCCAGGCCTGTCTTGTATTAGAAGGGTGATCCCTCCATAATCTGAATGTTCTCCACAGCGCAGCTGACCAGTTTTGACGTCACCCCTTTCCACACCAGGGTAAAATGTAGACCGGATGGACATTAAACCTCCTTTCTTTCCACACAATTTATACTTTTTCACGAAAAAGTGTGAATCCTGGTAAAACAATAAATAAAAGCTGAATTGTGATACGTTTCCCGAAGGGATAATTAACTTCAAGATATGCAGAAAAGATTTCTCTTTTTAAGATGCGAAAACTGCATCTCAGTAGCATAAAGCGTTTGCAAGATACAAATTTACAAATAATGTATTTTTATCTCATCGCTCCGTGAGGAGGATGAGATATTGTAGTCACTTTGCCTATTGGGCTATATATGGCAATGCCAGCTTAAATCGCAATGGTTGCCATGGTAACGGTAAATTTTCCCAGGTTACTAGTCTCGAGGTCTAACCCATGGTGAGGTACCCCGGGGTGACTGAAGGTCCAGGGCTGAGAGAGGGGTCAAAACCTGTCCGTGTGTGTGTGTGTGTTGGTGGGTGAGTGTGTGGGTGTGTGTGTGTGTGTGTGTCCAATTTTGTTTTCTTAATATCTTGTAAACGGCCGGGCCGATTTTCTTGAAACTTGGTAGGATGGTACCTCAGGTAGAACAATTGCATTTTGATACACAACCGGAAGTGAAGGTCAAAGGTTAAAGGTCAAAGGTCAAATTCGGTGAAAATCACATTTTCTGCTGTATTTCAAAAACGAAACGTTCTCCTGACACGAAACTCTACACATACGATGATTGCATCTAGACCTACCAAAACACGTGGTTGCCATAGCAACAGATGTCAAAGGTCAAGTGGTAGAATGGAACAAAAAATTTTCAAGTGATAATTTGTTCGTAAAACAACGTTTTTGTCCCTCAAACTCCTCCTAGTGGGCTGGACCGATTCTTTTCAAAATTGGTAGCTGGGTACCCCAGGGTGGGAACTTGTGTCTCCCAGATCCTCGGAAGAAAAGGTCAAAGGTCAGAGGTCAAAGGTCACATTTTGCAAGAAAACACTTTTTTCCCTATTTTGTACTAAAACTTCAAAAGAAAACCTTCATTTTACATGAAAATTCACAAGTATAATAGGGTAGACTAGTTCTACCAAAATATGTAGTTTCCATGGCAACCAATGTCAAAGGTCACGTGACAGGGGGTCACATACTTTTCATTGTATTCACATTATCTCTTAACGGACGCATCCCACAAATCTGAAAGTTTAAGTGTAATAGCCTAGGCATGATACTGTGAGTTGTACCGATATGTGAGGTTGTCATAGCAACCAAGGACATAGTTCAAGTTACAGATTGTCAACGGTTAAAGTGGGCATGACACGGCCATAAAAATTTTTGTGTTTTGCAAGATTAGATACAGTATTTTACAAATATCATCTCACACCCCACTAAAAAACCCGTACAATTCGCATAAATGATATTCGAAGGAAAACTGCGTTCAAAATACAATTTCGAAAAATGCCGCGACACCTCGCCTGACTTTTATGACGCAACTGGCGGCATAAACCCCGCCCTATGGCGCGCATCTAGATGTGGAACTTATGTAACGCTGGGTAAATTTATGTTATCTTAGCAACCTCATGAAAACGATTGCATCACAATACAGAGTCCAACATACAGAGTGGAAGGCGCAGACCATTGTGGGGATTCGGAGCAAATCATTGGCCAATATGTTCGTGTGTTTATGCGCGCGGGTAAAAATAGTTCTGTTTTATTGCAAGAAAGACGCGGTTTGGTCGTTATAAAGAACAGCAATGAATATGTGTGGGCAGACCAAAACAAGCGCGTCCCCATTACGAGCGCGTCTTTACCGTATGAGCTGCTTGATGAAGATGCTATTGCGAATACTAAGCAGTCACCGCGCAATGCACAATTCACAATGTAGTCAGTGGCCACGCTCACTGCTATTGTAGCACCGGTGTTTGCAATTATGTATGCGCTAACACGCGTTACCATGCACATGATTTGATGATTGTGAGCTCCCTGGTACCCATTTTTGAGACGCGTTCACATATGTTTTTTCGCATTAGTTCGAATTTCAAATGGGCTGAGCCTGGCCTGTAATTGGGAATTCAAAACGCCGTATGTCGGTATTTATGGACATAAGTTAGTGGGGAAATCATTCACTTTATGTCAAGGTGTACCCAAAGAACAGTTACCGAGGAACTTACTTTAAAAGATTTTCGGCCGACGCATTAATCTTTTCTGCGTACTGGCCTGTGGCGAATCCAACCCGTGGCAAGGAATAACCCAAGATATGAAACTGTGGGTGACTAACATTAGGTTAGGCATAGGGCCTACCTATCTTACATATTAGTGCCCTGAAAACTTGGCGGTTTTGAAGCATCGCCAAAAAAGGTACGTGACAATTTCCTTGCCATGGGCTAGGATTCGCCACCGACCAGTGCGCAGAAAAGACTTGTGCGTCGGCCGGAAATCTTCTAACGCCATGCGTTCAACATGGCGCACACACCCATTTTTTTAATTGAGACGCACATGATGCGCATATCAGCGATCCGGTGCACACGTGAGGTTTGCCGTCGCGTCAAAATGGAGAATACGCTCATACAGCTATTGCCTGAATAATAACAATTACGCACTTGTCTGAAGCGTC
Source organism: Holothuria scabra (assembly GCA_037179385.1). NCBI lineage: Eukaryota > Metazoa > Echinodermata > Holothuroidea > Aspidochirotida > Holothuriidae > Holothuria > Holothuria scabra. The sequence goes on from CM074197.1 coordinate 33,955,704, forward strand.
AGCGAAAGCGTCTTAGGTTTTAAATCGTTGCGTTCATATCCGTATCAGTTAAGTGTAACAGTCAAGCTAGTTTTCTTTAGAGTGTTGCAAGGGGATACCAACATTTTAAAAATAAATTTGTTCCAAAATCTTAGATAAACCTACTGGTTTAAAAGGGCAACCGTTATAAAGATTGGGTAGCCCTCCTCCAGTTCTTTTATAATCCGGTGTCAGAATTTAAATATCCAATTAAGTTTTGTTGTTTTTGAATAAGGGGTGCGCCTATAGTTCCAAGAACTTGATTGGTCTGTGCCATATTCTTTCCCCTCACTATTTTACGAAAAAAAACTTCCGTCCCTTGGAACGAAAAAAAAAAAAAAATCGATTCCCAAATGGACTTCAAATAGGAATTTCAAAGGATTGTGGCATGCAGCTTTAGTATGGTAATTTTTCTCAATGAAATTCGACTGTAGCGTAAAACAGCACAGATAAAACTTCTAGCACATAAATAGTTCAAGTTCTGTAACCAACTTGCGCACATGTTAGCGATGAGATATGCAATTCCGTGGATTGCCCCCTTGTTTTTTCTTTTGATTTGGTACACCATGGGAAATCTGTGATGTTATTGCGGCACATTAATTTGACATCGCATTCAGTGTATTGTTTTTTTTTTTTTCGATGTCGCTGTAGATAATATTAAGTAACAGTGGTTGCACTCTTAACATTCCAGCAGTACAAAATATCAAGGACAAAAAGGAATATTTAACTAATAAATTATTTACATGTTTATACAATTTACACACATTTCACGGTACCAATCAAATCCCACAGAGTATCTAGGAAGAATAACTTAATACAAATAACCACAAATCACAAACACAATGTTACAGACGAAATTCCAGCTTTTTGTCTCTCCTGATGACGAAAGAGTTATTACCCACCCAAACCTTATCGAACTTAGTTTTAGTGACACGTTTGTAATCACCTGCGACCCTTGTCTTGATCTCTGTAATAATTATAGAAAGAATTGTAGGGGCAGATTGATACTTAGATTCAAACACATGAAGACACCTAGATTTCCATAGAATAAACTTAGTAGTACAAAACACACACCAAACTTTGCTAAACACTGATTTTCAATACTGTTGCGGGGGAAGCTATATAAAAAGAAGTTTTCCACGAGGCGTGGATGAGGGAGCCCGTTGGTCACACGATCATAGACTCCATTAACCCATTCTTAAATAGGTTGTATCTTTGGACATACCCAAAGTAAGTGGGAAACCGTTTCAATTTCGGTGCAAACTTCAAAGGGGCAAACACCGTCACCCATGGCCCACTTGTTAATCCGTTGCCCCGTGCATAGAATACCATGGGCTAAACGCCACTGACAATCTTTAAGCTTATTATCAAGTATATTGTGAAAAGACAATTTCCAGATCTCATTCCAGGGATAGGATGGATGGTCCATTACGGCTATAATTCGAACGTCAGAAGGGCGCATCCTCTTATAAATATCTTTGACTTTGAATACATAATTCGCAAAATCATTTTCCAAACTCTACAGCTTTTCAATTATATCACAAGCTTTGGTTAATGCAGAGGTACACACATGAGAATTTGGTCGCATGTTAAACCACACATGAGGACAATATCTTCTGAGTTGTTTTGCTACGAAGAAAAGTGTCAGAGAGAGGTGAACTGGGGTATCATCAACAAGAATTTTAAGAAGAGGTTTGACCAGCAGGCATCTACCTTTAGTCTAAGGTAATCCAAACTGAGACCGCGATCCCTTGTTCCTAATGTGATGACCATCCTAGATACGAGATCAGGCTTTTTCTCCCCCCACACAAAAGCAAAAACAATCTTGTTTACGGCCTTAACCACACTTTCGGGGACATGAAAAACGGGAGCAACGAAATAGAACAACAGGAAGATTACTGTGTTAATAACTAGCACCTTACCAAGTAAGGTTAAATGTCTGTTTCTCCACAATTTGCGACGCCGTTCAACAGACTTAACTTTCTCTTCCCAGTTAGAATGAACTGCTTTGTCGGATCCAAACACAACCCCGGTGATCCTAATCGTAGTGCCCCATTCAATGTTACCCAGTAATGGGTGGAAAGCAAATCTTCCAAGCTTTAAACCTTTGGTCTTTCTCATATTTATTGACGCCCCGGTGGCTGACTGAAACGAATTAAATACCTTAAAATACATTTCAATGTCAGAAATACTGGTGGCCACACAAATTGCATCATCAGCATACTGTAAAAATTTAACATGGACATTTCCACCAGGGATGATAAAACCAGAAATATTGTCACATTGATTAATATAGCAAACAATGGGTTCAATAAACAAAACGTAAAGGGAAGGAGACAAGGGACATCCTTGTCTCACCCCTCGCTCGCTACAAACAGGATCAGAGAGGCTATCATTAATAAGAAGATGACTGAAAGTGTCTTTATACAAAATAGAAACCCACTTGCGGAAGTTATCACCAAAATTAAGTTTCTGCAGAACCTTTGCTAAGAAATTCCAATTTACTCGATCGAAAGCTTTTTCCTGGTTTATGGATACCAGAGCACAGGGACTCTTCTTTAGAGCAGAATAATCAATGATGTCTCTGATTAACAAAAGATTGCTTTGTATGGATCTTCCCGGCACAGAACAAGCCTGTTGCTCGTTAACTATCATTGGCATAACTTTGCTTAGTCTGAGCTGCAGTATCTTGGCAAGAAGTTTATAGTCAGCATTCAATAAACTGATTGGTCGCCCAATTGGTAGGATCCATTTTATCCCCCTTGTTAGGCAGAAGAGTAACAATGCCAGTACGCTGACTCTTAGACAACCTGCCATTATCAAATATATCGTTAAAAACAGTTAAATCAAGGCTTAACATATCTGCAAAATTGGCATAGAACTCATACGAAAGACCATCACTTCCAGGGGCCTTATTTTTAGCAGCCAAACAAATTCCCTTTTTAACCTCTTCTAAATTAATGGGATGTTCCAAACTAGTTTTATCATCCTCAGAAAGTGACCTTCTTAAACAATTAACAAATTGATCTCGCAAAGAATCATTATAACTACACATCTCAGTGAAAAGATGGCTGTAAAAATTGTGAAAAACGGACATAATTTCATTATTTTTATGCACAACATTACCATTAGTGTCCCGATTGGACCTGATCACTTTTTGCTCAGTACAGTACTTCTCTTGCCTAAAGAAGAAGGCACTAAGTTTTTCCCCTTCCTCTAGATAGTTGGCCCTGGAACGAATGAAAGCACCTTGAACTTCAGCATTTAAAATGCTTTCGATTTCCTCAGAGTTTGAGTCCGAAATCACTTTTTGTAATTTCTCAAGTTGGAGTCTTTTTTTCTCGAGCAATACGAATTCCGTGCCTTATGGCGAGCTCCTTTATTCTTGATTAAAAATTTTCCCACCAATCCGTAGTAGAATTGAAGGCAGGTTTCAGAGTTGACCATAGTCTATACTGGTATCTTAAATCTTGAACAAAAACATCGTCTTGGTTAAGTGACGAGTTATACTTCCAATAGCCTTTCCCTCGCTTGGGAATTGCTATCAGTCTGAAATTTACATAAACAGGGTTATGATCAGAAATGGGGAGGGGAACGGTGTCGACCTTGGAAATGGCAAAATTCGCTGGCAGATACAGTCTATCTAACCTCGAGCTACTGGAACCACAAACCCAGGTATGGCCGGGGGTACTAGGATAATGGGCCCTGTAACAGTCAATCAAATTTAATGGGAGACAAGATCCTCGATTTCATCACAACCAGAGAAAGAATTTGGATTGGCTGTTGTACTGGAGCGGTCAAAGGGGTCACCTACACAGTTAAAATCAACGCCTAATATAACTGGATAACCGTCTCTTGTATATATATATATATATATATATATATATATATATATATATATATATATATATATATATATATATATATATATATATATATATATATATATATATATATATATATATATATATATATATATATATATATATATATATATATATATATATATATATATATATATATAGATGAATGAGAGGCTTGGATAACAACGATATTCCGGTGTATGCCCAGGATCCAGAGGATTCTCAGAATTCTAGTTAAAAATTATTTAAAATTGAAAATGAAAGTTAAAACTAGAATTGCAACTGCACATACAATGATAAAAAGACACCGTGATTCGAGAAGCTTTCGGCTATTTTCATTATCAGGCCCCTTTTATCTTCCATCAGTTTTTACCTTTCTGGAGGATTCTCACTGCTCCTGTGCTGCAATTTTACAGCTGGTTTTAAGCTTCTTATCATTTTTTTCTCTTTTTACTTTTTGTTGTTTATTCTCCAGTGATTTTAAGCTTTATTCTTAACAGGGCTAAGGTTGTGTGGGTTGCTTTTAGCCTTTGTTCGTTTGCTGGTCTGGTAGTAATTTTATTTGAACGCATTTTATTTCGCTTCATTCGAGCCGAGGAAGGCTGAATAAAATAGCCGAAAGCTTCTCGAATCACGGTGTCTTTTTATCATTGTATGTGCAGTTGCAATTCTAGTTTTAACTTTCATTTTCAATTATATATATATATATATATATATATATATATAGCATTAATTAATTCCGTGTGTTGGACGTAATAAATAAGGAAAAATGGAAAACAGAGTGTGCATATAGATCCAACGAATGATTTATTGAAACAGAAATTTTCGCCGCCTCCTGGCGGCTTTGTCAACTGTGTTATGGAAATCAACCGTTACATACAAACAAGATAGAGTTGAATGCGTACAGTACCGCGTAATATTAAAATAAGTTTGAAAAGTTGTAAAGTGACGTCATAATGATGATGATCGAAAAGTACGTAGTTACAAAGAACGCACGTTCTCACATAGTAATTAATACAAAGCGCGAACATCATAACCATGGCAAGCTTGATTAGCCAAAATAATGTAAAGTGACGAGACAATCTAAAATTGTAGTGTGCGTACCTAATTTCGTTGTTTGAATGGAAGCGTATGCACATATTCAAAACTCCATGGTAACTAAACAGTTTATCAAAGCGACAAGATGCGAGTGCGTGAGATATTTTCAAATAATAAAACTGTCTTACTGACAAATAAAAACTGTTCATATCTACTTAAAAAATAAAGCACTAAATTGTACATTACAAATAATATTAAATAACAAAGCATCCGAGTTTAAAAAAAAAAAAAAAAAAAAAAAAAAAAAAAATTGGCGTAACTTTACAGAATGTGAGATGCTATATAAAATAGTAAAAAATTGAAGAAGCGGGAGTAAATGACAAGGTAGCACAGTTGTACAAAAGAAGGAAACAGAATTACTGAATTACTTGAAGAAACTGTATCCTGATAAATAAGAAAAATCTCTATTAAGACCTTGCCTGTGGCATTTAAGACGTAAAATTAGTTTGAGTTCGTGGCGCTTACGGTCTTCACTGCATCGGAACCTACCGAGGGCAATGGTAAACCTCAAGTCGTCACCTGTGTGCCCGCTACTATGGAAATGTTCCGCAACTGGGAATCCGTTGGGATTCGCGTTACGAATGCTTTGTTTATGATTATTGAATCTCAATCTAAATTTCGTACTGGTTTCTCCAACGTAGCACACAGTCGGGCATTTGCTGCATGAGATAATATACACTACGTTGGAGGAATCGCAATTGTAAGGACCAGGGTGGACAGTTATACAGTTACTTGTACGTTCTAGATTAAGATCTACTAATACCCAACAGGGTAAAACTCTATGTAAGAAGCCGCGTTGTCAGGTTTGTCAACACATGTTGACCGGTGCCTCCCTTACTTTTAATGGTATAACTGTCCACCCTGGTCCTTACAATTGCGATTCCTCCAACTTAGTGTATATTATCTCATGCAGCAAATGCCCGACTGTGTGCTACGTTGGAGAAACCAGTACGAAATTTAGATTGAGATTCAATAATCATAAACAAAGCATTCGTAACGCGAATCCCAACGGATTCCCAGTTGCGGAACATTTCCAGAGTAGCGGGCACACAGGTGACGACTTGAGGTTTACCATTGCCCTCGGTAGGTTCCGATGCAGTGAAGACCGTAAGCGCCACGAACTCAAACTAATTTTACGTCTTAATAGCCACAGGCAAGGTCTTAATAGAGATTTTTCTTATTTATCAGGATACAGTTTCTTCAAGTAATTCAGTAATTCTGTTTCCTTCTTTTGTACAACTGTGCTACCTTGTCATTTACTCCCGCTTCTTCAATTTTTTACTATTTAATATAGCATCTCACATTCTGTAAAGTTACGCCAATTTTTTTTTTTTTTTTTTTTAAACTCGGATGCTTTGTTATTTAATATTATTTGTAATGTACAATTTAGTGCTTTATTTTTTAAGTAGATATGAACAGTTTTTATTTGTCAGTAAGACAGTTTTATTATTTGAAAATATCTCACGCACTCGCATCTTGTCGCTTTGATAAACTGTTTAGTTACCATGGAGTTTTGAATATGTGCATACGCTTCCATTCAAACAACGAAATTAGGTACGCACACTACAATTTTAGATTGTCTCGTCACTTTACATTATTTTGGCTAATCAAGCTTGCCATGGTTATGATGTTCGCGCTTTGTATTAATTACTATGTGAGAACGTGCGTTCTTTGTAACTACGTACTTTTCGATCATCATCATTATGACGTCACTTTACAACTTTTCAAACTTATTTTAATATTACGCGGTACTGTACGCATTCAACTCTATCTTGTTTGTATGTAACGGTTGATTTCCATAACACAGTTGACAAAGCCGCCAGGAGGCGGCGAAAATTTCTGTTTCAATAAATCATTCGTTGGATCTATATGCACACTCTGTTTTCCATTTTTCCTTATTTATTACGTCCAACACACGGAATTAATTAATGCTATATATATATATATATATATATATATATATATATATATATATATATATATATATATATATATATATATATATATATATATATATATATATATATATATATATATATATATATATATATATATATATATATATAACTCACTGATGAAAACCTTTGTTTCTGAAGAACTATTTGGAGCATAAATATTGCACAAACGAAAGGAAGTATCAGCTGTGGTACAAAGGACGGAGATGCAACGACCAGAGGTATCCTTCCTAATATCCGATGTTGCACAATTAAGGGTATCTTTATTAGCAATGACAACCCCACCCGACCTATTGGAGCGACTTGGGGAGTAAAAAACAGGGTCGCCCCATTTCGCTTTAAAGATTTTCAAGTCATCACTTGAAGACAGGGAAGTTTCTTGCAAAAGCAAAATATCTACATTATATATCTTGCCCCATTGAACCCCTTGGGAACACTTTTTGGGATCTCGTAACCCGTTAACATTATATGTCGCGATAGACAAAGCAAACATGATGATGATGATGATGATAAAAACAGAATGAGATTCCATCACTCCAAAAGCCTTTTCAAAAAATACCGATCAAAAAATTCCAAATCATGTTTGGCAACAAAATTAGGGTGTTCACAAGCAACATGCCTAATCCAATCTTGCGGGGTAGTAAACACGTTTCTGCAACTTTTCAATAAGCAGGATTAACCCTGATGATTGAATTCCGGATGAACAACTTGTACATGTTCTCTCAAGAAGGAGTATTTTGAGAAAACCTCCTTACTATCTTTCACATAACATGAATGCCACGGCTCTTCTTCAATGTAAACCTGCGTCATTTTAACTGGGTCCTTCGGGTCCTCTACGAGGAAACGAGTTTTGGACCTGCCTCTTGGTCGTCCTACACGTTTGGTTGGGGCTGGCGGCGATGAACTTTTCCGCTTGCTACGAACCTGGCGTGACACGGGTTGTGAAGAACTGATTTGGTTGTTGACTTTTGTGACTTTATCCTTAAGAACGGAAGGTTGGGTTCGGGGTTTCTCAAACACTGGGCCTTCTTCCGTCAAGTTTACCTTTGCCATTTTGTCATCCTTTTCATCTACCTCAGCCCAGTTTTTGGGGGCTGATGCTACCATTTCGGCAACAGCATCACTTTCAAAAATATCCTCGTGAGTATTAACTTCATTGACGGAATCCATTATTGAAGGATCTTGCGTGTCTGTAATAATTACTGGTTCAGCACTGGTATTTTTCACGAAAATAAACAATTTTTTAATATGGAATACCTTGAGTTAGGAAAAGGAATTGCGACAGGGTTTGAAGGACACGTTGTGGAATACTTGTGTCTCCTTTTTACAAAATCCAGTTTAAAAGTCACCAGAAGGCCTGTAAATAGGCTAACTGCTACTGGAATGTCTTCCCTCAAGTGCTAATGCATATGCCTACCTTCTGTGAGTTTTCTGTAGGCTCTCATGCATTCTGAATTTCTTTTGAAACTCGACAGATGCCTATTACGTAAACTCAATGCACCAAAAACTTAGAAACATTTCAAAGGAGGTAAAAATATTTCTCTCGTCAAAAGTTGCTGCTCCTCAAAGTTAAAGCTATGAAGTAAAAATCTAGTTAGAGTAAGGAGTTCGGGATTTTTTCTTCAATTCCAAACAATATTACTTTTGTAGAAACAGAGCACATTATTTCCCACGATTAAAATGGACTCGTCTGCCTGAGTCATTAAAATCATTTTTTCATAAAACAGAGCATTGGTTCAACACAGTGAACAATTTGCGGTCGCGTATTACTTGTGCATCAATGTTAACAAAGTCGATGATCCATAGTATACGCCAACACTAAAATGTACGGTCCTACACATGTTTTGCAAATCTTGTCTGCACGGGTCAATAGGTTTTCCCTTTCTGGAAACCAAAAATCGGGCCGAAATTTAACGAGACTTGTCAAACTATTTGTTGGTGTCCTACAAGAGGACGCTTTCCATCTTCAGTACGCTCTCCACGTAAGGTTTGTGTGTTTCTTATCTCTTCACGCAAAGAGTCTATTGAACTTTAAAATATAGAGCAAGGTAGTTGGTACCAATTCATTATCTTAGTCGTAACTTACTCCCTTTTCCATGGAACAGAACCGTAGTTTAAGGTCGCGGAGGGGGAAGTACTCAACTACTTTCACCCCGGTAAAATGTACAGATTTATTTTGCTATTACCTGGATGCATCTCCAAGGCAATCGCCGTGCTCCTTCGTCATATAACATTTTCTGGTTTCCAGCTCCATTGTGGCTTATCTTGAAACCTGAAACAGATTGTATGGATCACAGGAAGACCTAATGTAGGACATTGTATGTACATATGTATATATAAATGTAGGTGCAAGATTTTAATTATTAACCCTACGTCACCGTGGAGATTGGAGGCACGTAGTATAAAGAAATTGTATTTTGCAGCAACTCAATTGCTCTTATCCATGGCCCCTAATGTAAGCTCTTTAACGGATATACGTTCAAGTTCGAATATCTGCAAAAAAGGCGTTTTCACTTAAAACAATATTATATTAACGAGGAGACAGTTGTCAAGCCGAAAACTCACATCAAGCTGAAGACCAATAGCTAGTAATTCCAAAATACGGCAGAGTAGGATTCTTCCCTGTTCGAAGAACGAATGTAAAGCTTTCATCATACCATCTACCTTTTGGTCCCCGCCTTTCAGTACTTCATCATCTACCTGTTAATGAAACAAATTCGGAAAAGAAAAAGTAAGGAAAGAATAAAAGCTAAGGTAGCTTATACAAAATGGTAAAGTTAAAAGTCAGTAGGTCCGTCACAAGCGTGTGTCAAAACGATACACACCGTAAAGGTGTCTTTTTGTTCTGCTTATTGTATTAAGCATTTTTGAATCTGGGCGATTGGCTTTACATGTGTCTGGTCTCCAAAGGAAACACACCGATGTCTGTAATGACATAAAAATCTTTCTTGAAGTCACATCAACTTTCCTCTTACAAGCACAGTTTGTCGTTGGTCCAGAAATGTGACCGTTCAAAATCTATGCTGGTGGATAGTGAAATTGATGGCCTGAAATACAATATATGCAATCATAATCGTGTGGATATGGCTGTGTATTGCTGTATCTTTACCTCTTCTAATTGGTATGGTAGATAGTTAAAGCATTCTTTCAGGTCGTAATGTTCTATGTCCATATTCAAACTGAAAAAGAAATATGAAACATCAATATCAAAAAACGGACAATACAGCTTAATATGAAATATGGTATGGTTAAGCCATCGATTACAAAAATACTAAGTCAGCGTAGGTTTCTGGAAATGTTAGTCAAGCACAGCAAAGATTCCTCTTTAGTAACTCGATCATAATTTTAGTGCGATCCCAATTTAATTTTAAAAACTCATCAAAAATTTAACTAATGACAGGAAGAAAAAGCAATCACTGTAGTGACTTTGTGATCTCCTCTTTGGCGCGAAGTAAATCCTTAAAATAAGGAAGGGAATTTACTATTCGGCATCCTGATGCATATTTTGGATAAAACTTAACACACAATTAGGTGCAACATTCACGCAAATTTCCAAAGTAGTGATTAAGCGTGTTTTTGACACTTTAGCACAATGCACAGAATTTTTTTCTGGGATGTTGGGGGAGGTTATCTCCGCTCGCTACTTTTGCCTCCGTAACACCCAATTGTCATCTCGTTGTCACCGTCCACAGAAATGTCCGTCAGAGCTCCTTGGGACATAGCGTAGTCGCAGGATTTGGGGAAGAAACCAAGATATATTCCACTTATACAACATATTTATAGATTTTGAGAAGTTTCTTGCGCTGTCAAATATCCTGTACAACGGTACAACCATAGGGAATGCATGGATATGCAGGAGTGCAACCATAGGGAGTACATTCAAATATCATAAACAACGGTACAACCATAGGGATCCTGGATGCAGGAGTGCAACCATAGGGAATGCATTCAAATTCCTCCACAACGGTTCAACAGTAGGGAGTGCATGGATATGCAGGAACAGGGTTGATATGTGAATTGGTGGATGCTTGGGTGATTCAAGAGGTACAGCGCGAGAGGTTGTTAATGGAGTGACCTGTGTTCAAAGGATGGTGATTTTATTTCCAATGTATTTAAGAAGTATCCATAAAAAGAAAACACAATTTTACCGTTCTTGATTGACACCTGTGAAACCAAATGGACTTTCAGGAACAACCTTGCCAATACCATACTTCATCTTCTCTTCTAGGTCAGCAGTAAAGAATATCTTCGACTTTTCAAATGCATCCTTAAACTTAGGTGAAAAGAAAATAAGCAATGGACATTTGTTTAACATCTTGGATAAACATTTACTGTAACATGTTGCACTTCGTAAAATAATTTGAAACTGACTAGAATATGAAAAGGGTAAGTAAAAACGGCGGTTTCTATATTTCCTGTGACCATTCCGTTAGTTACTGAATAGGAGCTCCACGTGGGGCGAAGAAATGTGTGGAACGGGTAAGCTTTTCACAAATTTTAACATGGGAGTCCTACCTCGGATGCAACATGGTAATAACTTTTTGTGGGGTTGGTCTTCATAGATATCTTTTATTTTAAGAGTTTGTAAGTTCCTTTACAAAGATCTCGGGTATTGTATACATTTTGGTCATGTAACCATTTCTAGTTTCCAAAGCAGAAATTAAAAGTGTTAAAAGTTCAATGTTAAATAAATACTGTGCCATTTCTGAGGGTTTATCGCGTACTGTTGTTAGTGTGGTCCGACAGACCACACTCTTGAATCCGTCTGGATCGCGGAACAATGACGTCATTCAGCTATTGCAGTATCTTGCAGTTCATTTTCTTGAGTTCATTTTCCCTTTTCAGTGAAAAATAAACATCGGCAAAACAGTAAAGATTCCAAGACAAAGATTAACAGTGAATATACACTCTTTATATAATTCTGTTAATGTCCTTTTGAAAAGTTTGCTTGTTTTTATTACTACGCTCTGCACGATCAAAGCCTACGTATACCAGGGACAGCTCCCTCCATAAACTGCATACATAACAACACGATGCCAATCACAAACGCGTGATACGTATACGCCTGAACCTCCATACTTTTGTGCTTCTTTGGGTTCTATTCGTAACACCGCACACATGTTGCGAGAAAAAAGGAGACAACTAACAGCTAGCTGCGAAGGTTACTATCGTCTGTTCGCAACAAAGTTTTCGTAATAATCTTAACCGTTTCGAAGTGAGATTCAGGGCAAAATTATATCCGGAAACTGATGGATGTTGTTTTTAGTTCAACTTGAACCTCATACGTGGCCAAGTTAAGTATTTTGAGGTTTGCAGTAAGACTAAAATTGTCAAAGTAGTCCAGGTGTGCTCAATTTTGTTTAGTGGGTTGAGTGACAGACCTTGTTAGTATTTTATTGTGTATAGTACATGCTTCGAACACCTGTGGTGCTACGTGCGAACTGATCATACAAGCGTACTACTATTAGTATAGCTATAGTTAGAGCCAGGCCACATTCCTAAAGGCATTACGTTAGTATCATTATACGGTAGGCTAAGCCCCAGTCATTCGAAACAAACCACACTGTATTTGCAAGCAAATGCGTTGTACTTGTATTTTAATGAAATATTACAAGGGTCTCACTACATGATCAGACGGATGTTTACACTGCGGGAGGTTTTAGTTTACTAAAACCTTGCAGGTATAATTTATTGGCCGATGTAAAAAGTGCTTCACACTTCAAACTTTCCCACATTTGTTATTTTCCGTACCGAGCACCATCATGTTATAAAGGTTGCATTGTTTCTGATCAGTACGGATAACAGTTTTTACCCCTACATAAGAGAACAGTCATATTATCATTAAACCGAACATATATGTAGGTGCCATCTTCTGTAACACTGCCCCATTCACCTGTTCCATCAGTATCCTTTTCTTGTGTATAACCAACTGCAGTGTAAAGTAGTTAGGGCATTCAAATCAAAGCCGAGAGGTCGGGAGTTCGATGCCTGGTTAAGTTATAACGAAGAAGTTAACATTTTGAAATCTTCTGTCATTTTGCTAGTGTTTACCATAAGCAAATAGGGAAAACAAGCAAGATAGCAACAACTGGGAAAAGCCATTAATGGCCGGTTTGAAAAACCAATTGGTTAGAAACTGATCCGTTAAATCATATCTAACCATATAACTTAGCATTTATGCCTATAATGATCAGGTTTTCTCCTAGAAAGTTTCTCCATAAACGGTTGACTCCAAAGAATTCTGACACAACTAATTTGACGTATGGCTGCTAGGTATTCATTGTGAAAGGCACAATCTAAACTTGACTGTAAGGCTGTAGGTTACAATTTCGTTCTAATTAATTGCAGTATCTTTCTACACTGTTAAAAATTTCTGTAAATTTACAGACTTTTTTAAACTTAAACTTTTTGTATTTTACTTTTAATAGAGATTTTCTGTATCTTTAAGGACACTTTGTTTTTCTACAATAAAAAAAGGTTGTTTAACATGTATTTTCTGTTTATTTGAAAAACCATTTCTGTCTGCTTTTTTAACCAAATTTTACTGCTTTGTAAAACTTTTTCTGTAAATGTACAGAAATTTTAACAGTATTTTGTATTTTTCTGATTTCACATAAATATACTGTCATTTAACAAACATTCATTTTGTTTTTAAGCTGAAAAAGAAACAAAAATAAGCCCAAACAAACAAACAAATAAGAAATAACCAGAAAATTTTCAATATATAACATGCATCGTTCTGCGAAGTTTCAGTTAAAAAAGAGAACATTTTTGGCAAATTTATGGCCCTATTTGAAAATTAACTTACATTTATTATACTGACAATTGGTATACTGATGTCAACTCATCGCCACAGGCGCTCATGCACTTGATCGAATTAAAAACGTTTCACAAATTTACTTGAAAGAGTCTGTAAATTTACCACTTTATGACGTAAATCTCATTTTGCATAAATGGGTGGAGCTTATTTTGTAGACATTTTCCTAACAGAAGGATTGCTGTTGCTTTGAATAATATCTTTTTTGGCGTTTTTTAATCAGGAAGTGATAAGCTTATTGTTTACCTTGTCTGGAAATTTTTGCAACCAATGTATTTGCATTCTTTGTCATATTTATTTTAAAAACAATTATTATATTGTACAAAAAATGTGACTTTCCAATTACAAAGTTCCTAGAGATAGCATTCTACTGGACAACAATGTGATAACAAAGTATCCTCATCGTGTTTTGATTGAAAATAACTTCGTAACGACACATTACGTTGATAAGCAAATACCTGATCTACGTAATGGTGAAGTGTATGTTACGTAATAACATATGAAAGGAAAAAAAGCGATATTATAATAAATATTAAAACGCCGAGAATGAAAATGGTAGGCTGTAAATTCACATAAAATTAAGGTAAAAAAAAAACAGAACAATTCTTTTATTCAATTTTACAGTAGACATTTGTAAACTAATTTACATGCAAAAACTGTAAAGAAAAAACAAACACTTAATGTTTTTTCATGATTACAGTCTGGCTGTAAAAAAAACATTATTTGGTTGGAAAAAAATTTGCCATAAAAATTATGTAAATTTTACAGAGAAATTTTTAACAGTGTAGATATTTCATATCCAGTCTCCCTCACGTTGCTTGATAGCCATAGACGTTCGAGGCGGTGGTGCAAGTGGCACTCGTACTCCCAATTCAGGAAAAAACATTGGTTCATTCGCGGAAAACATAAATGGTGCCGTTGATCAATATTCTGGCACAAATTGCTCTTTCGCCTTGCCAAAAAATACCCACGCACGCCCAACAATGTAGTTGTAGGGTAGTTGTTAAACCGCAACTACTGCACAGTTGTTAAACCGTAACTACTGTACAGAGTGACACCTTTCCCTAAGCATTCACCAAACCGATTGACTGCAGTGAACACCCTCTCTCTCTCTCCTCCAGGTAACACTCAAGTAAAACGTTTCATTTTTATTCACTAAGAGTTAATTACCACAACGGGCAAGGTAAATTTTATACCCGGCAAAATGTAGTCACCCGAAGGCAATCTTAAGAGAGTGAATTCCTATCCTTTATATACATTGAGATCAAGAATAAGTGAAAGTGTATTTTGACTGCAAATAGAAAACCGCCGTTTTATTAGCAGAATGGTAACTAGTTTATAAAATAGACAGCAATGCTATAGTAAGAAGCTGCGCCGTAAAACTTCATCAAACAGATAGATGAAACTGACTAACTACTTACCACGTTGGCCGCCAGTCCAGTGTTCTTCAAGTAAAAGAAGCCAACTGTTGTTAGGGCATGAAGAACCTCGTCGACAAGTTGAGAGAGTTTCTCATTGTCAGGGGATTCTTTCTCCAATCTGTAGGCATCGAAATCTATAACTGCTATTGCATCATGTTTCACGCCGTCCAAGTCCTCCATTGCAGTACGTATTTCAAAAGGTCCGATCAATCCAGCGTCTTCCAGGCGTCAGTGGATGTTTCAAAGTACGCTCTACGTCATATAATGTGTTTTCTGAGTTTGTGGATTTCAGACTGTTGTCACGCATGCACCTTGTAGCTTTAACAATCACAACATCCTGAATGTTTACAGCCAGAGAACATATTTGCTTCCTGTGAAGGTTAAAGAGGCCCATAATTGGTTTTGCATGTTTATATAACAGCACGTGATTGATTATATTTGCCTGGTGCCAAGCATAAAGAATCTATTGCGACAGGTATAGCAGGCCAATAAAGCGTTAACAATTGATAAAATAGCATTGTTAAAGTGTACCCACGATGTAGAATATTAAGGTTGTATGTGTCTCATCCGTTAAACTCCCAATGTCACAAACTGTTCATTTGACCACCACAGGTTATTGTAATCACTTCTGGCCTTTAGCGCAGGTGGTTACTTTCCTACTATAGTAGTAATATGGGTGAAAGTAGCGTAAAACTGGGCCCGTACAGCATCATAAATTAATGGAATTACATTACAGGATTAAATATTTAGTCCCCGTCCCTCTTTCCATGGAAACAAAAGACCCTTCGGAGAATTTGGAAGTGGGTACAGATGTTGAATTGTAAACATGGGATCCGTCTTTTAACTGACGTTGCTTGACAACTGGCGGTTTGCAAATTTAAAACATTTCTTATCTTACCCCAAAAAATTGGTTATTTTTTTGAAAAGTATGCCTAATTTTCAAAAACAAAAAACCCACAGAACGTTATGAAAAGTGGGCACACTGTGTTACTGTTGGAATGCTCGAATATCTTTTCCTGTAGATCTACAAAATCTGAAATTATTTCTGTATTTTTTGAGATCAATGATTTTTGCATCCGGAAAATCATTGAGCATGCAAGTATTCTTTACTCCACTAATTAGAAGACATTCCACTTGCACAGCTTGCGCAAACAAAAAAGTCCACTATAAGACATATGACTAACACATGAAAAAGTAAATTTAAATTAACTTTTTCATGTGTTAGTCGTATGTCTGGCTTGGCCGACGAAGGCTTCGGGAGAAGTTGAAAATTTCCAAGTTTAATTATATAAATAGTGTACTTAATCGTACTCCTGTTGTCAATTTTGACTTTGTTTTTCATTGTTATTATATATTGTTATATATGTATATATATATATATATATATATATATATATATATATATATATATATATATATATATATATATATATATATATATATATATATATATATATATATATATATATATATATATATATATATATATATATATATATATATAAACATGACGGAGAAACTGTAAAACAACGGTGCTACAGGATTGAAAGCCTGGATCTCCGAGGAGATACAAATATCGGAAGGATAGAATTTAGGTAAATTAAGCAGCCAAAAGGTTTGAAGTAGAGCTTTCGAGGAATACTACCTCTTTGTCAATACTTGGTCGGAGAATATATATATATATATAATAAGGTCGAAATGCTGCGGAGCACTGTTGAAATATGTAGGTCAAAAAGAGGTAGTAAAAAGTGCTTAAAAGTTTGCGGAAAACTCCACGACGTTTCGGGTATAAACCCTTCATCAGGTGGCAAAAACCAAACTGAACAACCAACAGTAACAATTGGACACGACAAACATCAAATCCGAAGCGATCGCTGTAAAAACAGAACCGGACGAAAGTGACTGTCAGAAAACATGAGTGCGAAGGATGAAACACAAATCAAAAAAAGAAAAAGAGCGTCCTGGATGAAAAAATGCACGTAAAAAACGAACATGTTCTTAAAAAAGGGAAAACAGGAGACAAAAACTAGTTCCGGAAAAAAAATTGTAAATAAGGCCTACACAGAAAAAAACGAGCACGAACGGGTAAGTGTAAAAGGAGTAAAAACTGGTACAAAAAGGGGGTGAATATTACAAAAGGTCAATTCTAACGTTAAGCCCGTGTGGAGCGAGAGTACCTAGCCTCATGATCAGTCGGTTTTCAGCACTAAGGCGGTCACGATCGGAGCCTCGGCACATTACAGCTGCCGTAACGGTTAAATGCTGTATTGAACAAGGTGAAGGGGGATTGAAATGTGCAGCCACCGGGTATCCATGGAGATTCTGTTTGATGGACCTAAGGTGCTCGGTGACTCGATCCGCGAGGCGGCGCTTGGTCTCTCCCACATACAACGAGTTACATCTCCCAAAAGCTAAAATATACACTACATTTGAGGAAATGCAGGAGAATCTTTGTTTGACAATAAAGTTATTGCCGTTGGGGCCAGAAATGTTGACGAGGTCGTGTTTGCCGACAACTGGACATGTATTACACCTCGGACGGTTACATGGAAAGGTACCAGCCGTGTCGTCGAAAGAAGTTTGTGGGTGGGAAGCCCGAACTAAATGGTTGGCTAAATTTTTCTCAACTCTAAAAGCAGTGATGGGGGGTTCCGGGAAAACATCACGGGTTGAGGGGTCTTGTCGGAGCAACTTTACATTTTTGTGGATAGCGTGTAAAATAGGACGGATCGAAGGGTGATAAGAAATAACTAAAGGAATACGTAGATTGGTACCAGATTTGCTCTTTTTCTCCAAGGCTTCCTTTCTGCTGGTTCCTTGAATTCTGCGTAGGGCATTAGAGAGGATTTTGGCAGGGTACTGGCGTTTTTCAAAAAAGGACAAAATTTCTTCAGAGGCAGTAGAGAAGTCAGAATCCTCCGAACAAATTCGTCTGGCTCGCAAGAGCTGGGAATAAGGGATAGATTTAGTGCAAGATTTGGGGTGATTGGAAGGGTACAAAAGGTAGTTATGCGAGTCGGTTGGCTTAAAGTGTAGGTTAGAGGTAATTGTACGGTTGTTGATGGACAGTTTAAGGTCGAGAAAAACAACAGATGAGTCCGAGATACAATGGGTAAATTTCAAAAAGGGGCAAAAGGAATTAACAAAGTCGATAAAAGTTTCTAAATCACGACGGGATCCAGAGGCAACTCCTACAATATCATCAATATACCTTTTGTAAAGAATAGGTCGTGGCCCGGTATACTGAGAAAAAAGTTGTTCTTCAAAGTGGCCCATGGTCAAACAGGCAACAGAGGGACCCATTTTGGTTCCCATGGCCACTCCTTTAACTTGACGGAAAAATCGCCCATTAAACTGAAAACAATTTTGCTTGAGAACAAGTTCCGTTAAACGTAGGAAGGTGTCAGTCGGTACAAGGGGATCACGCCGTTTGTCTAGGTAGTAACGGATAGCTGTTAAGGCAGCATTATGAGGAATTGACGTGTAGAGGCTGGACACATCCATGGTGAATAAAAGACGTTCTCCACAATTTTCAGGAAACTCAAAGTCACGAATAAGTCTCAAGAAATGTGGCGTGTCTTGAACAAACGACGGCAAAGCTGAAACTAAAGGGGAGAGCACAGAATCCACATACTCAGAAATAAGTACGGTGGGGCAGCTGTGTGAAGAGACGATAGGTCTGCCAG
The DNA here is from genome assembly GCA_037179385.1 of Holothuria scabra. Classification (NCBI taxonomy): domain Eukaryota; kingdom Metazoa; phylum Echinodermata; class Holothuroidea; order Aspidochirotida; family Holothuriidae; genus Holothuria; species Holothuria scabra. Next base: position 33,974,562 of record CM074197.1, read on the forward strand.
GGTTGTTGGCTTTGTGGATTTTGGGAAGCAGGTAGAAGTTAGAAATCTGTGGGCAAGGGTGGAGTAGAGAAGTAGCGTTTTGGGGTAGTTGTTTATTGTCCATGAGTTGGGTCAAAGTGTTTTTAACTAACTTTTGGCACTCAGGAGTGGGGTCAGCGAGAGGTTCTAAATAAGCACTTTGGTCGGATAGCTGTTTGTTGGCCTCAGCAATATACAGGTCCTTCCGCCACACCACGACAGCACCAACCTTGTCAGCTGGTTTAATAATGATATCCCTGTTACTTTTGAGGGATAAAATGGCATCTAGTTCTTCAGGACGAAGGTTACGCAGTGCGGTCATTTTAGGGGGGAGGAGATCGTTGACATCTTTGTAAATGGTACTGATTACATTGTCAAGGGTGGGGTTTTCTCCTGGCTTGGGCGTCCAGGAGGAACGGACAGGGTTGGCGGGGTTGGGAACTTCCTCTGAGGGGGTATCATCCTGATGGTCTGTTATCCCGAAATGGTAGCGAAGGCGGAGTTTCCTACAGAAAGACGAAACGTCTCTGCGTATGGAAAACTCATCATGAAGGGGGTTCAGTGGAACAAAGTTGAGACCTTTCGCTAAGACTGAGCGCTCAGAGGAAGAGAGTTCCAGATCGGGCGGAATAGTGACTACAAAGCTTGGTGTCTGGCTGGTTATTAATGTTAGGTTCGAATTCGGTGGACGGAGATTTGGGCAACAGGCTAGCCAAGGTCCTGGCTTTGGAGTCTTGTAGGAAGTTATGTAGTCTACGATTGTAAATATGAATAAGGAAGCGAACTTCTGCAGCTTGGGGTAAGGTTTCAAAAAGAAGTGACTTTTTTTCCTCAATGGCTAGCCTGTTGCCCAAATCCCCGTCCACCGAATTCGAATTCGAAAACACTTTGACCCAACTCATGGACAATAAACAACTACCCCAAAACGCTACTTCTCTACTCCACCCTTGCCCACAGATTTCTAACTTCTACCTGCTTCCCAAAATCCACAAAGCCAACAACCCTGGCAGACCTATCGTCTCTTCACACAGCTGCCCCACCGTACTTATTTCTGAGTATGTGGATTCTGTGCTCTCCCCTTTAGTTTCAGCTTTGCCGTCGTTTGTTCAAGACACGCCACATTTCTTGAGACTTATTCGTGACTTTGAGTTTCCTGAAAATTGTGGAGAACGTCTTTTATTCACCATGGATGTGTCCAGCCTCTACACGTCAATTCCTCATAATGCTGCCTTAACAGCTATCCGTTACTACCTAGACAAACGGCGTGATCCCCTTGTACCGACTGACACCTTCCTACGTTTAACGGAACTTGTTCTCAAGCAAAATTGTTTTCAGTTTAATGGGCGATTTTTCCGTCAAGTTAAAGGAGTGGCCATGGGAACCAAAATGGGTCCCTCTGTTGCCTGTTTGACCATGGGCCACTTTGAAGAACAACTTTTTTCTCAGTATACCGGGCCACGACCTATTCTTTACAAAAGGTATATTGATGATATTGTAGGAGTTGCCTCTGGATCCCGTCGTGATTTAGAAACTTTTATCGACTTTGTTAATTCCTTTTGCCCCTTTTTGAAATTTACCCATTGTATCTCGGACTCATCTGTTGTTTTTCTCGACCTTAAACTGTCCATCAACAACCGTACAATTACCTCTAACCTACACTTTAAGCCAACCGACTCGCATAACTACCTTTTGTACCCTTCCAATCACCCCAAATCTTGCACTAAATCTATCCCTTATTCCCAGCTCTTGCGAGCCAGACGAATTTGTTCGGAGGATTCTGACTTCTCTACTGCCTCTGAAGAAATTTTGTCCTTTTTTGAAAAACGCCAGTACCCTGCCAAAATCCTCTCTAATGCCCTACGCAGAATTCAAGGAACCAGCAGAAAGGAAGCCTTGGAGAAAAAGAGCAAATCTGGTACCAATCTACGTATTCCTTTAGTTATTTCTTATCACCCTTCGATCCGTCCTATTTTACACGCTATCCACAAAAATGTAAAGTTGCTCCGACGAGACCCCTCAACCCGTGATGTTTTCCCGGAACCCCCCATCACTGCTTTTAGAGTTGAGAAAAATTTAGCCAACCATTTAGTTCGGGCTTCCCACCCACAAACTTCTTTCGACGACACGGCTGGTACCTTTCCATGTAACCGTCCGAGGTGTAATACATGTCCAGTTGTCGGCAAACACGACCTCGTCAACATTTCTGGCCCCAACCTCAATAGCTTTATTGTCAAACAAAGATTCTCCTGCATTTCCTCAAATGTAGTGTATATTTTAGCTTTTGGGAGATGTAACTCGTTGTATGTGGGAGAGACCAAGCGCCGCCTCGCGGATCGAGTCACCGAGCACCTTAGGTCCATCAAACAGAATCTCCATGGATACCCGGTGGCTGCACATTTCAATCCCCCTTCACCTTGTTCAATACAGCATTTAACCGTTACGGCAGCTGTAATGTGCCGAGGCTCCGATCGTGACCGCCTTAGTGCTGAAAACCGACTGATCATGAGGCTAGGTACTCTCGCTCCACACGGGCTTAACGTTAGAATTGACCTTTTGTAATATTCACCCCCTTTTTGTACCAGTTTTTACTCCTTTTACACTTACCCGTTCGTGCTCGTTTCTTTCTGTGTAGGCCTTATTTACAATTTTTTTTCCGGAACTAGTTTTTGTCTCCTGTTTTCCCTTTTTTAAGAACATGTTCGTTTTTTACGTGCATTTTTTCATCCAGGACGCTCTTTTTCTTTTTTTTGATTTGTGTTTCATCCTTCGCACTCATGTTTTCTGACAGTCACTTTCGTCAGGTTCTGTTTTTACAGCGATCGCTTCGGATTTGATGTTTGTCGTGTCCAATTGTTACTGTTGGTTGTTCAGTTTGGTTTTTGCCACCTGATGAAGGGTTTATACCCGAAACGTCGTGGAGTTTTCCGCAAACTTTTAAGCACTTTTTACTACCTCTTTTCGACCTATATATATATATATATATATTTATATATATATATATACATATATATATATATATATATATATATGTATGTATATATATATATATATATATATATATAGAGAGAGAGAGAGAGAGAGAGAGAGAGAGAGAGAGATTTGTAATACAATAGACACGTGGAAATATAGTGCTCGATTAGAAACTAAGAGTGTAGTAGGCTGTTATTGTAAAATATTAGTATCCAAATTTATATATTTATATATATATACATACCGGGCCTCGACCTATACTTTACAAAAGTTATATTGATGATATTGTATGAGTTGCCACTGGATCTTGCCGTGATTTAGAAACCTTTATTGATTTTGTTAATTCCTTTTGCCCCTTTTTGAAATTTACCCATTGTATCTCGGACTCATCTGTTGTATTTCTCGACCTTAAACTGTCCATTAACAACCGTACAATTACCTCCAACCTACACTTTAAGCCAACCGACTCGCATAACTACCTATTGTACCCTTCCAACCATCCCAAATCCTGCACTTAATCTATCCCTTATTCCCAGCTCCTGCGAGCCAGGCGAATATGTTCGGAGGATTCTGATTTTTCCACTGCCTCTGAAGAAATTTTATCTTTTTTTGAAAAACGCCACTACCCTGCCAGAATCCTCTCTAATGACCTGCGCAGAAATCAAGAAAATGAACAAATATGGTTCAGATCTACGTATTCCTTTGATTATTTCATATCACCCTTCGGTCCGTCCTATTTTACGCGTTATCTACAAAAATGTACAGTCGCTCCGACAAGACCCCTCAACCCGTGATGTTTCCCCGGAAGCTCCCATCACTGTTTTTAGAGTTGAGAAAAATTTATCCAACCATTTAGTTGGGGCTTCCCACCCACTCAATTCTTTCAGCGACACCCCTGGTACCTTTTCCTGTAACCTTCCGAGGTACAATCCATGCCCAGTTTTTGGCAAACACGACATCGTCAACATTTCAGGCCCCAACGGCATTAGCTGCATTGTCAAAGAAAAATTCTCCTGCATTTCCTCTAATGTAGTTTATATTTTAGCTTGTGGAAGATGTAACTCGTTGTATGTGGGAGAGACCAAGTGTCGCCTCGCGGATCGAGTCACCGAGCACCTTAGGTCCATCAAACAGAATCTCCATGGATACCCGGTTACTGCACATTTCAATCCCCCTTCACCTTGTTCAATACAACATTTAACCGTCCGGCAGCTGTTATGTGCCGAGGCTCCGATCGTGACCGCCTTAGTGCTGAAAACCGACTGATCATGAGGCTAGGTACTCTCGCTCCACACGACCTTAACGTTAGAATTGACCTTTTGTAATATTCACCCGTTTGGGAGCCATTTTTTACTTCTTTTACACTTACCCGTTCGTGCTCGTTTTTTGCTGTGTAGGCCTTATTATTTTTTTCCGGAGCTAAATCGAGCATGGTCTGAAAAAAGAGGGACAAAAGAGTAGACAAAAACTAGGCCCGGAAGAAATTTTTTGTGGCTCAAAAAGGGGTTAACTAGCTCATTTCCATATGTGAATCCATGCCTATTGTAGATAATGTACCTCAAACTGGTCAATTGCGTTGATAACAGATTGAAACTAACACTGCAACATGTATTACTGTTCAGATAATGTAAAAAGTCTATTATTTTGAAATTCAAAATAGCTACTTCACATGACAGAGTGCAGTAATTAATGAACCCCAACTCTTTCAAATTCATTACACCAAACTAGAGAAAGTTAAAAAACAGATAAAATCGTTTGGAGAAGGATCCTTTTTACAGTCTGTCAAATTTGTGCTCTGGTGGCCTGTTCTGCCCATTAAAAAATTGACCATTAGACCATTGACCTCAGACAGCCAACTTGGAACAGAAGCCATGTACTCAAAATAAGGAACTCTACTTTAGGATGTATCCAAAGTACTGGTAAAAGTTAGCCTGCTAATGTCAAATATACCACCTGTTAATACAATAAAAGTGTCTGAAAACCATCTCAATGGAATATTAACTTGGTTAGGATAGTACTGCTCCTATTATGAACTAATGCCATGAGAAAGTGGGTTAGAGTTAATTGACCTATTACCACCATCTTGAAATCGATATGAGGGAATTTCCACACGAATATAGAAATGAGGAGGAATAGTAAGAAGTGCATTGACCCCTACCCCTTCATCTACGCACAGAAACCATAAATAAACAGATAGTGGAATTAATGAACACTGTATCCTATTCATGTCGGATTTATCCTGTAATTGCCCATATTTTGTCCAAACACTAGGAATGTATCTGAAAGCCGTCGAAGTGAGCAATGTTATTTGTTTAGCTAGTAATGCCCCTATAGGGTAAGTTTAGAGGTAAGGGTTAAGGTGGTGGAGTGATGGGAGTGCCTAAATCAATCGACCGCACCACCTTAGAATAGATCCAAAATGTACGTAACGAAGTTTAGCACTGCTGAAGATTGCATCCCAGTGCACAAAAAAAGTGTGGTCATTTCTTTCTTGATCAAAAATTCCGAATCAAAGATAGATATAAGGAGAAAATAGTACACTGACCCCTAAACGTCATCTTGGTTTACAATCTATGTGTATAAAAAAAGGAGTGCCCTTGTCCTGGGTTGTATCTTCTGGTACCATTTGACCAAATATCGCAGTTGCTTTAATCGAAAAAGAACATTAAATGCAGGAATTTAAGAAAAATAGGCCAAAAGTGCATTGACCGAGGGCGGCCATCATGGGTTTGATACAAGATGTCTGGAAATCAACACAAGCATGTATCTTGTAATCAGAGTCCTGAATGAAATGTTTTAAATCCAAAGTGCACAATATTAGTTTTAGTCATTATTGGCCTAATTAGTTGTACTATTTGAGCTGATGCGAAATGAGAAAAGGGTGAAATACTGTTTTAGGTACAAAATTATATTTCCTGAAATTTTAAAATTGTTACATCTGAAAGAGTGTAACTTTCGTTTCTAAAATGTAATAACCTTGTTATTTTGACACAATGGTACCTATTTATGAGAAACATTTTTAGGTAAGTTCCAATTTTTTTTTTATCTTAAGATTTGTTAAAAATATGAAGAAATATGTAAATTAATATAATTTTAATTTCGGGAAAATTGGCTAAAAATTACACTTTTTGCCCCCAAATGTAATGTAGTTCAGCACAATACCCATCACATATGGTATCATTTGATAGGAAATTTGATTGTCTTTGATATTACACTTTACGCGGTTTGATTGGAGGTTCTATCAAAGTTTTATTATCAAACATAATGGTGCCTACTAAAACATGGCGGCCATTTGGAACCAGAATGCAAAACTGCATTCAGGTTCCGATGATACACAAATGTTCCATTTCAAATAATCCCATCATGTACCATTATCTTGTCATTTAAATGCTATACTATTATGTTACCATGCAATGGTGACCGTAGCAGCCCCAACTGTGTGGAATAACTTGCCCCATCATATTCGAACTGCATCTTCAGTGAATTCTTTGAAATCAAATTTGAAAACCTTTCTGTTCTAACTCTTATTTGTTAACTTTTGTGAAGCGCTTTGAGATTGTTATATGTAAAGCGCTACATAAATCTACTGTATCATCATCGTCATCGTCATCGTCATCGTCGTCGTCGTCGTCATCATCATCATCATCATTATTTTTATTATTATGTTCAAAAATAATTTTGTTATCCCACATGACCTTTGAACCCACCACCAAAAATAAGGATCATCTTCTTACCATTAGCATTCACAAACCACACGTGAAATCTATCTAAGTTTCCCACCTTAAAATGTGTTAACACCTAACAAGGTTGGCATTCACATTTTGACCACCAATGACCCTAGATAACCTTTTATCTCCATAAAAGCCATGGATAGATAAATAGATGGAAAAAACTATACACACAGACAGACAGCTATCTTGAAATATTGCAATTTCAAAAGGCTTCAAGCTGATTGCAAGAAATGAACAATAGGAATCATCTTGAAAAGGGGACCCCTCTCACACTAGGGCAACCCTAAAAAACCATGGTACACTTAAGAAATGACATAATGATGGTTTTGATGGTTTTGTATTACCTGCAAAAAGTCTTGAGAGTTCACAACACTCTAAACTAAGGACCCCCCCCCCCCCCCATCTTTTCCAGCTGAAAGGTTTAATAATACTTTTACTTAACACTTTTAAGATTTTGATGAGGGTTAGATAACAGTGAAGGGGTTTGAACCAACCCCATAAATACTGCAGAGTCGAGACATTATTTTGCAATGACACTACGTAACACTACTACATATGGGAGAACTTTTGAACAGCTTCTCGTAACACTGTATGGGAGAGTTTTGTAAGTTTTCACCCGCCGCGGATACCACCCTGCTACCAAACTATGCTACTGCATGCTTTCTATCATGTTCTAAAACAAATAAAATATTGGTAGGAAAGCTAAATTTCCCAGTAGGCTAGCCTCAGGATAGGTCTATTACCCAGAAGCATACATGTGTAGAATAGGTTCAAAATGTAAAAATATGCTATACGTTAGGCTATGGCAAATGTACCAAGACATCAGACATGATGTAGAAAATTACATCGCAGGGAAAAACTTTACACCTTAAGCTCACAAAATTACTGCAAATTGTTGTATAAGGGTTTTTTAATAATGTCTTTTTAATATTTGTGATGTTCTTGGCCAAGCGGATTTTTGTTCATCCTCTTCGGTACTCGATCCTGCTTTGTGAAAGATGTAGCCTCGATTAGGCCTAACTTAAGCCTACGTTAAGCCTAGGCAGAAAGTACCAGCCCACTTGCTCAATCGAACCATACAATTTTGGCCTAAACTTCTAAGTTTAGGGAGCTAGACACTTTGAGGTTTCAACAAAGATCCTTAACGTGTGAAAAGAGCAATTTTTGGAGGATATTCGTAATTGCCGAATCGAGGGTGGAAATGGTAATTACTCCACCTAAATCGGATACTTGGTATCCCTGTAAGGACCATCTCCTAACTTTAACCCGTTCACATTCCGAATATGAAATCTATCCAAGTTCCCCACCTTGAAATATCGCGCTAACAAGATTTTCTGACTTTGACCCCCGGTGACAACAGATGACCTTTGACCTCCACTAAAAACAAAATGGACCATTTTCTGACCAAAACACATCCACATACCAAATATGAAATCTATTCAAGTTCCCTATCTTGAAATATCGTGATAACAAGATTTACAGACTTTGACCCATGGTGACCCAAGATGACCTATGAGCTCCATCAAAAACAATAGGGACCATTTTTTTACCATAACGCATCCACATACTAAATATGAAATATATCCAAGTTTCCTGTCTTGAGATATCGTGTTAACAAGATTTTTAGACTTTGACCCCGGTGACACCAGGTGGGCCTTTGACCTCGGCCAAAAACAATAAGGACCATCTTCTGACCATGGGGTCTCCACATACCAAATATGAAATTTATCAAAGTTTCCTATCTTGAGATATCGTGCTAACAAATTTTTCAGAAATTGACCCCTGGTGACTTAGATGACCTTTGACCTCCGCAAAAAAACAGTATGGTTCTTTCTCTTTATATGGCGCATCCATGTACCAAGTTTGCAAAATGTCAGACATTTCTATCTTGAGATATCGTGCTAACAAGCAAAGTCTCAAAATCACACACACATACGCACACACAAACACACATACACATCCCATCTTGATTGCATAGGTTTCTCTTATCATCGAAATCAAAAATGGCCGCCAGACCTTCTAGCAACGGATGGTGCACGGCACACTCACATATCTAAACATCCCAGCTGACTCGCTTTATGCTGATATACTTCGTTATTGGTACCTAGTTCATCTACCCCCAATGCACTGGACTGCCGGCCTATATGTAGAAAGCCCAAAGCCATTCGTGTAGGAATGAAAAACGCGGAAAAGCAAAGCATATTTTGAGCGTCTAACGATTTGACGACCCATGTTTTGAAAGTAAAGTGCGGGGCGACACCAAAATTTTAAAATAAGGGGAGAATGGGGGATAATTGAAAATTTAAGGGTCAAACAAAGGCGAGCATAGTGCAAAACCGAGCCCAAGGCTAAAGGTTTGCCGGTGTTGACCAGGTACTCTAAGTCAGCGGTTGGTCTCAAGCACAAAACCAGGTAAAGCTTCAGGGAGCGTAACCCCGTGAGCTGTGAAGTTTCAGCATATTTCTTGGTGAAAATGAACAACTATTTTCCAGGTTATGCTCAGGTACCCTGTTGGATCCTGTTGTGGAAAAGTTTAGGTGGGGATCCAGGGTGCAAAGTCCCCCGAAGTTCTGAGCTTTAAGCCTATTTTCTTGGTGACAAATTAAGTGTCAGGATAAATATATTTGATTCAGGATTTTGACATCTGGGGGAAAGGCTCTGATCATAGTCATACGGGAGCATTTCAGTATCAAAAAGGGGAAAAATTTTTCTGTCCGTAAAAATGCCGTCGTGCCTAAAAAAAACTAGGAAGCGAACCTTGGAGCGCAGCGCCACAACTATTTGGGGCGAAAGGTACAGAAAAAATTCTATCCCTCAGAAACTAAATCCAACAAGTCGTCATTTTGAAGTTTCCTTTTGCAATTAAATTTTACCGCCAGTAAAACTGCCTCAAGTCGAGCCGGCCGCGGCCTTTTTTCCAGTTGTGGCTTACTGGCTTGTTTTCCCTTCTCCGTTGCTTATGCTGAGCAACAAGCACAATGGCAGTAGCTTCCGTTTTTAAAGTGTTCGGTATGACCCGTCCAGGACTTGAACTCCCAATCTCCCGAATGAACGTCTGATGCTCTTAACCACTTGACCATCCACATTGATCAGAAATTTTCTAAATGAAGTACAGGGCGTAATCACATTTAGTGTGAAAAAGGGTCACTTTGACACCCGTCCCTGTGAGGGATATCAGAGGCCGCGGAGCTAATTTTGAAGCGGCCCAATATATCCAATAAAGTAAATGCAGTTTAAGGCAGCCCAAAATGCTCATAGCAAATAAGTGCGAGGGTTGAAGCCCCCTTAGCCCCCCCCCCCCCGCCTCCGCGGTCCCTGGCAAACTGTGTTGGAAGGAAGTGGTATATTCCATATCTACGGCAGGGGCGTAGCCAGGATTTCCTTTTGGGGGGGGGGGGCAAAGTCGACTCATCGTCCCCAATCCTGACCGACAGGACTATTTAAGCGGAGAGCCACCATCAGTTGGCTTGGAGCGTACAAGAAAATTTTTGGTTTTAGAAACCCCTCAGATGGCGGGAAACGGCACTTCCCGAGTGTTTTATGCTGCATGTTCCCAGCCTGGAAATATGGATCTCATTCCTGAAATTTCTCATTTAATGCAAAAAAAAAAAATCAGTCTTTGAAACATGTTAATACATGTTTCTAAGAGGAGCTCTACCATCTATTGGCACGGAGCGTACCACTCAGGAAATTTTTGGTTTTACAAACCCCTCAGATGGCCGGAAACGGCACTTCCCGAGTGTTCTAAGCAAGACTTCGAAATTCTCCCCGCTCCTTAATTGGAGCACTTGACAAATATTAAGGGACTGAACATACCTTTAGCCCCCACTCTTTCATTTTCATCGCCGCCCCTGGGGTGCGGCATTTCTTTGAGGGAGCGAAGCGCCCAAGTGAGGAGCCGAGCGAAGGAACGGGGAGAGGGCGTGGTTCTCCTCCTCCTTCCCCAAGGAGATTTTGAAATTTTACATCAAAATTAAGCGATCTGGTGAACACCTAAGCTGGAATTTTTTGATATTTTCAATCTTGTATCAATGTTTACTTATTCCCTCGAGAGTTAGTGTGTGGCTGTAAGAGGGTTACTGTACGAGTCAATAAGGCCCCAGGGAATTGTGTTTAGGTCTGGGCGGGAGTAAGTGCGAACTATAAAAAGAATTTGTACTTATTTAAAGTTTATATAGGTCAATTGTCCCGGCATTTGGGCCCTATCGGGCACAACGTATATTGTACTTCCTTCTTCGAGTCGGTACCGCACGACTGACACAAGAGATTATTAACTAAGTTTTGCGAAATGAGATGAAATTCCCGACATGTACATTAATCCATTTATTCTACTTATAAATTTACTTGAAAAGATGGAAAGCGTTTGTACTTTATTAGCTCTAGGTAACGGAACTGAGGAAGAGTGTGCAAAGCGTACCGAGCATTTTGGGTTTTATCGCAGAAATAACTCTTTTGAAAGTCAAAATAACTAAACCGACCGTGGGAAGGCGACAGATTATTCCCGAAAGGGTGCGGGCCATGCCAGCGATCACAACAGCCGACAGCCCCTATGTCGAGGAGGTGGTGAGAAGGGGATATGAAGGAGCCTAACTATCCCATGTGATAGCAGCCTGGAGCACATTTTATGCCATATCACTTAATATTTTAAAAGCCTAGTCGCGCACTAATAGTGTTCTTTTGGGTATGATCCGTGAAATTGCAAAGCGCGCGAAGCGCGTGAAAATTTTTGGTAGGCTTACAAAAATAACATAGCCTATGTAATCATTAAGAACAAAAAGAAAAAATAGAAACTGTAGGGGTTGTAGACCGTATCGGGGATAACATACATTGTGTCGAAACCACCTGGAATACCCGCTAAAAAAAGCCAAACTATGCTCCGTGAGTCGCTCACCAACTGACCTATCTCAGACACACACAGGAGAACAACAACTAGGCTTTGTGATATGGGATGAAATTTACGACCTCTACAATACCTGTGTACTCTGTCTACCCGTTACTTGGTGAATTGGCAAGACTTACACTCCCTAGATATGTGGAATGGAAGTATTGGAAAAAACTAGAGTGAGTCCTACAGCGCCCGTAGCGCGCCAAAAATTTGGGGTTCCTAATTAGGGAAATTGTCCCTTGAAAGCAATAAACAGGTAGACCATCGGGGAGACTAGTCGCCGTCGGGGACTGCATACTTTATCGTAACGACAAAGAGAACCCCCCTAGAGAAACTGTAAAAAATGCCCCCAATTCCCTCCCTCCTCTTGCCGTTTATCTTTTTTTTTATTTATTTATTTGGGGGGGGGGACTCTCCTTCATTTTTTCAACATCGCTTATCGCGTCCCCAAAATTTCTGTGGGGGAACTCTGCCCCCCTTGCCCCCCCCCCTCCACTCGCTACGCTAGTGAACTACGGGCACTGATTTGGGTAAGAATATGAATGGTGGCTGAGACAGATTTTTTTCTCATTAGCTGTCCGACTATGTTGCGAATTTTTGAATCCTTCTTTAGTTTTGCATGATTGAAAATGTTCCCTTAAAAATAGAGATTAAAGTTCACTCTTCGGACAATTGTTCAAAAGTATTCGGATATATCGTCTCACTTCGGGCTTTGTGGGGGGCAAAACTATGAAGTGAGGTTCAGCAACATCTTTTTGTGTTAGCTGTTCTAATGTGTTGAGAATATAAAAAAAATATGTTTTAGTTTTTCATGAAAATCTTACCCTGTCCCAGGAATGATTTCATTATTTGCATATCTTTAAGTCCCACTAGCCCGCAGGCATATGGGTTGAGGGCGCTTCAGAATCCGAGGTTTCGGGTGTCATCCTAACCTCAAATGACGTCACGACCATGTACCATACAAACGTTGTTTGCCGTATACATAAGTGTATAGTGATTGATCTTGAGCCGGTCAGTACATTGAGTCGGTCACTACTTACAAAATGTATTGCACGTACACGATGTACAACACAAATTGATTGAAGAAAAATAGAGTCCACGTCAAATATTCTTGGTATAAAGCTGCATTCTCTAACTTTCAATTTGCTGTATAATAGGTAGATCCTGAAGTCCTGAAGAGCGGTGACCAAAAAGGTATGACATGACAAAAGCTTTGCAAACGTACTTCGAACATGGAAAAGTCCTACACAATCGTTTACTGGAAAAAATGGCAATAGGTCTGAAACTTGAGGTGAGTACTTGGTTAGAAAGTATCCTCTGATAAAAAAATAATAATATTTTGTTATGTGAAACTGAGAGCCTATTTAACAGAATATACATGGAATTTACCATATTTAATGACTACATGTTCCATACCCGATGCAACAAGGGATGCTAACTTATCTCGTGTATTCTGATTAACAGGAAAGTCTAGGAGACTTTCTTGCCAAATGAGAAAGCAGTGGCGGAGGTGGTGAGCAACGGGCGAAGGGGCTGAGCAGGGGACGAAGGGGCTGAGCAGGGGGCGAAGGTGAAGGTGGCCCCATTGAAAGCTTTCAGTCATGACCGACTTACTCTTTTTCATATTTTAACTCTATTTAAGCATTTGGATGCCTTGAAAAGATTTTCGACCTTTACATCCCCTCCCCTCAGTATTTGTTTTAGATATGTAAAATCATAGGTTCAGAAAGTTATATTATTTTGTCCGTCATTCTTGAACCAATTGGTTGGAATCTGGGCCGTAAAACAGTCTCTCTCTACTTTACTAACCGCCATTCTTGTCACAGTTCTTTTAAAAACGAAATGTGTGCAGGTATTAAGATTTTAAATCAAGGAAAGTCGGCAGCTAACATCCAAGAAAGAAATATTAAGAGAACGGATACTTTCGGATGGGGATATTTTAAGATGCATCTCTGAACAAAAGTTTGTAGGGGAACCAGTCTACGCCCTCTGAAACGAAGGTATGAGCCTAACCTTACCAATTTCCTGGCCACCTGAATAACACTTCTTTTTTCTGACAGGATCCAGACTTTTTCGTAAAAAAACACAAATTGTGTGGAGAAGAAGGGGGGATAATGAATATTCGGACTTCATTTTACCCCGGTGTAAGCAAGAGTGACGTCATCACTGGTCAGCTGCGCTGTGGCGAACATTCAGATTACGGAGGTGTCATCTTTTTAATACAAGACAGGTCTGGTCTGGAGGTTTGCTAGTTAAATTTATTAAAGATTATTTATACAATGTAAGTTCATGGAACACGGAGATAATACCTTTTCCAATCGTAGCTCTATGATAAGAGCTGTCTAAATCGCGAATCATTCTACAACAATTCCACATCTGATGACGGTCCTCCCATTTGACATAACCTTGCCACTAAAATCGGTTATTCAGTCGACGAAGACGGTATTAGGCGCCTGACTGAAGTACCTTCGGGTGGACCTGTTAACGAGCCGACTAGCTGTCTTTTTCCCTATTTTGCCTTTAACAGTACATTGTTTGATTTCCAAGATTCATCTTGGCTTGAACACGTCTAAAAATACAAAGATTTTAAAGACCGATGTGAAAGGGTACTTCGAAAATTCGTAACGAAGGCATAGGATCCTCTTATTGACATCGATGTTATCATCTACGTTTTGTGATACCATAGGAATGGAAGTGCCATGTTGTTTCACTCAAGTTCAGGTACAAGCAAACTTTATCATATCTCTCAAAGGGGGATTGACATCTGACCAAATAAAAGCAACAGACATTCAGCTATAAAATGGTATTTTAAAATTTAAAAATAAAACAGGAGTAAAGACAAAATAAAACAACAATAAACATTGATATTGAAAACTAAAATTATATAGGTCTAATACAGGACAACCAATTGAGGTAAAACTGTACGACAAAGGAAACCATACAAAACTTAGAACACATCTAGTAATTTTTTGTTGAAAAATTTAATCATCTGGAATAATGGATTACGTATAACCAGTAACAATATATTTTCGTGCAGTTCCATTCTGATTTACGCAAGATAATAGCATTTTTAAGATTAAATACAGGGGATGGCTCATCAGGGACAATTTTTAATTTCACTTTCGCAACACTAAAACGATTTTCCAGATTTTGGAGAACTTGAAGTTCACGACATAGGAACGAACTTTGTTTGCCATACGCAGTTTCCTATGTCTAGTTACTTTTTAAAATATGGTCTGTTCTTATTGGCTAAAAACAGGCTTAGATTAGCCGAGAAAATGACAGCCTCATAATTAACTCAATAAATTAATTAATTTAACAAATGAAATTTCTACACAATTTAAATGCATTTTAGCTCTTAAAAAATTGTCAGGTGATGTACTCTTCTGATGCATTGAATCTTAGCATGACAAAATAAATCAGGCTTAAAATTAGTGTGACATGATGTCGGCAAAAATTCATCCCTTTACTTCATGGACACAATTTAAATTCAAGATTAAACCCTCGGGTCATATTTAATAATGTTACATGTCTTTGACATAACGATTGCAAAAACAAAGGATAAAATAACCCGCTTGGCCTGTCCCTATTCCAACTCACGTAGGCGGCGGAAGATGTTTTTAATTGGGGGCCACACGTGTTCGGCAGCCGACATAATGGTGACACCGTAAGGCGTCTAGTATTGCGCGAAGCGCAAAACCTCATCGGCGTGGGGTCCAGGGCCCCCCTGGAAGCTCAGCGATTTTAGTGATTTGAGAGGCTCCAAAAATGATCGAAAATCATATTCAAATTAGGGATTCTAAACCATGAATTTAATTCAGGAGTGGGTTGAGGTGCAGAGGGACGAGATAGGAATCGGGAAGTATTATTGCATCTGATCATCTCTAATTTTATTGCATCAGATCAGGGAGGTGTTATAATAACACCTCCCTGATCTGATCATCTGTAATTTTAGGGGGGAAGTACTATAACTGCATTTGATTAAGGAGAACACACTTTACAGTAATTTTAGGGGGCAAAGCCAAAATGTTGAAGCTACTCAAAATTGAACATGTGACTGATAATTTGAGACAGGGCATTTTTAGAGATCCAAAGTGTTCTGGGGCATTATATCAATCGGGAGTTCTATTTAAAACTCCGAGCCAATATGCGTGGGGTCCAGGCGTACGCAACAGGCCCCCGCAAGCTCTGACATTTTAAGCTTTTTAGGGGACTTAATGGAAGCAAAAAAATAGCTTTGTATAGGTATTACTAATAACCCTAAAAGGGGCATTACTACTGGGGCAAATGTGTGTCATTGTGGCCAATAAGGGGATTGGGGACATGCCCCTCGCTCAGTATGTTGAAAAGGCCCTGTTTTGAGAAGAAGAAAGATAATTTGAAAATATAAAAAAGCTTGCAAAAAATTTTGTTTGTTTTAACTGCTTGAAGGGCGAAAGTAAGCTCTCCTACAGGTTATCGTTAATGTGGGGGTCCAGGGGGCGAAGCCCCCGTAAGCTTTGCAACATTTGCACTCTGAAAAGTAATAATTGAGCCAAAGAATAGGCGAAATGTAATAAAAGCAACTGAAAATTTATTTTTCGACATTCAGATATGGGGAGGGGGCCATGCCCCCTAAAATCTCATAAAAAATATTTGGGGACCAGGCCCCTGGCCCCAGCTTCCGCCGCCTATGACTCATATCAATTGCATATTCAAGTCATGATCCAGCATGATTAAGTTCAAGTCAGAAGCTCCTCTGTAAAATAGTCAATTGTTTAAGGAGCTATTAGCTATTAGCTATGTAGCTATTTTGTAGGTATACAACAAATATTTGACTGAGTCATTTTTATGTCACCACCCCTTTAATAAAGACAAATGCTTCTCTCTCGATGCTAATTTTGGATGCAGTGTTAACACATTATTGATTCAGTGTTAACAAATTATTGATGAGTTGTTAACACTTTGTTGATACAGTGTTAAAATATTATTGATGCGGTGTTAACACTTTGATGATGTAGTGTGAACACAGTATTGATGCAGTGTTAACACTTTGTTGATGCAGTGTTAACACACCATTGATGCAGTGTTAACACTTTGTTGGTGCAGTTTTTACACTTTTTGATGCAGTGTTAACACATTGTTGATGCAGTGTTAACAAATTATTGATGCGTTGTTAACACTTTGTTGATGCTGTTTTAACAATCTATTGATGCGGTGTAAAGACTTTGTTGATACAGTGTTCACACATTTTTGACGCAGTGTTAACTCATTGTTGATGCAGTGTTAACACATTGAGATGCAGTGTTAACACATTTTAGATGCAGTGTTAACACATTGTTGATGCAATGTTAAAACACCTTTAAACTGTTCCCAGGTGCGGAATCTCAAAGAAGAATGGACTCCGGCTCCACCTATCGATGGAACTGTTGTCGTTAACATTGGAGACCTAATGCAGAGATGGACCGCAGATAAACTAGTGGCTGGTGTAAGTATACAAAATTAGATATTTACTTCAGTGTAGACAGAAAACACAAAAGGATTCAATGAATGATTAGAAAATCGAAATCCTTACCATTTCTGTATAATGACGTCAGGGCTTCACTCTGACGTCATAATTGTCACGTCAGGATTTATGGAACCGCTAATAAAACTTCGTCCCCGCGGAAATATGCAAAGTCAGTCACGTAAATGTCACGGCCACAAGTGAGCGTTTATAGAGAGTCCTGGTCAAGATCTTTAACGAATCTTTCCTAAAGTTCCCTCGACAACCTGACAAAGAGTTATTTGGTCGAAACCAAACGCGTTTGTTTGCGGCTTTGGTAAGTGCGCCCCCTCTATACTCTTCAAAAGTCCTTCATTCTGTTCCAAAGGGGCGATGCGCACTGTTTAACAAGAAAGAGTGACGGAAAGCTCTCTTGAAATGTCAAGTTTAAAGAGCGCACTGAATTGTACTTGATGCCAAGAAATTGTGTAATTATGTCCTTTCCAAGGTTATTACCTTGTGATTCCTTATGTCATTGAACTATAACGTGACTTTTGTTAATCATCCGGGATATTAAGTTAATAAAGTATTAAAAAACACACATCCAGACTCGACTTGACAACAAACGAGTAGAGCAGCATAATAACGTTTTTGCCTTTATTGGCAAAACATTGTACATTTAAGGGCAAGTTGATTTTCCCACCCTTGTTTACAACTAAACCAATCCAAATCTATGTATTTTCTTCTCAGAAACATCGTGTCATGCTCCCAGAATCTGAGGAGGAGCTTAGCAAAAGCCGTCAGTCCATTATTTTCTTTGGACAACCTGATTATGATTGTCGAGTGTGTCGACGGATCTGAAAAATATCCGCCCATTGGGAGTGGTTACTATTTTGACCAAAAGTTCCTAGCAATATTTAAAAAAGAAAATTAATGACTTCTAAAGGACATGCTCAGGATCGTCCCACCAGTTTACGTTTATTATCATGAAATTTTATGTTTAACATTATAAATAGACAAAGTGTTATGTAACAACTCATTTCCTTAAAAGAATAGTCCAGAACCAAATTTATGTTTGGTATGTATAAGAGGAACATATTATAATAATTCTGGTAAAATTTTCATTCATTTCCCATGTTCGGTTCTCAAGATATTATTGAAGTTGACACATTTTCTACGAAGAGTGAACTTAAACAAGCAGGTGTGATGTCATGGATTCCCATTGTTGGCCAAAGTTTTGTTTTTCCTTTGTTTGTCTTTCTGTTAGTTTGAACATGAATTGATTAGAGATATTATCTTACCAAGTGAAGTTCTTAATATCCCTTGGCTCAGGATGCACCGATGGTATTTATATATTAAAGTTTTGTCACATAAAATTGGTAAACAATGTGAAGCCATGACATCATGCCTGCTTGCTCCAAATTCATTTTGTGCAGAAAATTTGCCATATTCAAAGGCTAATATCTCGAGAACCGAACATGGGAAATGAATAAAACTTTCACCAGAATGCTCAGAATATGTTCCTCTTAAAACTATCAAAAAATTATTTGGCTTTGGACTATTCTTTTCATTAAAAAATCAATCACTTACTGAATCCGAAAAATTTGACTCAGTCTTCATTAGGATCTGGAGACTTTTAATTATTCTGCTATGCTTTTTATTTTCTGTTTTTGAAAATAATCTTTCGTTATGGCGACTTCAATAGAGTTACTGTGAATAATACCGAATCTCACGATTTATATAGTGTCTCGCCCCAAAGTGCTCCACTCGGGCCTTCCAGAAGGCCCCGAGGACTCTTAAGTTCAAACATGATGGATGTTACTATTTTTGTTATGTACGTTATACTGTTTTATAGGCTACACTTCAAAAACCAACAGAATAAAACTTTCATTTTAGTCCCTTACAAACGCAGTGTCACTTGAACCAGGCTAAGATGCTAATACCTTGTCATATCTGAATCGAATGATCCAGTTGTATGACTCTTACGAACTTCCAGGGATTCTCCTGGTCAACTGGTCTAACTAGGATCCATCAGACAAAATCTTGATTTTATAAAGTTATTCCTTCTTAATTTAGTTAGTCAGAAGAAATAATTACTTATCATGGGCGTAGGCTGGGAGTGTGTGGGGGGGGGGGGTGCGGACGCACCTCCCCGCGCTAGGTGGAGTTCCGCTTAAAATGAGACAGAAAATAGGCAAAAAAGAAGCTCAACAAGACAACGGTGTTTACTACCTTACCACCGTCTATTCCCAGAACATCAGTCTTGCGCCTATAAGAGGACATATTAATTTGTCTGACAGCTTTCTTATGCGCCACGTTACACTTATATTACGGTCAAATTTGGCAGTGAGAATTTTATAATGAGAATTTTCTCGTGGAATACATTGGTAATATGTTAAATAATAATAATAGGCATTTTGGAGATTCCTTTCAAGTTGTTTGCCGTTAGATTTTCACGTTCTAGAAACAGACATTTGATGGATGGGAACTTCTCCAGTGTCGAAATCCAATTTGAGGACAGAAACAATCATACTGTCAATCAGCGACGGCGATACTTGGGGGCACAGGAAAGTCCCCCTATCGATTTCTGAAAAATAATCGGATTTTTTTAAATGATCTCAAAAGACGTTTAAGATATAGATTTCTGTAAGGGTAGGGTGAGGTGCCTTTTCGACCGAGTGTTGCGTCTATTGCATTCTTTTAATATCAGAAATGGCTCTTAACTACCAAAATATTTGCTCGCCCCACGCGCTTCAAACCTTCCTCCAGTGTTGTTCCTTAATTACCGAAGACTTAAACAATGAAAGCTACTGACATTGAACATGGTGATTAGCATAGGCAATAGAGTGAAACAGGTAAGTGACCCACATCTGGAACTTAACCCAATTGGTTAGAAGCTGGACCGTAAAACTTCATCTAACTCTAACTCTTATCAATACCTTCCGGTAGCAACTTTCGGAAAAGCACAGTAGTTTACGAACTACCAGGTAAAAGACTGACTTTTTGAGTGGCATATAGGCTTGTTGGGCAACAGAAGGGTGTCAAGATGCAGAAGCTAATTGTATGTTTTGTCATGGAAATCTTCTTTAATGAACTAATTTCGACGCGCTTCGCGTATTTCCTTACTACTTACACTCCGCCACATGACCATTTTTAAGGCAATGGGGGTTAGGGGGCCATCAGAAGGTTCGTTCACAAAGTATCGTTTTTTCTAGATAGAATGCTGTCCCCTTTCCACTTAGCCAGAATTAGATTCACATTTTCCGCCATATGATAAGTTAAAAAATCCCAACGATACCACCATTTGGCATCTAAGCAACCTTAAATTAACAAAAATATCTCAATTGAAGGGGAAGGGGACATCCCCGGGACGGCAAATTTAAGTAGTGACAAAGTAAGGATCCGAATCCTGTAAAGAAACCCTGTGACGCTCAGAAAGGTGCAATTTACGCCGCAGACTTCGGGATAGATTGAGGTGACCTTGTTCTTCCGCCTATACACACGCTTGTGCAGGGTTTTGGGAATTGAGTTCCACCTTTTCCAAAAACGCACCCACCCAGGCTCAGACCAGCCTACACACCTGCTTAAGGTATTACGGCGGTACGGCTAAACTTTTACCTGTACTTTGGGCTCATACAAGCCAGTGTTATCTACAGTCTCGTGACCAGGTAGACTGTAATGCAATACCATCAATTATGATATGTTAGCTCAGTGGCGTAGCTAGGATTTTTTCCAGGGGGGGGGGGGGGGGCAAAGGTGTGAAATTTCCCCAAAACTTTTCCCGGTCAATGTGTATGTATTTCATATAAAATATGCAAACTTACAAGTATAACGACATTACATGTCATTTTGTAATATTACCTGCATTTTAATCTTAAAGTATAACATAGAGCAATCGGTAATAACAAAGAATATTATTTTGGTAAACAATATCTGGTTTATTTGTATGTAATAAAGCAGTGGCGTACGCAGGATTTATCTGAAGGGGGAGGGGCATGCAGTATGGTCTAAGGTGAGGGGTGTCCGGACTTTTTGACGTTTTCAAGGAGCCTACATGCAAAATTGTGCAAGATTTTCGACTTTGACAGGAACAGTGTTAAAAGTTGAATCGTTGTGGTTCATGAGGATAAAACTGAAACTTTTGTGTCTTTACATGCACTCTTATGCCATTTATGACCTTACGAAGTAAAACTTGTCACTAAATTTGCACACTTTTAGAAGTCCAAATGAAAGAGCATTGATCGGTATTTGTGGTTTTTGTTGCCCAAAAAATGTTGTTTGTCATAAAGATTATCTAAGCGGAGCGCCACCATTGGTTCGCGCGGAGCGTATAGAAAATTTGGAAAAATCAGACCCCTTAGATGGCCGGAAATAGCATTTTCCAGGCTAATACGAAGAATCTAGCCAGTCGCTTTCTTCTTTTGTGGTTTGCAATAAAATGTTCACTTCAAAATATGTTCCTAAACTGAAAAGTGATCATAGAGTTAAGAGTTAATTTTACTCCAAATATGTTATTTTCCCCAAAAGACCGAGCGAAGCGCCACCATTGGTTGGCGCGGAGCGAAAAGAAAATTTCGAAAAATCAGACCCCCCAGATGGTCAAAATAGCGTATTTATGCTTGTAAAGAGAATCTAAACATGAAGTCTTTTTTATCGATGCCACCAGTGGGAAACAGAGTCTACCTTTTTAACTAAAAATTGGAATTTGACAGCATTTGCCTAGGTCTATTTGTAGGAATTAAAAAAAAATGGCATCACTGAAAGACCTTGCAGGGGCAATCCTTCTCCTTTGAAAAATGTTGAAAAGTTGGGTGTCCTTATAAGCAATCAGGTGCCACATATGCTATCTTTTGAAGTAAAATCTGTGTTAATAAAGTTAGACTACGTATTTTTAAGAACAAAGAAAAAATGGCATCTGTGAGGGGGCATGGCCCAATGGTCTCCCCTTCGCACGCCACTAAGGAGGCCTAATAGTGGCTCGATCACACAGGATATCCTGTTATAAAAGCAGTCTGTTATTTGTAGAAGGCTACAAGGTACTCATTGTCCATTTATTGTTACACTCAAAGTGAGCAGAAAGCTATTTTCCCTAACTAGCTTGTAAGTCTCCAAGGATAAGGCTAAGTAACAAAATCTAAGTGTGCCAACGGATCCCGTTAATTCTAATTTCTAGATTAACTTTAAGTTTATCGTTGGTCATGGATTGTTTCAGCCCGATCCATCGTTATGTACACAGAGTAAAATCTTACAGCTACTGCTAGAAGAACATAACAACCATTGGGGTCTACGCTAGTGACTTGTCAG
The DNA here is from genome assembly GCA_037179385.1 of Holothuria scabra. Taxonomy (NCBI): domain Eukaryota; kingdom Metazoa; phylum Echinodermata; class Holothuroidea; order Aspidochirotida; family Holothuriidae; genus Holothuria; species Holothuria scabra. Next base: position 33,996,934 of record CM074197.1, read on the forward strand.
TTTTCACATCCTTTTACTGATTAATTCCCAAAGTATCACCTGAATAACAGCTTCCTGCGCACTGAAATGCACTGATCATAACCCCGGGACGTATACAAGCACAAGAGAACATTCAATCTGCTACGCGACGAGGACATTTCTGTGGAACGCGAATTGGGCCGGTTCATGCGACACTGACGAAATCTGAGTTAAGTTTCATCAAATTTCCCCATTTTCATCAAATTTCCCCAAAAAAATTTCCAGGGGGGGCAACTTGCCCCCCCCTGCCCCCCCCCCCAGTAGCTACGCCACTGTGTTAGCTCCTAACAGTACGTCAAATATTGACACAATTTATAAGTCTACATGTAGCACTTGTGTCACCACTGATTATGTAGACGCTCAATTTTAAAGGGGGCGACAAATCTTTCCTCTTAGAATTCCCCCCGACAATCACGCAACATGCGGCATTTCCCCGTTAAGCCCGGTACACACCGCCAAGACTACCTACGACGCGACAAGACTTCACCTGACGTAGACAATCTGCATAAATCGTATACATTCTGGCGCCTTCCTAAACCCACGAAAATACCATGTCACACCGCTCCGACACTAATCGATGGAGCGACGCTGCACGTGGCGCGCCATCAATCAGGCTATTCCAGGTTTGAGATTTAGGCCCTAAAATAAATTTGAAATGGTTCATTTTTTGGCCTCTGGGTCGCAATTAAGAAATTATTGGCGTGTACAGGCTCTAAAGTGGGCCTTTTACACTGTCCAAAGTTTGCGTATCGTGTCCTTTAAAAGATTGAACTCGGTATATGAATTAGTAAGTTAGATGGGCTTTAACGGCTCAGTTTCTAAGCGAATTGTCAAAGTCGGGCTGGTCACGGCCTTTTTTCCAGTTGTGGCTCATTGGCTTGCTTCTCTTAAGGGCTGTGATTTCCCTGGGACGTAGGCTGGAGGAGGGGGTGCGTGCGGACGCACCTCACCGCACCAGCTGGAGTTCCGCTCAAAATGAGGCAAAAGAATTCTTCAAAAAACATAAGGCGAAAAAAGAAGCTCAAGAAGACTACGGTGCTACTCCCTGACCAGGGAGGTGTTAGGACCTCTAACACCTCCCTGCTCTGACCGCCGTCTCCACCCAGCACGCTTGTGCCTACATGCTGACATGCAAGAGGATGAATACAAGTCGGCTATTGCAGATTTATCTGCCAGCCTTCGTAGGCGAACGAATGTCTTACAAAGGTATTAACACTTGTTATTTTGAAAATAAATATAGAAAGAAAAATATTCCCCTTAAAAAGGAAGTAATTTCTAATTGGCTCGGTATCCTAGGCCTACGTAAATGCTTGAACATGAACGCAAAATGACTGGTTTGAAGTTAACGAACTTTTTCCGTCTTTTTCTGTGCAAAGTATCTTCAAGTGACGCACTTTTATAAGTGCGTTCGTTTTCCGAGCACGCAGAAGTTTGCATCAACTAAAATCCTGATAATACCTACTCTCGGTGCTGCGCAATAAAAACATGCCGTAACTGGAACTGTGTAGGGAGCACACCACCATTAATTTCTCTATTGACTTACACACTATTTTGCCTTCATTAAATGCCCCCCCCCCCCGGCAGCCCAGTCAAAGTTCACACCCCACCAAAGCTACCCCTCACATGAAAGCCAGTGAGTTGGCCAATCATGGCATCACAAATTCACCGTTTAGATTTGAGATAAAAGGGGATGAAGTTTTGGGTCTGTACACCCTACCCTATTAATCCGCACGGTGACGGAAATAACCTCTTTTTCACACCAAATTTTTAAACAGTCTAAATCACCTTCAATTCTTCCCAATTTGGCAACACTCACACATTTACACGTCCTCTTTCATATCCAAAACAAAACAACCACATCTGATAAGCTTAACTTGAGCAATTCACACTTAAAGAGGACCTAAAATTGACGGTGTACTTTGGAACTACTTTTCCCGGCAAGGCCGTTCTGCTAATGGCGGTGTGCTCCCTGTACCATGGGTGAATGCTGCGCTCTGATTGGACAAACCGCATGAGGCCTGTTTGTCGCGTCGAAGACGAGTTCACACCAACACAACGAGTACCGCCTAGACCCGACTACGATTGAACATGTTTAATCTTGCCGACGGCGTACGACCCGACGGAATCGTAGTCGTGGGAGTGTTCACACCGCCCATACCCCAGCCGACGCGTTGGGTGGTCGCCGTCGTGTCTTGGGTCGTCGTGGCGGTGTGAACCGGGCTTTAGGGAAACTTCGAGCAGAGGCAGCTCCCTCTTCATACAGGGAGCAGTTATTGTTCACCTACGTCGAATTAGGACACTTCTGCTGTAGATTTGAGCGCTTGCACATGCGCAGTTTAAGCTGAATCGTGTCAAATTTTAATCTGCTGGCTATCGTTTCAAACAAGGGGAGGTTTTAAGTGGTGCGGTCGTGGAGGTAGAGCTTGTTTTATCTTGCGTATACAGCGGCTTTTAATTCTGGGAGCACCGTATTTTATGAGTGATCAAACTAAGTGTTTAGGAAAGTCATTGGAACTTCGTAACGGTTTATCTTCCAGGCGAGGATCCAGACATTCCAAAAGGGGGGGGGGGTGAAGTTAAGACAAAACATGAGACTGAGGGAGTTGCACTGCTAATTTCCCGTATGTGGTATTGTTGATTAAAGGGAGGTCTGATGCCGTAAAAGACGCCCCTTCCTTGAATCCGCGCTTGTCTTCCTTCCAGAGCAAGACCAAGGCCAGTTTCTAATAGTATGATTTTTGACATTGGAACAGGTTAAGCCGGCGAGATCAGGGAAAAAAATTGAAAATTCCACTTCACGAAATAGTCAAAATAACTGCGTGACTGATTAAGTTTAGGAATGTTAGTATGTTCATACAGAATGTGTTCGTATGAAGAAATATCCCACTGAAAAATCCATACGCCGATTCAGCAAAGAAGGCACAAATTACGTTACAAACTGAGTTAATCCAACAATCAAATCTGTACTCTGAACTAACCCACTGTTAAGGATTCCGAATTTTCACCTAGTATTTGCTATTTCTATCAATACAGGAAGACCACTACTCAGGTCCCCCCCCCCCCTCCTTGATTCAATACAGTACATCTTCAGTGTCTCATTTTTTCTATCTCACACTCAGTACTGTATTTCAATGTCTTCCTTCATAGCAATTTCTCTTTTGTTTTCTTTTCCAGTTTTTTCCGCTCAAAGTGCTTCAAGAAGGAATTTTCTTTTTCTCCAAACTTTAAATAGCACTACATTCATCTTATACCTCCTGTCTCTGTTATGGTTTATGTATACATGTATACTGAAATAAACAGAACAGAATAAAGCGGTACAGTTTGACAATTATTATCTTTATTTTGTCAAAAACATAAGCCACTGTAACTTCCAGAACTGGCCTTCGTTCACCGCCCAGGTAAATAAATGATGCTGGAAACAAGGCGATGACTTTCAAGTTCAAGACCAGTCACAGGGGCGTCAATTTCATTTTCAAAGTGGGGGGACATCTAACCAAAATTTTTTTCTCTTGATCTGGTAAGTTGCAGCGGCGTAGCTACACTACACATTTTTGCGAAGGGAGGGGAGTGGGTAAGCATCCAAATTTTAGGACTTTTTAAGTGTGAACACCACTGTACTAGGGAGGTCATTTGCGGAGCGCGAAGCGCGCTGAAACCTTTGTCCTTTTTCGAATATTTGAAAATGTGGAACTTGTATTGCAGAAAAATTTGGATACTGAGTTTCTGTAAGGAAATTTGAAAATTTTATGGATTACTGAAGAATTTGTATGTCCTGTTGGCAAATCTGAGACTGACCGGCGACCAAAGATGGTTGTTGCTACATAATGTTATTCAACGCCTACGAAATGAGGTTCGACGAATTTGTTTGAGTCAAGAGCTAATATTGGAGAAAATTTGGAATTTTACGAGAAAAAAAAATTAAAGAAAAAAAAAACACTGTAGTCGCCGTTGTCACTTGATCTGGTGTCACAAATTTCCGATTTTGTCATCTCCAGAGCTCGGAAAAGTTTACCAAATTGAAGGTATGAGAGGGCCCCTTTGCTTAGGAATTTCGCGAGCCGAAAATTTTGCTTTTTTGAAATAACTTAATGACAAATATGGAGCTTTTACTGGAGAGAATTTGGAAATTCGTAATTTCAGGAGTTGTCAAAACCACATTGTAGACTGGTTTCAAAAAATGGCCAATTCCCGAATTCTTCATTTCTTCAAAGTCGCCTGCCCCTTGTAGCTACGCCACTGGGTGTGTGAGAAAAGGCGGCCCAGATGCAAAATGGTGCTAAATGGTTCAATATTTTGAGTTACTAGGAACTGCAAAGTTTTCAAAACATGGCCTTGAAAGTGTGGGTAATTACTTCAACAGATTATACGGTCAATGTGAATTTAAATACCGCGAATACTCTAAAAGAAAATAGAATCACAACGAAAATTGTGGTATTTTTGCGAAGGATTTGTACAAAATCCTTCGCAAACATGTCCCTCCACTCAAAAGAGTGGGGGACAATGCCCCCTCCCCCCCCCCTAAAAAAAATCGACGCCCCTGACCAGTCACTCACCAGCTTACTTAAAAACGAATTTGGACAGCAAGTGATGATCTGGTTTTAGTCGACCGTAACTGCGGTCTAACACCTTTTAATCTTTCAACTTCCTTAATTACCTATACCATGAAGATTGCACTCTAAATTTTGTCTTGATTTCGCCAATTTCACTGAATATGAGTATATTGAAATTCATGTAGACAAAAATGAAGACAATTTAAGACTGATGGAACCCGAAAATGGCTGCTTACAGTTACTCAACAAAGGCGCTCATCGGATTCGTCTTTAGCCAAGGTAAATATCTGTATAGGTTCGTAGCAGGGCAAAATGAACAGAAGAAGTGGTATTCAAGGGAAGAAACTTAAAAATCTATAAGATGGAGGGATTTTAAATTATCCAAGGAAATTTAGAGGAGTCACGTTCCGTCAAGAAGCGAGGGTAAAAGTGCCCGCAAAAACAAGTTGGACTGAGATTAATATCTTGCATGAATATAAAGTCTTTACTATGTGATTTTAAAACGACTATTTTAGACTGACATTTTTGATATGACTAGACACAAATTATGGATTAAAAGTAATGATACATTTTAGGCAAAAGGACATCAACTTGTCAAAGGTCATGTCAGCATTTCTCTATGAACAGAAAGATGTACAAGAACTAAAAAAGACTCCCAAACTAGTTACACAAGGATTTATTTTTAAGATGTACTTTGAATTACGTGTACTGGATTCCATAAAAAAGAAAACAGATAGCAATGTGACGTCTACATATCATCAAGTATAGAAATATTAAAAAATTCATGTAAAGGCACCTAGCTCAGCTGTGCCAGTTGCTAAAGACAAAATTAAGGAAGCTAAACTTGATTCAACTCAAGCCTACAACGTATAACAATGGACCTTAAGTATTACAAGCAGGTTACAATTATATTGCAATAGCACGTAAGAATAAACCTAATGAGATTAAAACACGGACTTCCTATATGCATGGACAGAGCATGTAACGCGTACGTCCTATCCGTATAGATTTTCAACACCGCCTGGGGAAAAAAGACGCACCAAGATGACCGCCGTGAAGGGTACAATTTCTATGGTTTGACGACGACTGTGGTTTGGAAACAGCACTGTAATTCCAGCAACACGTGAAGTGGGTTTGACCTTATGTTGCATTGTCTCGAAAATATTTCAACTTTCTTGCAAAATCTGTTGATTTGTACAACTTGAGTAGGTCCAAACTTTCACACACAAAACCATAGCATTTCTACACCTATACTCACACGTGTGGTAGCGACAATGTATATAAAGTATGCTCTGTAGAAGTCCGTGGATTAAAACAAGGAGTATAAACATAGAAAGTAAGTTTGCTGAACCCTGAAGTATTGACTCAATTTCAATCTATAGATCCCGAATTTATCCCTTTATGTGTGACGAAAACTTATATATAGAAACAGTCAACAGCTTTTGTATATTTTACGTAATAACAATATAAGAATGTAAAAAGTATCGTCTAATTACAGGTTGACAAAAAACCAATATTCAGTAGCAAGTAAAATAAAAACTTGAACTTAAATCATCGAAATATTATTGAAAACATTTTTATTGTCCCATGTGAATTCCATAGGGTACCATACCGTGACGTGTCTTCTTGAGAAAGCAGCATCGACACCCAGTACATCAAAGGCGGTGTGGGTTTTAACTGATATCTGAGTTTGTCACATGATCTGTGCCCTAAAATGAACTAAAATTTCATTGTATTTACACTGCATGAAAAGAAATTAACACATGCTTGATTGACTTGTTAGCTAACCTCAAATGTTACGTAACATTTTGTGTATTTTAATATATCTGTTACTGTCAATTGATTAATCAGACGTGAAATGTGACTATATCAAGTGTAGGTGAAGTGAGTTTCATTTCCTCCCTGGGGCGATAAGAGGTAATCCGTGGCAGGTAGAGAAAGAGAATGTAACAAAAAGTAAGAAGGATCGTTTCATCATTCTTTCAGCTAGGAGTAACCTTAAAAATGATATAGCGAAAAGTTCGGGAGATAACCGCTTTCGGGAGAAAATGAAGTTTCCCAGATCGGGAGAAAATTTGCCTGTCTCAATAATTGCATGAATATTTTGAGCACTTCTTGTCTACCTCTCACAGTCGTCGATTTGTTTAACAAATCCGTATGTATACAAATGTGAGATAATAGTTTGGGTATAAGAAGCGAAACTACAAGGGTCTTTCAACAACGTATTTACCAACACAAATGCTGGCTCAATTCACTTGCACCCCTTAATGTGGCCCGGGAATATAGTGCACACTAATTACGGCTGCGTAGAGTCCTTAGCATGTTTAGGACAAAAAACATTGCAAAATCGCTCAATATCTCAAAATGTGGGAGACAAGCAAAGGTGAAAAGGCTTTTCCAATGATTTCGAAATTCCCGAATTTCTAAATTCGTAAAATAGATAAAAAACTGCAAGGTTGTATAGAACGTTATACCCGTTGAATTTGCGTGATAGGATTACAATGCATGATGGGGAAATATTTGAATATGGCGCAACCCATGGCAAAATATTCCCCCTCTGTGGTGAAAATTGATTTCTCCCGAAATAGGTTATATCCCGAACTGGTGAAAAGAAACTCTGAAATATCCAGATAACCTGTCCAGTAACGAGCAGAAATTGGAAAAAAAAATAAACAGAAAAACAAAAATAAGACATTTACAGGCTTTAAAAAAGGTACACCTTCCAAAATCTTTTTAGATAGAAACTTCGGGGAGTAAGAACCCTAGTTGATAAAGTCGTATAATTGGGGAACTCTGTAGAATTGGCATCCAACATCGGCAACCGTTGCCACATTATGAAAGACCTTTCTACTGAAAGATGTAAAATCTTTATCATTCTTTAGTTTCTGATTACACCAATTACTACCCTACAGGCCTAAACGTTTACCACAAGTCTCACACATGGTGGCAAAACGCACTTGGTGGGACATACCGGTGACGTAATGATGGTTAACCTGTCCCGGCTCTATTTCAAAATGTTTTGTTAGGTCGATGGGTAGGACGATTCCTTTTCATAGAGACAGGAACTCGCTGGTTCGAAACAGACAAGGAGCCAGTCTTCCAACTTTTATCAGTACCGTGTCTCATACATAAATATTCAAGACCTTATTCTTCTAATAGCCGTTTGTAACTCACCCATCCTAATGATTCCTCATGTACCAGAGTGTGGTTATAACTAAGGGAACACACAGCTCGATGTTTCGTAAGACCATTTAAAACCTTTCAATACCGACGATTGGTGTGAAAAGATAATCAAAACCGGTTACAGATAATTCATCCTCAATGAATGATTCTCATTGTCGTAATTTTATCTGTGTTTCCATTCAATGGTCTTAAACGGTCAGTTTAGATTAACGTAAACAAGTATTGCCTATAAACGCTGTTTAATTTGTAACATTAATACCCGCGGTTTACACATCGTCTATGCTTCTTGTTAGCTAGGTTTGAGCTTCATACGCTCAAACAAATTCTCAGAAGCTGAGTATATCTGAAATTCGTAACTGTACTTGGAGGTTTGAGAGAAATTGGTTACCCCATTCATGTAATTTACAGGGTTGCCAAAATAATACTTACGAGTGTACGCTTTATCGCAGTGCTAGCACCAAATACCGATCATGCACAATAAGGATATGTGAGTTTAGGCGACTGTACAGCGTCTAATAATGAGGGTCATCGGTAAGTGTCATTACTGTCATCGATACTTTCTCAAAAGTCACACGGTGAACTATTATAAAGTGCACGTAAAAGTTGTAGGTAAAATTTTTGGCATCACGAACATCTCAAATTTGAAATGTCCTAAGCAGGAACTAATTTTCTAGAAAGGTTTCAAAGGTACCGGTAAATCCTTATGTTTTTATTATGCACACCGAACAGCTTTGTGGGTAAATTTAAAAATGGAGCAAAATTTGTCTCCATTTTTGGAGACAATTCAAGTCTCCGAAAAGGGAGACTCTCCCGGACTGTCATAATAAGGCAAAGGTTGCCAATGTTAGATGCCAACAGATAGTTCTTACTTGACTTCATAGAGGCATTTCACGTGGAGTATTTCAGCCATGTTTGAGGGCAACTCCCATTGGTATGTACAGGCTTGCCCACCTACATGGAGGTTTCTAATGTCTTGTTGTGACGTCAATGAGAACTATCTATCATCTGGATTTCAAAAACTATGTAATTTAATCGAAAGTCTCACACATGGGAACAAAATACCGCTACCATGAAACCTTAAAGGACCTGACCTTCTTGTATTGCCCTATAGGAATTATAAACTTAGTCTTTTAATTTGTAATATTTTCCTCCCTTAAATGCAGTTGAGAGCTTTTGAGTCAAGTATTCACCACTTTTTATTGGCGGATATTTTCCAGATCCGTCGATACACTCAACAACTTCATCATAATCAGGTTGTCCAAAGAAAACAATGGACTGACGGCTTTTAACAATCTCCTCGTCGGATTCTGGGAGCACGACACGATGTTTCTAAAAAGAAAATGCATGTTTAGAATAGTGAAAGTGAAAAAGAGGTTGATTGAATGGAAAACAGTCATTCTCTTGCATGATAATATTTTACACCGTCTTGTACACTCCTTACATGGAAAGATTCGTACAAATGTGTGTAGAATAGAAACTCCGAACTTGAGCCTACTCTCATGTAGTATGGCACAGCTTCCATGACCTTTAACAGGGGCGCATTTGTCAATAACAATAAAGGAAAAATACTTCATTCATTTTGTCCTAGATTCCCATGGCTTTAGTTATTGAAGCGGGGCACAGCTGGGCTTCAGCTGGGAAAGGCTAGCCCAGTTGGGCCCCACGTGGGAACACCTGACAAACACGGATGGGCCCCAGCTGGGGCCCAGCAAGTAGCCCAGCTGAAACCCAGTTGGGGCCCAGCTGGGCATGTTGGCTGGGTTTCTGTTTCCCGTCGCCTTCTACCTGTATACGTGACAAACTTCCACACCTTAGTTCCACGCGGACGCGTTGTCCCATATTTTCAGGGCTTGGCCAATTTCACCCTCTACAGCCTTCTCATTGGTTACTTAGATAAAGACATTTATCAATATTTACATACCTTGGCGAATGCCAACTTTTGACCAATCGGGGAATTGCATTAAGACATTAGTATTTCGATCTCACGAGACCTTCGAGCCTCGAGCTGTAAGTTTTGGTGACTCGTGAGGCAGACTGCAGACGATGAGCGCTTGAGTCAATCTGTATAAAGCTATTTTATTATAAGACTGGCCAATTAATTTATTTGATCATGCTTTGAGGAGGAAGAGTGAATCAAGAATATACCATCGCAAAACCAACTGCGCTCTTTTTCTCAGCTATTCTGTTGGAGCTACACAGTAAGGTTCCCGTACACGCCTTCACGATTGGTCCATTGTTTCACGTGCTGGAGTCGCGGGGCTAAAACTCGTCTGTATCTATACTGATTTGTTTTACAATGGTGAAGGAGCGAACTTGGCGTTTATTTTACAGTACAGAACACTTTGTAAAGTACTGTAAAGTACATCGAAGTGGCAAAGCGACAAAGTTTTAAAGAGTACAAAAAGTGGCAAAAGAACTTAAATAGTCCAACTCTCATCTTCACAAGGCATTTCTGTGCTGAGATTTGAAGTTATGATCTTCAAGTTTATTTACTCAGTTTTGAATGGTAGAGAGCGTTACTATTTGTGATGTCATCTTTGTGCTACTCAAATTTCAGTCTATTTATTCCTTCGTTTTTTTTTTCTTAAGGCCACTGAACCTCGTGACAAAACAGATGACATTCATACTTTTGTGAGGTATTGATGTTACAAGATCTCTTTGTACATATAAGCATGTAACATAACAAGATGTGTACAAGATCATATAAGCATTTCAAAGCTTAAAAGAAAACAAGAATGTAATGTGAGTTGTGCAGGGAGCATGTCAGAAATTACCACGCAATGGATTTAATGGATTCTAGTGAACAAGTTTCAACATTTGATATCTCAGTAATGGAACAAGCTGTGACAGTGGAAAATGAATTAGCCGAAACTCTAAAGTACATATGTTTTTAGAATTCAAGAAAATATTTTATAATTCGTTAAACTCTACAACAATTTAGGTGCACGGTAAGGAATTGCGGCATACCACTTTTGGTGCCCGGAAAGGGAAAACTACAGATTTCTCTCATCGACCTTGCAGAAACGTGAGGCAACCGCGGATTGAAAAGTAGACCTCTACTATCATAAGCTATTATCACGAGTGACCGGCCTCCCCCTTTTGTAATTTATTGTTTGAGAAAGACAAACAAACAAAGCAAAGCCAACAAAATTTGCCTCACCAATAGTTGTCAGATGTATGACCATCACTTAGTTCTATATATGCGTTTTACGTAAAGAACATAACTCTCGCACCTTAGCAAAAAATATGCATCGGACCGGTTACGTATTTCTATAACAATTTCCAAGTAAAAAGTGGACCTCTGTGCTATGTCCCTATTGACCATACATACGTACGTGTCTGGTACAGGAGGAACAGCATCTGTTTGTGCTAGCTTAGACGTGCCAGGAAGTTGTTCTGTTGCTTCGCAAAGACCAACTTACCGCAAAACTAAATACAAATCAAGCAGTTGTTGGAGGACCTAGATGGCTGTGGTGTACGTCTCATGATACACAGCTGCTAAAAGATTACAGGAGACTTTAAATACATAAGGGGTTTATTAAGGAACACGAATTTACTGATTATTTACTATTAGTCACTTCCCATGACGAACCTCAGTTTCACAGAGCTTTATTTTTTACTTTTAACGGATTTAATGGTTATTTCTGACAGTATCCTTTCGGGAAACATCGATACTGTAACTGTAGTTTTGAATTGATGTTAGATGCAATGAAACCACGAAGAATCAATTCAAACAGAGTGAAAGCTCACTCTTCGAGCTTTGCTCCCTCACTCAAGAGGTTATTGTGAAGGAGAGTTCTGCTAAAGAGGAGTAACTATCCTTCTTATTTGCGAAGGATAGTTCTGCTTAAGAGGAGGAACTATGCTTTTCGGTAAGTTAAACCTTGTGAAGTTTACATCATCATTCCCGAGTGAACTAAAAGGTGGGAGGACGAATTACTGGTAACGCCAGTTGTCTATAACCAAAAGGAAAGTAGCCCTAAAATCGGTTTTGTCGCATATCATGGTGTCACTTTCTTCCCCACCGTCAGACAACTATTGAAGTATCTGTTCCGTTGTTAACAACAGGGATGGTAGAAGCTGGCGGATTATTTTGTGAGGGTTATTCCTGACCGGCTCCAAGTACGATTTCCAAGTCAAACTTGGAGAGCTAATTACTGTAGGTAGAAATGAAAGTACATGCAGTTCCCTTAACCAAGTAATACAACTACCGCGATCAAGCATGGCCGGTACCTCGTCAAATGGTGAAATCTTCCTTGTTGGATGACATTATATGAGGCTGGCTTTTATGCAAAAACGAGGATATGCATAATGTAAACGTCAAGATAAGAAAAGAGAATTCTTTTACGTCTTTTTTTTTTTGGGGGGGGGGGGGGCTCGTTTCAACTGTCCATTCTGCCCTGCATGTTCAGACCTTAAAGCGAGCAATCAGAGTTTAGCAGAGAAGCGAGCAATCAGAGTTTAGCAGAGAATATTAACCTTATTTTCCAATACCTGCTTTTTCCTTCTGAACTGATTGTTAACCACAATACAGAAATATTGAGTAGGTCCTTCAAGTTAGAAGAGACGTTAATTTTGAATGCAAATTTCTGAGCATTTATTGGGTAAAAAAAAATTTCCACAGAGATACAAGACTACACGGCCGTCACTACACTCCAAAAAAGTTGGTTAAAATATTTACCAACACTGGTCATGAATGTCAAATACCTGAAATTGGTTAAAGTTTACCCAATAATTGTTGATTAATGGGTTATCCAAAGGGTTTTTTACCACTTGATTGGGTAACCACCCTGTGGGATAACCAAATAAACATTACATATTGGGGAAAATTTAACCAATTTCAGGTATTTGATATACGTGACCAGTGTTGGTGATTTTTTTTCACAAACCTTTTAAGATTGCATACTGTAACCAATCACGACGTTACACCGTGATCACGGACCATTTGTATTAGTTTTAAATCAATGTTCAGTTCAAATCAATGCAAAATTAAAGATGTGAAAAAAATGCAAAGACGAACTCTGGTTGCAGTTTAACTTTGACAAGAAATTTGTCAATTCTTGCACCATCTCGCATCATACTTGAAATGTTTGTAATGAGGCATTAAGAGTCTTTTGGTCTTTCCTTCTTCACTACAATTAATTTCTAATTGTGTATACTTACACCAGCCACTAGTTTATCTGATGTCCATCTCTGCATTAAGTCTCCGATATTAACAACAATGGTTTCGTCGATAGGTGGGGCCGCAGTCCATTCTCCTTGGAGATTCCGCACCTGGGACAACAACAAATTAATGAGCAATTACTTGAAAGGAAACATGTTTTTAGACTCCATGATTCAGATTTTCAAGACCAACTGCCTTTTAACGTCAGACGACTTTGAATAAAACAGAAGCTTTAAACCATTAAATTGCTCTCAATCTTCCATCGGGTGACAAAAAAATCCATTTACTTAATTAACATATAAAAATGCAAGGATGCAAATTTAAAGGTGTTAAGATTTTTAGATGAAACCTGCGAGTTACTGAAACGCCATTTTATCAACTTTTTACCTGAGTTCAATACACGCGAACTGATGGTGAGTTTCTGCTTTAAACATTAAGGCACTACTACACCAACTACTCCTGCCATCAGCTATAGAGACTTTGCATGTGACTTCGGCGAGTTCGGTTATTCGTTCCCGCATGGAATTGTGCGGAAAAGCGTGGGATATACAAACCGGGCTCAGCACGTATCGTACAGAGTTCCCTTTTTTTCGTTAGTACCTGCATACAACACTAAGTAAGTGTCTACCCAACTCGAACGAAACTGGGGTACCAGTGCTACTTTTGGCAGGATAAAATGCAAACTTTTACACCAAAAAGACAATTTAGACACAATCCACTACACAAAACCGCACTTCAGATCCCTCCTTATGTTATGGATGGATTAAGAAAGAATGATTTCAGCAAATTTTCATGCAAACTCAAATTTTGGAATACGTGTTGTAGGTGCGAGATTGGCCTGTTTATCCCGACGATTTGGACGATGTGCGCATGTTCACAACCACCAAAACGAATAACCGAACTAGCTTATTTGGCAAACTGGATGAGACTGACAAGGCGCAGTACGTATTCTACCAATAGGCCCGCACCCAACACCTTCGTAACAATTGTTGTACATAATGGACGCCTAGATGGAAAAAACGCAAGACGCGCAATGCAGTGACGTTCTTGCATGACCTCTATAGACCAATCAACCAATAAACCTTTCATTATTACATTAACCATTAACCATAAATAGACAAACCTGAAGGCCAGGCCTGTCTTGTATTAGAAGGGTGATTCCTCCAAAATCTGAATGTTCTCCACAGCGCAGCTGACCAGTTATGACGTCACCCCTTTTCACACCAGGGTAAAATGTAGACCGGATGGTCATTAAACCTCCTTTCTTTCCACACAGTTTATACTTATTCACGAAAAAGTGTGAATCCTGTTATAACAATAAATGAAAGCTGAATTGTAAAACGTTTCCCGAAGGGATAATTAACTTCAAGATATGCAGAAAAGATTTCTCTTTTTAGGAGGCGAAAACTGAATCTCAGTAGCATATAGCGTTTGCAAGATACAAATTTACAAATAATGCAATTTTTTCTTTGAATTTGGTGCATAATGGGAAATCTGTGATGTTATCGCGGCAATATTAATTTGACATCGCATTCAATTTACTTGCTATTTTGATGTCGCTGCAGACAATATTAAGCAACAGTAGTTGAACTCTAAACATTCCAGCAGCATTAAATATCAAGGACAAAAAAGGAATTTAACTCATAAAGAAATACGAAAGGAATCAGGGACAGTGTTCCTTCATTACATAACTTTTGTGGCTTTCTTGAAAAGCAGAGATATTTTTTCACGAAAATAGCCAGTTTTTTTAATATGGAATACCTTGAGTTAGGAAAAGGAATTGCGACAGAGTTTGAAGGACACGTCGTGGAATACTTGTGTCTCCTTTTTACAAATCCAGTTTAAAAGTCACCAGAAGGCCTGTAAATAGGCTAACTGTTACTGGAATGTCTTCCCCCAAGTGCTAATGCATATGCCTACCTTCTGTGAGTTTTCTGTAGGCTTTCATGCGTTCTGAATTTCGTTTGAAATTCGATAGATGCCTATTACGTAAGTCAATGCCCAAAGAAGCTTAGAAACATTTCAAAGAAGGTAAAAATATTTCTCTCGTCAAAAGTTGCTGCTTCTCAAAGTTAAAACTATGACGTAAAAATCTAGTTAGCAGTAAAATGTTTAAAACGAGTCAAACAGAATAAAAGGAGTTCGGAATTTTTTCTTCAATTCCAAACAATACTATTTTTGTAGAAACAGAGCATATACTTGCCCACGTTTAAAATGGACTCGTCTGCCTGAGCCATCATAATCATTTTTCATAAAAACAATGCATTAGTTCCACACAGTGAACAATATGCGGTCGCGTATTACTTGTGCATCAATGTTAACAAAGTCGATGATCCATAGTATACGCCAACACTAAAATGTAAGATCCTACACGTTTTGCAAGTCTTGTCTGCACGAGTCAACAGGTTTTCCCTTTCTGGAAACAAAAAATCTGGCCGGAATATAACAAGATTGGTCAAACTATTTGTTGGTGTCCTACAAGAGGACGTTTGCCGTCTTCAGTACGCTCTCCATGTAAGGTTTGTACATTTCCTATCTCTTCACACAAAGAGTCTATTGAACTTGAAAATATAGAGCAAGGTAGTTGGTACCAATGCATAATCTTAGTCGTTACTCACTCCCTTTTCCATGGAACAGAACCGTAGTTTAAGGTCGCGGAGGGGGAAGTACTCAACCACTTTCACCCCGGTAAAAGTCACAGATTTATTTTGCTATTACCTGGATGCATCTCCAAGTTACCCCTCCCCATGCTTCTTCGTCCTATAGCATTTTTGGTTTCCAGCTCGACTGTGGCTTATTTCAATTCATTAATTTGTTTCATCGTAACGACCAACGATAACAATATGTACAGATGAATAATGTAACAAATTACGTTTTGAAAGTTACGAAAGGAAGTACTCTGAAAACCTTGGTAGGCTTATGGGACAGAGCACTCCCTGTGAGAAGTACAAGAGGAAAATATGAACATTAATCTAAACGATATGCAGTGAACACAATGTGAATTGCTTATCTTAAAACCTGAAACAGATTGTATGGATCACGGGAAGACCTTATGTAAGAAATTTTATGTACATATATGTATGCATGTAGTCACAAGATTTTAATTATAAACCCTACGTCACCGTGGAACTTGGAGGCGCGTAATATAAAGAAATTGTATTTTGCAGCAACTCAATTGCTCTTATCCATAGCCCCCTAATGTAAGCTCTTTGACGGAGATACGTTCAAATTTAGATATCTGCAAAAAGGCGTTTTCACTTAAAACAATATTATATTAACGAGGAGACAGTTGTCAAGCCGAAAACTCACATCAAGTTGAAGACCAATTGCTAGTATTTCCAAAATACGGCAGAGTAGGATTCTTCCCTGTTCGAAGAACGAATGTAAAGCTTTCATCATATCATCCACCTTTTGGTCCCCGCCTTTCAGTACTTCATCATCTACCTGTTAATGAAACGAATTCCGAAAAGAAAAAGTAAGCAGAGAATAAGAGCTAAGATAGCTGATACAAAATGCCAAAGGTGAAAGCCCGTAGGTCGGTCACAAGCGTATGTCAAAACGTTACACACTCTAAAGATGCCTTTTTGTTCTGCTTATTGTATTAAACATTTACGAATTTGAACGATTGGCTTTCCATGTGTCTGGTCGCAAAGGAAACACGCCGGTGTCTGTAAGGACATAAATATCTTTCTTTAAGTGCCACAAACGTCACATCAATTTTCCTCTAACAAAAAACAGTTTGTCGCTGTTCCAAAAATTTGACCATTCGAAACCTATGCTGGTGGATAGTGAAATTGATGGTCGGAAATATATGCGATCATAATCGTGTGGATATGGCTGTGCATTGCTGTGCCCTTACCATTTCTAATTGGTATGGTAGATAGTTGAAGCATTCTTTCAGGTCGTAATGATCTGTGTCCATATTCAAACTGAAAAAAATATGAAACATCAATATCAACAAACGGACAATACAGCTTAATATGAAAGATGGTAAGGTTACGCCATCGATTACAAAAATAATATTTCAGCGTAGGTTTCTGGCAATGTTAGTCAAGTACAGCAAAGGTTCCTCTTTAGTAACTCGATCATAATTTTAGTGCAATCCAAATTTAATTTTAAAAACTCATCAACAATGTAACTAATGGCAGAAAGAAAAAAAAACAGTCACTGGAGTGACTTTGTGATCTCCCCTTTGGCCAAGTAAATCCCGAAAATAGTGATTGTACAACTCTGCATCCTCATGCATATTTTGGATAAAACTTAACACACAATTAGGTGCAACATTCATGCAAATTTCCAAAGTAATTATTAAGCGTATTTTGACACTTTAACACAATAAAAAATTTGGGGAAGAAACCAAAATATACTCCACCTAGACAACACATATATAGATTTTGACAAGTTTCTTGCGCTATCAAATATCCTGTACAACGGTAAAACCATAGGGAATGCAACCATAGGGAGTACATTCAAATATCATGCACAACGTTACAACTGTAGGGAGTGCATGGTGTGCAGGAATCGGGATGATATGTGCGGTGTGAATTGGTGGATGCTTGGGTGATTCAAGAAGTACAGCGCGAGATGTGGACTTATTGATGGATGTATGAATGGACGAGTGCTGCTTTAAAATCGTTGTTAATGGAGTGACCTGTGTACAGAGGATGGTGATTTTAATTTCAATGTATTTTAGCAGTATCCAAAACAAGAAAACACAATTTTACCGTTCTTGATTGACACCCGTGAAACCAAATGGACTTTCAGGAACAACCTTGCCAATGCCATACTTCATCTTCTCTTCTAGGTCAGCGGCAAAGAATATCTTCGACTTTTCAAATGCATCTTTAAACTTAGGTGAAAAGAAAATAAACAATGAACATTTACTGTTTAACATGTTGGATAAACACTTACTGTAACATGTTGCACTTCGTAAAATAATTTGAAACTGACTAGAATTTGAAAGGGGTAAGTAAATTCGGCGGTTTCTATATTACCTGTGTCCATTCCGTTAGTTACTGAATAGGAGCTCCACGTGGGGTGCAGAAATGTGTAGAACGGGTAAGCTATTCACAAATTTAATCATGGGAGTCCTACCTCGGATGCAACATGGTAACGACTTTTTGTGGTGTGAGTTCTCATAGATATGTTTTATTTTAAGAGTCTTCAATAACGAAAGTTTCTTTACAAAGACCTCAGGTATGGCATAAATCTTGGTCATGTGACCATTTCTAGTTTCCGAAGCAGATATTTAAAGTGTTAAAAGTTCAATGTTAAATAAATACTGTGTCATTTCTGAAGGTTTATCGCGTACTGTTAATAGTGTGGTCTGACAGACCACACTCTTGAATCCGTCTGGATCGCGGAACAATGACGTCATTCAGCTATTGCAGTATCTTGCAGTATATGGATTCGTCCGATTTTGAAAGACGTTCTCAGTCCGTTACGTACCTAAAATTTCCGTGGCGGTGAGCGCAGATTACCTCCGCGGTGCACGGAGTAAACCGGTGCATATTTTTCTCTCCTGCGTTCATTTTCCTTTTCAGTGAAAAATAAACATCGGCAAAACAGTAAAGATTTCAAGACAAAGTTTTACAGTGAAAATACACTCCTTATATTTTTCTATTAATGTCCTTTTAAAAAGCTTGCTTTGTTTTTATTACTACGCTATGCACGATCAAAGCTTACGTATACCAGGGACAGCTTCCTCCATAGACTGCATACATAACAACACGATGCCAATCACAAACGCGTGATACGTATACTCCTGAACTCCATACTTTCGTGCTTCTGTGGGTTCTATTCGTAACACCGCACAAATTTTGCGAGAAAGAAGAGGACAGCTACCAGCAAGCTGCGCAGGTTACTGTCGTTTGTTCGTAGCAAAGTTTTCGTAGTAATCTTTACCGTTTCGAAGTGAGATTCAGTGCAAAATTGTACCCGGGAACTGATGGATGTTGTTTTAAGTTCAACTTGAACCTCATACGTGGCCAAGTTAAGTCTTTTGAGGTTTGCAGTAAGACTTAAAATGTCAAAGTAGTCCAAGTGCGCTCACTTTGGTAGGTTTCGTGGGTTGAGTGACCGACCTTGTTACTGTTAGTATTATATTGTGTATTAGTGTATACTATATGCTTCCAACACCTGTGGTGCTACATGCGAACTGATCATACAAACGTACTACTAGTAGCTAGCTAGAGCCCGACCACATTCATAAAGGCCTAACGTTAGTATCATTATACGGTAGGCTAAGCCACAGTCATTCTGAACAAACCACACTATGTTTGCAAGCAAATGCGTTGTATTAGCATTTTCATGAAATATTACTCAGGTCTCACTATCAGACGGATGTTTACACTGCGGGAGGAAACCTTGCAGGTACAATTTATTGGCCGATGTAAAAAGTGCTTCACACCGTAAACTTTCCACATTTGTTGTTTTCCGTTTGTTCACCACTTCATGATGCTCTCGACGACCTATATAACCTATGAACTATAACATCCACGTACCGTGCACCATCATGTCAAAGGGTTGCATTGTTTCTTATCAGTTTGGATTACATTTTCTACCCCCTACATAGGAGAACATTGATATTATCATAAATCGAACATGTATGTAGGTGAAATCAATCTGTAACACTGCCCCATTCACCTGTTCCATCAGTATCCTTTTCGTGTGTATAACCAACTGCAGTGTCAAGTAGCCTAGTAAGGGCATTCAAATCAAAACCGTGAGGTCGGAATGCGATGCCTGGTTTAGTCATAACGAAGACATTAAATTTTTTCAAATTTTGAAGTCTACTGTCATTTTACCAGGCCGGATCGAAAACCAGTTGGTTAGAAACTGAGCCGTAAAGTCATATCTAACAATCCAACTAAGCTTTTATGCCTGTACTGATCAAATTTTCTCCTAGAAAGTAAATTCACAATATACGGTTGACTCCAAAGAATTCTGACTCAAATAATTTGACGTATGGCTTCTGGGTATTCATTGTGATGCGCGAAATAAAACCCTTCAAACTTAATTATATAAGGCTGTAGGGTACAATTTCGTTTTCATTTCAATTAACTCGCAGTACCTTTCCAAATATTTCATGTCTTGTCTCCCTAACGTTGGTATTATAGCCAGACGTTCGAGACGGTGGTGCAGAGGGCACTCGCCTTCCTAGTTTAGGCAAAAACATTGGTCCGTTCTCGGAAGACATAAATGGTGCCGTTGACAAATATTCGGACACAAATTGCTCTTTTGCCTAGCCGAAGAATACCCTCGTACGAATATGGATGTAGTTGTAGAGTGGTTGTTAAACCGCAAGAACTGAGCAGAGTGACCCCTTTCGGCTTCAGGAATTACCATCAAAAGATGAAAAAATAAACATTTACAAAACCGATTGACTCCAATGAGCACCCTCTCTCTCCTTCAGGTAACACTTAAGTATGAAAGTTTTACCGTACAAAATGTATTGATCTGAAAGTAATCTTAAAAGAGTAAATTTCAATCCTTTATATGCATTTAGATCAAGAGTAGATGGAATGTATATTTTGAACTAGTTTATAAAATAGACGCTCGGGAAAGTATAGTTAGACGCTGCGCCGTGAAATTTCAATCATCTAACCGATAGATGTAACTGACGAACTACTTACCACGTTGGCAGCCAGTCCAGTGTTCTTCAAGTAAAAGAAGCCAATAGTTGTTAGGGCTTGAAGAATCTCGTCGACAAGTTGAGGGAGTTTCTCATTGTCAGGAAATTCTTTCTCCAAGCTGTAGGCATCGAAATCTACAACTGCTATTGCATCATGTTTCACGCCGTCCAAGTCCTCCATTGTAGTACGTATTTCAAAAGGTCCGATCAATCCAGAGTCCTCCAGGTGTAAGTGGATGTTTCGAAGTATGCTTAACTTTATATAATGTGTTATCTGTGTTTTTGGATTTTAGACCGTTGTCACGCATGCACCTTGTACCTTTAGCAATGACAACATCCTGATTTTTTCCGCCAGAGACATATTTGTTTTATGTGAAGGTTAAAGAGACCCATATATCTCTTTGCATGTATATATAAGAGCATGTGATTGACTATGTTTGCCTGGTGCCAATTATAAAGAATCTATTGCGACAGGCATAGCAGGGCTATAAAGCGTTAAAAATTGATAAAATAGCATTCAATTTGTTAAAGTGTACCCACGATCTAGAATATTAAGCTTGTATGTGCCCCATCCATTAAACTCTCAATGTCACAAACTGTTCCATGGGGAGTGAGATTTCTATTTCAAACGTTGAAATTTATTTATTAAAACCCAAATAGCCATTGTGATGGAGATAATGTGTGATACTTTTTGTACAACTAACGGTACCTTTTTTGTTTTCAGGAGAAAGTTATGGAAAGTAGGCACAAGTTTGTACTGTTGGAAAGCTTCGATATCTTTTCCTGTAGATCTACAAAATCTGAAAAATTTTCTGCATATTTTGAAGTTAAAAGTTTATGCATTTGGAATACAGCGCCGTAAGCTAAAGCTGACAGACCAAAAGCCAAAAACAAACTTTTGTCAATCGGTTTCTTTACTTTCCAAACCACGCCACCTATCATGTTATATATATATATATATATATATATATATATATATATATATATATATATATATATATATATATATATATATATATATATATATATATATATATATATATATATATATATATATATATATATATATATATCAGGGATGAAGTACAGACATGTAAGCATGTCTCTACTTCATCCCTCATTCCCCCCCCCCCCGGCACCTCATACAAACTTTATCCAGGTAACTTTAACTGTGATTCTGGCAATGTTATATATGTACTCTTTTGCAATAAAGGTACTGAAGGCAACTATGTAGGAGAAATGAAGACAAAATTCCGTCTTCGTTTCAACAATCATAAACACACCATTTCACAGCGACTTACTGGATTTTCTGTTGCATAGCATTTTTCCTCTCCCGAACACACAATAGACAATCTAAAGCTATTCATCCGGAAAGGCAACTTTAGGGACGACGATCAACGAAAAGCTGAGGAGATTAAACTAATTTTCTCCTTAAAAACACATGCCAGGGGTCTGAACAAAGATTTGAGCATTTTAAACGAGTTTACGTAGTAGAGTGTACTTTGCTTTATTACTCAAGTCTCCGAGGAAGAGGTAGAACCTCGAAATATTAGACATATATATATATATATTTCTATCGCTATCTACTAAAAAACTAGTTTCTTCTCAATATTTAACTTTCCAGTTTTCTTCAATTGCCCAAAAATACTCAAGTACGCAATATATTGAGAATTACTGACATTTTTAACGGGTTTCCGTTTCCGCTCTCCGTAGGCTAGCTCGAGTACGGTCTCCCAGAATGCACATTTCATCGAGAGTGCTGAGGGTGTCAAGTTAGTGCAATAACGGTCACAAATGTGAGGCCTGCTTCCCAACTGGTAATGAGTCCATCAGTCAGAAGCATAAACCAATGAAAGAATGTTTGTTTATGATTATTCATAAATAAAATTGGCCATGCGTAGTTTCCTACATGCCCAACTGAAGATAAAAATGAGTACAGATACGTACAAAGTGCATAGCATACGTTTGTATCTTTGACGGATGGCCTATACACAAACAACCTAGGACTATATTCAGGTTAGGGCCACGTTAGGCATAGGCCTATGATTGAAGTAAGAAACGTCACCCACGCCAACGGAATTTTTGCACAATAACATGAAAAAGGAGGAAAATCTCACCTTAAATCCTAACTGGAACAGGGGAGCACGTACGTTGCCTGACACAGCTAGGCAGCATAGGCTTACTGACTACATGTTGTGCACAGTAGGCCTTATCACTATACATTTTCGTACAGCGAGCACATCCTAGCCTACCATTCGTCATTGATTAGTTTAATGAAAATAGTACGCAATTGCGTACCTACAGTATCAGTACACGCTGGCTGCATCTTGACGTTGTGGTCGATGCGATCTCGTGAGCAGCTGATACATGAATATTCATGAGGTGCCAATGACTGCCTTCACAGGAAACGAATCGTATATTCTACAGTCGTTTAAGTAACTGTGACTGTTTTTAATTGTTTTTTTTTTTTTATACTCTATTAATAGTTCTTTTCCGTCAGAAAGCTTACTCCTCGTTACATTTTTGTGTAAAGAACATGAAGCGAAGGTTTTTCTTTGCCGTTGGAAGTTGTTAGGGATCTCGTAGTTCCGCTTTGAACAGTAAATTGCCTCCAAACACTGGATTCAGGAAAAATGACTTTTCGTAAGAGAGGGCAGGCGTAGAATTTGTAATTTAATCCCTTGATAGCATGAATGTTATGTTACTACGCAGTAACTGACTTGTCACTTAAATTTCAAGATACGTAACTCGTGCAGTCGATAAAAACAACTCGCTGAAATCTCCCACGGTGCTTATTTATGGGTAAATGTATGCGTAATACTTATCATGAACTTCGTAATAATCGTAAAAACCTACTTTCGTAGTGATAAAATACATATACACGGTAAAAGTAAAAAAAGAGAAATAAAAGGAAGATGAGTTAACACCTTGGCTAACGTATGAAGTTCATATCGAGATATAAATATTGGTAGCAGATATCCACAAGGAGAACTTGTTTCGCTTCAACTGAATTTTTGCCTGACCAGAATGTCCTAGGGGATTAAAGATAAAACTATTCTATTCAAAACCTAAATGGTTAGTTAGATAAGATTTATCGACACACCAACAATGTGGTGTTATGTAGTGTTATGCAGTTCAAATACCGTGCAAATTCTCCCGCTTCGTCACTCTTACGACAGACGGGGAATACAATGGCCTTATTCTACAATCTCTAGTCCACCCGGGGCCTAACCATGAAGGGGCTTCCTCGGTCTTGTGGCGCCGGCAACCCGCCAGTTATGGGGTCAATATTAATGGTTTTATGTGCGAATTTTATGGGCGATAGTCGGGGACAAACTACTCGCCACGCACAACCTTCTTACCCAACTGGATGCAGTTTAACTTCATATACCTAAAGGGATACATGCATGTTAAAAAAAATTAACGGATTTTATGCACTGTTCAACAGGTTTTTTCTTGATCTGCTGTCGCCATTGTATTGTATCGAATGTACTGTTTGTTAGGGATAGGGATAGGTTAGAAAAAAGGCCTATTGTAAGTCGGTTAGTAGGAACAGGGAGTTTCTGGAGCGATGCGCACTGTTTAACAAGAAATTGTAACTGACTAACGGTAGCCTTAATACCTTACAGCCTAACCTAATCCCTTACTCTAACAAAGGATACAACCGGATACAACACAATGGCAACAACCAATCAAGGGACACCGTGTTAGACAGTGCGCATCTACACAAATTCCTTGTTAATCAATGCGCATATAGCCCCAAAATTAACAGCAAAGGAAGAAAATACAGTGCTATCATTTTCAAATTCAAATGCAAAAACTAACAGGGTAGGACATAACACGTATGTGGAGTAAGAAAATTAAAGTAAGAAAGTGTAAAACACTGAAAACACCAATTGCCAAGACAGCACCCATAAGCTAAGAAAGTAATAGACCTTAAAATTTCAGAAAATATTACAGAATGTTGAACAATACATTAATCACATTAAATCAAACGGTTCTGATGATAACTCCCACATATCTCAACAGCAGAATAATAAGCCTGTCACCTGTCAAAACAAACATGTAATCTCTACAAAAATGTCGATTTTTTCAAGAAACTTTCAATAATCTACTCCTGGAAAGGTGTGATCATGTTTATGTTTTATGTTCTTTTCCCAGATTGTATCTAGTGACATCAGTTATGTTCGAGCCAGCAATGAATGCTAAAATGTACGTAGTTAAAATATTTTCAACGATATTTGTAATGATGAAATGATGAAATATTGAGTTAAATCCTTCATGTACACCATTAAAGTATTACAAAACGAATACTGTAGACAATAATTCGTGTCCTTTTTCTGAAAGGAATGCTGTTAGTGAATGTAACATATTCACATTTTCATGTTAAAGAACCATTGGGTTGTTTCCATGAGTATTTACTTAACAATGGCCTTACGACTATGATTTTGGGTACACTGTTCCATATATGGAACAAGATAGCTGTATAATGTAATTACTATTAGTTAAACTTTATGCAATATTTTTTTATGATGGAAATTTAAAGATCATGATACAAAGGCAGCGACGATTAAACAGTCTTTACCTTTCCGTAATTATTACGTAAACCACCCTTAGCCCGCTTTGTTCTTCAGTTTAGTGTAATTTATATCGTTAATTAACAATAATGAAGATGACGATGACGATGGCGATGACGATGACGATGACGATGAAGATGATCAGCCAATCATGAAGTTTGTTTTTCGCAGTCTTCAACAGACTTTATTTCTGTTGTGAATACAATAAGCTTTTTTTCTTTTTTTTTTTTATTTGCATTACGCGGATTACAGTGTTTTATACACGGGAATAACAGCGAGAGTAAAAACTTAACTTAAACTGCAGATAGAGCGAACATCACGGTCAATATTACAAAAAGATTGTGATGAGATGACATCATCGTACATTTGCTTTCGTTTATGATTGCCTGTGGATTTCGAGCATATATAGCGTTCCACTTTCAGTACGAATACAAGTTTGTGATAAAATTTCGCAACTTCTGGTAATACAGCTAGCAATTTGCAATTATATAGATAATGCTTTCAACGAAGGAAAATAAAATATGACGGGTGTTGAAGCGAAAGTTTGTAGCCACAAAAGAAGTCCCACTTTGAAATGGCGAATCGAAAAAAAGTTCAATGTCAAGTAAAAAGTTAGACGTGAAAGGACAACCCCATAATAAATGCTTAATTGTTTTATTCGTCACGTTTTCAAAATGTAAAGAAAGGATTATCAATCTCATTCATGCGATAGAAAAGTTTGTTCGTCGCTAAAATTCTATGTAGGAACTTAAACTGAAAATAAATAATCTTTGTTTCGGAAAGAGAAGTTTTGGGAATACAGAAAATTCTTTGCCAATCGTCTGAAGTAAACTTAAAGGAAATATTCCATTTATCAATTGCCTTGGGTGGAGAAACTATTTTACCTACCAAATAACAGTGCGCCGTACGGGAAGTAATGTTACAAATACGCCTGTTATCCATTAGTTCATTTTGTCTACAAGTCAACACGTTCAGCGTCCAGTCTCTTGGAATAGCAGAAAATAGACCAAAATATCTTGTAAATGGAAAGTTATTAATGTTATAGGTATTACAAAATTCAACAAATGAATAACTAACATTGTTTTCTTTAAAAAGATCTCTGACGTAAATAACATCAGCCATATAAAGTTTTCAGTCATTGGTGACACAACCGTCAATTCTAATATAGTTATTCTTCCAAAGAATCTGGTCAGCGTATGATTCGATTGGTTCATTAAAATGCAGCAGGTTCCATGCAATACAAATTTGTTTGATAAAGTTATTAGTTATTTCGATTTTATCTCTGTGACTGAAATTGCACTCAAACAAAAAACGTTTTACCATAATGAGACAGATGGTGGTCGAAAAGTTATTTCCACAACCCAAAATTATTATTAAGATATTTTTAAAACAAAGTTACCTTCAGACTATGGATAAAACTTTTTACATGTGTTACTTTAAAGCCACCTTGATGTAACTCATTGTACATTGTTTTACGTCTGACTTTGTCGGGACACCCGGACGAAATAAAATAAAAAATGCAACTTTGTATCTCATTAATAAATGACTAAGGAGGATCAGGAAGGACTTGAAAGAGAAATACAGGTTGCGATAATGCAAATGTTTTCAAAATGGTATTTTTACCGATGGGGGAAAGATCTGTGGTTGACCATAGGTGTAATACACGTTTCAGACGAGAAAGTTTTTGAACGCAGTCAGACGAAACAGGTCAATAACATTGTGCGTAAGATAAATACCTAAAAAACTAATAGGACCATAGTTTACACGAAAGTTAAGGCTTGTAATAAAATTAGGTAAGGTATAAACATAAGGACCTAGAGGGAATAGGTTGGATTTGTTAATATTCAATTTCAAACCAGAGGCTGCCTGAAACTTCCTTAGCAGAGCAAGCATTTCTAGGATTGAGTCTCGACTACCATCAGTAAATAAAACAGTATCGTCTGCGTATTGCAACAACTTTTTTTCTGTATCCAGAATATTCGAATCTTTAAATGTAGCATTACTTAAAATAACCTGTTGAATGACCATTGTTAAACACACAAGAAGTTAAACCGTTATAAAAGGTACGTACCCAGGTCTTAAAGTGAACACCAAATTGAAAGTAATGCAAAGTACGATGAATGAAATTCCAGCCAAGAGTGTCAAAAGCTTTTTCAAAGTCAATGAAAAATAAAAAGCCAGGAATGTCGTGGTTACTCGTATAAGCTATGAGATCAAGTACAAAACGAATATTTTCTCCAATAAAACGGTTACGTAAAAACCAGACTGCGTGTCACCAACTAAAAAAGGAGGTGCAGGACCTTCTTTAGCCTTGATACGATTGCTTTTGCAGCAATTTTGTAATCGACATTAAGTAATGCTATTGGCCGATAATTAGAAATGTTACAGGGGGTTTTATCAGGTTTCAAGAAAAGGGCTATAACGTTTCGACTTTGTTCAGCAGATAATTGTTGTTGATTAAATGCGTTGCTAAGAGAGTGAACAACATAATTTCCAATAAGTGGCCAAAAAGTCTTATAAAATTCTGCTGAAAACCCGTCAGTCCCCGGGGATTTTGAATTTGACATTGAGAAAAGGTCTGTTTTAACCTCATCATAATCAAGTTGCCCTTCACAAATACTCCAATCAATATCAGGGTGAAAATCCGGGAGTTCAGAGAATAATAAATCTAGGGTACACTGACTAACAGAATACAGATTTGAATAGGAAGAGCGAATATGGCGTAAAATTTCTGAATTTGTTGTTAGATCTTGACCATTACTATCATTCAATTTAAAAACGGTTTTGTTAAGCTTATTCCGTTTTTCTAAACTGAGGAAATACTTGGAATTCTGTTCACCCTCTTCATTCGATCTTGCTCTGCATTGAATTATGTTTATATATATTATGAATTAAGTATGAAGAAGAATCAATGTTCCTATTGCTGGGATCATTGGAGAAGGAAGTTTAAGTATTTTCAATTAATCTAATATAACCCTCGTCCTGAAGCAATGAATTATTCAGTAAACTTGCAAATAACCCCTTCCTCTGGGTTCAAAAGTAGAGGTTAGACATAGCAAAATCAAAGAATGATCAGAAAGAATTGGTGGATGAAAATTGCAATCAGTAACATTTACTAAAAGATTCTTGGATATGAGAAAAAAGTCTAGCTTACATCTTATGTTCGAAATATTTGAAGACCAACTATAGCCCAAAGAATGACGGTTCCTTTCTCTCCATACATCCATTAAATTAAAGTGATTCATAAATGAAATGCACTCATCACGGGCTTTGAAGTTGGTCCTCTGGGTCCCTCCATACTTGTCTAAATCAAGGTTAAAAACAAAGTTAGAGTACCCGCCACATACAATGTAATCACATTGAAGGTTATGAAGCTGAGTAAAAATATCCTATAAAATGAGGGGTTGTCACTGTTAGGACCATAAACACACATTAATGAAAG
Source organism: Holothuria scabra (assembly GCA_037179385.1). Taxonomy (NCBI): domain Eukaryota; kingdom Metazoa; phylum Echinodermata; class Holothuroidea; order Aspidochirotida; family Holothuriidae; genus Holothuria; species Holothuria scabra. The sequence goes on from CM074197.1 coordinate 34,025,501, forward strand.
AATGATATTATCAACTGCAATATCCAAAAGCGTGTAACGGCCATTGTTATCGATAAATTTCATTTTGATTTCAAAACAGAAAGAATTTTTGAATATAATTGCACAACCTTTACTTCAATTTGTCCCATGTGGGAAAATAATAGTGCCTTCCCATTCAGCTTTCCATCGCCGTTCATCTGACGGAAGGTTGTGGGTTTCCTCCAAAAATATTATGTCGAAATTTAATTCATGTAAATAGGAAAAAAATCATACGCCTTTTTCCATACTGACGCAATTCTCTAGCGTTATAGATAGTTATTTTCATTAAAAGACTATCAATCAATCAAACGGGAAAGAAACGACAGGAAAAAGAAAAACAAAGATAAAAATGTTAAATCAGCAAACTGAAGAAATCGCTGAAAAAGGTAAAAAAAGACCGGCGAACTAGAAGAAACCTGAAATGGCTATAAACACCACTGGGAGAATCAATACAAAAAATAGAGAGTTAAACGAAGAACCGACTTCCTTGATGTTAAAAGACCAAAAGGTAGTCAAATGTTTATGATGATTAGGTAGTAAAGTTGAAAGGCCTGCCTTCCCCGTCTCGCCACTTACCCCCCGGAAAATATTAGTCTTGTGCCCAGGTTCAAAGAGCCGTTTAACTTGAGATGCCCATTTTTTCCTCTCTGCAAGATCGATTTTTGTAAGATCGTCTGCAATGAAATAGTATTTTCCAGTAAGGGTAGTTCACCGATTTTTCATCACGTTCACTTTCGTACGATATGACAGACATCTAACCAGAATATGAGGAGGGCGGCCATTTGCTCCACGTCCATCTCTATGGCAACGCTCAACAATCTCAACAAGGATCTCGTTTTGAACAATGGTTTCGACATTCTCTCTTGGTGACAGGGAGTATCCAACAATGCGAAAGTTATTTCGTCTAGATAAACGTTTCAGTTTGTTTATCCCCTCCCGCTTTTGTGCTATAGTGTTCTCCAAACGAGTGATTTTAGCGTCAAGATTGCTGTGACTGGTTGAAATGTCCGCCATTTTGGATTCTAGGTCATCCATTCTTCTTGCTTGATAATCAATCGTCTGGCCTAGAACTGTCTTTAGTTGCTTAATGCCATCACGTAAAGAGGCAACAGAATCCTCCACTATCTTCTTAAAACTATCGAAAGCGGCTTCCCAAGAAGGGTTGTCATTGTTGGAAAGCTGCTCAACCATAGGTGAGGCCATGCCAAAGGCTGTGTATGCCTATGAGGTGTGGTTGTAGACTTAACCCCAGAGGAATCTGTCTTTTGAGTGAGCGGGGTCGTCCTCTTGGTATTCTTGAGCCACTAAAAGGATGTTAGTTGATTAAATTGAAGGTGGATCAAAATATTAGCAAATTTGACCGGTAAGAATCGATGAAAAGAAGGTTTTTCTCCAGTGGTACAACTCGGAGTGCTTAGGCCACCATGTCAGGCTCGTCCATCGAATACATTTAGCTTCTGACGTTAGTTTTACCACTGATAGCCACATATCTGGTTAACAAATTATAGGCAAGACGCATCAAGCGGCGCCAAGATCTTCTACAGACATTTGCTTGAAAAATGCCAGCCAATCACGAATGTGGGAGAAGTCATTGGCTTATGAATGACAACTTCACGTCGGGTGGCACCCTCGTCTCTTAGTAGTATATATTTTACCAAGATTAATCACAAAAAAATATGAAAAGATATGTATCTAGGTTTATATTATTTTTTATATGCATCGTAGTTGCAATTGACGTTTATGATTCCCTATTTCTGATTTTGCACGTGTTGTCATTTATTTGCGGTGGTAGAGGTACATATACCACGCTAATAAGAACTGGCCTTTCTGAATATTGTTCTGTAGTAATGATGAATTTGTTAAGTAAGTTTAAAATCTGAACCTTGTCGAAATATTTGTGAGAGCTTTTGACCTACATATTCGCCACTCTTTATTGGTGGATATTTCCCAGATCCGTCGATACACTCAACAATTTCATCATAATCAGGTTGTCCAAAGAAAACGATGGACTGACGGCTTTTCTTTAAATCCTCTTCAGATTCTGGGAGCAAGACACGATGTTTCTGAGGTGAAAATGTAAATTTAGAATGAATACAGGAATAAACAAAGAAGAAACCAATATCCTAACGCGTTTTCTGAAACGAGTTAGTCGAACTGGTATTTCTGAAATAATTTAATGACTTTTTCGCTCATTTTTGTTTTTCTGCATGAATCCCATGATGAAAATTGACATCACTTCATTGTTTTTAAATATCAGAGCGGTTCAGAATTGACAAAAGCGAGCCACGTCGGAGAGTCGCAAGTCCTGCGATACTTCAAGTGGATCATAAGATACATTCACTGTTAATTGAATGTTCACTGTTACTTAAACTGAAAGAAGTTGGTCCATACTTTTTAAGTGAAGAAGGAGAATGTGTTTCCACCTTTCCTCCTAAATCATGTCTACAAGGATAACATTGTTGGCAGCAATTGCAAACGATTTTCAACGTTACACATTCACAAAAATGCCACTGGTCCGTGTCGCCGCAACGTAGGCCATAAAGTGCAATCTACCTACCTTATCGTTAAGAGTAAGCAGTTTGTTTACCTTAACTATTAGCAAAAGTACAAATATATTCAGGTTTTCTTTTTTCAAAACGCAGTTTCGATTAAAATACTGTTAGCTTGCTCGTCGTTTGTAAGACAAAAGAGGAAAACAAACGTTTTCTGTTCAGTTTAAAATACACTTCCGCTACCATCTTCACAACAGATCCTGAAATTGCTATTTTCCCTTTTTGTCTAGCTTTTCGCTTTCAGAGAAATTGACAAAAACGCGTGAGAGGCGGATGCTCTTACCGAAGAAAACAATGAAAGGCAGAGCAATATCTAGCTTGGCAGAGTAAATTTCTAATTTTATAATTTTATACTTACACCAGCCACAAATTTATCTGCGGTCCATCTCTGCATTAGGTCTCCGATATTAACGACAACAGTTCCATCGATGGGAGGAGCCGGGGTCCATTCTCCTTTGAGATTCCGCACCTGGGAATAGCAACGATTTTGCAGTTTAACGAAAGCATTGCGTTAGAGTACATGGTTCAGGTTTTCAGGGGCAGTTTGTTTCGACTTTAGATACCGATGAATGACAAAAAAGCTTTAGCCTGTAAATTACAGCTCGGGTGGTTAACCAGAAGGGAGCTCAACAACTTCCATCAAATCTTACTTACTCTAACGATAAGTTGGGTTTTTATCAAGATTCTAGTTAGATTGAAACCCACTAACCTTTATCCGGTACTGGGAAATGAACCGAACCTTGGCGTAAACTACCTTTCGCCACTTTCGGAAATTAACGAGAACACATAATGGAACTAAATTTAACTTGTTCAACCATTTATTTAATAAAATATCTTCCCAAGTCCTTAAATGGATCTGACAGTGTGTCTAACATAAATTTACAAACCTGTAGGCCAGGCCTGTCTTGTATTAGGAAGGTGATCCCTCCATAATCTGAATGTTCTCCACACCGCAGCTGACCAGTAATTACGTCACCTTCATTCACACCAGGGTAGAATATACTCCGAAGGTTCAATAGACCCCCTTCCTTTCCACACAATTTGTACTTTTTTACGAAAAAATGTGGATCCTGAAGAAAGAAAAATAGTAAGAAGATTCAAGAATATAGTCATACTTAAAAGAGAAAAGCTCTTTCGAAAAACGTTAAACTTTAGCATTTTTTCATCGACTCCTGCAAATTGCCGTCTGGACTTTTTAAAATATGGAGTGATTGATTTGGTAACAAATTGTGGTGATAGTCGTGATTTTTCCATCTCTCTTGGCACGTTGAAGGGATGGTCCTGAAGCATGTTAACCCCAAATACTTATGGCCATATGTCTTATTAGCAGAACCAAGTAATCTCCTGTGCTCCCTCGTCCCTTATCATTCTTTCTGGCTTCGCGGCTTCCATGGTGGCCAGTCTAATCACGTGCAAGAATAATTTATGAATCTTATATAGTGAACTTGGATATTTTGTAGGATAACAAACCTCTGATTGGACGCATTCATTTACATGACATCACCTCTTATGTTTCAGACATTATGTTGGACCTTCCTACAAACCCAGAGATAGCTGTACATGACAATATTAAACTTTGAATCGGCATAGGAAGCAGGTGAACTGAACGTGGTGAACAAAGTCCGGGGACGCTGGTTTGAAGCAACGCGAGGCTTTGATGTGTGTGAAAGGTCGCAATCAGATCTTTACCTCCCCATCGCTGTTTCAAGAAGATATGTCCCTGGTCTACAAAATCTGTAAAGACACAATATCTTATAAAAAACAATATCTTTTTACCATGATGAGTGGACACCTTTTATCTCTAAACTCACATCAAGTTCAAGGCTAATTGCCATTACTTCCAGTACACGGTAGAGTAAGATTCTTCCCTGTTTGAAGTATGTATGTAAAGCTTTTATCATGTCGTACCCCTTTTCACCGCCTTTTAGTACTTCACCATCTACCTGATAATGAAAAAATCGATAAAAAGGGAAAAATTAATGGAATATCTATATTTAGGTGGCATCAATTAAAACATGTAAAAGTACGAACAATAACTAGGAACTACACACGCATGCGTTGGTATACCTTCCGCGTTTTGCACTCGATCCCCAAAAGAAGAGCATAGGATATGGCCTTTTAATATGCTTTGACTTATAGAAAGACACGTCGGAAGTTAAACTAACGAGGGTTAACATTCTTTCACAAAAATCCACAAGTAACAAGACAAATGACCTTCACTTTTTTCTAAAGAGATCACCTTTCTTGACATACATGACATATTTAACGCTCTGGGCAGGGCAGGTTTACGAAATTAACGGTGGACGAACAATTATATACACGTACTTGTAAATGATGTTACTCTTTCATTTAACCATTCCAATTTGGACATTCAGGACTGAATTTGTAATATGAATCTGTCCTTTACAGCAGCCAGAAGGGTTTTGAAACTGTTAAAGTCAAAGTTAATCAAGATATATGTGTTCTTAATTTTTAATTATATGTTATTACATGTGTATGCGGCAGCTTACGCAGGTCCGTGCTACCCCCTCTCACCGATGCCATGCTTTAGATAAAAAATGTGCGCAATTTAGTAACACAAACTTTACACTAAAAAGGTAACATATGTGACCTCATGTTGATGTAAAGACTCCCAATTTTTCAAAAATGTTGGTTGAGGGTTGTCTCTCTAATTCCTCCTACCCTGGTACCATTATGTTTTAGTCTCTTGAAAGGGAGTTTTGTTATAACTTCTCCTTCAAAAGGTAGCATTCATAGCACCAGATTGCACGAGAGAACATCCAATTTTCAAAAATTATTTACCTTAAGTTTAAAGGTTACCCCTCTCTTAAGAATCCTTCCCAGGCCGGCAATCACCCTAGAGTACTGCACCCTCTCCATAAAAATCATGCGTACGCCATTGTGTGTTTGATTCCCAAGGGGAACCGTGGACACAAAGTGAAACACCTGCATACGTGAAAGCGAAGATGGAGACAACGATGTCTCAGCGGGGCTGTTAATATATTGCTTCAAATTTAAAGGACATGGATCAATCATGTAACAACACGAAGCTATTTAAAATTTTGAATTTAAGCGGGGAAAGACCCCAGGCCAAGATAGGGTCCCTACTGGTAAGTGCGTAAACATTAAATGTCCCAGATTGACACAAATTGCCTATACGTAATTTTCTCGTATGGATATGATCGTGTATTGCGGATGTATCCCCTACCTTTTCCAGCTTGTCGGGTAGGTAATTAAAGGATTCTTTTAGATCGTAGACATCTGTGTCCATATTCAACCTGAAAAAATAATGAAATATGAAAAGTTAACAGAAGCACAGAGGTTTAGAGGTCAAGTTTGCTACTGGAACTGGAAAATGTATAGCAGCGTAGGTTCAGACGATCTTTACCCACGTAGGCATAAAATCCATCGTTAATAATTTTATTGCAGTTACTACTTGCATTGCAAATTCACTTTAAAAACATATCGGTAAAGTAAATGGTTCCGGAAAGCAAGTAAATTCCACTTTGACACGTTGCAGTAACCATTATGAGCGTAAGTATTTGTAATTTGGCCGGTTTAATAATGCAACCTAGTTTAATTACAGCCGCAACTCAGAAACCGGGGCTTCATGATACGTTTTTGCTAAAACCTAACATGAAAATTAATGCAATATTGACGCGCATATCTATGCAATTCACACCACAAATTTTAAATCTTTTTCAAAGTATAGAGTTAGGTTTTGACGTTCTTGAATTGGGGATTAGTACTTAAAGTTCTGAAATTGATAATGATAAGCCCTAGTAGTAACCAATAGACCGTTAGGACAAAAGAAAACCACAATACACTCTACCTGCCCAAAACAATGGAAAATTTTAGAAAAAAAAACACTTCTTGTACAGTCAATTGATTTGTACAATGGTACCAAAATAAAATTCCGGTAGGTCACTGGAGGAATGATAGATGAGTGAATAGGCTAGTGCTAATTCATGCAACATTTTGAAAATCAATGACGTTTAGTACCATAAAGATTTTTGTACATTTTCTGTCTTTCGAGCAGGGTAAAAAGAATGCAGATTTTAACGAATATTTCAACCCGAGAAAATATTTTCTTACCGTTCCTGATTGACGCTTGTGAAACCAAACCGACTGTTAGGAACAACCTTGAACATATCATACTTCATTTTCTCTTCCATGCCGGAGGTAAAGAAAATTTTCGACTTCTCGAATGCATCTTTCATCTTAGGTAAAACAAAAAAGTACGCTTTTACTTTCATGTCTTAAAAAGGTGAAGTATTTTGAAAGTGACGACAGGATAGAAAGCAATCTCTCAAGACAGCTTCTGTTGGCCTGTAGGGGCTGTAGCCATATCGTTAATTAAATGAAGGGAGCAATATAGTTTAACAGTGATGTGAATTGTGTGTAAGGGGCGAGATAAACATGAATTAGGCTTGTACAATTAATAGTATATCCAATAAGGGTTTATACTTTACATACAATTTTTTTCTGAACATATCCGGCTGCTGCAGTTAATAAGATAGTTTCCCAGTTTCAGTATCCAACCTATTGGCTCAAGTCGAGGCGGTCACGGCCTTTTTTGCAGTTGCGGTTCCCTGGTTTGTTTTCCCTACTCCATTGCTTATGAGGAGCATCACGTTCAACGGCAGAAGGTTCTATTTAGAGTTTTTTGGTACGACTCGACCTTGGGATGGAACCCGGGCCTTTCGCGTGAGGAGCGGTCCATCCGGCTGATGCAAGGATCGGCAACTAAATGTCTTTTCCGAAACATTGTCATGGATATAACTACTTGTCGTTTCCCACACCAGCAGTGCATTATGCACCCCTCGTGAACTATTCATAACTTCAAGGGTAGCATGGAAATTGCTAATGAAGGATGATCATATTGAAGACAATTTAAATTCTAAGGCGACGTAATTAAGAGTAAGTTACAACACTGCCTTTGCCAGGAGAAGGGGAACTCGTTGTGCCAAACTTCTTATCAAACATTGGTGTCTTTCCATCACTCTATATGACATATCCAACCAAGGCTAGGGACAGCAAATCCCAACTTGAACAGAAATTTTCTATTCTAGGCAAAACATAGTTTATTTACTAAAAACATTCAGTGTTAAGCCAGTTTAATAAGGGCCGCCGTCCTCTTCGACGAAGAAGGAGTCATCTCAATTTTAGTCGCCAGTGTTCGTTACTTTCGTAAGAAAACCTTGTGCATCCAATAAGTGGGGTAAAATTCAGTGAATCGTTTAAACCTGAATTGAATATTACCGAATCCAAACCTTTCGCATTTATCACGTTTTGTTACACATATCTCTATTTGGCAATGAATGAAAATAAGAGAAACGAACCAAATAATGCGATTTATGCTAAATGTTAAGGGTATCATGCTATTTTTATCCCATAGAACGAACAGTCAGGGTTGGAAATGAATTGGGAAAGTCGAAGATTGTTCGTCAATGCCACCCTGTTTCATGGACTTCTGAAGGTAAAGCACAACGCATTAAGCAACAATTTTATCAATAAGTTCAAATTTATGTAAACGTTGCCCCTTTTGTGTAAGTTTTGTCCAATTATTTAATTTCTTCAAGCAAAAATTCGCAATAACTTGAATAAGTTAATTAATAGATACCTGGCATGTGGGTTTAACTTAATTTGATATTTTACGTTGAACCTCATGGACCTAACCTTGGGCCAATGTTAGATACTGTGCATAGTACTAACGTAATAGCCAAATGGTTGGTAATTTTCCCAGTTCCACTTTTCGCCATGCTTTCAGATTCAGTCTTAGTAAGTTAGTATTTAACTGAGAATAACACTGAAGTGACTGTGTAATGTGTGCTTGGTTATGCATCATTTAGTAATCGGGAAGTCGTCGACCGAAACGGTCGTCTAATTCCGATGTGGCATTCACTTGCAAAGTAGATTATGATTGCGTATCTCATTTGTATTCGAGCAGGATTCATTATTAAAATTAAGAGCAATCTGTGCGTGGTTCGGAATGCTGAATGCGAATATTGACTTTCTTGCTTAGAACAATAGTTTTAAGAAATATTCAAACAGCCCATCACAGCAAATTCTTTTGGGGGCCATTTGTACCAATTCCATTAACCAAAGGTTTTCAGTGGGTTCCAAATGTTTCTAAAGGGTTTCCAAAAGAATTTGGTGTATGCAAAGGGTAATTTCATTATTCCCTTTTAGATTTTTCCAATATCCATTAACAACCAGAGGCAGACCTAAGACATGAATACATTTGTCTTGGTTAAAACTATTCTCATGGCTACTTAATTCATAATCTCAAAATTGCCCCCAATCGCAGTCCTACGCAAAACATTAGCCCAGCACCAACATCACTAGACTCGACAATACTCTAAACTATTTCTGAGCCATGAAGACCATTCTATTCACATCAGGTATTTGTCTGGTACAATTTGAATAAAACGTACACTTATGCTTTAACGTGGAACATTCTTACCACGTCTGTCGCCATTCCAGTGTTCTTCAAGTAAAAGAAGCCAATAGTCGTCAGGGCATGGTGGATCTCGTCGACAAGTTGAGGAAGTTTGTCCTTGTCAGGAAATTCCTTTTCCAAGCTGTAGGCATCAAAGTCTATAACTGCTATTCCATCAGACTCCATGCCGTTCATGTTATTTAGTCGCCTTTTTCGAAAGTTCTGATCATTCTAGCTCTAGTTAGGTAGGAATAGTATAATAGACCTATATGGTTTAATATGGTTTATTTATAGCTACAGTATATCTGGATGGCAAGTTGCCGTCACAACTGCGAATAATAGCTTTATTAATATCAGTATTCAGAATGTTTACAACCTAATATACGGCTCTGTTAACCATGCATTGGTACGGACCTGTCTGTTAGGTGCCCCGACCTTTACATTAATAATAACTCAGTCTACAGTAACTGCTATGAAGCCTCGTATTCACGCTTTATGGACTCTTCAGTCTGACCTTGCACTTCATAATGATAGTACATTTCAACCCGTTTCTACGGAGCGCTCCCAATGCCATAAATACCAACATACGAAATAAAACATTGAGTTTAAATATGAAATTTTGAATTACAAATTGAAGTGAAAATTTTCAAATTTCATTGACCCATTAACAAAAAGGATGTCCAACCCACCAGTAACATGTTGTTAATTTTTTAGGATAAACGTATTTTTTCTCTTTTAAGTAATATTTATGTATGTCCGGATATGCCGTGTTTTAAACCACGCCATCTGCCGTGAATCCAGTGTCCTTCAAGACCCATACGGAGAGCGCGGCTGTCACCCATCTTTACTGTTTCACGCGGAGCTCGAAACTGCAGGTAGGTACCCGACAATTCAGCCACAACAACGAGAGGGACAATAGTTTAAGGTCACGGGGTCAATAGCCTACGGAAGCTGATGCGGGGCATGCTACGCCCACTCACGAGGCGCGCAAATATTCCCCGTTTGGAGCACAACGGTAAAGGGCTAAAGGCAAATTGTTGTTAGGGCATGACGAATCTCGTTGACAAGTTGATGTTTTTTCTTGTCGTGCTTTGGGCGATTCTGTCTCCAGGCTGTAGGCTTCGAAATCTACTACTGCTCTGAAAGAGTTTACGCTGTTCGTTTTGTTAATCATGTATTTTGAAAGTTCAAATCAATCCAGCCTTGGAAACTGGCAGGCGTCGTCAAGTTCGTTAGAAGCCTGATCCTCTTGCACAGACAGTTTCAATTCTCCTAACACACGTAATAACTTAAGCCTCTCCCACAAATATCTAGAATTCATCCTCATCCAGACACAATCTCAGTTTATTGCATCAGGGTGAGCATAAAAGACTTCTTGTTAAAGGGTGAGTATACAAGACCCGATATGTAATAAAGACTCTCACAGCACAGTACACGCTGTGTAAAATAAGCATCTGTATTCTACATTTTTGGACCAGGTGTCAATAAAAGAGCTGTTAGTGTCAATTGATCATTTCTGTAGACCACCACAAAACGTGTAGTTTGGGGTGAGAGGATTGGCTCTTTAATATCGACTAATGCCTCTATCTATAACATGTGTATGTTCTTCTCTATTTGCCCTATGCAAAACATGAAGGTCCCATTGCGACAAGCATTTTTAACAAGACATCGTGTAATTTTTCGAGTTTTCATTTTATGCAGCATATGAGTTTGTATTTAAAACGCTGGCTGAGTTAAATTTGTGGTTTCATACTATTTCAAAAACAAGGAATACGTTTTTGAGTGAGAAAACCTCTTTTTGTGGGGTTAAAAAGTATCAATTTATGAGATTTGTGCCTGGGGTAAAAACGTTTTTCATTCCAAACTTACATATTTCACTCAATATAAATGGCTAACTTGTAGCAACGAATATATTCTCACGTTTAAGCGTTTCAGGGAACCGTTTGTCATAGATATCAGGGTGCGAAGAGTTTGTTTCCTTTGTAGCTGTAGTTTTGCCTAACGTGCTGTGAATTAAATTAACTTTGGGGAGAAAATCGTCATTTAATTTTTTTTTTTTTCAGCTTAAGACATCGTTTCAAAGTATAATATATTTATCGTACCTTAATATAGAGCAACTTAGAAATTTGGGGTTAAAATGAACAAACGATTGTTTTGTGTAATAAAAACCTTTCCATATGTGTACCTATAAAGTCTGGAGTGTCGGGAATACATGGGTTCGAGGTTGCTAAATGTATCACATTCATACTACTTGCACTGTTATATATGGTTTCACCATTGAGATTTTAAGTGTTGAAATTGATGGAGAGTTCTTTCGCTTAAAGTTATAGTTAGTTACTATTCCATTAGCCAATTACGGCCGGGTGCCGATCGCCGTAGGTAATCACAAGATATACTTACGGCAATGGATGAACGCGTTCATTTCAAGGCTACTCCGTTTTAAGTGGGCTGTGCTGTTGAATGTGGTTATTGAGGAACGATTTTTTCCTCAGTCGTTTTTCAAATAAAATGTATTGTTTGAATAAACAAAGTTGCGCAAGTATTGAAATGTGCGTTTGAACAGAGCAATGAGGTCTCGGGACCAGTTAATGCTTCCACTTGAAGCACTTGCATCAACTCAGATCGTGCAATACACTGTGCTAATGCACAGCCAACGTGTTTTTTGCACCCTGTGATCTACGATGCTGTTTGGAATGCGGTACCTTGCACAAATCGCATGTGCTAGTTCAATAAGTCAGGAATTACGTTGCCGCGTGGAATTGTGATAGGGCACGTGACAACGTATGGTATACAAAAGGTGCCCGACAGTTTTCCAGATTTCATCCGCCCCGTGCAGCAACAACATTAGGCATGTATTTTAATAGTCTCGTTCAAACGAACGAAAACAGAATTCAGCCCTACTTTACGGAATGTTAAAATGCGAATAATAAAAGGGCAGCCCAAATGGAAAACCATACATAAATCCATTGTGTAAGAATGATGTCACCGCCAAATTTTTAAGGTAAACTCAAATTTGGGAGCACGCGTTGTAGGTGCCGGATTGGTGCATCCCGACAGGATTTGCGCATGTGCATAGCCCCGAATTACCGTACTCGTTTATCGAAAGCTACCATTAGACTACTGGAGTTTGACACAAATCCGATCGGCGCTTGTGTTTAGTGACAGTAGGCAGTCATTTGTGGGGTCCATCAGCCTTAAATCATCGTCATTTATCATCTACATGAATTTCAAGCCCTCACATTTAATGAAACTGAGAGAATTAGGATTTAATTTAGTGTACAACCACCTATGAAACAGGTAAACGAGGAAATTGAAAGACTAAAGGTAATGGACCCCCAGTTATGTCCGACTAAACTCGGACCGTCACTTTACTGTCGGGATTCGTGTGTGGTATGAAGTCGCTAATTCACAGGACACTGAGAAGGTTTATTTGATTCCCAAAACATGATGGCAAGTTCGCCTGAGATGCAGCAAAGAAGTAAAGCAGGAAGGAACAGAACTTCATTTGATATTTTATTCTTTAATAAGTCAAAGAGAGAAATAGCGCAGAGAAATCAAACAAATTCAGTAATAGACAGTGATTCTGATTTACATAACAGTATATATATATTTTAAGAGTTGTGCAATTGCCTCTGTAGTATGTATTATCAGTTAGGCACAATAGGCATCTTCTTGGTAAAATAAAACAAAAACTAGCGGTCATCGTAAGTAATGTTAGTTTTATTTGGCAATTTAATGCCTGATGCGTTAGAACACAGGCAAGCCGACTGTTTTAGGGTCATCATTGTAATGTCATCAATGCAATTTTGGATGACTAGGCCTAATGTATTTTGTGCAATACTACAAACTGTAACATCTCCCCCTTCCCCATGCAAACAATCAGATTCGATGCCTATATATTCAAAACTTCTGACACGTTTTTTATTTAACACGTTGTGTAGCATGAAACAAGATCAATAAAACCTATTAATTATAAAACTTAAAAAGCATTTTTAATTTAACACTTTGTGTAACGTTGATCGAAGTCAATAATAACCAAATAACAAATCAAAAATTGCCTCCATATTAGGGATTTAGGAAACAGAAACTTTTTTAAGAGAGAGAGTGAGCTTTCAGTATTTTAATTTCTTCGTGGCATTAATAAGTAACTAACAATGTACTGTAATGATACAATGACACATTTTCCGCCTAATTTTGAGATAAAGGCCTTATAAATAACTTCATTAAATAAATGCTTCATTTATCTTTTAATTAAATCATACAGTTTACTTTGAAATGCAATCTTAATTTACACAGCTACGCTAACCACTTGAAACATTACGGTTACACCAAAAACCACTGGGTTCTTTCTTTGGTAAGCCTGGGTCTTTATACTCTCTCTCTCTCTCTTTTGGTTCGGTATAAAATTCATGATCGAATGTATAACTATAACACTTTCGACCTGCATATTCTTACATGACATCTTCGCCTTAAAGAAGCAATGTTTTTGAATATTGTTCTGTAGAAATTATGAATTTATTATGCTAGTTTAAAACTGAAACCTTTTTTCAATGTTGTTGAGAGCTTTTGAGCCAAGTATTCACCACTTGTTATTGGTGGATATTTGCCAGATCCGTCGATACACTCAACAAGTTCATCGTAATCGGGTTGTCCAAAGAAAATGATGGACTGACGGCTTTTTCTTAATTCCTCCTCAGATTCTGGGAGCAGGACACGATGTTTCTGTGAACAATGTGAATTTAGAATAGTTAAAGGAGACTGCAACAAAGATGTTATACAGCTGAAAGCTAGGAGAAAAGAATTATTCCACCGCATCTGCTGAATAAATCTAGTCGAATTAGTATTTCCACAATAATTTTGTATCGGTTTTTCAATTACTTTCCCGCCTTAGTGAACCCCATGATTTGAACAGCCATCATTTTTGGTTTCCCGAAAGGGAAAACCTTTGGACTCATGCAGACAACACTTTTGCAAAACATGTGTAGGGTCGTGCATTTTAGTGTTGGCGTGGTCTATGGCTCATCGACTTTCTTAACATTGGTTCACAACTACTGCGCGACCACATAATTGTTCACTGTCTGAAGCCAATACACGGCTGTATCGAAAATTGGTTTTGACGACCCAGCCAGACGGACGAGACAATTTAAACGTGGGCAATTGTGTGCTCTGCTTCTGCAAAAAATAGTATTGTTTGCAATTGAAGAAAATACCAGAACACTCTTTATTCTGCTTGATTCATTTTATACATCTTATGATAACAGATTTTTACTTCATAGTTCAAACTTTGAGGGACAGCAACTTTTGACGAGAGAAATATTTTTACCTCCTTTGAAATGTTTCTAACCTTCTTTGGGCTTTGAGTTACGTGAAAGGTATCTTTCGTGTTTCAAATGAGATTTAGAACGTTTGGAAGCAGAGAGAAAGCTTACAGAAGAAAGGCATATGCGTTACCACTTTGGGGGAAGGCAATCATTCCCTCAGCAGTTATTTAAAGGTTTTCAGGTAGCTTTTCAACGGGGTTTAGTAGAAGAAAATCCACACCGTGTCCTTCAAACCCTGTCGCAATTCCTTTTCCTAACTCATTGTAAACATTGGTTACTTTTGTTAAAAAATACAGCTGCTTTTCAATAAAGCCACAAAAGTTATAATACTTACTTTGCTGTGTAAGATAAATTGGTTCTGTTTAAATTGTGTGCAGGTTTAATTAATCTCTTGTAAACATTATACATTGTTTATTTTTTTTCTTCTTTTTCTTCTCTTTGTATATTTGTTTTGTTGTCAATAAAGTTGTTCCTTCTATGAAAGGGGAAAAAATATTGCATGTTATTGTATATAAATCTATTCATTTGAATAATTAAAATGTGTAATGTTAATGTGTAATGAGTAATGTTAATTTACCGCAATTACATAATGAGTTATGATATTAATGAAAAAAAAAACAAAGCAACAAAGTAATGTAATATGGGCACATTGTCTCTGGTTTTTTTGTTTTACTGTGGGAATTTTAAAATATCTTCGCCTGTAGATCAAGCATTAACCTTCACCATTCGTAGAGTACAATCACTACTGTTGCCATATTTCCTGCAGCGGCATCAAAATTATAAATACATTGGATATCTTGTCAAATTAATGAGCCGCGATGACATCACAGATTTACATGCTGCACCAAATCAAAAGAAAAAGTTGCATTACTTTAAAAACTTTTATCTTCCGAACGCTATGCTATTGAGATGAAGTTTTCGCCTCCTAAAAAGGAAATTTTCTGTATATCTTGAAGTTAATGAATTTTGTCTCCAGAATATGCCTTTAATTATCTTTTCGGGAAACGTTTCACATTTCAGTTTTGATTTAGTTTTAAAAATCAGAGCGTTTCAAAATGTCACACACCGTTAGTTATACGATGTCGCCGTCATTCACTGCTTATGGAAGGTATACTATTACACGGACTGAAGTACAGATGTTTAAGAACACAAAAAACTGTGTACTCACACTTGACATGAAATCATGTCTATTGAAGGATTAGTTAAAGCATTGCCGATATCAATTTCAAATCTTTTTGTACTGTTCATGACCTCATAGACAGTACCTTAGGCACGCTTCCCATTTTCGAGTGACAGTTCTTTCGCTCAATGTTTCTTGATTCTCAGTGAGTGATTTGCTCTACAATCTAGCTCATTATGTAGAGTGAGTCATGTAGACGGGAACAAGACTTCATGGTCACTTTTGGTTATGATATGGCCTAAAATTAGCGGGTTTTATTTTGGCATTTATGTACTTTATTGTTTTGTAAAAGAATACTAGAGTAAGTCAAATTTGTAAACATTATACTTGCTCATCACACAACAGCCGCTTCGTACCGGTAGTATATCGCGTCCACGTACAGTACGGTCGCTAACAAGCTAAAGAGCACTTGTACTGTCCTATCTCGCAGGTGCTCGTAGTTCGCCGCCGAAGAACAGCCATGACATTTATGTACGCATCAAGCATTTGATGTTAGCTCCCTTGCTATGTTTCCTAAGGCTTGCCAAATGCTAGGTGTATCTTGAGAAATAATAAGAACTTATCCTTCTCTACTAACGAAAACCATAGCAGGCAGCCATCTTACTATAATTACACGTACGGTAGCGACTATCTACGTATAGGACGTTAGTGCAGTCTGCTCTGTCTGGATAAAGGAAGTCTGAGTTATACATAGCTTTTATTAGGTCTAGCAGTCGGTTACATAATGCTTCGTCTTTTCGGTTCGAACGGTGGCGACCGATTTTCGCATGATCCTCTGTCCATGTTTATATAGGAGGTCCGTGGGCAAAACATACGCCCAAAGGCCCACCGCTGCTCGTGTATATCATTCTCAGAATGATGTTCACTCTCAGAAATTAGCACAGGTGTCTATACGGTACTGTTCTTTTTGTCTGCACTAAGGGTTACCAAAGGCCTATTTATTTTCTCGCAAGGAGGACATGCATCGGCACCCTGGTGATGAGGTCTAAGAGGAGGGGAGCCTCGATGGAGAGCTTGGATTTTTGTTGCTTTTCAGTGATGTCTAGATGCAAAATGGTGCAATATTTGTTCTTTTTTTCTAGAGTTTCTTTTTACTTGGTTGAAGCAAAATTAGGGAAAACCTGTCAGATCTTGTGACAAATACATGAAATCCGGTAGAGTGGCGGTAATTTTACACAACCGCCCGGACACCAGCACGAAGAATAAAAATAGGATGTGTCCTGGAAAAACCGAACGTCTAGTAACCCTACCTGTAGTGCCACTGTGAGCACTGTAGGCAGACTTTGCGACTTCCTGTTGATCACTGCAGTTACTCGGCACTGCATGAATAGCCAGCCTGAGTGGTGATTCTTCAATTAGTCTGATAAGCATTATTAGAAATAATGTTGTCCGCTAGTCGAAAGTAGCGAAGGATTAATATCTAGAACAATTAAGCAACCAACACAGAACTGCGTTGATTATATTCAGGTATATCACATCGGCTAACAAACGTGAAAGGACGCTATTCTAAGCTTTAGTACGTACCAAAGTACGTTGGCACAGAAACAACCATGGAGAGTAAGTGGTTGCGATTTTCGTAACCACATTTTCTAGCTTAACGTTAGGACCTCACAAAGTGGCAATGGTCCATGTCGCGACCAAAGTTAGTCAAACTGGTGCCGCGTTTGACTAACAGGTTATTTAGTCAATCCAACTTGACTAATTAGATTGACTTATTTATAGTTATTCAAGACTAGTTACTCCAGCATGTTTGACTAATGTAAATGGAGTGTTTGACTAACATATGACTAAGTTTAAGCTTGTCAAGCCGATGTCTTTTTTGAATAAATTACGGTCAGTTAATCAGACAAATGTTAGTCATGAGTATTCTTTGTTAGTCAAGGATGTCTGATCAACTCGCTCCAACAGTTCGTTTGTTATACTTGTTTTTTCACATTGAAGCATAACCAAACCTGCACACATGAGAATGTAATATTCACAAATCGCCCAAAATTACTTTTGATGGGCTACATTATTTTATTTACCAAATCATACAACAGTTAACATTGCCGTAATCATCAAGCCATGCAGAGAGGAAGATACGCATATGCTGAAGTGAAGTGTCTTACCACATACACATAGGCGGGATTACGGGGGGCACGGGGGCACTTGTCCCCTCACCTCCACTTTTTTCCAGAACTTGTTTTTTTTTTTACGTCTTAGCCTGATTGCTTTTGCTTCAAAATACAAGCTGGAACTAACAGAACAACGCAAGTGATACTTAATCAAGTTGTATAATGTTCAAACAGGTCATATACCGCATTGAAAACTTAATAAAAACAATATTCTTCCAATAAATGTCTCAACGCTGTTTTTTTTTTTTTTTTTTTTTTTTTTTTGGACAAGCTTGGCGTGCACCCGTTTTTAATATGTCAGGATTCGAGGTTACTTCTTGTAGAACACCTCTTCCATTGTCACTGAAACTACCGTAACTACCGGGGCAGGGAGGCGGTCGTCTTCTGGTCCTCTTCTCTGACCAAGTGCCCCCAAGCTCTCTCAAAAGGACGATGATCTTATTTGACCCCAATCTGGAGCTCACTCTTTTTCGGCTGAAGTGAAAAGGGGCCCACCCTTTCTCTAATTTTCATTATTTCCTGTAATGAGATGTCTCAAAAGTCCATTTTTCGGCGTGTTCTGCGCGTAACATCACAGATAAGAACTCTGTAAAAAATCTCATGAAAAGGACTGTATAGGAAACCAACGGTACGTTTTTGCTTTGTGCAAATATCCTCAGGGGTCACCTTTATTCAGCTGTAATGAAAATGGACCACTCTTTGTCTAATTTTTTTTTCAATATCACTATTGAGAAGAAGTAAAAATTTATTTTTTTTGGCCCGCTCCGCGCGTCCCTTTACAGGTAACGGCTCTGTGAAAGTCACCTGAAAAAGACTATATAGGAAACCAGAGTATGTTTGTGCTTCAGTAAGAATGTCTTTAGGGGACCACCGTTATTCAGCTAAGGTTTAAAGTGGCCCATCCTTTCTCTAAATTTCATTCAGTTTCATGGACGTTTTGATGCAATGTCCTCGTAACAAATCGAAATCCAATGTCCAAAGTGCAATAATCCACTGTCAAGGTCCAGGAACAAACAGTGTACAGTATACAAGCAGGGAAATCATTCAGTGTGTCTGTCATACAGGAAATTTCTCTGCTCTCAGGAAGAATGTTTAGCTGATGACACTTCTGTTGCTGACATGCTGGTAATTAACACAGATTCTGCCCAAGTTATTCGGGGTCTTGTCCAGTCACTCCAGTGAAACTTGCTTTGCTTCGACAACAATAGGATCCGCCCCACTTTTAGCACTCCAATGACTATGATATGAAACAAGATTTAAAGAATGTTTAGAGATGTAAAGTGAAATGGTCTCACCTCCATTTACGAGAAAACTCTAATGCCAGGGCCGCAACAAAATGGCGTCGCTGTAAGGACCTCGTGCTCGGCGATGTAGTGGAACTGATATTACCGCCGCACGCAACACCTCAGTCCCAAGCAAAAATTGTCGAGCTGCCAGCTGCTGCCCGACTACACAGGACTGATGTGTTTGTGAGACGAATGATTTCTCGTAGATATCTCCGAGATTTTGGTAGTTAATTCCAAGTGCAGTAAGTACTGTCGTGTCAAAGTCGAGGACGGTCAATTCGGAACTTCAGCGGAGTTGGTGTCCACGTCTTTCCTGCGTCGCTGACTTGATTCTAGTGAGGACCTCCTGACCGTTACATGCCTGCTCACCACGAAGGTCGTACGCGTGATTGGTCAGTCTGGTCCACTGCAAACTTAGCTTATGTAGATAACAAGTTGCACTGGGACAACCTATGAATATGTATATTTTGCACTCGAATGCAATTATTTGAAGTGCAAGTGCTACAAATGTCCACTGTGTCCATGTCCTGTTGTAACCACATTTCAGTTTCCTACCTCCAATCAAGGAATTGTAAATTGCTCATTCACATTTGGAAACGTCGTATGTACGCCCTATAATTAAAGAATAAAAAGCATCTGTAAATAATATGTGCCTCTTTCAATGGTTTCCCTAACTGAAGGCCTGGTAGTGAAAAATATTGAATTTCATTGTTTGGGGAACTTGAAAAGGCAGTATAGGCCTAATTACACCTTCACGTTTGGTATAAAAACAATTGCTGAGCAATCTCTGATGTACTGTAACAATCGATGGGAACTTCTTTCATTTGAACATTCCAAATAGATTTTAGTCCTTTACAAACCGCAGCCTGACATGAACTATCATATTTACAATACAGCGTTAGGCCAGGGCTCATACTAATAGGCCACCGTCGTTGTAACATCGGATACTGGTACTACTGACGTTGGTATGTAATGCACTAAATACTAGACGCACGAGAAAACAATGGAACGAGATATAAAAAAACCCGAGGGCCCAGTCCACTAGCTTTTAAATTACTGAAACATTTTAAGACAACTTACCTGCTGCCGTGTGAGAACATCGCCAAAAATCACGAAAGGTTTACACTCGGTTGCTGCTTGAAGTTCCGCCTCGTAGACAATAAATGATCGTCTATTAACTGACGGTATACAGCAGGGTCTGTACAGTACATTTCCAATTTGCATGCAGTGTTGTATGCATTGTATTTTCATCGCATCATTGCTCTTTTACACTGCCTGTGTAAGCATGCACTGTACTGTAATCTACAGTGTATGCATTGTTTGTGATTCTGCATATAACAATGTCACAAAGGAATGTAAATTGGTGCCAAAAAGTTAGTCTAGCCAGTATTAGTACTAAAAGGTTAGTCTAGCTAAATAGGTTAGTCCATCACTTGAGTTAGTCAAGCTTTACAATGCAAGGAGTCTATTCAGGCTAGTCCAGCATCACATTTACTGTTAGTCAAGCAATGGAAATTAGTCGTTCCATAATACGGGTTAGTCCAGTTTCTGCCATCAAAGTTTATTGGTAAAAAAACCTTAAAATGTTAGTCAATCATCTGTCTTGACTAATTGATGGACTAACAAGTTGCTAGTCAAGCTTCCAGTTGACTAACTTATGTTTTCAGTGAATGTGCACTCATGTTTAACCTCTTTTCCTCAACTATTAGCAAAAGTACAGATATGGTCATGTATTTTCAAAAGCACCTTCGTGTAAAAATCCAAGCACAGGTTGCCAAAGACATGGGCTACCTTCTTCGGGACAGTCCAGAAAATTTCTTTTCCTTGTTGTCCTACCTTATTGTATGTTTACTCAGGCCACAAAAGATGCAAAAAGAGTTAAATCTTCCTGCACCCATTTCTTCGTGAAAACAGAAGGATCATATCGTCTTTTTCAGGAATGATTAGTATGACAAAATCCTGCTGTTGTAAGTTCTATCACCTCCAAAGTCTCCAGTCTTTCTATCCAACCCGAATCTAAACATAAAAATTACTAAAGCTAAAGTGTTCAAATACTCTTCTTGTAACGGTAGTCTAACTTTTAGAATCCTTAAGATAATCCGTCATCTATGCTTCAGCTCGCTCTTCCCTCATGGGGAAATTTGCCTTCTATTGCCCAAATCTGGGCGTTCTTTGACTTACACATATTGCAAAGTGACTAAATATACTTTGTAGTATTGCAACCTTGAAGAGACTCCGTGTGCTCCGGGATGTTGGGTTACCCTGGCCCCAAGTCTCTGTTTTTTAAGAGAACTATACACACTACCGTATTTAAAGTGACGAAACCTACAAACGAAAACAATGAAAGGCAGGGTAAATTTTGTCCTCGTACTTACAGCAGCTACAAATTTGTCTGTGGTCCATCTCTGCATTAGGTCTCCGATATTTACGACAACAGTTCCGTCGATAGGTGGAGCATCAGTCCATTGTCCCTTGAGATTCTGCACCTGGCAACAGCAAAAATGTTCATAGGTAAGGAAAACGTTGCATTAGGTAACTTGGCTCTCTTCTTTACAGGCAGCTTATTTCGACGCCAGGCGAATATGGATGTAAGAAAAGCATTTAGCCCGAAAATTTTAGCTCCTGTTTGGTAGGTAACCAACTCAACAAGTTAGATCAAATCTGATTTTTTTTTTTTTTTCAAAAATAAATTCATATTCTTGATGAAAACCCAGCTTACCTTGACCGGCC
Source organism: Holothuria scabra (assembly GCA_037179385.1). Taxonomy (NCBI): domain Eukaryota; kingdom Metazoa; phylum Echinodermata; class Holothuroidea; order Aspidochirotida; family Holothuriidae; genus Holothuria; species Holothuria scabra. The sequence continues at coordinate 34,047,144 of CM074197.1, forward strand.
AGGGCCTGGGACTGAATCAAACCTATTGATTCCCTGAGCTTCCGATATTCAAAGTTCACCGCCTATCCATTCGAGAACAACACAGCTCGGCTAATGGACCGTCATATATACAAACGCCAAGCAAAAAAACCTATTTATTTCCCGTCTGTGTACCCTGGCAAATAAAACCTTCCGCCTAAAGACTGCTTTATGTTGCTTAAGAGTTAAGAAAATTACATCCCTTTAAAATTTAGATGAGTAAGTTTATTTACTAGCTACTCAGCGGTAATCAGTCGACATTTCTATACAACTCTCCTTTGTCTCCAAGGTGACAAAACCTTAATCATTTGTCTTTTCTAATCGGATGATCCCTACTTGTCTTTGACTAATGAGACATTCATTGATACTTGGTAATACTCCTCAACTATACTAGTCCATACCTTCAGTCAGGTGACCATACCAATTTTGGAATAAACTCATTTTGGGCTGTTCCATTTTACTCATAGTTAAGCCATTTTGATGTGGTAATTATAAAAATGCACTTCTTTTCATGTTGTTTTAGATCGAAATATTCTTTTGTATGAATAAAAAAGGGTGAGAACCCTGCACTAGATCAAACACTCTCGTGCGTTAAGGCCGGGTCACACTTCAGCGATATTGGATCGCATTCCGTTCCTATTTTTTCCGTTCCGTTCCTATTATTTGCGAGTTTTACTTATCAATATCCTTCATCTTTTGTCGAGAGGGCACAGCAAATTTTCAAACCCGCAGAAATGTATGTTTTTTATGGCGAGAACTACTGCCATTGTGTGTGATGCTCCGCATGAGAAATGGAGTAGGGAAAACTAGCCAGTGAGCCACAACTGGAAAAAGGCCGTGGCCGGCTCGACTTGAACCGAAAGGTTGGAAACTGGGCCGTAAAACTCTATCTAACCTAACCTTTATCGCGAGAACACGAAATTAGAGGTTATACTTATTATTCCGAGACGTTACATCCGCTAAGAGCTTTTTATCGGTTACGCGTAGTGCGATAAAAGTAATTGGTCAATGTGACGTCACGAAATGAGTAGTTAACACTTCATTTCTGTTTTCCTCTCACACGGATCATACATTAACATAGGTTGGCAAATTTTTGGTTCTTTCTGACAACGGATGGGAAGAAAATTTAACTAAAACTCACAAAAATCGGATAGAGGACCGATCCGTTATCGCTGTAGTGTGCCCTGGTCTGGATTCACTTGGGGTGGCCTTCGTGCAACACTTGCATTCGAACCACCGGTCGTGCATTATCCTGGACTAACACTGTCCATCATTGTTTTAAATTGTAGGCTAATATTCATTGCTTGATTCATACTACACTTTGGATTGATTACTTATTTCATCACGTTCAGATGCTCGGAAACAGCAGCATCAGTTGACACCAAATTTCAAAAGGAAATATTTCACGGGGTATCAAAATATTTGATTAAAAATGTCGTAGAAATTTTTCAAAAGATTTGTATGAGGTATAATAAACCTTACACCATTTTTGGCAAATTTTGGAACAATTTTGATAATTGTCCAACTTGAAGCACTAAAATCGTACTGATGGGTAGACGTAACGTAGCTTTTTCAATCGCTACACTGGAAATGTTCCTAAATCTTTAAACCGATCTATCAATATACTTTTCATTGATACAAAGAATATACCAACCTGTAGGCCAGGCCTGTCTTGTGTTAGGAAGGTGATCCCTCCAAAATCTGAATGTTCTCCACAGCGCAGCTGACCAGTAATGACGTCATCTTTATTCACACCAGGGTAAAATAAACTCTTAATGTTCAATAGGCCTCCTTTCTTACCACACAGTTTGTACTTTTTTACGAAAAAGTGTGGATCCTGAAAAAAAAAAAACAATTAAAATTGTTCCGAAATGTAAAAAAATGGTCATACTACAAATTAAAATCGCCTTCACACTTCAACGAATATATTATTTGCGACTGCGAAGATTGAATACAACCTATTTATCAGTAAGTGACTTACGACACATAGGCAGTCAGTTTTTATCGGACTACGCTTATTCGATGCCAATCGGGATAACGTCATGAAATAATTTGTTAACATTATTTGTATTGATCTCTGATGCAAATCATACATCAGCACTGCAGCGTTGGCAAATTGTTGGTTCTTTCCGAACGAAGATGAAGAAGATCCAAATAAAAACTCACAAAAATTGGATCAGAATCCTAAATCATTGTATTGTGACTGCGGCTTAAGATCGTGTCCTACAAGAAAAAGTGACCCTTTCAAAATTATGTGTATTTATCTGTACATCGCTTCCAGCAAATGGTCTACTGAACTTTGAAAAATATGGAATAAGAAAGTTGGTAAGAATTTGTTGTGAAAGTCATGTTTACTCCCTCTCTCTGAGCACAAACCCATATGGTAGCCATGTAACTCGAGGTGCTGAACAATATTCACACTGCAAAAACTTATGAACACTATCACCCAAACACATCTCGAAATACCTTTCCCCATACATGCTGTACCGCCATTACCATATTTTCTGGCTCATAGATTGCTCTTGTCCAGGGTGTTTTAAGTTTTACTAATCCACTGTTAGAGCAGTTGATGGACATATGTCGACATTTCATAGAATCTATACAATACTTGTACCCTATTACATAACAAATACATTTTTACTAAGAAGACACTTTTAAAATGTAAACTCACATCAAGTTGAAGGCCAATTGCCATTACTTCCAGTATACGGTAGAGTAGGATTCGTCCTTGCTCAGAGTAAGAATGTAAAGCTTTTATCATGTCATACCCTTTTTGGTCCCCTCCTTGCAGTACTTCAGCATCGACCTGCCCATGAAATAAATCGGAAAAAAGTCCAACGACATTTTAATATGCTTAGACAAAAAAGACACATCGCAGACTAACTTTTTAATACTCTTCCATAAAACCTTGAATTAGTACATCCTTGGTGTTTATCATTATCTCTGAAAAGAACGTTATTCGTTGGTTCAGAAAAATGATAAATTTTAAGTCATCGGCAGGTTAGGTGAGTTGACGGTTAGAGAAACAATCATACACATACCCTCTTTTAAATGCTGCCAGATGGTGAACCAACTGTTCCCATCAAGGCAAATCGGAAAATACATTAATGTATATTACATGGGTATCTGATTTTCATATAGAAGCATGGGCACAAAGTGATACAGACGCAGGCATGTACAGGCAAGGAAGAAAGAAAACGCTACTTCAGTGGGGCCTATTAACCCTTTACCGTTGTGCTCCGAATGGGGCATATTTGCGTGCCTCGTGAGTGGGCGGAAAAGCGGACGTAGCCCGCCCCGCATCGACTTCCGTGGACCATTGACCCCGTGACCTTAAACTATTGTCTCTCTCGTTGTTGTGGCCAAATGTTCGGGTAGCTACTTGCAGTTTCGAGCTCCGCTTGAAACAGTAAAGATGGGTGACAGCAGAGCTCTCCACATGGGTCCAAAAGGACCCCAAAAAACGGTAAAGGGTTAAAATAAGCCTGTGGAGTGTGTTAACTGCAAAGCTGATGCCACTGCCTCTGCGGGTGTGCACGTAACCCGTTAGCCAAGTGGTGCAGATATTTTAGATTAATGTGTTGCTTTAAATTAAATACATATGACTCATACATATAACTCTAAGAAGCTATTATTTATAATTATGATATTAAAGGGGACAGTCCCGATTCGATATAGGTCCGCGATTGGTAGGTGTGCAAACATGGGAACACACCGAATGACACTAATATCAAGGGTTGTCATACTAGTATAAACATGATTGTACATAGAGGGTGTCTCCTTACCTTTTCTAAATTGTCGGGTACATAGTTGAAAAATTCTTTCAGGTCGTAGACATCTGCGTCCATATTTAAACTACAAAAAATGAAATATGAAAATCCAACAGACGTATTGAGGCTAAAAAAAATGTTGCATCACAGTTCCAAGGAATTTGGCCCACGGAGATGGAGTTCAATCTTGAATATTTGTATTTTAATTACCATTTAAAGACATCGGTAGTATAGCTGGTGTCAGGAAGGAAAACGAATTTAATTTTGACACACAACTTTAATTATCGTAAGTCGTTTCATTTGACAAAGAAAATGATACGATCTAATTAACTTACTGCCTTGTACACCCTGACAGACTTTTGCTGAAAGGCAACATGAAATTTGATGGAATGTTTGCTCACATTGTCATGAAATTAACACATCTTTTACATTTTTATAAAGTAAATAATGCGAGTTTCACATCCCTGGTTTGAAAGGGGGTTAAGTCCGTTCACCACTTTTTCTTACTTTATTCTCCTGCCTTTTTGGTTTCAATTGGCTCTAGAACTAGAGGGAAAGTGGTCTTCGGAATTTAATTCGGCTAAATTGAGCATGCTCCAAATGACGCGGCATGTATAGGGGTCAAAATAGATTTATGTACCCAACAGATACGCTCCATGGCCAAACTCGTCGAAAGAACGCGCATTAATAGAGAGAGATGACCATTTTTTTTTTTTTTTTTTTTTTGTTTTTTATTTTGGGGATTTGAGATAAGACTTGACTGAAAGGTTAGATGTGGAATAGTTCGCACCTTTTATTCGTTAAAATTGGTGCAACTGAGAACACAATCCATCACCATAGAAATGGTTCGCAGGCTAAAGGAGTTACTTGCAATGTATAAAAAAATCTTTGCAACATGAGTGTTATGTCTAAAACGGGCTCAGTGCAGCTCAGAAGTGTTCGTTTTGGTGGAAATCTATCTCAAAACTGAAACAATTTGATATAGATTTACACTACTGTCGGTAAGCTACACATTGAAATGGATTGGATTCACAGCTTAAGGCTTTAGTATTTCTTCGCCTGAGACAACTAGCTACCTACATTTACAAACATGAACGGAAAGGGTGGGCTGGGATATTGACCTAGCCCGAACCTTGTAAGTTGTCAGGATTTGCTTAGCGGGCCTGGTTATGTATTCACAACTTTGTGCAACCATTTGAATCAAACTGTTACATACTGTTTCAGGGCTTCTCTGAGATTTAAGTAGCATCCTCAATGGGTTTTACAGTAGCTCTATTGATTAAATACCATTTACCACTTGATAATAAAATTATGGAATTATAGTTCAACAAAGATATGTGTTATTTTAAAGGGAAATATTCCGTTCGTTTTGAAAGAAAAATTCTTCCTCTCAAAACTAGTATTTATTTACATATAGGTTGAAAGATTATCAAAAAATAAGGCAGTATGGTAGCCTTCTTTTCAAAAAATAATTCAGTTGTTTGTTGTTCAAGAAAAAAATGTTCACCCAAATTTTCAACATTTCAAATGATGCAACTTCCATGGCTCTTCTTGCACATAGTATTTTGAAGAGATATAGCTACCGCTTGGATTTATGACTAAGATTAAATTGTTAGAGTGTCGGAACCATTTTCTTTAAACTCTTTATTGGAACATTTTAAACACAACATTTTCCTTTAATGGAACACGTAGTCCAAAATGGGCTCTGGGCCACTTCTACCCATTCGGCATGACTGGAGCTGGTCCTCTAATATTTTCTTTCACTTTTCGCCCCTTCCCCAAGAAAATAAAAGCTGTTCCAAAAATTGACATCTAGACATGCTTCTTTTTCATTTATTGATATATATAATAAGCACACCCAACTTATGAATATAAATGTTGTTTAAACGTTATGGGTTGGAACTGTGGGAGGTTGAACTTAGCTAGGAACCGTTTTTATTATTGCCCTCATGTGGTATGAGAGTGAATACACCCCCACTTTGACAATACAACGGTAGAGTTTGGAAGGCAGCCACCTGCACAACAGTACCATAATAGTACGTTGATATGTGTGTGTTGGGGGTGAGATGCGTGAATGAGCAAGTGCTTAAATATTTGTGCACTACTTTAAAATCTCGTGAGGTTGGACAATACATCCACCTTGAAGGTTTTTTTTACATATTTTGTCGTTCCTTTTTACTTATGTGCATAATATGATGACTTTGATCAGAATTTTAAGCAAAGAAAACACTGTCTTACCGTTCTTGATTGACAGTTGAGAAACCGAATGCACTATCAGGTACAACCTTCCCCAATTCATACTTCATTTTCACTTCTAGGTCTGAGGTAAAGAAATCTTAGACTTTTCCAACGCATCTTTCATCTTAGAACAAAAAGAGATAAAAAACCATACTAAACCTTGAAACTGGTGAAGTATTTTCACACTGAGGAGAAAAGGGTTCGATATGAATGTGAGGGCATATTATAGCTGTACCCACAGTTGTAACGAATCATGACTCGAGTAACGAATTTCCAAAAGGGAAATGACTCGAGGAAATTATCATGATTTACCTCATAGAAATAGTACAGTGACTGGAGCCATTGACTCGACTCGACCGCAAAATTGGGTGACTCATTACAACTCTTGCTATACCGTAAATTACTGGAACAGAATGTTATAGTTTCGTATGATTTGAATAGTTTTAAGGGACGAGATATACAAAAGTGCATTAAGCCAATTACTTGTATCTAAAAGGAATTTTTTAGTAATGATTGATTGTCTTCTAAACAAATCTGCTGCTGCACGTACCTGGAAAACTGAATGTCCTTTCCGAATCACAATACTCAGATACTCCTTAAACTACTTTTGCATGTGGCATCTAATCATGTATACATCTTCTTAACGTCGTTTCGCGTCGCACTGGCTGGTAATGGTTATGAAATTGGCTGCAGACCTAAGTTCAACTATGGAGCCAACATTGACCTAATGCTGGGCCAAAGTTGGTAAAGTGCAAGGCGTGTATTTGATCCAAATGTTGATTTACCGTTGAATTGCTGTTGAGTAGATGCAGGTTATCAGCTTTGATGCCGTCGTCAATCCGACAACAATCCAGCGTTGGGCCAAATTGACACATTATTGGGCTAAATTTTAGAGGCAGTGCGCGCTTGGGGCTAACGGTGGCTCAGTGGTTGGCGTGTTATTGTCCAAATATCAGTTTGGTAAGTTTTCTGCTAACATTGGGCTACAAGACAGGCCGATTGAGAAAACAATTTTGGCTTCCCTTGTAACAAGAAAAGCATTAGAATTCTCGATAAGAAATATACGTGTGTAATCTCCGACGGAATTTTGCATACGGGGTAACGCTGGAAATCCAGCAGTCTATATTACTGTAACACAATAGTAAATGAAATTTGACATCGACATTCAGGCATGCAGCGTAGCAACAATAGCAGGGTACTCCATAAAGCGCACCTACGCACCGTTGCAAAGTGATGCATATTGTATATCCACATACTATTGTTTTATTCTCACTGGCAGTTTTTTTTCATAACGCAGTTTGGTATATGCTATTTTCATAGCGCAGTGCAGGATATGCTGGTATTATTTTTACACTTCACCTCTTTGGGACGCCACTTTGACGTAAATGTATTCGAATTTGTTATATTTGTTATTGCTGGTATATAGATGGTTGATACAGTTATTATTTGAGAATATCTGAATGTGGCTAGACATATTGTTGTTCCTATGGAAGTCATAGCCGTTGTTTCAAGACGTCCTTTTCTGATAAAAACATTTTCATAGCTCTAGCGCTTGTTGTAGATTTAATGATAACGTTGTTGTTGACGCCAAGGTTACCGTGCTTTTTTTTAATATTGGCATTGCGGTTTATGTAGTTGTTATGGCAACCTTTCAACCGACCTATAGTTGTACTTTTGGCGGCGTCAATCTTCAAGTTAGACTTAACAAGTTATTCAACAAAGAATAAAAAAGTACTGAAAGAACATTGCGGTACAGATTCAACATTTGAAGGACAATGAGGTCTGGCAACACCTGGCATGAGTAGTAGTAGCGATTACCAAGACAGATATTGAGGACGAATGAAGCGTTTCATCTTTAGACGAATCCGATCAGCGATTGTTTTAACTGACTGTATAGGTAGCCCTTAGTGGGGTCCATCAGCCATAAATTTATTGTCTGTACGTATTTTAAACCCTCGTATTCACTGACATTAAAAATTAAGATGCAATTTAGTTTACAACTATCCAAGATACGGGTAGGCAAGGAAAGCGAAAGATGAAGAGGTAATAGACTCTAGTTATGGCCGACTGAAATCAGACCATCACTTGATTTCCGAATTTGTCTATAGCAGTCTATGCTAGTTTAGTCTAATTTAATTTTTTTCATTGAGTCATCAAAACATGCATTAAAAACCCATATATACAATATTACTTGCCTGAAGAAACGTTAGGCACATATCATTGCATGTTTGCATGCATCTTCATCGAGAGAACGTGGCCATATCTAGCATGGACCCCACGGTGGTAATTAAATGTCATGATTATGCTAAAGTTTACTCTTACTGTACAGATGATGACTGTTCTCATAGTGATTCAAGTTGCTCGTTGTAACCAAGGTGATAAGTTTGGAGGTGGAAATAAGATAGCTTGACTGAAAGCACTTTCATGCCAACACAATGACTAAGTTAAATCAGTTTCCATGGTGCAAATTCCTTTCTGTCTCTGTGAACTATTCCATGGTATAATCTTTACTGGGTTATTTTGATTTGATGTTATAGATCTTACTTAAAAGTAAAGTTTGCTTGGTTAAGAAGCATGCATTGTCGGAAAGGCGGAAAGTTGTTCACTGATACATTCGTTGTGTGCCGAAGCTGGTGCGTTTTCAACGCTATATAATCTCCATTTGCGCGCAAAGTAGATTATTATTGTATGGAAAATCCAGTTCAGTGGAGTAACCAGCGGGGGAAGGGGAAAAACTGCCCCCCCCCCACACACACACAAAATAACGGGAAGGAAAGAAAAGAAAAGAAAAAGAGAGGGAAGAAGAGAATAGGAAAAAGAGAAAAACGAGGGGAAGGAAAGGAAAGAAAGGCAGAAGAAATTAGGAAAACGGAAAAGAAGGGGAAAGGAAAAAAGAGAAAAATACGAAAAGATAGAAAGTGGGCTAACTATAACATCAAAAGCAAGATTGATCTACATTTATGGAACACTGTTTTGGTCAATATATGAACATTCATTTAGAAAAATATATGAACATTCATTTAGTCGCCTAAAGTTAACAAAATAATAACCGAGGTCCATTTTATCAGAGGAAAAACTTTCCTCTTTTGCTCTTTGCCAAATAGTCGGAAGGACTTTAGAAAAGCAATCATTCTCAGATTTGCCACCAATAATGGAAGGAAGTGCGGATTCTTCAGTAATCCTCAACTATTTAAATTTGAAGCTGCCTGCAGTATAAGCTGTATATCAACAAATTATTGTTTCAAAAGAGCAGAAATTTTGGCGCGCTACATCCATGATGCAGTGGTGTTGCACGAAAAATCGGAAAACTTAGCTTCTACTTACAATTCCGCATGCCGTTTCCGGCTGTTTGAGGGGTCGCGATTTTTCAAAATTTTCTGTACGCTCCGCGCCAACTGGCAAGACTTCATATTATAAGCAAGGAAACCATTGCCCCACCGTACTCAAATGCTCTCATACTTACCTGGCATCAGATACATTTCAACCATGTCGGTAATGTAGTCTTTGTAGATGGATTTTTTAGTTATTGAAGTGTCAAAATTTTATCAATGTTCAATGTTGCAGAGGAGTGGCGTAGCTAAGGAAGGCAGGAGCGATTGCGCCCTTGCTCGAAAAAGTGAAAGGCACCAGTCAAATGCAGTGCGGTTTTCCCAAGTTTTTTCCTTCATAAAATTCCAAATTCTTCCTAATAAAAGTACCATATTTGAAATTATTAGTTTTAAAAAGGCAACATTTCCCCCGCGCTTCGCGCGCCTTAAATTTCAAGTCTTAAAAATGTAAGTGATCACTCATAAAGCAGTCAGAAGATAATTTGTCGTAGTCGCTACAGAGCCGTTTCCCTAAACTTTTTTCAATATAGGCTTTCATTTTTGTCTAAAAAAGGAAACAAAGTTTCGAGAGTTTTTTATGTCACCGAGAAGCCTTAATCCGCATTCCGTAGATAACACGATCTTCAGTCAACATGCTTTCTCAGATAAATTCTAGTAGGAGACGCATATTCTTCGATAGTCCCCCAAATATGCAAATTTCCCTACAGGAAACCCTAAATCTAATCTATTTTCCTCAATACAAACTCCATATTTAAAAATGTGTAAACGGATCAAAATTTTCGGTACGTACCTTATACAGTAGTGTTCACACTTAAGAAAAAGATCAGATTTTAAAAAAAGTTGTTCTTGCTCGTATAAAAGGCAAAAAAGAGCCAAAAAATGTACCTTTTGGTCGATGGGGTAGGGCGAGTTGCATGGTCCAAAATCCCCCCCCCCCCAAAAAAAAAAAAAAACTTCCCTTAAGGCCCTAAGACACCCACAAACTAACACAGCTTAACTAGTACAAAATCGAGAAACCTCTGTGCTATTGCCCCCCCCCCCCCCCCGACAGTCAGGTCTGGTTACGCCACTGGGAGAATCTCAATAGTACTAGCAGGATGAATTATAAAACTATAAGACCATTCTTATGTGTGGCTTAATTAATATAACATTTGCTGAATGCAAGTTTGGACTTTTTCTTTAAAACATTTAAAGGTAATATTCAGCAAGTAACCCTAAAATGTGAATTATTTTTTTCGAGTTGGAACCTCATTTCGAACATGCGAAATACATAATCTTAAGATTAATAAACCCCAATTTTAATTCCACGAAATGTGTACGCCTAGCACTAGAAATTTTCTGAGGCCTCCACACCTTCTTCCGATCCATCGGAACCTATTCGGTACATATCTTGTGTTGGCTTTAATCGCATGTTTGCCTTATAAAAGTTTGAAGAAAATGTTCAGTTATGCCTAAACGTGGAACATTTCTTACCACGTCTGCCCCCAGTCCAGTATTCTTCAAGTAAAAGAAGCCAATGGTTGTTACTGCTTGATAGATCTCGTCGACAAGGGGAGGGAGTTTGTCCTTGTCAGGAGATTCTTTTTCCAAGCTGTAGGCTTCGAAATCTATGATTGCTATTCTATCAGACTCTGCGCCGTTCATTTTCTTTAGTGGATAAGTATTTCGAAAGTTCTGGTTATTCCGGTCTTTGTCAAGTAGACGTTATTACGGTTGTAAACAATTTCAGGTAATCTTTAACCTATATGTATCTGGGTAGTCGGCTGTTTTCACGAGTGCTGTAGTAGTACCAATATTAGAATATTTACAACCAAATACGACGCTCTACTAGCCATGAATTCGTACGGACCTGTAGATAATTTGTCCAACAAACTACATTGACAATAACTAGCCCGGTATTCAACCAAATGAACCCTGGGTTAAAACCTTGAACTCTGAAATTTAAGTTAATTAGAATGCATTTCTACGGAGTGCTCATAGTGCCATAAATACCGAACGTACGAAATAATATTTGCATAAACCAACCCCTTTACAAACCCTTAACACCATTTAAATCCTTTGGTAAATAGGATTTGGGCAAAGCGTCTGAAACGGAAATTTCAGCCTGGGTTGTTTATGATTCTTACCACGCTGCCTTCTGCCGATAATACATACGGCCACGTAGCTGTCCTAACAGCTCCATGTACTTACACGGAGTTAAAGAAACATGTATGTATCTCCCACGGACTTCCTATATAGATGGACAGAGCATGTTACAGGTACTTCTTATCAGTATATTTTCGCCACCTCCTGCGGTAAAAACGGCGCACCAAGATGGCCGCCGTGAAGTTATAATTTATATGACTTGACGACGACTCTGTAATATTTAAACTTGAAACAAAATTTCAGCTTGAATGGGAAAAATATAACATTCCAGCCTGCAATACGTGTAGTGATTTTGACCTTACCTTGTATTACTTCGAAAATATTTCAATTTTCTTGCAAAATCTGTTGATTTTAACTCCTTTAGCAAGTCCAACCTTTCACACTTAAGCGTAGCAGACAGACATCTTACTATACTCGCCTACACTCACACGTACCGCGACGACAATCTGCTGATAGTAGGGCCCTGCCCATGTTTATAGGGAAAGTCCGTGGTATGTCCGGACTTGGAGTGTTGCTCACCACGTCTGTCGGAGGTCTAGTGTTTTTCAGGTTAAGAAAACCAACAGTTTATGGCACTTTCTCGTAATCAGGGGATTTTTCCTCCAAACTGTTGGCCTCGAACTCTTCCATTGTTATTCTATCAGATTTTCACGTCGCCCATTTGGGCTATCATTTATTTCGAACGCTCTGACCGGTCTAGCTTTCGTAAGTGGCCAGTAGCTATAGGCTAGGCCTTTCAGAGTGAGGTTCTCTTTGTATGTGCGTAGTACATAAAACGGGCTGCTGCCACTCATGCGAGTATGGCCTAAGTAATGACAATGCAGCAGTTTTTACAACCGGAGCCTTTCTTCATTTCTTTTGGAACTTAAATAGACGGATATATCCGTTTCTGTACAACAACATATGTTCTGTGTCAGTATTTCCCTGGTGCAAAACAGGGAGATTCCATTCCCACAAGCATATTGAAAAAGCCATCGTATTGGCTACTTTTAAAGTTTGCGTTGTATATTTATTCGGTGTTGTGTTTAAAGGTCCGGCTAAGCTGTATTTGTGATGTAAACGCTTACACATAGGCGGGATTACGGAAGGCACGGGGGACACTTGCCCCCCTCCCTCCCCACTTTTCTTCAGAACTTCGTTTTTTAACGCCTTAGTCGGGTTGGTTTTGCTACAAAAATACAAACTGGAACTGACAGAGCTACGCGAGTGATACTTAATCAAGTTGTATAATGTTGTATAATGTTAATGTTTTCCCCCCACTCCCGAGGACAAAATCGCCATTTTATGATTGGTCTTCAAGTAAGATTTTAACTTCAAGGTATAATCGACTTAGCTGAACTTAGGATCAATTTAGAAATTTTGGGATGGAATGAGCAAATGACGGTTTTGTGTAGAAAATTTTCGATACCAGTTGGTAAAGTGTACCTAAAGTCTAAGTTGTTGGAAATACATATGAATTAGAGGTTACTCAAAGTACCTTATACACACAACTTTCAGTGTCACACCTTGCTCCGTTGCCAATCATGTTTTGAAGGTTGAAATTTATTTTTTAAAATTCAAACAGTCCATTGAGATCCGAACAGGCGGGTAGCCAGGATTGTGCCATGGGGAGGGTTTTGGTGTCATTGGGGGGGGGGGGGAACAATATGAGGAAAAAGTCTAATGATATAGAGAAAAACCGCAAGGTTGGGTCATTGGGGTTCTAACCCCCAAAACCCTCCCCGTGGCTACGCCACTGTGTGATCGACATAACTTGTAACATTCTTCGAACAAATCACATTACTTGTATCGTTTCCTTCTAAAAGTAAAAGTGTTCATTTGAAACCTCCAGTTCTCAACATCCAGCGGCTCCTTCAGCGCAGCTGGAAAATTTACCAAGCAATATTTTAGCAATATCTGAAAAAGTGGTTTAAACGGTAAGTAGCAATTGATATAACGTAAAATCAAGCTAATATTTTAAAACAGGCATACGTATACACAAGAATTTTTCTCTTACAAATTTGAACAGTACACTTCACAAGTGAGTAGGTAGAACATTGGTTTCACATAGAAGTGTACAATTTTTTCGACCAATACCAGAAAAGTAAGAACGATCCTAGGAACGAAACATTGTGTAGGTTTATATACTGGGTAGGCGTTACGTTGTGCGGGTGTTACATTGATCGGACGTTCCTCCTTATAAAGAAATAATCCTTTAATTGCATTAGTCGATTACGGCCAGGTGCCGTTCTTAGGATCTTTCTTGCTCTTCGGGTATTTGTCGAAACAAATGTACATTGTACGCAGAGACGCAAATCCTGGGGGGCAAGGGGGGCCTTCCCCCCCTCAAGTGAAAAAGTGGGGGCCAAATCGTAATTTTGGCCCCCAAAAATTTGAGAAGACCTAAAAGTACGGTCACCTTTTTCGTTTCTTTTCGTTCAAAACAGTTTTCCTGAAGCTCCAGAAGTGCTAGAACACAAGAGCTTCCGGGCGCTTCGCCCCCTGGACCCCCACAGGGGCCTTGGCTCTGGATCCCACCAGGAGCCCTTTGGGGCTTCGCGCTTCGCGCTCGCGGTGCCCGCCACGCGTGCACAGTTTAAAACCCATGGGCACATCATAAGCATTTTCGCCCCCCCCCCCCCACTCTCAAACAGAGATTTGCGCCACTGATTGTACGTTTTCCCAAAATACACTTATGGTTACACATGGACGCGCTTATTTAGGCTACTCTATTTAACTTGTGGTTGTGCTGTTTCAGTTTGTCCATTTTTTACGATATGTTCTTCCCCGGTCGTCTTTTAAATGAAGATTTTTTTGTATGAATGGGCAAAGTTAACCAACTATGGAACTGTGCATTTGAACAGGATAATGATCTTTCAGGAGTTAATGCTTCCACTGGATTATCTAGGTCTGCGTCCCTGGGAAGTTGCATTAGCTTTTATCATGCAGAGCTCTTGTCCAATCACGTCCACGCGCTTTTTAACCTTTTAAAGGTACCCTGTGACTTATGCTGGTTTGAAATCGACATGTGCATAATTCGAATTTTCTAGTCAAATTGAAATTTTCTTATTACTGAAGGTACAGTATATACTGTTGTTAATTTACAAAGAGCTGCTGACAAGGTGTGATACATTTTCAAACCAAATGGCATAGACAATATAACAATTACTTAAGCTCGCTGTAAGTAATGTGCATTCCATTCAGTAGGCTACTTTATGGTGCGAGTTTCTCATGTTTATCTCACAACTAGGTCTATATCAGTATTCGTCATTCGTATGGGATCCTTACACAGATTCCCAATCCAATACATGTGTTCAAAATTCACTGACGCAAGGTCCCTAAGTTCGTTAATAGTGACGACCATCCATGATCGTATGACTGGGAAATCGAAATACATTATTGGATGGGACGATAAATACGTATCTTAAACTGAAGACGGACAATCTTTTAACAAGCTAGTAATCCTCCACGAAACCAGTTCAGGCCTCCTAGCTAGTATTTCCATTCAGCAACCTGAAATCGGTCCAATAGTATTCACAGCATCAACTGGAAGTCCAAAAGCTTCACAAACTTATTCCAATGACAACCAGCATGCTTTGTAGTTCAAATATGTACATGTCTTAGACCTACAGCATGGGTTGCTTTTCAACTGGCGGACAACGTTATTAAACCCAGAGAACTGTGCATCCCTCGAGACCATGTAAAACAACTGTGATGTTCTGAGTGGAGTTTTGGATACTTTAGTGTTTTGTGCGTTACACCATAGAATATAACCCCCCCCCCCCTCCTCAAGCATACTCCCGTCAGTCAGTAAGTCAGTCAGTCAGTCAATCAATCAAACAGTCAGTTTGTCATTAGTCGGCCGGTTGGTCGGTTTGATGAAAGTTAACCGCTCAGTTTCTAGCTAACTTGGTTCCAGCTCCCTGCTTGGTTCAAACTGAGGCCGCGACGGTCTTTTTCCGGTTGTGGCTGACTGGCTTGTTTTCCCCTACTCCATCGCTTATGATGAGCACCAAGCACAACGGCAGTAGGTTCCGTTTTCAAAGTCTTCGGTATGACCCAGCAAGGAAGGACTCAAACTTCCACCCTCCCGACTGCAAGTTAGATGCTCTAACCACTTGACCATGAAGTCATTTTTTTAATTCAATAGCTTTCACGGAAGTCAATGTTAGCCGTCGTTAAACAGTTGTTTCGAGACACTGTATTTAGGTAACAAAACCTGTTGTAAGTAAGAGCATGTTCAGGTTTTATCAATTAAATATAACCCCTACAACCATATAGGCCTACTGGCATTACTGACTTGAGGTTACCCACCATGTACTGTTACGATCCAGTGCCCGACTTAATTGAGGCACACAAGATGGGTGCTTCATAAGGTTATATTTATAATAACTCGGTAACATCCACCATGGAACTGTATTGATGGGTAGTGTAATCATTTATATCTTGAACAAACTTTGTAATAGTCGTAAAAGCGCATTTTCTTGCTGATAAAATACATATTACACCACTGTATAAACAAAGCGAATTAAGAGGAGATATCAACACCTAATTATAAGCTAACGAACAAAGTTCATGTCTTGAATAAATAGTAGCCTACAGCAAAAATCCGCAAGAAGCCTTCGCTTCGCTTCACCGGGAGTCGAATAGAACTTAAAGTAAAACTGTTTGTTATTTGCCGGGTTTTAATTGCATCATGTAATTTATTCTCAAATATAATATTTAACAGAGCTACGTTAACCACTTATTACCTTAAGATGGATGTAAAACCCAGCATGAACTCACGTTTTTTTTTTTTTGGGGGGGGGGGGGGGAAAGAATGAGGGTAGAACCAGGGAGTTGCTAGAACTATCTAATCGTTTTTGTTGACTTCGCGAAAAAGCGGGTTGATGCGCACTGTTTAACAAGGTGTTTCTTGATTGGTTGTTGCCATTGTATTGTATCGATTGTATTCTTTGTTAGGGTTAGGGATTAGGTTAGGGATTAGGGCTATCGTTAGCCAGTTAGGAAATTTCTTGTTAAACAGTGCGCATCGCCCCGAAAAAGCAGGGAACGCGGAATGTGAATTTTGATGTGGGGATGGCGCTAATCACACAAGCCGCCCAATATGTTCAACGATACAATAGCAATTAAAGGTGGACCAAAATGCATATAGCAGAAAAAGTGGGGATAAAGCCCGGGCCCTAGACGCCCGTCTCTGAGAAGCGAGCGGTGCCCAGGGATATGACCTTTGTTTCGATGGTTTCATATGTGACCGTTCCCGATGGCGATGGGTGTTTTTAAAGTTCATTTCAGTTGGTCTAGAGTGTAGTTTTCGACTTTGGTGTCAAATTGGAGTGGACATAGTCACTACTTTATTGTTGACGATATTTAGGACCACATTTGGGACTCGCCATCATTTTCAAAGACTCATAAAGTAAGGCCGCACACACACTTTTGGCTTTGGGAAAAGAATCATTACTGATACTGATCCTTGATCCAAAAATTTAAATCTCAAAGAGGACATAGAAAGCAAAAATGCAATATTTGATTGAGTGATTGGTTCATTCATTCATTCATTCATTCATTCATCCATTCATTCATTCATTCATTCATTCATTCATTCATTCATTCATTCATTCATTTAATCATTCATTGATCAGACAATTTAAAAACTAAGTTAGAATTGTTTGAAAGCAGGGCAAGTAATTAACCATTTTCAAAAACATTAAGCGGGTACATGCACGTAGAAAGCAAAAATCGACACTCAAGGAAAAATGAACATTGTTATGATGTACAGATACATATAGGAATATGAATGGGACAAATAAAAAAGACAAACACCATACGTATATTAAGTAAAAAACTTCAAATACACAAAAATAACCGAGGATAATGAGAAATGACATGATGGCTACAGACGGTTAGAGAGACATAAAGTATTAGGCAGCAATATGTATAATGCGAAGCATTGCCCAAAACAGTAAATTTAATCAACGGTTTTAATGAGCGTTACATGTCTTAATAACAGAAGAATAAAGCTTGTTAGACTTTCAGATATTTTAAATAATCAAAGTTTCCAAACGCTGGTTACATTTACCCAGTATTGTGTTTACAGATTAACCAACCCTTTACTGGTTAAAGAAATCGAGGAAGACTTGTTAAAATATACCACAAAAGGTTAATATTTGACCAAAATTTAAAATAATTTATCAATTTTACCAATGTAGCGTTAATTTTGACTCACATTTCCTGGTTCATTTTCTGGTTATTTTAACCAGAGAAAGGTTAGTTAATTTGTGACCATGATATTGTTAAAACCTATCCAATGTGTTTTGAAAGTGTTCGATTAATTCTAATGTTCACCCTTGATAAAGACAATTAGGTTTTAGTTGGTAAAGATAATAAAGGAGTGACAAGTCCATACCACGGACTTATATAAATGGACAAAGCATGTAACGTGTACGTCCTATCCCTAGATGGTCGCCACCGACTGGGACAAAAAAGGCGCACCAAGATGGCCGCCGTGAACCTATAAATCGTATGATCTGACGACGACTCTTTAATATTTTAAGCAAAAGTTTAACTTGAATGGGAAAAAATATCATATTCCTGCAATAGCCTACGTGAAGTAATTTTGACCTTACCTTGCTATATTTTAAAATATTTCAACTTTTTTGCAAAATACGGAGATATATTTGAGCAAGTCCAAGCTTTCACAAAAAACCATAGCAAACGCCATTTAGGTGCGCTTTTTCTCAAACGTACGGTAGCGACAACGTACGGTCCAGTATGCTCTGTCCATGTATAGGAAGTCCGTGGTCAATACCAATGACTCCCTCAGCATTTCTTATCAAATATTGTTGTTTAGTGATATCAGTTACACTTGTGCTACCAAACGGTGCTCATATGTATGCAATTAAAATATTGTCAATGAGCTAGGCAACGATAAAATAAATGCAGGATAAATATTTTATTTACAACTCAAAAGCACAACCAAAAATAATCAATATTATAGAAAATACTTAGTGTCCATTCTTTTCAAAAGAAATGCAATCAGTTAAACAAAATATTCACATTTTCTTCTGAAATTGTCACCAAAGTAGTCGGAGTTTAATAATTGTGTTAAAATCAGCAATAAAAATACTCAGCATCACCCTCCCAGCTTTGATTATAGGCAAACTGTTCGATAAATGTGCCAACATAGCTGTTCATGTACTAATGATGTTGATTAGTTTACTATAAAACATCGTGATACAAAAACAGTCATGAGAAAATAGTCAGTCTGTAGTACCTTTCCTTTAACTATTTCTTAACCCAATCGTTACGTTATTGTCCTTACAGTTTAGTTTAAAATTGTAAGTAAATGTCCAGCCTTGTTTTGCTTTTCATTTAGGCCTACCATCAAAACCTTCATAATCATAGCATTGTGTGTATTTAGTCGAGATAAGCCACACAGAGATATTAAAAGATGGCATTCAGCTTTCCGATTATCTTATATTATAACATATTATTAGTTCATACAAATGTTGGTTGTAGTTGTCCATTTACCTTTACTGTCCTTTCTCGGGTATCTTCATCTTTTCGGAGTGATAGTGGTATACTTATTGTGAATTTAAAATACACAGCTATATAGCAGTAATAAGACCTGACGTTTCTGAATATTGCAGGGTAGAAATTCCGAATTTATTAAGTGATTTTAAAATCTGAACCTTTTTTAAATATTTTTGAGAGCTTTTGAGCCAAGTATTCACCACTTGTTATCGGTGGATATTTGCCAGATCCGTCGATACACTCAACAATTTCATTATAATCAGGTTGTCCAAAGAAAACAAGGGACTGGCGGCTTTTTCTTAATTCCTCCTCAGATTCTGGAAGCAAGACACGATGTTTCTGAATAGAAAATGTAAATTCAGAATTGTTAAAGTGTAGGCCACGGTCTTTAAAAACAAAACAGGAATTTCGATAAATCAGTCAAGCCTATTCTTTGGGAGAGTTTCAAATCAAAGGATTAGGAATGAAGTCGAGTTATGGGGTAAGATTATTTCAGAGAAATGAAAAGAGATAAATATCTAGAACATGGAAGATGTTGGTTCATAATTTTGCAAAGTTCTCCCCTAAATCTAAATAATAAGTTTAATTTTAATTAAATTTTCTTCAATAACAAGATTAATGTTTGAACATTCTTCATGCAGCATTAGTTTAACATTTGAAATCCTTTTACAACCAAGCGTCTCTACTTCGGCTAGTTGGTCCCTCATTTGAAATTGCCTTCTTTTGGTCAAATCTTCGATTCCCTCTAACTCACAGATACTGCAAAAATGTTAAAATACACATTTTGCAAACTTCAAGAGGTTATGCATTAAAGGAATATCAGTGAACTGGGAACATTTCTAATTATGCATTAAACGTCTTTAGTTTTTTTCGTCTACACACTGTTAAAAAATTTCTCTGTAAATTTACATAATTTTTATGGCAAATTTTTTTCCAACCAAATAATGTTTTTTTACAGCCAGACTGTAATCATGAAAAAACATTAAGGGTTAGTTTTTTCTTTACAGTTTTTGAATGTAAATTAGTTTACAAAAGTCTACTGTAAAATCGAATTACAGAATTGTTCTGTTTTGTTTACCTTAATTTTATGTGAATTTACAGCCTACTGTTTTCATTCCCGACGTTTTAATATTTATTATAATATCGCTTTTTTACCTTTCATATGTTATTACGTAACATACACTTCATCATTACGTAGATCAGGTATTTGCTTATCAACGTAATGCGTCGTTACGAAGTTGTTTTCAATCAAAACACATTGAGGATGCTTTGTTGTCATATTGTTGTCAAATACACTGCTATCTCTAGGAACTTTGTAATTGGAAAGTCACATTTTTTGTACCATATAATAATTGTTTTTAAAATAAATATGACAAAGAATGCAAATACATTGATTGCAAACATTTCCAGACAAGGTAAACAATAAGTTTATCACTTCCTGATTAAAAAACGCCAAAGTAGATATTATTCAAAGCAACAGCAATCCTTTTGTTAGGAAAATTCCTACAAAATAAGCTCCACCCATTTATGCAAAATGAGATTTACGTCATAAAGTGGTAAATTTACAGACTCTTTCAAGTAAATTTGTGAAACGTTCTTAATTTGCTCCGATCAAGTGCATGAGCGCCTGTGGCGATGAGTTGACATCAGTATACCAATTGTCAGTGCTCTGAAATTAGGGCCTTACAATTTCTTTTTACTTAGAAATGTGTGACAAAACACACACCAGTTGTATGAAATTTATAACTAAGAACGTAATAACTAGGTATGCCTTTATAATAAATGTAAGTTAATTTTCAAATAGGGCCATAAATTTGCCAAAAATGTTTTCTTTTTTAACTGAAACTTCGCAGAACGATGCATGTTATACATTGAAAATTTTCTGGCTGTTTCTTATTTGCTTCTTTGGGCTTATTTTATGTTTCTTTTTCAGCTTAAAAACAAAATGAATGTTTGTCAAATGACAGTATTTTTATGTGAAATCAGAAAAATACAAAATACTGTTAAAATTTCTGTAAATTTACAGAAAAAGTTTTACAAAGCAGTAAAATTTGGTTAAAAAAGCAGTCAGAAATGGTTTTTCAAATAAACAGAAAATACATGTTAAACAACCTCTTTTTATTGTAGCAATACAAAGTGTCTGTAAAGATACAGAAAATCTCTATTAAAAGTAAAATACAAAAAGTTTAAGTTAAAAAAAAATCTGTAAATTTACAGAAATTTTTAACAGTGCACTGAAGAAAAATTCTCCTTTTGTATACTTACACCAGCCACTAGTTTGTCTGCGGTCCATCTCTGCATTAGGTCTCCGATATTAACGACGACAGTTCCATCGATGGGAGGAGCCGGGGTCCATTCTCCTTTGAGATTCCGCACCTTGGAACAGCAACAAAAAATGCTTTGTATTACATGATTTGAGCCTTTAGGAGCAGTTGGTTTCGACGCCAATGAAAGACAAAACTTCTGTCTGGAAACTATCCAACTCAACAAATTTTGATAGACAACTTCAAGCCCATTTCAGTTAAGGCATTTATATGTATTTATACAATATTTACAATATTTTAAAGTCCATATCTGCATCATAATTTGAGTAGATACATAGTAGAACCCTTAACTTGCATTGATACTGCGGTTCTGCTTAGCTTGTTTAACCACTAGACTGAAAAATTTCTTCCCACAGCCTCGGACTGATCAAAGAGGTGCTATTAGAAATAACTGATCTGACAATGCACCTATCATTATTACATTAAATATACAAACCTGTAGGCCAGGACTGTCTTGTATTAGAAAGGTGATACCTCCATAATCTGAATGTTCTCCACAGCGCAGCTGACCAGCAATGACGTCACCTTTACTCACACCCGGGTAAAATACACTCTTAAGGTTCAATAGGCCTCCTTTCTTTCCACACAATTTGTATTTTTTTACAAAAAAATGTGGATCCTTGAAAAAAAAAACAATAAAAAGTGGCCCGACGGTTAAAGAACTTAACCATATAACAATTTGGTGTCCTATAAGAGGAAAAAAGACTTAAAAGTTTGTGCATTTTTCACCACTTTCAACGAACTGTCTACTGAACTTTGGAATTAAGGAAGTTGGTATCAATTTGTGTTGATATCCGTGATTACTCCCTCTTTCGCGACCCAGATCCATGTCAATGGCCGTGGAAAAAAGAGTGCTAAACCAACCATGTTCACCCCCGAAAAATTTAGGAACATATATTTTGTTTTTACTAAAACGCATCTCTAAATATCCCTTTATGCTGCCCGCCCTCAGTTCTTAATATTTGGGATTTGCAGTTTCCGTGGTAACTAATCTAATCCCCTGCAATTTCCATGTTTGATTCTTAGTAAAGGACGATTGATTCTTAGAAATCACGAATGCCGCTGCCATTGTATTGGACCTTCCTCCAAAGAAACAGATTTAACCTTTTTAAATAGCCTACATCGCAGTAACAGTTTCAAAGCAAGCAAGTTGACTGGTTGGCAAATATCCAAGAGTACTCAACCACTCTTGAGAGAGATGGCGTGCTATAGGTCGCAATCTGACCATACACTGACAGACATCTCTGTTAAATTACAGAACAAAAAAATGAAGTAATACAAAGAGATTACAGAAAAAGTGCCGGTAACTTTAGAAACTGGCTGACCAGCACTTTTTCTGTAATCGTTACACATCCCTCTTATTTTAGTCCTGTTAATTTACAGACATTTGTTTACAGTGTTCCTCACCGTAGACATTGGGGGTCCCTAAGATAAGAATATTTGGGAGGTACTAGACTGCAATTGTCGACGGTCCCATAATTTTCTCTAAGCCGCTCTTTGAAAGAGATATGCCCACATTCCATTAAAGCATCTCATTAACGCAATATTTTTAAATGAGAAGAAATTTCCAAATTGTGAGCTCACATCAAGTTGAAGACCAATTGCCATCACTTCCAGTATCCTGTAGAGTAGGATTCGTCCCTGTTCGAAGTACGAATGTAAAGCTTTTATCATGTCATACCCTTTTCCGTCACCACTTTTCAGTACTTCAGCATCTACCTGATTATAAAACAAATCGGAAGAAATAAAGGACGAAATAACGATTGGGTCAAGCGCGTAGCCAGGATTGTGTCACGGGGGGGGGGGGGTTGTGTCATGGGGGTTGGTGGTTGGGGTACGTCATGAGAGAAAAGGATAGAGAGAAAAAAACAGCTATTTTAGATGTTTTTTGCATTGAAAGTCATGTGGGTCTGACCCCCAACCCCCCCCCTCCCGTGGCTACGTCACTGGGTTGAATAACAAACATATCTGAATGCCTAAGTCTCGTTGAGATCAATTAAAACATGAAAAGATATTAACCAAAACTAGGTACTAAACTCGCATGCCTTTTTATACCTTCAACGTTTTACATTTCCCCAAGAGAAGGGCATATGCTACGGGTTTATCATATGCTGAAGCTTTTAGAAAGACACATCGGAAGCTAACGGGGGTTTAAAGTCTTTTAGAAAATTCACAAATTAAAAACTAAACAAATGAACATCAGTTATTCTGAAGAGGACACCATTTCCCTGGTCCACAAAAATGACATATTTAACGATTATTGGCAGGGTAGGGGAATTCACAGTCGGAAAAATAATTATACACACACGTACTTGTAACTGATGAATAACGGGTGACTCCTTGACTTAACCATTCAACCTTGGACGTTTCAGGATTGATCTAATAGTATGCACCAATTAAATATTTAGGTCTTTTCATAAATAACAAGAAGGGCGTTCAATCTGTTTGCAGTCCCTCCCCCTAAATGATGCCATTTTTTAGATACTAAAAATTGGTTATTTAGTAACACAAATTCTACTTCAAAAGGTACTGTATGTGGCACCAGATTGCATGAAAAGACACATAATTCTCAAAAATTTTATAGGTGAATTGGTTCCCCAAGACTCTCTTCACTTGTGCCAATAATTTCTTAAAATAGGCAAATATTGAAGTAATTTTTATAACAAAAGTGGCATAAGTAGCACCAGATTACTTTTAAAAAATTTCAAATGAGAGGGAGACACCCCCTGCAGCATACTGCATGGCACCCCTTTAGAGAAAACATGTGTATGCAACTGTGTATTTGATTCCCAAGAAGAACCATGGACACAAAGTGATACACATGCATACGTGCAAGGGAGAACTAAAGGCACCAATGCCTCAGCGGGGACTACTGTTATGTTGCCCTGAATTTAAAAATACGGCTTCAACATGTAACACTGCGAAGCTGTTTAAAATTATGATTTCAACTGGGCCGTCCCCAGTTCGAGTTGGGTCCCTGACTGGTAGGTGTACAAACATAAAAACGTCCCCGGTTCACACCAATTGATAAGGTAACCATGCTTGTATGGATACGAATGTATACTGCGGGTGCATCCCCTACCTTTTCTAATTTGTCCGGTAAATAGTTGAAGGATTCTTTCAGATCGTAGACGTCTTTCTCCATATTTAAACTAAAAAAACAATGAAGTATGGAAATTCAATAAACGTATTGACGTTAAAAGTTTAAGACTGATACTGGAATTGGAATAAATAATCTACATTGGAAAATACCCACCGGACTGGTAGGATTTACTACCACGAAATCACGTGGGAACTAGTGCACTAAATAAAATGCCGATTGAAACTTTAATTGTATGACGTCATCATCTGTCTCCACCCTTTTCCGATGATTTTCTCGTCTGTTACGCCCATTCTGCTAAAAGTACATTGACAACGAAAAATAACATGAATGAGTTGGGTGGGGGTATTGGCTTAGCCTAAGCCCTGTTTGTTGTGATATTTTTACTTTGAGAAGCATTGTAACATTTTCACTATTTCCTAAGTTGAATTAAAATGGTACTTTCATGTTGTATGAGGACTTGTTTGGGGTTTAAATAGTAGGCCTAACCTCAATATGTAGTAGTTTCATTGGTGAAAGACTTCTTTAGCATTTGCAAAAAATGGTAGAATTATAGTTCACAGAATAAAGTGGGTTGTTTTCATTATCGTGCAGGCCAAAATCGTCACGGACCCACTCTTCACCCATTGGGTATGGTTAACCTGTGATAGTTTTTAATTAATTGCTGCAACATCCCCTACACCCCACCCACCAAAATTCATTCATTCATTGACATGTCGTAAGCACACCCAGTTCATGAATATCTTTTGTGCACGTTATCGGTTGGAACACTGTGGGCCGGTGGAGTTCGAGGCCCGTTTTTAGACTTCTCTGCCCTAACCTTAGGTTGTTGCGGCAGTAGCCAGAATGTACTTAACTTAGTAGAAAATACAATGGTAGAGTTTGAAAAGAAACTTGTTGCGCAGTCAAATCTCTAGACTTGCAAAACACCAACAGTACCAAAATAGTAATAAAATAGTGGATGATTTGATAGACGATATTGAATAAGCAAATGTTAAAATATCCATGCAGTACAGTGTTAAAAATTTCTGTAAATTTACAGACTTTTTTTAACTTAAACTTTTTGTATTTTACTTTTAATAGAGATTTTCTGTATCTTTACAGACACTTTGTATTGCTACAATAAAAAGAGGTTGTTTAACATGTATTTTCTGTTTATTTGAAAAACCATTTCTGACTGCTTTTTTAACCAAATTTTACTGCTTTGCAAAACTTTTTCTGTAAATTTACAGAAATTTTAACAGTATTTTGTGTTTTTCTGATTTCACATAAAAATACTGTCATTTAACAAACATTCATTTTGTTTTTAGGCTGAAAAAGAAACAAAAACAAGCCCAAACAAACAAATAAGAAACAGCCAGAAAATTTTCAATATATAACATGCATCGTTCTGCGAAGTTTCAGTTTAAAAAAAAAAAATTTTGGCAAATTTATGGCCCTATTTGAAAATTAACTTACATTTATTATAAAAGCATACCTAGTTATTACGTTCTTAGTTATAAATATCATACAACTGGTGTTTTGTCACACATTTTTAAGTAAAAAGAAATTGTAAGGCCCTAATTTCAGAGCACTGACAATTGGTATACTGATGTCAACTCATCGCCACATGCGCTCATGCACTTGATCGGAGCAAATTAAAAACGTTTCACAAATTTACTTGAAAGAGTCTGTAAATTTACCACTTTATGACGTAAATCTCATTTTGCATAAATGGGTGGAGCTTATTTTGTAGGCATTTTCCTAACAAAAGGATTGCTGTTGCTTTGAATAATATCTTCTTTGGCGTTTTTTAATCAGGAAGTGATAAACGTATTGTTTACCTTGTCTGGAAATGTTTGCAATCAATGTATTTGCATTCTTTGTCATATTTATTTTAAAAACAATTATTATATTGTACAAAAAATGTGACTTTCCAATTACAAAGTTCCTAGAGATAGCAGTGTATTTGACAACAGTATGACAACAAAGCATCCTCAATGTGTTTTGATTGAAAACAACTTCGTAACGACTCATTACGTTGATAAGCAAATACCTGATCAACGTAATAATGAAGTGTATGTTACGTAATAACATATGAAAGGTAAAAAAGCGATATTATAATAAATATTAAAACGTCGGGAATGAAAACAGTAGGCTGTAAATTCACATAAAATTAAGGTAAACAAAACAGAACAATTCTGTAATTCGATTTTACAGTAGACTTTTGTAAACTAATTTACATGCAAAAACTGTAAAGAAAAAACAAACCCTTAATGTTTTTTCATGATTACAGTCTGGCTGTAAAAAAACATTATTTGGTTGGAAAAAAATTTGCCATAAAAATTATGTAAATTTACAGAGAAATTTTTTAACAGTGTATCTTAAAAGTCCATCACGTTGGGTGCTAGACTCACCTTGAACAGTTGAAGGTCTTGCGTACATATTTCTTTCGTTCATTGTGACTTGCATCTATAGAATAATTATTTTAACGAGCATTTCAACCAAGTTAACTCCATCGTAAAGTTTTTGATTGAACTCTTTCTTACCGTTCTTGACTGAAATTTGTGAAACCAAATCGACTGTCAGGAACAACCTGGAACATATCATACTTCATTTTCTCTTCTAGGTGTGAGGTGAAGAAAATCTTTGACTTTTCCAACGCATCTTTCATCTTAGGTTAAACAAAAAACGATTACCATTTACTGTCATGTCTTGAAATGGTGAATTATTTTGAAAATTAGGAAAAGAAAGAAAAATCTTTGACTCCAACGTATCTTCACATTAGATTAAACGAAAATAAACAATACTTAATTGCTGTATACTTGAAATTGGTGAAGTCTCTTGAAATTGAGGAGAAGATTGAGCCAATATGGGAGAGTGTATTGGACTGCAGGTACACCGTAAATAACTGGTAGGGAATGTACTAGTTTCCCATGATTTGAATTATTTTTAAGTGATGAGATCATCGGAGATATACAAAGAAGCACTGAGGCAATTGCTTCTATTTATTACGGATTAATATTTTAGGGGTAATTAAGTGAAAATCTTGGCCACTGCCAGTGGCGGCACCAGGATTTTAAAAATGGGGCAAATGGTGGGCATGACGAACTGCTGGGGCAAATTAGTCTATGTGGGTAGGGTCCACTATACAGCTTTAGAGTTGAGTCCAGCGAGTGAAGTCTGTGGAAACTCCAAGGTTTTAGCATATCTCTGGGTCAAACATTAAGGATATGTATATTCTGGTTTATAATCCATCATCCAATATGCAATGATTTCAAATGATTTAATGAATTTGTCTATGCGTGGTCACCGTATATGTATGCATAATTGTGATAGTATGAATGTGCAAATATCCTTCAAGTAAAGTTTGCATAGGCCTGATGTGGAAGTTGTTCCATTAGAAGTGTTTGTACAGTGATTGAATGCTGCTGACCAGCTTTAACTTGTACGGTTCTGAGGGCAGCCTAAGGAATATCTTATGCAAGCAACTAATTAGAAGCAGCTAGACTTCGTGAAGACTGTACAGAATATAGCAGTATTGGTCAGAGGCTAGTGAACCAGTGGTAGCTTTGAAATAGCCTCTGCAAAAGCTTGTGCTGAATTAAAAAGTTTCAATCGCAGGAAGTTATAAAAAGCTGTTTTTCTTTGAAAACATGGTTGACCCTTTTTGGAGAATTATTCTTGAATCACTTTGCCTAAAAAATCATGTCACGCCACTTTACTGTGGGAGACGAGTGGGGGGGGGGGGGCAACGGGGACAAAGGTTCTGACTGCGATTCCACTCTTGCCCTCGCTGTTGCCGCCAGGGGCTGCTGCACGGAGCCGTACAACATGTCTTTTCCGAGTGCAATCTCCTCAGACCAGTGAGTCGTTAGATACAGCTTCCTGCTTTGACTAAATTTTTGCTTATGACACCTAATCATGTGTAAGTCTTCATACCGTTGTACATGACTGTAGCCCATTTATGGATCACCAGAGTTCATATTTAGCTCACGTGGACCATTTATTCATTCCAGGGTAGCAGGGAAATTGTTATCGTATGATAATCATACACATCTACAATTTAAATTTAATTCCACCTAATTAAGAGTTATGTAAGGCATATCATTTACCAATCCCAGGCGAGAGGGTAACCGATGGAGCCAAAACTCTTGTAAAACATTGACCCAATTTTGGACCAACATTGCAAAAAGTGGACAGGGCTTACGTTAATGAAGGGTTTACTACATGGGCGTCCGCAAGGGGGCACTTATCCCCCCCCCCCCCCACGTGGAAAATCAAACTTTCGAAAAAAATTAATCAAAAATTAAAATAAAAAAAAAAATTAAGAATAAATCTTTAAACTATCTTCACTCACAGCGTCAGTTTCTACTGAAATATGCGGACATTTGACCAGGAATAGCAAAACAGAAGATGGTATGCTGAATAGTGAAATCATAATTTGGGGACCATCATTCGTGATATCTATTGGAAATTTGATATTGTAAAAACTGCCAAAATTGTACTAGTTGTCAGGTATGTAGTGTGCATATGGCATCCGACTATTGATAAATGCATTGGTTTGGTCCCGTGCTGATCTCAAGTGGCCACGCGCGGATGTAACTGGGATATACAAGGTGAAAATGGGGGGGGGGGTATGATTCATAATTGGGTAACGCCTATGTAAGCTGTTTGACAGTTGTAAGTTTTATCGTGCATAGGCGTGAGAGGCCGTGACTGAGAGGCAGATTTCCCTTCAACATTTTTTAACATTGAAAATTCAAAAAATCTAAAAATTACAGACATGAAATTCCTGTTTCAGGGCTGGGTACATACAACTTATAACACTCGCCAAGTGTCGTTTCCGGCCATCTGGAGGGTTTGTAAGACCCAACTTTTTCTTGTACGCTCCGCGCCAACCGATGGTGGCTCTTCGCTGAGATAGTGTACACAATTCAATCATCCATGAATGACCTTGTCCCCCCTTGCAAAAATTTCTGCGGACGCCCTTGGTTTACTATTGATTTTGTGGAAAAGACGTTGCCCCAATATCAGTCTGGCAGTTTTTGAAAGCTGTCTTAGATTCGACAATGACCCAACATTCATTCAACGTTGGGCAACAATGACAAAACATTGGGTCATTGTTAGAGACAGTACATTGAGCTAACAGTGGCCCAATTGTTGGCTAGTCATTGACCCATCATCACGTTGACAGCTTCTTTGACTAACATTGGGGTACAAGGTTGGCTGATTGAGATTACAACGTTATCCCAGGGAGCTGTCATAGCACTGTAAAAGCTGTGTCAGCTAGCTATTTATATATACCACAAAACTGAATGAAATTTGACATCAACAATCGGTCATGAAGCGTGCAAACAGTTGCATGGGACTGTATGTAGCGCATTACATTCCGTTGCAAATGGCTGCTTACAGTACATTTAAGTACCGTTCCTGGCGCCCCAACGATAACGTCCTACAGCTTAAATTGTTGTCGTTATTATATTAAAACTGTTCGTAAAAAGCATTTGCTCGTAAACTTTTGTGACTATACCGACAAGTATTTTGTTTTATTTTCACTGTTTTTATTTTCTTCATGGCGACGTTTAGGATCTGCTGGTATCATATTCACCTTCCAATTATTTTGGATGTCACGATGACGTCAATGTATTCGAATTTGTTGCGTTCACTCTTGTTGGAACCAATAAAGTTGGTAGGCTATAAAGACGATTGAAGTAGTTGTTAGTTGAGAATGTGTGATTGTGGTTAGGCGATATTGTTATTACTTTGGTAGTCATAACATTTTTTTTCATAATTAAAGGTTTTTGTATTGATGAAGATATTTTCATAGCTGTTCCACCTATTGTAGATTCAGTGATAATGTTTTAGATGTGTACAAAGTACCGTGCCTTGACTTTTTACTATTTTACTTGTCTGTATGCACTTGCCATCTCGACCTTTCAACCGATTTATAGTTTTACTTTTGCATTTGTAGTTGTGCTTTTTATAAAATCTTCAGAGGCAGTCTTAAGCCATTCGACTAATAATAATACTGAGATAACATTGCAGTACATATCAAATATTGTACCTTGCAATATCTGGCATGTGCCCACGACAGCAATGGGTGACGAATTAAGGCAACCTTCCATCAGTAGCAATGATCAGTGTATTTTATTCTTTTCATCGCGTCATCATAACAAATACATTACAGACCCACGTATAAACAAGTCACATCATGTCTACATGGGGTCGTGTGGGCAAACCTTTAGGTCCCTGCCATTGTCCAATTGGACACAACATGGCCAAGTTATCTCCATATGCAGATAGTTAGAAGGAGTTTTACAGCTCAGTTTCCAACCAATAGGTTCAAGTCGAGCCGACCACTTACTCCATTGCTTTTGCTGAGCACCAAACACAGAGTCAGCACGTTCCGTTTTTAAAGTCTTTGGTATGACTCGACCAGAACCCCTAACCTTCCAACTGCAGGTCTGGTTCTCTAACAACTTGACCATGCAGTCTCCGATTGGATGGAATTACATTTTACTCTTACTACATACCAGTAGGTGATGACTGTTCTCATATTTGTTCAAATTGCTCCAGGTAACCAAGGTGATAAGTTTGGCCGTGAAAATAAGAAAGCTTGACTTGAAACACTCTTATGCCAACCCAATGACGCGTTCGTAGCCCGACGTGTATAGGCGTTGTCCTCTTACTTTCAAACATATAACCAGTGGGGTGCTACGGGCGACGAGGGGGGGGGGTTCCTCTCATGTGCTGCCCTCTTCCCCACTTGCCATCTCTCCAAATTAGGTCAGTTGCGAGGTAGATTAAACGAAATACATGGTTAATATACCTCTCCTGAGCTTACGTTTTCGTCCAGCTGTCCAGAGATATGCTAAAACCTCAGAGCTTCTGGGAAATTCGTCCCTTGGACCCCACTTTTAGGAGCCGACGGTTTGAAAATATTTTCTACCCTTTTCTTTGTCCTTAACCCCCCCTTGATATTCTGACCACTTCATATTTCGCTAAAACCGTATCTTTCATGATATAAATTATTTTCTGTGATATTTTGTCGTATGCTTATTGCCGCCGAGTTTTAAATGCAATATCTCCTTTAACGTGCAAGCCAGATTTTGATGGTATAGAGAATCGCAATTGTACTAGAAATATGCATAATTATAAAATTAAGAACAACTAACCTTAGCTGAATTCCCATATAAAAACCTTCTATAGAATTCTATAGAAAAAATTCTATCGAAAAAATTCTTTACAAATTGTATAAGATTTTCTATAGAAAATTCTATAGTCCATCTAGAAGAAAAGCCTATAGAATCTCTACAGAACCTTATAGAGTTTCTTATGAACAGCTCTTTAGAAACTCTTTAGAAACCCTGAAGAAACCCGTCCCTTTAGAAACCCTAAAGAAACCCCGTAGAGGTTCTTTAGAAAAGTGAGCCACTTTTCTAAGAAACTCTTAGAAGTTTCTTTACAAGTCTCTTTACAGAATTATTGGGGTTCTACAGAAGCTATATAGAGGTTCTATAGGTAACGTATAGAGGGTCTATACAAACAGTGTCGAGGCTCTATAGAAACTGTATAGAGGTTCCATAGAAAAATCGGCCTCTTTTCTAAAGAGATTCTATAGAAATTGTATTAAGTTTTATGGATTAATGCCTGCAGTTTGACATTTCAGATGTATAGAAACTGACCATTCAGCACCCTTAGCATAATGTGCACGAAACTTTCCATCCAAGATGATCTTACTTCTTCCAATACCCCCTTATGTCTCGGCAAAGGCAACCAGGGGCAGAGAGTTTCTTTCAAATTTATTCAATCTTTGTGCATATTGGGTTGGCGGGGTTCCGCCTAATTGCTGATGACATTGTTTGATAACGTAATATGTGAGCAAATGGCATCTGTACCACGTCTGGGACTGGTTGGTTATACTTAAAAATTTTATTTAATTTTATTAAACAAAAACAGTTCATACATCTTAACATTCTCTTTTTATATTAATAAACTACTTATCTTTTGTGCAAAAAAATGTTTCTTGCCAAATATCTGATTAGTTAAAACCCACTTTAAGCATAAATTTACAATTTTTGTGTCAAAATTTTGGCCACGCCCATTTAACCCAATACCATAAGTAATTCAGTGAATAGAAATGATTAAATTTTCAGGAATTCTTGCTCAATTTAGAATAATATTTGGGTGCGGACTTTTTTATCATTGTAAAGATCAAAGATGGGATTTGAATAAACCTTTTACATTGCAAATTGTGTTTTATAGAAAATGTGTAGAAATTCTATAGAACCTTTATGCAAGTTCTATAGAAACTTATGAATAAGTTTCTATAGAAATTCTATAAAGAGTATCCTGTAGAATTAGTCTATAGAGTTTTTTCTCGATAGAAACGGCTATTCTATAGAATTCTAACTGTCTAAAGGGAACTCAAATTTCTATAGAGGACAGTAATTATTTCAACAGAAAATATTTGATTCTATAGAGTTCTATAGAGCTCTATAGGCATTTCTACAGAATTTTATAGAAAACTTTTGTATGGATTGCAAAATACTGATTTATCTCTTAGAACATTTAAAAAAGATATTCAACGTGGTTATTCAAGGCATGGATTTGTCCAGATTTTAAACCTAATCTCAGAACTATAAAATATTTACACTAACATCTCTCTTTGGATTGGACAATATTTCAAACTTTTCCAGATTCATGAGAACCATTCGGTACACATCTGATATTGGCTTAATTCGAATGTTTGCTCGATGCAAATTTGAATTAAACGTTAAGTTTTGCCGTTCTTTGAACTTTTCTTACCACGTCTGCCGACAGTCCAGTATTCTTTAAGTAAAAGAAACCAATAGTTGTTAGGGCTTGATGAATCTCGTCGACAAGTTGAGGGAGTTTCTCATTGTCAGGAGATTCTTTCTCCAAGCTGTAGGCTTCGAAATCTATAATTGCTATTCCATCAGACTCGACGCCGTTCATTTTCTTTAGTCTGTGTGTATTTTGAAAAGTTCCCTATCATTCCAGCTGTCGTCAGATAGAAGTAGTATGGTTTTAGGCAAAGCCAGGTATCGTTTTATCTCTATATCTATACCTACATCTCCATCTATATCTATATCTGAATTGCAGGTTGCTGTCACGGTCACGAATGCGAATTACTGTAGCTTAAATAATATCAATATTTAGCATGTTTACAACCAAGTATACAGCTTCGTAAACCTACGTAATCGTAAACCATGCATGGACCTGGCTAGTCTGTGCCCCATAAATTGCATTTACAATAAATCTTCATTATCTATCATGGCGCCTCTTGTTTATGCTTAACAAACCATTGAACTTGAATATTTTGTAATGGTACTATATTACAGTCCAGTGTACGGAGCGCGCTTTGTGTCATAAATACCGAACGTAGGGAATACATGTCGAATTACTAAACGAAATGTCAAATTTCTGAAGGAGATTTAAAATTTCAAAATGACATGCCGAATTCACAAACGAGAGGTCGAAACCAAATACTATTTGTTGTTGATTTTTCAGGATTATTTGACATGTAATCATCAAACTCGACATGTTATTTCTGGTTTGGTATTTATGACACTTAGCGTGCTCCCTGAATTTCTTTTGCTGATAATATACAAATAACAGCGCTTACTGCAGGGAGAAAGAACAGGTAGAATAGCATGTCTTGGTAGCAGAACTACTTTGGATATATTTGTTTGGTTTGATATTCGCTTTCATCTCTTTGCAACTGACAGGTTGGGGTCGTTAGAAAGCACCCATTTATCTGTAGCGGTAAGACAGGGTGACCCATTGGTGTACGAAAAGATACTATGCAGGTGGCGGATGTTTGCCTGAAAAGTTTGCAATCATTTTGTCAATCATGTTGGCACACGCCGATGCCCGCCACAATACCCATTGTACTTCCATTTGACCTGAAAATACACATGTCAGTGCCCTGAAATAAACATTTTCCCTGCTCTGGGAGGGATGCAGGTACTCATACCCCGAGTTTCTTACGCCTATGGGGTGACCAATTTCAATCCACTGGCGTCTGTTGAATTTTTTTCAGGACATGATAGATGATTTAATTGCAGGGAGGTGTCCTTCCTCCCTTTGGTGTTTTTTAATGTTAAAGTACCTCCTCCATATACCCCTTGCCCCCCCCCCCCCTTATTACGCCAATGAACCTTTTGGAACGAAAAGTTATTTCATTAGCCTAGTTGTTTTTCTAACGAAATTGACAAACAAGAAATTTCACATGACTAGGGCAAAGCTATCCGGTTCTATAGCGATAAGTATTTTACCAATAACGTCCTATCGTAAAGGATCAGAGTAGTGGCGCACTTTAGAAATATACACTTCATACAAACGAGATGACTGTCCTATGTGCCGGGCTAATTTTAGAAATATATAGTCCTAAAACTTTTTATGATCTCATTTTAAATAATTTTGCAAAGTACTGTTGCAATGATGTCCCTATATTTTTTCTTGTGATATTTGGTATTACACTTGCAAGATATTTTTCAGTTTGTTTTTTGAAATCCTAGTAGGTTGCTTTTTCTTCTGGTAACAGCAATTTTGAATCTTTTCCATTTGCATTCCATCTCACAGCAGCCCAGACAGTAGTACACACAATCCACAATTAACGTACGTGTGTAGTATATAAGCGTTCCACATTTCACTGCGAGACTAGTGGCTAAATATATCATCTACAGAAGGTTCGTGAAAAGTACTGTCAATTTTGCATTATTGAAACTGGTTTTTCGATCAATCACTTTTTTCTCGTGGAAGACATAGGCCCTAACGCTTGCCTAAGTTAGAATAACGTTAGTAATGTTAGCGTTAGTAAAAATTAGTGCACTCCAGACACACTGCAGGCATTACTTTGTCAAGTATCGATATCGAATAAAATAGATGATAAACCAAGAAGCACAACCGGATGTGACCTAACGAAGTGGGCGGGTCCGAGAATTTATTCTTCTTGTCCTACTCTGCATGCTTCTTTAAAGTTCGGACACAACACTTCTTTGATCATTCCAATTACATTTTATTCTTTACCTTAAGATGTAACCTTTCAGAGAGGCAATCACACTAACCGCATAAAACAGTAAGCAAACCAAATTTATATATTATCTATAGAAGGCTTTTGCCATCAATACAGACCTTTTTTTTTATTTTTTAACCTGGTCATTTAACAAAAGGACGATCTAAGCTGACGACCATCATAAGCAGAAGAGGGTTTTATAGAAGTAGTTTTTTATTTCATAAAAACGCCTAATGCCCAAATTTCCAGAAATAGTACAGTATCTTCCTTGGTTTAAAAGTACAAATTCTATATATATAGTTAATTGAAGCTACTTTTAAATAACTCCCACTGCTTGCATACAACGAGGAAGCGTTTTCACCACTGACGCACCGATGCACCCAGTATTTTGATATCTCATGGCTGGAAATTGTGGTGGGCCTTGTAAGCAGAGCGTCACCATAAGTTGACTGGAAGTGACGAAAATGATCAAACATGACGTCCGATGAGCAATCGGTTGGTTTTGCCCACGAACTTCGTGTTGGAACCCAGTCTGGGAGCTTGACCCCACCCCCTCCCCCCTATCGGGCAGATCCGGATGCCGAGCTTTGTAAAAAGTAAGTAGGAAACAAAGATAATTGTACTTGCATTCCAGTACAGCTGAATGCATGTACCTTACCAGCAACCAATAGGCCTTTATAAACAAGATTAACAAATTATTAAAGTGTACCTCAAATCAAAAAATTAAAAAACATATTAAAGGGCGTGAAAAGAAAATTCGAACAGTTTAACTTCCATCTTCATAGAACATTGCTGATCTGAGAAATAAAATAATGAAGTTTATTCACGTGAAAAAACAATTGGTTCATTGCGCAATAATTTTTGGCTTTCTTGTTGTACAACTCACATTAACAGCCTTGCATCCCTTTGAAATTAAAAATGTTTCATGACCTTCAACACTTCCTGTTTGCTTTCATAGCATTTGCACAGAGAGGGCTAAATTAATTTCATCACCCATAAAAGTAAGAGTGCTATCATACCTTGGAACGAGGTGCAGTATTGTTCAGAAAAACAAAGAAATACAAAGATTGTAATTTGAGTAGTAAAACAATGACTTCACAAATTATTGTATAATACTCCATTTTGAATTGAGTGAATAAATTTCAGCAATTTAGTATCGCAGCTCATTAATGTCCTATGAAGATGGGATTTGGACGGTCAGAATTTATTATTTTCCTTAAAATATATTTTTGATTTTTTTTTTTTTTTTTTACTCGAGGTACACTTTAACGTCGCAGCATTTTTGTCTGCTTTATTCTGCAAGAAGCGAAATAGAAAACAGTTTCGGAAATTCATAATAAGTTACTTTATTCGCCTTAAGTTATTTGCAAAAGCTGTCAAAATTGCTTAAACATATTCACAAATATTGGGCTGTTTGTTTTTCAAATGGAAAACGTTTTACGTAGTCCCCAAACTGAACACACTTCGTAAAGGCTGCAAGAGCTGCGGTAATACTTTGTAGGGCGGTTGTCATTCATGTAAGTTTCAACATTTATATGGGATAATTTATGCAAAAGGGACATAAATACAATCCAAATTATATTACAAAGGATTGTGGGACTTCGCTTTGGTGTGAGTCGTTTTGGCCGCGGTAAAATCATGACATTGACAAAAAACACGCGTTTCAAACATGCATCCGTCCCACAATACTTTGCAGATGATATTTGGAAATGGTCTATTTTTTAATACATTGATCTTCCGGTGCAAAATGAGGTAATTTCCAGAGTTTGTGATAAAGTGCCTGAACATTTCTACTGTATCAACCGTAATTACAAAAATGCAGTTACAGGACAACAACATCCATAAACTTTGAAATCGGCCCATTCTTATTTGCAAATCAGGAGAAATGGTAGGGCCTAAGAGTTCCGGCCTGTACTCTTGTGGTAATCTTCCGTCCATATCTCGTTCAGTTTTACGTCTAAGTATTCCTGGCTGCTAATTGGTTGATATTTTTCAGACCCGTCGATACACTCAATAATTTCGTCCCTGTCTGGATGTCCAAAGAATGTAATAGACTGACGACTGGTTCCCATTCCTCTCTCTAAAAATGGGAGAACTACTCGATGTCTCTGTGAACATTTAAAGAATGGCTTAAAACTTAGTGCCATAAAAACGTGAAATAGGTTTACGTTTGAAAAATAAATACATACAGGCCTGGATCCGGGGGGGGGGGGGGCTTTTACGACCTCAGCCCTCCCTTTCTCGCCACATCAGCAATAAAACATACGAGAAATTAGCAGTGCAACTTCCTCACACCCCTGTTTTCTCTTACCGTCAGTCCCCCCCCCCCCTTTTTTTTTTGGGAATGTCTGGGTCAGCGTCCGATATACAGCTTGGCTGTAATCAGGTTAGGCACGAGTGTTGTTAAGAGTCATCACAGGGTTTACGTCTCAATTTATAAACTTGTTGTTTAATCTAGCGGTGCCCAGGGCATTTTTCCAGTCGTGGAGCACCGGATTGTTTTTCCTACACTATCGTTTACGCGGAGCATCAACATGAACAACGGCAGTATGCTCCATTTTTAAAGTCTTTGGTATGGTCTGGTCCGGCCTGGGAATCAAGCCCTGGCCTCCCTCGTGAGTAACCGATGTTCTACCAGTAGAACAGACCATATGGAGCTACTACGTAGTAGCTCCATGACCACAAGCGCGATCCTGAAAATAAAGCTCTATTGGCCTATTATAATTTGTTGTTGTTGTTTTTCGGGGTTTTGTCGGTTTGGGGGTTTTGTATTTCCTCTTCTTTTCTTTCTTTTTTTTATTTAATGATTAAAATCAGCCTTGTAGTTAACGATCTAGACTTTAAAATGAAGGAACTATGAGGCCCATTTGAGACAAGTTAAGAATGTAACTACAATGCTAAACAGCAAAATTTTTGAAAGAGATGCTGTTTAAGTTTGGAGATAAATTCATACTATAGCAATGACATAAAGAGTTGGATAAGAGGAATAACCATCGTTAGTAGAAAAACTTATTTTCACTCACTTTCTCTGCTTCTGTTTGGTAAGCTAAGGGATAAGAAGAAGGAGGATTGCTTGTCAAGTTTATGTAAGTGGTCACTTTCTTCCCTCCACTCAATTTCGAGGTAAATTTTCTTATACGAGAGCGATATTCAAGTTGATCAAATAGAGGAAATAGAGTGGAAGTGGTAATGAGGTCCATACTCAGTGGTGGACCTACCACGGGATATTAGGGGGAATGTGCCCTTTCAGCCCTTTCTTTGAAGCTGTTGGCGGAATATTAAAACTGAGGGCACACTATTGATAATTTGGAGTCAAAAAAATTTAGGGGCGCAACGCGAAACCGAGTCCATCTGAAGCGCCCGTTCTTGAGAGCGGGGTCCAGGGAACGAAGCCTTTGGAAGCTCTGAGATTTCAATGAATCTCTGAATGAAAAATTAAGTCTATGGAGAGGTGTATTATTTATTTTTTCGGTTGACCCATCTCCTAACTGACCTAACTTTGGAGGAAGAAAGTGGGGGGCAAAGACTAAATGGGGGGGGGGAACAAATACCCCCTCCTGCCGTAGCACCGCCACTGACTGAAGGCGTTATCCCGACTATGTTTGCGACCTCATCATTCATGTAAATTTGTTGTCACTCTACACTCTAAAAATGTTGTGTACCAAAGTAACACAACATTGTGTGACTAGTCCACCAATCGACAAATGTGTAGAAAGTACACATGTTTGTGTAAAACATTTTCACAACATGTGTATAAGTTACACAGTGTTGTGTAAATTCTACACAACATTTTATAGAGTGTAATCATAAAGACACAATGATAGAACATCTGCACTATCAAATCCTCCTCCCTCTGCCTCCTTAGTTGGATCAGTCAGGAGTTGGATCAACTGACTAAACAATAAATAATATACCTCTCCTGATACTTAATTTTCATCCAAAGACATGCTTGAAACCTTAGAGTTCCCGCTGGCTCGGGCCCCTGAACATATACAGGGGTTTAGTCCCTGGATCTTACCCGCAGGAGGCCCGCTGCGCTTCCGGTTTCGCTCTCCGTAATAAAATGTTTAACCCCAACACTTTCCTCTTCCTTAGTTTGGTAATACCCCCTTCCCCCTCCTCCTCCTCCACTTTAACATTCTGACGAGGCCACTGTCCATACTCAACACCACCTTTTACGACTGAATTTCAACAGTTTGGTAGATCTTTCCCGAGGAATTTAACTAATGTTGAGACAGGGGTTTCCAAATCTTGCCAATGAATACACTCACGGCGGCAATGATTCTGTCTGATGTCCACCGTTGCAGCAGGTCTCCGGCGAAGACAAGAATCGTACCTTCAATGGGTGGAACCGAAGTCCATTGACCTTTACGATTGATGACCTGAAAAAAAAACGTTATAGTTCCTGAATACGCCCTTCGTCTAACTCAAATATCTTGTACTCAAGGCGTTACCCCAAACGTTTTAAGAATTCATCATTCATGTTGATATATTGTTACTCAAAAGTGAGTACATATATTTTTGTAAGCCTACCTCAAGTCCAGATGCATCTTGCACGAGTAGAGTTACCCCACCCCAATCGGAATGCTCTCCGCACCGAGTCTGATCTTCGGGAACTTTGCCTACCTTCACCGGTGGGTAATACGTACTGCGAACATTTATAATACCCTTCTTCTGTCCACAATATTTGTGCTTCTTGACGAAAAAATATGGATCCTGTACAAAGAAAGGGGGGTGAATGTAATAACTTATTACGTAAATATAGCTTGCATAGTTGAAAGCAATTATATCTTGACTGATGCAATAAGTAGACTCTAGGGGCGGAGCATGATAAGACCGTCAATCTTTACTTAACACCCTTCCCTGAAATTTCAGCCCCCCCCCCCCTCTCTGATGCTGAATGTAATGGCTGCGCCGAAATTGCTCTACCGCAACAGACAGCATGCAGGTTCGCCAATCGGTTCAGAAGGGGGAAAATAACATAAACTATCATAAATGTTGTAAATTCGCTACCGCACTCCAATTCCTAACAACCCCTTTGCATTGAGAGGGGCATATCATGCAGATATGAGCTTACCCGATCACTATGGAATTACATTGAGCTCCGCGCTGTTCATTTATGGGTAAGCTGCTAGACTTAGCCAAGTCTCTCGTGGGTGTTTCTCGGGGAGCTGACAACACTACCTCTACACAAATCAAGTACAGCATACCGTATTTGTCTTTTTTCTAATACGCCCTCTATAGGTATATATAATGGTATCGCTTCTCAACGAGAAAACGATACAATTAGACTAACAGAAGGCGTATTTGACAAAAGGAAAATACGATATGCTGAACTACGCTGCAGAAGGGGATTTTGAAGAGAAAGTTGTCAGCTCCCCACGGAACACTCACGAGCTGAGAGACTTGCCAGTGGCCAAGTCTAGTAAGCTGCTGGATGCAATAGAGTTTTGCGGTCACTGTGGTCACATGTCACCTACACTGTGCATGCGCACAAAGAAAGGGAGCACTGGGTTAACCACGGGGACACGACAACACACGTGCTGGTCTCCTCGGCAACCCATTCCCCATCCTCCAGGTACCACCTACATAAAGAAATTTGGAATGTACAGTTTTATCATTATTGAGGTCAGTTCTATGGCCAAATGTACCCCCAGGAAAGTTTCGTGGACCCGCATGACCCATGCTCAAAAACCCTGGCATTGTCACTGGAAAGGGTTACTTATGTCCACAACGTGTCAAATCTAAATGAAGCTGCCAGCTTATACACTCACACAAGAAATAATAATGTGTAGAATTAGATGGTAAGGTGAAGTTCGATCAACATGCATTCAACGATGTACAAATTAAGCTGTTAACGGTGCAAACATGTAGCAATTTTAAAAGGGAGTGCAAAAAGTCGTTGCAACGTTCAGTAGGTTGCGTTTGGTACTCCGTTACCATTGAACCCTATTTCTTTCTTGTGAATTGACTGTAGGAGTAAGGAGCCGTTACACTCTTAAAGCACCGGGGTTAAATTTAACCAGGATCGGTGTTCTATTAACTCCAACACAATCCCGGTTAAATCTTAACGCAAACCCTGGTTAAACTAACACAAATTCTGGTTAAAACCTGTAAAACAATGGCTCTCTAGTAGGATAGTTTTGATTTAATGTTGAGTTTAACTTCACTTACTTCAAGATTCAGCCCTCTTGCTATTAATTCGAGAACGCGATCGGACAGACTTTTTCCGTGTTCGAAAAATGTTTGTAAAGAATTAACCAATTCCGAACATTCCGGTGTTTTCCTCAGAACATTTGGTTCAATCTGAAAAGGATCAATCAAACAAAATAACGGTCAAGTTTTAAAATATTGCCGTTCAAAAATCAAGTGACTGCAACATGTCTTAAAGGCAGTCATTCGTCACCCCAAGCCAGAAAATTTAACAATAGTTTACGAAAATTTTCAATTGGCACAGCTCTTTGATTGGCATCAAATTAAAAAAATGCAGCCCATCAAGGTAACACATTATGCACTGAGCGTGTTTTAATTGCACATTAGGGTCTTAATTATAGACGAATCCGGATAGCAAGTGATGGTCTGATAGATCTCACTAATGGCTGCCTGCAATCCCTAAAAGCAAGCGCTGATCGGATTCGTCTACAGGCATGGGCGTCCGGAAGGAGGTGAAGGGGAACTCCCCCAACCCCCTCCCCTGGAAAATCAAACTTGTGAAAAAATTAATTAAAAATTGAAATAAAAAAATTAAAAATAAATCATCAAAATATCTTCACTCACAGCGTCAGTTTCTACTCGTGAAATATGCGGACATTTGACCAGGAATGGCAAAAGAGAAGATGGTATGCTGAATAGTGAAATCGTAATTTGGGGGCCATCATTCGTGATATGTATTGGAAATTTGTAATTGTAAAAACTTTGCCAAAATTGTACTAGTTTTCAGGTATATGTAGTGTGCATATGGCATCCGACTATTGATGAATGCGTTGGTCTTGGTTTGGTCCCGTGCTGATCTCAAGTGGCGACGTTCGGATGTAACTGGAATATACAAGGTGAAAGTGGGGGGGGGGGGGATATGATTCATAATTGGGTAACGGACACAGGCCTATATAGGCTGTTTGACAGTTGCAAGTTTTATCGTGAATAGGCGTGTGAGGCCGTGACCGAGGCGCAGATTTCCCTTCAACTATTTTTACATTGAAAATTCTAAAAATCTAAAAATTACAGACATGAAATTCCTGTTTCAGGGGTGGGTACATGCAACTTATAACACTCGCTAAGTGTCGTTTCCGGCCATCTGGAGGGTTTGTGAGGCCCAAAATTTTCTTGTTCGCTCCGCGCCAACCTATGGTGGCGCTACGCTTAGATAGTGTACACAATTCAGTCATCCATGAATGACTCCCACCCCCCTTGTAAAAATTTCTGTCGAAGCCCATGTCAATATGCTCACCAGGGTATCCCTGGAAGCAATAAACTATAGTTTTATGTTTGGAAAAGAATGAATGTAAGACAGTTTTGGGAGGGGCAGAAGTTAATATAGTCTGGGGTGATGAAATTCTTCCTATAAGTGCATTGTTGTGATCACAGAGTAGATTGCTCAAAGGATGATACTTTCGTGGCTTTTAACAAGAAATATATTCAAATCCATGGAATTTAACCCCGTAGCACCCTTGTATTCTTAACTCAAGTATCTCATATATTACAGAATTTAGTTCAACATACATCAAACAAAAAACTTCTTTAAAACATTCTCTATACAGCGGTGTTAATATCATAAACAATTTTACTTCTTTATTTAATAAAATTACCGCACCGAAGTCACAAATTCGCCATATTATATCTGTAGTCATTTCTTCCAGAGGTAGAAACATTCAATTGATGCGTTCTTTTGAAAAGCGGTTGCCATATTTAAGTAATATCTATTCACTTTTGTTTTTCCAAGATCGATGATAAATTTCGTGTTCGTCGATCCTGTCAATGGGAAATTTCAATTGTAATTCTGTAGCCTCTGCCATGTGGAGGCGTATGAAAAGATATTCCACAAAGGAACGGAAAGTCTTCGCATTGAAATTTTCCTGTCCCTTCACATGTAAAACAATCATAAAAATGGCAACTTCTGCTTAGATATATCCTACTTTATTTCGGATTCGTCTCCCCAACTCTAAGACTTATGTCCTTAAAGGTCAAGAGCAGTCCCCTCAAACTTATTTTGAAGCAACTGCTAAATATCACAATTGTCATCTCATTTCAGTTCAAAGAATCTTTCATAATATTTTATTACTTCAATATAACACATGAAAGGTAAACCAAGCAGTACCTTCCAGTAAATTTCACATTTTAGGGGTAAAAATGCTGTCACATGACCCTCAACAGCCAATCATGAAACTGGGAAGCCTACTACGCTGCTTCAAGTTGGTGTGACTGCTCCTGCCCTTTAAGTCAAAATCAATGGATCTAGAGAGTATAGCGTACGCCCTGAATTATGCAGACAAACACGATCCGGGATAACCCAAGATAGCAATAAAGCAACTCCCTGAATATAGTTACAGCTATCATAGTTACCGCTTAGTTCAGACCGAGGTAAGCAGAGCCCGCCACCACAACGCCACAAGCAACTTCGCATCCCTCCATCCTCCCGTCATTTTTCTTGCTCTTCTGGATTTTTCAATAAGGTTCATCTCTTCCCTAAAACTTTGGTGGGGCAGTCTTCTCCCTCCCCCCAAATATACTGTGAGGGGCCCTGTACGGATCGTAGTTAATCTGCTATTCCTTAATCATTTAAACTGTGAGTTTGTCTCACGAAACTGGCATTGCCAGCTCAGTGTTAGTACCCCTCATTGGGGCGTTGCCACGTTTCCATAAGGGGGGATCAAAGAAAACAAACATTATTCTCTCTGGCTACGTCATGGTACTCGCGTTAGTTATATACTACCTGAACTATTACCTCTTGTACGTGATGGGGCAGGTAGTTGTAACATTCCTTTAGTTCCATATTACGTTTCGTAGTATCAAACCTGAA
The DNA here is from genome assembly GCA_037179385.1 of Holothuria scabra. Lineage (NCBI taxonomy): Eukaryota > Metazoa > Echinodermata > Holothuroidea > Aspidochirotida > Holothuriidae > Holothuria > Holothuria scabra. The sequence continues at coordinate 34,091,619 of CM074197.1, forward strand.
AAAGAGACAATGTAAATTTATTATGGAAGACAAACCATGATTACGTGTTGTTAGAAGACATTACGTAGCCACAATATCATTGTTAGGGAAAACAAACCCATCCGGTCATGGGAAAAAACTACCACAATAGTTATTCAGGGCAGTAAGCGATAATGTAATCGAAAACCGTCCTTTCCACTGGTCGAGGCGAGAACATCTAAAGTTTAACCATTTTAATACCCGCTCATTCATAGTAAGTGCAGTTTATGAGATTCACTGTGACAGTCAGCATTCATAAAGAAAGTCGGGTCCGTCGCCAAGGGTGGAGTTATGCTCTCAGTACTGCGGGACATTACCTTATTTTCAACAGAAAAAAAATTGCAAAAACTTAAAGTCAATGGGCGATTTCTCAGATATTGGGGTGGGGCGATAATACCCCCCCCCCAATCGCCGCCAATTCCCGCAGCCATACAAGGGATAAGGGAGAAAGGGGCTTAGTTGGAGTCGGCGGGGGTGTCCAGGGTCGGATTACACTAATGGGAATGGCATACTAAGCTAACATTCATTACAAATATGAAAACTTTAAACTCTCTAGGCACCGTGCGACGTTTCTAGGGATGACGCCTGCATGACCTCCCTTGGGCTATCATCTTATGGAAACTGCATCGTTTTTAAAATCTAGTTTTCATTTTGTAACTTTTAAAGTATGTTGATATAGACTGTTTAGCTAGCTTTTAGGGGCCATTAGCATTATTGCATCACTGACAATTTTGCATCTTAAGGGGATTGACTACAGTAGTTTAAATGTATGCCTTATTTCTAAATCGAATGGGACTGTCACTTAGTGACGGCACCAGCTGGAGGATGGGGCGTCCCTACTTGTCAAAGCCTTTGTCCCCAAGTGCTTCCAACCGAGACGTGAATCAAATATTTTGAGACTTAATTTTCACTCTGAGGTGTACTAAGATATCGTAGCTTCCGGGGACTTTTCTCCCTCGACCCTACAGAGGTTCTGCCCCACGTGAGCCAACGGAAAATTAGCGGACGGACCCTGGAACTAATCTGCTAAAGCAAACTATACCTAAGCTATACTGAGGCACACACTACAATTTCTGTCTTTCTATGAAAGTCGTTTTTTGAGTCCCATCAGCCATTTCCCCTTGGAAGCTAAGCGGCTGAAACCGTGTTTAGGTCACACACATCACACCATTTCTTATCTGGGGACCGAAAAGGCCGTTTTCCCTTCAAATAGGATCAAGGGGATATACTTCCTTGGGTCACCCTCCACCCCACCCACCCCCCTCCCCGTCATGACACAATCCTAGCTTCGCGTCTGTGACAGTTCCGTGCTTTCAATCTGTCTTGTGTGAAGTCAAACTGACAATTATGCTTCCTGTTTTCCAGTAGGAACTGCCAAACACTCTTTATATATGTCATACTTCCCATTACCTTTCCTGGTCTACCGAGACGTAGCCATAAATACTGTCATGGAGAAATTTTCCCATGTGATGTTCACGTTTTATGTCCATCTCAGAAGTGAAGAAATCTTTCGACTTTTCAAATGCGTCCTTTATCTGAAAATAAAGGATAATCAAATAGGCTTAATAAGAAGACAAAGTGCTAATTTTACAGAAGAAGTAGCGAAAGTGCCCCTACAAAATAAAAAATAAAAAACTAAAAATACATAAATTGTAAGGTTATTTTAAAGTAAAAGACGGGCAAATGAGGTTAGGTCTGGTAAGACGGAGTTTTACGGCCCATGTTCTAACCAAAGGGCAAAATTCTATGGTGTATGCTGTCATTGAATAAACCGATACCAGGCTTTATAGGTACTGTACGTTAGATCTATGAATTACTGTTATGCCGATATTTACTGCACAAACAAGGATTTTGTCTATTAATTTTGGGGGACCATTATGTATCCTTTTATTTGAATATATACCACACAATGTACATGGAAAAGTGTGTGTACAAATAATGAACACCGTGCACTTCTCAGTTTCTACTTACCACGTGATCCGGGAACCCGGTATTTTGCATATAAAAGAATCCAATTCTTGTGAGTGCATTATAAACTTGATCGATAAGTTGTTCGAGCTCCTTAATATCGGGCAAATCTTTCTCTAAACTGTAAGCACCAAAGTCAACGATTTCTATACTTTCGGAGTTATTGTCAATACCATCCATCTTCCGAGTAAGTTACTTCTAAATGCAAAAGAGTAAAATTAGGGATGGCTGCAAAATGAATACTGAATATCCACTCTAATAAAGTGAAAATGACTCTTCTCCGATTAAAGATTTTCACGTCAAATTTAGGTCCTTCCCTATAATTTCACCCTCCTTAAAGAGTGGTTTTTCACTCTAAACGTTTTCTTCATAGACAGGAGGTATAGCTTAAGAAGCCTTGGATTCTTTATCCTATAAAAGTAATGGCAATAAACGTCTCCTCTATAAATGAAATTACAAACTGACTTGCTCCCTCTTTAAAGTTGCGAGCACCATATCTATCTAATTCCAAAATGAGATGTGAAATGATATCAACCAAAGCGTCATACACCAAATATAAAAGATAAAGCTCAACGATCACTCACAAAAAATGCACGTTGTCCTACTATTTTTAACCTTTACTTGAGCGTGGGGTATTATACTAGAACAAAAGTGCTGGTTCCAGCATAAATAAAACTAAAACGCTCCGTTGGACCAGGAAGCTGGAAGTTCTTCCAGCTAGCTGCCCGTGGTTGGATGGCCAAGGAATTGAATCACGTTCAAAAACAATGTGCACGGGTATTCACGAAGAGCTAACAGCTAACTAATACCAGAATTACTTGCTTTTATCAGTTTCTCTTTCTGTCTTGTTGTACTTGAACTATTTAGAGAGAAAGTATTCATTGTCACTACACGTACAAAGTTTTGGCAATCTCGACTCATATAATGCGCACGTAGTAAAAGTTGGGGATAAAGGATTCACACGTACTGTTGTACCTATAATACGTGTGTAACGTGGAAACTTCGAGGCGGGTTCAAAGTAGGTACACAGAGACGAACTCGACATTCACCCATTTATTACAGTACTTCTTCTTATTCCATCGTGAGCTTAACTGAACTCTTCCCTTTCCTACTTTTAACTTAACACGCACATACAAACATACACGACACACCTAAACTATTCTAATGCAAATTACAAAGGAACTAACCTACGCTCATAGCTAAAGACATAACTATGTGCAAAGCTCGCTGAACCTACAGGTGAGTAACAGAGGATACAAATCAAAGATGATAAACACAGAGAACAACATACTAGACAACGAACAACTTTTACCTTTTACATTACTCCCCCTCTTTGAAAAGAAATGTCCTCATTTCTTATCTATAAGGATATAGCCTATATTACGTCATTTATTTCACAGTACTATTAAGAAACAAGCGGAAAGTAACACATTTGATGGACAACCGAATCAAATTTCAATTTTCACTTACTTGTCAGATAAAACATTTGTAAATTTTTATAACTAACCAAAAACTAGACATTTCACTAATGGTATAATGCGGTACACGAAACTGCTATGATATGGTCTGCCATAAGTATTTTCCTATCTTTAGACCGTTTTTGGTTGGTCATTGAACTGTACATTATAAATGCCATAATAATCTACATTTCGCATAAATAAAAATCCAGGTGCATCGTTTTGCTCTGGTGTTTGATACAAAAATAGTTTACTTTAAAAATCATTTCTTGAACAATACTTTTTCTTATTGTAAGTTACCATACGAAAATTATATAGGCTATGTGAAATATAGTTGTAATAAAAGATGACTGATTTTTCAAAATGTAACGTTCTGATAAGTAGAAAGTCTTCATTCTCATTGCACAAATATAGCGCGATGGCTAAAGTAAGGAGAGTAAAGTACGCTGGTAAAGTAACGACGAACATTTAACTGTTTAACCCATTCAAAGTGATAAGTGCAAGGCAAGACAGAGGCTCCCTAACATTTTATCCTAAGTTACCAATTAACATTCTTCTTAAGTACAAGCTAAATGCAACGAAGGCCTATAAATGCATGTACATGGCTGTTAATAATGGCCCGGGATACACCATAGTAATTTTGGCACAACAGTTGCTATCTAGAAGACACTTGAAAAAATATTGACTACAATAATGCAGCATTTTCAATTCACCAGTCTAACAAGATACTGAAGGCGTTCTCAAAAATACTAACAACATGGCTCATCACTATACAGTCGTGCAGCATTTCACTAATTCCTATTCCAAAGTAGGCTATTGCACCAATCTCTAAGTATATTTTTACAAATTACCTACGCCTAAATATATTGCACTACGTATGTTTTACTGATGACTTGACGCTAAATCCTAGGCCTAATTCTTATATGAAGAAAGTGCATGTGAAAAGTGTTTATTGCACATAATTTACATACACCATATATACGAAATTCACATAGAGGAACATTAACACTACAATTCCAGTAAGATAACAAAAATGGAACGCAATTGTTAAAAACCTCCAGTCTTCCAAAAATAAACGGTACTCATATAAAGTCTTTCAAGTTTTTGGTATTTACAATCAGGTCATTGAGTCAGTTAAAATTCAAACTAAATTCTGTTCCAAAGAGACTGCAACTCAGCCCGGTTTGTGATGCACCTTTTAAAACATCCGCTTAAGTAACAAAATCTTAAAATACCTGTTGGAAGCTGTAGTTCCTTCTCAGTATGGTTTCTCTTCATGTTTAACTTTGCTTATTGGGAACATCTTGAAAGTTCCTATTGGTATACAGAAACAATGAAATTATGAATCATCCGCATAAATGACAGGTTAGTACCGTACTCACAGTCTTCGCTTCCCTTCCACAGTCTTTGCTTCTATAATAAAGCTTTTGACTACTACATTTCAGGAATTCAAATTGCCACTTCCGTTACAAAATTTCTCACTTCTTTCTCATATATAAAGTGTCACCAAATGACAAAAAACTTGGGGAAGACTGACGGTGTGGTTTGGTATTTTCAATATGTATAGAAATCGGCTGTACCAATGGCGTTGGCTGATATCTTGCTATCGAGTCGGTCTACGCGGCTTTACTTACGGGATCTAATTTTTATCCTCTCTGCGCCTATTTCCCTCTTCCACGTAAGGTGTGAGTCCTCTCAAAATCTGTAAAAGACAGGTCTTCTTGTATCTGAACAAACAGTCACACTGTTTCAACTTTAACGGCTCTCCTGGGTTTTCTTACTGGAAGTAACGGTAATCTACGACTGCATTCAACTTCAAAAATAGTAAAACCGTATGTCTGTTACACTTTTCCCCATTCTTTTCAGAGTAGACTGGTAGAGTCTGTTAGTTCACTTCGAACATGCTGAAACCGGCTGGCAATAAGAGTTTATTTCGGACTTGTTTTTTCTCTCTCTCTCCGGAATGCTTTCCTAAGTCGCTTCTAAACGACGAAATCATTGTGAGAATAGTCTCCTTTCTTGGGCTAAAATAAAATATTCCCTGTAGTTCAATATCGTAAGGCAGTTCAAATTTATCTCAGGCTGTCAATTCTGGTAATATAACTGAGAAGTAAAACAAACTGAAGACTTAAAGTTGCCGTTAAAATTCAGAATAATCTTTCTTGGGCGTTGTCCAAAATACATTGAAGCTTTTGTCGAAAAATGTCCGAAGAAATTGTGTAAAACTTCCGCTGCCACCAAAATGTAACGTGGAAACTTCGAGGCGGGTTCAAAGTAGGTACACAGAGACGAACTCGACATTCACCCATTTATTACAGTACTTCTTCTTATTCCATCGTGAGCTTAACTGAACTCTTCCCTTTCCTACTTTTAACTTAACACGCACATACAAACATACACGACACACCTAAACTATTCTAATGCAAATTACAAAGGAACTAACCTACGCTCATAACTAAAGACATAACTATGTGCAAAGCTCGCTGAACCTACAGGTGAGTAACAGAGGATACAAATCAAAGATGATAAACACAGAGAACAACATACTAGACAACGAACAACTTTTACCTTTTACACGTGTAAAAGAAGCTGCGTTTATTTAAAATTTTAAAGGTTATCTCCTCGTAAATCAGCCAGAAGTGTAAGCGGCAGTTTGCGTAGATTCATGATTTTCAAGTTAAGTGTGAGTAGGGGGTGGGGGGATCTGGCTTGCAATTTCTTCTGTCCTGGTAAGGTGTCTATCAGAGGAGGGTCCTGATGAAAATGGTGTTAAATGTTAATATTTGGAGATACTATGAAAATGTCAAAGCTTTCAAAACATGGTCTTTAAAAGTGTGGGTTACAAAATTAATTAATTAAGATCATCGATTTTGAATTCTTATGAGCAGATGAGCTTATGAATGGTAAAGGCTATAGATAAATCCGGACAGCAAGTGATGCCCCAGGGTTAAATTCCATTTGAAACCATTTGGAAAAGTTGAATGGTTCCGAATGGTTATGAATGGACCTGAATGGACCTGAATGGTCTCAAATGGATTTCAAATGGTATATGAATGGAAATGTACATCTGAATGGTTTTCTGATCGCATACCTGAATGGAATGCAAATGGTTCACGAATGGTTTTGGTGTTCGCAAATGGTTCCAAATGGTTCAAACTGGAAACCATTCGGTGAATGGTATATATTATGTACATCAATGGAACGTGTCCAGTTCAACATGCATGTACATGGTGCAAATGGTCAAGTTGTCTGTTGGTGTTAGCCAACCTGTTGCAAATTCATTTGAAAGGATATGTAAAGCTCAATGAAACAAATAAGTTATAACCAACTGGATTTGATACATCTCTCACAATTTGTACACAGGTACAATTGAAGGTGTGGACAGGAAAGTAACAAACTTTGTATTAACCTAAACCAATTTAGATTCTTCTCAGCCTGAATATTACCCTGATCATTTGCCCAGGCACATTTTACTTATAGGAATTTTGGAGGGGCGGGGCACACTTATCAAATTTTGTGGGGCTCAAATGAATTGGGGGTTACAGTAAAGCCGTCCATAGCAACTCGAGTAGGCAACAACCGTACCCCTGGATTTCCCTGAAAATTTTAGCTTCAGTTTTCCCTAACAGTATACCCCCCCCCCCCCCCACCTTGGAAAGGATACACAGAGGTACTGTAATGCACAGCACGGATATCAGCTGGAATAGGAAATCCTTCTTGCCATTCCAATACCCGACCCACGCCCGAGACCTCTTGACTCCCTTCCCCACTCCACTTTCTGGCACTTTCTTAGCCCGTACTTGATATCCTCGTATACCCCAACAACATTTTGAAATTTTGTAGTTGTAGCTTTGCAGCCTGGTATCATTTACAGTCCAGAGGCACAACCTCCTCAATTATTGTACTCATTTCTTCTCTCCATTTTCTCCACACACAATTCCAATCCCCCTCCCCACCTCATCATGCTGATGCATATCTTTGTTGCCTTTCAAGTTGCTCATCCTTATGATAACCGTGACACTGAACAGGATCAAAGCACAATGCAATGCTTGTTCGAATGGAGCTATTACGTAATAGCTTGGCATGCACACAAAGCATGATACAGCGCTGCACCATACAAAGCTCACAGATGCTGTACACCCATGTGTACAGTCGGAACGCTGACCTCCAAATTCCACCGTTAACGATCACATTTCAACAGTTGAGTATTGACCCGGAAGTACTTCAATACAAACCGCGCGAAACCTCATCTTCGTTGCTAAGTGGTCGCTGTTAACTTTGCTGATGAATATTTCATGATATGTAAAAATTATGTTGCTAAATTTGGTACAATGATGTCTTAAAATGGTCAGAGGAGTTACCAAAACTTACATGATGACAAGATACATCATGAATAATGAACGAGGACAAGCCCTTTCTGAAGCGACGAAACAGACCTAGAAGGTTGCTAGGTAAGACCGTCTCACTTTTTACTTAAGACATTTCCATCCCAATGGTCAAAATGTATAATTGAAGATGTTAACGAAGTCTTAAGATGTACTTTCGTCCGGTGATCAAGTGTCATGACTGTTCACCGACGGTAATAATAGTAAATTTTGCTCCAAATTTTCTGCAGCTGTCGGTCTTCTTCATGCATAGTGTCTATCGTTAGGGTACACTAACGGTGTATGAGTACCGTACTATAAAGGATAGGCTAGGCTTAGTTTTAACGTTACAACTAGGCCTAACTACTGGGAGGACGCCTCCGGGTGACGCCGTGTATCACAGTGAGATCCTTTTCATTTTGACGTTAACAATAGCAATATATATATATATAAAGGCCCTGTGCATAACGTTACATATGAGTAGGCGAAACGGAGACCGAGTTTGGTCAAGTAATTAGGCTACAGACAAGTATCAGATAAACTACTAAACTAGCTAGGGTGGTCTTATGTTTGCACACCTAGGCTAGCACCAGTACGTTACAGTATTACTAGGCCTAACTTAGGCTTCGTCCTTGGTAGCAACAGTAGCCTATGTGTTGCTTCTTGTTTAATGCATAGCCTTGGCCCTAGGCTAGCCTAAAAATAAAATTAATTGAACTGGGCTACCGAAGAAATCCCGGATTACAATGAGCAGAACATGTTGTTCAGTCATTACTGCCTGTACTTAATTGATTGACAAGTTGTGCAGTAGCAAACTCGCATTGTCTTGACTCCTGGTCTTTGTTGGGTATCTGATAATTTAATTTAGGGTTTTTGGGGGGCATCGAATGTATAAGGTATTAGATTAATGGTTTTGACTGATTTATTTACTGTTACTTAGACAAACATCCAATGTCTTTGTCAAGCCTCTGTGGTGTAGCTAGGTCACACTGACTCAGAGTCAAACCCCTTTTGCAACTCCTTGAAAAAGTTGGCATACAACAGTCTAGTATTGAGGGCTGGAATTTGAAATGAAACAAAACCAAACACAGTGAAAGGTAAAATTTCTTAGTATGACTTGGCTTGTTGCTGGGGCTACTTTCACTGTAACTAAGGTAATGTAGGGGATGACAGGCACTAAAGTTAGTGCAGAAGGTACGTACCACAGCCTAGTTCCTAACCTTGTTTTGAATGGTCATACTCTGGCACAGGAATTTACAGTAATGTTATTGAATTGATTGGGCAAAACTATTTAATTTAATGTTAGGCAAGTACTAGTTTAAATTAAATATTCTTCTAGTTCGGCCGTTGTTGATGGTTATACTATAGGACATCTCTCACCTATGGAATGCACATGATCATTGCTAGTATTGGTAGGGCCACTTTAGGAACAACATTTTTTTAGGATAGCTACTGTGGGTGAAATTGTTAAGTTTGCCCAGCATTATATTTGTTTAACCAAGTAGTGGCAAGTAAATACCTACGAAAAGCATAAGTGTGACACATATTATGCAATTAAGCAATTTTCATGTTTTCAGAATCATTGCATGGAAAGTTAGTCAAACTGAACCGGTTGTTGGATCCCACTAGATAGGCATGCCTTTTAGTTTCAGTGAGTCGTTTAGAGTGCATTGTCATAGATCTCACACAGAAATAGTAATTGCCAAACTGATACAATGAATCCATGTTTTTTTTTTTTTTTCTTGATGGTTGTTTCTTATTTTCAATTAAACTGCAGTAAACTCACTGTCATTTGATATAATTTGATAAAGTCAGTCTAAATATTTAAAGCACAACTGTTATGTAGAGTTACTTATCGAAGTGGATTGTGCATTGAGCACTCATTTTTTCTTGTATTTTCTGCAACTGGTTTACAACATAGGGTTAGGGATTTGTTTTTGATTGATTTGCTTTTTATGTGTCCTCTGTCATTTTGTACCTACTTGGCATTATGCAGAAGGAAACTTCGTGTGCTATTTACCATCCTTCTGTGGCTCCAGGTCCCTGTGCTATTTGCAACAAACATAAACCTCGGTACTGGCATGCTGCACAGGCAACTGAAAAGCAGCAACACATACTGCAACTATTAGAAGAAAAAAATATATCTGATCATTCTTGCATTTGTTATGCCTGCCAAAAAAAATTTATGAGGCAACAACCGCACCAAGAAGAGACAGTCACTAAGCGAAAGGCAAGCAAAGTTTGTCAAATTCCAAAATGTTCTTATACAAATGTGAGGGTCCATAATACCACATCAAAGACTATAAAGCCAGAAAGGCTGCAAGAGTTATTCCAAATAAACCAAAAAGATGCTGTTGACATGTGTAATAGTCCGTCAGGGATAGATCTTTGTCACATCCATTATAATGAAGCCCTAAGAAATTCTAGCAGTTGCACTGTTTGTTCTTCAGCGTCATCAGGCACCCTTCGAAGTTTTACTGAGACTGCTGCAATAAAACATTTTGTGGCAGAGAGAATGCAGACTGAATATAAGTCAGATGTCAATGCCCTTTGCAATACTTGCTACCAAGCTGTTTTGAGGTATAGTAGGGGTCCACAGTACATAGATATGGTAAAGTCCTCAAAAGACCACCTCTCAGCCTTACTTGAGTCTTGCTCATCTTGGACATCAGAGGACAGGGGTGCCTATGCTCTTTCCCATACTGTGAAATATGTGGGGGGGCATCTGTTGAATGATGAGCCTCTTTTAATGGAAATGGTTCACGAGATGTATTCTTCATTTTTCGATAATTTTCCTGGTCCTTGTTCAACAGCCACAAGTGAGTCTGCCCAGAAGAAAAATCCTGTACAACTTTTAGCATATTTGAAAACAGTTATCGGTGATTGTATAGTATGTTCTCACGTAATGAACGAAAGGAGATTAGGTACCATGGTAAGGCGATGTGGAAGTGATGTTGTGTCATCACTCCATAAAGTTCTGTTTTCCTTTATCAGGGAAAGGAAAGCTTTGAAAAACAAAATAGAAAACTTACAGAAGGGCAGCTCCCAGCCTTCCAAAATATCTGAGAACTTGTTTGCAGATATTGTGGCAGACAGCTTACAAACTGCTTCTGTAGAAGGAGCTAAATATTTCATTGGCAACGAAAGTCCTGCAACATTTGTCTGTAATTTTTCTATTGAAAATGAGGTATCCAAGATCCCCCCTCTTTTGTGGAACTTTGTGCTGTTTAGTACCCTTTCAGATGTAGAAAAACGAGAAATAGGAAACTATAAGATAGATTGGAATACACACTTTTTGCAGCAGCTTCATCCCTCAGAAGCTGTCCATCACAAAAAAAACCCTAAAGCGTTTTTTTTTTTTTGTAATTCCTTCCTTAACACTTGCAATGACCAGTGCTTTACACCTCTTCATTTTACCCTCTCAGATGTAGTTGACCGTTTCACAAGTTCATCTTCATTGTGTTTTCGGATTCTGTCTGCTTTTGGTATCACTGTCAGTAAGACCACTTTTCAACGATTTCAAACTGCTGTGGCGATAAACGAAATGTCAAAAAAAACGTCACTTGTGACCAAAGGATTTGCAATTGCTTCTGTTGATAACATAGACCGCAGCAGTAGTTACGCAGCAGTCTCTGCTTCTAAGTGTGACAGGGGGTTCCATGGTACTTCAGTTCAAGCAGTAGAACCATTGCCACACACTGTAGACAGCCCAGTTCAAGAACCCATTCAACCTATTTCAAGCAGACGGGCCACATTGGTAGATAAAGATGCACTGGAGCTGTATCATAGAGGGTCCTCTTCCCTCCCTCCCCAACCCCCACTTGCTCCAAACCGTTCATTATTGAGACATACTTTAACACCCGAATCATTTTGCATGTCTGAAGCTGAATTAAATGCTTTACGTAAAGTAACACACTCAGTTTTCATGTATATGTTTACTAAATTTGTATGTGATTCAGAAAAAATGTCTTTTACTCTTCCAGACCTCAAAACAGCTGTTTCCTGTTTTTACACAAATAATTCTGTACCATCTACAGTTCATTTCACATGCATTCTTTCAGAGCCAGCAGATAATGCTGAAACTATACGGCATGTTCTGGATATTTTGCATGAAAAGCATGCCATTGGCAAAGAGACTCAGTACCTAATTGTAGCCGGAGATGCAAAGACATACGAGCATTTGCTATCTGCTAAGCGTTTATATGGTGATGACCTCAATTGGCTTTTGCCATATCTTGGGGAGTGGCATCTTCTTAAAAATTGTCAAGGGCCATTAATGAAGATCTACCTTGATGCAGGTTTAAAGCAACTGTTGGGGTTGTTCCATAAAGGTTTTACCCATAATGCGGTGGCAAATGCTTCAGGGTTCAGAAAAACCCATGAGTTCCTGTTGCAATCTTGGGAAGCCATGTATAGACACCAACTGCATTATTTTCATGCCAATAGTCAAAGTTCTGACCAATATCAAAGCTTGTATTCTGCCATTGCTACAAAGCTCACATCGTTCAAATCAGAAATATTTAGGCACCTGTCTAGTGACCTTGAATTGGCTAGTACATGTTTTGAGGAGTTTATCTCTTTCTTTCACATAATGGGCCAGGCAGATGCAACATCCCAGTTTTGGCTAGATTTTACCCACAGAGATATGTTGCACTATGCATCACTATTTCTAGCTGTGAGACTAAGACAGTTCCATTTGTGTACAGCTTCAATTCAGAAGCTGGCACCAATTTTTCATGCCATGGATCGGCCCAATTATTCAAAGCTTGTACCTTTTCATATGGCACATATTAAACAATTTCCTCCAGATATTCTTAGCCATATAGAAAGAGGTGCATTTGCTGTGAGTATATCTGGTTCACAAGGTTGCTGTGTTGCTTTGGATGAAGCACATGAAATGATAATTAATAAGGAAATAAAAATGGCTATGACCTCAACGGGAATGGGAAGTCTTTCACGCTTGCTCCATTATTTGCCGTATCGTTCTCAACTCTTGAAAAATTTGAAATCAGAGATTAAGATCTCAGAAACCATTGACAGTGAGTCCCAGTCTTTTCATAGGTTGAATGAAGCCAATGTTTCTAAGTATCTAGCAAAGTTACAAGAGGCAGATCACCTCTTCACTGCAACGAGAGAACCAGAAAATATTAGCCACATATTTACAGGGGAAGTGGCTGCACCCATTGTTTCAAGTGACCTGAAGACATTTTATGAAAAGGGTGAACAGGATCTTAATGCGTACATCAGGTGTGTTGTTTTAAATTCATCTGGCCAGAAACCTCCCAAGAGGTCACGTAGAAACATTCGTACATTCACTGTGAAGAAAAAAACAATTCACAAGCACAAGCTGGACATTAAAGACCATAAATTACAAATAGCTTCATTAAGGAGACAATTAGCTTTATCCAAAGCATCACAGCAACCTGTTCAATCCCTTATGCAGTTTGTTAGTTTGCCACGTGCAATATGCACTGTGGATGAATTACCAGTGAAAGCATCCAAGGCAGTCTCCGCAAAGGAATTTCAGAGTCGCTATCCTCAGTGTTTTTTCACAGCTATTTCTAGCGAAGTAAATGATACCACTTGTTACATCATTGAGGGAATGTTTTTGATTAACTGCCCTCCTCTTAGGGTTCACGGTACATTTGGGGAGTATGCCACTTTATTGTATAAGCGATGGGTTCAACGTTCAATTAACATTTTCAAAACTCAGGAAATTCATATAATATTTGATCACCCTCACAGGCATGGCATAAGCCCCAAAGATGTAGAGAGAAAAAGGAGAAGGTCTGAGGCAGTTGGCTGTGATGAGTACTTAGTAATATCTAAAGAAATGTCATGTCCCAAACAAAAGTGGAACCAGTTTCTATCCAACCCACTTCAAAAAAGACTTGTTGTAAACTTTCTTGCCACTGAACTGCTCCAGCTGCATATTCAAAGTAGTGCAGATTCAAACGTTGAGTTAATTACTGCAGACGGCTTTGATGGAGAGTACAAGGATCAAGCTTTTGCTGCACGCCCCTCATCTGAAATTAGAAGTGTTCCAAGCCTTAAGTCAAACCATGAGGAAGGTGATTCCCGTGTATGGTTCCATGCAAAAGTGACTACATGTAGCAAAGTTATTATTTATTCCCCAGATAGGGATACATTTCACGTTGGACTACCACTACTACCTCAAATGATTGATAAAGTTACCATTGTGCAGTTGCGTGCAGCAAAAGCTGATGACTTGTATCTTCACATGAACCTATTTTTTGAGGCTTTGACAAATGACCTGCAACTGCAAAAGCTTGGTCCAAATTTAAAGGCAAGCATTCCTGCATTTATCCAGATCTTGTACATTGTAAGTGGATGTGACTTTACGTCATTTTTCAAAGGGCACTCCAAGCGTAGTTTTTTGCAGACTTTCTATAGGGACTGTGAATTTATTACTGCATTGGCGGGAGGAGGTCAACTAAATGATTATTCTTCTTCCAATTGGGAAAAAGGCCTGTTGTCATTTTATCGACTAATTGGCACAGTGTATTTTCGTAAATTTAGCAGTGCTTTTCCACAAGAGTCACCTTGTGAATTGTTCAGTGAGGTTTGTGTAGATCCTACTTCCTTGAATGGGCATCTATTATTCTTGGAAAAGATTCGTGAGGGGCATTTTCACAGAATATCAGATGAGTCTGAATGGATCCCCTCTCCTTCAGCACTAAGACTTCACTGGCAAAGATGTTGTTGGGTGGCTGAGTTGTGGGCTCAGGCTTGTAACAGTGATGTGCTTGTTCCCCTTGTTTCATGTCATGGGTGGTCCATATCTGATGAAACTATTAGGTTTGTGTGGGATTCCAAAGATAATATTTCAAAAGTTGACTCAAATCAGAGAATGCTGAAAGTGGGTTGTAAATGTACACAAGGTTGTGTGAACAACCGTTGCAAATGTAAAAAAGCAGAAAAACAGTGTTCTCTATTTTGCATGTGCAAGAATTGTCAAAACAAGTCATTAGAGGTAGACACCTCAGACCAGTCCCGTGTGCAATCGTCACTCAGTGACAGTGATTCTTCAGACTTTTCAGAGAGCACTTCAAGTCAGTCGGAGTCTGATGAGCTTTCTATTGATGATCCTACAGAAATACTTGAACGTCCTCCAATTGTTGAAAACTATTGGGAGTTACCTGTTGATGTTGAAATGCCATCCATTGAAGACACCGATGAAAGTTTGGTACAGTTTACATGTTGATTGGTTCTAACTTAAATTTCCTGTTTTTTTTTTCCCTATACAGAGGATGATATCCACGACAAAGCATCAAGGGTTTGTATTTCAGAAGCTGACTCATTTCATGGAGGCCAATTTTAGGAATGGGTGGGGGTTGGGGCCCTGGCGGTTCCATATGTACTATAAAATG
Organism: Holothuria scabra; assembly: GCA_037179385.1. Lineage (NCBI taxonomy): Eukaryota > Metazoa > Echinodermata > Holothuroidea > Aspidochirotida > Holothuriidae > Holothuria > Holothuria scabra. Next base: position 34,106,817 of record CM074197.1, read on the forward strand.
TGGAATGACACAGGGCCTGAATTTACCGCATGCTAAATAAAGTACATGTATATACTCATGGAGAACAATTCATATAAAAGAAATTCCTCAAAAATGTGTGGGTGGGTATTTTAAAATCACACGCAACCAATGTTAGTTCTGAGTATTAGAGAAGAGCAGTTAAATGGCTGTGTGTGTCAGCTTCTTAATTCGGATATCGATTTGACATGTTTTTTACTGTATCAATATTGCTTTGGGGTGGTAGGTTGTTGCCACGAAGTATCTGAACATCAAAATTGCCGCTAGTCAAATGTGAAGTGTGGGAGGATAGTTTTAAGTAGATGAGGAGGGGGGTGGGTTTGTGGGGGTAGCATGAACAAGACTGCATAACTGTTTGGACAGGTAGAAAGATTTTGTACCTGGGAGGCTTCTTACCAGGAAATTTAGGGTATTTGGAAAAAAATTTTGGCAACTGGAGGGAAATTAACACTGATGTACATGAGTATACAAGAAGTGGTTGAGGTAAATCCCCCTTATGTAAAAAAAAAAAAAAAAGTTTCTCCAGGTGTGGGTTGGGGTATCTCCTTTATATGTAAGTCAACCCAAACTGGAAATTTTTGGCATTTGGATGGACATTTTTCTTTAATAAACAGGAAGAATCATGGGAAATATATTTCTTTCTTTGGGAATGGACTGTAAATATTTTTTGTAACCCTGGTTGGGAAGGTGGGGCAGCAGGGGTGTGCAGGATGTAACATTTGCTGAATAGACTGGTACGATATTTTTCATTTGATTTCACCTGACTGATGCGTTGTTGCTTTTTTATTCTTGTACACGATAATTGTGTACATCTCTTTCTAACAGTCATATTGTACAACATGCAGTTGTGTGATGAGAGTGACTTAAAGCCATCTGTATTCAAATCATTTTGTGCTATTTACTGTACTTAAATCCGAGAGAGAGAGATTTTAATATGTCAGTAACTGCATTATATAAACACCTTGCGAGGTGTCATTCATTTTGCTTTTGTCATTCCATATGTTGGGTATTCTTTATCAAGTCCAAAGAACTTTCTTAGCCTTGCAACCGTCCAAGTTTTCAGTCTTATTTTTTGATAAGTATTACAGTATGCAAGAGATATCTACCTCACTAATAAGTATATCTCTGGGAAAATATTGTATGTGTAAAATGCAGCTGTCTCTGAGGGATTTGTGTCAGTGTATTCATGTTGCTGTATTTCACACCTCAACATCCATGTTATTTAATTTTTATACTTTCATTTCTACTTTGAAACCTTGTAAACCAGTCTATATGTTTTTCCTTTACTTAACATGGTGCTCTGAGTCTTGCCATCTTTTGTATTTATCATTTATTTTCTTCATATGTACACATTTCATTCATTGCATCTTTCATACATATATTTTTGCTACAATTTGGTTCTTTCATGGGCTTCTTTCATGCTTTTAGTTTCTTTAAAGGGGCTCACTGGCCCAAAGCAATATAACTGCACAAGATTGTGTGTGGATAATGACAAGTTTGAGTTATGATGGAGTTAAGTGTTCATCACATGCCATGTTTATTTGCCATTTTTACCAAGAGATTTTTGTTTCTGCCTCATTACTTATAAGATTGGATATTGTGTACTGATTATCTTTCATGCCAAAGTTAGTGTCATATTTTGTTTTTGTTCTTTTTAATTATTAAGTTCATAACATTGCAATGTTTCCCATCATCTTCAGTTCCATACGCAATAACAACCTCCTAAATACAGAAAATATTTGTGAGTTCTGCAGCTCATTTCTACAGTTTGTTTCCCTGCAAGTAACATGTTTTTGAGCTTTCAGTGTTGTTGTTTTTGTTCGCACCTATCGTTTTTTTGAAATCATGGCTACTCTACTGCTCGAAAGGCTTAGGTTAATACCTTACTTTACCTACAGTTCTGTTTTGTGAATGAGTGTATTCAATGTGTAGAGAGCATTTCTAAATCACTCTCATATGTGCAAAAGTATTTATTCAAGTCAGAGGAAAAGGAATTATACAGTGTACAAAGAAGTACCACTTTCTGTGTTTTTATATTTTGCCTCGTGTTTCTTTATACAGGTCAAAGGCACTCTCCCAACTTTGATTGAATTAGTCATGTGTTATTACCTTCAACTTTTTTTTTGTTTAGCAGTGACAAAGCAACTTCTTTTTTTTTTAACAGTGACAATAATACTGGCATGATCTTTGCATTATTTTATTCAGCTGTCACCCCAAATTATGGGCTTTTATCTTGCATCTCTTCAAGAATAATGGTGACTGCCTTATGTTCCGACACGGGTGTGTTCCCACACCCCTACATTCCGACAGTCTCTATATTCATCTACGACTGAGATGTTGGTACATAGGGGTGTAGGAACAAAGCCCGTGTTGGAAGGTAATGAATTTGTGGGAATATATGGTTGTTGGAATATTCTGCAGGGTTGTAAGTCAGAAACATGACTGGTTCAAGTTATGTTTGAGAGAGTTGTGCTTATGCCCTGTGAAATAGCAATTTATTTACCTTGTCTAAGTAGGTCATGAAATAAGCATTTATATCTTTATACCTTGCCCCCCCCCCTTTCATCCAAAACGTATATCTAAATTCAGTATGCCTTACACGGTTTCAATAATTGCTGGCAGTTGTGCACATAATTAGCTCTCATCCCACCCCAGTATAAAGTTTGGTCATCTCGGCTTCGCAACCTTTCAGATAAAGATTGACAATAATACCACAATGGATCAGATGGTATGTGCTTTGGCCACATATTGATTGGGTCAGTGTTATTTTCTTTAACTATGGGATTTATCATACAACATGATGCCCACTTATACTTGCACAGAAGATATTCGGTGTACTAATGAAACCAAAAAAGCCATGATCTGTCAATGTTGATGGAATAGGTAAAGCTCTGCCAGTGCGGACCAATGGCCAGGCATGGTTCTGAAGGGAAAGGGGCATAAGTTTTAGCGGACTCCAGGGGCACAGCCACTTGCATATGGGGAAGTGAATGGAAACATCAAAAGTTGGGGACACATGAGAGAAGAACAGAATTCAGGGGGCTTTAATTGACTCTCCACATACCCCCTTTGTCTATTGGCCTATGTTGAACCTTAACATGGTTATATTGCCATTATTTTCTGGAAAGGAGTGCATGGATTGCTGGTCTGGTGATGGGGCTTAGGGTAAGGACAGGAAGTTTCCCTTCCCCCTCAAGGATTCTGCCCGACACTCCATCATTTGATGTTCCCAGTCTTTCTATTATCCCGATTTGATGATTATTATAAGGTTCATTATTCCTGGGGTTTCATGTTCCCAGAAGTAGATTCAGGAACAGTGGACACTGAGGACAATTGGCACACACCCCTCCCCCACGAAAAAAAATATTTCAAGGGTTTCAAATGTGTCTGTGATGGAGGAGTGGAACAAAAGACGTGGGTGTGTCATGGAATGTTTATCCCATACTCGATCAAGAATAATTTGTCAAATCATGTGATGTACATGAAATGGGGTTATGTCGATGTTCGCTATTTCCAAGGTTCAATGTTCCCCGGCGAATCTTGGGAACACCCGCATGTCTGGAAACAAATTGAACCCTGGAAATAACGCACCCTGTAATCTCGCCAAATTTTCGGGATGGTACGAAAATGGGGAGCATAGAACACTGAACCCCGAGAACATTGGGTAGACCCCCATGAAATCAGAGACATTCTGGACAATTTAAACCCACCCACCCACAACACGACCGTTTCAGCCCAGCGAAAGGTCAACAATGAGTCACGGTAGATGTCAGCTGGCAACCCTACCTAGTACCAGAACATTACCACCTTGACAACGATTTCATAAGATGGTATGTATGCAGCCATATTTAGTCACTGTTTGTGCTCTCTCCAAACCCCACAAAAAGTGAAGGATAAGTGACCTCCCAAGTGATCGTGTTGGGGCTGAACTGAACTTGCCTGTAAGCCGTTTTGGTATGCATATGCCTCTCAATTGAAAAAGATAAAATCAGGCTGCTGCTTATTGGGTAGGATCACTTTGGTATGGGATTGGCAGGGTTTTTGGTTATGAATTCATAAATGATTGTGTCATATAAAACTCCTCACCCCCCCCCCCCCCCCCCACCCCCGTTTGCAGCAACTGCAGTTTACTAGCAACGTGGAGCATCCCATGTATTTCTTGTTTTATCATGCACGGATCTTTTGGGGTGTTTCCATAGACGTACGAGGCATGGGTGCAGGTAGGGGGGGGGGGGGACTGGCCCTCCCAATTCGGCAAAACAGTTGGTCCATTCGGGCAAAACATGAATGTACCATCACTCGGGCAAAATTTGCTAAGTTGCCCTCCCCACTAAAGTTTCCCGGTACGTACGCTATGGTGTTTCGTACTTCGGTAATTCCACACTGAAAGATTAGTTTGACTGCTCAGTAGTTAACGATACATGCTTTCAGACTGATCAGTTTGCTGAATCATTGTATTCTGAATACACTTGAATGGGAACAGGCTATTTATCGCCATCTCCCGTTGTTCAGTCATTCAATGTTAACTTTCAACAAATCATCTCTTCTTAAAAAAGAGGTTAGTCAGTGCACTCCTCCACAGTGGAAACGAAGTATTCAACACAATGCAATACTGTGCATGAGCACGGCGGTTTGGGGCTTGTTTTATTGGTATGCCACCTCGACATTCTTGCTTCAAAATGGCCGTTGTTTTCATGATGTTCGGTGGCCGTATGTAAAACTCGTGTGACAACGCATCCCCATGGATTTCGTCTTCAAAATTGCGATTCATGTTGTAAATGAGTAACTAAGGTTCCTTTTGATGATAAATTTGGTCGTGTTTAAGGATGGAGTCGATTGTACGACCACATATTTTAGTCGTTGTGAATTGTACTTTACAATCATGCTTGGATTTGATGGTGAGTTTCATTTTCCGGTTTTAACGATTCCCTCGCGTTTCTCGCGAGACGTTAAGGTAAAACCTGCCTTTATAATGTGGTTAATTTGTCGGCGTATTTGCTTTGTCAAAAATGGTGATATCGATGTTCAAGTTTGATACATGTTATTTGCGCTTAAGGACTACGTTCAAAATTTTGTGACGTCACAATTCTTTGAACATAATGAGGGTCGCGAGGTCGGCATTCCGACTGGTGTATATCACATGTACAGTACAATGTAACAAAATAGGCGCGGGCACAGCTAGTACAAGAGAGCTATTGTACTTACATACACTACAGAGAGTGCTATACAGTGCTGTGCAGGTGTCGTGAATTCAAGAAACGTGAAGTGAAAGGGCAAGACTGCTTTCCTTAGAGGACTTTCATGAAATGCTGAAGCACAGTAAGTAAAGGAACATGTTTTTAAACTATTGCACCAGAGAGACCAATAAGCAATGAACAAATGTTAGTGAAAATTAAGAGCCAAAGGCTGCACCAATTAATGGGTGCTGCTGTGTTAACAGTCAGGCCTAATGTTTATAGTAGCGGTTCCACAAGACAATTCGTAGCACTAACTTAGTACTATAGTAGTATACAAAGACTAACGTTAATTTATGAAGCAGACCGTTTTACTGGTGGGGGTGGGGGGGGGGGGGACATTTTATAGCCTACAAGGAGAAGAGGGATGGACATATTATATGCTAATAATACACGCAAAACCCTCTACAAAGACAACCAAGCTTAATTTTATTGGATCCAAATACATTAACCAAATTTAGGGTTTTGAAAAGTCATAGGCCTATTACTGGCCTCAGCCTAGTCATACTCAAAATAGTTGACCCCAGATCATGGTAAAATTTAAAGTTGGAGTAAAATGTTTTTTTCTTTTCTTTTTTTTTGGGGGGGGGGGGTTGGTTATGAAGACTGTCTCTTTCCTTTTGGGTGCTGACTCAAAATTAACAGGATGGAAAAGTAATTGCTTTTTGCATGTTTCCATCTTTATCTGTAAGTAAACTTCTGTAGCATCGGGCCTAAATAATAAACAGGGTACACAATTTGTTGCAGGCCTAGGCCTATATTTATTTGTGTGCGTATGATAAATAATTAGTTTTATAATTAGTTTTTGAATTCAACTAAGTCTCCATATATGGCCTCTAGCAAAATTTGACTGCAGGCCTAGGCCTATACCACAGTCCCAAACAAACAGAGACACCGTCTTTAAAAAAACAAAAGCAGTCACCCCAACTTGAAGTAGTGTAGTAGACTGTCTTGTTCCATGATTGGCTGTTTAGAGTTATGTGACAACATTGTTTCTCTTCAAATACGAAATTTACTGCTTGGTTTACCCAGAATATGCAATATTGAAGTCTAAAAATATGATGAAAGATACTTTGAAGATAAGAACAAAATTGTGATGCTTAACTGTTGCTTTTAAAAAAAATTGGGGGGAGGGCTGTTCTTGACCTTAAAAGCTTAAGTTTTCTTGTATCAAGAACATTTTACCCTTTAAAACCAATTTTGTTGTAAAACTTTTTATATACCTTAAAAATTTTATTTTTCATTTCCCAAACAGAATGACATCATAGTGAAACTGTGTCCTGCTTGCCCTGCACAGCTGATGGAGTTATTTTTCAGTGTCTTAAATACTTTTCATTGATGGCTGGACTGCTGTGTACCATGTAGCAGAGTGAAGCATAATCATTTTATGAGTGAGGAAATTGTACTGCATACATGGAGCCATGGACTGAACAAGTTTTCCTGCTACTGTATTGAACTGTGACACCAATGTACTGGTAACCTTTTATGGCCTGCTTCCTTTTGAATAGCGATTTTCTTGTTTGAAACTACAAAGCCTGTTTTCGTTATCACATAATATGAGCAGTCCTGATTGATGAATTATAACATATCCATGACATGCAGGCTACTGTACCTTTTGATGTCCTTGCTGTGGAGTGAGAATAAGTCCTGAGGTTGGAGAACTACAGAAAAGTGTTGAAGTAGATACTGTAAAGCATTTACAGGACAACTTATGAGAGGCATCTTTGAACTGACCACAACACTCAAAAAGATATTTGCTACAGATGGCTTCAGACCACTACCAATTTACAAAGGAAATGCAGGTGTCCTAGTTTTTGTGCCTCATTTATTGTAATCTGATAAATTGAACGGTATTGTTTAAACTGTCAGGATGATGTAATTAAGAAGTGTTGAATCCTTGGTGTGGAATATTTCCTTTACTCAGGAGTAAATGGGAGGATCGCACGAAGAATACAGCCATTGGATTTGGAAACAAAATAAATTTTTCCCTTCATGGACCTTTCATGTGCCCTGTGTGCAACCTCTAAAGGCATCGAATTGTGTTAAAACATCTTACTTTTTCAACTTGGATAACCATGAGAATAGTTTTTCATGGACCAAACAGTTACCAAAGTTTGTTTTATTTGGGAAATGTGAGAAGACTGAAGCCTACTCTGTGATTTTTCATGAAATGCATTTTACCATGGAAATCCCTATTATTTTAACTGCAAATGTGAAATAACTTGTGCTTAAAGTTACAGTATAAATTACTTGCTGGACCATTTTAATATTTTGACCAAACTTTGATTTTAATTTGAAAGTCAGAAGTTTTTTTTTTTTTTTACTATGGACAAAACATTCTCGTCAATAATTTTTATACTTTTTCTTCCTTGGAAAGAAACCCTCCAGTGTGATTTTTTCATTCCTTCAGTTTATTGAAAGGTGTACCCTACATTTGAATTACAACGAGCTATATTTTTGTCTATATTGTGTTTGCATATGAGTGCATATTACATGATTTTGGACACCATGAACTGTTTTCACATGCGTTTAAGTTTGTAACAAACTTGCCCAGTATCGATGGACTATTGAATTTGATTGAAGTTGTACTCATATGGACTATATATGGTGTTCTTCATTTACCTTGTAAGTATCAGATCTCACCCATTACATGTAATATCCTTCAACTGGGTTGCCAGCTCTGCATAATGTGCAATCCATTATTACTGTTCTGTAAGCTTAACAGAATGCCATCAGGGGATAATAAATGTACACTCTGTTGCTACTATATTTAAATTCTTACATTGTTTTAATTAATTTTGGTTTTACAGCAACTGCACAGTATTTTCCATCTCAAACTTGCACATAGAAACCATTGTAGACCATTTGTGGGTGGTTTCCTGTTTAAATTATTTGAAACTGTTGAGATGCATAACATGATGAACCATTCACAAACCATTTGTGAATGGTTCTAGTCATTACACTCAAAAACCATTTGCATGCCAGACCATTTGAAGACCATTTGCAAATGGTACCATTCAACACCATTTGGGACCAGTTGTTCCATTTAAAGACCATTTGCATTCCAGACCATTTGAAGACCATTCGCAAATGGTACCATTCAACACCATTTGGGACCAGTTAAAAACCATTTGCGCACCAGACCATTCGCAGACCATTTGCAAATGGAACCATTCGGGACCATTCAGGACCATTCAGAACTGTCCAAAAATACAGTGTGAAAAATACCATTCGGAACCATTCAGACCATTCGCGAATGGTTTCAAATGGAATTTAACCCTGGGCATGGTTTGATTACAGTCGACCATAACTGGGGTCTATCACCTTTTAATCTTTCGATTTCCTTGCTTACCTGTATCATGGATGGATGTACACTAAATTCCTTCAATTTCACTGACTATGAGGGTTTAAAGTTTATGCAGACAATAAGTGAAGACGATTCAAGGCTGATGGACCCTACTAATGAATGCCTACAGTTACTAAACACAAGCGCTGATCGGATTCGTCTATAGTATAGAGCTAATAAAGAAATTACCTGCAAACACCTTCAAAAACCACCTGTTGTTGGAATCAAAGGCAGTTATTCCTTGCCCTAGATAATTCAAATAATCTCAACCTACTTAATTAAACGTTTTGAGGGTAGGAAAGCTATTTGGCTCATCGAGGACCCTATGCCAAAGTGAGCGTGGATGAACACCGGCGAACTTCGCCTTCTCTTTTCGACTAGTGCTCAGAGGTAACGAGAAAAGCGTGTACTAATCGCTCCCAGCCCTGCTCCCGGGACCGCCATTTAACGTCCTCATCCGACGGACGTGAGCATATCCCCAGTCTTTAGCCACTTTCCCAAAGGCTGGGTGGGGTGAATGTTACTTGCTCAGCACCACTGCTAAACAGATGAACTGAGCAAGCGGATAACTTCCTGAAACGGACAACTTCCTCAAACGGACAACCAAATACCCAATTTTGTAATTCATCAATTAAAATGCCCCACAACTGTCTTTAACTCATACTAATCCAGACGCAAACCCAGTTTGTTCCTCATGCTCATACCCTGGTGAATATATGTGGTCCTAATGTGAAATAAGATCAAATTACTCTCATTGCATGATGCTAAATATGAGCTGCTCTAAATTTTTCTAATTTGATATCAATCAAAGAGCTGTTCCAATTAAGAATTTTGTAGACTTACAGTGCAATTGTAGAATGATATGTAGAATGACTTCCCGGGGGACTCTGCCATTACCTTGGCCACACTTTTAACATGGAAAATAATGATCATGATTCGAATCATTTATCTCAGACAGCAAGTAAAGTTAGTAGTTATTACTCAGCATAATCACCAAAGTAGAGTTATTCATTTTGCGTGGGTAGATTTAATAAGGGCTCCTTTGAATACACCACAATTGTCATAGAACAGTTGGCCATCATGCTCCATAAAATCATGCAAAAATAACAGAAGTTTCAAGAAAACACTTAAAGGCATTTTTATGGAAATAAACTGAATTAAATCCCGATATGTTGTATTTTTGATGTAAGTTTTTAAATTGTAACAATTTTTGCTTAAGGCTTATTTGTAGGCTTATTTTTCCGTCCACGGCAGTACTGTAGTCGAGTCCGGAAAGACCCAGTCACAAGTCCGGCAATTTTCTATTTGAAGGACTCGAATCCGGAATCGGAATCGGGGAAAATCAACCTCTCTTCCCTGGACGAGTTCCTCAAATTCTAAAATCACGAGTCCGAGTTCGGACTCGATTACAGCCCTGGCCCACGGTGGTTTTAATTTTCACCCTAGTATTTTACTACCTCTAGGCGCCACATCTGAAATAAGTGTAATCACTTTAATGTATTATTCTGGGTAGATTCTTTATTTGTTTATACATTTTGAATTTTTTACGTTTTATTTAATAAATTCTGTCACTTATTTATTTATGTTTACATAATTATGCTTCATACATTTTTTAAACAATGTCTCACCCCCCTCCCCCCGCAGGCAAAAAAAATAATCTCTGGAAGTCATTTTGAGCTTAAGGTCCTTATTTAACATAACATAACAGGTTGAAGGGAAAAAGAGGGCCAAGGCCCCATAAGATGCCCTGAAGTCCAAATTATTCAAAAGTCAAACTACCAAACCTAAACAAACAGCCCAAACAATCACATTCTACCACAGTCATGGAAGAACTTGTCAATTTTAACCTTAAATGTTTGGCTAGGGGCCTGCTTTCAAGTACAGAAAGATTCTACTAAGTTTTGTTAGATCATTTATGACAGAGAATCTGATGGATGATTAATTGATGATTCATAAAAGGAACCATAAATATTGGTAAGGTGACCCTTTTAAGTCACGTTAAAAAAAAAATACATGAAGTACACACGAAGTAATTCAAACGCAACTTTCTAAAAAGATGGCGCACTTTTAGAATACCATCAGTTTTGTAAAGACGACGGGAGCATTAGTGTCGAAAAGTATCGCCACCTTTTTGTATAGAGTTTCCTAAAATTAATTGTTTCAAAATCGAGTTTATGTCTCTTAAAACACCAAATTCAGTACTTAGACTACTGTTCAAAATAAACTATAAACAAAGAGGAATATTATTAAAAATTCATGAAAAGGTATTTTGATAAAATGAAAGGTAATTTGGGCTGCCAGATCATCTACGGAAATAAATTTTACTTTATGGAAACAGTTCATCTTACTGATTTTCTCCTACGTCCTGTGTCTGTCGGTTTCACTGCAGGTCAGCACACTGTCTTGAAAGCGAAAAACTGTGTGCTTTCGAATTATAATTATCTACTGGGCATGAGAACAGTAAGTATGCTTAGCGGTGGGCCTATTTGATTTCAGAATTGGTGATATAGACCTTTTTTATGTAGTGAAAAGAGCTAGTACATGCCAATCTAGTCTCACACTGTCACTCAGTAACACTAAGTTAATGTTAGTAACAGCACAAACGTTACACAGTATGGACTCATAGGCCCTAACGTTACACAGGCTACACTACAGCACAGGTCGTCCTAGCGTTATATAGTATATATATAAAAAGGAAAAGGTAAGTCACATCGCCTAACACCAACACAGTGCTTCGCACAAAACTCTTCATGATTTCTCACCTCATACTACATTTACCCCTTCAAATCTCTTGAGAACCTTCCCATCATCTTCTTCTGAAGAAACACAACAAACTTTAAGTTGTCTTAAACAAAAAACCTCACATCAAGTGCAAAAAATCTTCTCCTCCGATTCAATGCTAACGACGGACTAGATCACTCTTCTCCAATTCATGACGTCACATTACGTAATGGGAATTGCCCTGTACGAATCCGGTTCGTTCTCCCATCGTTGAGCCAGTGTATGTAAATGCTGAGAACGCATGCTGTACGTAAAGACCGCACGTATGCCGCATTTAAGTTTTTTTTTTTCGTAGGACAGCTAGGGGAATTCTACGGTACAGTACATACCTGTACGTGTTGCATGTACTTGCGGCAGGGCACACATGTTTTTGTATGCTGGGTTTTCTGAGCCGCACGTTTTCCATTTCTTGTTCAGGTTCCCCGTGCAGAAAAAAAAATTACAGTCTGGTCACTGACAGATTTGAAAGCAGTTCGAACTATCCAATGGGAGAACCGGATTCATACAGGGCAATTCCCATTACGTAATGTGACGTCATGAATTAAAGAAGAGTGATCTAGTCCGTCGTTAGCATTGAATCGGAGGAGAAGATTTTTTGCATTTGATGTGAGGTTTTTTGTTTAAGACAACTTAAAGTTTGTTGTGTTTCTTCAGAAGAAGATGATGGGAAGGTTCTCGAGAGATTTGAAGGGGTAAATGTAGTGTGAGGTGAGAAATCATGAAGAGTTTTGTGCGAAGCACTGTGTTGGTGTTAGGTGATGTGACTTACCTTTTCCTTTTTATATAAATATACTATATATACTATATAACGCTAGGACGACCTGTGCACTACAGTTACCAAATAGGCTAGCCTAGGCCTAACTTTTCAGTTTAGACCTAGTAACATTACAGTACATTTACACATTAGGCATAGGCCTCAGATCTGGATCTGGAAAAATACTACACAACACTCCAGGTGGAATCCAGCGTGTAGGGTTCAGTGCATGCATTGAAAATCAGTCCTCCTTTCTGAAAATCCTCAAGGAGGGGTTCAATCTTGAAATTGAATTGCTTAGGGTCCACAAGACCATTAGGCGACGCCCTGGGGGAGTAGGTTCTAGTCTCTGACAGTACGAGGGAAGAAGCTGAATTTGTAGCAGTCTTTGTTTGTAGAGATAATGGAATAACTGTTCGAGTGTGGTATCTAGAAGGCCTCCAAACCTGTTGTGATATGGATCTGGATCTGGATCTGGAAAAATACTGCACAACACTCCTGGTGGAGTCAAACGTGCAGGGTTGAGTGTGCGCATGTAGTTAGTCGTCCCGTCTGAGGATCCTCAAGGCTGCGCTCTTGAATTGCTTGGGGTCCTCGAGATCTGTAATGTTCCCTGTAGGTTCCAGTCTCTGACGGTCCGAGGAAAGAAACTGTATTTGTAGCAGTCCTTATTGGTTGGTATATTGGTAAAGCTATTAGAATGGTGATGTCTAGAGGGCCGCCGGACCGGTTGTAGGTTGTTGATTGGCAAGGCTAGGAGGCCCAATCTGGCTTTGTGAAGAATTGCTAGCCTGTTGGCAGTACGCCTGTTTTTGAGACTATCCCACCCTAGGCTAAGTCTTTCAACATTTCAGTCACACTACTATGGGGGGAATAGTCATTATAAACAAACCTAGCAGCCCTACGCTGAATTTGCTCAACCTTATTGGATAAGGAAGTGGTGTAGGGATCCCAAACAGAAGATGAACACTCCAATAAAGGCCTAACAAGTGTGAGATAGGCATTAGCTTTGACACTCCTGGGGCAGGAGTATAAATTTCTTTTAATAAAAGCCAAAGACCTATTTGCTGACGAAGTGATACGATTAATATGTCTATTCCAGGTAAGGGTATTAGAGATGTCAACTCCCAGATAAGTGTGGCAATCGGCAGACTCCAGGGTATCGTTATCTAGAGTATAATTAAAAAACTTGGGTTTCCTTGAGTGGGTAATCCTCATAGAAAAGCACTTCTTGGTATTAAAGTGCATTTGCCATTTATTTTGCCACTCAGAGAGGGTGTTTAGATCATTTTGGAGTTGAACCTGGTCAAGATTATTCTTTATCTGTCTATAAATTACACAGTCGTCAGCAAAAAGTCTTACTTCAGAAGAGATATTATCGGGCAGGTCATTAATATAAACTAAAAACAACAGGGGACCCAAGACTGTACCTTGGGGAACACCAGAGATAACATCCACCCAATCAGAAAAATCACCACTCACTACGACTCTCTGCTTCCGGGACTTAAGAAAATTAGCAATCCAGTTAAGGGTGTTGCTCTCTAATACCATAGTTTTGTAATTTACAAAGCAGACGGTTATGAGGAACCGTATCAAAAGCCTTAGAAAAATCCATGATAATCATGTCAGTCTGGGATCTAAGATCTAGAGACTGCACTAGGTCATTGGTTGTTAAGATCAATTGAGATTCACAAGAATGGCGTTGTCTGAAGCCATGCTGCCTGTTGGTGATAACTGAGTGGTTATCAAAGTGATGCATAATATGAGAATGTATAATGTGTTCCAGGACCTTGCAACAAATCGAGGTAAGAGAGACCGGCCTATAGTTTGAGGCTAGGGAACGGTCACCTTTTTTAAAGATAGGACTAACATTGGCACATAACCAAGAGGGAGGTAAATGACCAGTGTCCAGTGATTTTTGAAAAATGGAGCAGAGGGCAGGAGCAACCTCCTCAGCGGCCAATTTCAGAACATGAGCCGGTATACCGTCAGGACCTGTAGCTTTGTTTGGGTTCAACTCCTTGAGCAACTTCACAACACCATCTAAGGATATCTCAATATTTTGTGAGTCGCTTTACGTTGGGTTTTGAAGTTTTCAAAAGAGGATGGAGTTCGCGTCTTACGCCATGTGTTATAAGCCCTTTGTTTCCTATTTAATAGTCGTTTAATAGTCTTATCAATCCAGGGGGTTTGGTTCCTCTTTCTAACAACCCGAGCTGGAACATAGACATCCATTACCTCTTTGATTTTGTTCTCAAGGGCAGAGTACATGACATGCACAGAGCACTCACGTTTAACCAGGTAGAGCTGAACTTACAAAGCTCCGCCTTGATTCCACTGACATCAGCTTTGTGAAAGCTATACACTTTCCTAGGCTTTTGTTTAGTTGTTTTAGGCCTAGTGCTTATCATAATCAAGGGGATACCATCATGGTCAGATATGCCAGGGATCAGGGCAGACCTATCCACTAGAGTAGGATTAGATGTCAAGAAAATATCCAAGATGTTGTTAACTCTAGTAGGCTCACTTACCATTTGGTCAAGACCAAAATCATTGCATATGTCAAGCATACATTTGGATAAAGCAGGATACTGTGAGCCTGGTTGGACAGACCTAGTGAACCAATCAACATCAGGTAGATTAAAGTCCCCTGCAAGATAGATCTGTCCATTCTTATTCTTACTGGCCTTAACGAGAGAAGCCCGAAGCTGGTCAAGGTAGTCTGTTGAGTTGCCATATTTATGTGAGCGGTAAAAAGACCCTATAAGTATTTGTTTGGCACCTTGGATTTCGAGAGAAACCCAGACTACCTCACAATCCGAATCAAGGTCAGGTCTATAGGTAGCAAGGAGGTCTTCTTTAGTGGCAATAAGGACGCCCCCTTTAGACTGACCATAATTTCTGTCTTTTCTAAAAACAGTATAATTACCAGGAAACAATTCATTACTGGTGACAGAGCTATTTAAGTGAGTTTCAGTACCTATAATCACGTCAGGGTTATTTTCATCAATGCAAGCATTTAAGTCTGCAACCTTATTACGAATGCCTTGAAAATTAATAACAAGGACTTTTAAACTATTCCTAATCGGTTTAGAATTGGGTCTACGTTCAGGTCGAAATTTCTTGGTGACTGGGGAGGACGACAACTAGGGCTGTGCATTTTCGGTTAATTCAGTATCCGTTTAACCGATTTTATTAACCGGCGGTTAACCGGTTAACCGAAAATGACGTAATGTTCACAAACAACAGAAAGTCAACATTTCCAAAGAGCGCCATCACTTTTGTACAGGAAAGTACAAGTCTAAAAATGGCGCCGTAAGTCATGTTCGCCCATGTAAGTATGTAGCAAAAATGTTGGTATTTTGCGCTGAGTTTATATCATATGTTCACAGTAAAAACCCATCCCGCATTTACTGAAGCTTTCTTCAGACCATGTGCACTTTTTTAAATTCCACCAACAGTTGTATTCCCGCCTGACCCTATGTTATATTGTCAGTTATTTCATGAAACGCTCCCACGCCGCTGTTCTGGTGCAGCTTGCTTGCGATGCAGCGTTCAATACATGTACAGCGCTCACGTGTTTGTCATACTGTAGTAGCGATCTGTACAATTGCACTGTAAACGGCCCACCAGCCGCAGACAGCACAACCAAGCCCTATTATCCTGCATAAATTAAGGAATTCCCAGCATTCCTACCGTAAAGTTATTTACAGTAGGACTTATGGAATGTTATCATATGACGTCATTACGAACGAAAACAATAACGCACGTGGTCCCATGCATGCAGTAGACTTGCGTGCGTATCAGTTTTTACCACTAAGCAAGGGACCATGTTTTGCTCGATGACATCATATTCACACGATCTATTGCAAAATTTGAATTGCCTCTGCATTGTGATTGGTTCAAATATGTTGATTCTGAGCCAGCCAATCACAACTCGCGCCATCGCCTATGGGATTTAGTGTGTGAAAATACCAGACTTCCGAACGAATTTCCCCATTGAGTTTGCGTTATGACGATCGCACTTCGGAGGCTTAACATAGCTGGCATGTGCAGCCGGCCAAGCCCCGTGCTAAATTCACCAAGAAACGGCAGTACAAATCTCTGCGTACTTGGATTTTTCGGGGGTCTGACTTAAGTGTATTTCATTTGCTGATTATTTTGAAACAAGACGGTAAGGTTTGGACAAGAAGTGGCAAAAATACGGGGATACTAATATCAAGAAGGAACCATAAGATAACGTTAATCGAGTCCATTTTTTGCTGTCCAAAACCGCTAAAAATTAGATCGTTATTTTTTACGTGCATCGTAGGGTTGACTTCTACAGTACAGTACATTATCGCAACTACAACCCAGTTGGTTCAACGAACTGCGTATGCTTATTCATAAAAGTCAACAAGGAATGTTCCATTTTATATGATATTGGGCAAACAACAAAATGGCGGGAATTATCTGGTGCTTACGATCGTATTTTTACGGGTTAAATTTTTCCAAATACTGCTAAGTAGCTGTGTTAGTACTAACAATGAAAAATAATGAAATTTACGGACATGATAAAATATTTCGAATAGCTACAGTGGGAAGACTTATTCAAATATACTTTTGTGCCCTAATCATGGTCTCGCGGAGGTTTTATTGCCATAGAAATACAGGGCTTGGTCACTTTTGTTACAGCCCCCTGCTTGTCTTGTAGCTTTCTTTTCGCTTGGTAATCTCTCAAACATGCCGCTAATTTCTAAAGTTGTGCTTGGGTGTTGCTATTGAAGGGATTAGGAGACGAGCACATGAAGTTCTGCCAACGAAAGTAACAATGGGTGCACCACTTGTCACTCATCATAATGTACTTAATTCGGGGAGCTGCCGCGGAATTAATCCGTTCAATCGAACGGCCGATTTTAAAACTCTTTTTACAGTTATTGTTTGAGCGATAATTTGTGAGAAACTGACACTGTTTGTTGCGCGATGTTTGTGTAACAGTTTACTAACAAAGCCACGCCGCGGCGACTGAGTTATTGGCAATACAAAAACGGTTAATCTATGAAGAGGAATCACGCACGAGTAACCGACGAGTCGGTCGGTTAACCGGTTAACCGATTAACCGTCACAGCCCTAACGACAACAGAGGCGAAGTTGGGGGGTCGCTGGTAATACTGTGAGCACCAGGGAGAGTTTGACAAGAGGCCACACGGGAAAGTACATTTGCCATACACCAAAGAATCACGCCAAGGTGGGGGTGTTTGGAATTATATGCCACACCAATTGTTGCAATTGTAGGCCAACTGTTGTAATTTTCCCTGTAGCAGCTGGGTACGCCGTACGCCAAATTTGTTGGCGTACATTTCCGTACGCCAAAGATCTTTCTGTAAAAGGCCCTACTTTCCAGTACGGACAGGAGGCAAGGAGGCTGTCAAGCTTTATGAAGAGTAGCAAGCCTGCTAGCAGATCCTGGCTTGGAGACTATCCCACCCTAGGCTAAGTCTTTCAACATTTCAGTAACACTACTTTGGGAGGAATAGCCATTACAGACAGACCTAGCAGCCCTACGCTGAGCTTGCTCTATTTTGTTAATTAAGGAAGCCATATGAGGGTCCCAGACAGATGAAGAGTAACGTTACTTAAGTAAGGGACGTAGCTACTAGAGTAAGATAAGCACTAGCCATGGAAGGGTCTTACAGATAAACTCCTGGTAATTGTTATATTTTTATGTGACATCTGTCAAAAGTTTTACCTGATTTTGCACAGTAGGTTAAAAAGTGACTGCAAAAAGTGGGAATTTTTCTGCAGTTTTTGATAGTGTGTAAAATCGGGGGCAACCAAAGAACACTGCACAACTGTAAAAGAAAGCTTGGAATTTGCATTATTCCGTATTCTATGTATAGGAGTTAAATGTTCACAGTTCTGTATGTAGACCTACTTGTGACCCCTTTTTACAAAGTTTATTGGAAGGCTGGTGAGCACTTGCGCCATGGCAGGGAATAATTTAGTACAGAAATTTTGCATAGCATTTTTGCGATACAAGTTCTATTTTGTGTAGCAATTTTCAAAATTTGCATAGCAATTTTCACTGTCATACTTTTCTTCTGTTATGCAGTACTCTGGTTCATGCCCAGATGCTTTTCCCCGCTGTGATACAGTGTTCAGTTATATGCTGAAACTAAACCTAATTATTGACTTAATGTGACAGCACTGTTCCACGAAAAGTCCTGTCTGCAATAATTCTTTATGGATCTGCAGAAACAAGGCACAAAATACTGTCTTCAATTCCATATCAGAGTGAATCAGCTCCTTGCTTTGCTGTAGGCCTACAGTGTAAGGTCCTCCAGAAAGCGAGTCAAAAACATTCACTCAACAGGCTTAATGTACTGCATGCTAACAAACTGGAACAGGGCCAGAAGACAGTCAGTAACCTTATTGTTTTTCTTCCACCATGATAGTAAGCATTTTGCATGCTTCTGAAATCCTGGGACTTTACCTAAATTTCGAGCTTGCAATCCGTTTCTAAGTGTGTTCTCAAACTTCTCATATGTATTACATACAAGGCCTACTATGGGTATTGCTACAGCCTCATTCAGGGTAGTCAGAACAATGACAATTTGAAAGATGTCCAATATAACCAAATTTTCACAAATTTCATAAAATAATTTTGAGGCACGTGTAAAATACTTGTACTGAGCCCTTCATACTATTTACGAAAGATTAACCCCTGTAATTTTGCCCTACGATGCTTTTTCTTCTGAGTTGTTTGTGCAAGACCTTGCACTATCCTAACGTGTTTGTATATGGAGATGTGTAGAGCCTAGGCTGTCTCGTGTTCTTTGTGGAAGAAGTTTGATCCCTATGGGAAGTCTCCAAGCTATCGTAACAGAGTGCCTTATACTGTACTTCATATACACAGCTGTATACGTTTAAGTCGCACCATGGACAATGTACTGTAACTAGCGGTCAATAAGGTGCACGTAAAAGTTGCGTGAATAGGCAGAATTACCTTGCTGTTTTGACTGGCATACTCAAGTGTCTGGGTACTTTTCTTGCTGCTTTTTTGCAGTCTTTTGCTACTTGATGTGCATGTACTAATTATACATTGAACAGTTGTAGGCCTTCGTGCAGTATTCCCGTTGTCATTTCCATTCACCGAGTACCGGAGCTTTTGCTTGGAAATTGTATCGCAAATTTTGTTACACATATTTTGATTTGTATCGCAAATCTGTCACTTTGCTTTGCATTTTGCGATGCGATACCGGATAAATTATTCCCTGCATGGACTGCACCAGTTGCAGCTCCTCAGTTAAGCATGGTAGTTGACTAGTTGCCCAAGTGATTTTTTAAGTTGCCCTGAAGTGTCGAAGGGGAAAGGGGAGGATTTGCCCAGGACCATTCATGTCTTAGTGTGGCCTAGTACTGTACATTGAATAAAAATTATGGCTGCTTCTTTGACAAAGAAGCTTTATACAACAGGTACTTAAACTACAATTTTGTAGGGGTTAAAAGCAATTCTCATTTGGCTCAGCTCTTTGACTGACAGCTAGTTCAAACAGTGCAAAGTACCATAGCTCATATTACGCAGGCTGTACTGAGAGTGTTTTGATTACACATTGGGGTCCTTTATGTCACCCTGAAGCAATAAACTGGAAGGGGCATAAGTAAGTAGAGTAGGAGAATGATAACTGTTTGGGTTAAGAGGATCATGCTTTTAACCGAATTGCCACTAGCCATCAGCGCTATATACAGTACATCTTGAGTGAAAGGCAATGTATTATATTGCTTCTGTAGTATGTAGCTAAATTATTGATATATTTTTGTGTGCCTTATGAAGAGAATTCACTTCAGCTTTATAGTTTATGACAGACATTGCTGCCTCAATAAACATGATGAGAACAGCTCTTCTTTTGTTACTAGTAAACCACAGGAGTATAGATGACAGTTGTGGCCACTGGACAATGCAGGAGGCTTTTGTGAATCCCCACGGTCATTTCTTCGTGGCAAAGCCACTAAAGAGATTATTTTGCACAAAATTTAGAGTGGTTACTTTAAAACAGAACTTGGTGTACATAACATAACGTAACATAACATAACATAACATAACATAACATAACATAACATAACATAACATAACATAACATAACATAACATAATATAACATAACAGGATAAATAGCAAAGGAGAGCTATAAAGGCCCCTTAAGATGCCCTGTAATCCAAAAATCCCCAGAAAACAAAAAGCAAACCACCAACTCTTTATGAGCCCAGAAAGATTAGATTCTACCACAGTCATAGAAAAACTTGTCAATGTTTACCTTAAAGTGGTGCACTGATGTGGACCACTTAGGCAGGCTATTCCACTCATTAACAACCCTATGAAAGAAACTGAACTTCCTAATGTCAAGTCTAGCGAAAGACTTATCAAGCTTTTTTACAATTGCCTCTAACCCAAGGATTACTTTGGACCTTTAAATGGCTATTAGCTAACAAAGGATTCCCTTCAGAAAGAAATTTGTAAACCTGGAGCATGTCTCCCCTAATCCTTCTCAGCTCCAAAGTGGTTAGCCCCAAGCTGCTTAAGCCTTTGTGGATAAGGCAGATTTCTAACCTCAGGTATGAGTGGAGTAGCTCTCTTCTGAACTTGCTCTAAGAGCAATTTGTCCTTTTCAAAGAAGGAACTCCCTGTACAGCATAGTTGAGATGGGGTCTAACCGTGGCTGGAAAAAACCAGCAATTTGAGAATGTTATTGCAGGGAAATTTTGGTATTTAGAGGGAAATTTGACCACTTTTGTATGTAAACATGTGAAGTTTTTGGGAAATTTTGATTTGACTGCTGGGAAATTTGAATTTGCTTGCAGGGAAATTAACATTTTTTCCAGCCCTGGACCGTCTAACCAGCTGCTTATGATACAAATTAAGCACAATTTCTTTACTAAAACTCTTAAAATTCCTCCTGATCAACCCAAGCACCCTATTTGCCCTTGCAGCAGTAGCTGCACACTTTCTAGACGGCTTCAAATCACCTGTTATAACTACACCTAGGTCTTTCTCAGAAGTCACTCTATTCAAATTTGTACCATTCATAGTATAATCATACCAGGAATTCTTAGAACCAAAATGGAAGACTTTGCACTTATCAGCATGAAGAGACATTTGCGAAGTCTGCCGCAGGGTTCTCACTAACCCAAGCTCCCAGGTCCCTGATGCACAAGTTCAACTCAAGACGCTTGAAACAAAATCCTGTGCGTGCCAGGGACGCATGGGATTTGCTTGCAAAACGCATGTAAAATTTTGGCAAGGAGGCGTAGAAAGTTTTGTGTTGAAAAGTTCACACGAACCCATTGCCTTGAAATGTTCATTGTCAATGTCACTTCACAAAATTCATGTAGGAAATCTGCCTACGGAAGTTTCTTATCACCGCAGTTCGTATTCAACTCGACCAGAAAACTTCCTCCAACTAGACCGATATTAGTAATGTGGCCCAGTTCTGCAATATCTTTGGTGCCACGTACGTAGACCATCTGCCGCGCTGTTGTCCAGCTTAGTCAGAGTAACATCACGTGTCAATGCCAGACCAGTTTTATGCAGCAGCGTGTTGCAAATATCACGGCAGAACGTCTGAATGGAAACTGCGGAGCATCACTGATTATTCGCCGGGAGTGTTTTTGTGCACATTGTAGTTTAAAATAAAACATTTGTGTCGCTCATTCACGTTTGTTTTCCATCTCTGGTTACTGCATTTTTGTTGATGCTTCATCTTGGGACTCTTCCAAAAAATATGGGACCCTCAGAAATGTGATAGGACTCTTGGAAAAAAAAGTTGAGAGTTCAGGGACTCTTGGGTTTGGGGGCCTAATGACAACACTCTGCAACTGTGAAAATAGATCCAAATCATTCTGAAGCAATAAGGAATCATCCTTATCCCCAACCTTCCTATAGAGTCTAGCATCATCAGCAAACTTACTTATATTGGAAGTGATAGAGCTATCAATATCATTTAAATTAAGAAAAAGAGTGGGGCCAAGAACAGAACCTTGTGGTACACCACTTGAGACTTCCTTCCAAGAAGAAAAATTTCCATTGACAACAACTCTCTGAGACCTACCTTTGAGCCATGAATTGATCCACTGAGCACACTTGCCTTTGATGCCTAACCTATGAAAGTGAGTCTACCTGGAGGTACTTTGTCAAAGGTTCTTTGGAAGTCAAGGTAAATAACATCAACACTGGAACCAGAATCAAGAGACAAAAAAAACATCCTCAAGAAAGCTAAACAAATTTGTAAGAAGACCTACTGGGTAGGAAACCATGCTGAGTACAAACAGGTTAAGTGAACAAAGTAGAAATTGCGGCACTGATCAATCTGAATGATGAGGATACAAAAATGGTTAAAAGTTTCAAGGAATGGCGACTAGGTACAACCAGCCGATTGGTTGGTTAACCAAACTGGATAACCAACCCTACTCTAACCCTCAACTAGTTGAGCAACTTTACCCATCATGCCCGTTATCCTCTTTTTGTTTTCCAGTGGAATTTCTTTTGAATCATTAACAATCCAAGTATTTTATAAATGTAGTTCCTCCCTTTCACAGAGAGATATTCTTGTTTTATATGGACTGTTTAAAGGATATGTGGAATGATTTCTGAACAGTGGACATTACCATCACCTTATACCACCAGTGGGAGGGGAGAAGTTGAATCCAGTTGCAAATTATAAAGGTTCAAGTAGTTAATCAACCAACATTGAGTTGACAGTCAACTTAGTGCATGCTGATCTTTTTGGCAGCACTATGAAATTGATCTTTAAGGCTATATGGTAACCGAAACATTTATTCTCATACCTTGATTTCATTCGATGTTTGTTGGTTTGTTTAAAATGACTTTTACCCCCACAATGGTGTGACTGGTATGTTGAAAGACCTTGGGTGGGATAGCCTTGAGGCTTGAAGACAAATGAACTGTTAACCCTTTACCGTTGTTTGGGTCCTTTTGGACCCATGCGGAGAGCTCGGCTGTCACCCATCTTTACTGTTTCATGCGGACCTCGAAACTGCGAGTAGCTACCCGAAAATTCGGCCACAACAAGGAGAGAGACAATAGTTTAGGGTCGAGGGGTCAATGGCCTACGGAAGCCGATGCGGGGCGTGTTACGTCCGCTTTTCCGCCCACTGGCGAGGGGCGCAAATATGCCCCGATCAGAGCACAACGGTAAAGGGTTAATCTAAAATATCTGCACTACTCGGCTGAAGGGTTATGTGCACACACGCAGAGACAGTGGCATCAGCTTTGCAGTAAACACACTCCACGGGCTTATTTTAACCCTTTACCATTGTTTGGGTCCATTTGGACCCATGCGGAGAGCTCGGCTGTCACCCATCTTTACTGTTTCACACGGAGCTCGAAACTGCGAGTAGCTACCCGAAAATTCGGCCACAACAAGGAGAGAGACAATAGTTTAAGGTCGAGGGGTCAATGGCCTATGGAAGCCGATGCGGGGCTTGCTACGTCCGCTTTTCCACCCACTGGCGAGGCGCGCAAATATGCCCCGATCGGAGCACAACGGTAAAGGGTTAATAGGTTTCAGTAGCAATTGTCCACAAAGTTGGTTGTGTGACACAAGCCTCGAGTTAAATAGATTTTCCAGGTGTGCTATAAATGGCACTCCTCAGGAAATGAAGGTGTGTGGTTCTGTACAGTATGTGTGCTGTTTGTTTAATAAAAATTATTAAATATGAGGTGCCATATTCATCTAGGTGTGCAAACACTCACACTTCAGTACTTACAGTGATTTAAGGTGAGTGGTGGTGTGCTATCACTCTCACATGCCACAAAAATCAAGGCCTGGTGACAACAAGAAGAGGTGCTGTGATGTGACACTTAGTATTTAACTGCAAGGGGGAAATGATGTGTGTGGGTATGCAATGTTAAAACTGGACTGGTAGATCTCAAATTGGCTACTGTAAATACTTAACGTAGATATACAGTACCGTTTAAAAAGGCTGGGTACAGCCTGCTGTACAGAATTCACAGTTTTCTTCTCAACTCATTGTCCTAGAGCTTAAAAGGGACAACTAGACATTATTCTTCACTTTCTGTTCCTCAAAGGAGATGGGATCCCTAAAAGTACACAAAATGTAATATTGCTAGCCCCTTCGATCTTCAGACATCACAATTGGTCAGTCGTGTGTCGCCAAATTTGTTCAGCTAAAATCAACAGGCTTTGATGCTCCACATGACCAAAAAGTGGCATGTGGAGTAGCCTGCATAGCACCTCTGTGGTTGCAGCCCCCTTTAGGCTGCCGCCCCTCAGAGCCTGCCGGCGATGGTCAGAAATTCCGTTCAATGAGTCCAAAAGTTGATCGTGGTAATATTCATGAGCATTCACGGTGCTCAACGACTAAATCTTGGCAATGCTACGTGAACACGAAGACGTTTAAACTAAACAAAAACAGGCTTTTTACGTCCGTTAAAAGCTTTTAATTTAGATGGAAGTCTTGATCATGGACAGCATCTTTCAAACAATAACAACTTGCATCAAAGAATGGATTTAAAAACAGTAATCTTTTGTTGAAAAGTATCGAACTATCTTTTCCTGTGGCTGTAGGATGGGTTGTTCTTAATTAACCTCTGTGCTGTGTGTGCATGCTTGCACGGTACCACACAATACCATGCAGTGTTGAATAACATCGACCACAGTGACTCCGTGCACTGTTGTACAATGGTACAAGTGTCTGCCTGTTAAATAAACATTAACAGCCTTGCTTCAACCAATCCACGCAGAGTTATGTAAATGAAGTTTCCGTAAGATTTCTACGCAGTTGAACAGATTTGGTGCCCAACGCCGGCGGACGTTAATTTTTGCGTAGCGATGAGCTGGACGAAAAAATTCGTCTGCCCAGCTGGCTACATGTGGAGAAGCAAGATCTAGAAGTGGCATGTTTCAAACCTAGAAAGACTGTAAATAATAATTGTTTGTTCAAAGAAGGGAATAAGGTCAAATCAGTTTTGATATGTTAGAGGGGTACCAATTCTACACATTGCAGAGCAATTTGCATTGAAGTCCTATTTGTGGTTCTCAAGATAGGCCATAAAAAGTAGCAAATAAAGTTGTTATAGTTTCAAAAAAAGTGATCTTGAAGCAAGGGCAACATGATGATCCTCATTTCATATGAATGGATACTCCTTTGTTTGTCTTTAAACTTTACAATTAACTTTCTCCTCAGCAATCTCATGTTATCAGGATATGATTGTACAAGAACTTTTCAAACTTTGCATTCACCACAGGAAGGTCCTATTCCTATTAGCTTCATGGTCCATGCAACAGACTAAAACAAAATGTAGCAAAACATTTCTTCTCAATGAGAGGAAGTGATATAACCGCTGCTGCCTTTAAGTTCACTTTGGAACAAAAATCTGGTAACTTCATGTGGGTATCATGCAGAATACATGTCCAGTGTAAATTGGAGTTCCACCAAATTGTGTAGATTTAGTTCCTCTTTCATAAGTGAGAATTAAACTTTCGCTTCAACTTGCCCATATAAATATATTTAAATTGCAACTTATATGGTCATGTATTAAATAGTTAATATGGTCACATGGGATTTTAAAAGTATGTTATTGACATGGAATTCTTAGGTGTGGTTGTTTTGTTCTAGTCTTTAGTTAAATTCCGTTTTATCATTTTTCCATCATTCTAGATTTCAGGTTAAAACAGAAGATGTCATTCATAGACAACGAGCTTGAAAATGTAAGAAAAAACTGTACACAGGAAGTTGAAGGATCAGAGGTCATATCGTGCTTCAAGGCATCAGTAAGAGTCAATATCAGGTACAGTAGGTTATTATTATTTTAAGTAGATTGTTGTAAGTTACAGTTCTGTACCATAATGCAGAATTACAACTCATTGACTGTAGTACTCTGCAGTACATGACAGTTATTCCCCATTACCTACTCACGGTCAGGTGGTAAGAGCATCACACTCACATAACATAACATAACATAACAGGTTGAAGGGCAAAGGAGGGCCAAGGCCCCATAAGATGCCCTGAAGTCCAAGCCCTAATCAAAAGTCAAACCACCAAAGCTTGACAACAGCCCCAAATCAGATTCTACCACAGCCATGGAAAAACTTGTCAATGTTAACCTTAAAGCAGTGAACTGACGGGGAGTTAACTACCCAATCTGGTAGACAATTCCACTTGTTGACAACTCTATGGGAGAAACTAAACTTCCTAATGTCAAGCCTTGCAAAAGGCTTTTCCAGCTTTTTACAATGCCCACGCACCTGAGAATTACTTTGAACCCTTAAATAACTACAAGTCAGAAGGGGATTCCTTTCACAAAGAAACTTGTAAACCTGGAGCATGTCTCCCCTAATCCTTCTCAGCTCCAAAGGGGTAAGCCCAAGATGTTTAAGCCTAGCATGATAAGGCAAATTTCTCACCTCAGATATAAGGCGAGTGGCTCTCCTCTGAACTTGCTCTAAAAGAAACTTGTCTTTTTCGTAGAAGGGACTCCAAGCCTGAGCTGCATAGTCGAGATGGGGTCTTACCAACTGCTTATACAAATTAAGCACAATATCCTTACTAAAATTGATGAAATTCCTCTTGATCAATCCAAGCACTCTATTAGTCTTTGCAGCAGTGGCTGCACACTGCCTTGATGACTTCAAATCCCCAAGTAATTACAACACCCAGATCTTTCTCAAAGGTGACATTACTTAAAACACTACCATTCATGTTATAATCATAGCTAAAACTTTTGGGACCAAAATGTAGGACCTTACACTTATCTGCATTAAAAGACATTTGCCAGGTCTGAGACCAAGAAAATAACCTCCAGATCTTTCTGCAGCAGTAAGGCATCATCCAAAATGCTTATTTTCCTATAAAGCTTAGTATCATCTGCAAACTTACTTATACGAGATGTAAGAGAACTATCAATATCATTGATGAAAATTAAGAAAAGAAGTGGGCCAAGGACAGAACCCTGTGGTGCTCCATTGTGACTTCTTTCCAAGAGGAGAAATTACCATTGACAGCAACTCTCTGAGATCTACTGTGAAGCCACGAATTTATCCAATCAGCACAATTGCCCCCTAACCTATGCAGTTTAATCATTAGCCTACCTAATGGAACTTTATCAAAAGCCTTTGAAAAGTCAAGGTAAATGACATCAACACCATACCCAGAATCAAGAGATGAAGAGATATCTTCAAGAAAGCTCAGTAAGTTAGTAACACAAGATCTGCTTGCAGGAAACCATGCTGTGACAGATTAAGTAACTCATTATCTAAAAGATACTTACGTAAACTATCCTTAATTAAAGATTCCATAACTTTGCACACAACACTGGTTAAACTGACAGGCCTGTAATTGCAAGGATTACTTCGATCCCCCTTCTTAAAAATTGGAGTAACATTTGCTGCCCACCAGTCAGTAGGAACAAAACTCGAATCCAGACACTTCTGAAAAATGATGGAAAGACGAACTGACAAAATCGCAGAGCATTCACGTAAAATGGCTGGGTGGACCCCATCTGGCCCAGGGGCCTTACTAGCTTTCAAACTCTTTAACTTTTTACAAACTTGTTCCTCTGAGAAAACCAAAGTAATATCATCACCTTTAAGAGGCCCCACACCCTCCTTAAGTTTCTGCTTAGACCTCACATAGGCATGAAAAGCCGGGAGGTCTAGCGTTTGAGTCCTGGTGGGGTCATTGTGAAGACTTAAAAATTGGAACCTACTGCCATTGTGCTTGGTGCTCAGCATAAGCAATGTACTGGGGAAAACCAACCAGTGAGTTGCAACTGGAAAAGGCAGTGGCTAGCTTAATTGAACCAATTGTTTAGAAACTGGGTCATAAAACTGCATCTGACTAACTAACCCATTATCTACTCTTACCGGATCAAGTACTGACCAGATCTGCAAATGGCACCTTGGGTAAAAGGATCAGACCTTATTGTTTTGTTATGGCAAGGCCTCCTTTTGGCCTAGTTTAGCTTTTCAGAGTGTCATGCATGGGTGACTTTCAACAATACAAATTTTCACGAGTTATTTAGATGAGATTTATGTCTGCCCAGAAGTTGAGTTGCACTGAGAGGATCAGTTGTGTTTGGAGATTCCTAAATCCTAGACAGCTAATGGGCATTTCATCTAGTGTCCTGTAGTTCTGACTTCCTCAGAAGCCCCAGTTGGCTTCCCAGGTCAAGTCAAACCAAAGACTCTAAAAAAGGACCTACTGCCGTTGTGCATCATGCATTGCATAAGCAATGGAGTAAGGAAAACAAGACAGTGAGCCACAACTGGAAAGAGGGCCTTGGCCGGCTCGGCTTGAACCAATAGGTTGGAAACTGGGCCATAAAATTCCATCTAACTAACTAACCTTGTGGGTGGGGTTGTTATTCCTGAAGCATAATTCTCTCACTTTTAACGGTTTATGCCAATGGCTGACTATGTATTTGAACTTTGTCATAGTGTCTAGTTATCATCATTAAAGGTAAGGTGACACACTAGCAAAAGCCCTGACTTAACTTGACAGTTACAGAGTAAGATTTTACAAAGAAAGCTCCGTTGGAAGTTTTGCAGCATCTTATACCATTTCAAGATATAACTCAGATATGCATCTTCAAAGTTTGATTGCTTCTGGAGTAATTTGTTGCCTATGCAAAAAATAATGATGCAGAGTGATGACATTTTTTTATTAACTTTATAAATATTGATCTTAATTACTAATCAGATAGGTACAATTTGATAAGTGATACTAACGGTTTTCAAGGACAGACTTTACATCTAATTAACAAAATGAAACCCTGAGCGAATGATAATGTTGCAACTGTCCTTGAAATGCAGGTCCAAAAATCAATTAGGCAAATACTGCCCTCTTTTGACATCACAATTTGCACATTCTGTTTATTGTATGCATGATTTACAGCTGAGGGATGAGAGCATTCGACTCGCAGTCAGGAGGTCTGGGGTTTGACTCCTGGCTAGGGCTGTGACCGTTTAGCGATTATTTGCTAAACAATCGCACGTGTAATAAACGTTTAGTACAAAGCTACCAGCGATTAATCGCAAAACCTGTTTTTGTAAATCAAAATTTATTAAAATCTGCACTCATTACAGAAAAATTAGATGTTCACTATAACCCTTTTTGAAAAAGTGAAATACATATACAAAAGGCACACTCGTTGTCGTGAGACGTCAAAGTTAAATCCTCTATGAGGAACCATGTTTGGGGTGCAGGGAAACTACGTGCCCCGAATATATATAAGGAATTTTAAATATTCATCATGTTCAAGAGCACAAATAGTCTCACTGCTGAAAATTGGTACTTGCGATTAATCACTAAACGATCGCAAAATTTTGAGATTAAACGTTTAGTAATTTTGCTAAACGTTCACAGCCCTACTCCTGGCCAGGTTATACTTCACAAAGACTTCAAACATGTGACCTTAAGTACTGTTATTGTGCTTGTTGATCAGTATAAGCAATGGGAAAGGGCAAACGAGCAAGCCACTGGAAAAAAGGCACTTTCTGCCCAACTTGAAAAAAATTGTGAGAGACTGAGCTGTAAAACTTCATTTTAGTAACTAAAAGAGCTAACTAACAAACTATCTACAGTACATAGCTCACTGCTTAGACTAAGGTGCACAATTGCAGGATTTCTGCTCTCAATTCACAAGTCCCCCAAAGAAAATTGTCTGCAGGAAATTACTATACTGTTTCCTATGTACCACACCATCTGAAATACATCCAAAAAACTTTGGGAAGGGGTGAAATTCTCACACATGTTTTGAGCCTTATTGTGAACTCTGTTGTAGCTAACTAAAGAAATAAAGAACTGATAATACATGATTAAGTGCAAATTGAAAATTATATGTACTGTCCTCTGTAAAATGGTCAATTTTTTATGGGAATTATGGCTATTTTCTAGTTTGTCCCTGCATTTTACAAGAAATGCTCAACTTTCATTTTTATGTGACCAGACCTATAGGCCTATAGGTCTATCTCTAACTCTTAACTTGCTTATTTTCAGGAAAACACTTTACAAGCAGCTTGTAGTTTGCCTTCAGTTTTCTGATCAGTACCCAGAGACACCCATCCTTGTAGAATTAAAAAGTAAGACACTAGCAGAGAAACTTCTAGATGGCATCACAAAAATATGCGAAGAGAAACTGAAAGAACAAAAGGGCAAGCCACAGGTAAGAAGTGAATTAAAATTAAATTATTTGGAAGATAATTCTTCCATAGTTGTATGAAACTGGGGGCTGGGAAGTTGCACCCACCTCCTTATTGGCCAAACTTTTCTGAATCAGGCAAACTTTGGTGCCTCTGTTCTATTTCCTACAGGACCAATCCTCTCACCTCAAACTGCAAATCTTGTAACCTTTTTTAGGGGTTTAAACCAAAATCCCGATTTGGCTCAGCTCTTGATTGACAGCTAATTCAAACAATGCAGAGTACCAAAGCCTATATTACACAGCATGAACTGTACTGAGAGTGTTTTGATTACACACATTGAGCTTTTTTATACTCACCCTGAATCAGTAAACTGAGATTGTGTCTGGATGAGGATGTATTTCAGACAATTGTGGGAGGGGCTTAAGTAAGAAGGTTAGGGAGAATTGGTACTATCGGGGTGAGAAAATTGGGCCTTTTAAGGTCATACATTCTAGTGAGCATGTAAGAACTCCCTCTGCATATTGTCGAGTGTAAGCTCTTCTGCTTCTTTTGAATTTTGTGCATCTTGATGTCAGTCAGACAGCACTTAAACAACAGAGGATCTTTTTACCTCTGTACTAAAAATGTATTTTGGAGTGATGATAGAATGGATTAAATAAATATTCCATAGTCCAGGTAAGTAATAACCTTTCTTGATTGATTTCTATGTCATGAAATCCCCATACCTCATCCAAGAAAAGCTGGCACTTTCTGTGCATATAGACCTGCTTAAGTGATGATCAGCCCCTTATCAAGGGGGAGCTGTTCCTGTCCTCTAAAACCCCTTGTTTGTGTACTTCTCTCTTCGGTACTGGAACCAATAGGTTGGAAACTGGGAAGTAAAACTCCATTAACTAACTTTTCCATACTCTTGTACGCATCCCCCCCTTCAAGAAGTAGTAGTATGCTAAGGTTAACTAGTACAGAGTTGTTTCTTTCGTACCACTCTTCCTGCATTGTATAACTGTTACATGTATTATCATTTTGTTACAGATTCTATTTGTGCTCAAATTTATACGACGGTTTCTCGATGAGAACCCTTTCTCTGTGTGCAGTGAAGAATTGGCCTACATTAAGAAACAAATAGTAACAGATAAGGATAAAATCAGTATTAAATCAAAAACAGGAGTGATATTGATAACAGTGAATCAAGATGAATACTACATGAAGTTAAAGCTAACGATACCAAACTTATATCCAGCTGAATGTGTCATGTAAGTATAGACGACGAATCCGATTAGTGCTTGTTTTAAGTGACTGTAGGCAGCCATTATTGGGGTCCATCAGCCTAAAACTGTCTTTATTTATTGTTTTCATGAATTTCAAACCCTCATATTTAGTGAACTTGGGGAATTTAAGATACAAATTAGTGCACAACCATCCATGATAGAGGTAAGCTAGGAAATCAAAAGATTTAAAGGTGATGGACCCCAGTTATGGCCAACTGAAATCAGACCATCACTTGCTGTCTGGATTTGTGTATACCCATTTGGGGCCTCCAGAGTCATAGGCACACGAGACGGAGTGCAGGGGGGGCAAAAACAGTTTGTCCATTTGAGCAAAACATGATAAAAGGTGCCATTATTAGGGCAAAATTTTCTCTTGCCCTCCCTCCAAAAATTATCCCGTACACCTATATCCAGAGTTTACCTCCAGTAGCAGGTGTAGAATATGTAGTACTGTACTGCAACACCTCTTGCTTGAAGAAGCTTCTGATGCTTTCTTGCCTTGTTGGGCAATCCATTTCTGAAATGGGTAATTTTTGGTTGCCCGATATAGCTTTTGTCCTATTGTTACCCAAGTGAAGAAATTAAAAGATCCCAGCAGACATGGTTATGCATTATTATTTAATGTTTCTGTTGCCTGCAGCAATGGCAATCAGTGCACCAAACATTGAGAGTTGCACAAGGACCATATCACGGACTTCGTATACATGGACAGAGCATACTGTATCTCATGGTAGATGGTCGCCACTGTAAGTTTGAGTATCTAGGTGTAGCAAGATGGCTGTCTGCTATGGTTTTGTGTGCAAGTTTGGACTTGCTCAAGTGATTCAACAGATTTTGCAAGATAGTTGAAATATTTTCAAAATAATCCAAGGGAAGGTCAAAATCACGGCAAGTGTTGGAGAAACATGGTATTCTTTCTAGTTCAATTTAAAACTTTTGTTTAAAATATTACAGAGTCATCTTCAAATCATACAAATTATAGCTTCACAGCGGTCATCTTGGTGCGCTTTTTTTGTCCCAGCCTGTGGCGACAATCTACGGATAGGACATAAGCGTTACATACTCTGTCCATGTATATATGGAACATATGCTTTAGCAGGAACATGTTAGTGCTGTTACAGTAGTTATGGGCAACTCTCATGATGATCTGTCTTCACTGAAAGAAGAGTGACTAGGGGACCTCGTTGGGCATGTTCTGCTGTGCAATTCATGAATTTTTGTTGCCCAAGTCAAGAATACGAGATGCTGTCCAGGACCCAGGCAACCCTTTTTTCAAGCCCTGAACGGTTGCCAATAAAAAACAGAAATCACCCAATCTTGCAACTCTCAAAGTTCTGTTGATTGGTTGGATAAATGATATTCATTTGCACAACTAATGTTCAAAGGTAATCTACTTTTCTGCAGTAAGTCAGTGAATTATCTTCATTTTGTGAGTTTAAAGCAGAACACTCAACACACTAAATTTCCATTTACTCTATAGAGGTTATGCATCGACAGCACTGCGTTTTTCCATCCAGGCATCTGTTGTACGACAACTGTTTCTTAGGTGCTGTAGTGCAGGCATGTTGCAGGCATGTACTGCTCATGATCAGTTCCACCCAGCTAGTCCAATTGAAATGTGCTTACGTCACATGCATAATCTCTATTTGTCCAATTTAAACCTTGCTTTAGTCCATTCGTAGTTGGATATTTATGATTTGCGTTTGTTGTGATCTCAGATAAGTACAGTTTTTATGCAGTTTGAATAAGAGCTAGTTGTTCTGAAAGCTTGTGGAGGTAGGTATTATAAGTGCAGCCAATATCGGTGCAGATGTTAAACACCTCTGCTGAATGTGCAACTTCAGAGTAACTTCACTGACAAATTTAAGGCATGCAAAATCTGGAAAGTTCTTAAGGAAAACTTAGGTTAGGGTATTCTTTAATGGAAGGAGATCCTATGGAATGGTGCGGTAAGTCTTTTCCAGACAATTACTGCATGCAATAATGGTTTAAGAAGCATTTAGCTAGTTAGACACCCCCCCAGTCTAGGGAATTAATAAGGGAATTTGGGCAAAGGTAAGGAGACCTTTATCTTTTGAGTGTTCAAAAAAATAGACAGCAGTGGAATTTGTGGCATAAATAGGATATGAAACATAATGGAATTGAGGAACAGAAGAAAGTGTTAGGATTTGTAACTTTCCATCCTCTGTTTATTGTTTTAGTTTGGTCTATTCGTCTGTTTTACCTCAAGTTGATGATTAAATTTTGCTGCGTTTGTGAACTTTAAAATATCCAAACTTGTCATCAATCATTCATTCTGTACATTACATTTATGAATGAAGACAAAGAATTTGCATAAGTCACATCTACAAGGGTCTCAACTGTATCATAAATTTACATTTCACCTAGTGTCACATTTATAGGTGAAAAAAGAGGACAAACTAACCCAGAATTCTCCCCAAAACTGCCTTTGCATATGTTGGACATCAACAAAATTGTCTTTCCTATCCCTCTGTAGTTATCCAAGTATAAACCAAACCATACTGACATCTTTCAAAATATCATCAAAGCAAAAACCACATGCTGAATGTACCCATTTATTGTGGACATGCCCATATATAATAATATATAATAGTAATCCAGTGCCACACCCTGTGGAACGTTTGGCTTTTAATGAAATGGAAGGTTTTGTGTAGCACAATTCAAAGTATTTGTTCAAAGGACAAAAAACAAAAAGTAGAGGATTGGCAGACCCATTATAATGTCAGTACAGTATGTTCATGTATGCATGTTAAAAAATCCTGTCCAAGATATTTCAGGGTTCTGTACAACATTATTCTCCCAGTCATGCTGTTGATAAATATATCTTTGTTTTTATTTTGGCCAATCAGTGTGGAATGCCAGGGACACAACTATCCTGACTTATTTCAGAAGATGGTAATAGCACAGGCTGTAGAAATAGCAAGACAAAGTATAGAACCACCTTTGAAGAAAAAACCAAAGTAAGTTCATGAGGTATTTTTCAGCATGAAAATTAGGTAGCACATTTTAGCTCTCATTGTCCTCATCTCTCTATAAATTTCTTTCTTGCCTCCTGTTCAAACACACTGGGCTGGTTTGTCTTTTTGGCCAATGTACCAAGCTCATTCAGAATTTTCATTAAGGCTTAAAACTTAATTGTCCTGGAACCCCCAAAATTTTTTGATAGTTGTAAAAGTATTAGGCTATATTTATATCATCCTTTGCCAGCAGTGCAGTTATAAACATTTATTCCATGAGGTTTCACAAGATTTAGAGCAACGTATCAGTTCATTAAATGCCAGGACCCATACATCTCACTGGCACACAGCAATTCTCACCAAGCATCAAGCTATATGCATCTGAGACCTGGAAAGCAGGGGTAGTGAAAATCCTGTCATTGAACAATGAAAGTTTGTTTACCTAAGGAGGTTCCACATTACTGGGACAACTGAAGTATTAGTTAATCCAGGTCAAGAGACACG
Organism: Holothuria scabra; assembly: GCA_037179385.1. NCBI lineage: Eukaryota > Metazoa > Echinodermata > Holothuroidea > Aspidochirotida > Holothuriidae > Holothuria > Holothuria scabra. Next base: position 34,141,860 of record CM074197.1, read on the forward strand.
ACCCTTAGAGTCAGGTAACTTTTCCAAACCTAGAAGGAAAGATATTTGTAAATGGCATTATGAGGAAATGAAGTATTTAGTGAAATAATTATTAGTGCATCTAGTCTGAAAGATCTTTGGAACAAGTTCTATTTGAAACCCATGAATAATTCACTTAAAATCCCCTTCTTCTACAAAACAATTTTTTAACATTTTTTTAATGATTTTTTAATTGCTTTATTAATTTTTGTTTATGAAATTATTATGTAAATTATGATAATTATTGTTATTCTTTTTTGTTCTTAAATGGAAATAAATCAAGCAGACAAACAAACAAAGAAACATATTCGTGTATGATGTTGGAGGTAAAAGAATTGCTTCTATCCATTTGATTCTTGAAGGACTTACATCATCTCTCAACACGGAGAGTAAATTTTATGTTCTTAGATATCATGGAATATATTTTCTGGAGGTGATGAAAAGATTAAAAGTAAAAATGTTATTGAAAGATGTTTTTGTTCTGTTTTTATCAAGGAGCCCACCTTTTGAGCCATCACCATCTCTTCAAAAGGTCACTGATTTTCTCATCAAAGATGGACTAAGAAGACTGCCAACAGACCCTTGCCAAGTTTGTAAGGAAAGAGCTTTTCCTAAAGACCCTAAAGTAAGTGAAAAGATGTATGCAATGGAGTGGCAGTCTGTATAGTCTGTTTACTTATACCCCTTGTTCCCAACTAGCAGTGTTAGTATCCCATCGGGAAGCTGAGAACACCACTGAGGATAACTGGGGAAACTTGTAGATAAGTCTAAAAATAGTAAATGCTGATGTGTTGGCATCATAAAATTGTCAGGGTAATTCTAGCAAAAAAGTTTAACATGTGTCAGAAGTTAGAGACCAAATTTCTCTGCAGTACCCAGACCCCCACCACCCACCCCACATGATGTTAAGTATTCATAGTTACATATCACTTTTAGTGCTTTGTTTTTGTATGGTGGTTGAAGGTGTGAAAGCATAGCACATTAGGTACTGGGAGTCCAAAAGTTTGGAAATGGCTGGATTTACACTAAAAAGGAAGGGTGTCTGCTTACATTCATATTTGACAATTTTCAAAGGTACTTAAAGGCCCAATTCTCACCCCAAACAGTACCAATTCTCCTAACCTTCTTTTTTAAGTCCCTCCCACAGTTGTCTGAAATTCATCCTCATCCAGACACAATCTGAGTTTATTGCTTCAGGGTATGTATAAAAAAGCTCGGTGTGTATAATCAAAACACTCGATCAGTATACTGTAGTTGATGCTGTGCATTATCAGCTTTGGTATTCTGCATTGTTTGAATTAGCTGTCAATCAAAGAGCTGAACCAATTGAGAATTTTGGTAAACCCCTAAAAAAACTGTAGTTTGGGGTTAGAGCTAGGATTGGTCCTTTAAATGAAGCATTATCGTTAAATTATCATTCTTTTCCAGTGCATATTTTTTCAAGGTACTTTTAGAGATAGTTTTTCTTTTTCAACCTTATGTCACATGAGTTCTTTTTGGTTATGATGGAAAATATTGTTCTTGTTTCCATTGAAAAAGGTATGTACCCCTTGGGGGTATAGAGACATAACACTGGTTTGTGTAAATGATGTTGTGCATTTAGTGCAAATCAGTTTGTGAATGGCGCCCTCTCTTCTCTTTTCAGTGTGTGGTTAACAACCCAGAGCATGGAAGGCATGTGGAATGGGTGTACTGTGGTCATATATTTCACAACGGATGTCTAGATGAATATATGAAAACACCACCATTTACAGGTAAATATTAGATACACTCATATGTTATTAAAGAATTCTTTTCAGCTACCCCTGAATCGTTTTAACATGCCTTAGATTGCTACAGTTACAAGTTGCAAGGCATAGATGAATAACTGCTTTGGTTAGCATGTTTTATCATTTGCCCTAACAACTCCCCCATCCCAATCAAAAGACTTACATGGACAATTGCCACTATGACCATTCCTTACCAATATTTAACATGTCCCAGCGGAATCACCCAAGATGGGAATTGTCTCAATCTGCCTGGAAAATTGTCCAATGGGTTGGTATTCTGTGTTGAAGTCCTTCCATTGAGGGAATTTTCTGTGTAAAAGGACAGTGTTTGGCCCATTTTGAACTGTTCAAGAGAATTTAGTCCGTGAGTCCAGCCAGGATTTTTGGTTTGGGGTGATTAACTGCAGGGCCTGTTTGCAATCTTTGGGGAGGTCCAAACTTTTATGTACCTTCAGATGCAATCTTGTGCAACATGAACAGCATCATTTAAAGTCAAGTCAAATAATCTTTTCATTCCATAACATGAAAATTCTTTGTCAGAATTTCATTCCATTCAATGCTATGTTCCATGGCCCCTGCTTCCCCCTCTCCCCCTCCCGCCCACTCCTTCACCCGCCATGACAATGTGAAAGCATTTGTAATATTTCACTTTACAATACTTTTGAAAATTACACTTAATTTTTACTTTACAAAGTTGGTTTGATTTTATCATTTTTTTTTTCTTTTCTGCAGGAGGAAAAAAATGTCCAGGATGTAAACAGAGGATTTACCACGATAAGTGGAACATAAGCCCCGCCCTAGCAGAGGCCCGGTGGGCCCACCATCAAGCCAGAGAACGAGAGCTAGACGAAGTCACCGACTTTTTGAAATGACAAAGAATTTTATGTAGGATATTTTACACAGACTGTAATCTAGGTCTCAGGTAGCATTAAATGCGTAAAAACCTTTAGGCTGTCAAATTCTATCCTCCATAGCTGGCCATGCAGTCTCCCTCAGAATAAGAAAAAATCCAGGGGAATTCTATCCTGCTTAGCTGGCCATGCAGTTTCACTTTGAATTAGATATATCCAGTGGAATTGTATCATGCATAGCTTTCCTTGCAGTTTTCCTGTGAATCAAGGAAATTATCTACAGTAGTCTGCTAAAGAATTCCATTCTGCATAGTTTACAATGCAGTCTCGTTTTGAATCAGAGCAATATCTAACATCTAAGTTGGAATTTCATCCCACAAATCTGGCAGCAAGCCATCTTGCTATAAATTGTAAAGTATCAGAGGCTAAAATAAAATTTGATTCTTAAATCTGACAGGTCTCTAACTCTTTCTTGTAGCAGTTAGATCATTTTAACTTTACTGAAACTATAGCCTCTAAGCATATAAGGATTTATGCTGATCACTAGCCTGCATGCTGATCTTTTTAAATCTTTTGCATGCACATAGTAAATATGTTTTCCTTGATCAGAGTCACACTTTATTTTGTCATCCTTACCAGTCTAGTGTGGGTCAGTCATCCAGTTCTTTTTGTTATTCTTGTAACATTAGAATGATAAAACTGTGACTGACTGCAGTATGACCTCATGGGAACATTGAATGTGCCACACTTGTGAGTGAAAACAATCCCTGCTCTACACTTTGTGCGCAATTTGCACAATGCATTTGTTTTTGCTCCAAAAAGATAACCTGGGAATGGACATCCTCCAACTTCTTTGTCATTCACTTATAGCAAGTCAGAAACTCAGCTGGGTAATGCTCGATGTATTTAACCCACGGACTTTTATACATGGACACAGCATATAACGTATATGTCCTATCCATAGATGATCGCCACCGGCTGGGACAAAAAAGCGCACCAAGATGGCCGCCGTGAAGCTATAAATCGTCTGATCTGACGACGATGCTGTAATATTTTAAACAAAGGGTAAATTTAAATAATATTCCTGCAATACAAGAAGTGATTTTGACCTTACCCTGCCATATTTCAAAAGTATTTTAACTTTCTTGAAAAATATGGGGATATACTTCAGCAAGTCCTAGTTTCCAGACAAAACCATGCAGACAGCCATCTTGGTTCACTTTTTCTCACACGTACGGTAGCGACAACATACCGTGCAGTATGCTCAGTCCATGTATAGGAAGTCCGTGATTTAACCATAGAACACCGAGTTCTGCCATATTATTGGCCAACATGAGCACAGTTGTTCGTAGAAATACAAATTTAACCAGAGAATTGCCTTGTATTGTCTTTAAACTTACTGCATACTACACTGATTTTTGTGAACAAACTCAACTTGCAACAACTTCCATTCTCATGTTTGACCCTTGCATGCTACCCAACTGGCAAGCCCATTTAAGATTTGATATTCCTCTTTCCCTTTTGTATGAAGTAGGTGGCACTTGATTGGTCATTGCAAACTGCTTCATCTTAATGACAGTTGCAGACTTTAGCCAGGAAAACCAACTAATAGTTTTTACCCATCAGAAAGAAAAACAACACAGAATTTGTCGCAAAACTGCCAGTGGCAGTTGTAAGCTGTCACAGAAGACTTTTGACCACACAACAATTGTGTTAAGGTATTTAATGCTAAGCAGATGCATAGTGTATGGTTAATAATTTAATAGATATCATTGTTACATGCTATGTGTTATGTTTACCTTTATACTTGACTAGAGGCTACAGTACTTGATGGATATCTTACCACTGTAAATTCATTCTGTTTAATCCTTTTGCTATGGAACTGGATCCATCCCGCCATACTGAGCTATGTTTTATATAACGTATACCTGATACACATGTACAGGTTCTGTGAAATAATAAGTTTCTGTGTGGGTGGGCCATATTTGCACTTGCTATACCCCAAAATGTTTCATATGTGTAAAGTATCTCCTCTCCAAGCCTATTCCATGTCCCAAACACAATTACACACCATAGGTTTATAATAGTCTACTCCAGGACACAGCTGGGTGCTATGGTTTTGCGGCAAAACCACACATGTTGTAATGGTAAATTACGGTTTCACAGTGAAACCATGCATAGCAAAGGGGTTAATAGGGTGTTACAGTTGCTTAAGCCAAGCTAAAGGGGTTTCAGCCAAGGTTTTGTTTCTCTACACAATACTTGCAGTAACATAATCCTGCCAATGTTTTGTGTACCGAAACAAGAATTACAGGGTTTTTCCTGAGTTTTATTGGTTGTGACTGCAGCACTAGTCCATGGGGTAAAATGATGTCAGCTTTAACACTAACAGAGCAAGAAGCTTCATTTCCCCAATTTCTGTGAGGTGGTAAGGTGGTAGCCAGTGGTAGCACCAGAATGTCAAAATATGGGGGGGAGGGGAAGGAACTAACAGCAAAGGATAATGTTGGGGGCCGGGGAAAAAAAATTTCTGGTGCAACACAAAACCAAGGTCAAAGGGGAGGGATGGGGGTGTCCATGGTGGGGAAGTCAGTGGGAACTCTGATGTTTTAGCATATCTTTGGAAGAAAAATTGCATCTCTTGAGGGGTATATTATTTATTTTTTTTCAGTTAACCTCACTCCTAACTGACCTCAGTTGGGGGTAGGCAGCAGGGCCAAAGTCTGGGAGGGGGCAAATTCTCCCTCATGCCTAAATTCTGTGACTTGATTGCATCACAAAAAGAATGTCAGGGGAAACCCTGCTTTGTTACACCTGCAGCAGCATGGTAAAGGCAACGGTAGATTAAGCTGGTTTTGTATATGGTACCGCAACATTAAAAATAAAGGTTATCATGAACGTTGAGTAGCAAAATAAGACATTTGCTTTTCAAATTAAGTCCAGTGCATTTATGTTTCACTTGCTAAACAATTTTTTTAACTCAGTTTTGGAAGGTCATTACCCTGGTTATGATATCTATATGTATATCTTTGGTTATCTTGAGTAAGAGAGGAAATTTTTAGGCAAGTTGTGTCGGTTGATTATAAGGAGACTTTCAATGAAATGACCAGAGGTTGCATGCTGTATTCTGAGACTTCATCCTTCGTGGAGCCAAGTACTGTATTAGATTTGTTTTGGAAGCCCACCTGGAGTGGAATATTTCTCATATTTTGGGGTTGCAGTTTAAGCAAGATAGATTTCATCATTCAATCATGTAACGTAGCATACAGATGGCCCAAATATTCGATGGGTAGTTTTACCTGTCTGTAGAAAAACTAAGAAATTGTTTTGATTTAAAATCTGCTATTCAATCTTTGTGCAATGAAGGATAGTGAAAAATGATTAAAATGTTCAAGCTGTGTTAGTACTCTTCACTGATCCAAAGTTCTTTTTTGCAGTTTATGTAGGTGGTGGGGAGGGGTATATGGGGGGTTGGAGTTGAAAGTGGTTTGGGAGCAAGATAGAGGCTGCAGTTTAGCCTCCCTCAGGTTGCTCCAAAATTTGGGTAAAATTGTAAAAAAAATATATTTCCTTTGCCTGGGCATGAATACTGCCAAGAGTAGTGTAGTGCAATCAAACACAAATTGTTGCACCCCCCTCCCTACCTCACTGCACAGGTGGTGCTTATTAACCATACATGTCTTTAAAAGTGTGTAACATAATATGGTAAATTGTAATTGAATTACAACCACATGCAAACTTTCACTGCACAATTGATTCCTCTTACTGTCTAGGACTTTACTTTTATTCAAATTGTCAATAATGGTCATTCCTGTCCTGTTGTAACTTAAATTTTCTTCACTTGCTGTACTTTTTTCAATTTATGTAAGAGTGATTCACTTTGCTGGCAAAAACCTTGGGCCACCCTTTTCAGCAGGTATTCAACTTGCACCCCTTCCAACATATATTTTATGATTGGTGTAATGCCTTTTTTCTAAAAGTCCCCACAACTCTCTGGCAAAGAGCCAAGGGGCGAAAACCAAACGATTACTCCGGGAGGAGTTCTGCTCCCTTAAGGAGCTTAACGTTCCAAATGGACAAGTACGCCCTCCAAAGGGCAAACACTGAGTGGTCTTGCTCTAGACTGGCTGAATAGAACAGAAGCCACACTTCTGAGCAAGCATCTGAACATGGATATCAAAGTTTGTTATCGATTGGTAAAGATTGGTGTAATGAGTTACACCTGTGTTGGGGTCCATGGAGTAGTAACAGGTCTGCTAATCAGACATGCAACCAAGCTTATATTGCCTCATGTAGTGTGATCTCAATATCTGAACTATCTTGAAGCATGTGGCCTGGTTTTAATTCACCCAGTTTATAGGGAATTGTCAGCAGATATTTGACACTGGTGGGCTGGAGTGCACATGACAGGAATTCCCCATTACTTGCTCTTACCCAACTTGCCAATAGCAACTCAGGTAAGAAGGATTAGGCAACCTTATTGATTTGTTGGGGGAGGGCATCCTATTGGCCCAGCACAGCTTTTCAGTGTGTCATGCATAGGTGACTTTCAACTTGTAAGGTCTCAGAAGTTAAGATGAGGTTCATGTCTGCCAGGAAGTTGGGCAAAGCAGAGTTAAGAGGATCAGTTGTGTTGGACTTTTTCTAACTTCTGGCTAATGGGCATTTCCTGAAATGCACCCTCCAATTACCAACCCCAGAGAGTGAGTGGGATTAGTTTCAATGTAACTTCTTCAGTAAGTTATCTTTTGTGGAATTTTTACATGATGACATTAAACTATATTTTAAGAAGTAATATTTTTTAAGAAGTAAATCTGAAAGTGCAGTATGCAAATTGTGATTTCATTCATAGAAACTGAAGTTTTTAGTATATTTTTTCTATTTTAAACTATGTTGGTATTTTCCTATAAATTAATTTGCAAGGTACTACAAAGGCCAAAGTATCATATTAGCCATAGGCTGTATTGAGTTTGATTATACATGAAAAGCAGACAGTAAATGATCTCCATTCCTACTGAAATTGTGGATGGTGGGTGACTGGTCAGTCAACTGTGAACACCGTTTGCCTGTTTCAGAGTTGGAACCAAGTCACTCTTCCTTGTGACAAACCAAGATAAAGTCATTTAGTGAATGGAATTGGGGGCATCCCACTAAATGGAAGGTTCCAGTGACAAGAAGGGCTGCAAGACCAAAAATTTAAATGAGAAAGGGTCTGCAAGACTGAAAGAAAGAAAAAGGTTTGCAAGACTGAAAATATGAAAGGGTGAAGAGGTTCACAAGATCAAAAATGGCAGGAAATGAAAAAATTTAAAACAAGGTCCACAAACTGAAAATTGAATACAGGTCAGCTGATTTTTAATGTTGGTCTGGCAAACCTCTTCTCATTTTCAGTCCAGAGGACCTTATTTTCTTTTCGGTCTTGTGAACCCGGTTTGATTTTCATTCTGGCGAACCGTTGGTCTTGTGAACCCCATTACATTTTCTGTCTCACAGGCTGTAACCCTGGAACCAAGTCATGGCTCTAGTCACTTTGTTATTTGGTCGGTCAACTGTTACCATGGTTCCCAAAGTTTCAGAGTTGTAACCAAGTTGATCTTTCTAGTGGCAAGTCAAGTCAACTTAAGTTTCAATAAGTGAGTTCAGTAATTCATTTTGGGAGGTATGCACATATTCCAAATTGGAACAAAACCAATCCTGCACCTACAATATGTGATCCAAAATTTTAGTTTTCATGAAAATTTGCTGTAATCAGTCTATACCATCCATTTTGTGCAGCAGAATGTGTCTTAATTGCATATTGGTCTAAAAATTTGCATTTTAATCTGCTGTGAGGTAGAGCTGAGAACCCCTATGGTCATTCTAGTTGTTTAGACACTTAGATTTATGCTTTCCTCGGTTGTATGCACATAACACTGCACAAAAACAAAGGAAGGCTGTGTGCCACAATTACTTGGAGAATTCCATGCAAATCATTGAACTCACTTATTTGGAAAAATTCATTTAAAATTTATCGGGTTAAGCAATTTTGTAAGTTGTGTCTGGAATCATGACTTGATTGCAACCCTGTCGAGTTAGCCTTAGAACCCAGTAGCCGCATAAAATGTAGCCTCTGTCGAGTCTTTGCAGCGAAATTTTGTACCCCCTCCTCTGGAAACTCTGGCTGTTACGTCCTCTGTTTTACCTCCCCTGGAATTGCTACACCAGAAAGCCTCTGGACAAAGTTAATTTTATGCACAAACTGTTTAACTGAAACCTTTAAAAAACTACTACCAAATCGGTAGGAATTAAGGGAACTAATCAGAGAGTCTGAGGGCGGACAGATATGTGACGCCTCACAGATCCGATGTGAGGGTTAAAGTATGGAGCCTGGTATCGTAATAGGGTGTAACTTTCCGGTGTAAATAAAATAAAATAATTGTTGGCCGAAAAGCCTTGACAAAGGCTGCATAAAATGGGGAATTGCTCATGGGATTGTTTCATGGTCACTATGCACTATTATTTTATTAAATAAATACATCTTTGTTTAAGAAATAAAATTATTAAGATAAATGTGCTGCATTGTGTTATAGTATTTTAAAAAAATGTGTCCGTGATTAATATATTATTGCTCTTACCTCATGATAGTCTCATATTAGGTCTAAAAGTTCCACTGTTTTCACCTTTTACAGCCTTGAAACCTCCTGTTTATCTGTTGTGTTCTTTGTCTTGATGGATAGATGTATAAATCTATCCATCCAGTCTGCTTGCCTGGAAACCTGAGATTTATACAGCTTTGACCCATTGCACATATTTCAAGTTAAGAGTCCCTTGCAGATTTGAACCACTTGGTTAGAACTGGGCCATAAAACTCCATTTAAATTGGCCTAACCCTTGCAGACATAGTTCCTTTGAGTCGCAGAACAGATATTTGCTGGCAGTTCATCTTAAATTTAATTGAACAGTTATCTAACCTTTATGAACCATTCCCTTTGGTGAGTGTCAATTTCGTAACTTTTGTTGGTTAATTGTAATGTAAACCCTCATTGATGGTGGACTTCATCATCATCCCCGAATGGTGGTCATCAAAAGTTTATGCTGCTAGATTTGAATAGGACGTTTTGACCAATGTTACCCGAGAAAAAGGCTTTTTCTCGGGTGAAGATTGTCTCTGTATTTGCTGCAGTTACCCCTGTTTAAATCAACTTTGATGCTTTATCGAGCAAATAGTCTTTGAAGGGGGCAAACGCCTTTAACTTTATTGATCTCAAGATACCTGAACAGGAAGTTCTCTGATAGATTCTGGATTATAAGTTGCCAGCTTGAGATGGCTAAAACTTGCTATTCACTTCTAGCATCATGTTAAAATAGTTGCTGCTCTGATAATAGAACCGATGGGCAGTCAAGATATGCTACAAACACTTGAATGCTGTTGTAACTCTCAAGTACTGCAGATTGGCTGTTTTCTAAAACAAAATGTTTTATATTCTTCCACCTTGTGGAATGTGGCAGACAGAATTAACTTGACTTTGTAGAGACCATTTTTCCAGTTTCACAAAAGTTGTGTATATGCTTCAAGAAACTGTCAATTGTGCTTGAAAGCAGCGGTGATAGCAGCCAGGAAACTTTAGTTAAAGGTAAATATTGCCTTAAAAATGCTCCAACGTAGCATTAAAAGTAAATAGCTCTAGTCATTTTCAAATCATTCAGTCTCAACAACAAACCCCAGCAATAGCTTCATCACCTCAAAATATAATGCACAAGAAGAGTTATGGAAGTTGCATCTTTGGAAATGTTTGGATGAACAAATTATTCTTGAGCAACAATCAACTGAATTTCTGAAACTTATTTCTGGAAAAGAAGGCTACGATACTGCCTTATTCTTAATTATTTATCACTCTTTGCCAATAAACAGTGGTTTTTGCAATATTTCCCTTTAGAGGCAATTTCCTGCAAGAAAGACGAAAATATTCCGGACCATGTCTTCAAACCCTGTTGTTAGCAATATCCTTTTCCTTACTCAAGCTATTTCACTTTAAAGATAGGTTGTCAAAAAATAGCTCCACTTTTCGACAAAGCCACAAAATCTTATGCAATGTGGGCACATGGTTTCGGACTCCTTTTGGTTTATATTTGAAGGTCCTGTTGTTTTTTAAAGAAAATTTAGCTACACATTTTAAAGTCAATGAATTTTGTCTCTGGAAAATGCCTTTAAAGGTCAAGAGCAGCCACCCCAAACTTACTTTGAAGCAACACCTGCATATCACAATTTCTTTCTTATTTCTGTTCAAAGTATCTTTTATAATATTTAAGGACTTCAATATTGCACATTCCAAGTTAAACCAAGCAGTAACTCTTTGTAAATTACAATTTGAGGACAAAAAATACTGTTTGCATGACTCTCAAGAGCCAATCATGGAACAGGACAGGCTACTACACTACTTCCAGTTGTGGGGCTGCTCTTTACCTTTCATTGGCAAGATGAAGGTGGGAACCATCTTTCCGAGGAGCTTTGTGCATCATGTACTTTATCTGGTAATAACAACTATGACTGAGTATCAGCCAAGGCAAATTTTGCTTTGTGAAACATTTAAAATACATTTGACAATAGAATCACTCATCCATTGTTACGTCACTGGTTGGCAAAAGACGTGCACAGGAACATGTAGACATGTTAGGTTTTGCGCGTGCAGCGATCTCATGATTGCACACAGAATATATAGGAATTAGAATCTACATTTCATTCTGATGCAAGCATGCCTCATCATCAACTCTGTTGTAAGGCAGCTGTGGGGTCATTTGTTTGTACACAAGAATGCATCTATACATTTAAAAAACCCAAAGTGTGACACAAAAGAAACCAAATAGTCAAACCGTGAATCTGATCAACATGTATATTTGCATTAAGTCTTTCACCAATTTTGCTGTGGAAAAAAACTTGTGTGTGACATACTCTAAAAATTTCTTCTTATCACATTGAATTGTACATATCAAGGTGTGGGTTAGTCCAGCACAAAGAAAGATTAAAAAAAAGTGAAATGGAATACACCAACAGGGATGGTAAGATTTGGGATGGTACGAAGTGGCATTAAAACTTGCAACAAAGAAGAACATTCACACAAGATTTGATAAAAATGGTATTTGTCAAAGAAATTGAAAATTCTGAGAACAGTTTACCTTGCCTCATTCACTCAATCAAAATATTGGAAATGACAAAACAGTGTACAATAGTATCATAAATAAGGGCCATTTTCTGTTCACAAGTTAGACCCCATCCCCACCCCCACTCACAAGATAGCCCTCTCTCTGAAATCAGATCACTGAAAGATGTATCTAGTCTCCACAAATTCATACAATCGAATTCTATTAACCACTTAAATAGACATGAACTTAGTTAAATATGTTTAACAGCAACAGACAGGGAGAGTTTATACAAACACCGACACAAAAACTAGGTCTTGAATGGCAAAGAATTCCTGGAATGATTGTTTAACACAGTCATTTTAGTAAAGGTAAAGAACTGAAACAAGGGGAAAAAGGCTTTGCCCCTTATGAATATTCATGAAGATTATCAGCTGACAGTGAAGCAAGTGTCAAACTAACCTTAACAGATACCCATACAATGTCTCAAGATATGAACATGAAAACTTCACAAAACCAAACACCAGGATTTGGTGAGAGATGTTATTACATGATACTTTGAGTGGACCGAGAGGCTGATGATTACATATGGTAAACAGCTTTTTATTGTATAAAGTTTTGTTTCTATCTATTAAGTAACTTAACAGAAACAAAACTAATGAACAGATTAGTAGTGAGCGGTGATGTCACCATAAAACAAATAAATACCCTGTAGCTTATTGAGCTGTGACCAATAAATCTCTTCTCACATTTAACAAATACTCAAACACAAAAATTCTTCTATCAATTGTTTTTTAAAGGACATGCAGTATAAAAAGTGAAATTTATTTCATCTTTACTGCCAGTAATTACAAATGGACCTAATAGTGAAATCAGCAAAACATGTATCTGGGTTCAAATAAAATGTATTCCACAGTGTGACCCCTAATTTCCCTAAATATATGCCATTTACAATTCCTCTTTAACATTTTCTTCCCATCTTAAAATTTAAATAGTTTATTAACTTTTAAATATTAAATTTGCACCACAATCCTTCGGGAAGCATCTGCTACTCCCCACTGGAAAATGCTCATATCCAAATTTGAAACATAGCTTCTATAAAATTACATAAATATCTGCCTCTGAGTCCAATTAAGTAGTTTGACTCTTTGAATCCCTTTTCTGCAATTCTTCATCACCAAAAGCAATCTTTGTAGGCAACAACATTTGTCAGAGAGGTCTCTTGAGCATTGCCTATTAGGGTAATCCAAGCCTTAAAGGTTGTTGTTAGTAGCTCAAATTCCAAATGAAGTCCAAGCTTCTGTAAATTGAATCAAAACAACCAGCTGTTTTAGAGGTCTACTTGTTTAAGTAAGTCAGAGATGGTTTACTACCGTATGAAGGCGAACAAAGGATATTTTGTTTTACACCTATATCGAACTAAAACAGTTCTCCTTAACATACTGATGGCAAGTTTGCTGTACAATCAAAAATATCCCATATTTCTTTTTAAACTGCACCCACCTAAAAGATTGAACAGTACAGACATTTGTTTCACATAGAGAGCAGTACAACAGTTGCAACGGTAATCTCTTCACAAAGTTGATGTAATGATTTCACTCTTTAAAGAAACAAATTGTAACATTTACAACAGTTTACCAAAAGCAGGTCACCGGTCTTGTAAATTGCATTGTCAATTAGCACTAAACCATTGTCTTGCCTTTTAAAACTCAACTTAGGCAAGCATACAAAACAGACACATCAAATAAAATGATACAAAACAGTAATGATACCAAATTAACTTAAGACAGGAATAGAACCAAAGAATTCAATAGATTGTTTCCTTATCTCAAAGAATAACATGTAATCTCTCATGTCAAGGTGAACGTTGTCTTTTGACAAGGACGGATAATTCATTAAAGGTGTAATACATGTGCAAGGGAATACCCTACAAGGGTGTGGGGTAAAATTTCTACAGAAATTCACACAAGGTTCTCAGGAGAAATTAAATAAATGTACATCATTCAAAAAAGAAAAAACCAAATACATCTACAGATCATTGACCTAATCCTGTACAATGAAAATCAGGGTTGTGAAAACAGCATTCAATTTTATGATGAAGGAAATGATAAAGACCTCAAAAACATTCTGAGTAGATATTTTTAAATTGCCAGCAAAATATCTTTGATTTATAGTCATGAATACAAGTGGTCAGGTTCATAAAAAAAATATGAGAGGTAACATCAAGGTGTTTCTTTTGAATCGGCCTCTTTCTTTTTGTTTGTTAAACAAATATGTTTTGTTTTCAAGGTCTAATGGTATAACTTAAACCAAACAGTTAACAAAACAATTTCTATAATAGTGCCAAGATAACAATCATACCTTTTTCTTAATAATATTTTTTTTTTTCACAATGTGCAAACCTGTTTCATTCTGTAAACATTACAATCATAACTGGAATGAAATTAATGTGTATGGGAAATCAAGAAAGCAATAGAAAAAATATTGTTGCTCTTTGCTGAACAAGCTAGCCATTTTACACAAGCAAATACAAATGTTGTCTCTCTTCGATAGTGTCACCTCATTGTTCTTAAAAATGTTATCATAAAGCTGGGATATTAAGTTTCAGAAGGTTGTTAACCCTGCCACAAAAACAACACTTCGACTGGAGTTATTTTTATGTCAATTGGAAGGGCTTAGCAAAATTATTTGTTGGACTACTTTTTTGCTATATTTTTTAATTTGTGTATACATTTTCTTATTTACCCTTAAGTGTTTAAGGTTATCCAGGGGTCAGGCTCACTCGATGCATATGCATTAATCCAATGGCACATCATACATGACATCTACCATGGACCAAAGCACTCAAGTTACTCAGGTGTCTCCATGGTCCAATACTGCAAAGGTCCAAAAGCTAAGCCCTCTCCGGTGTGAAATCTGCATACGAGCTTGCTTGAATAAACTAAATGTTGTTCATGGACCACATTTATCAGGTAAGCCCATGTCACTGTGAGAGTTTACTAAAGATCAGAATTTTTAGACCCCAAATTTCTGATCAGAAAAAATTCACCTGTTTCATTTACTCAACCATCAGCAATCTCATTAAATTCCCTGAAACTGAAATCCACTTATTGACTAATGCACAGGAATACCTTTAACTGCGGAACCAAACTTTATTTAATTCAGGATGTCCAAAAGAAAGATTTAGTTGTGCGAAATAAAACTAAGTCCTCAGTGTGCCTTCTTTTGTCAATGAGCAAAAAAAAAAAAAAAAAAAAAAAACTTTTCCTTGTCGTACAAATGCTCTCCATTACAGACAACTGGACCTGCTACAACTAAGATAGGTCACAAATAATTAGAACCATTGTGAACAATGTACAAAAGCCATAGAAACTTACACAATAGAAAATATGAAAGACCAGATCAATCCAACGAGCTGAAAGATTTTCTGCCTTGTTCCATTTATAATCTATCAAGTGTTAAAAGTTTTTGCTAGCAGCTTCTATTTTGTAGAAGGTAAAATACAACAAAACTCCTCATAGTCTGATTTAATGACCAAGATTTTCGGTGTTTAATTTACAATCCATTAAGGGGTCCTGCAGGTTACAAAATTTGCGAGCAAGTCCTATCTTTAAGAAGCTGCAACCGAACTCCTTGTAGCCTGATTCAACAACTAGTTCAGACAAACATGTTATGTTTTAAAAACATGCTGCAATGTATTTTTGTTTTTATGTTTTTTAGAGTTGATTCAATGTACTAACCTACTATGGGATATTAAATATAGATTGCAGTAATTCCATTCTGCATTGTTAAGTAGTTTTGCATTCTTTGAGGAAAGAGTTCTACCTGAGTGGGTTGAAATTGAACACCATGTTAAGATCTTCAAGCCAGGTGGATTACAAGAAGTTTGAATTAATCAGAAAAACATTCTAGGCTTTTGGCAGCTGATCGAAGTAGCCAAATCAATGTCTCAAAGTATTTAATTATTTCAAAGGGTTTGGGTTTTTTTTATTTTTATTTTCCAGATTCAGTATTAAACCCTAGCGGCTACACCATTTCTGCTGCTAAAATTGTACTTATGAAAGTACCATTACCACAAAATCAGTGAAATGACAGAAAATGATGAAAAAAGTTGGCTATCCTGCATGTACCACAAGCAGGCTCAGACTATCTTAGACAAACACCAAAGCAATTCTATTATTTATTCTTAATAAAACATGGCAATGTGTGATATTTCTTTAAAAAGTTCTGCACTATATACAATTAATATCTGCTTGTGCCACAAATATTCATACTTTTTAGCAAAATATAAATTTTTACACTTTACTTAGTTTTAAGTGTTATCTTAGCAGTATTAGCTCACCAAAGCCATACAAATTGGTGAAAAGAAGTCCATATAACCAAAATCTTAAAACTTTGAATCTGGTTTCAAGTACACATTACCAACGAGAGAATGCACTTTGACCTCACAATTCTTGTACAGCTAAAACCTAGGATGAATCTACGTAGGTCGAGTTTTAGACATTTGTGAGCTTGTAATTTTGTACAAGCTTTTTCAAACATTTCAGTACTTATTAAAAAGCTGTCTTGCATTCCAATGAACTTTAAGAATCAAGATGGATAATTTTTTCTAGAGAAATATCATCCAACATCGGCAAATTCCACAAAATCTGACAGTTCAGAGTAAGTCCAATTTCGATAAAATACTTTAGACCTTCTCTATTATATAAATCCAAAAGTTCTTTAAAGGACCAATCTTTTCACTCCTGATGGTTCCAGTTCTCCTAACCTACTTACTTAAGCTCCTCCCACAACTGTCTCAACTCATCCTGATCCACACATAATCTCAGTCAACTGCTTCCGAGTGAGGACACTTGACCCAGTGTGAAACCACGAAACTCTCAGTAAAGAACATGCTGTGCAATATTAGCTACAGTATACTGCACTATTTGAACTTACTGTCTATCAAAAAGCTGTTTCAATCGAGAATTTCTGTAGACAACTACTGAGATTGTAGTTTTGGGTGAGAATTGACTGCCTTCAAATCTGCAAATTCCCTTCAAAACCGATCTTCCTCAAACTGATCATTGTTCTTCACAAACTGAAATTTCACTCATAAGACTGTGACTTATAACCAAATGTAAGTCTGTGATCCCCTTCTCTTTTTCCCTGATATACCTTACATTTTAACACAGAGTGTAGAATATTAACGGTGCTATTGATTACAACTAACAGTGCATTCCTGAAAGCAAGTCTCATTAGAACTGCTTCAACTGTGCATGTAAAAACTAAATTTTGGCACCCTTTAGCAATGTGATACAACACTCCCACAACCAATCCTTTCTCTCAACCCTCAAAACTTTCCCCTACCCATTTCTTTCACTCTGTACATCAAAAGTCCTCATGCATCGTTGAAAGAGGTTATTTTGGAGGAAAAACAATGTCACAGACAGGCACATGGTTGCACCACTAAACTTTGTATAGAACATATATGGAGCTGCACCCAGTTCAACAACTAACCCCCTGAGTGTAGGAGACTTTCACATATCCAATTAGTTGACCAATCAACAGTAGCCATTTGTTGATGTTGGTTTGTTATTCCTCCAAAAGAGGGCATCCTTTCTGCACTGTGACATCATATGCATAAGGTCTGTTCTAAATCATAACATATCAACATGCATCATCTGCAGCAACTTCGTATCCTTATTTGTTCCAAAATTCTAAAATTTACATCGCCTGTTCCAACTCCACCAGATATCTTTACAGAAATAGTTTTTTGCCAATATCAATCTGAGTAAATATAAGCTCTTTTATATTACATTTGTATAGGTTGAAACATACTCTCATCCTACTTACATGAAACAACCCTCTTACTTATAATTAAAATTGTAGTATTTCCTTTCTTTACAAAAAAAAATAATATTAATAATTGGTTCAAAGATAAACATGCAATATCATATCTTAGACAATTGGTTTAAAAGCAATTTTTCAGAAAGATCACGACTGGCAAATATTTTCCAACTTTCTCAGAACCACTTTTCTGTATGTCTTTGCAGCACAACAGCTTCTCCAGTAAGTGCATAAAAGACATAACCTGTTCCATAAAATCACCACCAAGGCAAAAAGGCAAATTTTGTTTATTGTAGATTTACAAAAAAAGGCGTGGTGACCTCAAGCGATTTATTCACAGGCTAGTTTGTTGTCGAAGCTACTGAGGGCTATACCCATTGCTTGTACTGCACAGAGAGGGTAGCTGTAATCCATGGTAAAAATATCTTCAGCTACTCGTCCAAACTGCATGATGATATACTCCGCTGTAAGAAAAAGATGAGGTCAAAATTTATGTTGGAATCATTTCTTGAAAGGCTGGTAAAATGAAAAATGCAAACTTAAATAAGTGTCATCTCGAAAAATTTAGCCTATACCTAACCTTGTCAAGAACTGTTATCAATACCAATTTGATGCCTGTTCAAGCATTTGACAGTAGCCCTGAACTTTGACGTTTGATAGCAGTTTATCTCAAATGAAACTGAAAGGGGATCTAACCTTCAATGCACCATGAGTAATTTGATACCATTCTTGCCAGAACATATTTGAACCCCTAAACTTTTGGGCTTCTATTGAACAAGAAAAGTAATCAAAACTGCTGCTCATTGAAGCAGCTACTTGGAGTAATGAACCAGTGGTCAGATAAATTAATTGGGAACTGCACTATATCCTAAAAGGTAAATCTTTCACCGTGGTACCTCAAGTCTAAACTTTCTAAAACATATATATTACAGAGCATGAAAAATAAATTCAAACAGTCCAACTCCCATCTAAATAGAACATTCCTGAGCTGAAATACAAAATGTTTTAAAATATTTAAAATGGTACATTTTGCAGTAATTTGTGATGCTGTTGCTGTACTACTAAAATTACAGTCTTTGTATGTCTTTGTTTTCCTGGAAGCTAATGCACCTTGTGCCAAAATGTGTTCACAATGTTACTGTCATGGAGTGACTTGACTAAACAAACCCTCTCTGAACATCATGCTAAGCAAGAAAACAGGAAGCATTCAAGGTCATAAAAACATTTTTAATTTTAGAGGGAAACAAAGCAGGTAATGAGAGTTGAACAACAAGAAAGTCACAAATTATTGTTCAATGTACTTTTTAGATTTAAGTGAATAAATTTCCACACTTAATACCTCAGCAATGAAACAATATATGACCATAGAATTTGCAACGTCTAAAATATATCTTTTTAAAATTCTACACTTGAGATACACTTTCATTTATTTCCCATAAGGCTGTGAACGTGTAGCGATTAATCGCTAAACGATCGCATGTGGAATAAACGTTTAGTTCAAAGCTACAAGCAATTAATCGCAAAACCAGTTTTTGACATTTTCTTTTATCCTTTTGCATACTTTGATGATCCCTGGTGTTTGTTAAATGGGACATTCTGGGCATATTTGAACCTTGTAGGCTTCAAAGTTTCAGAATAATTTGATTTTACCATGCAAGATAACAACTACTATTACTTTTGCATTACGTTCAGTATTAATCACTACATACTGAAATTATTGCTTTTTGTGATAAGGTAATTGCCATTACTCGCTAAACAATCGCAAATTTTTAAGGGTTAAACGTTTAGTTATTTTGCTAAACGTTCACAGCCCTAGTTTCCCATATTGCAACATCTGAGTCTTAAAGGAAAAATGCAGCCATCCCAAGCTGAATTATTGTAGTACACCATCGTATTTCATGCATGGCTGTTGAGAATCATCATGTGACAATATTTTTGCTCATTAAATTTTGAAATTTAAAAGGAGTTACTGCTTGATTTCTGGTACCCCTGATCATACCATTATTATGTATGAAATGAGATATCATAAAAGATACTTCCATGAGCAAAGTAGCAATCTAGCTGTTGTTTTGAAGTAAGTTGGGAAACACTGCCTTTGCCCTTCAAGAAATGTCTCTTTCCCACACAAACAAGATAAACTGGTTTCAATATTAAATGCATTTATGCTGAACAGCTGAATGTAACTACTGACTGTGTAATATTACTGCAGCAAACGGTACATCAAAAGCAAAATAACAAATATTGGCTAATGAGCAACAATAAATGACAAAACAGCATGCTGAGTGTCAAAATTTTCCACTCAAATTGTCACATTCAAAGAGCTAAGGGAAGCAGACTTAATTGGCAGGAAATGGGAAAATGAATTTCATTTTTTGAGTCAAATGCCATATCCTGCATATTCCATATATAGAGATAGACATCATATCTAGTACTCACGATCATTGTCATGGATCACTTGAAAGTTCTTGACGGATGCCTGTGTCACACGTCCATGAAAGTTGAGTACATACGATTGTGTATCTGAAAATGGACAAGGAACAAACCATACAGAATACCACCATTATTAACATAACAATGACTTTGCAAACAATTATCAACAAATTTAAAACATCTTGCTTGTGCATAGGTGATGACGGTCCTGTTCTAATGTGAGTGAGATTTACCACTCAGTTGCTGACCAATTGGTTTAAGTTAGGCAAGTCACTGCTTTTCTTTCTCTCCAGGTTGTGACTCACTGGATTGTTTTTCCTACTCCATTGGATATGCTGAGCACCAAGTACAATGGCAGTAGGTTCCATTTTTGAAGTTTTCTGTATCACCCAGTAAGGAGTTGAACTCTGGATCTTCCAGCTGCAAGTCAGATGCTCTAACCATTTGACCATGCAGTTGGTCATTTAAGTGAGCATTGTGGATCATGGTTTCACTGACCCAATGGTATTAACCCTTTACTGTTGTTTGGGTCCTTTTGGACCCATGCAGAGAGCTCGGCTGTCACCCATCTTTACTGTTTCACGCTGAGCTTGAAACTGCGAGTAGTTACCCGAAAATTCGGCCACAACAACGAGAGAGACAATAGTTTAAGGTTACAGGGTCAATGGCCTACGGAAGCCAATGCAGGGCGAGCTGCTTCCGCTTTCCCGCCCACTCCCAAGGGGCGCAAATATGCCCCGATCGGAGCACAACGGTAAAGGGTTAATCTAAAATATCTGCACCACTCCGGTAATGAAAAAAAATACAGATACTCATTTTAAAACATTATTATTTTAACCAAAATAATTGTGTTAGGATGTGTGGATGAGTTATATATTTTACAAAAACATCAATACCCTGGTAGAAACTGAAATGAAATCATCATACTCATGCACCCAGTTGCATTAATGTACAGGATTACACAGGTGCCATGCACGGTTCAGGTTCCTTCCTGCACAACTTTCCTTCCATCAGTGGAGAACCAGTACTGACCACAATACAGGTTCTGTGTGCTTTGTGGCACTGTTACAAATATTCCACGGTACCACCCAACCCCAGTATTAATTAAACTTAATTCAGAGCTGCATCCATATTTAAGTGAGCATGGTTGATCAAAATACTACATGAACACAAAATACAAAGGTTACTATGTTTACTAATCAGCTGGAAATATTCTCACACTGGGAGCAAGATCCAGTTGATTTATCAAATGTGTTTACATTACAAGTTTTGACCAAGCATGGTCAATCTAATCTACCTGGTGTTTCAATTAAAATCAGTAGATCCTAATCTTGAGTGAGTGTTGTTGATCTGCATTACCATTAGAGTTTGAAACAGACTAAATCACGATTCACCATGCTCACTCAAATGGGAACATGACCTATGCATACTTTTCAAAAATATAAGCAAACGTCAGTTACTTTTGAACAATGCTCCAATGAAACTGTCCAAGAGAAAGAAAAAAAAATACTCCAAAATATTTCAAGTCAAAAAGGGGCAACCGTTATTAATTTTAGATCCCATGCCATTTTTTTTTCTTTTCAATTGCACCATAAATGTCTCATATCACTTCATCACTAATACTGTGATCAAACTACCATATATTTACACAGGTTGACAAATTAAGGGTTCTTGCCGAACATACATGGAGGACATTTTAATGGTAACTCGCAAAATCATATCAAAATCCCATCCAAACTTGATATAGTGTGACCGCAGCTTTAGGTGGGAAGGTGAAATATTTTGCAGGGGTGCAAGACAAACTGAGAAGCATTAAAGCAGTGATATTTCTTTTATCATCTTCGGGGACAAAAAATTTCCAAGAGGGGCTTCCCCTCCTGCCCCCCCACCCAAGGCCATGAGCATGGTCCTATTGTCATGATAATCAACTGGAGGGGTAGCTAGTGATCTAGAAGCATCTATACCAAAAAAGGCAACCTTTTTTGACATGGGTACTTGCAAGTTGAATTTTACCGAACTCTTATTATTTGGTTTTAAAACATTAAACCTTTTTGTAAAATTATGTGTTTACTGTTTTTTACTTGGAATGGTCATCAGGAATGATTCCAAGTACTCGTCACTTTCAATCACACTTGCAGAATACTGCAGAATAACCCCTCTCAATCCCCCTCAGTGAATACACTCCTTACCATCATTCCAAACTGGTGTTTTGTTGTGCAACTCCAGTAAATCCTCCATGTCCTTTCTCTTGAATCTTTCTAGAATTGACTCGTGTTCCTGAAAAACAAACCAAAAAGGCAAGAGTCTTATTGAATCCTTGCCACTGAAATGTAGCGACATTTAAATTTAAGTCTCTTTATTTTGTTTTTCTTTCTTTCTTCTTCTTTTTGCCAGTGTTTTAGAAATTACTGTCTTTGTAATTCAGGGACAGAGAATGAATAAGATACGTAACAATGTTGATTTCATTCACATTGAATCTGGCTATTATCACTAAATCACTCACTAACTTGCAATAGCAATGCCTGTTTAGTTTCAGTAATCTACCACAATCTAGCCATATAATAAGTTTTCCTTCCCGGATCAAGAAGGATGATCAATACAATTTCTGCAACATTTGACTTTTTACGACCAAATTTAAAGAATTTGCTAGATCATGAAACAGACAGAAAGGAAGCAAGACCTGTGGGTATTTTTTATTTTTTTTTTTAAACTATTTGTTCTTTTTTGAGTGAGCTATAACTGCCTGCATTTGGCAAGGAATCAAAAAAGATGTTAAATATTAAATTATTTGTCATGGAATATTGAGTTTTCATGCAGTTAAGAGGGCAATGAAGGATTTCATCTTAAACATAACTGGATAAAATGAACTGAATGAAATAAAGTTGGCAGGGATCAATTTCTCTAAGGGTTCAATCGCAGTAGCAGTATATTTTTCACTGATCAGTTGTCTAGTACAGTGACTGCTGGAAGAAAAAGTGTCAGACATGTGGCCCACTGTTTACACTGACATGTGCAATTGTGAGATTCCCACTTTCAGTTCACAAGTCCTGTAAGGAAAAATATTTGTATGAGGGAAATTACTACTACACTGCTTCCTATGTACCATCTGAAATTTGTCCAAAATCTTTAGAAAGGGGTGAAATTCCTGCACATATTTTTAGTCTGAGTGGGAAAAACACTGATGGGGACACACTCTCCCCCAGAATATCCTTCTCCTTCCCCCATCTCCACTTCCCTTCAAATATGATCAACTACTTACATTTCTAGGTCTAACAGCGACTCTTTGGTGATCCATGCTCATACCTGGAATTACCACTGTCATCTTGCGTGGTCCTTTAAAGCCAAGTACATTTGTATCCTAAGGAATGAATAATGAATGACAACCATTACACAAATGTTTCAAATTACAGATACCACAAGATGCTCCATTCTACAATATCATCTAGTATCAATCCAATTGATGCTATTCCAAACAGAAATTACAAAGGATTGTAGAATGTGCTTTTTTCTTTCCCATTCCTTGTCAACAGCAAAAAGTTTTAAACATGCTCAAAACTGCTGCTGGCCATGCTTTTGGATTCCAATAAATTCATGTGTCACTTTTGCTAATGTTTTACTAATATTTGACCAACGAGAAAATTTGACTCACTAGAAATTTCAATTTTGTGCAACTGTGCACACATCACCACGAAGAACAAAATGAAACCCTCCTTTTCCTTTTTGTTTAAAACATGAATCAGTGTATCAAATTGACAAGTCATTGCACCACAGCAGTTTAGCAGATACACTGCTCCTTAATGCAGCAAAGTTTTTTTTACTAATGCAAACACTAAATACTAAAAAGATATACCAAACTATGGTTTGAAATGTATATTAGGAAGTGCACAGTCACTTTGTCACCTGCAGTGAACTGTAAAGCTAATAACACAAGTCTGAAGAATGTAAGATAAATTTGAGTAGGAGTAACACATAATGATTTCACACTTCCAAATGAATTTGTAAAGCAGGTCACCATAGAAGCTATTTAAGGTTATCTGCATATTAGAAGAAAGTAGTAGCATAGCTAGAATGGTGTCATGGGGGGGTAAGCTGGTTGGAGCACAACATGAGGGCAAAGTCTACCGGGAGAGAGAAAATCCACTATTCTTTTGCGTTTGTGTGATTTTGCATTTCAAGGTTGGGTCATATGGGGGGGAGGGGTTCAACCCCAAAACCACCCTTGTGGCTGCACCACTGCAAGAAAGGCCCTATCTATTAAAACTCCAATGGAGATTTGATATTTACTGCTTTCATCATTTTAAGCTTATTGCAAACATTCACATGTACTAAATGTCAAATGCACAGAACCATCAGCTTCATGTTAGTAATTAAAGTCCCTATATGACAATAAACATCTATTTTCCTAGTGATTATCAGCACTTCCAGTTCAAAGAATATATGGACATAAATTTGGTGACATTAAGTCATCTGTTTCAAAATTCAAAAGTTAAATAGCTGTTTGGTACTTGAATCAATCAGTAGACGTAAATTCCACCATCTATTACCTTTCCATTATGACAGGAAAAAAGTAAATTGGTCATAAACTCTCATCGTCAAGCATAGAAAACGGCCATTGAAATTTTACATGCAAATGCTGATAACCACTTTGTCGGTAAAGAGCCACACAGCAATGTAAATCATACAATGCAATGTGCCGGAATAAAACACATGCAGAACAGCAAATAAACCATTTTGACCTACTTGATGGTAAGTTAAGTGGTACATTTTGGTTCATAGAGATGAATGGGCTTGAACTGAGTTCCATCACTTTCTAAGGAATAAACTTTCATGACTTTTCAATACTTTCAAGGGGAGTCACAAAAGAAAGCATATTCATCATCTAAACATATGCATGTCATAATATTCAGCTAGCAGTCAGTATATATCACATTTGAGGAGAATAGAACAATTAATTTTTATATTAGGAGCAGGAATGGAATATAATGCCACTTTGTGAAAATTTTCATGACTTTTCCAGGACTCTGCACATTTTCTGTGAATTTCCAAGTTTTTCTCCTAGAAATCATTTCCCACATTTTCAAGACTTTTCCCAGTTTTCTGGGACTAATGGAAATCTGCTTGAAGGTAATCTACAAAACTGGGAGAAATTAGCCAAAACTCTCTGGTTTGTGAGTCTATTAGCCTAAGGGACAATACAGGCCTTGAGTTATATATTCTTCAGGTGTGCTACAAATCACACCTCTCAGAAAATTAAGGACGGTGGTAGGTGAGCTGTTATATTAAACTTGTTATAGGTTTATCTTCAGTTAGGCATGCAAAAAATCACACTCCTCATGGTGATTTGAGGTGACCGCTGGTGTGCAATTGCACTGGCACGGCTCAAAATTCAAGGCCTGACAATACCTACCTCCTATCCCCCCATGTATACCTATACTTAGGAGGTAGGTGAGGGCTAAAATAAACATGTTCGTAAATAGAAGGGAAGGAGAAGTGAAAGGGACTCAAGATACGTCTTTGAGAATAAATGAAATATTGTACTTACATAAAGCACAGCAGCGACTTCCTCACGTATATTGCTACCGTCAGCCAAAATGCCTGGTTTCTGAGGACCAAGGCCATTATCAAATATTGTAAACTGTGTACCCATAAAGTTAGATCTATAGAATGACAGGAGAAAAGTTAAGAATGTATTAGTCAACCTCATTCAATGAAAAAATAGTTAAAAGGAACTCTTTATGTCGATTTGCTTATGTTTCTGGTGTTTGATACCTATTGATAAATTTGCCTAAACACATTAAACACATTTATGAAGTTAATTTTATATTAAATATCAAACATTTTTATCTCAAAATGGCTCCTTCTATTCAATACAAGGCAAAATCTAAGAATATGAAAATGGAGAGGCTGCAAAATAGCCAAACCCACCCCACCCCCATCCAACCCTGAATACACTATGCACTGTTGGCTCTTGATCACGAGTGTGTCAAAAGAGTATTTTCCAGTTAAAAGCAATTCACAACATGAATTATTTTCCAGTCTAAGATCCAAGTCTGTGTGATGCTCACACAAAACACCCTACCTAGCTCAGACCTTGTAAAATTTTGGCATCTTTCATTATTCAACTCCTCAAAAGGTACCAACTTGATGGAAGGATGACGTAAATAGTGACAAGAACAAGTCAGTCACAAGAACAATGAAAACAAGCTCAACTTGTTAAATCGTACTTTCTGTTGCATTCTCATGTCACAGTTTAACTTCACCCTTTGAAACCTGGATTTGTGTAAGGTTAGAGTCATTTATCAAACCGGCCAGTATGGGCAGTTGGACAGAGGAAATACATACGTGTTTTGGCAATAAACGCCAGTTAGATAAATGACTCTATCTTAGGATGCATGACCCTTGACCCTGAATTATTTCTGGAAATTTCTGAACCACGATCACCATGTCAATGTCCAATAACACCCATATTATGTCTTTATACTGGGCTGTGAGCCTACATTACTCATTTCTCTTTGTTGGAAAAAAGGCTTTGCTCTCCGAAACAGTCTGTATTCATCCTCCAAGGTCACCATTATGAATATAATGCTAATCATTGAATCAACAATGCCCCAAAACAAGAAACACCAAGGAAACTTTGCTCTTTCCCTAGTAAGTTAGGTTGGATGGAGTTTTATGGCCTAGTTTCCAACCAACTGGTTCAAGTCGAGCCGGCCATGGCCTTTTTTCCAGTTGTGGCTCAATGGCTTGTTTTTCCTACTCCATTGGTTATGATGAGCACCACGCATAATGGCAGTAGGTTCCATTTTTAGAGTCTTTGGTATGACCCGGCCAGAAATCGAACTCCCCACCTCCGGATGGCAAGTCTTGATGTTCTAACCACTTGACCATGCAGTCAGTCTTTCCCTTGTGAAACATTCACCACTGTGAACAAAAAAAAACCTGAAAAATCTGTGATGTGGGGTGCCCATCGTTGTAAACAAACCCATACAACCACTAATAGTCAGGTGACAATGGCCACCTGATTTGAGGCTGAAAAACAGCCTTTGGGGGCGTACCACCATTACCTAAAATTGCACTTTGAGCAAAAGGTGAACCTTCTGGCCATAGTCCCTAAAAATTTTGTTTGGGTTAATTTTTCAATGTGTTAAAAAAAAGCTGTGAATGGTTTGTTGCATGTTTTTGGTAGTGGTTGACTTGGAGATTATTCAGTGAGAGAAAATGGTTGAAATTGGTTACACCTGAGCTGACTGAGAGGCTTTGGAATGTCAGCGGACCTATCTCATATGCTGGGTAGTGACAAGGGGGGCGAATCACTATTTTTTTATTCATACGTCTGTAGCTCAAAAAGTCAATGGTCATGCTATGGGAATTCTTATGTGCCACTAATAAACAACTCGTCAGCTTCGCTTTGATGGTACACTCACCGGCATTGAAAACTTTGACAAGGAATTAGAGGCATGTTTAGTGTGTAAGTCAATGGCAACAATTAATGGTGGTGCGCCACCTTAAGGTTATGATGTGTTGCCTGTGTGGCCATCATTCCCTCCTCTTGGGTTCAAAACACAAGGTAGCTGGAATTCCACTCACCTCAATTTGCCGACGAAGTTTTCCCCTCCTCTAGACAGATCAGTTGGATCAGTTGACAACAGATAGTTTGACGTAGTACTCTTCTTTCGTCTCCTAGCAGCTAATAGGAATGTCTGAAAGCAAAGAAGCAAATCACAATTATGCACCACAGACACATGGACTTCTTAACAAAAGGCAATTACACAGGATTATAGAATACTGTTTTGCTACTTGTTATTAATGCTGATGGCATTTTACTGAAGCATTAAGTAAAGCACACCCACATTGTATCCCACAATCCTTTGTACTTGCTAAAATTGGGAAAAAGTGCTATGGACAGGAAATCTACCTACCATTAAAATTTACCAACTGTTATCTTTTTTTTTTTTTTTTTTTGCTTTTTCTTCTTCCATTTATACTACCTGTGCAATATTCATCCTTGAAACTAATGGTTTATTTTTCCTGTTCACTTTGCAAACCAAAATATAATTTCTTGTCAAGGACCTTTTTATCAGGAACTTCTTAGTTCTTGTTCATTTTGCAGACAAAAATGTCATTTCTTTTCAAGGACCTTTCTATTAGATATTACAAAACTTCCACTTTTAAGAATAGCACTGCAATAAATTGCAAATTTGTTCTTTTTTATATAATGCAATCTTTAAACTACATGTTGTCATTTGTTTGTAACTAACTGAACCTGCACAAAGCTTTATTTTGATTACTCTGTTACAGTTTAGTACAAGTTATTCAGTACTTACATATAACACTTAGACTTCTAAGCATTTTGTAGAAATTTTCGGTTCACTTCTCTATCAAAAACTTTATAAAACTTTGTAAAAAATATTTGATAAACTTCCTTCCATTTTATTATCATAGAAGTCTTGTTACTTCTAATCACAACAACATGTATTTTTCAGTTAAAGCTAACTTTGGCCTGATTGAGTCCATGCACTTCCTACTGACAACCTTCCAAGTCTACACTAGGCAAGAATATGAAAGGTTTGGGGGGATGAGGGTGTGAGCAGAATAACCCAACCTTGTTAAATGTACCAAGGTTGTCACCATGCTGGGCAGCACTGGTGGTGCTGTTCGACTCTCAAAATATTGTCCCAGTGCTAGACATCAATTTAAGCATTACTGCCTTGCATAAATTTCCTATCCTAACTGACAAAATTCTTAGATTTTCTTAGAATTGAGTAATACTTCTTTTTTTGTAAGCACTCTCCAATCTGCAAATTTTTTTAAAGGTGAGGGGGGAACACTGACTCCCATAGACCCACTCCCTCTGGATGGTGATAACAAATAACCTGGCTCTCAAAATGGTCTAATGACAACCCTGCTCTGTACACATACATGAATGGATGTTTTGAAGTAATGAAGTATTACATAGCACCATAGATACTAATCTTAGTGTTTGGTGAATAGCATGAATGGTGTTTTCCAAGTTGAACCCAAAAGTGGGTTCCAATGGGCCACCATGGTGAAAACCGAAGGAAACAGATGGACTTCTGCCTTATTTTTTTTAAATCACAAGGCATGACCGTTATGTCTAGTTCATCTCTATGCCTTGATATCACCACATTCCTTCCAATCCCTTCATCTTTTAGGTATTATCTACCCCTCTTTGATGTTTTGAAAATGGTCACATTCAAATGCAGTTCAACAGAAATGTCTTGGATCTGTTTGACATTTACCATTTCCATTTCAGGTCCACTTTTTATCAATCAAACTTACTTTTTTTCCATCTTCCCTCTCCATATGCAAGTAGTATGTTGGGTAGATGTTTCGATCAACACCCTTCTTGTCTCTCGTTATCCGACACCGGATGGGTGACCCCTGTGCTGCTGGCGTCAGAACATAGCTATCCAGGTCATCTATATTACTGAGACCACCTACTGCCCCTGGTCCTTGAATTAATGTTGGCTGCATGTTAGAATGAAACATATTATTATTCAAATTGTTCTAAATTTACAGCATCATGTCTGTTACTCAAAGTTGAGAAAATTGATTCCAAAATAAGAAATCTTTTTCACTTATACCAGATTCAGTGCAATAAATGGTACAGCCATCATTCAGGATAGACAAAAAAAAGTTAAGTGAGGAATTTTTTTAGCTTCATTTTTTTATTTATTTTATTTTTTTTTCTCTCTCCACTCTTTTGGTTAATAAAGCCAGGGGCTGGTTTCACTTACATCAATTTTAGAGATCACCACTGAGTGACTTGTTAACTAGAAATTAATCGCTAGTAGCAAAAGCAATAAATTTTGGGTTTCACGAAACCTATTGCAAACAATACATCTAAGCAATGAAAAATAAACTGCTAATCTTTAGTGAAATGATTTTGAAAAAAATCGGTCGCTAAATTGTGATCCATTTAAGATTAAGCTATGGATTTTCAGCATTAGCAATAATCGCTAAACGTTAGTGAAATCGGCCCCAGGTATTGCTTAGGTATAAGACATTGATTGCCTTGAACACAAAAACATGACACAGCACTGCAAGTTTATAAAACAGTTGTTTATAAAGTTTTGGAAGACTAAAATTGAAGACTTAATTCTCAGACTTTTTGAAAACTAAAATCAAAGAATTTAGTACTGAAAAGTAAAGAATTTTGTGCAAAGTGGCCTTAACTTGTACATGCTACCTAGTTTGGACACATACCTGTACTTAACATGATTCCAACTACAAAAAGTGTACGACTTAATTAAATGACCATATGGCAATTCTTTCACACCAAACCACCAAGTGTGATTCAAGGATTTCTAAAAGCCATGTAAATTAGTCATGTTTGTATAGAGCATGGGAAACCTAGCTGCCTTATGCATTTATCTCTCATCTATGACATTTAAATACTTCTTCCAATAGTCTCCCTTTTTGAATCAGACATCTCATAAACCTTCTTCTGACAACAAATTTTTCAAAATCCTGTAATTATTTACAACTCTGTGAATCATTAAAGCATATTAATGGAAATTAAGCTATCAGACTTTTGACTTTGATCTAACAAAATAAATGGTTGTTTGCACACTCAGATTTAATTATAAACTTTCTCTGACATAAAGTTCTTCTTGATGAAATGGCACCTTGGGCAGTTTATATCATTCTTCAAGTTCTGCCATAAAATATTAACCTAAGAACACCAAAATTTTAAAGTGTTCAATGACGTTCATTTACGCAAGTTTTTATTAGGTTTCTAGTTCACTAAGTTGGCAACACGATACAATTATAACCAAAATCTGATCAGAATTACAAGAAACCTTACAAACCTATCAGAATTGTCTGACACCAAGTCATGTGCAGGCAAGAGCCTTTATACGGCAGTTGCCTTACAATAAGTTGCCCAATAAACAGTGGGTACAAAAGCCAAACAACTTCAATGCTCCTTGGTACTCATCCTACAGATGTTGTTAGTTTGTTAGACAAATGGGGCCTTAATGACACATCAGGGAAAAAGTGGTTTTACATTGTTAGCTTAAATGAAAAGAACAATACAATACTACAATAACACATTAATAAGGTGAAAATCAATTAAAAATGCAAACAAGGGATAAAAATCTACTGAACAGACAAGACAAAAGCAAATGCAAAAGTTGTGTCAAAACTTCATGGTAAGGTTGTTACTCTACTTGAGGTTAGGTTAAGTTCTAAGGTTAGATACTGTTTTACCTCTCAACTGACATTCTTCTAGTTTAATCCAATGGCACCAACAGCCCTTTTTTCCAGTTGTGAGGCACTGTTTGTTTTCCCTACTGTACTCCATTGCATACAAGGAGCATAACATTCAATGTTAGCAGGTTCCATTTTTTAGTCTGTGGTATGACCCTGCCTAATCAAACCATGGACCTTTCTAGTATGAGTCAGATGCACTTCCAACTTGATCCACCAACTTTCCCATGGACTGGGGGTTGCAGAATATGCCCATAGTATTTCCCACCTGTTGTAAGAGGTGTTTAAAGGGGAAGACTTGCATGTTATTTGAACTGTACTTGAACATTAACTGGACCCATACTTCAAATAATATCTGTGTGTTATCTTTTTATCGAGATGACACTTAATAAAAACACATTCATGTTGGTGTGTTGTTAAATCACACCTACCTAGCAAATCTTCCAACTAGACCATACAGCCAGTCTCTCTACTTGAGGAAGCTCATGATGAGACAAGGGTGTGCACATACTGTGATGTCCACACGTGTGGTGCAGAACAGAATTTCTGATAAATATGGGGACTGACTGCAAGGTCAAGTGGTTAAACACATAAGACTTGCAGTCAGAAAGCTGGGTGTTGAGTTCCCAGCTGGGTCATACCAAAGTAGGAGAACCTACTCTCCTTGTGCTTGGTGCACAGCATAACCAATGGAACAACGAAAACAAAGCCAGCCAGTCAGCCACAACTGGAAAAAGGCCAGTTTTATAATCCTAACAGAGCAGTACTTCAAAGTATCTGTGGTCTTTAACCCCACCCCACAGCAAAAAGATACTACCTGTCTAATTACAAGACAGATCATCCTTTAAGAATGCATAAAAATTCAAAACTTGAAACAAGGGACTACATAAGCAGTTTCAGATAATGCCACCACCTACCTATTTTAATGTTATTAACCAATTAGTTGGAAACTGGGTCATAAACTCCATCTAACCTAACCTAGCCTGATGAATATGGGCGCATTCACTACAGTTCAAGGATGTGACAGACAGAGGTGATAACAAAGTCCCAAGCAGTACTTGATATCATTTTTGAGTAGAATATTAAGTACCAATAAGGTTACCGACAGCAGAGCCCAGTTTCTGAAAGCCAAATTGTGTAAATTGCATCTGTCATTTTGCACAATTTTCCATTAAAGTAGTGTACATTGCACGGAAACATCAAATTCTGTTCTCGAATTTGGCAAAAAAGTAAATGCCTGTCTCTGGTTAATTGTAACTTAAATTTGATTAGGGAGCTGGATGAGATGGAGACTGCTTGCTCTGCTCTTCTTTTGCACTATGTGATTAAAGGGATATAGTGCGTTTGTTCTGCAAGAAAAATTCATCCTTTTAAAATTAATATTTATTGAAACAGGTTGATAGATTGTCTAAAATAAGGCAGTGTGGTAGTCTCTTTTTTCAAGAAATAAGTTTCCCACCAAGAGAAATTCAGTTGTTTGTTGCTCAAGAACAATTTGTTCACCCAAATTTTCAACATTTCAAATGATGCAATGTCCATAGTTCTTTTTGCGCATAGTTTAGTTTTTTGAAGAGATGTAGCTATTTGCGGGGGTTTATGACTAATACTGAGTTGTTGGACAGTGTCTGAACCATTTTCTTGGTACTCTTTGTTGGAGCATTTTTAAAGCAATATTTACCTTTAATTGTCACTTCAGCCTCACATTATCTGATTCCTGAAATTCCTCTGAACTAATAGAGATTAGACAGTAGAAACACTGGTTCTGGTCATCTGCTACAACTGAGAGAGGATTTATTCCCCTTTTTAGCATCCAGTGGCACATCCAGTGGGGTGGCAGGGGGCAAGATGCCCCTTGGGCACAAACAAATGGGAAGGGAAGAAAAAACGGGAAGGGAAGAAAAACCCGGAAGGGGAGAAAAAATGGGACGGGAAGAAAAGAGAAGGAAAGAAAGGAAAACTGAAGACACCAACAAACTGACACAGTGTATGGTAATTCAACTATTACAAAATCTAGAAACCTCGAGGCTGTCCCCCCCCCCCCCCCCCCATTCCCTCGGACAGTCAGGTCTGGTTATGCTACTGTTAGCGTCACATTGCAGGCCATCAAAGTGAGCAAAATTACTTCAACACAGTAGCAGCCAGGTATTTATACACTTCAAAAGGGTACAGTTTGTTTCCTTTTTACTTCCTAAGTGAAAATGTTCTTTTTAAGGAACAACTCAGAATTGCTTGAAATAACAAAACAAATATTAACACTCCTGTAGAATTTTAAACTGGTACATTTCTTTACTTAACTAACAAATTTGAATAAAAGTGGAACTGTGCAACTTAGAAGTGGCTGAACAGTCGTTTCATTTAAAATGGTGAAAACGGTTCACATGTATAGAATAAGTACATAAAGCAATTATCTTCACAATGGTCTTTGTTACAGGATAACTAGATTTGAAAAAATGAGATTATCATTAAAAGGTAGAGTCAACAATAGTCAAACAATAGAAACAAAGAGAAAAGTCAGACAAATTTCATTCCTTGAAGATAATCACATTACTTTCAAGGATGTATTGTCTGACAGACTTGAGTGAGCAACTTCCAACTCCTCCATGCTCCCTGGTTTGATACAGTAGATAGCCTTTGTTAGATCTGCAACATCTCTCTGCTTTACACTTGAAAATGCTCCACCCACAGTATCAATGACTGACCAAGGTAATCCTTCAAGCCAACTAGTTGCTGTTACATCCAGACAATGGATATTTTTAGAAAATGCATAAATTACAGTACAATCACACAATTAAAGCATGAGATCACAAAATGATAAAAGGAGGAAAGTATCACAGAGTGACTTCATCTGATCTAATTATACATAACAAAAAGAAAAGTCTTGTTTTATCTGGTATATCTGGTTGCTACACACACTGTTCTATTTGCAAAACATCAAATAAAGCAACAGAACAGATGACTTAGTCAGATTAATCTACGAAAAGGAAAACCCTAGTGGCACAACAATGACAAACAATCCTATAGGGTATAAGCAACACTAACTTTATCTCACTTAATCTTAAGGTGTTAATTTACTTAGAAGCAAATCAAACAAATATATCAGTTTTATTTGTAGTTTGGAGGAATGATAGAGAGAGAGTCCATACATATGCAATTCCCCACACAATAAAATCCCCATCTATTGGTTACAAAATCCTCAGATTTTCCTCAGTCCGTCATAAGACATAAGACAGAGAAGTATTTTAAGAGAAGAGTTGCATTTTACCTGAATATTGAAACAGGTTGGCGCCATTTACCACAATTTGCCGCAGGTTTTCACACAACAAATTATTTCAAAAAATTTTTAATAGAATTCATATCTTGAATTCAGAAGGCAGAAAAAGAGGCAGTGTTGGTCTCAACTGTAACAAAGCTATATTTAAGAGCTCAAAATGTGGATTTGTAAGCCAAGAACAATTCTTTGTTTGTTTGTTTTTCTTTGCTGTTAACCTGCAATAATGCTTGATAACAGACAAACGTTGCCTCACACTTTTTTGTGAGCAGGAGAGGATGGTGAGGCTCATTTTTATCAAAGTCTAATCTGAAGCAGGCTACCAAGCTCATAGGGATAGATGGCACTTTTCATTGTCAAAGATGACTTTGGCAGTAAAGACACAAGCAAAAAAAAATTTCAACTGAATGTCCAACTTGCACGTACCATTCCTCAGCAATGCAAATTTTTGATGACCTTTTTATATATCAAATTAACAGTAAAACAGACCATGTTGCTTCGTTGGTTTGGGAGGCTTGCAAATAAAGTGCGAGTCAAAATTAGGGGACCTGAACCCTCATTGAAGCATTTACATGAATGTAGTTTGTTTTAAAGGTTAGAAAAGGTTAAACGTCAAATAAGTAAAGTCACAGTTTAATATGAATTAGAATGAAAAGAGGAAGGTGGAAACAAAAATTTCTGTTAGGGATAGAAGTTTCTCACTAGATTGCTAAAACACAAAAATAGAAGCAAACATTCAAATTAGGAAAGGCAAAAAATACTGATGATAATATTCACTTACTGCACTCGAGGGGAAATTCTCTGTTTGGAATGTCTGCTGTCGATTCAAATAGCAAGAACTATGGGTTTGAATTTGCTTCACCCACTGACTGAACATGAGATGAATATGAGAGTGGAGGTGGCCCAACATAGACACTTTTCCAAATAGCTTTTGCAAAGGATTATGGGATAGAATGTTGGTGTCTATTATTTTATCCTACAGTAAAATGTCATTGACAAAATTTATGCATACGTAAAACCTATCCCACAATCCTTTGTGATTGCTATTTGGAAAAAGGTCAATTGTTGTTCTCATATGAAGGTAAAATGCAGTCACCCCAACTTGAATTAGTCTGCCAGAATATCATGCTTCTTGAATGACTCTTGAATACCATGTGAAGATATTTTTCCCCTCATTTAACACTGAATATTCATTTTACACTGAATGTTCAATATAATTCCGGAAATATCATGAAAGACACTTGGAAGAGAAATATGAAGAAAACTGAAGGATTTAGCTATTGTTTTAAAACACATGTTGGCAGTGACTGCATTTGCTCTAGTAACAGGGAGCCCACAAGTTTGTGAAAAAATATTGAGCACACCTCAAATTAACAAAAGAAAGATAAAAAAAACTTACTGCACTTGTGGGAGAATTCTCTGTTTGGAATGTCTGCTGCTGATTCATAGAATGAGAACTGGGGTTGGAATTTGTTTCACTGTACGACTGATTGAGAGATGTGTATGGGGGTGGGGGTGCACCTCCGTTGTTATTTTCACTTGACAGCGAGCCCATAAGTTTGTTTGAACTTGCTGATGGCAGGGTTGGAATATCTTCAACATCGTTGTCCTCGTAATGACCCGCTGATGAGATGCCCATTGCCTTCAGTTTTCGTTCTGTTTCTGTGAAATTTTACAGGGCAAGAATGATTGATCAGGGATTACAAGTTTCAGTTTTGTGGAATGAAGCCACAAATGGTAACCACCACTTATGAGACAGACGGAAAAAAAATACCACATCAAATTTTGGACCAAATGCAGTACATAAACCTCTTATTAAAACAACAAAATCCCCCTAACCCCTGGGGTTAGTTAATCAAATTAATTTTAATTACTTTGGTATACAACAGTAATTAATTTTAATTACTTTGGTATATGACAATAACAGAGCCTCATAGTTACACAGAATTCAGTCTTCGTAGCATCCACACTCTGCTTCCCAACAACTTAAAGGTAAAAGCAGTCTCCCAAATTTATTTTGAAGAAAAAGCTAAATATTTAACACAATTTTCATCTTATTTCTCTTCAAAGTATCTGAATTACATTTTATGACTTGACTTTTGCACATTCAAGGTAAACCAAGCAATTATTTCTGGTAAATTTTACATCTGAAGAGAAAAAACATTGTCACATGACTCCCAACAGCCAATTATGAAACTGGACAGTCTACTACACTTCTTCAATTTGGGATGAACGCTCTTGCCCTTTAAATTCAACATCAAACTACTCTCCACAGTTGCAGAATATCTGACTACGAAGATGATTCTTGGAAAAATTAATATTTTTGTTCACTCAAAGACAACACTGCGACAAACTGACTTCACTTCCATCTCCATTCATTTAATGCCATCTAACACAGCCTTTTAGCATGATATGTATTCTTCAACACAATATTAGCTAATAGGACACCTGCTACATACACTTTAAAAAATCGACAGATATCACAAGTGAAGTAAATTCCCCCAGGCAAAACTCTTTGCCGCCTACTAACCGACCAACGTCATGTCAGAAATAATACTGACAAAAATATGTTGTATTCACAGTTGCAACGGTGGCGATATCAAGTCAATGTTCATTACATTGCCAAGAATTTCAAACCGAGAATTGAAAACAAAAATCACTGACAATGCCGTTTGACTCTACTGTGGATCACACAATATGGAGTGCACTTAAGGACATCTTCTCCTAAATTTGATTCCAAAAATTACAGTACCCTTGGGGATGGCTTGGAAATTGAAAATCAGGCAATGTAACATTTAGCTAAACTCTCTATATGGATAAAGAACCTTGAGACCTTTAGGGAAGATGCATTTAGCTTTTAAAGAAATGGAAGAGGTTGAAAAACAACCAAAGAAGAAGAGGAAAGAATAAAGGAGAATTTATATAACCATCCATCATGTGCCTTGCAGTTGGCAGTTATTTTTTTTTCCCTTTTAATTTTTGTAGGTGTGCAATTCTTTTTCATTCAAGTCTTAGAGAATGGAAGCTTACAAACACCAAAGATAGAACTTGAGAATGGTGAACAACTGAATCAAACATGAAATTGATTTTTGTTAGAATGGTAATGTAGAGGGAAGAAAGACAATACTAAATTAGCAAAATGAAACAGAAAAGGAACAACCAGTTATCAGAATTTCAGACCTTTCCTCCTCAGGCAACATCCTGTGGGGGGAGACATTTATAAATTCCCAACACTTGTGAAGAATGGGTAAAAATGGCCTATAGATTTTAATGGAAAACCAGAAAAAGAATATGAAATTGAGTCTTGCTTAAACACTGTAACCATTTTATTTCATATTGAGGTGCATAACATATTTTCCACAATGGTATTTCTAAAATGCACGTAAGCATGTCATTGTGATAGCAATGTGAAAGAGAAAAGATATGACCATC
Source organism: Holothuria scabra (assembly GCA_037179385.1). Lineage (NCBI taxonomy): Eukaryota > Metazoa > Echinodermata > Holothuroidea > Aspidochirotida > Holothuriidae > Holothuria > Holothuria scabra. The sequence goes on from CM074197.1 coordinate 34,179,806, forward strand.
TGACATCATTCAAATACATTCTTAGGACGAGGACAAAAGTTGTCATGTTGAGACCTTCAGTTTCAGAATTTCAAGGAGTGCTACAAATCACAGTACTCAGGAATTGAGAAGTGTGGTAGACGTCCTGTTTCATAAAACTATAATAGATTTATTTGAGTTAACATTCTTCATTAATGTATGAGAAGGGTGTGCAATTTAATTTAGCACTCATACACCTAAAAATTCAAAGCCTGTAAGTCAAATAGCTAGGCTGCACCTACCTCAGCCCAAACTAAAGCAGCTGCAACCATGTGTGGTTCATGGTCATGGGTGGATAAAGTTGGGAAGCTGGGAGGCCCTTCCTTGCAAATTTTGGCTTTTGAAAGGAAACTTAGGCAATCTGAGTAAATTTTCACTTCCTCTTCATGAAAATACATGAAGAGTTAAGAGGTTTGGTACGGTGTTATTAGTTTGCCAGACGGTAAGTATGAGTATAAATGGTATACAATAGGTGATAAGAGGTAGGTGAGGAGTGAAATAGACTAATTTTTCCTGGAAAACTAACACTTATACCAGCCCAGTTATGATACAGACCAGCTTAATCCTAAAGTAATATGAATTCCATTGTTTGTAGTAATAATGCATGGCTGGGGACTGTTCAAACATGTAGGGTACCTACCCATATGATTCATCCTCAAGGCTAAATCAAAAATTGTAGGAACTTCCATATGTTTGGTTTCACTTTGTGACAGTGGGTAGGAATATCGGGTGGCCTTGAAAAGTATCCTACTTTTTAAGAGTGAAATCAATCTGCATATCATAAAAGCACACTGAAACATACTTGGTCTGCTACAGAACTGCTCATGAGTCGTACAGTCTTAATGAATCAGCTACAGCCTTGCTGAGCCAGATCTAGCCTTGCTGACAGAGCAAAAGCCTTGCCAAGTCAGCTATAGCCTAGTGAAGTGAGATAAAGCCTTAATGAGTCAGCTACAACCTTGCTGAATCAGTTACAACGTTGCTAACGGCAGCTGAAGCCTTGTTACATCAACTACAGCCTTGCTGATATGGCTGCAACCCACTGATGTGGCTGCAGCCTTGCTGATGTAGTTGCTGCCTTGCTGATGCAGCTAAAGCCTTATTTCATCAACTACAGCCTTGCTGATGTGGCTACAGCTTGCTGATGTGTCTGCAGTCCACTGATGTGGCTGCAGCCTTGCTGATGTACCTGCTGCCTTGCTGATGCAGCTGAAGCCTTGTTTCATCAACTACAGCCTGCTGATGTGGCTGCAGCCTTGCTGATGAACCTGCTGCCTTGCTGAAGCAGCTGGAGCCTTATTTCATCAACTACAGCCTTGCTGATGTGGCTGCAGACTGCTGATGTGGCTGCAGCCTGCTGATGTGGCTGCAGCCCACTGATGTGGCTGCAGCCTGTTGATGCAGCTGTAAATGCTGCTGTAGCTTTATCATGTCCGTTGATATTGTGATAACAGTAAACTTTAGTACCTGTTCTTTCTTTGAATTGTGTCTTTTCTTCCTCAAAATCATCTGTGGATGAACTACCCACAGCAAGGACCTGTATAGTAGTATGGGAACCAGAGTTGTTTAATCCGTATACTGAGGATGCTGGTCCATCTATACCTGTTGGAAAGAGACAGGACATCATGGTTAAAAGTCACACATTGATTCAAATGCAGATCCAAAAATGATCAAATTACAGATTTTTTTTTTTTTTTTTTTTTGTTATGGGTTCTTACACTTTTTTCTATGTATGATCTTATGGCTTTCAAAGACAGTAACCTTTCTGACTAGCAATGCCATTCCAAATTTGCCAATCTTTTGTATATTACAATTTTTTTAGAGGACTACGTAAAATGCTTGGATTACTGGCATACCTTGTAACCCTTCTGGACCAGAACTGCTACGAGATGGAGATACCAATGGGAGAGACTCCTCCGCCTGCCTCCGCCTTGACTTTCCTCCAGACCCCTGTCGCTCCTCATTGGGTTGAACCATCATCGGCTGGTTCTGTCTCTGACGTTTTTCTTTTAACAACGCTCTCTGAAAGAGTAAGATGAACACGGCAAGCAGATGTTATGATTGAGAAGGCTGAAGTGATACAAAACTTAAACACAATGTATATAAGCCCTTTGGTTAGATACAGAAGGGTATCAATCAAAGTTGGGAGGCTCTTATCTTGGAAATTTGAAAATTTTAAAGAAAATTTGGAGGAAATTTTGGCAGGCAGTAAAAAAAAGAGAGCTTGTGTAGGGGCATTTTTCCACAAACTGTGGAAAATTTGATTCATATATATTCATAATAAAAATGTAGTTTTCCCATAGCCAAAGCTTTTTACCTTTAACTTGACAATCTTAGTTTTACAACAAACTGACCAGAGCAGGTGTAATATTTGATAAGTTCAACATAGACTGGGTACATATGCCGAAGTTTTGTCCCCCCCCCCCCTCCTTTTCAATGAAAAAAGAAATTCAATTCAAAACAGTATTCATGGTTTAAACACAACAGTCCCAAATGATGCTGAACTCTGACATCTTTGACAACACACAGAAGATGCAGTAAGAATTTCAGCTTAGGGGAAGGGGAAATGAAATGACTGATGACTGATCCCGATGGCCCCCCTTAAAAATTTTAGCTTACAGATTATGGAGGTTTGGCTAGATGCTAAATGGTACAGTAGTTCATTTGATGTTAGGGCTTTAAATACTATCCTCCCCCCCCCCCATTTCTTTCCTCTTCTTCCTCTTTTTCCTCTTTTTTTCTCTTTTTTTTCTACTTTTCTTTCTCTTTTTTCCCCTCATTTTTGGAAAGGCAACCATGACTCATTACTCCCTGGCTACGCCAGCACTACTGTACCCATTACAAATCTAGTGTACAGCGTGCTACAAATACAGAGTGGCAAATACTCCCAGTCACTTTTTCTCTTATTTTAACGATACAGTAATATCTGAAGAGGAATTACAGCCAAAACCAGACAGGCTTACAACGACACCACTTTCACACTCATCTGCAAACAGAAAAGGATTACCTGCATTTTATTTTTACTGTTTCAAAGTTTGTCTGTATTTCCCAACTTGACTAGCTGATTTTTTAACTTGCCAATTTTTGGAAGTTTTCTGTCTGCCTTGACATAATTTCACACATGCATACATATACCCCGATACACTCGTTGCACTCTTTATAATGAAATGTCAATTCCAATTTGTGAAAGCGATGCCTATTAAACTAACCCTTTACGGCTATTCATCCAATGACGTCAATTAATACCGAACAAAACCAATTCAGCCAAATTTTGAGCTTCTCCATGTGAATACACTCAGAAGAAGAGCCCTGTTTCCATTCTCTCAGAGTACAGAAAACCTCCTTATAATTTAGTTCAACATAAAATGCGCCTGAATGGAAAACATGTGAAAATGACTTGGCTGTGAGAATTCTGTAATATTCAAGGCCAGTTAATCAAATTTTGGAGCCTCCCCACTCCCACCTATTTTCAGTAGATCTATACCTAAGTTCGGTGTAGTCGTTCTAAGATAAACTCTGAGTTAAAAAATTAGTAGCAGTTACAGTAGGCAAGATATCTGGAGCATATTTGCTAAGTTGACTGTGAGGATGAAAAGGAGGACAAGTACTGTACAGCAGAGGTTTGCTTTCTAGTTAGTCTTCAGTTTTTAAGTACAGTACTAGGGAGCCACTCTTTACAGTTGTGAACATAATCCAAGTTAACTCTATAAAAATTGAAGCCACAGATATGTAAGCTGTTAGTAAAATTTCTCAAGGATTTATACATTGAATGAAGGAATGGCAATTTTCCTATATTTTTTTTTTTTTTTTTAAAAGATGATGGATGATTTGAATTATGACTGCACTAGCAATTTTAAACCTTTTAAGTTAATTCACAAACCAACAACAACAAATGCAGATAGCAGATTGCTCGAGTAAAATTGAGTGCAGATAGCTGATTTAATAATCAATCAGTTGCAAAAATCTGTACACACGTAGGGCGAACTCTTCTGCTGCAAATTTCACCGCAGCGATCTATCCTACAAAGAGATCAGGGAGCAGCCAACGTATGCATTGTTAATATTCCTCAAAAATGATGTCACTGGTGGAGGCTTTGCAATTACGTCACAGAACCGCCATGCTGGAGGACATTCATGCCAAATACACGTGGCTTTGTGCCGAATGCACTGCACAGAGTACATTGTGGTATGCACAAAGTGTAAACATTCAACGAACAAGCGCACCCAGTTTGGTTTACTAGGTAGAACATGTACTCCAACATGGCCACCAGGGAGTATTATGAGTACGACGTCACATGAAAAGCCTCTATATCATAAAGTCTATAACATTAAGGATGTGACACCCTCAAATGATTTCAGTATTAAAACATCACATGAAAAGCCTCTATATCATAAAGTCTATAACATTAAGGATGTGACACCCTCTAATGATTTCAGTATTAAAACATCACATGAAAAGCCTCTATATCATAAAGTCTATAACATTAAGGATGTGACACCCTCTAATGATTTCAGTATTAAAACATCACATGAAAAGCCTCTATATCATAAAGTCTATAACATTAAGGATGTGACACCCTCAAATGATTTCAGTATTAAAATGGCAGTGAAACTGAATGCATTGTAACATACTAATCTAAAACCGCACAACTGCATCCCATTGAAGAAAGATACTAGCTATATGTCAGGTCTGAGCGGCTTCCAACGAAAATGTGAAAGTGCATGTACATCGAGTCAAAAAAATTCAAAAACATATTGAACAGCATGAAAAATGAATACTAAAAGTCTTATCTCCCATCTTCATCCCTGTAGGGCATTCTTGGGCTGATGTATAAAATGTTGAAATTTGTTCACTGAAAACAAATTAGTATGGACATTGCATAATAATTTGTGACTTTCTTGTTGTACAACTCATATTACCTGCTTTGTTTCACTTTAAAATTGAATTTTTTTTTTCACTATGCACACTTCCTGTTTGCTTGCACAGCATGTTGCCTAGAGCAGTCTTGATGTATAACATCACCCCATAAGAGTTAGAGAGCTACCACATTATGGTATAAGGTGCAGTAACTTTCAGAAAAACAAAAGAATACAAAGACTGTAGTTTCAGTAGTACAACAAGGACATCACAAATTATTGTGCAAGGAACCATTTCAATTTGAGTGAATAAACTTCAACATTCTATCTCAGCTCAAGAATGTCCTATGAAGATGGGATTTAATTGCATTTGTGTAAGAACACAATACTGGCTTACAAAAGTGGGACATTTGGGTCTAAAGCAAAAGATAAGAATGATTAATGATTTAATTGCAGCAATTTGTTGATAAATGTGCTGGGAAATGTCATCAATATGTAAAGCATCATGTTTGTTGGATGACAAAATTTTGTATGTCACAAAAACTGGTTGTAATGTTTCGTTAGTTACATTAAGACACCAAAGTAGAATAGGTATCAAAAGTAAAGTTAAAAGACTGAAATTGGTTTAATTTAAGTACCAATTTGTTCATATTACAAGTTGCAATAATATATTAATATATATCTTGACTAAAGATCCTCGCATTTTGCATCCCTGACCATGTATGCACCAAATCTAACGGTAGTTACATAAGACACCATTTTGTCCCACTTTTGGTGTCCTGGTAACTAACGTTAGATTTGCATTTAAACTTTCCTGGTCAGCCACCCATAGTAAAATGTTAGGGAAGAGTAGTTTATGAACATAGTTAATTTCTACTCCAACATATTTATAAGCAATTCACATCACATTACATGATTGACTAGATTTTTGGTGCATAAATATGATTTGGTGCAAGTTTTGGTGTCTTCGTAACTAACGTTAACATTTTGTAGCCATCCAATACAAAATACAAAAGAAAAGACAAACATGTTTAATGTAGAAGTATAGACAAGCATTTCAACAAATCACAGCATCAAAAATAAATCATGAAATTATGAGTCACAGTCACATTTAAGACCAACTTAAGTAAGGAATGTTACGTTTTTATGCCAGTATTATGTAAAAGGAGACAAAGGGATAACGAAATGGTTGCACACAGTGCATCTTGGAAACGGGTCAAAGATGATGTTCTCCATGGCAGTTGTTGGCATTTGAAAAAATATACATTGTGTGAAAACCCCCTTTACTCAAATAAACTAACAATTAAAGTCTAAAACCCAACTTTTGTGGCGGCAAGTCAGGTTTATTTGATGATTGCACTTACAGTTTATTGCTATTCTAGCCCCCAAAACACAAAAAATATGATAAAATCCAACAGACAAATCCCGCCAGCAAGTGATGGTCTGATTTCAGTCAGCCATAACTGCGGTCCATCACCTTTTAATCTCTCGATTTCCTTGCTTACCTCTATCATGGATTATTGCACACTTAACTGTGTGTTGAATCCTTCAATTTCACTGAATATGAACTTATGTAAACGATATATGAAGGGGATTTAAGGCTGATGGACCCCACTAATGGTTGCGCACAGTCACTAAAAAACAAGCGCTAAACAGATTCGTCTATAAGCCCTTGGTGTGGTTATAAACTGCAGTGGGTGCTGTAAGTAAAACCCGACTCTTACTGCCCAAAGGTCGGTTTTAGACTGGTAAGTTGTAGGGATTGAGTAAGGGCTATTCACATAATGTAAATGTATATTGTGACTGATGATCATGAAGCCACGTGCAATAATATACAAATTTGCCCACAGGGATAAGGTAATTCTACAAATGCATATGCAGGGAGGCAGCTGCCATACAAATGACCTTGACTGCAACACAACCAGGGGAAACCAATTCCCAAACTGGTCAGCCAATTGCACTGTAGTCTATCTAAAGACTTCACTTTCAAGAACATGAAAAATGGGAGACCCACTTCCAAAGTCGTCCACCCCATCATGCTGTTACTTGCCAAAGAATTTCTGCAGGTAAGTAGGGTTACATAATGGAAGTAAGGCATGGTGCTATACAGTACAGTACATTTGAAAAATCTTGCTGCACATCAGTGAATTTCATATCATACATGGGAACGGCCCTCTTGATTAAAGTGTGTGAAATTATTACAATATTCATCCACAAATTGCTGTTTGGGTCCAATCACTCAAATCAAACCGATCACAGTACGGTAAACGTCAGAAACATGTTATACTCAATGTTTGCATTGTAAATGTATACACTTCTACTTTATACATACACTACTTTTTTGTGCAATTACTGTACTAGATGCCAGACTGTAAATACAGAACAATTTAACCACAGACTTGTCTAAACCTTAGAGAACATGTAATTATTCTTCTCCCTGCCTAGTGAAAATTTTTAATTAACTTTGAACAGCTTTGAAACATTGTTTTTTTTTTAATTCATTATGGTAATTATTGGATGTTTTGATGGATAATGAGCATTGCACACTAAACAGCAGTGTATAAAATGAGGAAGTGCTAAAACAGCAGAAATGATAATTGCATACTTACTGCACTGTATAATATTAAAGGGGAGATATTTACAGTGAATTTTAAGGATGGGCATGCCATAAAGTTATTGTTATATTTGGTGTTTGCACCGGGTACCCGAGATATTAACAGTGAATTTTAAGGATGGGCATGTTATAAAGTTATTGTTATATTTAGTGTTTGCACCGGGTACCTGACCGACGTTCTTGCTACCCGGGTAGAAAATTACTACCAGGGTAGTGTTTTTCTATGATTTCTTCTTGATCTTCGCAAAATAGCATGGCTATTGAAAGTAACAAATGTATTAACCCACATCTCATTCACAATTATTTGACATGAAGTTGCTTAACTTGTTTGTTTCCATAACATGCTTTTGTTAAAATGAACTTTTCCAGAAACAATTTCTGTGATGTGTTTCTAACATTTGCTCCTATACTGGTCATTTCAGAAAACAGCATAGGCTTACTGTGCATAGCTAGCTAGCCTAGCCCGCGGGACGGACGAAAGATATTGCAAGGTTTACAATCCGGTACCCAGGTACCCGACAGGAAATACGGTTCGGGTAGCCGAATACGAATTTCCTACCCGGTGCAAACATTGGTTATATTACAATAATTACTTATTAGTATATTGCTTCACAATAAATTCTTTACTGTTAATTAAATGTCCCAACAGATATTCCTTCAATTTTTGTACATGACATATCTGATTGTGATTGCAGGAAAAGTTTAGTCAATACTTTTTCAAAATGAGTCAATGGATTGGACAATTAAGCATAACAAAAATTACAAATTACAATGTAAGTGGGGATTACATAGGTAAATAGGAGGTAAGAGAGGGGTGATGTAGATTACAGTATCCATCCAGAAGCCAGCACAGACACTGAAAACTTTATGAAAAATCAAGGTTAAGAAGAGACTAATTTTGAATCAACCACACCCACAGAGCTCTCTACCAAGGCCTTTGGTTTATTTTTACACAGCTATACTTTGTTGTAACTTATTAGACATTGTATGCAGTTTTATATGCTTCATATATTTTCATTCTTAAAGTGGGATACTTCAGAAATAGTATACAAATGAGATGGTTACCCTCTGTGCAGGGCTAATTTTAAAATATTAGTTCCAATGCATTTTATTTCCTCATTTAAAATGGTCTTGCCAAGCCATAATTTTGCAATAATGTTCTGACATTATTTCATTCTTGGAATATTTGATTTTTGCAAGATGTTTAATAATTTGTTTTTTGAGCTTGTCTTCTAGCAACTGCAATTTGAAATAGTTTATACTATAGGTTCTGACAGATGCATCTACCCAGGCAGGAGTACACACAACCTACAGTACCACAGAGCAGGTACATATACAGTATGTATTAACAGAGTGCACATTTTGTTGCAACAGTAGTGGCACCACAAATCTGCAGCAATTTAATGAACAACATCGTCAGTTTTGCAGGTGTTGAAACTGAGCATTTTTCAATCAATGAGTTTTGTGGTAGATGAAGGCTAGGCCCTAATGCGAGCTTAACTTTGGGTAATGTTAGTAACTTAAAAACAGCAACAAGTATACTGTTACACAAGATACATTCCATGGTTTTAGAAGGTGCAGGGTATCAGTTTGGAATCCAATTGATAACCAAGAAGCATATTAACAGAATGCATATTAAGTACTGTAGTCAGCAGGTCTGAAATTACTTTGGTGGGTTACCCTGTTCCTTGAACTGCGTCTAAGTTGTAATTGTTGAATAGCATTTTAGAAAGTATGTTTTTATAAATTTAACATAATAGAAATAAATCAATCTGAATTTAATATTTCATTTTGGCAGTCCTCCCATGCATTTCATATATTTACTGCACAAGTTGGCAAATTTTTGGCTGTTTTCAACCACAGGTTTAACAAGACTGTAACTGAGACCCACAAAACTTGGACTAGAATCCAATCCAATAGTGTTTTTGATATGACCAATGACTAAAAGGGCAAGAGCAAGCCCTCCAAAATGTCCTGTTTTATGATTGGCTCTTGAGAGCCATGTGATAATATTTTTCATCCTCAAAATGTGAAATCTATAAGGACTAACTGCTTGCTATACCTTGACTGTGAAACACGTGAAACTGTAAAATATTATAAAAGATACTTTGAAGAGAAACAAGAGCCCAACGGGCACTGTGGTTCCTTGCTGGATATTATAAGAACTGTACAGCCAGTCTGTGAAATAGAGCTATTAGCAAAAGTTCATACTCAATGTTTGTAACATCTTCACCAGGGGTATTTTAGTACTAATATTACATGAAATCAAAGATTAAATTTCTGTGGCTTACTGACATTCAACTTTTGTAATGCTTGGTGATCCTTCAAAAACACTACCTCATTTCCATATGTATTTATGCTTGTAATCAAACTTGATATTATCACCAATAAACAGTACACAATGTGGTCAGAGAGAGAGAAAAACCCCCATGGTAGTTTTCTCACAAGTTATTTTTACCTGCTCTCAAATAAAACTTGCTATTACTTTAAAACAATCTACCATTTGTCCTGTTTGCTACCTCTACACAGAAAACAGGGTTTATTCAGCAGTTAAAGGTAGTGTGACATGAAAATGACAAAATTGGGCGTTGGATGTAAAAAGCATTAAAAACCATGAAAAAAGTCACAATTTCCATCAAAATCCATCAAAAATTGACCATTTTACAGGACAATTTCTGATTTTCACTTAATCATTAATAAATATGAGCTCAATATGCAAATCTTGTGATGCCATATATGGCTAATGTTGTCCTTTGTTTTCACAATCTTCCTTTCAAGGACAGTTGTAACATTTGTTTGTCCTGAGGGTTTTATTTTGGAAGTTTAATTTGTGTCCTTAAAAATCATCAGTATCAATCACCAAACAACAAACTATCTGATGAGTAAATAAGAGATAATTTATATAGGGTTAACAAAAAAAATGTCAATACTATGCAACACTGCACATCATTATTTTTGCATGAGCAACAAGTTTCTTCAGAAACATTCGAACTTTGAAGAGGTATATCTGGAGAACCGTAAAAGATATTGAAATAATTCCAACGGAGTTTTCCTTAGAACAGTTCACTCCATAACTGCCATGTGAAGTCAGGTCAATTTGCTGACGTGTCATACTACCTTTAAGCAGAAAGCAAGTGATTAATGAAGTGTGATAATAGAATGAGGATTAGGTTACCCCACAGAGCACAGCAGTATTAAAGAGACATACTGTATAATCCATGCATTGCTTCCACTGGCAGAGAGACCAGTTTAATGCAGAGTGACCTGTGCTCAGTTAAATCTACAGATTTCAGTTATTGCCTTCTTAAAACTTTGAATGATCCAAAATATGCGTACAACCCGAAGGAATCATTACTGAACGAACATAAAGGACAAATTTCTAAGGTGTTTGGGTGCGTAAGCATGCAAAACCAGGTGAGATAAAAAATCTATTGAAACTATCTTTATCCAGCTTACAAGATTTTCTAAATAACATTTCCAGGGGTTGACCTCCAGTGACCTTGATGACCTTTGACCTTAACCAAACACAGATTGATTTGAAATCTGTCCTTTCTACCTTAAAATACTATGTTAAAACGTTTTTCAGTGTTTGACCCCTGGTGACCTCAGATGACCCCTTGACCTTCACCGAACATATCCAATTTCACCCTTACACCATAACACATCCACACACCAAGTATGACATCTATCCAAGTTTCCTAACTAGAAATATCTTGTTGAGAAGGTTTTTAGTTTTTGACCTCTGGTGACCCCAAATGACCTTTGACCTCCACCAAAAACGATAGGGCACACCTTCTCCCTATGACGAATCTATGTACCAAATCCAAATTCCATCCAATCTTCCCTTGTTGAGTTAGAGCGTACCGAAGCAAGTGTCACACACACACACACACACACCCTCACACACACGCCAACCTGACTACATAGGTTCCTTTGCTACCGCAAGGAACCACTTTGCTACCGCAAGGAACCAATAAGGGGAAAATTGTGAGATTTAGTTGCTTTTGCTCTTTAAAGCAGCCCATTGAGTTGATATCAACAACTTAATGAGAGTGGTAAAGGGTCTCTACCACTTGAAAATGCTTACAATTAGCATAATGAGTAAAGTATCATACCCAATAGTTACTGAAAAAGTTAAAATTTTGAATTCTGTGATATCCTGACTTGTAATGGTTTTGTGCATGATTTGAAAAAGCATCTGGTCACACATTTATAAAAATTGAATTGGGCCGTTAAATACTCACTCCATATGTAAGTAGGATATGGGGGTTGTCTTAGTTGGACCATTTGTCATTAATATGTGAAGAAAAATATAGCAAGTTTGAAAAGAGTTGTTGAGTTCATGGTTCAACTCAATGAGCCGCTTTAAGAGGAATGGTCTAAGCTCACACCAAGTTTTGATATGTTCGAGAGAAACTTATGGCAAGTAATCTGGTAACATTAAAATTTCCATTGATATGTGATGTGTGCATGCATGGTTCACATGATATCAGCAATTGAAGTTTTCCCACTTTCAACACAAAGTGAACTTGGAGCAAGCACACGTGATGTCACATCCTCACATTGATCGACTGTTTTCCTTTTGTTTAAACCAATTTTTCAGCAACATGCAGTCAAATGTTATGGGAATGTACCTGCATAAGATGTATGAGAAAATATGCATTCCCCATGGGAAGATCTTATTCCTATTAACTTCAAGATAAACAGGACAACACCCTGAAAAAACAAAAACAAAAAAAAAACTAAAGAAAAAAAAAATATCAATGTAAGGAAGTGATATCAGCAGTGCTGTAACAAGTCACCACTCGACTCACTTCCTCTCAAAATGATAGTAACTTGATAGAATTCAGGAGAAATTTCCCCATTGAAATAGTACTGTGACACGAGTCTGACTGGACTCGAGTCACTTAAAAGTTTGAAAACTGGTGACTCGAGTCACTAATCTAGTGACTCGATTACAACACTGGATATCAGGGAGAGCTCTGCCAAATGATACTGTGTACAGTATCTTCCATTTGCCTCAAGCTCACTTTGGGTCACAAATACAGTAACTTCTTTTGCCAATACTGTTTCTTGATCAATACGAACATGTCCACTTTTAATACAAATTTCACCAAAATATGTTAAGTTCCTCTTTCACATACTGTAGGCCTACATGTGAAAAGTAAATTTTTGCTTGAAGGTGAAGAGGAGTCGCTCCAAAATAATTGTGAAACAACTACTAAATTTTACAATTTTCCTTCTACTGTATTTTTCTTCCAAACAGCTTTCATGATATTTTTAGACTTAAAAAATTCAACATTCAAGGTAAACCAAGGTATTTACAGTAGTCTTGTGAATTTCATAATTCAGTGTGTAACATATGGTCACATGATTGTCAAGAACCATTCTCAAACTACAGTAGTATAGACTACTCTCCTTGTTCAAATTGGGGTGACTGCATTTGCCCTTTAAGTTAAACCTCCTTGGTCACATATTGTTAACAACAGGACAATTTTTAAAGTTAGACAACTTTGCATAGGTTTGGGTTGAATGCACTCAGCAGTGTGGTCCACTCATAGACATATTTCCAAATTAGCATTTACAAAGGATTGTAGGATACAGTTTGGGTGTTTGTAATTTTTGTCGATGGCATTTTACTGTGGTGAAAATTGACGTACACCCAAAACTCTATCCAACAATTCATTGTAATTGTTATTTGGAAATAGGTCTATGTGAAAATAACCAAACCACAGAAAGATACAGAAAACTGACCACAGATAAAGATACTATCTGATCAGGCTTCTGCATGTAGGTCGGGCCTACAGGATCGATGCAGTGTAACTATGTTTTAATTACAACAAATACCCTGAGAAAAAAATCTTTTCAGTACTGCAATGCCCCACACTGGCATTTACATAACCAAGTTTGTAATTGCAACAACTGGAAAAAAGGCCGTGGCTGACCCGACTTGAACCAATAGGTTGGAAACTGGGTCCTAAAACTATCAATCTAACTAACTAATTGCACCATTATCTTAAAACAACAAGTTTAATTTATTGACAGATCATTGGCTTCATTTACCAGATCATTTCCCGACTGAAGACTTCTTTTCCATTTACAGTAACTAAGTATCATAATTTTAAAGCAATTTTTCTATACCTAAAGGACTCTACTACAGTCCTTTAATTACCTTTGTAAACTATAAAGTCCACCTACACAGTAAATATAGTTATTGTAGGCCTTACCCTGCTGCAGCATCTACGACAAAAATAAAGAAACTGCATTTTCACAAAAGTTTCACCAATAAATCCGTATGAAAAAAAAGGTATTTCCTTTAAAATCCACAACCATAGAGGCTACCTTGTACAATCCCGGAAAACAACTGTACAGTGTATTTCCGATACTGTAACAGCACTAGCTTCATCAAAACTGATATATTATTTGCTTCGAACACATACACAAGACATCTTTCACAAACATATACAATCACTATTTATAGCCCTCTGTGAACGCTAATTTCCACAAATTTATGGTCGTGTCATCCCCATGTACACATGTTACCATGCTTTTTACCCCAGGCGTTGATTTACAAACCTTATGAAAAGTCCTCTCTTCATTCCGCTCCTGTAATCATGTCGTAATGCATCACACACTGTTACACATGTATACTCACCAGGTTTCTCCAGGACTAAACGATCAATAGAGTAAAGGTTTATCATACTCAGACATCTCCAACTTAGAACTTTCATCAACGATACAAATGATTAAAAAGCTGGGTTTGTTGTCACGATGTCACCCATCAATGCTTGAGAGATGTCCGGAGTAGATGGAAAATTTCTCTTTATAAATCCTAGTACTTACCATAGTTTGAACAGAATTACTGCGATATGACATCCGTAAATGGACTAAAAATTTGTGCACACTGTAAGCATGGAATCCCTGCAGTGCATGCATTCACAAATGGTAATTAGCAAAGAGCAAATCAAAAGAATAAATCCTAAAGACTGATGTTATTACACAATCCACCTCACCCTCCCGTCTCAAGGCCACAAAGTTGTACTGAGTGTTATGAGAAGAACAGGTTGCATTTCTGTGTCAACAAACACACACTGGTCAAATTGGGAAGAATATGAAGATCAAATGCAGAACTAGTAAAACACTTGTACATGGATGTCAGCTGCTTGTAATATTTTTATTAGGGAATTGGGTTATTCGATTTCTTGGGTTATTCATTTCTCCAAGTAGCACCAATTTTCCACCACTAAGCTGTACAAAGCTTGACATCTTCAGTCCTCCATGCGACAAAAAATTGCGAGAAATGAAATCAATATGCAACAAGACCAATTATCAGACCACGCATGCAGGCAATTACGCTTTTTTTTTTCTCTTTGCTTTCAAGAAAATGAAGACTGGTGTATAGTAAGTGGTCAGATTTAATTTGAGATTATCTTTTGTGGAATATTAGGAAACCAAAAATGTCAAGGGCAAAATTTCTCTTAAAACAACTTTTGTTTTGTGTTAATGTATTTTGATTGTGGGGTTGTGATCGTGTTGTGAAATCACTAAGGACTTAACCCCAAAATTTGCCATAGCATTTACCACATCTGTATAACAAGTTCCAAATATGATCAGAATGTACCTGGCCTTCACTACCTACCTTCCATTTCAGTCATTCCATCAAAAATCAACTCCTATAGTTGTTGTACAATCTACCAAGCTCTTTAGGTGAAAGAAATGTTGTGACTGTCAAGCTGTAAAAGACTAACTGCACAGCCTTATTCAAAATGGCTTACACTGTAAAGAAAAGACACTAGAACCTAACCAAAATAATGGTTGAAAAATGTGTACAATTATCCATAGAACAAGTAAGGAAAGAAATTTGAAGATTAAGGGTGATGGACCCCAGTATTGGCCGATTAAAATCAGACCATCACAATCTGTCCGGATTCATCTATAGAAAACAAAGTAGCGGAGATGATGAACTACAGACTTAGCTTGGAAGCACAAGGGATTGAGTTGGACATGTTGCCATTAATAGCAAGGAGCTTTTTTTTAGGCCTAAACACTTACGCATTCTTCCTCATACCTTTGTTCCATTTAGGTGATCCCATAATGCTACTAACATGTCAAAGGTGCAGGTACAGTAGGTTACATTCTATAAATGCAAACAGGTGGTAAGGAAGGGTGATGTAGACTAATTGTGATTAATTGCAATAGGTTTACAGAACTTTTTTAGTATGAAGCAGATGTCTCCAAACTTTCTTGCTCCGCTGGACTCTGGCAGCCCAAATTTTTTACTCCATAATCCTCAATGATGGGTTTGCATGTTTTTCTGTGGTACAGTCTCTCAATTGCAGGGGCAGCCACATTGCAGGGCCATAATTACTTACCACCCCAGACACAGTATTTAGAACCATTATGATGAACCTACAGTACCACCCCATACTTTCATCATATCACAGTGACATTCTCAGAGTCACTCATAAAAAGGCTAATGCACAATAAGGGGTTGTATAACATTGTTATAAAGATAGAGAAAACTGAAGCCTTCCATTAAATGATAAATTTTTGAATTTTTTTTTTTTTTTTGTGACTGGAAGTCTCTACAGAATTTTTTTTCTTCGTTTTTGTTTTCGGTTTTGTTTTTTTGTGTTTTGTTTTCTTCTTCAAAGATCAGGGCTCAAAAAATTAGATTCAAAAAGGGCATCTAGCCAAACTGAGCAAAATGGCTACTGATCTGACATATTCCAATGGGACATTTTTAAGGGGCACCACACTGCCATCAGGAAGGGCACAATACTATAGCCATGGCTTTCAGTGCTATCTGTTATTTCAAGCTCTGGAAGATAGTTCTTTTGACCTACAGTATCATACCTAAGTGGTTATATGTACACAGTTATTGCTAACTTATGGATCAGCTATGCGAACTCTTAGCTACAGAAATCTTCACAGAGGAAAATTATGTTCCACATTTTTAAGAATTTATAAACACCAAATACATTTTCACTTGACTTTACCTGTAGTATTATAAAGTATGAACTGTACAAGTAGGGAGCTACAGACAGCACTAACAGTAGTCACATTGGAAACAAGGACACACATGTCTACATGTTGGTCCTCATTACCAATGTAACCAAATTTATAAGTTAAAGCACTTTCAAAAACTCTTTGAGTGCATTGCAACACAAGTTTTGATCTCTCCCAAAGTGGTAACTGATGACAACATTTATCAATGTCCAGAAGTGTCTGCTCTCTACATTAGTAAGAGACTAGGTTAGTTACTGTAGTTAGAGAGTTTTACTCCCAGTTTCCAACCTATTGGTTCAAGTCGAGCAGGCCACAGCCTGACATTACAGGCTCTCATACTGTTGTTTTAGGGCAAAAAGATAGAGGAAAACAATAGTTTCATCAATTTCTCTAGAAATTTGTGTCCCTTGGTCCAGTCAACATGATACTGTAGTAACCAACTTAACCTTTAGGAAACAGACGTACATGTATGATGTCCTCTCCAATCAGTTACGATGAATTTACTGTATTGCAGGCTTATTTCATTTCTGGTACTTCATATGATCAAAGTTGAGTGTTACTGAACATTAAAATTAGGGGAGAGTCATTTATCTTACCTCCCAGTATTGTATAGGCAGTTGTACACAGAAAATACTACTTCGCAATAAATGCCACTAAGATAAATGACTCTGCCCTCACAATCTGGAAATCTTTACTTTCATTTAATATCAACTGTTAATTAAAAATCAATATCCAAAACACCAGACAAACCTGAAAAAAGTTTACTCCCAATTGCTGAATGTTGATTAAATTTTGCAGTGATTGTGGACCTAACGATATTCATTTCCTGTATCTTTTATTATTCATTTTGTGCATTGCAATTCGTGGATGAAGACAAGCAATGTAAGTCACATCTACAGTACAAGGGTCCTACACTCATTGTAAACTTATACCACATCTTTTGTAAAACTTTTGAAAAAAGGGAAAAAAATAGGACAAAATTCTACTTAAAACGGCTTACCCTTAATATACTGTACTCTGAGTATAAAGTTGGACATTGACCACATTACGTTTATCACCTGTAGTCCTCTAAGTGTTTGATAAAATCTTCATACCCACTGAAATCTTTCAAAATATCATCAAAGCAAAATCATTTGCTGATCTATTTTCCATTTTTATGGATAAGTCCACATGATACAAGAATTAATGAGGGTAATTTTTAGACACCTGTATTAGTAATAGGAGAGGTAAGTAGGAGCGTTATAGGTTCCTGTGATTACTTGTAACCAACTGTAGAAAAATGAAAATTTGTGACTAGCTGCAGGGAAAAATATTAAAAAAAAAAAAAGGAAAATGAAGAAAACCCCATTCTCTACAAGGCATTTTACAGTATAGATCTCTCCTGTGAATGAATCACATCTAAATTTCCCCACTGGGGCAATCATAAAGGGTAAGAGCAGTCAGGCAAACTTTGCACATTACTCCAATGCTGTGGCATATTCAAAATCTTTTCATTTATGTTTTTTTAAAATAAAATGCATAGAATTAAGAAAAAAAATAGACTAAAAAAAAAGAAAAATAAATGTTGAAAACCAAAAGTGCATTTTAAATTTTGTTACAGTACTCATTACCATAAATTATCATTTCCAATGTACAGTTTTTTTAAGGAGAGACAATTCTCCTTCCATAAGTAACTTGATAATTCTACACAGCTGAATAAAATCCTACATCTTTTCAAGTTTGCTTTCCCGCATACTGTAAATTTATGGCTTTGCTACACCCACGGGAAATCACAGGAAAGTAAAAGGGAATTTAAAATTTAAAAATCTCAGCTCTTCAATTAAGAAAATAATAGGTTACTGTGATGTTCTTGTTATTAAAAAAAAATAAAAAAACCTGAAAAATATTCAAGCCTTGAAGGGGTGAATTTACAATCAACTAGATGGGATCTAATGATCAGTACAAAAAATTCACCGAGTTCACCATACCACATTCGAAAAACACTTCCTTGAATCATCAACAAGAAGACTCACTGTATTGTACTGTATAGGTATATCCCTAGCGTACTGTTTCATGCTATGCTTTTGCAAATGTAATGTAATATTAACATATAATTTCCAATTCTTTGTGTTTCCATGCATAAATTTATTTTGCATTACTCTATAAAGCAGTAGTACACATGGGCGTCCGCACAAATTTTTATAAGGGGGGGCAAGATCATTCACGAATGATTGAATTGTGTACACTATCTAAGCGGAGCGCCACCATCGGTTGGCGCGGAGCGTACAAGAAAATTTTGGGCCTTACAAACTCTCCAGATGGCCGGAAATGACACTTGGCGAGTTTTATAAGCTGCATGTACCCAGCCTGGAAACAGGAATTTCATGTCTGTAATTTTTTTATTTTTAGAATTTTCAATGTAAAAAATTGTTGAAGGGAAAATCATGGATGATTGAATTGTGTACACTATCTAAGCGGAGCGCCATGATCAGTTGGCGCGGAGCGTACAAGAAAATTTTGGGTCTTACAAACCCTCCAGATGGCCGGAAACGACACTTGGCGAGTGTTATAAGCTGCATGTACCCAGCCCTGAAACAGGAATTTCATGTCTGTAATTTTTAGATTTTTAGAATTTTCAATGCAAAAAATTGTTGAAGGGAAATCTGCCTCTCGGTAACGGCCTCGCACGCCTATGCACGATAAAACTTACAACTGTCAAACAGCCTATATAGGCCTATGTCCGTTACCTAATTATGAACCATGCACACACCCCCTCCCCCACCCCCGTATTCACCTTGTATATCCAAGTTACACCCGCGCGTCACCACTTGAGATCAGCACGGGACCAAACCAAGACCAACGCATTCATCAATGGTCGGATGCCATATGCACACTAAATACCTGACAACTAGGCTAGTTCATAGTTTTTACAATTACAAATTTGCAATAGATATCACGAATGATGGTCCCCAAATTACGATTTCACTATTCAGCATACTGCACCATCTTCTCTTTTGCTATTCCTGGTCAAATGTCCGCATATTTCACGTGTAAAAACTGACGCTGTGAGTGAAGGTATTTTGATGATTTATTTTTAATTTTTTTTATTTTAATTTTTAATAATTTTTTTCACAAGTTTGATTTTCCAGGGGGGGGCAAGTTCCCCCCCTTGCCCCCCCTTGCGGACGCCCATGGTAGTACAGTACTGTAAATACTGTTTTTCTCTTAACAACATACTGCACAGTATATTTCTGCCAATGGAAACCCAGCAGAAAATTTCCTTTGAGCCCCTTTGTCCAAATTCCATTCACCAAAGGGTTTCAATGGGTTCTAAATGGTTTTCAAAAGGGTCTGGTTTATGCAAAGGGTAATTTCATAATTCTCTTTGAGATTTGCCCAATTTCCATCAACAACCTAAGGGAACCCTTTGAATGTAATGGGTTTTTCGAAAGGATACCATCTGAAACCATTCCTGTTCAAAGGGTATTATCCTAAAGGGTTCCAAAGGGAACTTTTGACTGGGAAGGGGTAAAGAGGATTTGTTCACCAGCTGGCATAGTTGTCCCCCCAACCCACCTGTAACTTCTGCCAAGGGAACCATCAATTTGGATTTGATGTTTGGCAACAGCAAAATTAATCTCCCCTCTCCCTCACCCCCCCCCCCCCCCATTTTGCGGATTTGGAGGAATCTGGCACTCTGCAAGCACTAACCTCTGTAGGCTCTATGCATGCATCCAGAGGACGAAATATCTCCTAAGTGTTTTCCTAAATGTTCAGAGAGGTGAGTATGAAAAGGTTGATGTTAGTTTTTACCAAGCTGTTAAATATCGTCATACTGGCAAACCATGGTTATAGGTACAAGGCCTTAATGCATGTGTTATCAGAACACTCTCTCAGTGAAAAATATGAGCTGGGTACACAGAATCAAGAATTTTAATGTGATGTCAATCAAAAAGGGGTATGGTACTGCCCTTGTTCCTCTCTCACTTGTGAATATGAAGTAGTTTTATACCTTACTCCCCCATACTTGTACTGTACTGTACTTTAAAAACCAGAGTGAGGGATAATTAACATCTGGGATAATTAACACCTGGGTATTATCTTAGAAATGAGTTTCAACAGTTTGATAAAATGATGACTTTCAAACAAACAGATGAATGATGTCACATTCATCAGACAAAACCAACAAATGTATTGGACACCAGAGAAGGAGAATGAGGATGAAGAATTAAGGTGTTGTGCTGCCCCAATGCTCTAGCTGTATCCTGAGAGTGTAAAGTACATTCCTTGGTACAGTAAGTTACAGCAGTTTTGGATACTGTATCTAGGGTTGGGGGGTATAACGGTGTTGACGTGAATACAGGTACTAGTGGTAAAGAGTTTATTAAATGCCGAAGATATCTGGTGCATAACTAATACCGGTTCTTCAAAAAAATTACTGGTTCACCAAAAAATTACTCATACTCTTTTAAAACATTACATGGCTGAGGCTAAAAATAACGACACAAAGCTGAGTTCCTGGACGGAAAAGCACTGAAAGCTGACAAAATCCGGCGTCACGATAACCTCCGAAGTAGGAAAGACTAGCACAGAAGGGTAATGAGGGCTATCGTCTAGTTGTCCGGGCGAAGTGCTTGAACCTCTCCGAGTAGCGCGCGGAGCGCAGGTAATGCAGTTTAGATGTAGTAAGGGGTAAGTATATGTCAGCGATGTGAATTAACTGTGTTAGAAAGTGTGGATGAGTAATAAATTACAAAACCATCAATAGCCTGGTAGAAACTGAAATGAAAGTTGAATTAATGTAAAGGATTACACATGTGCCATGCCTGGCTCCTTCCTGCTCCACTTTCCTACCTGTGAGTTGAGAACTGGTACTGATCACAATACCAGTTCGGAATGCTTTGTGGTACCAGTCCCGATATTTCATGGTACTGTCCAACAGTAACTGTATCTATAGAGATGATTATTGCAGGGAAATGTGAAGAACTGTAAGGAGTTGAGTGAAATGACTTCTCGGTTCCTGCACTAGGGAATCAATTTGCATGACTTTTCCATGACTTCCCCAAGCCACATGAAGGGTGTAAAGGTAGAAACCTGGAAGGTCCCTCTCTGGGAAATTTGGGTATCTGGAAGAAGACTCTGAAAATTGAAAGGAAATTTTCCTTTTCTACACAAGAAAAGGGAGAATTTTACTCCCTTTCTGGGAAATAAGGTGTTTCTCCTTATCTCTTTTTCCTGGAGAGTCATCCATCCCCTCGTAATACTGTAATTACCTGGGGCATACCAGGATGGCTATAGCAACCGCAGGGCGCTAACTCAATTCTTCTGTGTAACAATGAATGTACATCACAAACCAACCAAGTTTATGGACAAAGATCTCTACAAAATAACCATGCAGGTCTGGAAAAAATGTGTACTTTCCAGGAAGAAAGTGAAATTTTCCACAAAGTTCTGTTAGGTCCACATAAACTTAGTTCATGAAGTGAAGAGAAAAAATTCCCTTCAAATGCCCCAATTTCCCATAATCAAGCCTACAAGTTTCCAAACTTTTTCCATGAATGTTTAAAACAACAAATTTCTTAATTTTGATATAAATGCCTGATAAATGCAGGTCAACTTGATGTGACAATGTACGTTAGGGTCAACAACTGCTGTGCATGCTGTACAGGACTGTGTCAACCAATATTTGTTCCTGCACTCAATCTGAAATACTACAAGTTATAGTATGATTTTTCCAGAGTTTTTCCAGCTTTTCCTTTTTTCCATCTCATTTATTTCTCTCATTTTCTATCTCATTTGGGGTATTTGATGTGTCATTAAATTCTCCAGCTTTTTCCCATGATTCAATCTTGTGCAAAGTTTCTGATGCTTTCAAAACCACAGTAACATTTATGTGAACTTGTTTGAAGATTATGACTGACCTATGCTATAATTTGGAAGAGTTCACTGCTGCAGTCCTGTCCTTAAATACTCTTGACTACCCCTATTTAAAATTCACCTTCCTCTAACATTAGGGACTAAACTGATATTTTGTCAGGGGGCCAACTATACTGATTTCATCACATGTTAAATTTGTCATCAGTGTTCAATCCCAGGGTCTCCATGCTTTAAATCATTGATATTACAAAGAATAACAAGAGAGAGAGACATTTCATTCTTATGATTACTCTTTTTCAGTTTTCAATCTGGAAGATCACAAATATCAGGTTTCCTTGGCTTGTCAAATCTGGCTGGAATTGTGTAACTAGACTCGGCCACCAA
The DNA here is from genome assembly GCA_037179385.1 of Holothuria scabra. Classification (NCBI taxonomy): domain Eukaryota; kingdom Metazoa; phylum Echinodermata; class Holothuroidea; order Aspidochirotida; family Holothuriidae; genus Holothuria; species Holothuria scabra. The sequence continues at coordinate 34,202,543 of CM074197.1, forward strand.
GGATTGCACGCAGTCAGTCTGTCGTCATGAGAACCAGAAAATTCATTCCCACTCCGATGTATAGTACGTACATGGATAGCTGTTCAATTCCCCACCAGCAAAATTTTAAGACTATGATGCTGACAAGACATAAATTCATTCCTCTAAGTACTATGATCTAGGTGGCTTATACTATCATGTGGAGACACATGCATACTTCAAGAAAATATTTCATTCTCAAGTTTTTCTACTGTACTCAAGTCTCAAATTTATCCTTCTGTAATATTGTCAAAATACAAGCACAATAAATATGAAAGCAGTTTTGAGGAAATTAAAGGAATACTGTAGGTGCTTTAATATTTAATTCCGAGAAGAAAGAATTGGATTTTTGATATTTTTTAAAGAAAAGGGGTTAAAAATCTTACACCTTTTCATACAGGCTTAATAAAAGCCTACCAAACAGGGTGGACACTTCTTCCATCATTGCCCATTTCCAGATATATGAAAATTTTTCCAGGGAAGGAGCCTACTATTTTCATCCATGGAAACCAATCAGCTTGCATATTCATGAAAAAGCAGACCACTAAAAAAACCTTGGAAGAAGAAAACAAAGTAAGGAAAAGAAGGAAGAAGACTGTTCACCACCATCACCCCTGTCCCCCTCCCCGGTTTAAATCTTTTTATTTTCAACTTTAAACAGTTCACAGGTTTGAAGAGAACACACCAGTCTGAACAAAATTGCTCCCTACAGGAATCAAATAAATACCTTCCACATTTCCCGGAAAAAAAGACGAACTTCCTTTCACTTGTCAAAATTCCCTGCCCCTCCCTCGAACTCAACAACTCAATTTTCAAATTTCCAAAAGAGGCTTGGAGCATCAGGGATTTCAAAATTTTCCAGCCATAGATGACACTGTAGTTGTACAGTGACTGGCTGTGTAGCCTGCTGTAAGCAGGCTATTGTGTTTGTGTTTCAACTACTACATTCAAATATCAAAAATCTTACTTTCGCTACTATAAATTATACTGCGAGTCTTTCAATGGCTTCACTGTTGAACAGTCGATGTTTCCAACTAAGTTACATGGCATACCTATGGTATACAATAGCCTGCCAACTTTCTAGCGAATCTCATTTACGACCACCAAATATGACGTCACGACAAAAATTAAAATACTAAATTATATCTCGCGTAACAGGTAATATTTATACATCAAGCGTATGGCCTGGTACACATTTTCCACCTACAAAAGCTTTTTAGGTTGTTCCCTGTTCGTTGTATCAGTTGTATGTACCAAAATAAAAAAAAAAATACACTATTCATACTTGTTTCATGCACCATGTGACCATCTCATGTTTACTAATTCATCCCTCAAAATGCAGGATTCCTGTAAATGAAAACTGGACGAAGGTTTGCAGACTCTGTGTATTATACTGTTTAAAGAGGTGTATTGTAATTTTGAGAGAGCGCCATCTTTCGGCTACTACAGAATCTGCTCCGCAGGCTACTGGCTGTGAGATACTGTACCTGTTTTTCTAATTTCTGCTGCCTGAGAATGTTAGGTGACATGCCAGAATCTTCCTCCATGACACTGCCAGGAGGTGCTCCTGATGACCAGCTGGTCTGGGAGTACGGTGAACTGTGGGGAAAAAAGTGAGACAAAAACTTGTAGGAAAGCTAATGGACCAATCAAAGCTTTTGACAATAAACACAGGATATTTATGAACGGGACTCTCTCATGAATAAGAATGAAGCAAATTACATGTAACAAGGGTAGAACTGGCCCCTCCCACAAATGTAAACCAAATCTTTATCTATACAATCCTTATTTAACTGGTTCAGGGCATACCTTGGTGAGCAAACAAGGACCTAATTGTGTTTATAATCAGGACACTCTCAGTGTATGCCATGCAATGTGAGCTATGCAGTAATCTACAATGTGCGTAATTTGGTGTCAAACATAGATTTGTGCAAACTGGGAATTTCTATTGATTCCAGGTGAAATCCCTGGAGTAAATGGTATAGGTACAGTAGGTTGACAGGAGATAGGTGAGTACCAAAACAGACTTGTAGTTTGGGATGAAAGATGGCTGCCTTTAAAGGCATATTTTCATCATCCCAAACAGTTCCAATTCTCCCAACCTACTTACTTCTAGCCCCTCCCACATTTATCTAAAAGTCATCTTTATCCAGACACAATCCTAGTTTATTGCTTCATGGCTTGTCCCAGTGGCCATACAAGTCCATAATGTGTAATCAAGACACTCTCAGTTCCCATGCTGTGTAATTTAGCTATGATGCATTGTTTGAATGTGATGCCAATCAAAGAGCTGTACCAACTGAGAGTTTTAATATACATATACTGAAACTGTAGTTTGGGGTGACGAATGACTGCCTTTAACTTTCCTCCACAAAGACTTCTTCATATTTGGTTTTTTTTTTTGCCTGAATTCTTTCGTTTGAAGTAGGCTTAGGATTTCTATTTCAAATTATGCATTGCACTATTATCTACTACTAAATAATTGTCATCAACATACAAGAGTAGTGTTTTCAGCTAATAATTGGAACAGTCAAGTTATGGTCTGATTTAATCAGGAAGTACTGGGGTCCAACACCCTTAATCTTTTAAAAATCTTTTCTTAAATATGTTATGGATAGTGTTGCAAAATAAAACATCTCTTGATTCCCTCAATTTTCCTGAATATGAAGCTTTAGAATTCCATGTACAGTACACAATAAAACTAAGACAAATTAAAAGAAGCATTTAAGGTCACAACAGGATTTGGTATGTTAGAGGAGTACTTATTCTGAGCATTTTGGTGAAATTTGCATTTAAATCCGATGTGTGGTTCCCAAGATATGAGCATGTAAAGTTTTCACATTTTCAACAAAAAGTGAACTTGAAGCAAGCACATATGACATCGGATCCCCACATTAATGGGCAGTCTTTTGTTTTTCTTAAAAATTTAGACTGGACTTTCTCCTCACCAATCCCATATTATTAAAATGTGATTGCATAAAGGGCATGAGAATTTTACAAACTTTGCATCGCTCACAGGGAGGTAATACTCCTATTAACTTCAAGGTCAACACAACAGTCTGATAAAACAAAGAGAAACAAAGCATTCCTTGTCAATGTGAGGAAGTGATATGAGCTCTGCTGCCCTCAAACTCACTTTTGAACACAAATCTACTCACTTCATTTACTGATATCTCGAGAAATACATGTCCCATTTGAATGGAAATTTCACCACACCGTATAGATTTGGTTCCTCTTTCACATATGGAAATGAAATTTTTGCTTTAACTTCCACTTTAAGGCCAATGGATCTCACTTATTGGCCAACTTCACTAGCTGCACAGATCCATCGACCAAAGAGCCCATAAAAAATTAATTAACAATTTTATTCCTGCCATAAAATTCAACTATCAAGCAAGATACCAATTAGGCGATTGAATTTGGCAATTTTGTACTTCAGTTTTTGTACTTTGTCTGCCGTTGTCTCATTCTTGTGCAATTGGAAGAACAGGTACAATTACCATTCTGAATCTTATTTTTGTGCTATAAAATTACATCAGGAAGTGCACTGAACTTGTTATGGTACTGCATGTTCATTGTGATGGTGATATTTGTGGCAATTTCCAGCAGTAGCATATACTGTAGTGTGTGACCGTCCAAGAAAGATAATTTAAAAGAGAACAAGTGAACACCGACTCCTTTTTAACACAAATTGCCATATAGTTCCGCTACATGAAGTATATATCAATGATTTTTAATCTGTGCTAAGGAATTTAACTTGGGCGGGAACTCCCACCCTAAGTCCAAAAATCGGAGGAATTTTCAAAATCAGTTTGGGATCTCTGTCCTTCCCTCCATTGGATTATTGTTGAGAGGGATTTTGTAAACAACAGAGAAATTGTGATCATTATCACATATACAGTGGCTAGTGGTGGTGCACCAGATGCAGTGTCATCTGTGTTTATTTGGACTGGAGATCCAGTTTAAAGCCACACATCCAAAGATTTGTATGTCAAGTACAGTAGTTGGTCCTAAATTACCATCCTGGACACACCCTGAAGTGTGCAGGAATTTCCCACACTTTCTGTTGGTCAAGATTCTGAAGGAATAAGTGTGATTCCCACAATCCCACCCCTAAGTGTGAACACTGGCTACATTAACACTGATCAGATCTAAAACCATATTTGTACCCAAATAGTGAATTACTTTTGTACAGCACGTCTTTCTGTCTTCTAATGTGGGAAGCCAGCTGGGCTCGATATACTCACAGTACGGATAGCCATGGCCATCCTGCTCTTCCATTGGCTGTAGTGCCCCTCTAAGATGTCCCAATGAAACAACATCTATAGACTGATAGCCATTTTGCTTAATTTTGGCTATTCCACTTTTCCCCTTTTGAATCTTATTTTGAGCGATGCAAAGCCAATTTTGCACAAATTCGTACATTGAAGATGACTTTGAAGAAACAGACTCTGCCAGTCATGTCCTTTTTTCTTAAAGACAATTCATTTCTTCACTATGCTTTACATCTACATCATCTCATTACCATCACAATAGTACATTCACTGATATAAACCTCAGATAAAGATATAATTTCTAAGAATAACCTCTACATTTGAATATCACCAACTTCCAATGGAAGCTATTTTTCAACATCCCTTGTGAGATTTTTCTCATGAAGGTACAGGGCAGATCAAAATTTTACTTTCTTCATGGAAGTACTGATATTATTATGGTGAGCATGCCCAACGGCAAGATCGAAGAGATCTACGACAGTAGTCTACTGTGCTGTAGTCAATAAACTGCTTTGATCACGATGAAATTTGGAACTTTGTCCTAGGACTTAATGACCCAATTTTCTCACCCTAAACAATACCAATTCTCCAAACCTTCTCACTTAAGCCCCTCCAATTGTCTGAAATTCATCCTCATCCAGACACAACATCTTCCCATTAACTCCATGTCCAAAACACGATGGTACAGCATAGATGTATAATCGAAACCTTAGTATGAAAAGTTTCCCGAAAGAAGGGAAAAATATTTCTTTAGATGTTGGCAGTCCAAAACAACCTTCAGTAGCCTAATTGCAAAGTTTTTCTTTGGGTCTAATTTCAGGCTGTGAAAATAGCGAGTGAGACTCAGTGATAACCTATACACTACTACGATCCGGTTGAAGTGACGCGACAAAATAATTCAACAAAAGTCACGCATGTGTTGTCACTGAAAAAAGAACAGAAAGGTCGACAGGATAAGTGACCTTTTAGGAGGTCCAGGTGTCTTCTACTTAAATCATAGGGAGTAAAGCATGTATCTTGGCTAAAAAGTTCCTCACAATTTGTACCAAAGGTATTTTTGAAGTTTGCGAATGGTAGACAAATCTTTAACAAGAGCCCAAGGGCACTATGGTTCCTTGCATTAAAGATGATATTGTATTAAGGTAGTCCCAAGGTAAGGCATAATTTGCACCTTTAACCCCAATGACTTTTGGCCATCACCCAAAAACATAGGGGCACATTAAATTTCAAAATCATACAAGCACTTGCCGTTTGAGAGAAATGGAACACTAAACTTTTCAAATTATCACACTGCACACTGCCCACTTCCATGCGACAAATACATTCATCACCTTTCACTAAAATGTCATTTACTTGAGTTTGGGGTAGTATAGGAGGTTAGTTAATTGCCTTTTTGGTCAATCTCAACAATTCAAATCCAGACCTTAAAAAGAAGTCACAAAGGTCAAATACAGTCAAAGTAGATCAAAACTGATTTTAAATAAACACAGTCTCTTCTGCACCAAAGAAATTTAACAGTCATCTGGTCATTCCTGACCACCAAAATTTATGATGGATGACTAGAAATTATGTCATGGTTGCCCTTTAGACTACCCAATGTGTTTGCCTGAAAAGCAAAAATAAGGAAAAGCCCACAATTCTGCTACTAAAGGCAGCCCGATAGTGATTTATTACCACCAATTTCTTCTTCACAATTTGGCTAGAGGACCAAGAAACAAACATAGCTCTGTAGAATCTAATAAATGACTTTCAACTTGACCTTTTAACCTAAAGAGGGTGTTAGAAACAGCATTGTAGTCCCTAGGGTAAAAGCAGAGGTAAAGAAGAGAAACTGCTTTCATATTTTACTATTGAAATTGGAATCTTAGCTTGCACTGTGAATAACTTTATTCAATACTGTATGTGAGGAAAAGGTTGTTTTTAATAATAATTGCATTACTGTCCTGATTGTTAACTAAACTGCTTTTAGACTGAGAGGGGGTTATAATTCTTCTTTTCTTTTATACATTGCATTTGTCTAAAGGCATTAAACTTCAGCTGGACTTTTAAACCAATTGAACAAAGACCCAAAGAGTCTTCACGTGCACTTTACTTAGACGAACACAACTTTCCATTATTTCCACTATGCTACTTGGTTATTGAGTACTTGCACCGCATACCTGGCATTGCAATAGGCCTACATATGACCTACATGTACACACTAGCCTGTCATTTAAATGTCAGTAACTCAAATAACGAACATTGTAGGAGGTAGTGTAATAGCCTTTTTGGTTCGTCTGATCAAGACAAATCTTGACGTCACAAAAAAATTAACAAAAAAGTCACAAAGGTCAAAAGGTCAAATGAGGTCAAGTGAGGTCAAGGGGGGTCATCACGCGCATTTCACTTAGGACGAACACAAATCTCCATTACACCACCCCTCTAAAATGTTTCAGTGGCAAGATATCAATAAAACATTACTTTTTGACCTTTTGACCCTTTCCAATTATTTTGGTTAATGTACCAACATTTTCACCTCCTACCAATCTAACTTATCCTAAAATGATGCCACTGCTTGAACAACGGATACTGAGTTACAGCTACTAACAGAAATTCAGTTTTTGGCCTCTGGTGATCACCAGTGACCTTTGACCTCCACCAAAAACAATAGGGCACATCTACTCCACAACATCTACATACATACCAAGTTTGAAAAAAATTGATCACTCTGTTATTGAGTTATCGCACCACATACCTCGCATTCCAATCCGTCACATACACACACACATACACACACACACACACACATACATACGCCAAGGTGACTGCATAGGTTCCTTTGTTACACAAGGAACCAAAAATGATTTAAAACAATATTTTGTGGAAGTATTGATGCATAAATCAAAATAAATGTTAGCCTCCATGCAAGAAACATGGTAATATTTTACAGTACTTTGCTCTCTGTTGATATAAGGTCACAACCACTATATGACCCAAATGCATGTATTGTGCATGCTATTACGTAACTGCGGTCGAAAATCCAGCCGGACGTGTGACCTTTTAGACGGTACAATGCCTTCCACTTAAATAATGGGGAGTAAAGCTGTATCTTGAACTAAAAACACCTCACAATTCTTAGCGAGAGCATCGAAGTACCTTTTACCATGCATAACGAGTATTAAAATTAAAATTCTAAGCAAAAATGTTGACAAAGTACTGATAATGTCAGTCACTTTGTGAAAATATGACAATATTTGACTATGCCCTGCAATCAAGTAATGTACAACTACTTAGTAAAACACAACTTTTTCAAGATTGCTACATTTTACAGAAGGTACTCATATTTCTGACGGCCTTATGTGGACATATTTTCTAGAGGAAATTTGATGTTTATGCAATTATGCAATCAGAAATTATAAATATACCCGATGAAAGTCACAGTATTTTATTTCAAAAAAAAACAAACAGGCAAACATTGCAATATATATTTGGTGAATTAAGTGTCCAGCAATACCATTCACACAGATGTCCCTCTTAAAAAAGATCTACCCTAGCAACTACTGTACAAACTCAGTCATCCAAAATGAAGACAGGCTTTGGCTTAATTGGTACTATTCTACTGAAAACAAAACAAAACAAAGAAATAATTCTCAGTCGTTGAGCTTTCAAACCATAGCTTAAGCCAACACTAAAATGCACAATCCTACACATGTTTTGCAAAAGTGTAGTCTGCATGAGTCCAAAGGAATTCCCTTTTGGGAAACCAAAAAGAGCTCTATACCAGAACACAGCTGAGTGCAACGGCATGCATATTTAGTCATGGTAAATTATGGTTCTGCAGCAAAACCATGCGTAGCGAAGGGATTAATTAATTTGTCTCTCCAATAAGTTAAGTAACTTGTTAACTTTGCACTATACACCATGACCGTCAAAGTGATATTATAGGGAAAATTATTTTCTTTTCACACTATTGTACAATAATATCAGCATGGGACTGGCACTGACAGAAATAATAAAGAAAAACAAAACATTTTGATGCCAAAAGACCTACTGCAACACTGTAGACCATGGACTGCTGTCACAGACTTCACTCAAATGTATTGTGAACGCAGCCATACCAGTAGTGATAACTGTCAGTTACCTGTACCTCAGCTGGATGTTTTAGGCCATCTATCTTACAATGTCAATTAATTAATTTCTTCCTTTTTTTTTAATGCTACAGTGCACTTAAGATATATTCAGGCCAAAACAGCATACAGTAAATGCTGTCAAATTCTATGAAATCCTCAAATTGACAGTAATGTTACAATGTAATTGTTCCAAATCATCACAAGTTACTGCAGCTTGCGCATCAATTTTAAAATTGAAAGTAAACTTTCTCTTTCTGCCTACCCAATTTCTCTATTTTGATTCCATGCCCTAAATTAAATTCCAAACCCCTAGATTTTAAATAAACATATCCTGCTGAATAAGGTTGTGGCATTTTAACATGCTGTTGGGCACATCTGCTCCTATACATAAAACAAAAGACACAGACGAAATTAGATTCTCCTCCTTCACTTTATTCTATCAAACAATTCCTACTGACCCGTGAGCAAAACAGGAAAATTCAAAAATTGAGTTTGGCAAATTAGGTAAAACATTTCACTGCACGCGAACACGTAGAAATGTATCATGTACAGTAGGCTTAATACTGGGAAGACACAGTATAGGGCCTAATCAAAAATATTGAAGTGGATACTGTAGCTAGCTGGGAACTAATTTTGTGTAATGTTCCATTTATGAAGAGACATAAGCAAAGATATGCCTTGATGAAAATAGCCATTTTAAAACTTTTTGAAATCATATTTTTAAGAAAAAAGAATGATTTTGGGTACCCCTAAGATTTTGGAGTTGGCTGTAGTGATCTAATTATTTCAAATGACAACAATTTTGTGAGATTATTGGAAGTAAATTAACGTGAAAGATTATGGTGACCATTGGTTCCCATAGGACAAGACAACCACTTCAAGTTGTTACACAGAAATGCTATGAGCAAGCTTTCCTGGTCTGGTGACACAGCTTTCTCCACAAATTATTTGTTTGTGTTTGATAGGGAAAGAGGGAGGGGGAGTAATTAATTATACATGCTATGCTAAGAGCATTTGTTGACTAGAGTCTAAGGCCAAAATGGCGGAATGACTGACCATGGAGGCCAAAGATGGTGCAAATTTGCAGTACTGTCTCGACCATGCAACCAGTCATTTCTTCCTTGTGGGTGCTTTCTCTTACAGTTTGCTACTTTTTATGGATTGCCTGCATATGGGGTGAACAGAATTAGCCTCAACATACGCAATAATGCCTTTAAAAAACCTAAAGGAATAAAATGCCTGCTTTTCAAATACACCACAACTACTTTTATTGTGCAACCTAACGAAATCGGGTTATGTGCAGCGCATAAACGCACTGCCACAACCAGATAATGGTGGTCAAATTCCTCTCCAAATACCAAAATTTCCCTGCAATGAGCTTCCCAAATTGCTGGTTTTTTCCAGCCATGGACAGCAGCAATTAAGAGCAACACATGTTCACAAGGACTGTTCATATAGTTCGTTCAGGTTTAAAATTCCTATTTTTGCTTTATCCATTCCTTTTACCACCAAAAATCCAATTAAATTTTACTTGGGCAAATCCTTTTGAGCTGTGTCTGCAAAGGTATTACTTTCTCATGAATACTCAGAGCATAGTTCTGAATCTTTCAAAAATAATTTGTATTTCCAAACTTACAGACAGAAAGTTATAAGTTATCTAAATCCTCTAATAGGCAGCAGTATAGAATCAATTACATCCTTACAGATGATGCAACCTGGAGCTTCTAAACCAGCCTCATAAATGTCATCACTCAGATATGTACAGGTTGGGTACTGAAGCTCAATCATTGGCACTACAGCAGATGCAGATACTGTATTGTACGCTAAAGAAAACCAGCATTTAACGGAAGGCACTTTGTACTAGCTAATGAAGGTTAAATTTTAGATTAAATGAAGTTTTATGGCTCAGTTTCCTGGACACTCATTCACACTCCAGTGGGAGGTTTATGCTAGCTGAGATTTAACCACAATGCACACCAACACAACTGTCTTTCATAGTGTCAGTCAACTCGATAAAAAGTTTTAAAGTTTAAATTAATTTTCAACTATGGTTCAAGTTTGGTTTCCCTTTATTATCTCTTATGACAGGCAGAAAATACTGTGGGTGTATTCTACAACCCCCAGCCCACATGGAGGTTCATAGGAACGTCAAAAGTGTCAAAATAGTTGCCAGCAACTCAGGCATATCGTCGGAAGGTTCAAAAGGCAGGCAAGTCATAGCCTGCAAAAAGCATGCTACATACATCTCTCTGCTGATGATGAAGCAAGAACAGGTCAAGGGTTAGCAAGCAAACAACCTCTGAGATACATCAGTACATCTTCCGCCAATAGATGGAGCTATGCATATGTGAGGTCACAGGTTTGGACAAAGATCCCAACCAACTGGTGTAACTCAAGCCAGTCATAGCCTCTCTTTGGTCCAGCTAGTTGTAGCCCATTCACAGACTTGTTTCCCCTACTACATTGCTTGCAATATGCTGAGCACCACACAATGGTTAAGCTATCAGGCATGCAGCAGCCCAACAAAATTTCAATTACCTCAAAGTGAAACTACAAGATTTCTGACAACTCCCAACAGCAAAGAACAAGCTACAGTACACAAAAATATAACTAGGAATAAGCTTCTTGGCGGAAAAGAACTATTTATAGGGTATAAAACAAAAACAGTTACAGCAACTCAAACAACTGTAGAATGTGAGATTTGTTTTCTGTGTAGGAGTCATTGGCACTTTATGAATATTCATTTATCAGCTGCTTTCGAGATCCCATGGACTAAACCGTCAAGATGGAGCCAGTGTTAAGTGATACTGTATGTATGCAATAGTGTTCCATATTTTCATTACAGCCATATATAGGGCCTTACTGTACGTGTTCATACCTGAAGTCTAAGCCTATGCTGCCTCGCTGTGTCAGACAACGTTCTCCCCCTGTTCCAGTTAGGGGGAGAACGTTGCCTGAAGGTGAGATTTTCCTCCTTTTTCATGTTATTGGGCAACAATTTCTATGGCATAGGTAATGTTTCTTACTACAACTATAGGCCTATGACTAACAGGGCACTGAGTATAGTCCTAGGTTGTTTGTGTATGGGCCATCCGTCAAAGATACAAAAGAATGCCATGCACTGTTTACATACAGTACTCATTTTACTTTCAGTTGGGCATGTATCCATGGCACCTATTCCTGCACACACCACACCAACTTTGACAATTGCCTTTTGACTGCAACTGACAGTCATACAGAATGAAAAAGAGACAGTAGAGACTGACAAACACAAAGTGTGATATATGATATACATGGAGCTATGGAGATAATAAAACACTTACAGTAACAGACTAGATTACCTCAGTACAAAACACTTACAGTAACAGACTAGATTACCTCAGTACAAAACACTTACAGTAACAGACTAGATTACCTCAGTACAAAACACTTACAGTAACAGACTAGATTACCTCAGTACAAAACACTTACAGTAACAGACTAGATTACCTCAGTACAAAACACTTAACAGACTAGATTACCTCAGTACAAAACACTTCATTAGTATGTTTCTACTCTCTAAGTACAGTTATTACTTCCTCTAATCGAGAAAACCATCCTCTGGCAAATGCAAACATTTGAATAAAATATGATGCTAAGCATCACTAATTTTTTTTTAAAAAAAAGTCAAGTGAGTATAGCAATCTGTCACTGCCATAGAGGGGACTGTTGCAAGTTTAATTCTCTTGTGAGAAGAGACGGTTGTCTGCTCTGGAGACTCTCATATTCAATCTGCGTCTGCTTCGTAAAAAAGACATGATGATAACTGATACTGTACTGAGTGAAATAATGTCATTTTCAGTTTCCTACATCGATATCATCCAACATACTATGCAAATGAAACGATAGTGTGTGGGCATGCTTTGGAGAAAAATACATCCACGTATAAAAGAATTTAGTACAAAGGATAGTAGCATAATGTGTACACACAGTAATTAAAGAAGTCAGCAGTGATAATTGCTTGAATGGTATTAACAAACTATCATGGTACTGATCGAGTGAGCAGTGTTTCTGCAAAAACTGCTACAACCTACAACATGATTTGGATGCAATAAATGGTCAATTTGACACACCTTAGTTTGTGTCAAAAAAAAAACGAACAAAAAACAGAAATAGACTTTCTACATTTGTTCTCATGATACAGTAGTAGATAGGTTCACACTTCCAAAAAACTGGAATTCTTGAGGGTCAGATTGACAGCATTGACTAAAGGCAGAAATTTTCAGTTTTTGCAAATTTGCCCAAACTGTTTAGAGATACATTTTCCTAATTTGCATGTATTTCTGTTTTGTATAAATCAGTTTCACATCATGCGTGCACATTTTGATATCCAGCAAAAGGTGAGAAGGTAGATAAGATGTAACGACACACCAACACGAATGTGTTAGAGTGTCATACTGTTCGAATTCTGTAATAATATCCAACAAGAGAACAACTGAACTCTGAGATTGCCAAATGTAAAGTATTTGTGGTGGATTGATTATGGAGCCTTGAATCACAGATAAGTTGACTGTCCAGAATACTATTGGTTTGATTAAGGTCGTGACAAATCACCAGAGTTGAAATACATTTGGTGTACACATATTTGAAAGTTTTTTTTTTGGGGGGGGGGTGGGGAGTCTGGCCTCCTAGGCTTGTTTTCACATTAAGTTCTTTTGCTCCAATTTTGGGGGTTTTTTTTCAACCTTCTATCTTTAATAATGACCCAATTGAACATTTCTTCGACTTAACACCAAGTTTCCATTACAGTGTACAGTACCTCAAGTTAAAAATTTCAAAAGAGGATATTAGCTCTGCCCCTTTCTGACAAAAAGAAGTAACCCACATTTTCAATATTTTGAGTTATTTACCAAAACGCGTTACCTTAAAGCCAACAGAAATGCTTCTACATGGCACAAGGACACTTGCTATAAGTAACTGAGCAATTTATAACTTAAACATTGGAAAATATTTTTTTCCCAAAATTCATTGCAAAAGCAGACTTATGTGGTCTACTTCCTCCTTTTGTGAGAAAACAATATCCATGTGAACACGTACACTTTTCTGACAGATAGAAGTATGGTATTTAATGTTTAATTTCAATATTCTGTCATATTTTTTTAAGAGAAAACGTTTTGTTTTGTTTTATATAGGAGATATTGTAAAAGTTGATTACCAAGATTTTTAATGTGGATTACTTCTTTTTGTATGAAAAAAATCAGTTAAAATATTCCTTACAATTTCTGACAGAGAGAAGTATAAGCCACTACTTCTTTTTGTCAGAAACAGTTTGGTCAAAATAACTCTTGTATTTTCTGACAGAAAGAAGTAAAAGCCTTTGCTTCTCTTTGTCAGAGACAGCATAGTGAAAATAATAGTTGTACTTTCTGACAGAAAGAAGTACAAGCCATTGCTTCTTTTTGTCTGAAAATAATGTAGTTTTCCATGTGGGTTACTTCTTTCCTTGGCTGATTATCTCAGAAAGTAGGCTACATGTTAGAATATTTAATATCAGAAAATTTAAGTTTCAGTAACAGAAAAAAGGAATGAAATAAAATCAATTTTGAGAAAATGTGGATTACTTCTTTTTGTCAGAAAGGGGCAGAGCTATTATAGAGCATAAAAATGATTTCACACAGTTTAACTTCCATCTACATAGGACATTCCTGAGCTGAGATATAAAATGTTGAAGTTTATTCACTCAATTTAACATTGTGATGTAATTTGTGATGTCATTGTTGTACTACTCAAATACAGCCTTTGTATTTCTTTATTTTTCTGAAAGTTACTGGACCCTTGTACCAATATGTGATGACATCCTCACTCTTATGAGGTGATGTTACTGATTAAAGTCACTCTGTACAACATGCTACGCAAGCAAACTAGGATAAATTAAAGGTCATAAAAAAATTCTAATCTCAAAGTGAAACAACAGGAAATGTGAGTTGTACAACAAGAAAATGTTTTGCAAATTGTTGCACAATGGACTATTTGTGTTAAGTGAATAAATTTCAGCATCTAATACCTCAACAATGTAGATATGACAATGGGGTTGGATAAATAAGATTCGCAAACTCTAATACATATTTTTTTTTTTTTCAAAATTTTAGACTCGATGTACACTTTACAGGGATGACGTTTTGCTACCATGTCTATTAATTACAGATATTTCAAATTGAAAGGAAAACAGTTAGGTACAGTAGCTTGTCAAAAAAGTAACATTAGCTAGTATCACAACACACTATCTCACATGTGTGAAGTTCATTTTACTGTAACTGTACTCATCCTCAATTTCTATTTTTCCATTGAAGTACAAAGGTGACTGCATTATTCGTAAATAGTGTTGGAAAAATGTGTTTCAAAGTTTGATTACATTATATGCACTTGGGATAGGGTCTGGTGACTGGGTTTAATTTTCAGTGTTATTTTTCTCTTCTCTTTTCTTCTTCTTCTTTCCTTTTTTTTTTTTTTTTGGAATGTATAATTTGCTGTTATTATTGTGTCTTATTGATTTTCTGCTTTTTGAACAATAGGCCCTATTCTGTATGGTGTGCTGTTTGTATTTTTAATTGACTCTAACACCACCTTAGAGGTATAGTCAGTAACTAGACTGATAGACTTTAAACTAAACTGAAATAACTACAATTTCCTCTATTCAATTTGGCCGGCCGGCTCGACTTGAACCAATAGGTTGGAAACTGGGCCATAAAACTCTATCTAACTATCTATTCAATTTTACAGTACTTACACAGGTTTGTGCTACAATATGTAAACATGGTTATTCATGAACAAAATTTTGTACATGTACATCTCAAAGTCTTTTAAATCAAACTATTGAAAAAATCTGTAATAACTCTGGCCTGTACATTAGAATCAGATACAATAATATTTATAGGCCTACTCCCTGGAGTTCACAGTATTCTGTCACTGGATGCCATCTAGATGCACCCTCATGAATGTATAGCTTGCGAATATGCGATGACCTTAAGATCACACATTATCCTACAATAATGAATGATATATTATTGTTAACTGACATTGAACTAAATCTTGCAGATGTGATTTTTCCTCAATTGAAACATAAGATTTCTTTAAGAAGTTGACTTGACTCATAAACAAAACCATTTTTCCCCTTTTTGGTAAAGTCTTCATTCTCAAAATCACTCTGCCAAGTAAATATCCATTGGGAATTGATAGGACTTATTTTGGGTAGTATATTGACAAAACCTTCACATTTCAATGTAATGCAGCATATGACTTTGGCCTCTTCAGTCTTTCAACAACATTACAAAACATGTAAACAGTAACCTCACGACATCACTGTAAGAGCCCACTTAAAACTCTCCCCTCTAGTAAAAATTTTTATTAGAAGTAGGATTCTTGAAAATTTCAGCTGCGGCAATGGAAAAAACCAATCAATAACAGAGCAGGGTGCCAAATCTTGTATGGATTTCTGGACCTCCTTCCGGTCTGGGACAACAAATTACAGGCTTCATGCTTGTCAAGGCAACTTTGATTATACTGTACTTTTACAGTATCTTAGCAACAGAAAATGGAATGATAATTCTCATTATAAGATCTGGGACACACTAGCTACAAAAACACAAATCATTATCCTCAATTTTGTGTCTTATTTAGACATAACTTCTCATGCACAGTGTGTAAGCACTCCAAAATTGAATGTGAAGAAAGTACCTGATACAGGCCTTGTATACGGTCATTTTCACGGTAAAGGGTGTAACTTTGGATTTTGACACTTTTTGATCTGCAGTAAGCTAAGGAAGATTCAGAATTAAAACATTTTGCACCAGGTAACTTACAAGAGTAGCAGCTACCTTGGGTAGCATACATTTTTTGAGAGCTTAATGTGTTCAGTTTTTACAGAGCTATAAGTACCCAAAATCTGACCTTTTTTATGACAAAATTATTGAGTTATTTTTCCAAAATCATGCCTCTGTTACAATCACTTCATGGATTATGTGTGTTATGTATTATTTGCAAGAAGATGTCCAGCAGAAACTACAGAATTAATATCAGTTGTAACTCATGTTCCAATTTTGAATAATTGACGTCTGTATTTGTCGTTTCGGAGGCTTCATTTTCCGTTAACATTTGTTAACAGACATTTCAGTATGGTTACAATGATAAAATATTGCTTGCAGCTCTTCAATCTTTCTTTATATAATGTGTTTTAACACTACTCCCAGTTGGAAGGTAACTTAACCAGATCCCAGGACTTTCATGGATTTTATGAAAGCGGAATTCAAAAGAGTGAGTTTTCCGTTAACATTTTTGAAGCCTCCGAAACAAACTGTTTGACCCTCCCATATGAACAGGAAATACAAAGGTATTCTACTTTGCCTCCACAAATGTATGCTTCTAGACCCTCTGTTCACTCATTCATAAAAAGTTGAGATTTGCCCCATCATTTTGAAAAGTGAGTTGATACCAACTTTCCGTTAACACTTGAAGCCTCCGAAACACAATGAAGCCTCCGAAACACCAGTTACAATAATATTCAAATTTCTGCATTTTAAGTTAAATGTTTTATTCTAAATTTGCTTTCAAACTATCATCAGAGAGGTGAATTCTTGCCCAACACCAAACAAAACCGTGTTTTAAAATACATGTTTGATAGACTCGTCAATGACTGTAAAAACCTGTTTCGGAGACTTCATACTTGTGTTAACATCATCGTTAATGATAGAGTTGTCTTTGAAATCAACATTAAGGTATGTTTTTTTGTTTCATGCTCTGATACTGCATGCTGCTAATGGAAAGAAACCAATTTGGAGCTGATAGAGCTGTTTCTAAATTATTCTCAACTGATATAGCCTAGTAAATTGATATTTTCCAAAGGATGAAAGTACTGCCAGTCATCTTGTCCCTGTTAAAAAAGTAACAAAAGGTGTAATTATTATTTCACAATGGGTACACAGGTACAGTATGTCAGTAATTACCTAATACAATTTAGAATATGTTTTACCATGATGTTTAGGTGCCCAAAAATACCTCTTGACCTGTTTCGGAGGCTTCATTGAATATGTTAACAGATCTGTGTTATGATTTTAAAGGCTGGCCTTGGGGGTAAATGTTGCTCTGTTTTTGGCTGCAGGGATTTTTTCTTATATTCGCTGCTGTTCAGTGGCTTCCAGTCAAGGTGATCTCTTTGGGTAAATAGCTGTTGTCTATGGTAAAAAGTCTTTTTTAGTAAATTTCTTTTTTTCTTCTCTCTGGACAATTGGTCTCATCATTAGAGAGAGGGTCTGGTTTACCCTTTCATTTTTTGCTCTCTTTTATTCATTTTCCTTTTCTTGTGAATATGTCTCCATAATTCTGATCTTGTAAAAGTGAAAATTAAGGGACAAAAAATTCAAGGGACAAAAAAGTTTCAAACCTGTACTGAACTACAAGTTGAGTTTTGTGACCTTTTAGTGAATTTTGTGACCTTTTAGTGAATTTTAAAGAAGGATGAATTCATTTAACCAATATAATTTATGATGAGTTCAGATCAATGCAGTTACTGTACAATACAGTACTTAGAGTACTGCACCTTTGAGCAGTACAATACCATCCCTGTGTTGTAGCCATTTATATATGTTGGAATGGATTGTCGTTACTTTTAAGTCTACATTACACATCACAATGTTGCAGATTTCATGTGAGGAATGGTCACCTACAGTACAGTATGCACATCCAGGTTTTTGTATTGAAATATTGGCCGTTAAATTCAAAACAGTTCCTTTCAAGAAAGAATTTTGAAAGAGGGAGCAAAGGCTTTACAGTGTCTTTCAAATGGTCTCCATAGTCCTGGGGCTCCTGAGGGTACATTTAGTGCCTCAGCCAAGGGTAGGCCTATATGCTTACATGGATACCACATATCCAGTGCTATAGGATTTCTCTGGAAGGGTTGGCTCTCCAACATTTCTAAAACATGCCTAGTGTATTCTATTTACAGTTCATGCATTGTAGCAAGACAATTGAGAGCAGTCCATGAATTTTTTGGCTTTTTAATAAGGGATGTTCTCTCTGATGACAGGTACTGTATGTCAGCAAACTCAAGTTACAGTAATTCAGTGGCAGTGCTTTGAAGAATTTAAGTCAGGAAGTTTGACACCTGGGTACAAATTCTGTGGACCCATGAGCTAAAGATATTCATCAAATGTTGGCTCACAAACTTTGCCTTTGTCAAAACATCTGTAGATATGTACAGTACAGTAGAGTCCAGACCATTAATTAGTTTGAGTGTTACGGTAGGCTATATCACTAGGGAATTGTTCATAATAGTAACTTTGCAACTGCCGGTTTTGGCTTTATAGTACTGTCCAGTAGTCTGAATAATTTGAAATAGCAAATGCCTCTTCCTTTGTCAAATGACATAACTACTTTTCAATTTGCATTTCATTTCGGTTATATTGCGTTTAGCATGTCGATGCGTAACTTGCTATTTCAGTTTTAGTAGTACTGTAGCTTCAAGGAGACTGTAGTCTTCTTGATGGTATGTTGTACAGTTGTGATAACCATGCCAAAAGTAAAACAATCAAGGTTGATTTGATCTACCCCAATCAAAATGGGTGGATCTTCTTGTGAATATTGTGATTCTGCACCCTTATTAGAGTTTGATCTATCAAATGGGAGCATTGCCAAAACACTAAGTTTGATCTCAGAGAACTCTGTTCAATACAACAAATCCTCTCCAAAGTTCTTAATAATCCTTTTTTAATGTGGAATTGTTCACGTTGCTTTATTCTACCGCAATTTAAAACATCTTATTGATGTTAAAGTTGGATTTGCTTTGTATAAAACAATACACTTGTTGATTTATATTGGATGTCAACTTGATTTAAGTTCCAAACATTACAATTGAGCTCTGAAAATGCAACCCAGGTTTCCTCTGAAGTTGCATGTGATCCATATAATGAAAATTGGTGGAAGGTATTGCGGAATGTAGACAGTAAGGAAGACGACATTATTTGGTGATTTAAATGGCTTTCTTCTAACAAAATATACTGGATACAAAATAGGCTAAAACCTCAGAGGCTAAATGAGATTCTGATGATATTAAAAGATTCATTTCTTCCAGTGTTTCACAGTTGACAATCTGTAACAGCCTATCTATGTCAGTGTCTATTAAACATAGGTGAATGTTACCCCCATGGTGCTGTTAAATATATTCCATGAAGAATATGCTTAACCAGTGGCACAGTATTTGATAACAGTGAAATTTTCAATATTGTTAGCAGCAAATCTTTTGCTTCCTCTGTAATGGACTATATGTCATATTTTATCATTTATCACGTCTCCTCAGTAACCAACAATATCACGGTAGCCAGTATGTTAACATTTATGAAGTCTCCGAAACATGGGTGACTGTAACTGTAAAACCTTTAAAATCATGTTCCAAATAAAGATATACTTGATTTGTGCTCTAGTAGTTTGCTGAATTACTTTCTAAATTGCAGCTCTGAGTTACTGTACTTCATGGTTAATGTCTGATAGTGCAGATATTCCAATTACCCTTTCCTTATAATCGTTGATTGCTGCACTAAAAATTGAGAAATTTGTTGATACATGTAAGAGGTAACATGAACATTGCTTATTAACAAATGTTGAAGGTGTTGAGCTTATGATTGAGCATGTTTTGAAACAAAAGTTGAATCTTATTGATGAACTTGTGGCTTTGTACCATGTTAACAATATTGAAGCCTCCGAAACATGTCATATGTGTTAACTGAAGCCTCCGAAACACATTATCTTGAAAATTAGAAGTTTGGTAAGACAAATGCAATTACACTAATATTTGTGTAGGTAAGTACCCCTTAGGTACTGATGCTGCTGTGCTGTTTTGATCTACATTCCATCACAGCTCATGTGGTGAACAAGAAAAATATATTGCAAGGGCCAGGTTTTTATGCAATTTTGAACTTATCATTAAAATATTTGCATGACCAGGTCAGTTTGGATAGAAACAGTTTCTTGGCCCATGAAGTTCATTCTGATGGCAGTTGAAAAATACCAGTTGTGATATATTACCTCTGTACTGGTTGGTCATTCAGCCCTGGATGCTAATGCTGTTTTTTGTCAGATTTCTCTCGTTTTTCCACATACGACAAATTTTTATCACATATTACAAAAGAGTTTAAGCTCCAGAACTTGTTGTTTCCTATGATTGAGACCTTTCTGCACATGATTACATAAAAAAATTTTGTGCAACTCCACTTTGAAATTTTGGTGTCAAAAATCAAAAGTTACACCCTTTACCGTGAAAATGACCATACATGTCAGTATTCTTCTGTGGGACAAATCAACAAGTTTTAAAACTAGTAGTGATTTTTGTTAAAATGGACACTACTATTTGGTGAGAGATTTTATAGCCTGTCTTTAATTTCTGTCAGGAATTCACTTTACTTTCAGGACACATGGTGGTTTGTCTTGTGACAGCAATTTGAACATTTATCACTTGCCAGTAAAATAGAAATGGTCACTTCCTTTAGTTGCCTTGCATATAAGGAGGGGGGGAAACAACAGCCTTTATTTAGCGCTGTATATTCAGTCCACTCAGAATGACATGGGCAACTACAGTATACATGTGACATCAGGCTTTAGAAGGGATAATGATATAGGTGGCACATTTAAGACAGATTTTTGTCATCATAAAACAGTTTTCAAGCAATCAGAAAATGAACAATAAAAAACAAAATATGTGTGGGTTATTGTATTATTGGTCTGTAGGAAAGGATACATTGTTCTGCTAAAACTTGAAAATGGAAAACAATGCATGTATGTTGGAAACATTAACAAAAATTTTACTACGCACAGCTTGCAGTTGTATCGTACTGTTGGTCCATCCATCAGTCCAGTCCTTTGTTTTTTTTTTCTTTTTGTGTTTTTTGTTTTACTTTTGTGTTTTTTTTTTTTTTAATTTTTATTATTGAGCCTTTACTGAAGTGGATCGAGTGTCTACTCTTATTTCACTTAAAGTAGAGTTTAGACAAACATCTGGTGCCTCTGTTTGAGTACATTCCCCTCCCCCCCCCCCCTTACACTTGCCACTCCTCGCATTACTGTACAAGCACACTCCGCAGAGCAGTATTTTCTACAGTCATGGGTGTTTAATTGTCTCATTTGTTTTTCTGGTATAAACTTTTGTGAAATTCAGTCAAAACAATGTGCGAATTGTTTTGTGATGTCATTCTTGCCCCACTTTACAAATATAAGACTTACCTAATTTGAATTTCTTCTCAGAACCCAAAAGCTACTAATCAAATGATAGAATATATAGACCTATTTCAAACAAAGTATTTTGTGAAAAGGTGCTCTTCCATGGCAGCTGAGAATACAACACTGATGATGACACAGTTTAGAAATGTGAACACAGTGAACTTGAATAACAAAAAAAAAAGGAAGAAGCTACTATACACTTGAGAAAAATGTACAATTAATGTATCTTGTAAAGTATTCAAGATGAAGAATTAAAGGGACATTAAAAACAGTATTAAAGTTGGTAAAATAAAATTCCAGGATTTGAAATGAGCAGTAATTAAAGGATGGTGGATAATTTTACACAATAGCATACTAAACTATTTTTTACAAAATCACTGTGAGAGACCTGCCCATTTCTCTTCTGATTGGCAGCATGCCATAACATTACTGAAACATGCAAGAAGGAACCAGAATCATCTTAAGACCAAACCTGGATATTGTTTTAAATTCACTGTTTTATGGACTGAAATATTTTTCCTTTAAAATATGATTAAAATAATTCTACTATAAATGATAACGAATCTACAGAAGTGCATGATGCATTTAATTAACTTTATTTAAAAAATTTATTAGCTTGTGCTGGCAAAATGCGTAATGTAGCCTTGGAAACCAGCCAAACACTGAATAACATTAATATACACTGACATACTGTAGCCACACTGCATATACACTAAGTACTGTAATGTGTGTGTGCATTATTCATGTTAAGCAGAATATTAGCATTGAAACACTTTGAAGGAACATTTAATAAGTCCTCTTGTCAAATGCATACGGTTACATCCAAAATGTTTCTTCACAGACTCTACACTACCAAGTTGCAGTGGGCATTCATATTTTAACACACTGGAGCAGAAGAATGTTGTGCACTTATACTGTGCATGTATACTATACTCTCAGACTACCAAAAGACCATGAAAATTTGGACACTGGTTATAGTTGGACAAGCTCTTTAGCTTGTCTTCATAGTCGTGTCAGCAAATTTTTAATTTAGAATGCTGCAAGGCTTTGAGAAACCTCTTACCAGCACTCAAAAAAAAAAAGAAAAAAAGAGACATGATGACAGCACTCTATTCTCTGACGTAAGTGAGTGTTAACTGTGTTTTATCTCGAAAAGGTTCAAAAGCACATACATGTACACAAACTCTGTCACATTCTCCTGGACACAGTTTGGTTATGGGCGATTCCATGGAAATGTCAACCTAGGGGTTAAATTTTTATTTGTGCCCAATGGTTAAAAACTTGTTTGCATATTCAAGGTAGATGTCTCAAATTTCAATAAACAGGCATTTTTGATGAAAAAATCATGATGTAACCTGGAAAAAAAGGTCAAATTATATGACAGGAGGTTAAATCAACTATTATTTTAAAAAATACCATTAAATTTCTTCCTTGTTGTAAATGTTACAGTTTATGAACATAATGGGTTTAGTTATCATTCATAACATAAAATACTGTTGTTTAGTGCACTTGATAGGTAAAATGTGAATAGCTGCTACCTTTTGGCTAGAAAAGGGAAACTCGCATATGGTGGTTATGGTTATGTCAGTCTGTTACCGAAATAATCAAAAAAGTTTTCCGTTAGCCTTGCAAGATATCATAGGAACACTCTCTCTGGTATTCTCTGTATTTATCATGAGATGTAACCTACTGTCATAAAGATTTGAATTAACTCCTTCTTTCCCACAGAAATCTTTAACTGAAATGGTAACAGACTGACAGTAACAGACTGACAGCTAGAAATGTTTAGTTGCACACCAGTACATATCCATAAACTGAGATAGAACCATTTACCTATCATACTCATAGTAAGAAAACAGTAATACTTGTTATATAAGGGAGATATTTTGTTTGGGAGAAAATGGAAAGTTGAGGTGGTTATTGTGGTTATACTATACAGTATGTCAGTCTGTTACCGAAATAAAAGGTTTCTGCATATGTCCTGCAAGATACAGTATCACAGGAACACTACAGTATCTCTGGTATTCTCAGTCTGTCCAGTATTTATCATGAGATGTAACCTATTGGCATAAAGATTCGAAGTAACTCCTTCTTTCCCACAGAAATCTGAGGATGACTTGGTAACAGACTGACAGTAACAGACTGACAGCTTAGAAATGTTTAGATGCAAACGAATACAAATTGATTAACTGGGTTAAAATTATTATCCTTTCATGCTCACTGTAAGAAAACTATAATACTTGTTTTCTTTTACTTTTTTTTTGTGATATTATTTAAGGGAACTATTTGAAGGGCAGACATGATTTAAAAAAAGTAATAGCAACAATATTGGTAATACAGGATCACGCTATTTAATTTACAATGTATTTGTATGGTGAAAGTGAATCTCCCCCCCCCAAAATAAAAAAAAAAAATTCTGCTCAAATAAGGCATGTTGTCTTGCCCCGAGAAAATGAACTGACTGACCATCACATTGCTGTAACATGTACAGTTGTGCAATATTTTCAGTTTTGAGAGATTCATAGATTTTGTTTGAAACTGAAATTTGTAATTTTAATTTGCAAGTCTTCAGAACCAAAGTTACTGCACAGTCCATTTGATAACCTCTTTTTTTTGGCCAAAAGACATTGATAGCTATTGTAGATTCTGTGAAGAGGGTACAGTACTTTTAGACCAGCCTCTGTTTGAAAGAGTTATGGGCCAGTTTTGGCAAACAGAAGAAGGGTGAAGACTGGACATCAAAATTTCATTCAAAGCCAAGCAGAAATTTAAAGTTTCAAGCACCTGCTGTATAGACTTTGCATAAGTCTCATTTGATACAGTATAGTATGTTCCCAGTTTTCTTGATGTTTTCTCTTTGCTAGTAACAGGATGCAAAAGCTTTTTGGTAGAGTGTAAAGGGGTTAGCTGCAGTAGTGTACATGTATCATTTAGATTGTTGAAACAGTGAAGATAGCATGGCAGTGTGGTAGTTGCAAGATAAATGTGCAGTTATGTGGTACTGTACATGGTATTACATCTGCAAGACAGTACTATACCTAATTAAGATCAAAGTTTCTCCCATTTTGCTCCTCATTGCAAACAAGTTAAAAAGTAAACAAGTTAATGCCTAAGATTCTAGGAGTAGTTCAACTCAATCAAATTTTATTTGTCTGCATGGTATATTAAACAAGGATGCCACTGAACTTTGTTATTCAACAAATTTCAGGTTTTGTAAGACCAAATTGAACAGATGAATTACTGTAACATCCATGCTCCAGAATGTTAAGTGTTACAGATGGCTCTCTTTTAAATTTTGCTAAGTTATTTGAAAAATTTGTGCAATATTGAATGGAAAGTTGCTTCCTCATTCACAGATTTTGTCCTAAAATTCAGAGCATGTCAGTCTGTTACCGAGGATGTCAGTCTGTTACCGAGCACATTATGCATGACAGTACAGTAACCATGCATGGCAGTCTCAAACTTTTCTATTTTATTTGTTGTATGTTCCCTTGCATAAGTAAAAGGGATAACACTTATTCAGTAGAATGTTTACTTTCAGAGCATTTTAAGGGAGAACGTGACAATGCAGAAAGTAAGGTTGCATAAATGTCAGCCTGTTACCGTGTCATTAGGTGATCATTTCTTGTGTTTGCAATGCAGCTGATCAATTAACATTGGGTCACTGTGTAGATTTTTTGGTCACATTTTATAAATAATCATCATTTACTTCTGTTCAGTGTATGAGATAAGGCACAAAATGTTTCAAAAATCTCTCCCAAATGTCAGTCTGTTACCGATGGAATCGCCCTTATGAAGTATAGCATATTTGAAATCCACTTTACAGAAATTCCATTTCTGTCATGTTGGAGATGGCACTTGTTTTTGGAGCAAATAGGGCAACTCAATGTTCAAAATAAAGGGTTCCAACCATTTGAAACAGGTTTGCACATTTACGGTAAATATTTACTGTCATATTATAACCAGTGCCTCTAATAAATTCTCCTGCATGAATTATCTAACCACATTAACATTGCAGTGTCAGCACTATGCAGATCTGGCTCTAGAAAATTTTTGAGCGGGATTTTTAAAGTCAGAGCAGGACCTCATCCCTCCCATTTTTTTTTTTTTGAAAGGGATTTCCAAAATCAAAAAGGTCCCACCCATGAAATTGGTGTCGCAAAACTACTCCTTACAGACTGTAAGGAGTAGTTTTGTGACACCAATGTGCTTTCCATTTGCAGTTCATGCATGTCACTGATAGTAATGTTAGCACTTGCCTCTTCATTCCCTCTTCACTCAGTGCTTTTATTAAAGAAATCTTAGAAAATCTCAGCCAACATTGTATTTCAATGAACAGGTGAACTTGAAGTTGCACTTCAAGCTTAAATATGAATGAAAATACTGTAGGCCTAATTATCGATCACAATTCACAAGGGGAACCACAGCTTACAATGTAATACAGAAGACTTTACACAGTACTAGTCACATTCAGTACAGCACGTGTGAGACTCCACAGTGCACAACAGGTAACCAAACATGCCGTGCATGCGTACACAGAGTCGTACATATCACATTTACAACCATGGGACAGTGATTGAATAATCGCACCAATGATTCAGACGTGGTCTCTGTAAACACAACAAGTAAACAACATACAGTAGAAGAGCTGCACTGTGGCAGCTTTGGCGTTAAGGTTGGGTAAATTATGCTATTGCAATTTAGTGTGACTCTCATCTACAAAGAAGTACGCAGGATCTCAGCCGCAGCAGATTTTTTACGTGCAGGATTCTGAATTTCAGCTGCCCACATTCTTGAGGGGAGGCGGGGATGTGCATGGAATCTTCCCACCCTAAATTTATTTTTGTTCAAGATTTGAAAGACAAAAGCAGGATTCCCTCAATCCTGAAAGTTAAAGTAAACTGATTGCGGGGAAAGCTAGAAAGAATTTTACAAAACACAATCTTGTAGGACTACTGTACCGTAGCAGTTCAACGAAGAAACTTGGAAGTTGTCTATAAAATAGTGCACTGTCATGTGCAGTACATCCAACACAACTGCGGTATTAATTACTGTACATAGTTTCATTTTAGCTGGAACAAAACAAGCACATTATTCTGAAAAATTGTCAAATCATTCTTTGAAACAAGTGCACTTTTCACCTTCCATGAAACCATACAATGCCAGGTTACACTACAGTGGATGAGATTTGGGTAGACAGACTGCATGCCTTAAATTTTGAGGTGTACATAGTGTGACAGGGCTCAAACTAACTGACAGCACAGATAGCCATGGCTATCGGGCCCTTCATGATGGCTGTGGACTGTGGTGCCCCTCAAAAATGTACAAATAGACCAATAGCCATTTCGTTCATTTTGGCTATACCCCTTTTGAATTTTATTTCAAGCCCTATCACACCATCACTCTCTTCAATCACCATAAGGTGTGTGATTTTTGCACACCCACCTACAGTACTATAGTTGAAGATGGACACTCACATTTAAATCTACTTTAAGGGCTAATCCTCTCACCCCAAACTACAATTACTATAGTTAGTCCACAGAAATTCTCAACTGGCTCGTACCCTTTGATTGACAGCTGGTTTGAACAAACAAGGCAGCGTACTTACAGTACCAAAGCTCATATATTACGCAGCCTCTACTGCAATGAAAGTGTTTTGATTGACACATTAGGGTCTCGTATACTCACCATGATAAACTGACAATGTGTCTGAATGAGGATGATATTTGAACTGATACATGTAGTGCAGTAGTTGAATTGGAACAGTCTGGGGTGAGAGGATCTGGCCATTAAGTGAAATAAAACAGCACACCTATGGTCACAATCTTTAATTACCTAAGGAATATAGACTGTCTGTTTGGTCTAACGGTAAGAACATCCGCCTCTCATGCAGAAGGCCCAGGCTTGTTTCCCAGGTCGAGTCACAGGGACCCCGGAGATGGGGGGGGGCTAGGGGGGGCTTTAGCCCCTGCACTTTTTTTGCTGTGGGCATTTTGGGCCGCCCTAAACTGCATTTTGGGCCACCTTAAACTGCATTAATTTTATTGGACATATTGGGCAGCTTCGATGATTAGCCCCCACTTCAAAATTGGCTCCGCGCCCTCTGAGTCATACCAAAGACTCTAAAAAAGGAACCTACTGCCATTGTGTGTGATGCTTTGCATTTATAAGCAATGGAGTAAGGGAAACAAGAAAGTGAGCCACAACTGGAAAAAAGGCCCTGGTCGGCTCGACTTGAACCAATAGGTTGGAAACTGGGCCATGAAACTCTATCTTACTAACAAATCTAACTCCCAAGGAATATGTAACTCTTGGCACACCTGGAAAATGTAATTTTAACTCAAGGTCTGAGAGTGATACTACATACTAAGTGCACATCAAAACAATAATTGCAATCAACTATGACTAATTATAAAGTGTTTATGGATGAAATCAAAAAATTTGGATATTTTTAAGATCTTGAAAATTCATAACTTACAAAAAATAATGTTTTGCCCACAAGAACTTTGGGATCACTAAAAAGCGAATGCAATTTAACAACATCCTGGTTTGGAATATGATACCAAGTTTCCAAGGCAACAGGAAAGCAATAAGTTTTATTTTTCCGTAAAAATGACAATAATATTGAGTGATGGCATAATTATGACGTCTGGGATATCATACTGTACATTAATGAGAATCTTTCTACAAAGTTTCCAAATGTCAGTCCCAGTGTTTATAGCACTGGTAAACTTATCAAAAAAAGGAAAAGCTTATCCAAAAGGTAGGTTACAAACTACAAACAATTTATTTTGCATCAAGCATATTTATTCACTTTAACGATAACAAAGTATTATCTCATCTACATACGAGTTCAGATCTAGATTAGAATTTTCTTTCCATGAAAAGAAGAAGTCTTAAAAGGAGGCAACAAAGTATAGTAAATTATTATCACAAACTACCTGGCAAAATACCTAGTCTGCTCTTTAGTTAATAAAAAACAAGCTTGTCTCACAAAAATTTCAAGCAAATACAGTGTTGACAATGACAACTGTTAGGGTTATACTTTTAAAAGAAGTTTGTATCTTTTGCCTGGCAGCCCTAACCAGGCAGATAGGGTAGCCTGAATGTAAGTTTCAAGAGGGACTTAGTCTAGGCTAGATGTGGTTGGCCTGTAGTGGATGTGATACGGGTCTGAGATTGTCCAGGGAAAATTGGGAGAAAGAAAGATAACAAAACAGATTTTAGCGATGTAAGAGAAGATGAAATCTGTCTAGGCCACAGTCATTAAAGGAGTTAACTTGAAATATTGAGTATACCCAGCCATGGCTCTATGGGATGAGAGGGCTGTAGGGGACTGCAGCCTCCTCAAGTGACCAAAGTGTTGCTGAATCGGGCAGACTTCAATGTCTCAGTGAGTCAGGTAGATAATGGGAGAGGGGGGAGAGGGGTGGATCTGGAGTGGGGCAAAAAGTTAATCCCCCTCTCCAACAGGAAGAAAGAGTCCAGAACAGCCATGGGTCAAGTATTGCCTAAAATATCTAGGTTTGAAAATACTGATAATACTGATAATATCAGTACTTTCGGAAAATAGGTACACACACATTACAGTGTGTAGGAAAGGAAGTTTGGGAAGGTTACAGTATTTGTTTGCCCCATAATCCATGTACCATACAAGCAAAAGGCCAAAATCTCATGATGATTGGCACGAATCAATAAAAGTTACTACTGTACAAAAAGGAAAAAATGATTTTTTTTTTTTTTTTTTTTTTTTTTTGAGGGAGGGGGGTCAACCAAAATGTTCCCTTTGCCACACTACCCTTTTCTTTCATTTGTCACAGGATTTCTGCCCAACTCTCCTAAAATGTCTACAAACATAATAGGTAGTGTCCCATACAGGCTTGCACTGCAGTAAATTCAAGCAGAGATAAATGCTACGAATTTCTGACAGTGTAGTTTGCAGGCTCTCTGATACTTTACATACCAACCGATATTCTGGGTATGCGAACAGTATTATCTAGGCAACTACAGTAGTTCTAGAAGTCAGTATCACATCACTAAACTGACCTCTGTCAACTGCCTGATCAATCCTGTGCTGCAAATATTTTTCCACAAATCCTATGAACACTACACTGTTCATTGTCAAAATCCAGGTACGGTGCACTCTGCTGTATGGTAGCAGCTCCCTAGCATGCTTCAGATGTTTGCACTGTTGCATTTTCCAGGTCCTGCCAATGTAAAAACTTCCCCATAATTTTTAAATCCCATCTTTTACAAGTCAATGTTTTGCAGAGTTTGCTGTGTCCTATAGTTTCAATGACCTTTTTTAAATGGCAGCACAAGATATTGCAGCTAAAAAACTCGCAAAATTGGATCAAACACGCAAATTATTTATTGGAAGCTATTTTAAAAATCTCCTGTATCAAGATGAGCAGATCCAGCAAAGGTTACATGCTAGGAATGCACAGTTTGACTGACCACATGTTTGGATGTTTGTACATTGTACGTATATATTCCAAAATACCCCCCCCCCCCCATCTGATTCAACGAAATTAACCAAAGACCAGGATGGCAATGACCTTCATATTTCTGGCAGTTGCATACTGCCTTGTTCCCTATAAAATTTGATGACAGCCAAGGCCACTTGGCCTCTGTGCCCTACCTGTGAGATTACATTTTGGTCAGCACAGTGCATGGAGTGATGGAACAGTCAGAGTGCACATGCTCAATTTGTATACATGTAGTAGGGAAGACAATGTTAAAAATGAAGTTTCCTGTAGAGTTCTAAAAGGTATGTCAATGACAAGAGCTCACTGTGAGAAACTCAGCAAAAAAAAATGAAGGTAATCGGACCTTGCTATCTCAAGTTATGGTCCGACAAAGTGGGCCCAAAGACGTTCAATTTAGCTAGAAAAGGGCCCGGTCCCTTATTTTACGATTTTTGAGGGACCATAATTCCATATAACAAAATAGCTTTGCAAGTTTGATGAGCTTTTTTAAAAATATATGGAAAACTCTTATACTAATTCAAAAATGACCACATCTTGTATTTGTGCTGATGAGCTATATTTGTCACAAAATGACTAAAATCCCCCTTTTTAACCTGTGTCCAAAACTGCGTTGTGGTTGACACGGTGAAAATTAGCAATTTTGAACTTAAATAAATCAGAAGTACAACTTCTGATGAGTTTGAAAGTCCTTATGATTTAAGAGACCACTATTGGCTATTACCTCAAACAATATCAAAAGGTAAAAATTATTGCCTATAATTTTATGAGTATTTAAAATTGGCAATTCATCAAAAATTGGACAAGGGGCACAAAAGTGCATTGACCCCCGAATTCATAATCAATTATTAATAGGCCAATGTTCATTATAATAACACAAACATACTTCTTTAACAAGTATCAAAAGCTTATTTCACCTAGGCCTATTTTCATGTCAGCTCAGTTAAATTTGTAAAAAAAATGATAAAAACATACAAATTATTCATTATTAATTAATAATGATCAATAATTATCAACATAAGCCATATGTGTAATCACATTACTATATTAGAAATGCATAGCGAAAGTACAGCTTAGGCTTCACAATAACAGCAATGTAGTATACACAAGTACACCACGAGGCCATTAGGCCTAGCCTATACTTACGAATACCGAGTAAAATTTCGTTTTTTCATTAGAAGACTAAAAAAAAGGCATTCCAGATGATTAAATATTATTTTCAGATAATAATAACTGAAGACATTATATATACTAGCATATATGAATGCCATTGAAATTGCATTGGCCTAATTTCACGACAAACTTGGGCCAGCTTCAAGCACAGTTGCCTCGGACTTTTGGAAAGCGGCATATAACTTCCATACCCCACACTGCTAATTAATACATCGTTAGAAAGCTAAGAAAATGCACTTTTCATTTATGTATGATGCTTAATGATGCAAGTTAGGATTAAAAAATTATGATAAATCAAATTTTACCCTTTTAGATAACATTATGAGCCGAAAATGATACCCCATCAAATTTCATATCATTTTTAAGCTTGAAATGTCTTCTTTTGAACGATGATATTTTTAAATAACTTCGTTGGGCTTACAATACCCTAACGGACGATAGTGTAAGTGCTATAGTGCTACGGATATGCAGGACACATATGGCTTGTGCATGATTCAATGCACGCTAAAGTGCCTTTATACCCTGCTGAAATCCATGGATATTTCACACAATCGATTGAATTTTGAAAAAGATTATCCAATTGGAGCTAAAATAAGACTCTATATTTTGATTCAGGTACATATTTACATAATTTGATGTTTATTTCATCGTGATTATTCTCAGCAAAAGTTACGATCTTTGTACACTAATTGTGTCGTCAAACAGAAATCCGCACTAAGTATGGTGTGACGTCACAGGCTGTGCGGCTTCCCTACATGTAGTAAGGCCCAGAGTGGTTTTATGTATATGTATTCATGGCTTGGTGCAATAGGCCTAGGTCCAAAAATTTAAATGTCCACTGATATGAAGCCTAGAGCTTTCAAGATATGTAAGTAGAGATGGAGTCACTGTGACAGCCTCTGTCAGGATATATTTGAAAGTAGTCCACCAACACGACTGTGTGTTCATAACATGGCCTTGGCTCATTCCTCTCACAACACAGTCCTTGCCTGTACAGTATATAACAATAATTACGATCACTGCTTTGCAATATTGAATGTTGTATATGAAGTTATATAGCTAGGCTGATCAGTGTTATGGGACCAGCTTGCTAATTTGGGAGGTTGCATTAAGTAAATTTTGCACAAAAAGATGAATTTTGAGTAAGAACTCTTAAAAAAGTTGTCCAAAACGGCAAATTCTGTGAAATTCGGTAAAAAATGTAAATTGCAGTATTTTTCCGCAATTGCGGAAAATCATTGGCCCTACAGAGAGGCATGTTTTATATGGTGGAAAGTATCTTGGTCTATGGCGGAATGGCACAGCCCTCGGACTAGATACCTAGGCTTACCTAAAATTTAACATTGAACAGGGAGAAGGGGACTGCTACATTTAGGAGCCAGGAGTGTACTGTAGCCTATCTAGGCTAGTGCAGCAGTGGCACCGGTAGCCTACTAAAGTACTAAGACCTAGCCTAGTATTAGTACTTACTGAAAACTAACAGACTCTGACTAACACTGTTAATAACGAATACAGTGTCATTCCACCATCGGTACATTCCGCCACAGGTTTCGCACCTTTTCGCCATGGCAGAAAGGTACGAAATCTATGGTGGAAAGGCACTTTCTAAAACTCTATGAAATTAGAGGAATTGTTGTCATTGCAACTACCGAAACATTTTCAGAAGTCCAGGTCAGACTGTAACCAGTATTAAAGGAGGCACGATAGGCCTAGGACCTAGAGACATAGTTTGTTGAATAGATTAAATGTAAGTGCAAAGAAGGCTTGAGAAATTAAGAACCTTGAATAGAATTAACATGTACTTATTAATGTGTAGTTGTATACTACTGGATTTGATTGTAGGCTATGGGGAATAAAGTTTCATCCTTTTAAACGTATGAACGATGACTGAATAATGTCTTTAGACTTGAAAAGAAAAAGATAAACTTAATCACACATCTGGATTATCTGCCAGATTGGGTAGTTAACTCCCCATCAGTTTTTTATATATATATACTATAAATACTATATAACGCTAGGACGACCTGTGCGTTAAACCAGGGAGCTGTTACGGCTCCCTGGTTAAACGAGTACAATATTACTTACTACAGACTAGCCTACATCGTTAGGCTAGTACTGAGTAGGCTAACACATGGTTCACCGGTAACAGTGTACACTATAGCCTACGTAAGACCGTCTAACGTTACTACTCTAGCCTACATCTTGGCCATAATACTAATACTGCCTACTAAGTTAACGTTAGCCACAAGCCACAAGGAAAACCTACGATACTTGGGAGTAAGAACTGAGACAACCAATTGCATACCTTGTATCCCGATGATACATTTTCAAGTGTTTCCTTATCAACTGAATGATAAAAAGACCGCAACGCACTTCCAAACCGTGTTGTTATGACCAAATTTTTGATGTCGGGATTATGGCTGAATGTGGTTTACTTGTGTGATATTCGGTGATATTCGACCATATCGCATTCTGCAGATTGTGTACATGACAACACGTACCATTGGTTATTCTAAATCACGTGATCTTTGTTTTGAAATTTCATTGGATGACGTCAACTGTTGACATTTGATCATCCGGGCTTTTCCCATATTTCCTTGGTGCAACGACGCATAATATTTCATACGGTGCAGTATAAGGGCGTTTCATCATACCGTTAGGAGGGACTTCTGTCCGAAGGCCGAGGGAAACTGGATGCCGGGACGACGTCCACAAGGTTTTTGCACGGGGCTCAGACTTTTTCATGGCGCCACAGGGACCGCGTGACTGACCCCGAAGGGCGAGGCCCTATGGGGTGGAGTCCAGAGACAACGCTCTAGTGGTGTACAGGTCCCGGGTACGAGTGTAGCCCCCGGAAGCTCCTCTGTTGTAGGGAATTCGTGCCAGGTAAAGGTAAAGAACAGTCCCCCAAACTTATTTTAAAGAAAAAGCTAAATAGCACAATTTTCGTCTTATTTCTCTTCAAAGTATCTTTCATTACAATTTTTGATTAAACTATTGCATATTAGAGGTAAACCAAGCAGTTATTCCAAGTAAATTTCACACTTGAAGAGAAAATATGTTATCACATGACTCCCAACAGCCAATCATGAAACTGGACAGTCTACTACACTACAGTACTTCAAGTTGGGATGACTGCTCTTGCCCTTTAACGTCCAGTTATTATTTAAAGGTAACTCCATTCAGTGACCAAAAGCTGCTCTAAAATCGATTGGGTAACTGCTAAAGTAACATTTTATTGGAAACAAAATTACTACCAGAAATGGATCCGGCAGAGGTACATAATAAAATTGGGGGAGCTGATTTATAGACATTTAAGGGCTGATCCTCTCACCCCCACAATTGTTTAAAATTCGATCATGGTCATCCTCATCCACACACAATCTCAGTGTTTTGCTTCAGGTTGAGTATACAAGATCCAAAGTGTATTCAAAACACTCTCAGTACAGACTGCGTAATATGCCCTATGGTACTTTGCATTTTTTGAACTAGCTGTCAATCAAATACCTGGGCCAATTACAGAATTTCTGCAAACCACTACAAAAATTGTGCCAGCAGACTCAACAAGAGGGGGTAAAAATATCCGACAAGGAGACAACCAATTCCCGGTAGGAATCCAACCGTGTCCAGAAGCCCGACTCGGACCAGAGGTGACGGCTTGCCGAGAGGACGCAAACGGAAACGTTTTGACTCGAAATACGTCAAATTATTTAAGTCTGGTAAAGAATAATCGTGTTTAATAAAGTCCGAAATTTGAATCTCTATGAAAGAATCTTCCCCTCCTTCAACCCTTATCTCAGCAATTTCAATCCATCCAGCAGTGCTTACCCTGTTATTTTATGGTTTAGCCCCCTCTTTAGGAAGACGAAACACCTACAGGAATGTGGCCATAAATGTGTTTCTCTCGTGCATTGTAAAAATGTCTCACTTGTATGTTAGGAAATTTTTGTACAACTACAAAAGAGAAAATGAAAAAAAAGAGAATGCATAAAAAGTGCTGTCTATGAGCTGAAAGCACTTTTTGTGTTTTTGTTTTCTTTTTTGTTATTATCTGTAAATGCAGCCTACAGACATTTTGACAGTCACGTACATGATGCTTCGGGTCATAACTGAGTATCATGTGCCCTTATTTAGCGGTCTTATTAAACATATTATAGTGTTTATAAAACCATTTTGGAACAGCTGGTTGATAATTAGGAGTATAACATATAACTTATCCCAGGAACAAATTATTCTTTCAATTTTAATTAATTCTATTACACCTCCTTAAACACTATTTCGTAGATATATGCCCGTGTGAAAAAAATGTCCCCTTAATTTTTTTAGGAACATAATACATATGAAAACTTTCAACTTTGGACATGCAGTATAAGGAATGGGGAAATACTGAATTACCATTTCTTGTAACCTTGGCGTATTTTTGGCATACCCCCCCCCCTCTGGCGGGACGCTTGGGGGCGTCCGTGGTCATGCTCGTAATCAACATGTAACAGTATCTTAATCTCATTCTCTTAAGTCTCTAAACTCTCGTAAATGACCACTGCCTTAGTTTTCTTTCCGTAGAGATCCCACTCCCACCTCCCTAACCAAATAGCCTCCCGAATGCTGTGTCCGTCCGTGTGAATTATGGTCTTCATGCCAGTGTTGTAACAAGTCACGACTCGAGTCACTTCTTCTCAAACAGGTAGTGACTCGATAGAATTCAGAAGTAATTTCCCCATTGAAATAGTGCAGTGACTCGAGTCACTTAAAAGTTTGAAAACTGGTGACTCGAGTCACTAATCTAGTGACTCGATTACAACACTGCAACGAAAAAAACTGTTTAACAAAAGCCACTTCTCCGACATTAAATAGATAGTTGGCTATCATGCTCATATTTCCTAGCCAGCACATCATATTTGGTCCTAATTTAGGGCCTCGATGGGTCCAAATTTGTCCCTAAAGAGTTAACGGCATATCTACTATCCCTCTGGCAAGCCCAATTGTGACCTGATGTCAATACCCCGTAGACCTTAAAGGGCCAAACCTCTCACCCCAAACTACAATTTTGGTACAAGGGTACTGAAATTCTCAATTGGCTCAGCTCTTTGATTGGCAGCTAATTCAAACAATGTAGAGTACCAAAGCTTATATTACACAGCATGAACGGTACTGAGAGTGTTTTGATCATATAAAATGAGTTTTTCTTCACTCACCTTGAAGCAATAAACTGAGATTGTGTCTGGATGAGGATGAATTTCAGACAATTGTGGGAGGGGCTTCAGTAAGAAGGTTAGGAGAATTGGTACTTTTTGGGGTGAGAGAAATGGGCCTTTAACCCGAACCCAAGTATAGCCCAAGATTTTCAACTAAAATCCAATCGGGGCCCAATTTGGCTTGCTTGCTGGGTTGTAATCAAACTTAAACTCAAAACTGTCAAATTAAACTTTGAATTGATTTCGTATATTAGTCGATTAGAATCCTCGCTTCTTGGGCTGAAGTGGTGCGTTAACGTAGATGGCCAATATGTGTCTTCCTGCTGCCGGTGAGTTTGCCGAGTAAACTGTAGGCCCATTCATTTCTATCCCCTTATTAAAAATATTCGTTATTGGAAGTTGATATTGAATTACAGTATTATTCGCTGCTTTCATGCATGTGAAACAAATTGATGTGCATTTATTCCAAGTTCATGCTTCCGACTACAGTTCTTTCTCTGGATAGAATGGTTGACTGAAGGTAACCCATTTACATGCAACAACCATTCACTTATATTGTTTCATCAACTTTACTGCCCTTGACAAATCAATCACTACGTTGCCCCTCCCTCTATTATCCACAGCAATCCTGAGCATCTGTGAGACGCAGATTAAATAGCTATTAGCCCATGGCTATTCAAACAGCCCTCATGTGTTCTTAGCTAATCTGATCGTAAAGCTTTCAAGTGGCTGCATTATCCAAAAATCCGAAGAAACCATCTGGTATTATACGTGTTTCGTTTTCATTACAAATAATGCAATCAATTCGATTGTCATTGCACTTTTAGAGTCTACAGTATTCCTAAGTTCGTTGAAGAAGGGCTCGCCAGATATAAGCATGCTATATATTATTTCCTTTCTAGGACGAATGAAGGCAAATGGGCACGTGAAGTAAACTTCAATTTTTTTTTTCGAAGTAAGGGGTTTGGTCCCATCCAGAGTGGGTTTCCATACCGGTGATATTTGTGGCCAGTGTCATAATTACAAAAAGTTGTAAAAAAGCTGCCATTTTGGAAATAGGGATATGGCACACGGGGATCGTCACTAAATTCTTTCCTCTGTCTGTGCCATAATGTCAGCCAACATGCCCAGACTGGGTACCAGCTCGGCTACTTGCTGGGACCCATTCGTGTTTGTCAGGTGTTTCAACTCGGGCTCAACTGGGCTAGCCTTACCCAGCTGAAGTCCAGCTGGGTCCAGTTTTAACAGCTTAAGCCCAGCTGGGATTCAGCAGTGGAAGGCTCGCCAGGTGGACCTCGCGTGGGAACACCTGACAGACACGAAGGAATCGATCTCAGATGGGGTCCAGCAAGTAGCCCAGCTGGGACCCAGTCGGGGCCAAAATGGGCATGTTGCCTGGGATATAGCTCCATCCAATTCAAAACCACTCTAAATTAACTACTTCAAGAGTGTTGGCGTAATATCTTGTTACATTCACAGAAGACAAAATAGTGAGTTACAAAAAGCAAAGGACATAATACTATCAATAATTTTAAACTTATTGGCAACACTTTTTTCCGTTTTCCTTTGTCCTTCTTCATTTTTTCGCATGTATGAGAACAATTCTACAGTGAAGGTAAACATGCATACAATTTTGAAGATTTGGGGGGCTCCTGACTTATGGCCCCAGTTATGTCCGACCTTCATCTAGCAAGTTACAGAATGCGTCTATACCACTGTGTCTTTAAGTGGTCCCAACATAAGTATTGGTTGCGTTGGAAAGTATAGGACGGGGGCTGCAACATGCAAGGGAAATAGGGAGCGTTATTTGGGACAGTGACGACCATGACATATCACTCCTTCAATTTAGGGACACAATGAGGTTTCAAAGGCGTCTGGGGTCAGAAAAGAAAAAATATCTGATGTCTCAAAATTATTTTAACTTATCATCATCAATAAATTTAACTGCAGTCCTAGGTCTATTTTCTTTCATTTTTGGATTATATCGTACCCACTCTAACTCAATGGAAATGCAGAAACGGCTAATTGAGTAAGATAAATTGGACATTGCTAACTTTTGTTATGTAAGTAATCTTCCCCGCAATCATTCTATCTGGGCAGCGGAAATATAAGCCATTCTTGAGATTGTCTTAAAAGAAGGGTCATACCAAGATTTGATATATTAGAGGGGTACTAATATTCTAAGCATTTTGGTGAAATTTGCATTGAAATCTGACGTGTGGTTCTCAAGATATTAGCAAGTTAAACTGTCACATTTCAACACACAGTGAACTTAAAGGCCCAGTTCTCTCTTCCCCAACAGTACCAGTTCTCCTAACCTTCTAACTTAAGCCCCTCCCACAATTGTCTGAAATTCATCCTTATGCAGTCACTCTTTCTTGTCGTTTTTATTTGGACACTTGACACATACATCAACAGGGGCGTTGATCCTGGGGTTAGGGAGGCCGTCACCACCCGTCCAATGAAAATATGGAGGGTGGCAAACATATCTTTGGGACAAATTATCGTTTTCCGAACTCCAGTAAATCGGGAAGATTAAAAAATGAGAATAAACATAATAAAACATTGTGATACTGTATATAGGCCTAATTGACTTTGTGGCTTCCAGAAGGTCAATTTGAGTGTATGTGCATGTCAGCATGCGTGTGTAAGCTTGTTTGTGTATGTATGACTGTGTATATACATGTGCGCTCCATTCGAATGGGTGGATTGTTTATAAATGATTCCGGTCCAGAAAACGATCCAGCTGGGTTCGACCGGCTATTGGAAATTTCTTGCCCCCCCCCCCCTATCCGCTGACCAGATCTACGACCATGTTCCGGAATGCATCGAATGATCAGCTTTTTAGTCAACTGTTCTCTTGCCATTGTTCCATAAAATGTGTGTATGTGTGCATCGCCAAACGAGCGACACGAACGACTCAACTGAAACACATAACAAGTTCCTTGGAAAATTAGAAATCTCACAGTTTAAACAACTAACAGAAGCATTTGTTTAGAAAAAACAACTGTATTCATTACAATTAGTCTTTTATGATTGCAATTTAATTAAACAGTCATTTTCAGTTCTGCTGTTTAGAAATAGGCCTACGTTAGTTTCCTTTAAGCCTCTATAGTCTGACAGCAAAATTCCTGAAAAACATTTCTAGCTTTTAGAGGATTTTTCATTTCCTCTGAAGACACCGTATGTGGAAACATGCACAGAAAGACAAACAAATGACGTAAACAAGGATACTTTTAATTATGGTTTCGAATTTTTCCAACCATTCCAAACTGTGATATATTTACATTATGCCATGTCTTTTGTAAATGCACTGTGGTGATGGCTTAAGATTTTTAACTGAGAGGCAGCTCTTGAAAAGGTTGACTCAGTTTTAGCAGCAAGGAGACTAAGCAAACATCTGAGAAAAAGTTGAGATGAATAAAATTCAAATTAAAGCGTTCCATGACGAATAGGAGTGTTAGTTACAATATTGATTACAAACGAATAATCTTTTAATGCATTAATAATCTTTTAATTTAGTGATTGCATACATGGGAAACTAGACACTGCCTTTCAAGTGAACCCAGTGGCGTAGCCACCGGGCGTGGGGGGGGGGGAGGTTGGAGATAGAACCCCCCTCCCATGACCCAACCTTGCAATTCAAAAAACACCTAAAATAGCGCTTTCTTCTCTCTATATCCTAAGACTTTCCCATCATGTCGTGCCACAAAACTCCCATGGCACCACCCTATGACACAATCCTGGCTACGCGCCTGTGTGTTTTTTTTTTACAGTGGGGTCCTGCCCCTTCTAATGGCTTGATATAGACTATTCCACACACAGACCAAAATTAGTTTCTAGTATAAACACAGATCTACATTTGTAAGCGGGAAAAGGGGTTACGTCACCTGGTGCCTCCCTCATGCTAACCAAGGTGTGTTATTATGTCACTAATTCATTATGTGGCATACAGATGAATCCGAATAGCCAGGCGATGGTCGGATTAGGTGAGAATGACTGGGGTCCATCACTGTAATTCCTTAGAAGGTGATGGACCCCCACCAACGACCCACGTCACTGTATAAATGCTCGGATTTGTCTCTGCGGCCTCCACTATGTGTCTATCTCACCCAATAACCTTAATCTGTTCCAAACAAATTCCGGAACTAACAATTAATAAACACAAGTACAAAACATTTACAAAAACAACTATTTACATACCAATAACTATTTACACGGGCGGGCAGGGTGATAGTTCGTGACCCCCCCCCCCCTTAATCTGTGAGGCCTCCACTGAATGTGCCTATTTCACCAAATAGCCTTACATATGGTGTTGCATTCTGTCAAATAGCTTGTTTCCTGTCAAAAAATTAAGGGCATGGAAGAGTTATTTTAGATTACCTCTAATAGTCAAACCGAAAGATAATAAACCTGAAAACCTTGATAACTTTAAAGAACAAGAGCAATCGCCCAAAACTTATTTTGAAACAACATCTCACAATTTTCTTCTATTTCTTTCTTCCAAGTACCGCCATCTTTCAGATATTTTATTAATCAGGTATATTGGATATTCAAGGTAAAACAAACAGTTACTCCGAATAAATTTCACACTTTGGAAGGGAAAGCACCAGAGTCTGTCCCTTTAAATTAGAGGTCATGATTTGGCACATAGT
This sequence comes from Holothuria scabra, assembly GCA_037179385.1. Lineage (NCBI taxonomy): Eukaryota > Metazoa > Echinodermata > Holothuroidea > Aspidochirotida > Holothuriidae > Holothuria > Holothuria scabra. The sequence continues at coordinate 34,243,692 of CM074197.1, forward strand.
GTCGTAACTTGGCCGACTTTTCAAAACCTCAACAGACAAATTGACCTTGGCATTTCCACCCAGGTGCTCACAACCCACACAAAGTCAAGAAATAATGCTGGCTTTTAATTAGAAACACGCTTTATATTCATTTCGTTCATGAAGTACCTATTTCATATCTTTTTCTTCCCAGACATCTATAATTGGACAAATTGGTCTGGGAGTCTTTTTATTGCTATTTCCGCATTTTTAAATTTCATTTTCGTGCAATGGAGCGTTTGGTCCGATGTAGGTAGTTTAACCCCTGACTTGCACTTTACCGTTTCTTTGTGTTTTAGTCCCCCTCCCCAAATGACCGTATAGGTCGATGGATTAGTGAAATAGTAACCCAATGCTTCTAAAGGCGTCATTACTGAATAAACGAACGATGATCATGTGATCTTTCTCGTTGAAAACTGTCAAAAGATTTTCCGTTATTAGAGGGCGCGATTACAATTCACTTGCAGACCAACTGCTGAATCTGTAAAGAGAGAATTTACCACAATACACCAACGTGTTACGAATAAAAACAATTATTTTATGGAAAATGAAAAAACCTTAGATTTTAAAAATTCTTTCAATTGTGATGAAATTAACGCAATCATGTGCAGACTCGATTTAATTAATACTAGTAATGTAAGTCAGGTTGAAATGGATAACTTAGTCGATGACCTCGAGAGGATGTTAATAGTACTGCTGACAGAGCTATATTGATAAAAACCAAACCAAGATTCTTAAATTCTAGACGAAATCGCGGCAATCCCTGCTTTAATAATGACTGTCGTAAGGCGAAATCTAGTTACTTTAAAGCAAAAAATCCCACAAATTGTGTAAGAGTCTTGAAAGTGAGCATCAACTTCCAATACTTTTCCAATGTGTACAAAAAAACCTTGAGGAAAGCCAAACGGGATTATGCTTATTCATTGCACAGAGAAATGAGACATCTTTAAAGTTAGGACCCTAAACAGTATTGACACATCATTAATAGCTCATCGAGTAACAGTGAAAATACAACCTGCATTCCAATAGAAGGGTTTAAGGACCACTTTAATGCTCTTTTTCAAGACAATTATACAACAACAATAATAATGTTTCGTCGTTTGATACTTCCCTCTTCACGTATTCAAGTAATGATGATTTGAGTAAAGCCATACTGACCAGGAAGTTACCTCACAAATTAGAAAACTGAAAACTGAAAAATCCTGTGGGACTGACGAAATTATTAATTAGTTTTTTTTTTTTTTTAATTGTACTGTAGTATTGCTACTTACGAGACTTTTCAACTGTGTTTTATCAACCAGTGTAGTGCCGACAAGTTTGGCTATTGGGCTTTTGAAACCTTTATATGATGGGGAGGGGTCGAAGGATGACGTTGATAATTGTAGAGGAATCACTCTCCTAAGCTGTATGGGAAAGCTGTTTACAGCATTAATTAACTATCTTATCACAAAATAAGTTGGCTGCACGGGCTTTATAGGGGATGAGCAAGCTGGGTTTAGAAGTGGACATTCTACCTTGGATCAAATTTTCGTGCTTTATGCTACCATGGAGTTCAACTTGAGAAAGAAAACAAAAACGTATTTATTGTGCTTTCATAGATTATAAGAAATCATTTGACCTTTATTGGCCGATCCGGCCTGTGGTCCAAACTAATCGCTAATAACATCAATGGTAAGGTTCTCAATGTGATGTATAATTACATAAAAATGCTCAATCGTGTATAGTAAAGGGTGATGTAAAGTCCAGCTACTTTCATTGTAATATAGGAGTTAGACAAGGTGAGAATCTCTCACCAGGCTTGTTCGATATTTTTCTTAATGACTTTGGGAGATCTATCAGTAATTCCGGTAATGGTTTAAGGGACTTTAAAAAATTTAAAATTTAAGTCCAAATTTTAACACAAAATCATAGCAGACAGCCATCTTGGTGCGCCTTTTCTCACACGTACGTACTGCAATATACCGTGCAGTTTGCTCTGTCCATGTGTAGGAAATCCGTGATCTGGTGCCATGTATCTAAACTTACCAGATCTGTAACAAATGTCACTTCTGCTAAAAAAAAGTATGAGAATTTTCCAACATGCCATTTTTAAATAAATATTTGAAAATCTGAAGCTTATATTGGGGAAAGTTGTAATGCTATGGCCATTTGCATTGAATGACTTGACCTCCATATTCGAGAAATGAAATAGGTCACCAGGGCTACTCGTAGTTTGTTGTGGTTACTAAACATCATCATGCACTACAGATTAAACCTTAGAAAGTACTTGGGAAATTTTTAAACAAATTTGTTTAGTTCCCTCTTGACATATACTTGGAAATCTGGAGCTTATCCATTAGAGGAATTTGATGGCATCAAATTGTGAAAATTTAAATCGTTTTATTTGCAGAGAAAATTGGGATCTTAATTGAGGATCATTCTGCCCAGGTTAATATAGGGCCCCCTATACAAAATCAAAACAGAAGTTGGTTTGAGGTTTCATATTTCAAGGTTGCACTAACGGTGAAAATGGAATCGTTTCAAAATCTGGAGCACATACTATTGAAAATTCTTTGGATACTTTGAAAGGAAAATGAAGATTTAGGGAGTTTCCTTGGAGAATATGGTCTTCAACTTGAAGTAAAGCAAAATCAAGAAGATAACCGTCGGGGGAAGTGGGCTGAGGTCAGTGGCGTAGCTACAGGGGAGGGGAGGATTGCCCCGTGGCTCTGAAAATTAAACAATCGGAAATTTGCCATTTCATTACACCAGTTAACTACAAAGTGGTTTTCCCAAATTTTTTTCATGATATTCCGAATTCTCTCGATCCAATTAAAGCTCCATTTTTGCAATTATTTTTTTCAAAAGTGCAAAATTTTCTGCGCGCTTCGCAAGCAGCAATTTATTTTAGGCAACTTAATTTAGGTTTTGTTCGCTCATAAATCAGTCTGGTAACTTTTCCAAACTGCAAAATAACCAACCCCATCAAGTGGTAAGGGCAACTACACTGCTACTTTCATGAAGTTTCTTTCTTTAAGTTTCAAATTTTGTCCAATTAAGCTATTCACTCTTAAAATTTCGTCGGAAAGCCGAGTCAATTTGTAGGCCTTAGATAACATTGCGCAGCAACAACGATCTAAGTTGGTCCCCGTGAAATCTCAGACTTGCCAATAAAAAATACAGATTCTTCAGCAATTCCCGAACTTGTCACGTTTCCTTATAAATAGGAAAACCAGAGTCCAAAACTTTCCTTCAATAATAGCTCCATAGTTTAAAAAATTGCTTTGAAGGAGAAAAAATTTCGGCGCGCTTCGCCCGCTGCAAATTACGTCCCTAGGAAATTGGTGTTCACACTAAAAAGATCGAAAAATTTTGGTGTTTGCCTCTCCTGGAAAAGTGTCTAGCTAAGCCACAGACTGAGGTTCATTGCATAAGCGTAGGAAGCGGAGGGGGCTGGGACGGCAGCTCCCTTAGTGAAAAATGAGGGGGAGAAAGCATGCTTCCGCCCCCACTTCACGGGTCAGGAAGCCCCTTTTTTCATTTTCCAAATTTCAAAAGAGGAAAATTTCGGGGGCGCTTTGCGCGCCACTAATCGAAATATATAGAACGCATTAGTTCTCGCTCATAAATCAGTTTGGTAAACTTTTCCGAGCTCTGGAAATGACAGAATCGAATATTTAGCATATGTGACACTACATCGTCAAGGTACGCCGGCAGCTACATCGCTATTTTTTGTAAACTGTGTTTCATAGAATTCCAAATTTTATTCAATGAAAGCTCACGATTTTGAAATATTTTGTCTAAAAAGGACAACAAAGTTTGGGAAACTTTGGAAATGTCATCGGAGAGTGTCACTTTGTAGGACTTAGATAACATTTTGTAGCAGCAGCGATTCAGTCATCGTGCAATCATTTTTCACATTTGCCACCAATACATGAAGAAAGAGCAGATTCTTCAGTAATCCCCCAACTCTTTAAATTTCCTTACAGGAAACCACGGATCCAAAGCTTCATATCTACATATATTTGTTTATAAGGGGCACAAATTTGTGCGCGATTGGCGCGTCGCAATAAGTCCCTGATACAGTGGTGTTCACACTTGAAAGAAAAAATCGGAAAACTTAGCAACTACATTCCCGAGACATGCCATTTCCGGGCGTCCGAGGGGTCGCGACTTTTCAAAGTTTTCTGTACGCTCCGCGCCAACTGAAGATGAAGTCTTTCGAGCAAGTCTTCATCTTCCACGCAGGGATCCATTGGCCTGCCGTACTCAAATGCTCTCATACACACCCATCATGACATACCTTTCAACATTGTCAATTGAGTAGTCTGTGTAGATGGAGTCTTTAGTTACATCGAAGTGTCAAAATGTTATCAATGTTCAATTTTGCAAAGCAGTGATCTAACTACAGGAGGCAGGGGCGATTTTCCCCTGGCTCGAAAAAGTGTAAAATTCGGAAATTTGCCATTGGAGACACCAGTCAAATACAGTGCGGTTGGCTCAACTTTTCCTTCTGAAATTCCGAGTTCTTCCTCATAAAAGCTCCATATTTGTAATTAGTTTTGAAAAGGCGCGCGCCCTATATTGCAACCCTTTCCGAACCTCAACAGTGCCGTTTCCCTAAAATTTTGCCGTTTCCCTCAAATTTTCTTCCATATGGACTTTTAATTTTTAAATATTTTGTCTAAAAAGTCAAAGTTTCGGGACCTTTTTGAATGTCGCCCAGAAGCCTCAATCCACCGCACTGCTTAGATAACAACATGTAACAACAACGATCTTCGGTGACAACTGTTTTAGATATATGATAAAAGAAACGCAGGTTCTTCGATAGTCCCCCAAATATTCAAATTTCCTTACAGGAAACCCTCAATCTAAAAAGCTCCATAATTACATATGTGTGAAAGGACCCAAATTTTCAGCGCGCCACAAATTAAGTTGCTAATATATTCACACTTAAGAAAAAAATCAGATTTTTTTTATTTAAAAAATTATTGTTGCTCGTACAAAAAAAGACAAAAATTTAGCATTAAAAATGAACCGTTTGGTCAATGGGGTAGGAGAAGGTGCGTGGTCCAAAATTGTTCCTCCCCCCCCCCCCTCCCGCGACTTTTAGCCTATATTGCTTCTATACGCCACTCGTCGAACTTGGATGTTTATGGACAAAGGCTCTCCGAAGAAATTTGATATCCCAGTGGCGAACACAGGAGTTCTCTGAAGGGGGGCATGCAGTATGTTGAGTGATTGTCGGCCTGAAGATTATCTAAGCAGAGCGCCACCATTAGTTGACGCGGATCGTGAAGAAAATTTTGAAAAATGAGACCCACAAATGGCCGTAAATAGCAGTTTCCAGACTCATACGAAGAATATAAACAATCGCGTTCTTCGTTTGTGGTTTTCAATAAAATGCTCATTTCAAAGTTAGTCCGCAAACTGCAAAGTGATTAGAAAGTAATTGAAAAAATGATGTGACACGAAAATGTAATTTTGCACGAAAGACTATATATCTGAGCGGATCGTTCTGTTAGTTGGTGCGGAGCATAGAGAAAATTTTGAAAATGATCGCGAAACCTCATATGACCGAAAATTGCGTTTTCATGCAGTCGTAAAGAGAATCTAATTAGATTCAGTCTTTAAGTTTGAAGCTTTTGTTTGCAGTAAGAGAAAAATCAGGAACATGCTCAGATCAGAAAATTACCATGTAAAATGTCCAACACTATTATGTTAGATGCACTGTAAAAAGTGGATCAAAATCCCTCTGTAATTTTACAGAACAAAACATAAAGAGAAACATAAAGATTACAAAAAAGTTCTGGTAATAAGTTTCCAGAACTTTTCTGTAATCCTTACTTATCTCTTTATTTTGCTGCTCTGTAAATCTACCGTAATATTTTACAGAGTGGTCTTGATTCTTTTCGGGGAAACTATACAATGGAACTGAAAATATGCTAATGGCTTGCTAAAATTAAAGATCTGCTGAATTGATGAAATTGTCTGTGACTGTTCTAACTCCCATCTGTTAATGAATTAACCCCTAACATCTCTTGCGTGATAAATGGCAAACTAATTTTCACCACACCTGAACATCCTCCGCTCCCTGTCTCGTACGTCTATGCCGGCAGGGGGAAAATTGTCTAAGGGATGGGCCCCTCCCTTTTGAAAATTCTTAAAAAGGCTTCTATGTCCTTGGAAGCAATCGGTGCCTGAGGGAGATACAGGCTCTACCTTTTTAAGTAAAATTTGGAATTTGACAAAATTTGCCTGTGTTTAGGAATTGAAAAAAATGGCATCACTGGTGGGCCTGGCAGAGAACATCCCGGCCTTTGAAATTTTTTGAGAAATTGGGTACGTGTCTTTACATGCAATCTGGTGCCACATTATGCTATTTTTTAAAAACATCTGTGTTAACTAAATTATGGCAACGTATTTTTAGAATCTTAAGAAAAAAAAAATGGCATAGGTGGGGCGGCCGTCTTTGGCGCCACCCTTGGATGGACCCCACAAATAGTCGCCAAATATAATACAGTACGGGTAACCCATAGAGCAGGATAATCCATGCTGTATGGGGTAACCGGGATTACTGCCTGAAGCTCAACAGGGCGCGAAGCAAACCACTCTTTTCATGTCATACATCTACTTAGGTCTAAGTAACTAGAAAACTAGGTGAACGGCTACCCAGACTTTTTGTGTGTGCATGTCTTCATAAAACGTCATAAAAGGTACCGAGGATCATCTTGAGGGAATGTTATTTCATATGGTGTTTTCACAATGCCTCATAGTTTGCCAAGGTGACCCTAGGCAGTTCATGCAGTAACAGACATAGATACAACACACGAAAATGACCGACAGAAGTCTTCTTCAAGCCGAAGAAGAAGATGCATTTCTACAGCATCTTCTGCTACAGGTGAATAATTTTGAAAAAAGTATCATTAGATTGATGGTTTGGTTAATGAAAAATGGGTTTAAGTGTATGTTGTTGCTTAAAATAAAAGTTTCGTAACTAGCCTAGAAAGATAGGCCGTTGTGTTGAATTAGCCTTTACAACATTTCGTATACATGTACCAGTTGTGCGATATAGTTTTTACCTACCGTTAGTCACTGAACGTGACCGTATTATTCGCTCATTCTACTTCTAGTCACTCCACACTACGGTCACTGGCATACCTAAATGTACAAAGGTAACGATGTTTTAAGCTAAAACAAAAAACTGAGCTCTAATTACGGTGGTATGATTCATGGAACAGATTTGAGTTAACAATAACATAATGATTTTGATCATTCTTAAGGTAGCGGGCCACTAATTATAAGTCCCATTGACTTACACACTAAATTAGGCTACTTCCGTGCCCCCTAGCTCCCAGTAGAAGTTTTCAACCAGGACATGCTACCCCTCTGATCGAAGCCCACAATCTCGGCTTTCATGGCACTTTCAAATTTCCATACCATGACCATTGAAAATTTTGAGCTAGAGAGCCTTGAATGATAGGGATGTGTTTCCCGCCATAATAGCTACTCAAAAACAGCATTTCACAGAGCGGAGTAATACAATAAAAGAATGGCACTAAAATTGGTCAGATTGTCTTGAATTTTGCACAGTATGTATTTCAACTCATCGTCTACAAAATCCAAATGCAAAAATGATCATATTTTGTAAGTAACACAGTCAGAAACAACATCCCATAATTTTTTTATGGCGCTTTGTCTGTCAGTAAACATTTTCCCGGACATGAGTATTGGAGTTAGTGGTCCGCTACCTTAAAATATTACTAACGTTAGGCCTAGGGGCCCTAGGCTAGCCTAGGCCCCTAGGATCGTCTAAAATCCGTGACGTGACGAACGTGACGAAAATTAAAATCTGTGATGAAACCGTGACGGCGTGACGTAAGGCTAGAAGCAACTTAACTTTTTAAGTTAGTGGCACATTCTCGGCATAAGACGCTTTCATTTCAAATCACGAGTAAAGCAAAGCGATTTAAATACCTATGGAAAACAATAGTCAAACGTGCGTATCAATATCAATAACAATATCTAGGGCCTGTGGCAATTGAGTAAATGATTCTCTAATGGTTACGATTTCTAGCCGAATGTGTGGCCGAAACAGCGAAACAATCATTAAATGAGGTATTTCAAACATACCGTGACGTGACACCGTGACGGTAAGTGTTTGCCCCTGACGGTACAGTATTTGAAGGAGCACAGTTTTCAAACCATGTAATTTTGGTATATACGGTCTTGATGTCACCCTACACTCGATCGGTGCAACCGAATTCGAGGGGATTTTGCGCTGATACAAATCATATATTTACGCAAGTTGGCAAATTTTTGGTTCTTTCCGATCAGAGATGGAGAAGATATTTAAGATATAAAATAAAAAAAACATCGGATCGTAAACCGATCCGAAATCAGTGTAGTGTGACCTGCGCATGAGTGTTAGCCTGTGACCACAAATGTTTTAATACAGTTCTTACCTAGGCTATGCTACATTGAAAATAGAATAGCAGCACGTTTCGCTAATTGCAATTTGCAGTATGTGACGTGACGGTAAGCCATGACAAATTGTATGCATCACGCCCGTGACGCCGTCACAGATTTTAGAATACCTCAGCTAGCCTACATAACGTGAATACAGTTTCATTCCGCCATCAGTACATTCTGCCATAACATTCCGCCACAGGTTCCGCACCTTTCTGCCGTGGTGGAAAGGTGCGAAACCTATGGCGGAAAGGCACTTTCTAAAAATCTATGAAATAAGCAACATCTTGTACATCTGTTACCGCATTGCATGATAGGAAAACTTCCATTAGGCCTAGATAAGAATAAGAAGGCCAATCATATAGCGCAGCTAGTCAACACTTTGTACTTTATACAGAATGTGCTATGTACCTTAGGATGTCACTGTGTAGGCTTCCACCTTCCTCGGTTTTTGGTACAGTTATAGAATACCCCGCCTTCCGGAAGGAAGCACATATGCACACTATACCTGACACATACATGATCATTGTACACTGGCAATGCATGTGTATGGTACACAGTAAGTAGCAATCCAAATGCAATTGTGCATAATATTTATAATGCATGCACCATTCATGGGCAATACAAGAACTGTATAGCATGGTATACAGTACATTTATCAGGGATTGTCTAAAATCCATGACAAGTTAGTTACGTGAAAGGCATTGCTAGCCTTATACCTGAGGTGAGAAATTTACCTTATCATGCTAGGCTTGGGCTTACCGCTGTGGAGCTGATAAGGATTAGGGGGACATGCTCCAGGTTTACAAGTTTCTTTGTGAAAGGAATCCCCTTCTGACTTCTAGATATTTAAGGGTTCAAAGTAATTCTCGGGTGCTTGGACATTGTAAAAAGCTGGAAAAGCCTTTTGCAAGGCTTGACATTAGGAAGTTTAGTTTCTCCCATAGAGTTGTCAACGAGTGGGATTGTCTGCCAGATTGGGTAGTTAACTCCCCCCCAGTTCACTGCTTCAAGGTTAACATTGATAAGTTTTTCCATGACTGTGGTAGAATCTGATTATGTGGGGCTGTTGTCAAGCTTTGGTGGTTTGACTTTTGATTAGGGCTTGGAGTTCAGGGCATCTTATGGGGCCTTGGCCCTCCTTTGCCCTTCAACCTGTTATGTTACATGCTATGTTATGTTACAAAGGTTAAACTTGTAATGAGGACCAAAATCCATGACAGTACCACAACTTTTATAACATATGAGGCATACCACCATTTGGTGGGCTTTCAGCAACCTTTCCATCTTTTGAAGCTCAACATTTCCTTACTTGATTTCAAACATTGCAACTCTTGAACGCGTTTACATTTTCACACACAAGCAACGAAAAATCAACCAGTACTTTCCTTTACCAAACATGCTGAAGTTGGCATCAATTACCCTTGACTACTGTACGTAGTACAGAGGGAAACGGATTGTGTGCATATACAACGCCTTTAAAAAATGAATGCACGCTGGTGCAGCGCGTCTAACAGTGTAGGGGTAGGAGTGTGGAATCTGGTTTATAATATCTTCAGACATAGGGCAAAGTTCGACCCTCTGTCATGTGTCGGTAAGTTTTTTAATATTTGTTTACTTGCATACATCATGTGCCAATGACTTTATGCCGAGGAACCATAAATGCAGTAAAGTACTTCCATGGCGTATCTTAGGGACTGACCCCTGTGAGCCTAACGTTAAATATACTTATATCATTGAAAAAGTATACAGCAGGACCTAATTTAGGCCGTGACGTGATGGTGAGCTATGACAGTGAATTCCTTGCATCTTGGCCGTGACGTCATCATGGGTTTTAGAATCCCCTGTTTATCATACCATGGAAATTAGCTTGGAGTACAGCTTGCCCACCACTATGCTGAGAGGGAGTCGGTGCTCACCCCAAAGATCTTCGTGTTGGGGTGCATGAAATCCAGACTTGCCAATTGTCTACTTCAGGTTACTAGCAGAATTATCAAGCCAAAATTACCCCAATGTACATGATTGTGGTGTCACTGTCATAAAACGGGTTATAAAAAAATACTAGCTAAACATGTAAAGCTGGCATCTTCAACTAGTACCACAAAAAAGGAGCTTCTCAAAGATGCTAAATTAATCAGCTGGCACATTTAGGGATGCACCGGATCCAAAATTTTGGATCCGGCCGGAACCGGATTTTGCTGGAACCAACTTGAAATCTGGCCAGATTTTTTCCGGCCGGAACCGGATTTTTGCAATGCAGATGAATAAAGTGAAATTCAGAAAAGCAGAGAAACTCTGAGATAGGAGTTAACTGCTTTGTAACGTAATGTTTGTGAAGGACTAATTGGGAATGTCTATAAATTTGTCTTCAAGTGTTGTGCAATTACCTCATTTTTTAACCAAAAATTGCAGTATAATAGAATAAAGCCATAAAAAACTGTTCCTGCAGAAGTACAGCAAAACTGTAGCAAAGGGGGACAAATAAGAGCTCTTTGTACTGTATTTTCCCTCCCTAAGTGATCGAGTGCAGTGTTTGTAAAGAAAACTCCTGAGAAAATCTTGAAAGTTGTTTTGCATGTGAGTTCAATGTTCTTTTTGAACTACAGTACATCACCACTTTTTCAAAAAAATTGTACAAATTATGAAGACCAGTAAATACTTGGCAAAGATAGTCCTTGGGTAGTGATTACTGAATGGACTGCTCATATGTGCTATGGAAAGACTCTAGGGTTCAGGTTTTTAACTGTGCACAGCACCTTTGTTTTATACACCATTTCTAGTATTTAAAGGCAGTTATTCGTCACCCCAAACTACAGTTTCAGTATACATATATCAAAACTCTCAATTGGTACAGCTCTTTGATTGGCATCACATTCAAACAATGCATCATAGCTAAATTACACAGCATGGGCACTGAGAGTGTCTTGATTACACGTTACGGACTTGTATGGCCACTGGAACAAGCCATGAAGCAATAAACTAGGATTGTGTCTGGATAAAGATGAGTTTCAGATAAATGTGTGAGGGGCTAGAAGTAAGTAGGTTAGGAGAATTGGAACTGTTTGGGATGATGAAAATATGCCTTTAAACATGCAATGGTATCTGAAAACTGAAGCACATTTGTCATCAATATTTTTTTTGGCAGAGATATATCCCACCTACTGACATTTAAGTATACACATTATGATGTTCTGACACTTAAGTATATACACAATATGATGTTATCAAACATAATAAAGTGTGTGTGATTAATTATTAGGGACAGAAAACATTGATAGTGACCCCATAGGCAACTCTAATTTGTCATGAGTAATGTCTTCTGAAATTCAAGATGAAACGCATTTCCTGCTTGTACTACACAACTTTAAAGGCCCCATTCTCTCACCCCAAACAGTAACAATTCTCCTAACCTTCCTACTTAAGCCCTGCCCACAATTGTCTGAAATTCATTCTCATCCAGATACAATCTCAGTTTATTGCTTCAAGGTGAGTACAGAAAAACTCAATTTACCGTATATTCTGTAATAAACGCTCCCCCTCTAATAAACGCCCCCCCCCCTCATAATTTTTAACAACTGCGTAGGCCAAGGCCTCCCGCACTACAGGCCCAAACCACAGATTAAGCTAGTGTTTGACCAGTTATGCATAATCAGTATTTAATTTAACAATCGGCCCGATGCCGATTACCGATTACCGAGAAAGAGGGAAGACACGTGTTAGTCCCTAAAGTACGCGCCCCTTGCTTTGTGCATATCGTTCAAGTTGGAAAATGTTGGGAATAGTTCTGTTTGTTTCGCCAAATGAATATCATTTTTGTAGGCCAAATATTTTCTTTTCAAATGTGGAGATATAAACCAATCGTTAATACAGTAGGATTGTTTTCAGTCGATGTCACATACCCTTTGATAATTTAGTTCTTAGGCAAACATCATGTGCAGATTTCATAACCCAATCATGTCGGAACAGTTGCAGTATTTTACTGTACTTGGTTGTAGTTGGGTTAATGAACTGTAGAATCCTGCTTTAATGAGGCCATGTAGAAATACGCAATCATAATAATCTTAGCGGTTCTGGGGCAGCAAAACAAATGCACCCGAATAACGTATCCTATGGTTCCTTTCGGATATAAATATCCCCGTAAATTTTTATCAGTTCTTGTCCAAAACTTACATCTTGTTTGAAAATAATCAGCAATTGAAGTGCACGCAAGTGAGATCCCCGAAAAATCCACGTACGCAGGGATTTGCGATGTCGTTTCTTGTTGAATTTAGCACGGGGCTCGCCCGGCTGCGCTAGCTGGTTATATCAGCATAGGAAATGTGATCGTGGTAACACATAAAAACTCAATCGAAAAATTCGTCTCGAGGCCTAGTATTTTCACACACTAAATAACACAGGCGTTGGCACGAGTTGTGATTGGCTGGCTAGAATCATCGCATTTGAACCAATCACGATGCAGGGGCAATTTAAATTTTGCAATGGATGGTATGCATATGATGCCAATGAGCAAAACATGATGCGTTGTTTGGCGGTAAAAAACGGGAATGCACGTAAGTCTACTGCATGCATGGGCGAAGAAGTAGTCTGTAGAGACCATGTGTATCACTGTTTTTGTTTGCAATGGCGTTCACATTTTGTAAGTCCTACTGTAAATAACATTTCGGTAGGAATGCGAGAAATGGCTTAATTTATGCAGGATAATAACCACCGAACTTCGAAAGATTCTAGGTGTAAAAAACGTTCACAGATATACATGGTAAGCTTGGGGACTTGAAGTACAGCCAAACACTGCAGCTCAATAGTCTGTACTTGTGTTTTTGTACAGAACAAATCGTACAGCAACTTACGCGGCACTTTTTTCCAGACTGCAAGGAATACAATTCCAGGTTGTACTACATTGTTATGGGGAAAATAACCAACGATTGTGCCCATGGCAGGGGTATAATTTATATGTTTGTGCTTATCAATGCATTCTGTTTTGGCGGGAAGGATTGAGTAAGGTATTTAAAGGAATTTTAACGAAATTAAGAGCAAGTTTCAAGTATATTTGCGCCCTTTTTTCAGTTTACAAATAATCGGTGGTAATGATGGGTTGAATGGCAGAATTTTCCCGATGCCGATTAGTTAATTTTTTATTAAAATATACCCTCAAATAAACGCCCCCCTTTTCAAAACTGTAACGCCCCTGGGGCGTTTATTACAGAATATACGGTATACATAAAACATTCTCAGTACCATTTATGCTGTGTAATATAAGCTTTGGTACTCTGCCATGTTTGAATTAGCTGTCAATCAAAGAGCTCAGCCAATTGAGAATATCGGTACCCCGTACCAAAATTGTAGTTTGGGTTGAGAGGTTTGACCCTTTAATGGGCAAGTATGTGTTAAAAAGTAAAGAAAAGTAAAGTGAAGTGTTTAAGTGTGTATTTGTAGACAACTCAATGCAATTAAACTGAAACACTGCCTTGAATGATGTGACTCAGGTACAACTGTAATATGGATTATCCATTTTGTACAGTAGTTCTGTGCACTGCACTAGACTTTTTTTAATTGCATGAAAGGTCTTTTCATCCATTCAGTTTATTTCACACAGTTTGAGGAATTTTAAGTCATATTTGTTACATGTACATGTTAAAGAGTTACTTTTTTAACTTTGTTGCCTGTTTGGTTCAGTCATTTTTAAGGGCTAAATAAAGGTGTTCAAATGTTACATAACGTGCACAGATAATAAGCTTTCATTTATGAACTTTAAATTAAGTCTGTGACAGTTACTGCAGTGTTCATGTTTGTTTTAACTCAGATCATGTACATAATGCTACCCAAGTTTACAGGAAAATCCGGCCGGATTTAAAAAAAATCCGGCCGGAACCAGATATTTTTTCACTAGGCACATTAACCTAAATGATAGGGATTTGGACATTGAGTGAACTGAAAAGGCCAGGAGGATTTGAAACACCTGGAAAAGTCCTGGCAAATTTTCAGTCAGTATTGAAAAGAATCCTGCATGTAAACCAAACATTCAAAAATTTATCTTTTAACCTAATTTTCATGTATATTCTGTGCTCTTACACACTAGTCAGAGACACCAGAAATGAAGCTGTTTCCAGAGTTGGCTGAAACAGAACCTCAGTTTACAGTTGTAACACCTGAACCAGGTGTTTGTGTGAAAACCAAGGACAATAAGGGAGAGAAAGTCTTCATCAACATCTGTAAGACATCACAGGTATAGTATTTATTCAAACTCTCAATGAGTTACAGTTTAATGCATTAGGAAGTCAATCAAAAATACTTGAGTTTGCTTCTAAACCTTTGTCCAAATTGAATGAAAAACAAACCAAACCAAATTAGTGATGATAAGCCTGAAGTTTTGCTTCATTTATTGTCAGATATATAGCTTGTTTATACAGTGACTTTTTAAAAAAAATTTTATAAATATATGATATATATATATTTATATAATAAATATATTACCAGAGCTTCCAACAGGTGCTGTGGGTTTACAAATTAGCTGAAAAAACTTTGCCTTACACTAATCGGTATATATATTTTATAGTTGTTGCGTCCGAAGTTGGAACAGGTGTTAAATTGAAACCTCTCATTGAAACCCTATTTAAACCTATCAGGCAAACAAAAAAAAAATGCCAATTGGACCATTACATTTGAAGCCACAATGATTTCTTAATGACATTTTACTGATATTTAAGAGAATATTGCCGTATGACTTATAAATCAGTGTTCTAAATTATGGGGAATTAAATTCTTACTGTTTGAAATTTCACCCTACCAATTTATGGTGCATTGTGTCTTTATGCAGTGTTGTTCTCTACATTTTGGACCCTTAATACCCTCTACTTTGTGCTTTTCATAGGACCCCTCCTAACACCATAAGAAAAATGAAAAACAAAACCTGATGTGGTGTCATTAATATTTGACATCATGGGGTGAGTTGGGGAGAGTGGCAACTGCAAAATTTTGTTTATGTAAAACCATTCTTCCATAATTACCCAAAGAATGTTTCCCTCACCACTGCATTAGCATTAGTCACTGGGACCTCTCTCAGAAGACTCTGACCAGAAAAGACCTGGTTAGAACATTGGACTTGCAGTCGGGAGGTTGGGAGTTGGAGTCCTGGATGAGTCATACCGAAGACTTTAAAAACAGAACCTTTTTTTGCCATTGTACTTGGTGCTTAGCACAATGGTGCTTAGCAAAAGCAATGGAGTAGGGAAAACAAGCCAGTGAGCCATAACTGGAAAAAAAGGCTGTGGCGGGCTCGGCTTGAACCAATCGGTTGGAAACTGAGTCGTAAAACTGTATCTAACTAACTGACTGACCAGACCCACAAAGGAGAGGTTGGGTATTACATAAAATCCTAAGTACTTATCAACATTTTTTCTTCAATGTCATAAGAAACCACTATCACTTCTAGTCTTACTATATAGCTCTGTTTGTAGGGAGATTTATGACAGATATCCAACCTTTGATGCTGCTGGATCATAGGACCATACAGATGGGCATTAATAGAGCCGGCCTCTCATGCAGTGTGTTAACCTTATCTGAAACCTCTGAAGAAACTGAAATATTAAAATCATCACAAAATTACTAAACTCAATATTATGAACTATACGTACATCATCAAATACAAAAATAAACTATTGAAAATCTAAATGATACAAAACTACAAAATGCTTCATGCTCTGAACATAGTAGAAAGGCTAAATGTAGTAACATGAACGGAATACTTAAAAAGTTCCAACTTCAAGATCCAATGCGCCATTGACAATAAATGACTGGCTATTATCCATTTACTGGGATAATGTCTATAGTCCCCTGTCTCAATAGCCCCTCATATTTATAAGTCTCCTGTCTCATTGGTCCCCAGTCTCATTAGTCCCCCCTCTTATTATTTCGTCTCATTTGTCCCCCAATTAGTGTAATTCGTCTCATTAGTCCCCCGTTTCATTCGTATGAGACGGGGGACTAATGAGACGAATTACACTAAATGGGGGACCAATGAAACAGGGGACTATAGAGCAGACCCTCAATTTCCTACCCAAGAATATGCCAAATCCCAAACAATATTATCCAGAATACGCCTGAAAGGCAAATTTACGGAGAGAATCTAAACATATCTCTTTGGCTTCTCTCGAGAAAACACATTTGGTATTGCATCTGCAGTGCTGTCAACTGTACGCAAGCACAATGATGAGATACCGGTAGTTCAGTGTAAGTCTGGAAAGTACAGGTACTGTTTGTGAGCTACCTTTTATACCTGCATCAAGAAAGCTGGGAATTTACTGAGTATGAAAATGTAGTCTGAGTTTCATGGTTCATGGGGCAAAGGGCTAGTAAGTTTCTGTATTCTAGAGGGCAGTGTCCATAACAATTTGGACTTTTACATACCTTAACACTTACACTTAACCCAGGGATTTGGTCCTGTTGATTGTACAATAGATAAATACCCAGTGCAGAGTTATAAATCTTTTATTTGTGGTTATCTCAAAAAGTCCAAGACCTGAAATGGACTAGGCACTGTAAGAGATTAACATTTCAAATGGTTCCAAAAATAGGAGTTGAATTTCCATGCAGCAGGGTTCCAAATACTTTTTGAATTTGTCTAAGAGGCTTTCCAAGTTTCCATTGCCTCTGATGGTATTCTCAGATACCCCCTTGGGTACTAATACCCCTTTTTGGTAACCAGGGTCCTAGAGGATCCAGAACAAACCAGCGGCGTAGCCATGGGGGGGGGGGGCTTTGGGGGTTTACAACCCCCTCCATGACCCAACATTGCAATGCAAAAAACACCTAAAATAGCTGTTTTTTCTCTCTATCCTTAGACTTTTCCCTCATGTGGTGCCCCATACCTCCCTCCCCATGACACAAAAGCCGCCCCATGACACAGTCCTGGCTATGCACCTGGAACAAACATTGGTGGTGTCAATACATTCATTTTGCTAGTGGTCAGTAACAACTTCTTTTTTATCCTCATTTCCCTTTAAGATGCCATCTCCAAGAGATATTACAGAAGAAGAGTTAGTTCAATTGCTTGACCAGGAGGTACCAGACTACCGGATCCCTATGAGTATTGGAGAACCCCATGCTGAATTGGATAAATGTGAGTTGGTTGAATCACCTAGATGACATTTATAATATGGAGGATATACTTAGTAAAGAGATAGGGTTACCAGGTTACCAGACCTCCAAAGTTATCCTGACATGTCCTCCTTTTTTACTAGTTTGCAGTGGTAGATTTTTTAAATTGTTGAGGTCTTCCAGTAACAGTTCCATAAGCGAGTACAGTAATTCTTTGAGGCATGGAATTTTGGGGCACAGCGTGGAATATACAAATCGAGCTTAGCACATAATGTACAGTGTTCCCTTGTTTTCTTCAGTACGTGCATACAACAGTATCTGAGTGTCTAGCCAAGTCGAAGGAAAATAGAGGTCTCAGTCCTATTTTAAGGCAGATTAAAATGCAAATTTCAAGACCAAATACAAACTGAGCTCAGCACCTAGCATACACAGTTTCCTTGTTTTCGTCATTGCATACAACACTAAGTGTCTAATGAAGTTGAACGTAAATAGGGGATCAGTGCTACTTTACAGCAAATTCAAATGCAAATTTTTACGCCAGAAAGACAATTTAGACACAATCCTTTCACAAAACCATACTCTAGATCTCTCCTTATAGTATGGATGGATTAAGAAAGAATGATTTCACCAAATTTTCATGTAAACTCAAATTTTGAAATACGTGTTGTAGGTGCAGGATTGGTTTGTTTATCCCAACAATTTGCAGGATATGGGCATGTGCATAAACAACAAAATGAATACCAAACTGGCCTATTATAGAAATCTTGAGATTTCTTATAGGACTTTAAAATGGAATTGCAATGTTAATAGCACAAATAGGTTTGCTGTCTGCTACATCTTCAGTGAAACTGTGACAGTTTTAATTGTTGGCATGGCATTGCAATTCACCTTAAAAATAAGCTGAATTTATGTCTGATGCCACATTGGCTTTACTTTATATGGGATGGCAAACATAAGTTTCTGTTCCCTCATTCCTGAGAAGTTGACGAAATCATCCAGAATGCTGTGAAAGAATTTAAGTTTTTGCCTATTTATCTCATTTGATTTCGTTCCTCATTATATCATGGGGAAGTTTTATGGTTGTATATCTATTAAAGCAGCTGGTTGATTTGGCTTATAAAGTTCAACAACTTTTTTTTTATAAACCCGTTAAGCTTTTTCACATGCCAATGGCAAAAGGTCAAACTAAAACAATCCCCATATCTTACGGTAGCCGCACACTACACGACTTTGCACAGCACCACTCAACTTGATCGACGGATATCCAACAGTCGTGAAATGTGCGTCAGTTTAAAACTGCGACTGGCAGTTGCAAGACCAGTTTAAAGTCGTGCCGACTTCAGTAGGGAAAAACCAACATGTTGGTTCTTTCCGACTGAAGTCGATGCAACTTAAAACTGGTCTTAACATTACCAATCACAGTTGTAGCGATGATCGAGTTGAGCTTTGGTGTGCAAAGTCATGTAGTGTGCAGCTAGCTTTACATAAACATAACTGTTTTGTGGGTGAGTACTTAACTGTTCTTCCCAGTTTTCAAAAATTTTTGACCAGACACTTTTGCAAAGTATGCACACAAGACTGTTATAATTCAGCACACTACAGAATTAAAAACTTAAGCCTTTTTCATAACTATTAGATATGACACTTGACAAATTATGCTAACTATAAGAATTGTCATGGGGTAGTACACTTTAACAATCTCATTTAGTCTTGGATAAATTGACACAATGAGCCCCTTTTAATAAACAGCCATTTCAAGTTTTGTGGCACCTGACCTTTTACCTGTCAAAGTATTGTTTCGCATAAGCCTCAAGTTTTGGGATAAGTTGACCTGAATGATGTGTCTTGGTGAAACAAATACTTTTGATCTAATTTAAAAATTTCTTTTTTCTTCAATTTAATGGATCTTTAAAGGTATGGTCACACTACCAGGAATTCTTTGTTTAGAAAGATGTAAAAAATTGCCAATTAGTGTAAATGTATGATCTACAGCAGAGGTCTCTGATTATGAAGTTTTAACTTATTTTTTCCTGACATCACACCTGCAGACAACTTTAACGGACTTGTGTAGTCTGATAAAAGCCGCTGTCTTTCAACGTGACATCACAAAATTATAAGTATAAATTAAATTTTTGTAGTCCTATGACCCAAATCATATACTTGCTTAAGCTGGAAAATTTTGGCTCTTTCCAACTGGAAATGGAGATTTTTCATAATAAATCACAAAAAGCAAATCAGAATCTGATCCCAATTTGTTGTAGTGTGATGACAACTTTTGAGTATCTGTTTTTGTAACTTGTACAAGCTACACATTGATAGACTCACTGTCATCTCTGTTCTTTTTCAGCTGGAAAGGGTTGCACAGCTTATGATGTAATGATAAGTGATGAGTTTATGACCAAAGTCTTAAAGAGCCACATTTTTAATGGATTCTTCATGTCGGTGGTCTATGAGGGACTGGAAAACAAGTTCAACATCATGCTGGATCGAAGTAAGTATCCAATTGGGATTCTCCTTTGAGTGAACAATTCTCTTCTAGAGTTTTAGTACGCCACAACTGGAAAAAAGGTCATGGCCTGCACTACTTTAACCAATTGGTTGGAAACTGGGCCATAAAACTCTATCTAACTAAGTCAAGAGTTTGAGGAAAAATTGGAAGGGTCTCACACTTTGTCCAGGGATTCCATAAAAGTATTATAAAGCCCTCTTTATTTCAGCCTTGGCAAGAACTGAATTTGTTAAATTTTACACTTAGGATTTTCACAAGATTTAGAAAAATAAGTCAGTGCATGAAAAGCTGAAGCTTGGGGCTCAAGGGGATTTTTTTCCAAGGGTCCAGGTGAACTTTATGTGTTCAGACACTGGGGTACCAGAAAAAACAAGTCAATTGGCATTTTTAATTTACACCAATATTTTTACATGCCCTGGTTCAAATTCCTTCTGATCAAAGTTGATGAAATTGATAAGGTTATTCTGGTGAAATTTGACTGTCCCAGCTCTCAGTAGGTTGAACATTAACATTATGGTAACACACAGCCAAGTTTTGTGCATGTTTCATACTTGCAGTGTAGCAACTTAAAGGGAAAATGAAGTTTCCTTAGTTTTAATTAGTATACCTTGATATACTTATTCAGGAATGGCTCCTTTTAACCATGTGGCAATATTTTTGCTACTTATTTGACAAATTCTGGAAAGATGATTGCTTGTTTTACCATTTGCTTTGCTGTATACTTAAAGGTCCAGTTCTCTCACCCCAAACAGTACCAATTCTCCTAACCTTACTTAAGCCCCTCTCACAATTATCTGAAATTCATCCCCATCCAGACACAGTCTCAGTTTATTGCTTCAGGGTGAGTATTAAAAGGCTAAATGTGTATAATCAAAACACTCTCAGTACAGTTCACGCTGTGTAATACAAGCAGTGGCACTTTTCATTGGTTGAATTAGCTGTAAATCAAAGAGCTGAGCCAATTGAGAATTTCTGTACACCCCTACCAAAATTGCAGTTTGGGGTGAGAGGATGGGTCCTTTAAGTGAAAAAACATTATTTGCAAGAGGTTTTTGATTTCCTTATGTAGTTTAGAGTGAATTCCTATTTTTGCCTTTATAGTGTGCCTCAAGTTTAGATTATATATATTTAGAGTTTGCAAAGGGAATCTTACTGATTTAACTCCCTTGCCAAAGCTTGTTTCATTGCTAAGATATTAAATGCAGAAATTTATTCACCTGAACCCAAATAGCTATTGCATGACATTTTTGTTGTGCACATTGCTTGCTGCAATTTATATTAGGGCTGTGCATTTTCGGTTAATTCACTATCCGTTTAACCGATTTTACTAACCGGCGGTTAACCGTTTAACCGAAAATGACGTAATGTTCACACAACAACAAAAAGTTAACATTTCCAAAGAGCGCCATCACTTTTGTACAGGAAAGTGCAAGTCTAAAATGGCGCCGTAAGTCATGTTCGCACATGTAAGTATGTGGCAAAAATGTTGGTATTTTGCGCTGAGTCTATATCATCTTTTCACAGTAAAAACCCATCCCGCATTTACTGAAGCTTTCTTCAGACCACGTGCACTTTTTAACATTCCACCAACTGCTGTATTCCCGCCTGACCCTACGTTATATTGTCAGTTATTTCATGAAACACTCCCACACCGCTGTTTTGATGCAGCTTGCTTGCGATGCAGTGTTCAATACATGTACAGCGCTCACGTGTGTGTCATAGTAGCGATCTGTACAGTACAATTGCACTGTAAACGGCCCACCAGCCGCAAACAGCACAACCAAGCCCTATTTTCCTGCATAAATTAAGGAATTCCCAGCATTCCTACCGTAAAGTTATTTACAGTAGGACTTATGGAATGTTATCATATGACGTCATTACGAACGTAAACAATTGAGCACGTGGTCCCATGCATGCAGTAGACTTGCGTGCGTATCCGTTTTTACCATTAAACAAGGGACCATGTTTTGCTCGGTGACATCATATGCACACGATCCATTGCAAAATTTGAATTGCCTCTGCATTGTGATTGGTTCAAATACGTTGATTCTGAGCCAGCCAATCACAACTCGCGCCATCGCCTATGGGATTTAGTGTGTGAAAATACCAGACCTCCGGACGAATTTCCCCATTGAGTTTGCGTTATGATGATCGCACTTCCCAGGCTTACATAGCCCGTCTGTGCAGCCGGCCAAGCCCCGTGCTAAATTCACCAAGAAACGGCAGCACAAGTCTCTGCGTACTTGGATTTTTTCGGGGGTCTGACTTAAGTGCATTTCATTTGCTGATTATTTTGAAACAAGACGGTAAGGTTTGGACAAGAAGTGGCAAAATTACGGGGATATTTATATCAGAAAGAAACCATAAGATAACGTTAATCGAGTCCATTTTTTGCTGTCCAAGACCGCTAAAAATTAGATCGTTATTTTTACGTGCATCGTAGGGTTGACTTCTACAGTACAGTACATTATCGCAACTACAGCCCAGTCGGTTCAAAGAACTGCGTATGATTATTCATAAAAGTCAACATGGAATGTTCCATTTTATATGATATTGGGCAAACAACAAAATGGCGGGAATTATCTGGTGCTAACGATCGTATTTTTACGGGTTAAATTTTTCCCAAATACTGCTACTAACAATGAAAAATAATGAAATTTACGGAGGTGTAGCGTGATAAAATATTTCGATTAGCTACAGTGAGAAGACTTATTCAAATATACTTTTGTGCCCTAATCATGGTCTTGTGGAGGTTTTATTGCCATAGAAATACAGGGCTTGGTAACTTTTGTTACAGCTCCCTGCTTGTCTTGTGGCTTTCTTTTCGCTTGGTAATCTCTCAAACATGCTGCTAATTTCTAAAGTTGTGCTTGGGTGTTGCAATTGGAGGGATTAAGAGACGAGCACACGAGGTTCTGCCAACGAAAGTAACAATGGGTGCACAACTTGTCACTCATCATAATGTACTTAATTCGGGGAGCTGCCGCGGAATAAATCCGTTCAATCGAACGGCCGATTTTAAAACTCTTTTTACAGTTATTGTTCGAGCGATAATTTGTGAGAAACTGACACTGTTTGTTGCGCGATGTGTGTGAAACAGTTTACCAACAAAGCCACCCCGCGGCGACTGAGTTATTCTAGTTAGAGTTAATCTATGAAGAGGAATGACGCACGAGTAACCGACGAGTCGGTCGGTTAACCGGTTAACCGATTAACCGTCACAGCCCTAATTTATATATGACACTTTTCCCATTCAAATTGCAGAAAATGGGTATTTGTTTACTCCAATGCAGCAGTCACAGTACAATGAACTTGAATAGGATTGTTATTCGATTTTTGTGAATTATTCTTAAAATTTTTTCCTATCTCACATCAGAAAGAGCCACAAATTTTCTGTTACCAGTGCAAATAATTATTTGCATCAGTGGTTGATAAAAATGAGATGTTAATTGAGTTTTTCATGACATCACACCAACAGACAGCTTTTATTGTACAAGCGTAGTCTGCTGAAATCTGTCTCTCAATGTGAAGTCATGAAATAACTAGTACAAATTAAATTTTTGAAGTCCTGTGAAATGTATCACATATTTATGTAGGTTGGCAAATTTTGGGTCCTTTCCAACTGGAGATGGAGAAGTTTTTAATGAAAACACAAAAAATTGGATTGGATTGGATTGAAATCCCTTCTGAATTCATTGTAGTGTGTGTGACTGCGGCTTAAGAAAGCAAGATAATGTTATTCCAGTAATAAGGACATGAATCTCAAAGTTTTCAATTTGGAAAGACACTCATACTATTAGATATGACTATCTTCAACAAGATTTCAAAAGTAATTGGTTTAAATGAATGAGGATCCACACAGGAGCTAGTAAAAAAGTATCTAGAAGTATTGTTGAAATCCTGGAAATATTGGATGAGGAATAAGAAAGGTGTTATTGAGAAGGCAAAGAGAGAATGACGTGATGGTATTAGGTATGTTCCAGGATAGGACAAGGGCACCCTCAGTGCTAAGAAAAGAAATCTTTACCTTTGGAATTGCAGACAATTAGGAAAATACTTGGAGGTAAGGGAAGGGGTGGGGGGACTTGATTATCTTGGACTAGAATTAAAGGTAAATGTTTCTAAATGTACCCCTGGAAACTTTACCATATGGGAATACAGCAAAGTAATGGATTGTATTGGCTTTTTCACACAATGTCTACTGTTCTGTTTCATTGAAGACTGGACCCAGTTGAAGAATCGCAAATGTCTCGGCAACCTTCATGAACATCATGTGAGGGCAAAGTCAAAACCGAGAATCTTGGAGGT
The DNA here is from genome assembly GCA_037179385.1 of Holothuria scabra. Taxonomy (NCBI): domain Eukaryota; kingdom Metazoa; phylum Echinodermata; class Holothuroidea; order Aspidochirotida; family Holothuriidae; genus Holothuria; species Holothuria scabra. Next base: position 34,268,068 of record CM074197.1, read on the forward strand.
TGATCCATCAGTTACGAAACAGAAAGACAAGGAGAAAGATGAATCTGTTCCTAAACCTTTAATCACAGAAGTAGATGGTTTGACATCGGGGGAATCTCAACAGAACACAAATAAACAAGCAGATGAACCAGAGTGTCTTATCATACAAGAGCCAAAAACAGGTTACCCAGAATTCCTTGTGGCAGAAATCAAGCTTCCAAAAGTGGTAAGGTGTAACTTTCTTTTACTCTTTATATTACAATTTTGGACAAAACTGTTCGAACTGCATTCCATCATCATGTCATGCAGAGATGCCTTAATGCGGATACTTCGGTACATTCCTGTCCTCAGGGGCAGTTCTAACATCCCCCAAGAACAATGTTGTGCCACAAGTAAAATAGTTCCCTTCAGACATGACCTGATTGTTTTCAACATTTTCTGGTTTGGGAAAAATGTTCCGAAGAGTTTTGTTCATGATTAAAGTTCTAGTAGCATATGTAGGATCTGACATTTTGAATTAAAGGGGAATTTTAAGGAAATTCCATTTTCATATCTGAAAGAGAAACAAAAGTTACATAGTGTGGTGAAACTAACTTCCATTCAAATTGAACATGTATTTCTCAAGATATCAGTAAATGAAGTCACTAGACTTTTAATTCAAAGTGAGTTTGAGGCAGCAGAGGTTATATCACTTCCTCACATTGACAAGGAATGCTTTGTTTTCCGAGACCATTGCATTAACCTTGCAGTTAACAGGAATACGACTACCCTATGAGGGTTGCAAAGTTTGTAAAGTTCTCTTGCCACTTATGTAATCACATTCTGATAAAAACAGTCAGGGAAGAAAATGGTTATTAAGTTTAAGGAAAAACAAACGACTGCTCATCAATGTAAGGATATGATGTCATAAGTGCTTGCTTAAGTTCACTTTTTGTTGAAAATGTGACAACTTTACTTGCTCATATCTTGAGAACCACACATTGGATTTCAATGCAAATTTAACTGAAATGCTTAGAATTAGTACCCCTCGAACATATCAAAACTTGATGTGACCTTAAACCGTTCTGTTAAAGGGAAATGACAATTTCTGATTAAATATTAACATGTCTGTCAGTTTGAGTCTTATTTCTCAGACTGTGATGACTTTTCCTGACTGAGCCCTTATGGTTAACCATATTATTGCACCCATGCGTTTTGCATAATTACCTCTGCTCCTTGACAGAATACAGTTTTACTTGGACTTTGGACATTACGCATTGGGTTAATGCAAAATTTGGTTCTCATGTAGAAAGTACTGTAGGGTTTCAGTCAGGCAGGTAAAGAAGGAATTTGTTTCCCTTTTCCAGAAGGAGGGCAACCCCCCCCCCCTCCTTTTATTTAATTATAAAAATTAAAAAAATGTCAGTTTCTCAATTCTTATTTAAGAGGGAACCTTTGCAGCAATGTTCAAATTTATGTACTGTAAGTGTAAGTAAATAGCTTCCTAAAACCTTTCAGATGGCACCTTATAGTGGCGTTGAAGCAGGCTGTTGCCCACTTGAACCCACCTATAACTTTGGTCAAGGACAGTATCAATTTGGACTTATGGTTTGGCAGTGATAATTACCTTCTCTCCCCCTCACCCCCTTCATACTCTTTGCAATTTTCTTGGTTATTTACACTATGAATGCCAGATATCAAATATCAAAATGTTCTGATTTTTATGGCTTTTAGAGCTCAGAAATTGGACCATGTTCTGCATAAAATGGAACAGTGGGCTACTATGTTCAGTATAAGGCACAGACTTCCTATACACATGGACAGAGCATACTGTACGATAGATTGTTGCTACTGTACGTGTGAGTATAGGTGTAGCAAGATGGCTGTCTGCTATGGTTTTGTGTGTGAAAGTTTGGAGCTGCTCAAGTAGTTCAAACAACAGATTTCTCAAGAAAGTTGAAATATTTTTGAAATAATGCAAGGTAAGGTCAAAATCGCTACACGTATTTCAGGAATACAATATTGTTCCGCATTCAAGTTTAGCTTTTGTTTAAAATATTACAGAGTCGGCATCAATTCGTACAAATTATAACTTCACGGTGGCCATCTTGGTGCGCCTATTTTGCCCCAGATGTTGGCGACAATCTGCGGGGAGGATGTGCATGTTACATGCTCTGTCCATGTATGTAGAGAGTCTGTGTTATAAGGTATCTACCCGGCTATAGACAAATCAGATAGTCAGTTAATCGTGAGGAATTGCTGGGGTCCATCAGCCTTTAATTTTGTTGTCACTTTGATTATCAATACCACATATGGCTGTAAACAACTCCGAATTCTGTAACAAACAGATTAAGTTCAGGTTTTGAATTGAATACAGCTATTCATGGTACAGATAGACACAAGAAATGAAGAGATGGATCCCACAAATGGCGGACAGATCTCTCCATCACTTTAGTAACTGTATTCATTCACAGTACCAGCCCTTTTCAGTAAACGGTGGTTAAAATAAAACCAAGAACAAAAAAGGAAAATGTTTTTATTTTCTTCATTTCTGTATTCTTCTTGTTATAAAATAAATAGGAATATTAATTAGCCTGTAACTTTAGTGAGAGCATAGCAAAGTGAACGAACGTGCAAAAGATGCAAATGTGAAAAGATTCCTGAAAGGTGAATTTTTTAAGAAGGAATTAAGGCTGATGTGAAAGCCTGAAGTGTTATGTAGCACTTGAAAGAGAGGAAGGTATAAATTTTTTATACATTGAACCACATGTCTCTCTTAAATTGGTTTTTTAATTTTCAAATACTTAAAGGGGCAATCAGAGTTTGACGGAGAATATTAACCTTTTGATCCAGTACCTCATTTACCCCTATGAACTGTTTGTTTACCAGAATATAGAAACACTGAAGAAGTCTCTCATTTTAGAAGAAAGGTTAATTACAATGGAATGAAAACTTCTGAATATGAGTTGGGTAGAAAAACTCCAGAAATAAATTAGTTGTGTCAGGATTTGAAGAAAACCCATTTGAACTTATCCCCCACTTGGAGAATCTCTTTGTACAGCAATAAATGAGTCTCCTTCGCATCCTGAGACAACTACAGTAAATTCTTGGGGAAATTTTAAACAATGTCTATTCAGCAGTATGGTGCAATCGCAATACTTTAAGCAGCAATCAATTTGTAATATGTTGAAAGATGCAGCGTACAAACAAAGACTGTTGAATAACCAAAGTGTGAATAAATCCTGGAGTCTGGAAAACATCTTAACTTTTATTAAAATGTTGACACACTTTATAAATTTAATATACACAGAAACCAATGCTCAGAATTTTCACCTATCCAAAAATGCTTTCCACAAAAGTTGATTTTATTGGTCACATATTGTCCTCAAGTGACATCTGTACATACATAATATCATGAAAACGGCACAAGTACTCCTATCTTTGGTCTAACTCTATTGCTAAAAATAAATCAGAAATAGGGTAAAGTTCACAACAAAAAGGTGATGACCAAGCTGAAAACAATTAACAAAGGTTTTGTTGTTGTTGTGTGGTTTTCAGAATGCTGTGTGCAACATTCATGTTTCTTGAAAGTTTTAGCACAAGTGGGAAAATCTGTTTGTTTCATCCCTGTGGTAATCTTTTCACCCAGTTGGAGTCCAGTGGCATAGCCATGGGGGTGTTTTTTGGGGGGGTTAAAACCCCTCCTATGACCCAACCTTGAAAGGAAAATAATGGCAAAAAAACACCTGAATTTGCCACTTTTTTCCCTTCCCTTAGACTTTTCCCTCATGTCCTGCTCCAACCCTCCTCCCCATGACATAATCCTGGCTACACTAATGTTGGGGTCATTAATGATTATGGTACTTTCCTTTAAATGAATCTTACCATACATAGCTATGATTTATGTGAAAGCAGGGATAATTATGGTAGGTTTTAATTAAACAAGTTGAGAATTCACGTAAGAATGGCTGGGTCTGGCCAGTTTAATGTGACTGTACTTCTTATCTGTTATGGCAACTTACCTACACTTTACACCTTTTAAGAGAGGCAGTTACAATGTATAACAAATGTTGCCAAATGATGCACTGTATAATTTAACCGACAGGGATACAACCAAGTTGTGTGATCTATTGTATCAATCATTCATGCTTTCTTTCTTTCGAGTTTTCCACAATTTTTCAATCTGTTGCAACCAGTGCCATACTTTTCCTTCTAATGTTCCTAAGAGACTCCTCTTATAAAACAGGGAAGTATCTGTTGACAGAATTAAAAGTAAACTACCCTTCGGACAGCTTGCTAATAGAAAGTTGTAATGATTACTTTTCATAAACATGACTGGTTTCTGTTGTTGTTAAGCACTCATAAAGTAGTAACTTAAACTGAAAAACATGTATACAATCTTTTTGATATAATGTTTTATAAGCTACTGAGACTTGCCTATAAAAAGAAATGGTAATTTTCTCTTTCTATCTATTTTGACATTTTGACAGCTAACAACATCCAAACCCTCTTGAAGAAACTTTAGCTAAGTATGACAAGGATCTCTTAATAGTGCTCTTGATCTGTCTTTTATGGTTGCCTGCATGTGTACATATCCTGAAACTAACTTTGAAAATTGCCAACAAGTAGGAAGTTTCTTTCTGGAACACCCAAGGCTACAAAAATGGAAGCAGTCGCATTTTATGAAAATTTAAATAAAGCATTGAGGTAACAAAGATTTGAAATTGTCTGCAGGAAGTAAGGAAAAAAAGGGTGTGAAGAATGTGGTATGCTTTAATAGAATAGGAACTTGAGCTATTCAAATCCTTGCGTTCCAAATTTTCATGTGCTGCAGGGTAACCCTTCAAATGGATGAAGGTATGCGTCAATGAAACAGGAACTTGAGTTTTTTCAAATCCTTACATTCCAAATTTCATATATTAATGAATCTTGAGAGCAAGTGATGGTCTGATTTTAGTTGGACATACTTGGGGTCTATCACCTTTTAATCTTTCAGTTTTCCTCACTTGCCTGCAACATATAAGTTTGTTCACTGAAATTCCTCTTGATTCCATCAATTTTACTCTATATGAGGACCTTGAAATTACATTTAGACAATAAATGAAGACCACTTAAGGTCAATGGACCCCTCTAATGACTCCCTACAGTCACTAAACACAAGCTCTGATAGAATTCTTATGTATTTTGGAGTGGGAAATATTGCATTTAAAATCCTCCAACATAACATTAAGAGTATTAGATTTAGTCATTATGGTATAATTCTATCTCAACAATAAGCACCAGCAATAGCTTCATATTGTCAAAATATTATGCACAAGAGAGCTATGGAAGTTGCATCTTTTGAAATGTTGAAAGTTTGGGTGAGCAACAAAAAACTCAATTTCTATCTGAAGGAAACTTATTCCTTGAAAGGAAGGCTTCTATAATGCCTTATTTTTAACTATATATCATTCTTTGCCAATAAATATTGGTTTCAAAAAGATGAAATTTCCCTGTAAAACAATCTCAGTATTTTCGTTTAAAAATTGGTTAACATTTTGTGGAATATTAAAAGAACGAGAAAGAATTAGAGAATGAAGAACGAGGGTGATGGGAGGACGTTTGCTTGGGAATTGAAATACCTCCCATATAGGTGATGTTTTTTCCCATGATGCACTTGCTGTCTTTCCTAGTAAAGGGAACCGACTGCATGGTCAAATGGTTGGAGCTTCAGACTTCCAGTTGGGCAGACTACTCTTGGCCTTGTCATATCGACGACTTTAAAAATGGAACCTACTGCCATTGTGCTTGGTGCTAATGTATAATCAGTGGAGAAGGGGAAACAAGCCAGTCAGCCACAAATGGAAAAAAGGCTGTGGATGGCTTGACTTGAACCAATTGGTTGGAAACTGGGCCATAAAACTCCCAACTAATGTAACCTTCCCAGTAAAGGATGATATAGACTGAGCTACCTCTCAAGTTGATACACACCACATGATTGACCTGGTGTTAGAGCAACCTCTCCTCACTAGAGTTGCTACGATAATGGGGATATTGTAGATATAATTTTTCCCTGATGATATGGACCCATGTTTTGTCAATATATAACATCGGAACAGAATCAAATGACTAAACCACTGTTAAATGTGTTTTGCTATTGTCTTTAGTCAGTAACCTAATACGATCAAAGACAAATGTCGTAAATTAGATGTATTTCTGATGGAACTTCAAGCTTCAAACTGAATGTTATTGGCTTGGCTTGTGTATACCAGATATATTTGTCCTTGATACAGGCACAGGATATTATTATTAGCATGCTGTTTGCAAATGTTTAGACTACAGTTTTAAATGTGCGATATCATCCTGGAAAGGCTGGGGATATGGATAAATGAAAAATAATTATTGTGGCACCACTACTCCTCACACGGAAGACTTAAACCAATTGGTTAGAAACTGGGCCAGAAAGCTCTCATCTAACTAACATGAGGAATTGGTCACGGTAAAAATATACAGTTGATTTCCTTCCTTGCCCAATTACACAATTTGATGATTTTGGACACCTGATATACCTCAGTTGAACATAGATTACCGAGGTTAGAAAATCAACTTTTTTACCGCAATCGAAACAGCATGAACTATCCTCACCAAAGACCTGGGTTTGAGTTCCAGGTGTAGTCACATCAATGGACTTGGAAATGTAACTTACTGCCATTCTGTGTGATGCTTTGCACAAGCAATGGAGTAGGGAAAACCTCACAGTGTAACACAACTGAGAAAAGACCATGGGCACTGCTTTATTAAACCAAAAGGTTTTAAGTTTAGGCACAAAAAATATTATGCACAAGAAGAGCTATGGAAGTTGTATCTTTTGAGATGTTGAAAGTTTGGGTGAACAAATTATTCATGAGCAACAAACAACTGAATTTTCTAAGGGAAACTTATTTCTTGAAAAGAATGCCTTAGTTTTAATTATCTCTTTATCTATGACACTCTCTCTTTATCAAGTTGATATAAAAATCTTCATTTCTTTAGAACCTCTCTATTTTCACTTCATCTGGTTGAGTATGAATAAAGTACTTATTTTGAAACAACAAAAGCATGGTATTACTTCTGCTGTGGCAATTTGATGGTTGAATTCAAAACAGCTCAAAAAGCAAAACAAAAGTAAAGTTCTAATTTCTAACTGAATTTTATACAACTTCTAAATCTAAATAAAACTTGAAGCAGTAAGATCTTTTTGGCAATTTCTTCCCTTGATAGCCAATAATTTGGAATAAATGGATATACTGTAGGAATGGGGGTGGGGATGCAGAGCAATTAGTTACGATCTTTTTTAGCAAGGAAGGGGTATTGCAGCTGCTTGTATATTTACACTTCTTTTTTTCTTCAAAAGATTGCAAAGAGTACAAAATTTTGAAATTTATCTTCAAAGATCAAATTTAACAACAAGAAGTTTGATAGAACTACCACATGTCTAAAAGAACTCAATGGCTTTTAATTTTGTGCAAAATATTTTTCAATTTCTTCTATATATGTCATATAAATGTTTTAAGGAGCAGTTTCCAAATTACTCAGGAAACAATTTTATATCAAAAAGCATAATTGGCACTCTTTTAGGTCTAATGCTATTATGTTTTACGAAGAACTTGAAGAAAGGACTGTGGTGATAAAGCTTTTTTGTGTTAGGTCCAACGGAATGAAATAATCTTCCTACAGAGATTCAGTCTTTTGGTCCCTTCACCTCATTAAGGGAAAAATTTAAGACTATTATGTTCAGTGAGGCTTTCCACTAATTCTTCCAGTATAATGTGATTTGATACTACTTTAGAACAAGTAATATATTTTTACTGTTAGACCCACTGGATAAAGATACCACAGAAGTGTACCCTATAGAATCATTTATGTTTAGAAACAAATGGCATTGATAATGTCATAAATGAAATGAAGATTCTAATTTGGTGAGTTGTGCAGGGACTGTTGTTGGAAATTGGGACGGGTAGGCTAAGGAACATAATCTGCTCTCCTATGGGATTATAATTCTTCTGATAAATGGTGACAACTGACAACATGGTCAAATGGTATAAGCATCTGTCTTGCAAGGTTATTTTGAAGACTAGGAAAATGGAAGCTACTGCCATAGTGCTTAGTGGGCAGCAGAAACAATGAAATATCAATATGAGCCACAACTGGTACAAAAGGCCATTGCTGGCCCGACTATAAACCAATTGGAGAGAAACTGAACCGTAAAATCTAATCTTATCAACTGATGAATGGTGGCTTAAGGTCGCACATAATGCAAAATTTTAAAGGAAAGTATGAAATGTTTCACCATACCTATAGATGGCTAAGCTCCTTTTACTAATTGAAGTTTTAAATTTTGATTTCAGTTTGTAATTTTCCAATGCAACGAATCAGAAAAAAGTGCTTTCAATTTGGAAAGAACCTTTTGCTTGTGATGAAAAAATTCTGACACAGCTTTGAAAAAGTCAGAATTTCAGGTTGTTCTATGAGAGCAATCATACCCCATCACTTTGTGGGCCCCATATTGGTGAAATCGCAGAATCCAAAAACTTGTTAACACTAGTCAGTTACCATCCACAAACTTTTAACCCATTTGTGGGTTCCTATGGGTCACAATGGTAAAAATTGCTCAACCCACAAATGGTTTCTCTTGATTCTGTAAATCTTACCCCTTGAATTTGTCACTAGACAAGCTTGTATCCAGGGAGGGAACATTCCCTACATGAACTAGAATCCACCTGACATGCATTCCCCTTTTCTTGCTCTTATTCGACCTGCCAATGTCAATTCGGGTAAATGGCAGTGTTGTAATCGAGTCACTAGATTAGTGACTCGAGTCACCAGTTTTCAAACTTTCAAGTGACTCAAGTCAAGTCATTGACTTGAGTCACTGTACTATTTCAATGGGGAAATTACTCCTGAATTTTATTGAGTCACTATCATTTTGAGAGGAAGTGACTCGAGTCATGACTTGTTACAACACTGGTAAAAGGATCAGGGCACCTTATTTGTTTGATTTGTTATAGCTATTGGCCCAGCACAGCTTTTCACTGTGTCATGAATGGGTGACTTTCGACATTACAAGTTTTCAGGAGTCAAGATAAGGTTCATGTCTCCCAGGAATTTGAGCTGCACGGAGTTAAGAGGATCAGTTGTGGTTGAAATTTTTCTAAATTCTGACTAATGGACATTTTTCCTAACGCATAGATTTACAAGCTTTTTCAGTAGAATTTTACATTTCTAGCTTAACTCTGTACTGCGTTCAAACTGAAACCCACCTGGTTGCTGCTTTAATAATGAAAGGTGTACCTATACAGAATTGAACTTTCCAAAACTGCAAGTCCGTTTAAAAGCACTCAAAAATACTTCATGCAAATGAGACTAAAATGTCCTTCAATTTGGAAGAAAAAAATGTAATTCATAAACAAGGGAAAGTAAGACTATTGTGTTCAAAACGCAAATATGAAAACGCTTGAGAAGTACTTTGCCTTTCTAAGTTTCTCCATTGCCTTTTTAATTTGTCTAAACTGTAAACTATTTTTTTTTTCATGCTCTTCAAAAACGCAATGTGATTACCTCATTTCATTTTCTTGCTACCTTATCCAGGCTGATTCATTTTCACTTTTTGTCCCATTTGGCTTTCTAATTTTTCCTTGAGGTGAATAATTAAGCGTACAAACATTGTCATTTAAAAGTCCATAGAGAGCGGACCTCTTCTGCTTTCGATGTATTGTATTAATATTTTGAATAGGAGAAGTGAAAGACAGTATCATAGGCCGACACTTAAATTATTCAAGCTTACGTGTCCCATCCTGTTGAAATGCTTACATGTACCCTTGAAAAAAATGTATAAATATAGAAAATAGAACTTTCATAAGCTCTCTAATTGGGACACAAGAAAAACACAATCTCAAATATTATGATTAGTTTTATGCTAAAGTTACTGTAAGGTTTTATGCAATAAAATTAGGTGGCGCCACGGACTTCCTATACATGGACAGAGCATACTGCACTATACATTGTTGCTACCGTTTGTGTGAGAAAAAGTGCACCAAGATAGCCGTCTGGCATGGTTTTGTGTGAAAGCTTGGACTTGCCCAAGTATACTTTCATATTTTGCAAGAAAGTTGAAATATTTTTCAAAATACGGCAAGGCAAGGTCAAATTCCCTTCACCTATTGCAGGAATATGATATTGTTTCCCATTTAACTGTTGTTTTAAATATTACAGAGTCATCGTCAAATCTGACGATATTTAGCTTCACGGCTGCCATCTTGGTGTGCCTTTTTTGTCCCAGCCGGTGGCGACCATCTACGGATAGGATGTACACGTTACATGCCCTGTCCATGTATATAAGTTGTCAGTTAGATTTCTGACAGCGCAGTTAGCCTGTTTTCTTTTCCTTTCAAATCCATGTTGTATTCAGATAAAAAAACAGCTCATTTCCTTTTACCTTGATGTATTGGTTTGCAATTTATAACTGATAGGCTCCTACTTACCCCCCCCCCTTCCTCCTCCACTGATAGACTCCTATTACTCTCCCACCTCATTTGACACATAAATTTCTGTAGAAACAAACAAATCTTTTTCTGCACCCTCTCCCCTTTCCCCATCCTTGTCCCTTTGAATTTGATGCAGAGCAGAGATTTGGAATGATGCTATTTTGGTACTATTACTGAAAAGATCAAAATTTGAATAGAATTCTGAAGTGCAGCCAAACTATTTCTGGGAGCAGAATAATGGACTCAAATGGAAAATCAGTGACCAGATATCATCACTGAAATTTAGTGCAATGACTGTTGAATATGGGGTTTTACAGTTCAGTTTCTAACAAATTGGTTTATATGTCAGGTTAGCTCACTAGCTTAATTTTTGTCTTGCATTGGTTATGCTGGCCACCAAGTACAATGAAAGGTTTCATTTTGAAATCTGGAGTCAAATTCCACTCCAAGTGAGATTGCTCTTACCACTTGACCAAACAGTCTCTCTGCCACTCGTCAGAAATTTTCTCCTCTGTATTAGGAAACAAATCTTGCTGCAAAATTGTTAAAGTTTGAAGCGTACCATTTTCCTTCCGAACAGGGATAGGTGTCTTGACTGAGACTATATGTCTAATTGAACTTTACTTTGTTTGGAATACTGCCATGCCAATTGTGCCTCAATGACTTGTTTTCCCTACTACATTGCTTATGTTGAGCACTAAGCATTAGGTTCCATTTTTAAAGTCTTCAGCAGTGGCGTAGCCATGGGGAGGGTTTTGGGTGTTAGACCTCCCCATGACCCAACCTTGCAGTGCAAAAAACACCTAAAATAGCAGTTTTTTCTCTCTATCCCTAGACTTTTCCCTCATATCGTACCCCAACCCCCCATGACTCTAAAACCCTCCCCATGACACAATCCTTGCTATGCGCCTGGTCTTCAGTATGACCTGACTAGAACTAGTTTTTCTTTCCTCCCAGTGCAAGTTGGATGCTGTAACCATTTGACCAAACAGACAATCTACTACTCCGAAATCCCCTCCTTCCCAACCCCTGCCCCCATTGTGTTAGGAAACAAATCTCCATGCAAAAATGTCAATGTGGAAGCATGTCCTCCATTTTGCTTCCTAGCAGGAAAAAGTGCAATAATGTTGTGGCTGAGACTACAGGTGTGGCTGTACTTTATTTTGCTTGGAATACTTCAGACTTATGCAGGAAGAGCTGCACCTAGTCACTCCTGTGTGATCTAATACCAGTCTTCTAAATAAGGGTGATATGTTGTAAACTGAAAATTTATGATTCATAGACTAAACATGAAGTGAAACTTGCAAGAAGAAGCGTTTCATCCACACTTATGTTAGCAAATGACCTTGCATGGGTTTATTCTGCAACTTGCAGAACACAATATGTAAATATAAATATGAGTATATTTTATTTCCTGTATCATTCTTGTTACATTTATAGTTGAGTGCTACGATTTACAGTAACTTCCTCGTATACAGAAAAGTATCTTCAATTGAGTACATTAGTTAAACAATAATTTGAAAGGCACAAGATTTATTGTCTATTATTTTCTAAACATATAAACATGCCAAAATGACTTGCTATAGGCCCACCTTTGAAAGAATGATCTACTTTCTTCTTACCCTTAAGAAAAGTTATTATTATGAAGGCAAGAATGTTCAAGCATAAATGCACCTAAATTATTGTCAGGTACTGGTGGCTCCTTCTGACTGGTTCAAAAGTGACACAGAATTATTTTTTTTTCCTGTCAATCAAAATGCGTACATGTACATATAGCCTATAAACAAAAGGATGTGAAGTTACACATTGGGGTAGTGTGAGGAACAACATTTGCCACAACAGACACCTTTTCCCCATTTTGAAGTGTTTTAAGGGCAAGAGTGGTCGTCTCAAACTTATTTTAAAACAACAACTAAATCTCACAATTTTGTTCTTATTTCTCCTACAGAATCTTTCATAACATTTAAAGACTTCAATTTTGCATATTCAAGGAAAACTAAGCAGTTACTCCTAGTTAATTTCACATTTTAAAAGCAAAAATATTGTCACATAAAGAGCCAGTCATAAAACAGGACAGTCTTTGACACTATTTCAAATTGGGTTGAGGGCACTCAATATACATCTTCAATATACATCTGTCAATGTCGAGTATAAAGACTGGAAATGTCTGGAGGTGAACATTCTAGCAAGATGTGCTTTTATCATGCCTTTGTTCCCCTTTAGTGTTTGAACCAAGGATATTAGGTGCATTATCTTTTCAAATATTTGCAGCACTCACTCATACTCACACACACCTTAGCCATCCTCACCGGCACTCACTCATCCACACAGACCTTAGCCATCCTCACCCTGTCAACCCTGCTGTCACATCTAAGCTTGCAGCTGCATCAGCTACGTTTTGTTGCTACACAATTTTTAACAGGATTAAGTTGGCCTGATAATGTAATGTGTGCAGTGACAAATCATAGCTGCAGTTTGGCTGAAGAAGCTGTGGTTTGGTTATTTTGACTTGGTACCTAGCAACACCAACATAGTTTATGCATTCTCTTATGACCACTACTTACCAAAACAATGTGAAGTGTTATTTGGTAAAATCCTCACTATGTGTAAAACAAAACTTACAGAAATTTGATTGTTGCTGTACTCTTACAGTGAAATAGAAATGTGTCTTTTTTCTTTCTTTTTTTTTCTGTCTGCCTCTTTTGAAAGGTACATTTCACATGTCTGGAAAAAGTCAATATAAATACCATTTCTGAATGTATTAAACATGTGAGGCACTTCCAAAACTAGTCGGTCCTAAACAAGGTGATGAAATAATGAAATAAATTTGAGTTGAAAATATGATACTTATTGCTTGACATTTTTGCTGCCAAGCCATACTTTTTTGACCAATAAGAAGAAATGTCACTTGTAAAGAAAGTCTCATGACTGTTCAAGTGCTTATGTCAACAACATGTGTAGAAAATCACCTGTTAGTGAACAGCCTCAAAGACATTTTATTGCATTGCATTGCATTTTTTAAACAAACACAGTGTGAAAAGTGATTTGTTGCTGTAGCTTAAACACTTTCCTATTTGAATGCAGCACCTATTGTACTTTCAATTCTTCCACCCCTCCCTAACCTATGAAAATAACTTCCCTCTGGTGTGATGTCATATTGTGGGATCTTCAGCCTGATTCGCTCATTTATTTCCCTCAGCATTGGAAAATGATAAGTAAATGAGTGATCCATCACTACATCCTCAAAATAAATTTTTGTAACATTTATCACATTTGGAAGATACATCATATCAGCATTAGCTTTTTGCCCTGTCTCCTTGACTTTATGGGTTAGATTCCTTGTAACGATGAAGAATGCCTCAAGTCCAGTCCGGCATGTTAAAGTTGTGTGAATATGTACATTTGTGTATTGTACAGTATATCACCAAACAATAAAATGCATTTAACTTCACATACCCTCTGTAGTGCAGTAGCTCATACCTATTCTTTCCCCCTTCCCCCCAGCTTTCTTTGGGAAATACATCCCCTCTTTAATCACTTTCACTATTGTCGACAGTCCAGGATAAAATCTTCTTGACCCCCACTGACCCGTCCAGTCATCTGAAACTTCCTTCTTAATCTTTTACAAAGTTGAGATATGCTCTCACGCGATGTCTTCCAGACCATCTCAAATTCCAGCTGGTTGCAGCGAGATCCGTACTTTTCCTTTAACAATTCTAAAACAAAACAAAAGAGATATATTTTAATCTCTATATAAAACGCTAATCACTTTTGTTTTGTATTATAGGAATGAAAGTTGACCAGAAATTTAGAAAGCAATTTTCCAGAAGGAAAGTGAAAATGAGCCCTGTTTTAAGATTTTTTTGTGATAATTTATAATATGATTACATATTTTATTGTTATTGTATTGTAAACAAAACTGATTTTCTGTGTCAATGAGTTTTTTTGTATGTTGCCAACCTAACACACACACAAAAAAAACTTAAAAAAAAAACTTTTGAAATATTAACAATATCTATACACTGCACATTGGTAAGAACAACAGAAAGCTTATACAGAAAGGGTTGTTGTTGCATCAATACCTAAATTTTTATTTGAATTTTTGGGGACTTTTTTTTTTTATGATACATCACATCTTGGGAAGCTATGATTGTAGAACTCTTATTTCATTTAATTTTTACTGTTTAATCCTTTATGCTGTCACCCCCTGTGAGCTGGGGGTTGTAGAATATGCCTATGGTATTTCCTGCCTGTTGTAGGAGGTAACTAAAGGAAAACCAAATTTGAACTGGAACCACACTAGAAAATAAATTTAAACTTCAAATTTTAATCCAGTTGACTGACACTATATAACACATTTGTGTGTTGGGGTTTCGTGAAATCTCATCTAACTATTACTGACTAACTAACTAACTAACCTTTGTGTTCATTGCATGTAACGGATAAGTAATCACTGCTATTATATTATGATTCATATTCAGCTCTAAATTCAGGTGAGGTTTTGAATTACTTCGTTATGCACTCTGCCATCCCCTTACTGTAACTTTGCAGGCATTCTGTCTAGAGTTATTAACTATTACTTGGATTAATTATTGTTGGAATCTGTTCCATTATGACTACGAGGACAGAACACTTGAAATCTCTTCAAAGGGCCCTCCCTACCTTCTTCAACCTTCTCCCCCTCCCCCCAAGAATTCATACCCTCTCTATCTTTCCACAGTTCCGTTGGCACTCTTGTCAAAGGAGTAGAACTCCCTTAAACATCAACTGTGAAGAAGCTCAAATTAGTTGAATTTCATTCCAAGACCAAATGTTGTATCTCATATGTAAGGCAGGCCAGGGCCCTTTTTTTCAGTTGTGGCTCATTGACTTGTTTTCCATACTCCATTGCTTATACCAAGCAATCTAAAAGTTTGGATAACACCCTTATTGTAGAAGTAGTACTGTATGTAGCTTTGCCATTTTGGCACAGGTTGAAACAGATATGATTACTATACCCTATAAGTTACAAGTTTAAGGCCTATCCAACAAACTTTTTATACTAGATCTTTAAAAAAAAACCATAAAGTGGTCTTCCAAGTACAAACAGCTCTTTGTTTTTCTTTTACTGTTTTAATAAAATTCAGTGATATGTTAAAACCTTTCTTGAAGATTTACATTAATATCTTTGCACATACTGTCCACTAACTAACAACAGCAATTTAGGTTCATTTTCAGACTTTTGCCTGTTATCTATTTTTTTTTAAGTTACATATTGTGAATCACATTTTAAACTTAATTCCAAGATGACTGTTACATGCTGATATTACATTTAATGACTGAGGGTTTGCATTATTTCTGGCTTCCAAGGAGGCGCTGGGGGTGGGGGGAGCTGAGATGCATCACATCCTAGGATTTCTGAGACTACTTTTGAAACTGCCCAGTCATAGCTAATCGTATTTTGGGGAAGTAAAACGTTGAACTCAAAATATTTGTGGATGGCAAGGTGAAGGGGAGAGGGGTGTGATAACCTGAATTCCTGGCTTTTGGGCCCTTTTGACTGCTCTGTCCATTACACTATCACAATAATCTTGAAACTTCTCACTCCAGTAATTACAAAACAGGTGAAAATACTTATATTTTTGATCCCTACCTTTTATCTTTCTCATGGATACATGATTTAGTGGATTTTTACTGTTCCTCCCAGTCACTGATGATTCAATGAGGACCTTGGTTCCAAAGATGCAGTAGCGGGCCAGGGCTATGGCTAGTCTAGGGGCCCCAGCGTAAGGGGTCATTTGGTCCCATCTGCCATCATCCACCACTTCTCGGATAAGTGCTGCAAAATGAATAAATGATTGGATTATTTTAGTTAGTTTCAAATCGAATGCTTTCTAGGATTGTCAGTGGATTGCTTCAAATCAAGACAGCATGTAAGGAGGAAAAATTGCTGCAGCGGGATAATGTCTATAGTCCCCCATCTCAATAACCCCCGTCTCAATGGTCTCCCATCAATAGTCCCTGTCTCTTTGGTCCCCTGTGTCACTGTTCCCCTGTACCATTGGTCCCCTAACCCTAAACCCAGGGGGACTAATGAGACCAGAGACTGTAGAGCAGACCCTGCTGCAGCAATGACATTTTTTCTTATAATTTCAGAGAGACTTGAAAGTCACAGTGAGGATGCCCTTGAATGCACTAGAACAAACTGAAAAAGAAATCTTATGTAGACATAATTGTTTTGAGGGTATGAACTACTTCGTAGACAATTCAAAATGAGGAAAACTGATAAACCTTATTATCATTTTTCAAGAAAAAAAAAAAAAATTCTTCAACAGAAACGTGACTTCTTTGAATCCCATGAGTGATTTGTTCATCTGAGCACACTTTGTTAAGTTAGAGTATTTCAGGAGAGAAAAATATGGTTCCTTTTTGTTGAGAAAAAGAAGACAGTGTATTTCAGTATTTTGAAACGGATATGCAACAAACACAAAACAAGAAACTTTTGGGATGGTATTTTTTGCCTGGCTCTTTCATAAGGAACATAACCTACTTAACAGTCTGCAATTCATTGTTGCTGTCCTGTTTGCTAACATGGTATTTCCCTCATTCCAAATGTGTTTCTTACAGGGCACTTCAATGGTACAAGGAGAACAAGGTCAATTTCCAAGAATATGAAAAGGGATGTGGGGGTGTAATGGTATGCAAAAAGGGAATGAAACAAAATGGGTGGTCATTGACTTGGGGTGTAAAACTATGGTTGCAAAACTCATTTGCTGAAAGATACAATGAGGTAGGTACAGTAATATTAAACATGCTTAGATGTTAATAGAATAGTCCAGAACCAAACGTATGTTTGATATGTTACAGAGGAACATATTCTTAGCATTCCAGTAAAGTTTCATTGATTTCCCATGTTGGATTCTCAAGATATTAGCAATTGAAGTTGACACATTTTCTATGAAAAAAGAACTTGAAGCAAGCTGCTGCGATGTAATGGATTCACATTGTTGGCCAATGTTTTGTTTTTCTTTTATTTTTCTACTTGTTAGTTTGTTCTTGGATTGATAAGGGATGTTATCTTACCCCTAAGGCACATGGAAGTTACTTAAAATCCCATTGCTCAGGATACACCAATGATATTTATGTATAAAATTTTGGCCTATAAAATTGGGTGGTAAATAATAAATAAATACAAACCATTGGCCAACAATGTGAAGCCATGACATCATGCCTGCTTGCTCAAGTTCATTTTATGTAGAAAATTTGCCACATTCAATCGCTAATATCTCGAGAACCGAACATGGGAAATGAATAAAAACTTTCACCAGATCGCTTAGAATATGTTCCTCTTTAACATATCAAAAATGAATTTGGCTTTGGACTACTCTTTCAAAGGGTAAATGCAGTGACCCCAACTTGAATTAGTACAGAAGACTTTCCTGTTCAATGATTGGCTCTTACAAATCACGTGACAATAGTTTTTTTCTCCACAGTTGTGTAATTCATCAGGAAAAACTGTTTGGTTTACCTTGAATATGCAATATAGAGGTCCAAAAAAACTATGAAAGATTCTTTGAAGAGAAATAAGAAGAAAATGGTGTGATTTAGCTGTTGCCTCAAAATAAGTTGGGGGGCTGGCTGTTTCCCCCTTTATTAGAGTGAAATGAGGGTGTATGCCGAGTACTCTTAAACTGATATTTTACCAAATGAAAAACAAAACAAAAACAACAACAAAAATAAATATGTATACTGTACCATCACTCTCAGGTGTTCCAAGAAGAGGCAACTCCCTGAAATCGACTGCATCCAAGGGTCTTTCCTGTCCATTCATCCCCTCCCCTAGGTTATCGTCAGTATCATCCAGGGGGTCTGGGGAATGTTCGTCATTACTCAAGGGTGAAGTTGTTTCCATGTTTCCATTACTGCTAGGGGTGTGGTGATGGTGGTGAGGTGACGAGACTTTGGGTTGATTGTTATTTATTGCCGGTGGAAGTCGGTCTATTATTACTTGCAACTGCCCGTGAATCGTTTCCATGTGTTGAGAGAGTTGCCGCATCTGGCAGAAAAGAAACATGCAACGCAAAGATGTTTAGCAACTTTCTTACTCACTGGGACTGTTTCATGCGGAGGCTTATTGTTGTCACGGAAATAAAAATCTTTTCGAACGGACGAAAATCTTTTGTTATGTTCCTATGGTATACATAGGGTGATAGGAGGTAGGTGAGGACTGAAAAAGATTTTTCGTACGCTTCATAAAAAAATAATAAATAAAAAAAAGTCGAACGTTCCAAAAAATAAATCGTACGGTCTATATAGGCCACACCCTCCGCAACAGAACACTGCGGCGATGTCAGCTACGTTACCTCATTTGTCCCGGCTTAAGCGCCATGTGTGGAGAGAGAACGAAGGAGGACAGAGACGAGATGACACGCACCGTGCACAGTGCCGAAATGATAAAACGTTATCATCGCTTTGCCAAAGCAGGATTCGGACCTGTAATTTATCACAATTCACAAGTCCGGCGCATTAGCCGCTAGAAGTACAATTAAATTATTTGAAGTCATTCTGAAATGTTCTACAGATGTGAACATTAAATAAATATATTTGAATTTGTCGTACAGCTTCCACCTACGAGTCACTCTTGAGTATGACACCACGACTTGTTTATCTCGTGTCTTTGATATTTTACTTCACTGCATACTTGGGGAATCCCCGCAATAGCAAAAATTTGTGTTCACGATGTACGTTTTATACTTTCACTTCTCATATCATATCGTTTTGAAGGTGTTTGAAAGAAAGCAACATTCCCGATGAAGATTTACTTCTGTCAACGAAATTCATTCAGACATGGAAGGATGGAAGGGAGAAGGGAGAAAGGGGCAAAAAGTTTCTGCAGAATTTGGATTAACTTGGTGATTGAACAATGCGAAAGCGAGACCTATGACATTTAAATTTTGGAAATGAAAACTTTTATTGTCATAGCGCGATGTGTTTCAAGAAAAGAGTGCAAAGGGATGGGACAATGTGAAACCGAAATTGTATTACTGATTGATAAGTTTTTCAAGTAGGCGGGATTGAAACGGCCCACAATAAATTCCATACATTGGGCTTAATAAACTATATCAGACAGAAAAGGAAGAGGATATTCGTTTTCCATCTGTGGGGCAGGAGCGCATCTGTACTAAAAGTGCTTGCTAATACTTCGGCGAATTAACAAGCCGGGGGGGGGGGGGCGGCTAGTCACCAAAGGGATCCAACGTATTCAACGATAGAACAGCAATATAATAGCCCAAATGCCAACAGCAGAGCAAGTGTTGGACTGAGCTCTTATCCCCCGTCTCCCCAGCCCCCGTCTCCGTGGTCCTTGCAAGATAAGAAGTAACAGAGGCGAAGTGAACACTCTAAAATCAAAAGAGTGAACTTAGTCACTCTTTGACAGAGTGAAAAGTGTGAATTCGCTCCATTAGAGTGATAATTCACTCCAAGAAGATTGAAATTCACTCCAAAAAGAGTGAAATTTCCCTAAAACGAGCGAAGTTTCACTCTTGATGGAGTGCCCACAGTGATCGCTCGTAAAAAAAGAGTGATCATTGCAGGCACCCGTGGAATAGTGAATTTTCCCTCTTCCTCTAGTGAACTTCACTCCTTTTGGAGTGAATCTCACTCTTCTTGGAGTGAATTATCACTCTAGTGGAGTGAATTCACTTTTCACTCTATCAAAGAGTGACTAAGTTCACTCTTTTGATTTTAGAGTGAAATTGACATTTACTCACCTCTTTGGTCATCTCTTGGAATATGTCTCGAAGAAGTTGATTGTTGTCTGAGTCGTTCCTCTGTGGTTCTGGTCTGCCCTCCGAGTGGTCGGCGATGTCTTCGTTTACGTTGTAGTTATCTGGCGGATCGATTTCAAGCTCTGGTAGGAAATCCTCTTCATCGAGTTCGGACGGGTAATACAAAGGTGCAACTATCTCTTGGCGTTGCATTCGAGCAGCCATTCGCCTCCTATTGTTTACTGCATTTACCGTCCGAACATTCGAAAGAGCAGATGGTTGAAGTTTGTACAGTCCACTACGCATTAAAGATCGCAACTGAGCGTTTCGCGCTGCGCGCATCATCTGCAGGGAACGGTGTCCCTTATTCGGGATGGACCTGCCCTGAACCCTTTGGAATTGGCTAGGAACCCTACCATTTGGGTGACTGGAGAGGGGATGCGGTTGCGGCCTAATGTCCTCGCGGTGCTGCGATTTTGCGAAAGAAGCATCATGCCTGACTTTGAAAGGTATGGGTGTACTGTTACTTGATGGCCGATGAAAAACAACTGACGGCTTTCGAGGTGCTCTGGAAACTGCGGCTTGCGACCTTAAGTTTGCTATCTTCCCTATCGCTTTGTTTAACCGAAACTGTTGGTTTGCGCGCGATTTTGCGTCATCCTCGATCCTTTGTGAAGTATACGATTCATAACTCCCCGTCATGAGCTGTGGACTAGCGGATTTGGTTAGTCTCTCACTCACATGATACTCATCACTCGGTCTCTGGCTGGTAACTCTCGGTGGCGGCGTTACAGTGGTCATTGTCTTTGACGAACTCGAAGGTTTTCTTTCCGTATATTCCTCGTACGATGGATCGTCGATTTCAATTTTAATTATCGGACTAGACTGTTCTTGTTTTTCCTCCTTTTGCTGTTCCGCGCTTGTAGGTGTCCTCCCGCGCAAGGCGGAAGGCGACGTCAGCGAAGGCACTGTGGTCGAAATTACTGTGTTCAAGGAGGAAGATGTAGATGGCGGCGACGAAACCGTCACCTTTAGCACATGTGGTGTTGCGAGAATGGTAGGAGTGACCACTGCGGGTAAAGAAGAAGACGTGGCTTTATTGTCCTGTGTGATCTGCATAAGGGCGCCTGGAACCGTAACCTGTGGGAAAATGAAAAAAAAAAAAATGGCACAAATATAATTATCGGAAGTGGGGAAGTAGATTCATAAATGACTAAAAGTATAGAGGCTTTTCATACAAAGTAATAATACTCTCTGTAATCCATGTTGGGGTACAAGAGACACGATTCTTCCAAGAATATGTACCGACCGCGTATACCACAGTGCACACTTTGAAGAGCGTTCAGGACAGTCATGTGTACCTGGCGCTGACCTCCAGTATGGCGGATCTGTGACGTACTTGCAAAACCTCTGTAGACGAATCCGGGCAGCAAGTGATTGTCTGATTTCAGTCGGCCGTAACTAAGGTCTATCACCTTTTAACCTTTCAATTTCCTTGCTTCACTGAATCATGGATGGTTGTACACTAAATTGTTTGTTTATTCCTTCAATTTTACCGAATATAATGGTTTGAAATTCATGTAGACAATATATGAAGACTTTTTAAGGCTGATGGGCCCCAGTAAACACGAGCGCTGATCGGATTCGTCTATGGGAATGACAAGGGTTTCTCTTCAATGTACGGTTTGAAAATCTTGAGTATGAATACAGTTCTTTGTGGGATGGGGCGGGGGTGGGGGCTGAAACCAACAAGTGATATTGAGATATATGGCGCCAATTTATTGAAGATATCAGCATTTATCATCTCATTAAAATCTTCTGATATCAGGTGCATCCAATTAGAAAGCCGCCCATAACCTGCGTATCACTGGGCTTGCAACTGTTTACCGCTAACCATGGTAAGGGTAAGGGTAAACAAAATAGGAAAATTAATGCAAGTGTCCTCCAGGAAATGAGCCGCCGTTAATCTGACTACTAGTTGTCTGCCCAGATTTATTTTTACCAATAGGGTCGGGTTGGAGTATGTGGCACAGCAACGTTATTAAAAAAAACTTTCATGATATTTAGCCAATACGTCAACGAAGGGACGAGAACAGGCGTCGTATTGCCCCTCCCTTTTTTGCAGGCTCTTCGTGCGTCGGACATTAGTGAACTTTAGATTGCACGACGCGGACTTCAGCTACAACGTAATGACGTCCGTCACCTTCTGCGTTGCCCCGGCCATTTCACAACTTGTCCTAGCGGTATTCCGTTGAGTTCGAAAACGGCAAAGGCGAAAATGACGTCACGTCGTTGAAGATGAAGTCCGCGTCGTGAAATCTAAAGCTCGCTATCATCCCGGAGGAGCGGGCAGATAGTAATTGATTTAGGGCTGCGTGGACGTAACTAGTTAATGTACAAGACCACTACTTTGATGAAAAGTGAATCCATTTTATGTTGAAAAATCTCACTTTCGCTTTGTGTAGTAGAACTGTAATGGACAAAACCGTGTCTCGAAAGACATGCTTAATTTACCACACCCTTGTATACACTTCTTTCTTTTTATACTTTCAATATATTTCCAAAAATAACAAATGACAAAATTTGATCAAAATAAGTAGTATGATGTGATGATGGAACAGCCGAATAAAAAAAAATCTTCGTTTAAGGTTGATTTGCGACTGGTGCCCTAACTTTGCAACAATCAGACAATATATAGGCTACATTTTGAAGTAACTTATCATGTGATATTCAAATTAGTTGCCTGTCCGGACAGTATTGCAAAGGTGCGGACTTAGTTCATACTTTTTACACCGAAAGAGTGAACTCAGTCACTCTCTACAAGAATGAAAATGTGAAGTCACTCTATTTGTAAGTTCACTCCAAGAAGAGTGAAATTCACTCCAGGAAGAGTGAAATTCACTCTTTGACAAGTACCTACAATGATTACTCTTTTTGAGAGAGATCACCGCTGGCGCTTCATTGATGAGTGAGACTTCACTCTTTTTGGAGTGAATATCACATTTCTTGGGGTGAGTTTACACTCAAATGTAGTGAACTCAGTTTTCAACTCTACTGTAGAGTGAAAAAATGTTTTTAGAATTTCAAGGAGTTGATAAGATTGCGGAAGACATCTCACATAACATCGTCAAATGAGCTCGATCGGCCTGACTTAATGATTCATTCATTATAATTTATTCCGCAACCCACAAAGTACATTAGTTAGTAATAAACTGGTATGAAATGTTATGGGCATATATATACTATGCCCGTTCCTATCCACTCCACCCACCCATCCGCATACTTTTTGCAAGTCGATTATCTCCTATGATATCACCGATACTATTTTTGCTCTTATGGCCAAAGCTCTAAATCGGCCATGTTGCTAAATCAGCGAGGCGCAGATGTGAAAACGTGGCCCCAATGATACTCTATACCAGTCACAAGTCAGACAGTAGTGCTATATGCACACCCTTTAGCAGCCAAACCAGGTATGGAAGGGGGCAAAAATTTTTCAGATGGGAAAAATGTGTCAAAATTCAAATGTATTAAGGCAATGGGAAGTCCAGACTCCTTTAGGAGGGAGCGAAAAATAATGGGACTTTGACCCCGTCCCTCTCATCCTGCCCTTCATTCTGACGTGATTACAAGATAGATCAAACTTGGAGACTACGGTTATGAAAGTGGGGTTTCCCTCTGATCATCTGACCTACTGAGCACACCCTTACACAAACTGACATAAACAGGGCATAATGTAATTAGTTGATAACCAACTGACCGAGGTGTCAAACCGGTTCTGGGAATTATATTTGGTACCGGTATTGTGAAATAGCCGGTTTCGTAGAGTAAGCGATTGGGGGTTTCACCTCTTTATAGGCGTTGGCTTTACTGCTGAACGGTATCGAAAGGTCAGTTTCATTTTCTCGTATCCGTAAAAATGCTCTCAGTTAAGCAATACTAATAAAGCTTGGACCAGCCGTCAGACTATTCCAAAGTCAGGCTTATTGTCTTGTAACAAAGGTTGCAGGAGGGACCCGGTACAGCTTTCCTTGAACAGGAGTCTTTTTAAAATCACTTTACGGGCACACTTTCTTAGGTGCATTTGACCATGTTATGGCAACGCCCTGTTAAGACCTGCAATTGGCTATCCTGTTACAATTTGAATCCCCCCCCCCCCCCCCCACTCGTTCTCCACCATCCTTCATAGAAATATGTAAAAATGATTTGGAAGTGAGGATTGTGTAAAAAGCCATTTGTTATTGGTTAATTAAGCGCGGAAATGTCCACCAACAATGAAGTTCTAATCCCAGTTTTTGGACGTATTCAAAGTGTGAGATATTACGAGGCACTTCGTCGCCAGGCTGTGCATTTTGAAAATTAGGTATGGAATCTTGATCAAAGCCATAGTATAATAAATTTTGATACTGATCGATAAACAAATTGTGAATGCATTGACTATATCAGACCTGAATAAAGGTACGGCAATTTTTCAAGCACATTAGGTAGAAACGCAACATAACACGTTTGTTTCTTATTTCCTAACTATACAATCGTAGCCGTGTTAAAATGCATAGATGGTATACATGGAGTCGTTGCTTATAGGCGTACGGGAATAATTTTTGCGGGGAGGGCAAAAGCAAATTTTGCCCGGATAATGGCACCCTTTATCATGTTTTGCCCAACTGTTTTTGCCTTAATTGGGAGGGCGAGTGCCCCCTGCACCTCCGCGTCGTACGCCTGAGTCGCTGGGGAAAATCAATGACGTAGATGGGTTGCTTTGGAAGTTAGTGGTATCATTCTGTACAGCATAAAGACTTTAGGAATATTCAGTAACATCAACAATGACTCTGTAAAATCTTACTTTCAAATGTCCGAAGGTCCTTAGCTTCCCAAAACACAAGCTACACAATCATGGGCGTCAGCTATTAGATGGGGAGGGGACAGGGGACACGTCCCCCGCTTTTTTGGAAAACACCCATTGACTTTAAAATTTACCCAATAAGTGTTTTTGACTATATTAAAGTGGTGATGTCCATTTTACATTCGAGTAGAGATTGACTCTACTGTATACAATAACATACATCTGTTGAAGGAGAAATGTGAGAATAAGAAACACGGCGTGTCATAATTCCAATTACGACACCATAAGGGCAATGCAGTAATCTCCTAGTCAAAGCCTCCCACAGACGCCCCCACTCCCGAACCAGATATACCCATCGTGAAACTTACATATTTTCCACAGAGATATTCTTAAAACTCTAAGCTTCCGTGGGTCCCCTAAACGCCCACTGGAATTCTGTCGCTGGACCCCGGCTGACGGACCCCGTTTCCTTTGCCCCCCCCCCCTTGAAACCTGGTTGCCGTCACTTTGATTTTTCTTTTATACCGCATTATCCAGTACATCGTGGTACTTGGCACCAATCTCTGTACATGACCTCCATGTATTCCTGTTATTTTATATTCTACCTCTCGTTTCCGTTCATTTCTTTTGGATAATTATGAAATATTCCTTTCGAATTGCGACAGCTTCCGGTGTCGATGTAAAGGTTATTAAAACTGAAGAAATCTGTAGATTAGTCGCTTTATACTATATAGGTCAAATTACTTCTTAAACCTCGACGTCACATTGAAACGTTTTGATATTTTCAAAAGTGTTGCCGTCTAGAAGTTGGACTTGTTTAAGGAGATAAACGATGTCAACATTATGATTACAAATAGCCTGAGCTACCGCTCGTCGCATACACCCCATATTAGAAAGCGTGATTTTATGTATAGTCCATTCTTTTATAGTATACTAGTTACTCAAATCGCTCAGTCCCAATCCCATGGTGTAAATGTCTCTTTACCGTCCATAAACAAGTTCATAAACAATGTAACTGTAACTAGCAGAGGGGTTAAATACAGATTGACTAACTTACCTAGTTATTCGTTAATGTGAACCTTTGGTGGAAAATTTGGAGATCGAACATAGGGAAGGGTTGACTTTCGTATCTTTATATGCTGGTTATTTTCTGAAGATGTTTCTTGCAGTCAAAGTAAGTCATCGTTTAACAATCGAAATCAATCCACGAGACAGCAATTCAAAAGACCTTTGGATTATAATACAGCACATTCGTCGGCCTAATTAGTGCAATTACCGGGTTGATGTGATTTCTACACGTTCTGAAAGTATTCACCACTCCGCGTTCGTGTGAATGCCTCCCAACCGTGTCCACTAACACAGCAGGCACATCGCGGGCATGTAACCTGGTTTTAAACAAAGTTGTGTTACGTTTAGAGACCGTGAAAGCGAGACCGAGAAGAATCCATCGCTTTCGTTCTTTTGAGGAACTTCCTACTTCTAAATGTGGACTCGAGAGCTTTATATTAGTTGTAAAAAGTTGCAAAACAATATATGTTCAGAGACTACATACCTATATCCCAGTTGAGGCCTAAAAATTGGAGCCTTTGAAATATTTTGTCAGAGAGAACCCTCCTTCGAAACTTGTCGTCTGAAAGTTTCTACGTGGCTAAATTATTGGCGACAGATGAGTCATTCAGAACCGCCTCGGAACTACCAAGGAGAAAATGTTTCTTATTGAAAAAGCTCGTTCTTCTTTGAAAGTTCCATAGTAACTGATCCTTTGCTGAAAAAAATTCTGGCAGTCACATTTTCACATTCGCTGAACAGAAAGTATAGACAAAAGTTGAAATGGATCTGGTACCCCGTGCATGTTTATTGTCAAAAGCTTTAAAACTATTTTCAGTTTCGATCGTTGGGTAAAATATTTGCTCGCATTGAGGTCAGACCGCTGTCGACAACTTGGCAATAAATATTTCAAGGAGAAATGGGGGTTATCAAAACTCTATTCTCAAGAACATCTAAGGCCAACGACTTTGCCAAAAGACCGAAATCAAAAACTGATTAATTATAATTTAACAAACACAAATGGTTCGCTGTAAGAACGATGTGAGAACGCAGTTCGATTCACTAAATTTCTGTTTCATTTACTTTGTGTGGATAAGTACGTGGCTATTCATCGCTCGATGGCCTAAGACTTTCGAAAGTCGTTTACAAGACGGAGATGGCTTTATTTCCTTGTGTGTCACGCGTTTTGGTTTCGAATCGCACAAAATAATAATGAAGTGCTGAACAAACTTGCCCTAAGTCGTATTTTAACTTGTTAGACCGTTGGGAGATTTCTGGGGTGTTTTGTGCAAAGTTGCACAAATTCATTTTTGAAGTAGTAAGGTTACCGTTATGTCCGAAATGACTGCATTTTACAGTAAATAAAGTAACTGCGTATGGGGATAGAAGAGCAAGTCACTATAAAAAAGGGATGTTTGACTCAGCGGAACACATTCGGGTCTATGTTGTGTAGACACTATGCAAAATTTTTTTCTGTTTTGGCACAATGCAAAACTTTGACATTGTATAAAGTGCATTTTCCTTTATTGTAACGTCTGTTACATTCGCACAGCCTGCAACTTATATAGAGTCACCATATCGCCTCACTCTAACGGGCCCACGTTACATCTTGTCTTAAAGTGTAAAGGAGAAAAGAAAATCCTGCTTCAGCTCCGCAACCAATGGGGCGAAGGGGATAAACCTCTTGAATTTCTTCTGCCCGCTCTTTTCAGAGTCTGAAGTCTTGATGTACAGTAATACCTTTATATTCAATCTGCCCCCCCCCCCCCCAAAAAAAATGTCTTCCTCCGTACCTTCATTGGGTACGGAAATTTGTTACTTTGACATTGAATGACGAGCTAAATGGTTGGTCCGTTAGGTTAAGCTACACGGAGTTAACGGCGTTTTACGGCCCAGTTTCTTACCAATTGGTTTAAGTTGGGCCCGTCACGGCCTTTGTTCCAGTTGTGGCTCATTAGTTTGTTTTTCCTATACTCAGAGCACCAAGCATTTAGGCAGTAGGTTTGTCCGATAGAAGAAAAAACATTTTGTCGCAGTCATTTTAGTGGCGCTGCCAACTTTTTAAATTTGGCGGAGGGAGAAAAGAGAGAGGCCATTTTGTTCAAATAATTATTCAAAGAAGACAAATTTATTCCGAGTTCCTCATTATGGGTAGTTTGATGAGGAACACTGCATTCAATAGAGTTCTTAGAAATGGGTTGGAAAAAAGTGTTCCCACCACAGCCGCGAGGAAATCCAAACCGGTGAGGTTACATATGAAAAAGCCCTTTACATGGAGTTGATCTGAGAGCACTACAAAGAAATGAAATGACGTTTCCTATTAAGTGTAAACTATACCGCTCAAACATATTGTTTTCATTCCTGCCAGCTGTGAGAACTGTTTATGACTTAGAACAAAGAGTAACCTTAAGTAGTCCTTTCACAATTCCTTTCAAGTGTGATAAGGCTAAGGGTAGTTTTGTTCAAACTTCAAAAATAGTAGCTCTTCGCCCCAAGTTACAGTTTTGTCCTGGGTATACCAAATTTCCTAATTGGGACAAATCTTTGATTGCTAAGTTTAAAAATGCAGAGTAGCTCATGTTACGCGGTACGCACTGCGAGTGCTCTGATAAACATTGGGGCCTTGTATGCATATCAGGACACACCATCAAACAACAACCTAAAACTGTGCCTGGGTAAGGATGGGTTGTAGAGAGTAATGGGAGGGGCCAAAAGTTTAAAAAAAATATTGAAAGAATTGGAAATGTCTTGGGTTACGAATATCTGCCGTGAAAATGTGCTGTAGATAAGGGCCCTTCAATATTTCATTCAAGCACTAGTATATTGGGTTGCTACAAAGGACACCCCTTCTTCTATGTGGATATTTGTGGTTTATTGTCCTCCCATATGTCAGTATGTGTCGAAAGCTGTTCGCTCGCCACTGGGTTGACTGTGTTGAACACTGTCATTGATCAGGTTGTCTAAGTGACGTTGTGTAGCCGCTCTTTCTTTCTTACCGTTGACAATTTTTAAATATTTGAGGTTCATGAGATGAGATTTGGTGCAACCCACTGGTTTTTTTTTTCTATTTGAAAATGACAAATAATTTATACCTTATACCTTTTCACGCCCATTGTATGCTGCATGTGTTTTTTACCCACCCACATGACTAGGCGATGGCTTTACAGGAAAATAGTGTGTTTAAAATGCTCCAACAAAGAGCTCAAAGAAAATGGCTCAGACACTATTCAACAATTCAGTCTTAACGATAAACCCAAGCAATTGCTACATCTCTTCAAAAAACTATATGTGCAAGAAGAGCCATGGACGTTGCACCATTTGAAATGTTGAAAGTTTGGGTGAACAAATTATTCTTGAGCAACAGACAACTGAATTTCTATCTGTAGGAAACTTATTTCTTGAAAAGAAGGCCACCCTATTGCCTTATTTTTGATAATCTATCACTCTGTGTCAATAAATATTAGTTTTAAAAGGATGGATTTTTCTTGCAATACAAACGCAGTTTTTCCATTTAAAAAGGACTTTTAGTAGAAAATAAATACTTGCTTTCAACTACATCAGATTGTAACTTAATTGTATTTTGCTGTAAGCATTCCCAGGCTCCTAAGAGCGTACTCTGTTAAACATCCTTTTTTCATTTGATACCGTGGAACCTTATAGATTCATCGGTACTTCCTAAGTAGGGCTTTTTAAATTTCTTTGGCTATAGAGCTACCTTTTTGCGTAGGAACTCTGTCTATCTGTTAATTCATTTCAGTAAGATGTTTTTTTTTAATGTCATACATCAATAACAGCATATTCCTAAAAAATAGGCTACATATAAATTTCCCTTTCAACAGGATTATAAATTTTTCTTTAATATGAGCGCGAATGAAAACAGGATTCTGAGTATTGTAATGTTTCCATTATTTCAATAGTCAGTACCGGTAGTTTTCTGTGAAGGTGAAAGGTGAGAAACGAAAGACGAAAATGAAGTCAATTTACGACTTTCAACGAACGAACACAAAAGACATTGTGCACTATGTATATTATAAAGGTGGAAGTACGTTCCCAATTCGAGACAATCTGTCTGTTGTAAGTCGTGAAAGGACTAGAGGGGGCTCTTTCAAAAGTAATGTACTTGAAATAGTATTGAAACAAGTTACCGTAGCACTTTTCATCAAGCGATTGTTTCAGCAGACTGCAATGACTGGATGAGTTTATCGCCACAGACATGAAATGAACGTTGTTGTTGTTTATGTTTTGATGTTAATGTTGGTGTTAAGTTTATTCTAACTGCTACAGGTGTGACATGGTATGAGCGGGATGCATGGCGGGACTGTTGTAGAGACCACGGGCATGTGACGTCACATAAGAAACAGTACTTTTGTCCTCTTTTTAGAGGAAAACAATTATTACGTTAACACAAGCAGGGGATAATTTATCCAGTATCGCATCGCAATTTGTTACACAAACAGGCCAAGTTGCTACACAAATGGAAAATTGTGTAGCAATTTTTTATGTGCATAACCCTTGCATTTCCACAAAAAATGTGTGAAAGACCTCAAAAATCTTTAAAACTGCTACTCAAAATTCGAATGTTAAATTATTCCTTGATCACAAGCCCCGCCCCTTTCGACTGGAAAGTTGGTGTAGTCACTGTAGTACGCTTAGAAGCAGCTGACGACCGCGTGTAACAGTGGCATTGAAACACTTGATTTTTGAAAACACTTTACAGTTAGACTCTTCACGGTAGGCGCTCTACGGATTCAACGCGGTTGAACGAGACGCGATTTTGATAAGCGAAAATTGAGCTTCTAATTTCAGACTTCACCTATACAGGTCGCAATACCTAGATGTAAGTGCAACTTCACTCGCAATTCCTTGAAATAACTGCACTTCCTTGAAATAACTGCACTTCCTTTGACATAGCTCACCTTCTAAAAATTTTGTTAGCCTTTCAGTCCGCCAGTCGCGAAATAGGAATCTCGTTTTGTTAAATAGTTTGACCAAGAGGACATTGTAATTACCGTATCAGGCCTTTAGTCCCTTAGAGGTCGAGAATCTGTTGTGAAATTCTCCTTGACTTTTGCCTCGTCGTTTCGCCTGCCTCCTAGTACCTTATGTGTTCTAAGACCAATTTAAGAGAGTTCTCCAAAAACTGGAGGCGCTCTTCAAATTCGACTGAATCAGCCCAACAAAACAGAGTGCTAGAACAATGAAGATCATAAACGGAAATCCGGTATCGTATGATGTATCACTTATACATGCAAATAAAACTGAAAGGAGTATCTTTTCTCGGTCCTCAAATTCATCTAAGTGTGCTAACACGGACTGCTTGTTGATCGAAAGTATTTGACACACTTTGGGCCAGAATGAGACGAGCAGACACATTAAAGGTCAAGAGCAGTCGCCCTCAACTTATTTTGAAACTCCATCTGTATCTCACAATTTTTTTCTTATTTCACTTAACATTTTAGTACATCAATATTGTATTCAAGGTTGTGGGGAGGTTACTACTATACTAAATTTCACATTTGAGGAGAAAAATATTGTCACGTGACTCTCAAGAACCAATCATGATACAGGACAGTCTACTGCACTATTTTTAGTTGGCGTGACTGCATTTCCCTTCTTACCTTTATTGTGTGGGTGAAATTTTGCCGTGGGAGCTGGAATTCCTAAGAGGCAGATCTTCACTGGTGTACATAGGATTCTCGCTAGGGGTGGTCCAACTTCATAGGGTCGGATTTCCAACTTCGGTCTAAGGGGGTGTGGATGTTTTCCTCCATTTTGTGAAATATTTCAGTACTTTCAGAGATATATAATGCAAAATGTGGCATAATCTAAATTTTTTGTTCCATTACGAAATTATTTTCTCGGAATTTGATGTGGGAACCTCTTAATCGCCAATGCCCCCCTCTGACTACACCACTGCGCATCTGCACAGGTACTTTTGCTTTTTGTTTCATAACAACATCTTTCAGATTTCTGTC
The DNA here is from genome assembly GCA_037179385.1 of Holothuria scabra. Taxonomy (NCBI): domain Eukaryota; kingdom Metazoa; phylum Echinodermata; class Holothuroidea; order Aspidochirotida; family Holothuriidae; genus Holothuria; species Holothuria scabra. The sequence continues at coordinate 34,300,139 of CM074197.1, forward strand.
GGGGGTCATGGCTATCTGCCTCCCTCTCTTGTTACGCCAATGTACATCTGCTTATATCAGCTTTTCCCTTTTCTAAAGTGTTCAAGCTGAAAAGCTCCCATGCACTGGCAGTTCAATATGTCCAGTAGATATAAAAGAGTCCAATGTACAGTGACAATGCACAGTAAACCAAATCCATTTCTCCCTATAGTTAGCCTATACCGGTTACTAAGGCAACAGACATGTTTATACTTTCAAAATGACATGGCTTCTCACAAAGAAAGATCGTTCCAACCACTGAACAGCTCGAGTCCCTTCATTGAGGGATATCGAGAGAGGACGTTACCTATATCACGAGTGGCAATTACCCAACTAAACCGTGTTACCGGAAATTGGTGTAATACACGTATCGTGGGATGACTTGGTATTTGCAGACCGGAAAATTGCAGAATCACTCAACTAAACTTTGTGTAAGTATATTGCAAGGTCGTGCAGAGTGCATTCCCTAGTAAACAGAAACGGCAATAGTCTGCATAGCAGGTTGTATGTTTCGTTGTCGTTGAACATACCATAACTGATAAAATTATATGTAGGCATATATCACGGACTTCCTATGGACACAGCATACTGCACGTTAGATTGTCGCCGCACCGTAAGCGTGAGTATATGCGTAGCAAGATGTATCTGTCTGCTGTGGTTTTGTGTGTGAAAGTTTGGACTTGCTCAAGTAGTTCGAAACAACAGAATTTGGAAGAAACTTGCAATATTTTCGAAATAATGCAAAATATATATATGCAAATAATACAATATTGCAAAAATACCATCTGCTTCTCATTCAAGTTCGTCGTCAGATACAAAATGTAGCTTCACGGTGGTCATCTCGGTGCGCCTTTTTGGCCCAGTCGGGCGACAATCTACGATAGGACGCACGCGTTACATACTATGTCCATGTACGTATAAAGGACGTCCTGGGCCTATATTCAGGTTGTTCCGCTGAAACAAGAAAGATGGGTTTCATGTTGAATACCTCACCTGCTCACGTAATAACTCAAGTAAAAGCCTGCATATACCGTAGATGAATCCGATTAGCGCTGTTTTCGCGACTGAAGGCAGCCATTGGTGGGGTCCCTTAGCCTTTAATCGTCTTCATTTATTGTCTACGTGGATTTCAAATCCTCATATTCAGTGAAGTTGATAAAATTAAGGTACACTTTAGTGTACAACCATCCACGGAACAGGTAAGGAAGGAAATTTAAAGATTAAAGGTAATGGACCTCGGTAATGGCCGACTAAAATCAGCCCATCCCGATCTGTTCGAATTCGTCTATACCCACGATGTTACGCCTCCACAATCACTGCCTACACGCAGTGGTGTGTTGCGACGCATCGACTGTCGGACAAGATTACCCTAAATCGCCATCTGAAGCCAGCTGCTCCATGCCAAAAATTAAAGTCAGTGCCCAGAACGGTGGCGGAAATGCTTCTGATTTGAAGGAGGGTTTCTCTAGAGAAGTTCTCCAGTTTCCTGCAATCCGAGAGGCAATTTAACCAAAGCGTTCTCTGCAAACTACAATCTGGTCGAGGAATAAATAGTTTTAATGGGAATTTTTGCGACGACCTCGCATGTAGCTCTTTTTTAATGATTATAGTTGCATTTCAACCAAAGGCAGTGGCACAGTACACTTTATTTGTGAATTTTCTGACCATTTTACAATTTGCTTATATTATTATTGAAGTTAAAATTTTACTTCAAAATTCATAATAACGACTGCGTAGACTGCAAGGTTCTACTTACAAGCCAGGGAAATGCTATTTCCGGCTGTATGAGGGATCAAGGTCTTTCAAATTTTTCTGTACGCTCCGCGCCAACTGATGGGGTCGCTCTGCTAAGATTGTATCAAAGATAGTACAAGCATAGATACCAAACTTAAAATGCCTCGGTGATTCCTTACGAAGGCCGAAACGGAGGGGCGGAAGTGCTGATCACTGATCAGTCGTTTTGGAAAACAATAGGTAAATTTTTACCTTCTGCTAGTATAAAATCAGTACTTTTGATTTCAATACATCCCACTGAAATCTTAAAAACACGATTTTCAATACATTCCACTTATCCACTAACACGGAACAGTGTTTTGCTTTTTGGTGGTTTCCTCTAAGGAACACTTGAACATAAACGCATAACGACAATTTTGAAGTTCATGGACTTGGTGATTGGTCAGTTTCTACGGGATCTCTACCATCGCAATCAGATATATACTTATATATATTTACTTTCTTGCGCGCCAGAAACGACAAATCAAATACTGCTTTCGTTTTCCACGCACGCAGAAGTGCGCGTCAGTTACCCCGGACTGTACACAAATAAATGTATTGTGTGCGTATAGACTCGCGTTGAAATGCACGCATGTTGACCCCTCTGGTCACAATGGGAATTTGTGTCACGCATCCATAGTTATGCGCACATTCACGGAAATAGAACTGTGCGCATTTTTAAACAGCGCTTCGAGCCTAGCCTTCGTGAGGAGTCAGCTGGTCTTACAGTGTAGGTAGCCTATAGGAGTTTGGAATCTACGTTTATAATATCTTTGCACCAACTGAACACTCACCCCCTCAGTTGCACCCACTGAATGAAAAAGGTCTAGTTATGCCACTCTCCTTTCGTCCTTGAAATTTGATGCGATTGGAATGTTTGAATATAATTTTTTTATAGGTCTAGCATATCTCCTACACCATAGTGTAAAGCAGGTAATGTTGCTTGATATTCCCTGCAGTGACATCAAACTGTCAAATTAATAAAATGAATGCCTTATTTATGTATCACGATGAAACCACTGATTTCCAATAGTGTGTTATACATCTCAAAAAAAAAAAAAAAAAAATCTGTCCTACCAAATTTAATATTTTCCGAACGCTATAAGTCGAGGTGCAGTTTTCACCTTCTGAAAAGGACAATGTCAATGAACTTTGTTTCCGGCAAATGCCTTTCAGTTCAAAACACGTCTTCAATCCTGAGTATACTAAATTCGTTCGGGGCAGGAAACTTCCCTTTCCAATGTTTTGTAACGTAGTAATTGCGTCACCGTACTTGGAACAATCGTCATGCATACTTCTAGTCTGAGAGTGTCATGCATGCAAAACTGACTGTGCTTACCGTATTTTGATATGTTTAGTCAGATTTAAATGATGAAACTGTACAGTCGTTCAGGTGTCGATGTAGTTTCCGAGGGGTCGGATGTGCTCCGGGGCGAAAGTCGCAGCCACAGAAAATTTAAGGCACCCCCCTCCCGGACACTCTACACCAAAAAACCCAAAGTATAGGGTTGCTACGTACATTTTGGCATTAACATGATGTTCTTACAGACTGCCCGAAGAAGCAACCTTGATCCAGGGCAATGTAGCCACAAAGATCGTGAAAGTGTCGGGGTTGCTTCTACATACGTATGTGGGGTGGGGCGAAAAAACGTTCTTTCGGCGAGATAGCTTACACGATACTACACGAAGTCTGAAATTCTGAGGTGAAAGATCATTCAAGTGGATCACCTGGTCCGTTTTCGTGTGGCTAGACCTATGTACAGTCTACAGATCGTGTTTGGCAGCTTCGCTCCATTTTCTTTGCACAAGGCTTAGGCCTATATACTCTGCGCATACAGCTCTGGGCCTGGCCAATAACGTCAACCATTACCTGACTGTGGGAGGCATGGCCACGCGTAAAAATCCACGGTCAATGGGTAGTTTTCTTATTTGTGGGGGATGTGTCCAGGCCCTTGTCCCTTGGCATGGGCGTCCGCAGAAAAAAAATCAGGGGAGGGGGCAAAATTTCTAGGAGGGGGAAAAACCTCCGAGTCACCATGAATTGACACGAAGCGTGCGAAAATTTCGGTCCGAAATGCCTCCAAGATCACTGGAAATGGCAATTCTAAAGCCTATTTTTCGCATTAAAACTTGGAAAACACGTTTTGTTCGATTTTTTGTTTGATTTATAGGTTTTTTCAATTTTTTTATTTTCCAGGGGGGCAAGTGACCCCCCCCTTGCCCATGCGTGCGGACGCCCATGTCCCTAGGGGATGGCACCAATAGGCCTAGATCCAGGTAAAAAACCATTTCCCAGCCAATAACAATCCATTTGTGGGGGATATGGACGTGTCCCCCTGTCCCTAGGGATGGCACCTATGGGCCTATCCAGGTAACAAAAACCATGTTCCATCCATTAATATGTTTTGTGTTGTTATCACTTACCTGACATAGTGGTGCTGACACCTGCGTGGATGCTACCGTCGATGATGTTGAAGGACCACTGGTTTCAACAGTTGGTTTTGGAAGTAAGGTCCGCAATTTTTTGGGTTGTGGCAAATCTGAAGGGAGCAGAGTCCTTGGAATAACTATTCTAGTTCTTTTTCCGGTCATGTTTCTGCCCTGTGACTGAAGCATTTCCGCCACAGTTCTGGGCCCTGTCTTTAATTTTGGGCGTGGGGCAGTTGGCTTCACCAAACTATCTGGAGTCCTCAATCCACTCGGATGGTTCATTTTCTTCTTTTTCTCTACAATACTGCGGCCAAGTTTCTCTAAGGCACGGAAAACGGACGTTTTAGAAATTTCCACCCCCTTTTTCTCTAAGGCACGTTTTAACGAAAGCAAAGAGTGAACTTCATCTTCTTCAAGAGTGGTAGATACAAGTTGTAAAATATCATCGGTCAGTTTTACTTTTCTCTTGCAATAACTTGCAATATTATCGACACCTACCACGGATTGAAACAGTGGTTGGCCCGTTTCTTCGACATCATCGCTTTTCTTTTCAGTTGGTCCAGCCTCGGGCTCCTCGTAGATGGTTTTTGGACCTCCGCTCAACAAGTTGTTGACTGTTTCAATATCAACGTCGAAACCCTCAGCTCGTAACTTACTCCAAACTTCTTGAGGGTTGTCCCCAACTTCAGCCCAATGGACAAGCATGCGATTCCGAAACTCATCTGAAACGGTTGTGTTTTCCATTCGTGATCCCGTGGTTCACTCCAAGGTGAGCATTCAGATAAAAACTTGTTCCTGAACCGGTTACATTTAACCTGGAACATTCACTCCGTTCCAACAAAGAAATATAAACTGAAGATGTCTTAAACGGTATCCATGCATATTCCAGCAATACAGCCTTCGCATTGGACAGCGTAATACAACTATACTGATTATGATAGAACCTCAACTGTGCTACCACATCGCATTAGGAACTGTGTAATTATCTGTTTTAAACCAGTACGCGTACAACACACGTAAACGTACCAGTCCTTTTGTGTGGTCGATTGTACCGTGCAATTCCGGATACATAACTTAACCTTCAACCCCACACGCTTGCATTCCGTGTCTGGAAATAAATAGACCGAGTGGGAAATTCGCCAATAGCAGCGAAGTAAGAACACTCACAATGCCACTACTTCGACAAAATTAACATAAAAAAGAACCGCGCGCTTTTGGTAACTCATTGTTTGGAATCGTGTCAAACCGTTTCGATAAATACGAGTGGTTTTACGATCTGATAATGTGAAGTCGCTGGTTCAGTACATTGTACAAGGCGTTGGAGTGTTTCACGATAAATCGAAAAGAACATAAAAGCAAGGTCTATTTCAAACTAAAAAAACCAGCTCGTTGAATTAATCTAAACCTATGCCGATAAGGTAAACATAGATCGATCTATTTATCTTTGGGTTTCTAGGTTAATGTTCTTTGCCAATGAGTCCAGTAGAGGGTACTTGCAAGACTGTATGCGTCAGGAATTTTGTAAGGTTTCTTAGTACGTTAGGGTGCGAACGAGCATTCAACTTATTCGTGTATTCACGGTACAATGCGGTCAAGTTACTGCAGGGACCAGGAGTTGTGAACAACTCCTTGCCTGGAACAGCCAGTAATAGTCTAGCCGGGCATCATGTAGAGGAATAAAATTAAGGGGAAATGTTGCGTTTAAAATGCTCCAACATAGCACTAAAAAGTAAATAGCTCCAGTCATTTTCAAATCATTCGATATCAACAATAAATCCGAGCAATGGCCTCAACTCCTCAAAATAGTATCCACAAGAAGAGTTATGGAAGTTGCATCTTTTGAAGTATTGAAAGTTTGGGTGAACAAATTATTCTTGAGCAACAAACAACTGAATTTTTATCTGAGGGAAACTTGTTTCTGGAAAAGAAGGCTACCATACCGACTTGTTATTTATCCTCTTTGCCAATAAATATTGGTTTCAAAAGGATGAAATTTCCTTGTAAAACAAACGTAATATTTCACTTAGACTGTCTAAAAGGAAAAAATGGGTACGTGAGTAGCAGATCATAATATTCATACCCCCTGTTTGACTGAAAGAGATCCCCACCCCTTCAGTCTCTCCATTAGTCTGGGTCCTTTACCATTATTTCTACCGTAGCCTAGTAGCCCATGGTCTAGCACCAGGGTTTTTTGATAGAGGGGCAAAGCATAAATTGAATGCTCTTTTTCTTCTCCCCCTTCTTTTCATTCTCTTTTCGCATATAGGGGGCGGTGCCCCCCTGTCCCCCTGATGCCGCCTTGTTTAGTCCTGTAATTACACCTTCAGGGGCATGTAAACAAAATAAAAATTCCTATCTTTCATTTATGTGGGAATTTAATCAAAGTAGGGTCGAGATTGAGGATTTTGTAACCCTTCCACTTTTGTAACAAGGGGTTCACGGTACACACAAATAGGCTTGCACCCTAGTTTTGATGTTCCATCATTTCTTAAAAGGAAAAAGAAACAAAGAAAAGAAAGAAAAAAATTCCAAGGTATGCTATATTGGGCACAGTCAGTGGACACCACACAGCAAGCCAACAGTTTTGCTAGGGCTGAGGACAACAAACAACTAAAAGAGCATGTGAAATCTGATTCTCGTATAGCTACGTGGCTATACTAGGATCAATCATCGGGAACTCCGCTGGACTTCAGTAGGCTATGTGTCAGCAGACGTGTATGCACAGGCCAAAAGTACAGCATAACTTGGTCAGTCAGTTTTGACGTTGCAAAAGAGCTAACAATGTACCTCCGCGATATCGATGGGCCATCAAAGCTGGTTGACTCACCCCCCCCCCCCCGCACCTCCTTATTAGTAATCTACTCCGCAGGATAGGAAGTGTGATCTGAACCGACAGCTCAGAGTGCCTGACCCTTCCCCTTCCCACACACACACCACACATTCCCCAGCCCTCACGCACCACACATCCCCTTCTCCACTCACAAGTTACCTTTTCAAAGTTTATTGTGTGAAATTCATATATTATTATGGTTCAAACTTCCTGATAGTTGAAAACCTGAGACCGAAGATTCCGAGTTTCTTACTCTTTCCTTTTCCTTGCTTGCTTGAAGTTGATTACATGAATGTTTTACTCAATGTTTTGCATCCTACCTCCCTTGAAGCATTCCCATATGGCCCCACTTGGCAACATACGGAGCCCATAAAATTTTGCACCCCATATTTAGGTTAAAAGGTGTCCATATGGGCCACCCAACCTTATGGGGTGGTATTGGGACCCATGGTGGCAACTTAACCAGAGTTGTTAAACATGGGTATATGAAGTGCATAATATCCCTCGTGTATGTGTCAGACTTCCAGTTGGGAGGTCGCGAGTTCGAATCCTGGCCGGGTCATATCGAAGACTTGAAAAACGGATCCTACTGCCATTGTGCTTGGTGCTCAGCATATGGAGTAGGGAAAATAAGCCAGTGAGTCACAACTGGAAGAAGGGGCCGTCGTGTCTCGACTTGAACCCGTTGGTTGGAACTGACCCTCTTGTATGTGGGCTACCTATATGCGCCGTTCGTAAAGCATATTAGTTGGATGCGAAATTTAGGAGATCCATCTGGTCCCATATATAGTGTTGTTACCTTGCTACCTGGGATTTAGCTCATTTCAGTATCTTTATGTATGCTAGGCGTTTAATTGCATACGTACAAGATGTTATTATTACCAATAAAACGTTTATTAAAATAAATTTAAAATTTTCACGATCTTTTCATGGAACATAGTGAGCCCATTATCATTTATTCAAGACGCATGCAGTAATCATTTTCTCACAATTTTCTTACGTTTGAAAAAATACTTGGGCAGACCTCATTTGCAACGTGTATCTCAAGTGTATTATTGTGAAGTTTGCATTGTACGTTTGAGCTATTAACAGATTAAGGTCTTTGTGGTGGCTGTCGTGTCCCGGGTAGTTATGGGAAGGGGGAGCTGGGGAGAAATTTCCCTGCCTAAAGTTATAGGTTACTTATCTTTGTAAGGTAAGGAGAGATTTTCTTTTTCATTCAGGTTCCACCGTCACGGTATTTTGCATCTACAATTTTCGAAAGGTAAAAAAGTAAAATTTCATTCCATAGAAGAGTGAATTTGAAAGTCACTCTGTAAGATTTTAAGAATGGCCCAAAATCGCTGTAAATTTACAGAACAAAAGTTAGAGAGAAACATAAAGATAACTGAAAAGTTCTAGCAATAAATTTTCAAAATTTTTATATTCCTTTTGAATTCTTTATTTTATAGTCCTGTATTTTTTTTACATTGTATGAAGCTCACTTCAAACGAGCGAAGTCTCACTCTTGATGGAGTGCTTACAGGGACCACCCTTAAAACAGTCATGATCCTTTTGCAGGTACTCGTTATAGAGAGTGAATTTTCATTATTCTTGGAGTGAATTTCACTATTCCTGGAGTGAATTTCACTGTTTTTGGAGTGAATTAACACAAATGGAGTGAATACACACTTTTAACTCTGATAAGGCTGTTAGTCTTGTATTTGCGTGGGTTTTTTACCCCCCCCCCCCCCAAAAAAAAAAAAACAAAAACTTCCCATCTTCCCATTCTACAGTTATTAACACAGAATGAATGTCTTCCTCACTTGCTGGCACAAAAGGTTCGTATTTCCTATCAAACTGTGATTGCTCTGTTAATTCACAATTATGCGGGAATGCTTCACGGAGTTAACATACGTGAAAACCAGGACTATGTACCAGGGAAGTGTTATTATCTAGAAACACCTCCCTGTGTGTACCGTCCGAGTCCGATGGATATGCATGCGTTCGTCTTTTGGTCGTACTCGGCGTTGACCCGAAATAGAAGCTGCAGCTGGACTCGGGGTCGCCGTGTGTTCCACAACAATTGCAGTCACGTGACATTCCTACCGCCAAATTACTTGGTCAAAATATTTAATTTAACTCCTGAAAATATGCCCGCGTTCGAACCAGTATAATTTACCAAGTTGCGCAAACGCTGTCGGTTTTGTATAAGATACTAAGTTTGACAAATAACTGGGCCCGGAATTTGCAATCTGGAAGGGAAATTGACTCTGAGTGAGATGTTACTGAACTCGGAATGACCCAGTTAAGGTGACCACTAGAAGTCTGGAATCGGAACTGGGTTAGGAGAGGACTGTTATACATCCCTAAAAGTACTATATTGGATGACTCATGAATTTCATTTTCTTCTACAGAAATCATCAAAAACGGTTGATCTGGATCTCGGTGAGGACCGTGTGTTACTGAAGGCGCACCCTGACCTGTATTTACTGGATATTTATTTACCTGTTGATATTCTGCAAGATGATAGTGGTGCTCAGTTTAATAGAAACACCAAAGTAAGTAAATGTAGATGCGAATGTATACATTGACCTCATTAACTTCTTGAGAACCGCCCTCTACAGAGGACATGCTGTACTAGTAGATGCATAAACAGGCACGGATCCAGGGGGCTTTTACGACCTCAACCCTTCCTTCTTCGACACATCAACAATAAAACATATAAGAAATTATCAGGGCAACTCCCTCACACCCCTGTAGCCCAACCCCCCCTTTTTTAGAATGTCTGGATCCGCGCCTGTTTAAAGGTACTATGGATATGTCTGAACATGCGCATTTTTGGTTGACATGATTCTGTGACGTCATGTGAATAATATGTTTACACTGACTCATCTAGAATTTGTTTGCTTTTAAGGCTTGAGTTCGGAAGTTCGAGCTTTACCCCACCATATACATATCATTACTTTTTGTGAAGTCTTCCAGACTTTCTGGCGAGCCGTTCGGCGAAACCAAACAATACTCCCGCAGGAGTTGTTCTTCCAGGGAAGCTACGTCCATCAAAGGAGAGTAAGATTTAAGGGCACTCTGCAATCGATTGGCGTACAATATTCAATCAAAACGTTACCTAGTACAACTATCCTTCATTGGAAGTGATACTCTTCAGCCCTGTTACATCTAAAAAAAAATTGCATCCTACCCTGCCATTGCAATCAAACGACTAAACGAGTTTAAAATCATTCCAAAATATCTGGTGGCAATCCTTTGGGGTGAGAGCCCGAACCTATATGACTCTCGGGTATACGAAACGAAGTTGTCTCAAAAGATATACAATTTAGGTCCTGAAGTTTTTTTGTGACTACATGCCTATCGTTCAGGTAGGGAAGTTGTATCATGATCGATACATCAAAGGAATGGATCTAGTATAGTGTAAAGGAGGACGTGATCTGCTGTGACCGTCCTATGAGTACAGGAGTGAAATACTCTTACAAAAACACTACAAACACACGTCCTCACTTTATATTAGGCCTACTGTTAATCGATTCTGCATGGGCCTAAAGTGCAGCAATAGGGGCACCGATGTGACGCCCATTCCGAGGGAGGTACCATACACTACCAGCATATGTGTCGTGCAGGCCAGAAGCAACATCTCTGATGAGGACTGACGCTTCCTGTGGGTTGGGGGTTGTAAAATATGCCCATTAATGGCGATTAAAGAGAACCAAACTTGAACTTGAACCATACTTGAAAATCAATTTAAAATTTGAACTTTTATCGAGTTGACTGACACTATATTACACATTCGTGTTGGTGTGTCGTAAAATCTCATCTAACTAACTAACTGATGAGAACTGACATGTTACAGATTGGAACTGCAGGTCTCTAAGCAGGCTACTTGAACACTGAAATCCATGCGGATGCGAGCAAAACTGATACCGTTTTCGGGAAATGATTCAAATTCATCTGGTCTCTATAGCTGTGCGATCTGTTCCGATATCCTTTGGTAGCTCTGGTTAGGGGTGATAGTCACGAAACAGAACGTCACCGTTAGTCGACACTGGGACAGTACAGGCTGATATAACGATATGCATGCAGCTATATCACGAACATGTACTGTATTAGCTTTAATGCCCGTCTTCACTGCTGTGTGCAGGACTTCACATATGATATGTGAGAGACTCCCCGACGCCAGTCACACCTTTTTTCAGTTTTTCCCCTTCCCCGATTGTGACCTTACAGACAATCTCATGGCACGGCACTTTATCTCAATCACTGCAAAAGATATACCTTCCCTTTGAACTGGTACAATGAATTCATTTTGAGGCGATTGCGATTGCTATTAACTCATCAGCAGTGTAGTTAATATACCTATCCTTGTACAACATAACAGTCTTATTCTCTTAAATATGCCCAACTTGAGCACCCACTCAGAGATTTTGCAATTGTAGTATTAAAACTATTGCATCAATTTTCAGTACTAATAGAAAAAGTGGGTATATGTGCGCATGTCTGTCATGTGTGAAAAACAAAAACGGTTTCTGGTGTTCATTTCCAGCCCTCATAGCAGGACTCTCAGTGGTCTTAGGAAAATAGACGACGAGGGCCCCAAACACATTTCCCTAACACCACAACAATTTCTATTAGGAGGTACAGGGCCGAGAACTCCTGGGACCACAGAACTTGTCTTCACGGTGCGCCGCCCTGCCACTCATAAGCCGTTTCATACATTACGAGACCATTTATATAGGCCTATGAGCATTGTTGCAAAAAATTGAGCATATTTGTTAGTCTGTGTCCGTAATTGAATCCAAAAAACCTCTTAACAGCAAGTTTTCTACCCTAATGGGAGGGAGCGCCGTTGCGCATATTTGTGTCGCTTTTGTATAAACCGATAAGAATGCCTAACGTTGAAACCTTGAAAAATGTAGGCAAAAGTGATCAGTAATTTTGCCCTCATGAAGGGTTTGTCAGGACCTTATTGAAAAGGAATCCTTCTTTGGGACTGTGGACAGGTTAATTGTCGAAGAACAGGATCCGACTAACACGAACGCGATTCAAAATTACGCTCTCGTATGCAACTCCGCCTCGTCGGAGATCAGCGAAACCTAAAATAGGGCTTACTCAAATATAGATGTCATTCAGCTGCGTGAATGGGAATGCATTGATTATGTTTTCATCCTCCCTGAGGTAATTTCTTTCTGATAAGGCTAGAAAAAAAATTACACACGTCTTAGTTCATATCTTTCACGTTACATCCTCCATCATATATTTGTTTCACCCAAATTCACTGGTAACATTCAACGCTAATCGCAAAGGCGGATACACCTCTCCTTCGCCGATTCTCTACCTAAGCATGCATAAGACACGGAGGTGCCTGAATACATTCTGCTTTAAAGGCCCAATCCTCTCACCCTAAACAGTTCCAATTCTCCTAACCTTAAGCCCCTCCTACAACCGTCTTAAATTCATTCTCATTCAGACACAATCTCAGTTTACTGCTCTTCTCGGCCTTTTGGCCAAGGTCATGTGTATTATCTGTTCTTTTCATCCGGTCTCGAATGGAGCCATATAAGACTGACAAATGATGTAAATGTTCTGAGGGCCGTGAGGTTTGTCAGCTAAGTGTTGTCCTTCAGTCAATGGACGTCGCTTCCTTGGGAAGCAGTTTCTTAATTTGGTTTCGCCGAACGACTCTTTGCTAGAGAGTCGGAAGGACTTAACACTCTCAGTACAGTACATGCTGTGTAACACTAGCTTCAATATTCAGCATTTTTTGAACTTGTTGTCAATCAAAGAGATGTACCGATCTGTGGTCTACTACAAAAAATATAGTTGTGAATAAAAAGAAAAGTTTGGCACATAGGAACTACGGTAATTCCTACTTGTTATACCACATCACGTTTTTCTTTTTCTTTCGACAGGTACTGACGCTAACATTACCGGTGAAACCGACGTGAAACGTGCTTTTATTATAGGCTTAATTTATTGCTGCGAGTTTAGAAACTCAGACATACCAGTGTGAGACTTGAACCTGAGGGTTCCCTGCTGTGAATATGAAGAATTTGTACCGCCTTAATACGATGTGTGAAAAAATTACCCCTTACTTCATACGAACCACCGCCACATTTGTAGCAGGCAATCGTGATCAAGATAATGTAAACGTATCATTGATGGGAAGTGTTATTTGAACGTTTTCAGGCGACTGTGAGGACTGTGGGAGATCTGAGTCAGAAATTCTGCTCTTATACTGTAAAGAATGTGGTGGGCTTATTTGAAATCTCATAAGGAGGGGTAAACGTCCCAAAGTCATCTTCTAAGGTAATGGTTTAGTCCTCGCTCATCTTGTGGGACTTCCTCTCACCCTTCCGTCCTCTGATTCTTCCTTACCAAAGATTTCGGCCTTATAACCATGGTCTTAAGGGGCTCTTTCTTTGGGGATTGGGTGGGGGCAGTGACTTTTTACCCGACTCCATATCCCACTCCTTTCATTTACTATGTCCGACCGACTTAGGCACGGAATTCTGCTCGATTCAGCAAGAGTTTGGCCAACCGCACACCCAGGCCCGTGCGGCCATGCATATCCCCATTTCCTCATTAAACAGATATAAACTTGACATGAACAGTTGCAAAGCGCACTTCCTTCATGCAGTTAAATGTTCAGATTCGATAATAGGACACACGTTCTATCGTTTCAACGTTTAAAAGAAAAGGGCCTAAGCAAAAATTGACCTATTATGTGAAAGAGGAACTAGTCCTGTATTTTTGATGTGCTTTATTGTCAATTTCTATTGATGTTATAGAAGTCGATTTTCAATCGACTTCAAATTAGCGAGGTGGAAAGAGAAAAGACGACTATTCCAATATTATTCATTTAACATCCATTTTCAAAGCTTTCTATAGAGTGTTTTCATGTGACGTCATAATTGTTTAGCCACGCCCACTGCCGGGTAAAAAATCAACAGTCATCGCGTCGGTCGTCATCTACGTCTCAGCTAGCTATACATACTGCACTACAGCTTTTGCCCGGCATTGAAGAAAGGGCGGGGCTTGCGATATCTTTCAATTCAGCTATTAAACTATATAGTCCCACGGGTTCCCCTCTACTTTCTCCTTCTCTGGGGATGTTTTTTTTTCATGGTTGACCCCGCCCACTTACATATGCAGTCATCTGAAATACATCTTGCTTATATTATGCAGGCTACTGTGGTATACAAAAGGGGGGCAAGTGGTAGCTGACTGGCTCTTTAAGAAAATGTCAGACATAACAGTTTTCAACTGGTTTACAATTTGCAAACAGTATCATTGGTCTTCAATCGTTCGTTTTTCTGATTGGTTCAAGTTCGACCGGGTATACTGCCTTTTCTCCAGTTGTGACTCACTAGCTTGTTTTCCCCTTCTTCATTGCTGATACTGAGCACCAGGCATAATGGCAGCAGGTTCCATTTTAAAGTCTTCGGTATGACGCGGTACAACTTCAGACTTCCCGGCTGCAAGTTGGGTGCTCTAATCACTTGACCACTCGGTCAATTTGACTATTTTTTTTATTAGCATTATGCATGCGTATAATGTGAACAAAGTTAGTAGCTGCTGTGAAGTAATATTGTTCATAGTTGCTACATGAACAGTATGTACCTTGTAATGAAAACAACTGCTGGAACATGTGTTTGCTTACTTTGCGCACATGAGGAGCAACTGGAGCCTTGGTGAAATATTTCTGGCGACACTTGTTAAATTTTAGGCGCATTTGCGACCAGTTTGGGCGCACTGTTACAGCACAGGGTCGACGAGGCTACCATGTTCTTACCAACAATAAAGGTACCGTGATAGATAGCTTGTGCTAAAGAGCTTTGTTTGAAAATGTATCTAAATAGCTGTATCGATACATCACTTCTCTTGTTTTCACACATGGTTTGCCTATCGTAGGTAACGAGACCATTATTCTTTACAGAGACGTTTTAATATCATGTTCTACTCTCAGTAACCAGCGTTTTCTTTGATACGGTTTGCAAACCGAAAGACGAAGGCCGTTAAATTAACAATAGGAACTAACAATAGGAAGAACTTTACCTACGGTTGTAAAATTTAAGGTTACTGCTACAGAGAACAATAAATGGTAATTTGTAAATACAAAGTTATGTTTCTGTTTTGTATTTGTGAGTGTTGTTCACTAAGCATTAACCGTAAGGCCCTTAATATTGAAATAAAAGTTAAAACTAATTTATAACTTTAACAACAAAAAGCGAACGATAGATTTTGCTAATAAGGTTTTATTCGTTTTCACACTTTCGAAAAGGATAAGCGTCCTATACGATAAGAGGTTGCTCAAAATCCGATAAGCTAATAGGTCGTTTAAACTTTTCATAACAGAATAGGATAACACGCCGCAAACCCTGAGCACGCAAAGAAAGCGGCATATGCATTGTGGTATTCAGTATCATAACCTGTGTGATAGAAATGGTGTAGGCGTAGCAGGGACGAAAGTTAGGTTAATGTACGTGTACGGACGTATGTCGTCAATGTTCCGACACTTTATCAAAGAATTATCTCTAAACAAGTTACTCTGTAATCCAGTAAACCAGTGGCGAGTCCACGGGGGGGGGGGGGGGGGGCGGTTTGGATTAGAACCCTCCTCCATGACCCAACCCTGCAATGCAAAAAAAAAAAAACTTAAAAAAGCGGTTTTCCTCCCTATCCTTAGACTTCCCTCATGCCGTGCCCCAACCCTCCCCTTTATGACACCAACCCCCCCCCCCCCCCCTCCATGACACAATCCTGGCTACGCGCCTGTTGTAATCACAAGGCTTTTCTTCCTACCCACTAAAACAGGCCCGGAGCAAAGATTTCTAATATAGACGAATCCGATCAGCGCTTGTGTTAAGTAACTGTAGGCAGTCATGTGTTGGGTCCATCAGCCTTAAATCGTCTTCCTTTATTGCCTACATGAATTTCGAACCCTCATATTCAGTGAAATTTAGGGAATCAAGATACAATCAAGTTACAGCAAGGATATCGAAAGACTAAGGTTAATGGATCCCAGTTATGTCTAACTATAAATCAGACCATCACTTGACTGTCCAGATTCGTCTAGTGTAGCAGTATAGGGAGCATCGGCACAATAGAAGGATTACCACAAATTAGTGTAATGTTTGAAGTTAGTCTGTCAGTAGTGACACAATTAGGTAACCACATCTTAAGCCAACCGCAGATAAATAACCGGTGTTGATTATACTGTCAGAGAAGCTCATATATCTCACTTGTAATATACGAATCCGATCAGTGATTGTTTTAGTTACTGTAAGCAGCCATTAGTGAAGTCAATCAGCCTTAAATCCTATTCATTTATTGCTTGAATTTCAAACCCTCATATTCAGTGAAATTGAGGGAATCAACAACACAATTCAATGAAATACAACCATTCATGGCACAGGTAAGCAAGGAAATCAACGATTAAAAGGTAATGGACCTAGCTAGTTATGGCCGACTACAATCAGATCATCACTTGCTGTCCGGATTCGTCTATACGAGGGCACATGCGCGCAAAAATAGATCTTCTGAGAGATTTCCGTCATATTCGTAATATAGAGACGGGAAAAGGGAAAGAAAAAAGGCTATAGTAATCACGATGCTGGTTCTTTAGCAACGCAAGCCAAAACAAAGAAAAATCCAAAAATAAAATATGCGGTATGCCTAATGATTATTTACTATACTTGTAGAGACAAGATGAGCAAATGTAACAAAAAACTATACTAGACATCAAACAGAGGGAGGGGTCAGTGTTGCCGACCAGTTTTCTCCCTTACTTTGCGCTACAGGTGGTATTGTATTTGTTATCATTTGTTGGTTACGGCGCAACTTGCGCGTGTCACACTATGTCGGATTACCGTCCGGTTTTTGTGAGCTCGAGTTAAATCTTCGCAATACTTTCTTAAAAAGCAAACTTAATTATCTTCTATACTCCCCTGCAATTGGCATAGGGTAATATGCATCCTTTAGGTCTATGGATGTTATAAAGCAGTCTTAAAAATGTCCCCAAACTTAGCAACCTGTGAAAATATATGATTTTTATTAGAGGACGACGAAACGAAAGGTAAACTAATATATATTTCATAACGTAATCGAAATTCTGACTAAAAATGTATCAGTCCAGTTTAAAACCATTCGGATTGTACTTCGGATTTCGACTGCAGTCTTACTCGGCTTACCGAGAGTTGAAAGAGAGTTGGACGGTAGACCGGGTTGTATCATTGCAGGGGTGGCGCCAGGATTTGCCCGACAGGGGGCCAAGCTCCCCGACATGGGGGCCAGCTTTTCAAAGCCCCGACAAAAGAGATGAGTTAGTCCCGGTGAGACGTGTTTTTGCAGAATTTGACGTGCGCGTAGCGCGCCGAAATTTTTGCCTTTCTTTTTAAGAAATACTTAAAATGTGGAGTTTATTTTGAAAAAAAGTTTAAATTTTTTTAAAGAAATTTGGCTTTTATAAAGATCATTAAAAAGTTGGGGTGCTTATTGTCCTTCATATGGACAAAATCAAAAACTTTATATAGGCGACAGCTGAAATTCTTTTTGGGTTACATATATAATGGTATACTAGGCCTTCGTACTCAGACTTCAAGACGAGACTATTAGTTCGCTCAAAAGTTTTTCCCTTTTTTGAACGAAGGTTTGAAAATTAGTAGCTTATTTTATTGGAGAAGTTTTGGAATTTAATGAAAGAAAATTTGGTTTTTCGGTAAGATTATAATGAAAACAGAGCAAAATTAGACAGAATGTTGGGGTTATTAACAAGAATTGGCTTGAGAAAATTGTAATTTTATGACAAATTTGGGGGTTTTATGGAAGAATCTTTCAATCTTATAGAAAAATTAAGTAGGGGTGATCCGTAGTTTGTACCGAATATCATCATGCAGATTAAGGCTCTCGCACCATATTGGAAAATTTTCCCGCGGAAAAAGTGTGGCTTCCCATATGTTTATAGTTTTATATTTTATGTATTGGCATAGGCGTACGGGAACGTTTCAGTCTGGAAGGGGTAGAATTGTCTTTTTTTTCCGAAAAATGTAATCCTGCTCGATTGTCTATCTAAGAAGAGCGCACAGAAAATTTTGAAAATTGAGAACCCCGAGACAGCAGGCAATTACATTTCCAGGCTCGTAACTAAAAACAAAGCAGTCATTATTTTGACCTTTTTTTCGCAATAAGATTTTCACTTAATAATGCTGCCCCAAAACGAAGAATAGTTTGAGGGCATACCTTTTTCTGTTCAGCAATCTGTTCGACCAAAACACTTTCCAAGCGGATCGCCACCACCAGTTGGCGCGGAGCGTACAGAAAATTGCTAAAAAAATCTGATCCCTCAGACAGCCGAATTGAATGGCATTTACCAGATTTATAACTAGAAATGAAGCAGTCGTTGTTTTGAACTTTAATTTGAAATAAAATTTTCACTTCAATAGAAAAAACCCAACTTGCTAAGTGATCAGAAAATTGCCAGATAAAAGGTATTGCTACAATTGGAGGTGATGGTCTTGCCTCTTTTCGGAGGAACTTTGCCACGGATTTGAAATCATATTGTTTCTGACTCTGTTTAGAATCTAATTCGTTGTATTCAATCGCAAGGTCCACTGAAAAGGATGAAATTTTCTACGTTGCTGCCTGAACTAAAGAAAATGATTTTACTTCAAACCTACTGAAAATATGTCACGTTACAAGGTGGCTTCAAATGAATTTTCAGTCAGACTTGTGCAGAGACATTCTCAAACTAACTGTTATCATTATGTGTAGCTGAAAACATGGCTGATTTTCATTACCGTTGCTAGAATTCGGCTGTCAAGGCAGGCTAGATGGCAGACCATTGGGCAAAGCATGCACATGAACAACCTCCCGTCCGATTTTGTAAGGAAAATTCAGAATTTTGAGTTTCCTTGAAGAATTTGGTTTTTTAGTAAGCAAAATAGAGAAGATCGTCCCGGTGACTATAAGTTTATTAGGCCCACACCTTTTATCGTGGGTCGGTAGATGAAGGCTCCCCGACGAAACTGGATTTTTTCATCAACAGGGCAGGGCAGCCTTCACCGAGGAGGCATGGCATTGCGCGCACGGATTGAAGAGGGGATGAGGCGGTGTTTATCACTTCTTCATAGCAGAGCTAGTAAGAGGTGATTAAAACCGATTCATACACGTATTAAAATAGCTTTACGAGAGAAAAAAAAATCATAAAGAAGAAGAAAAAAAAAACAGTTCATGATCCCTCCATTCAGTAACTTAGTGTTTCTTTTCTTAGGCTGCCCCGAAAAAATTTCAGCCCTTCCCCGACGGGAGGAGAGAGGACAAGGTACATGGAATAGGCTACAACAGAGCTACAAAGAAGTGATTGAAAATCGATTCCGATATGTATTGAAATAACATTTTAAAACAAAATATATGTTCAAGACCGCCCATCCAGTAACTTCAGTCCTTGTAGGTTTTTTATTATTTTTTTAAATTTTTTTAGACCTCCCCGACGAAAACGGCCACCTTCCCCGACGGGGGGCCAGTGTTCCCCGACGGGGACCATGCCCCCTGCCCCCCCCCCCTCCGCTGGCACCACCCCTGTATCATTGACCGCATAAAACTGGACTGGTTACCGAAGTCGTGCACCATCAAATTGACGCTCATATCTTCATATAATTTCAAACGATTTTTATGTATTCAAATGGTATTTGAAAGCGGCCAATTGAACTAAAAATTCAAATGACAGATGGTTTATATAAAAGTACGGCGGGCTTGTATAAAATAAAGAGGACTCGTGGATCCAAATTTAATATAAGAAAAGCTTAGTACTTTTTCTGCTGTCAGAAAAGTGTGATTTCTGTAAAATCTGTTCATACTTCTTGTGCCATTTTGGAGGTCAGCTGAATGCTATAAATTGGTATTGAAATGAAGTAATACATTGCCATAGGCAAAAAAGTTTCAACTGAAACCCAATTACACAAAAAGGTGCCATTAGAATAAACCAGAAAAGTATAAAAGTTGAGGGGTAAACATCCTTACCTAGCCTAACCTAATCCACAAGATTGTTACATGCATGATCATTTTACCGATTGATTTACTTATCAAACAGGAACCTCCATGGGCGTAAGAGGCGGGCTGCAGGGAGGCATTCGTCCTCCAAATTTGGGCAAGACAGCTGGTCTATCAGAACAAAACATGAGCTAAATATAATATACGGTGAAATTATTCAGGCAGAAATTGTTCTCGCTCCCTCATAAAAATTACCCCCATACGCCTAGTGGGAGCCTCAAATTTTATATGGTAACCAGTGGGTGACGAGGACCAACGCTCCATGTTAATTATGCTGTAAAGACGCACGTTAAGGTGACATGATTCGAGATAATTCTTCACATGCTCACTCTTGTGTTTCGATGTTGAGGCTGTCTTTATTATTTTTGTACATACCGGGTAAAAGTTTTTGCCATTTCCTTGTCTAATCGGAAGCTCTGTACGGAAATGGCAGTAATAGCCACTGTCATAACTATGCAAAGAATTCAACGATGTGATCAAATGTCAAACTCAAAGCAAGGACAAATCTTCCAAAACTAGATTTTCGTCCTACTTCCTTCGGCGAGTTTCTTTTTTCGGGAGGATACGAAAGGATTTTCATGACAATAGTTCAGTGAGCTTTTTGGGAATCGACCACACCCCCAATTCCAAAATAATAGCGTTCCAACCCTGGATTTCGAAAAGAGGTCAAATATCACTTATCCACGTGACCCTAACCTTACATCTAAACCTACCTTGACAATTTTTTTTAAAAACAACTTTTCACCTATCACCCCCTCCCCCTCCCCACCTCCCCAAAAGAGATGTACGCCTTCCGGGCAGTGTTGTGGTGACAAAGCCGTTAGTATCTCGAAGAACGCGGTGTTTGTTCCTAATCTATTTTTAAATCAAGGATAGATTATAAAGGTACATCATCCCCAGGTCGTGTGGTGACCTATATCCACCCCTTCTCCGTTGGATCGAGAAGGTATTCACAGCAACGACGAAAAATTGGGCGGTAAAATACGTGAGTTAGATTATTTTTTACGACCCAGTTTGTAACCGATTGGTTTAAGTCGGGTCGGCCGAAACCCCTTTCCAGTTTTGGCTCATGAGCTTGTTTTCTCTACTCCATTGCTTATGCTGAGCACCAAGTACAATGGCAATAGGTTCCATTTTGAAATTCTTCGCTATGATCCGGCCAGGAGTCGACCTCCCGGCGGCAAGTGAGATGCTCTAACAACGGGGCTGATCATAAAATGTTTGGAAACGTTTTGTATTGTAGAATTTAATTGTGACAATTTTCTTCAACAGATGTGTCTCATGTAAGTAGACCTTCAAAAAGTTCAAACCCCCTATGCCAAGTGGTATGCATAAAAGTTTTTTTTTTTTTTTTGTGGAGGTTAGGAATCATTGATCCAGTCAGAGGGATGGCAGGGGCAGAGGGACCTTCCCCATCAAATTTTGAAAAACATGTGTAATCCCTATAAATAACTGTACATGTAGGAAGTGTTAGTATTTTTTTACCTGAACGATTCACCATGCAGATTGCATATGAGGATACATAAGCATTCAAAAGTTTCTCATAAGGTAGGAAGAGGCAAACCAGTCCGGAGATGAGCCCCTGCAGTCACCCCCCCCCCCCCCACCTCCTACAAAAACTGCTTATGCTAGTGCCTCCAATCTCATTTCAAACTGAGCAGATCTTTCATTTGTCGCATTACTGTCACACACGACACGGTTTGTCTTTCAGCGATCAGCTGTGGAATTACCCTCGGTTCGTTCACTCCCCTTTAAGGCTGTGGATATGATTGAACATGGAATATGCCCTACAGTCTGCTACGCAGGCAACTACGTAATGCGCGGTGTCATAGACTCCTCGACAAATGATTCGGTTTTGCTCTCAATAAGTGAAGATGGATTCCCCCCTTTGTTTTTTAATTACCCATGACTTCTCTACTAATGCGACAAAAAATGCTTTCGATGCTCTTCTGATGGATTTATTTTTCTGTTTTTCTTTCTAGTTCTGTTTCATGGGATACTGCAAATATTATCTACTGACCGATTAACATAATAAAACCGATCTAAATAAGCCTGGGCTAGTGTTCCGTACAGGTTTGGAATTATTTTCAATGACTTGATTTTGACGATCGTTATAATCATGACCTGCATGGAAACTGAAAAAAAACTGTCAGTACCGTCGTACGACATATGCATGCCTATATACACCCCATTTAACCCCTCAGAAAAAAAACACCCGTCACTATTATATATCTGTTCGAACCGTTTGTCGCCCGACATCAGGATGGCTTTAAATCTAAGCGATATAGAAGGGGTCATTTCGGTGTATATTCAACCCAGACCATTTCCATGTTATTGGAAATGTATGCAATATTTAAGTCAAATTTGTGTCAATCGCAAATTTCGCCTATAGCCTGTGTTTCTCCTATGATGGGTATGTGCCCAGCCTCTAATGCGCGACCTATTTACCCTTCCCCTTCGCCAGAAAATTTCCGAGGTAAAATCATTGGAAAGGCATCGAGACGTGAACGTTCATGATGAGATCACTGGGGATGTTACTAACGTAAAAGCTCCTTGATAAGATTACGCATATATGGAACAACAAGATTTCGAAATGGGTGGGGTGGCTATGTCCGCTCATTCTATCAGAATACTTCAACCTATATTCTCAGTGTGACCAATTGTTCGTACTACTTAATAGCGTGTAAAACTTAGCACCCTTCGGGTGACGTTAAAAGAAGTAGACTTTTTACCATTGAAACCTGCAGTTCCATGGTTTTTCCCTGGATGAAAGAAACGTCTGGTTTGTAAAGTCTACAGCAGTATGAAAGAAAGCGAGGATAGAAACATTTCATCAGTTGAAACATTTTTCAAAACATGTGTAAAAATGGAAAAGATTAATCTGCAGTCCTATTTCGGTCGGAATTTTTCAAAAGTGTAAAAGAAATGAGTTTTTAAATTTTATTTGTATCTTCGACTGTGACCGCTCATCCGTTCAGAGTTTATCACAGAAAAAACAGTAGAAGCTGCTGAAATGTATCTCCATTTTTGCTCTCGCTTCCCGTTTTTCTAAAACCAAACCTAGCTTTCTTTAACTTTCGTTTTCACTTCACTCACTTTAAAATGCCAAATGACTTGTAGTGATAACATGAAGCCTTAAATTTCGTCTCGATTGCATGTGCGGGTTTCGTATATAGGTGATTATTTTTCTCTCAAAATAATGAGTTTTGACGTCAGAAACGTCGAAAATAGACGCAAGTTTTTGGCAGTACATATGTTGCAATTAGAGCGTAGTAAGTAGTTTGCTCTGATATTCATCTTATTCGACAAACGTCGCGTATGGCTTTGATCCTGAGAGCCTGTTCTAATGGAGTGTCCCCACCCCTTTAGAAAAATGTTTAGAGGTTCCTTGTAGATTTGGTGTCGCATAATTTTTTAGCAGTTTAGCAAAACTATAACAAAATCTTGACATTGAAAAACAAACAAATTAAAGATTTGTCGTCCTAGGATCAACGATGGTGGTACCTCCCCACGTCTTTGAAACTCTTTCCCGTGTTAGCCATCATCTTTTATCAGAGTAACAAGGAATTCATTTTGTGGTGTGAGAATGTAATGTAAGAATATATGCATGATAAGTTGAAGAAAAATACGTTATCTTAAGATATGAAGTTTCCTGAAAACCGGTCTGAAAACTATCCTTTAAATTTTTCGCACTAGTATCTTCAAACTCTAGAATAATAATATTGCTGTAGACCAATGAGAGAGAAACCAAAGTAATTTCCTGCATAGATTTTACATTTCAGAAGTAACATTAGCTCCACGTGAGAAGCAATTATTTGAGAATGCCTAGTCGGGCAAGTGAGGCGGGGTTTATAACATTTTGCTATCAATATCCAGAAACAATTTTGAGCCAATGCTTATTGGTTTGTGGAAACTCTATTTTACTAGGCTCAATTATGTAATCTTATGCATATGACATCGTCATAAAAATAGACCTTATCCGGCAAAGGGACGGGGATCCCCCCCCCCCATAATCTATGTCGTCGCTCTTAATACTTTGTCTCTCCATAGCCCTGTGGTAAACTGATCTTGACGGAAGACGACGATTGATATGGAATGGAGAACTGGTTATAACCATCACAACCTTCGAAGTTTGAAGACTGAGTAAAAGTGTCTAGTAGTATCCCCAATCAGTAGGCAACGTTTATGTATATATTATTCGTTAATTAAGGGGGTAGGTACGAAAGCCTATTAGTGCCACCTATATAAATATTTTTAATCTTTATTAACACATTATTAATCTGTATTTACAGATTACTAATCTGTATTTATAGATTTCTGATCTGTATTTACAGATTATTAATCTGTATTTACAGATTATTTATCTGTAATAACAGATTAATAATCTGTAAATACAGATTAAAAATCTGTAAATATAGATTATAAATCTGTAATAACAGATTAACAATCTGTAAATACAGATTATCAATCTGTAATAACATATTAAAAATCTGTAAATACAGATTAATATTCTGTGAATACAGATTTATTAATCTGTAATAACAGATTATTAATCTGTAATAACAGATTATTAATCTGTAATAACAGATTAATAATCTGTAAATACAGATTGAAAATATTTATATAGGTGGCACTAATAGGCTTTCCTAGGTAGGTGAGTTTTTGCTTTCGGCTTTTTGGTTTCGATGATAAGTGAAACCTATGCATTCATGACGGCGTGTGCATGTGTGTGTGTGTATGTGGGTATGTGTGTTTGTGTGTGTGTTTGTGACACTTTGCTCGTTAACACGATATCTCAAGTTAGGAATATCTGACAGTTTTCAAACTTGGTACATAGATGAGCCATATTGAGAGGAAGAACCCTATTGTTTTTGGTGGAGGTCAAAGGTCATCTGAGGTCACCGGGAGTCAAAGTCTGAAAACCTCGTTAACACGATATCTCAAGGTAGGAAACTTGGATAAATTTCATATGTGATATGTGGATGGGTTAAGGTCAGGAGATGGTCCCTATTGTTTTTGTCGGAGGTCAAAGGTCATCTGAGGTCACCGGGAGTCAAAGTCTGAAAACCTCGTTAACACGATATCTCAAGGAAGTAAGCTTGGATAGATCTCACATATTGGTATGTGGATGCATCATGGTCAGAGGATTGTCCCCATTGTTTTTGGCAGGTATGAAAGATCATCTGGGGTCTCCAGGGGTCAAAGCCCGGAAACCTTTTTAAATATGATCTTTCAAGATAGGTGTTTGTCCATTTGTCTGTGTGTTGTTTGTATGTCTAGCTATGTATGGCTTTTATGAAGGTCAAAAGGTCATCTGGAATGACAAAATTATTTTTTGAACATGCTAGTATAACATTTGAATTTATCTTATGCGGTATGCAGTCATTTCAGGTTCATCAGAGGTCTTTTCGTGACCTTTTTCAGCTTATATTGTTTTTTTTTTCTTTTTTTAATACTCGCTGAATTTAGATTTTTTCTTTTTTTTTTCTTTTTCCTGCTGTTTAATTTTGCAATGGCTTATAGTAACTTGAAACTTGCTAGTTAAAACTGTAGAGGGCTTCGTCAGGCTGACAAAAGACGAATGGTTTTTGCTTATTTTCATCGTCATAAATTTGATATTATTTTTGTACAGGAAACACATAGTATTCTGAGTGATGAACACCGTTGGTGCATTGAGTGGGGGCATAACATTATATTTTCTCATGGTACTAATACAAGCAAGGGTGTGGCTATTCTCTTTAGGCCAGGTCTCCCATGTAATGTTTCTAAGCAGATTACTGATATTCACGGTCGATTCATTATTCTCGACGTTACCGTAAACAACAAAGATATATTTTCACTCATCTGTGTCTATGGACCTAATACTGATAATGCCACTTTTTTCCATACCGTTTTTAATCATCTTGAGGGTTTTCAGTGTGATAACATTATATGTGGGGGTGACTTTAATTTCGTATTTAATCTGTCTTTAGATAAGTTCGGGGGTGTTCAGAAAACTAATTTTAAGGCACGTGACGTCTGCCTCTCTTACTTATATAAATTTAGTCTTGAAGATGTTTGGAGGAATAGAAATCCCCTCTCGTCCGGTTTTACCTGGACCTCAAACATAGACAATATTAGATGTAGACTTGACTTTTTTCTCATTTCTAAAAATCTGGTTAACAAGGTCATTGACTGTTATTTCCAACTCCCCCTTCAATCGGATCACTGCATTGTTATTTTGCACTGCAACATCTCGATCGAGCCCAGAGGTCCAGGATATTGGGAATTTAACAATTCGTTACTTTTATTTCCCCTTTATATTGAATTAGTTAATTCTGTAATTACCAGTTACTCAACTGACCCACACAATTTGGATCGAGACCCAGCGAGCTTTTGGGAGGGACTTAAGTATACCATCCAGAACCGCACTATTCGTTTCAGTAAATTAAAAGCAAAGGATTCTCGCATTTATGAAAATAACTTAATTAGGAAGATCGCCCAGTTAGAATCAGACTCGATCGGTAACGAAAATCTGCTTAATGATTTGAAAGATGCTAGAAACAATCTTCATCTGCTTTATAAAAATAAGCTTGAGGGAATAATGGTCAGGTCTAAAGCAAGGTGGGTAGAAGAAGGGGAACAAAACTCAAAATACTTTCTTTCGCTTGAAAAGCGAAATAAGCAGAATAATACAATTTATAAATTAAATGATGCCAGAGGTATTCCACTTATTCTTAACGCAGATATTTTAGCGCATATTCGTGACTTTTATACTAAGCTCTACTCTTCACACTTTAGTTATCCTAATATTTGTTTTTCTTTGCTCCAAGACTTTCACAGTACTATAGATTATAACGTGTGCGAGGGGCCGTTGGAACTCACTGAATGTTCCTCTGCCCTCTTTTCCATGCCTAACGGCAAATCACCTGGGAGCGATGGCTTTTCTACCGACTTCTATAAAACATTTTGGCCCCAAATTGGTAACTTTGTTTTGAACTCTTTAAATTTTGCTTTCGAACGACAAATGTTTTCCTGTGAACAGCGGAGGGGTATTATTACTTTAATCCCTAAACCCGAAAAGGATCTTCATAACATCGCAAACTATAGACCTATCGCACTCTTAAATACTGATTATAAGATCGCGGCAAAAGCCATCGCTTCCAGACTCAAAAAGGTGTTACCTTCACTTATCAGTAATACCCAGACCGGTTTTATGAGTAACCGATTTGTTGGTGAGAATGTAAGATTTGTCCCAGACCTTATCGATTTTTCAAATTATAACAACATCCCTGGTTTTCCTTTCTTTCTTGACTTCGAAAAAGCGTTTGATACTCTTGAGTGGAATTTTATTCATGCTACACTTCATTATTTTAAGTTTGGTAACAACTTTCTAGCTTGGGTTCGCACTTTCTACAATAACACAAGTTCATGTATATTTAACAATGGTTTTTCTACGGGTTACTTTCCGGTCGACAGAGGCGTACGTCAAGGGTGTCCATTAAGTCCTTACCTTTTTATTCTTTGTACTGAAATTTTAGCTAAAGTTATACTTATAAATGATCAGATCCAAGGCATCACCATTTTGAACCGCGAAACTAAATTATTGCAATACGCGGATGACACTTTACTTTTCTTGAACGGAGATAGAAGGTCTTTGGAGTCATCCATCCGTCTTCTTCACGATTTCCGTAGAGCTTCTGGGCTAAAAATTAACCTTCAAAAATCCCATCTGTTCCCATTAGGTCCTTTTGTTACTAACCACCCCACGTTTATCCCTGACCTGAATCTTTCGCTTCACCTTGGTCCCATTAAATTTCTTGGAATTACCTTTACTCATAATGGTGATGATTTGTATCGTTTAAATTATGTCACTAAATTATCTCGTCTTAAAAATATTTTAAACGTTTGGTCGAATAGAGATTTAACCCCAATAGGCAGAAATATTATTGTAAAATCTTTTGCTCTATCACAATTAGTGTACTTATTCCAAGTTCTTCCTAACCCCCCGGAGTCTTTCATAAATGAAGTTCAAACTGCAATTTTCGATTTTATTTGGTCAAAAAAACTTGACAAAGTCAGAAGAAGGTCAATGTACAATGATTATAGAAATGGTGGATTAAAAATTACTCATGTGAAAAGTTTCATTTATGCTTTAAAAATCTCCTGGGTAAAAAGATATTTAGACAGAGAAGATAGTATCTGGAAATTTTTTTTTCATCATCACTTAGCTCCCTTTGGTAAACAATTAATTTTTCAGTGTAATTTTACCTCTGCCGATATTACATCTGTAAATAATATTTTCATTAAGCAGGTTTGTCATGCTTGGAGCTCTTTACACTTTTATACACCCTTAAACAAGTATGGTAACCAAGTGCTTTGGAATAATCATTTTATAAAGGTCGACGGTAAAATTGTGTACAACAAAATG
This sequence comes from Holothuria scabra, assembly GCA_037179385.1. NCBI lineage: Eukaryota > Metazoa > Echinodermata > Holothuroidea > Aspidochirotida > Holothuriidae > Holothuria > Holothuria scabra. The sequence goes on from CM074197.1 coordinate 34,328,638, forward strand.
CTTTACAGAAATGGTGTTTATTATGTTAAGGACTTATTTGATGTTAATGGCAATTCTATTTCTTATGTCGATTTTTGTAATAAGTTTCGTACTACGCATTATCCCTTTACTATGTATTTTGGTCTCTTGGCCGCAATTCCAGCCGAGTGGAAAGTGAATCCCTTTACCATTGAAAACCCCGAGCCTTTGTTTAGCTCTGCTCTGAATTCTCCACGTGTCACGAATTTTTCTTATTGTAAGCTCATTAATAAAATCGTCTTACCCCCTAGATGCATTGTTAAATGGAATGCTACTTTTAGCTTCACCGAAGATGAATGGCAGAAAATATTCATTATCCCCCGCAATACTCTTTCAGACAGTAAGCTTATCTATTTCCAATTCAGATTCCTGCATAGAATTCTTGCCACCAACAAGTTGCTTTTTGCAATGAATAAAAAAGACTCTCCTAACTGTGAATTTTGTAAAACTGAGGTTGAAAGTATTGATCACCTTTTCTGGAGTTGTCCATATACGTCCTCCTTCTTATTAGACACTGAACAGTACCTGTTTGGCAGACAATTCATTCTAAGTAAATCCGATTTTTTCTTTGGTTATAAACTCCTTTTGCAGCATCCGTTCAATTTTGTTTTCCTGTATTGCAAATACTTCATTTACACTTGTAAACTTAATTCCACAATTCCCGATGTTTCAAGTTTTTATCATAAGCTCTTATTTACATTGAAAGTAGAAAGTTACATATGTTCCAAAGCAACCTGTTCGCTTAAAAGAAAAAAGAAATTTAACGATATTGCTAATTCCCTTTCTTATCGAATTAATGTTATTTAGATGTTTTTTTTTTTTGTTTTGTCTTGTTTTTTTAATTGTTACCCTCCTCTTTTAGAGAGAAGTTACAATTGATCATTGACTGAAGTTCTCTTTTTGGTGTTTCCTTTTGTTTCACTTTACTTATGTACACCTACATGCTTTTGGAAACATGTGATAATGCATCCTTTTATTCTTTACTGTAATAAAACTGAGCGTGATTTTTGCATCGTGGTCAAGTAATTCTGCTTATTTATCAAAGGTGCAAATACTGTATTTAGTTACTGCAACCAGATTATGGCATTATATTGTTTGAACATTGGTATGATACGTATCCAAACATTATTGTATATAACAAGAGAACACCACAATGTTCAGTACACATGTTTGTAAATATTGTAAATAAGGAACTTCGAAAATCAATACAGATTGGAGGAAAAAAAAACATTTGAATGAGAAGAAAATGGTGCATGATGGCATTCTTTAAAACGGAACATTTATGTATCATCGAAACCTCAATGCACTTTTGAATTCTGGTTTTTCTTTTTAATCTCCATTACTGACTCAACTGCAGGTTGGCGGGTGTAATTTGCATTCGCTTTAAAAAGGGACATCTCAACAGTAGCCAGGATTGTGTCATGGGGGGGGGGGGGGGGGTTGGGGCGCGACATGAGGGAAAAGTCTAAGTATAGAGAGAAAAAAATCTATTTTAGGTTTTTTGCATTACAAGGTTGGGTCATGGGAGGAGGGTTCTAACCCCCCAAAATACCCCCGTGGCCACGCCACTGCATCTCAATCATGTGTAGGATATCCTACATATTTAAAAAATGCTGGAAGAGACTACCTGTTTGAATTTCCTTTCTCTAAAACTGAGGAATTAAAAAAATGTTACATTCCTTACCGCGCTTCTCCATGAAGGACGCAATCATTCTGCAGCAAGGCACGTATTTAATGGGAAATTTGAAATCCAGGAGAACATGGCAAAACATGCTCCAAAATGTATGGAGTGGGCAAAACATCTGAAGGGCACCTAGATTTAAATTTGTAATTATGCGACTGTTATGTACATTTTTCATTTTTACAAGGGGCATTTTAAGAAAGTTGCAGAATGAAGGGGGGGGGGGGAGTTGGGGTTCTAAACGTATGACGTATTCCCCGCGCGATTCCTTTCCCCCTATCTTAAAAAATTTTAATATCCTTTTTTCTAAATTCATACGTGTGTTATTTGTCTATACTACAAAAGATAATATTTTGTAAACTAATTCGTAAAATTTATGGAGAATGAACTTCCCACGATTGTTTGAAATTCAGTCTCATCCAGACACAATCTCAGTTTATTGCTTCAGAGTCTGTATAGAAAAACTAAATTTATATAACCAAAACACTCTCAGTACTGCCCATGCTGTGTAATATAAGCTTTGACACTCTGCATTGTTGAATTAGCTGTCAATCAAAGAGCTGAGCCAATTGAGAATTTCGGTTACCCGGGTAGACATATGGCAGAAACGATTAAAAAGAAGAGGGGATGGGGTTTGCGCATCATGGTCTACACATTCCTGCACTTTAAAACTGGAACTGTCGGTTATTGCACTTGGTCCTCAGCATAAGCAAAGGAGAAGGGAAAACAAGCCAGTGATGCAAAACCACTACATGGTTCATGACCGACCCTCCTGTAGACAGATGGTTTGAAACTGAGCGGCAAAGCCACATCTAACTTGCTGGACCGTGCCGATTCCTTTGCTGCTAATATGTTATTCTACCAGCCTGCTTCACCAAGTAATTTAATTAACTCGGGCCTTCATGTATAGTGTGCATCAATAAAAATATATAACCATCTTCTCAGTCCAGTGTATGTGGATGCAGCTGGAATCTGCTCTATACCTATAACATATTCTAGACCGTCGAAAACTTCAAAGTAGACTAACTTGGGTGCTAGAATTGACGGGAATGGGATAAAAATGATTAAATAACTGTGTCGACCACATATAGTTGGCTTGTTTCAATCTATTGCATTGCTAATGTTGAGCACCAAGCGCACAATGACAGAACGTTCAGCCGGATACGACACGGCCAGGAATCACACAACGAAAGGATCGAATCCACATATTTTCAAATTTCTCTCTTAAAAACCCTTAAAATCTTATTTTTCCCTCGATAAAAGGATGTAAAGTTTACTAAACACTCTCCTTGCCGGAAGTTGCCTCTCAACCCGCGTGTTCATCTTTTTGAAGGCCCGCGTTTTTATATTTAGTGTGGGAGCTTGGCCCTTCTGTCAGACAAATCTTTCTACCACTGAGGACATATCCAGGGAGGTGTTTTTGTCCCTGCTTCATCCAAGGAAGTGTTATTGTCCCTGCTCCATCCAGGTTGCTGTGACCTGTGCCTGCGATCTCCTCCAAACTACTAAACCTGCACCTTGATGACAGACGTTGACTTTGAAATCAACTTCCGAATTTAGAGGGCAGTATTTCTCAACCCACATCCAACCGCAGGAAATGAAAAACATGAAGAAATTCAGCCGTTGAGTAGTCTAGATAAATAAGTGAACTAGTGGTAGTAGAAGGAACAAAACTGGGGAGAGTTCGTTTACAGGTTACGGACGCAGATCGATTAAGGGGCGAGGACTGGGGACACGTCCCCCAATATTTTTTGAGGGGGGTATCATATCAAATGTCCCCCAATGAGGCATAAAGAAAAAATACGTGTAGCCGATTTTTCAGTGTTAAAACCAGTAAGCTTGTCAATGTATTTTGTGGTTGATGTGGCAATAATGGAGTCTTAATTTCTGGAACACCTGTTCTTAAATTACGAAAATTTTCGCGTGCTACGCGCTTATCTCTACAGTTACATTTGGTTTAATCTGTTCAACGCAAGTTTCAAATATGTTGATTGAATGAAAGTATGGTTTTTGCAAACGGCCTATTAGTAATCTATGCGGACATTATTCAATCGATAGAAGTTCTCTTTTGGCTCCTGTTTGCAAGTTTCTTTATTCAGACACAACATCATATTGTGTAGAAATATTAATATCTCCATAAAATGTTCAGGGTAATGGAAGGGGATTATCCCCCGCGATCCGATGCCTTGGTTTTTCACCTTAATTGTACTTTTTAGGAGGGAGCAAACTTATTTGCTGAATTGATTACCATCAAAGACAGAATGTGCAGGCTAGGTAACTTTCATCAACATGCACCGAGAGTTTCCTGATTACATACTTGTTAGGGGACAGGAATAAGTTAGTTGGGAAAATTGGAATTGTCTGGTATGAGAACTGGGAACTTTCTTCCATTTCATTAACATGAACCAAATATCAGTCCAATATTTCTCTACCAAAACGCCCTGGCCCAATTTTCGCGCGTTCAAACCATGTCGTTTCGGATATTGTATCAGAAAAGCGTCGCTTGCGCCGCAGCTTCGAGTTGCTGGATATCTAACGGGGGGAAGAGTTGCCCCCCCCCCCTTGTTACGTATATCTTTTCATGAACCCTCTTACTATAATACAAAATAAAATTCTTTCCAACAAATGTCAGCATTCTATGCGCGTAAGGACGAAGTTGAACTAACTATAAAATTGATTAGCTAAGTTAAGTTTTAGCCGTGAACTTTCCAGTCGAAGATGGGGAAACGCTCAAAGTTATTTTCCGTGCGTCATCACTTGGGGTTTCATGTAGGATCCTCATTGAATCAAGAGGAAAAAGAGGTAAAACCTGGCATCCTTTTGCATTTTAGCCCTCGAGACAGCAAAATATTTTATAGATCCCTACTAGAAAGGTGGTCAAAAATGAGGACTATTAAAAGACGTTGCCTCGCACATACCGATACATTCTACGTGTGGGCGTTTTGCTTTTCTAGTAACTTTTTGATCACTTTGCAGTTTCTTAGTAAGTCTGAAAATGTTGCGTTTTGCATGCTTATCGATGACTCATAATTTCTAATATTGGCAAAAAATGAGATATGATGTGTAAACCTACAATTTTCTGTTCGGTAACTGTTCAACTAAAACACTCTCTAAGCAGAGCGCCACCATTAGTTGGCGCGGAGCGAACAGAAAATTTTGAAAATTGAACCCCGAAATAGCATTTCCCAGGCGTGTAACTAGAAATGAAGCCATTGTCACGTTGAGCTTTCGTATACATCTCTAGAAAAAAAATTAGGAACTAGCTGAGTGATCAGAAAATTACCAGATAACATATACCACCAATGGAAAAAATAATCCTGTACTTTTCCATGGAAAATCATACAACGCCGGTTGAAAACATGATAATGTTTTTATACTTTATTGCGACTCTTGGCTTAATTCAAAATTGACTGAATGGATGAAATTGTTTATGTGACTGCCCAAACTCCTGTCTTAAAACGATTTCACCTAAAACACCTTTTGAAAAAATGCCACGTTGCGAAGTGGCCTGCGGATTTTTTCAGTAGACTTATGGGAAGGCACTCTCACACCGAATACCTTCCTGATTTCATTACAGATGGCAAAGTATTAGACACTGCAACTGAACACACTCCGGTCTGTTTTTGCAAGACAACAAGATGAAAGAAAGCTTTTTGCATAAGCTGCCCGAATGTGTGGCAAATCTTTATTATTTTTATTTTCTATGGAAAATTTTACTTTAAAAATATCGATTTTTGTTTTTCGGGCAAAGTTTTGAAAGAATTCAGATAGTCAGCCACTACCAGGCGCGGACCCAAGGGGGGAGGGGGGGGGGGGGGCTTTTGCGGCCTCAGCTTTCCCTTTTTCGCCACATCAACAATAGAACATGTGGGAAATTAGCAGTGCAACTCCCTCACACCCCTTGTTTATCTTTGGTCAGTCCCCACCCCTTTTGGAATGTCTGAATCCGCGTCTGACTACAAACATTGCGTTTGGTAAGATTTCATAACACGTTGAAGAATGATTGTTTCTTTTAAGCAGGCAGTTATTGGGGCAGCTCCCTGATCACGGCTTCCCAAATGTGTCACGATTTATTTTTTCCTTTTCGATTTTTCGTATAAATGTTACCCTGACAAGATACTTTTCTATTTTACGGACAAATGTATGAAAAAAATTGGACATTCGGCCATTGTGTTGTGAAAATGGTGAAATAAAACTCAAGATTAATAGATTTTTGCTCTTGCTCGAATATGTTGTGAATTTTTGTAATTGTGTTGATTTTTTTTATTAAAATCCAACCGCGACTATGTTTTCCATGTTTTCTGGCACTTCTTTTATGATCTCGAGCCATATTAGGAGTTTTCTGAGAAATAAAAACCATGCCATGTTTAAAAACTCAAGTGGCTGCCCAAATTTTAGATCTTGTCATAACTTTTGGGGCAGTCTGCGCACCATTTTTTAAAAGTCTGCAAGTACTTTTCGCAAAATATTATTCCACAAAATTTGACTTTTTTCTCTAACCAAACGACATATTTCTGTGTAAGAGAAATCTGCCCTTCATGTATGTAATGCATTATTCATTCAAAATTATTTGCAATCCTCATTGGTACATTTCGGTGGGGGGCCGGTGCGGTAACCCGTTATAATTCAGTGTACTGATAAAAAACATTAATCTTAGGCTATTCTATTTTATTCGGGGTTGACAAGAGCAGTCCCTCTAAATTTATTTTGAAGCAACAACTAAATATCACATTTTTCCTCTTATTTCTGTTCAAGGTACCTTTAATCATATTTAATAACTTCATTATTACATATGCAATGCAGTTAGTTAGAAAGAGTTTTACATCCCAGTTTCCAACCAATTGGTTCAAGTAGAGCTGGCCACACCCTTTTTTCCAGTTGTGGCTCCCTGTCTTGCTTTCCCTACTCCATTTCTCATGCTCAACACCAAGCACAATGGAAATAGGTTTTGCTTTAAAAAAAATTAGTCAGGCAGTTTGTGTTGTTGTTTATACATATATATGTATTTTCAGTTTTTAAACTTTTTAACAGTACAAAATAATTTTCAACAATAAGTATTTTACAACACCAAAATTCTTTGCCAATAATAGTTATCTCATAAGCTGGGTGGAATGAAATAATCAAATAATTTACAAGTTTTATTCAAACATACAAAGATAAACACATGGAGAAAAAATTTCTCCCAAACTGAAAACATTTGCAACATCTCTTTAGATGAAAAAGAAAAGACAAAGTTAAATGAACATTTGTAATAAATTAAAAGATAAATGTTTTTCTAACTGCACAAAATGCGGGTTCATTTCTACTGGTAAACATGAGGCTAGAATTCAATAGGAGGTTTTAGCCATCAGGAGACATAAGACATCTATATATTTCACCCGAGAAAATGGCCTTTTCCCGGGGAAGTTTGGCTAAACGACCCTACTGAATTCTAGCGGCATGAATACTGTTCCTACCTATGTAAAAAAACGTTGAATTTCCCCATTGACTCCTCTTTAAATTGCCTATTATACTATTGCTATAAGTAACAGCTTAAATGAGGTTGTGGAAAATTTGTCTGCCATTAATGAACACAAATACAGAACATTATCTTTCACTAAAAATGCTTACAACACTAATTTCTTCTGAAGTGGGGGTGGAGTGTGGGAAGACGGATCCATCCTCTCAAAGACAAAGCATCCCAACATGTCTGGATGCCATAGACCAAATAATTCTATCATGTTCTGCGATTATATAAACTTTAAGCTGTTCAAATTGAGGCTGGTATGCTTAAAAAGTGAGAAAAAAAAACTGGAGCCATTGGAACAAGCTTATGCTTAATTCTAATGATTTTCACAGGAGGCCTGACATTTTTTTTGCAATGAAAGTGAAAATTTCTATGAATATTGTTTAACTTTCATAATAACAGGAAAAGAAAATGGGTTTAAATGGCAAATTTTAGTATTAAAGCCATGGAACATTTAAAAATGTCCATGCCACTTCAAAAAGTAATTAGACAAGGGTAATATCCAGGAAGTGTCAATAGAGTGGATACACAGTGAGATTGATAGCTGTTATGATGGAGCGGGAATATTTGCTTTTGGAAGAGGGCTGATCTAAAAATGTGTTACACAATAGACCATGTGCTGAGTGATGATAACACTCTACATTGACAAGGTTTAAACTGTCCCGACAGACGTCACAGCTCTGTATACCAACAGGTAAAATATCTTCATACAGAATTTTGTACTGTATAAATACTGTACAAAATAACTCAAATGAGAAGACTAAATCAGGGGTCGGCAACCTACAGCCTGTGAGCCAAGTCCAGCCCACTGGTGTCAAGAATCTGGCCCATGGAGAATAGTCAAAATTGCATACGAAAAGCACAATGTACAATACTGGCAAGAATGCCTAGCCACGCATGTCTGTAATATTTATTTCAACTATCAATTTCCTTTACATGCCTCACCTCCTAAGAACCTATAGCCTAAATTTCCCCCAAGGCTATAAATAACTTAAAGTGGGTGTGAAACACTGTGCCAGTAAATATGCATTATAAATATGCATTATATACAGACAGACAAAGGATACAGCTTCTGCACTGTAAAATGAATGCTTACATAATTGGTAATGGCCTGCATCCTTTATTGACTTCATAGCAATGCTATTTCAACTACAGCTCTGGTCTTCTGCAAATTGGCCAAATAGGAAGTTGGTCTGTGTCCCTGAAATGTTGCCAACCCCAAGTCTACATCATCCTGGGATTAAAACAACCCTTTCTAGACTTTTTATCACAATACAATTACAAGGGATTCCCTGCTGGATACTTTAAACATGTAGCATATATTTACTATTTCTGTCACAGCTTTTTTTCATTTCTGATAGATCGATTCTAAAAAAGCCATATCAGTACTTATGTTTTGAATACCTTTCCTTTCTGTCAAGAAACGTTTTTTCTTTGAAGAAGCATGAGGTTCTCGAGACAAATTCTGTTTGCCCTGCTATCACTGTACTGCCTAGTAGTCTCTTCAGAACTGTACAGCCTGCAACGCTGGCAAGCTTAGGTTAGGTTAGGTTAGACAGAGTCTGACAGTCCAGTTTCCAACCAATTGCTTCAAGTCAAGCCAACCACACCCTTTTTCCCAGTTGTGGCTCACTGGCTTGTTTTTCCTACTTCATTGCTTATATTGAGCACCAAGCACAATGGCAGTAGGTTCTACTTTTAAAGTCTTTGCTATGACCAGGCCCTCCTGACTGCAAGTCAGATGCTCTAACCACTTGGCCATACAGGTAAGCTGAGACCTGACTGGTGAAAGGGTACATGTTTGCTTGTTTGAAATTTGAATAAGGAGGGGGGGGAGGGGGTTGAGTGTGACAATTTATGCAAGCCACTGGAATTAACTGTACAACCTTTCATTTTGTTGGAAGCATTCTAATGTTTCGTTTCACGAAATACTACCTTTCACAATTTTTAAGTACTTTTTTTTTTGAAAATATAGATACAGTTCTCCAATACTTCCATAAATAACTTTTCTAACCTTGATTTATTCTTTATTGCATAAGGTTATGTTAAATGGAGTTTTAAGTCTCAATTATAAGCTGGTTTAATCTAGTAGGGCACACAGCCTTTTTTCAGTTGTGCTGCACTGGAGTGTTTCCCTACTCCATTTCTCGTGTGGAGCATCACACACACTGGCAGTAGGTTCCATAAAGTCTTTGGTATGACCTGGCCTGGGAATTGAACCCTGGACCTTCAGAGTGTATTCAAATGCTCTACCAACCGTACCATACATTCAGTCTTTCTTTATTGCATAAGATGAAAGAAACAATTGCTAGGTTTATAACTCTATTATTGGCCATGAGTTTGAGGTTGACATTTTTCCCCTTTTGCTCAAGATTGTAAAATTTACTTTTTGGTGATATGATTCCCTCCACCATTCACCTGAAATGTACCTTACATAGAAAAGAACTTGAGTATTTATTGGCATAAAGTTCATTGCAATTTATAACAAATGGAAAAGAAGTGTATTAAGCTACTCACCCAATGCAATTCTCAGATTCGAGTCTCACTAATGAAAAGAAGTAAAAGCTGATCCCTTTATAGACGAATCTCGACAGCAAGTGATGGTCTGATTTTAGTCAGCCATAACTGGGGCCTATCACCTTTTCATCTTTCAATTTCCTTGCTTAACCGTACCATGAACAGTTATACACTGAAATGTCTCTTAATTTTTTCAATTTCACTGAATATGAGGGTTTGAAATTCATGTAGATAATAAATGAAGATGATTAAAGGCTAATGGACCCCACTAATGGCTGCCACTAAACACAAGCGCTGCTCAGATTCATCTATAAAGTTTGGTTGTTTATTGGAAGACAACTGTGGATGTAGAAATTAAAAGACTTTGGTAAAGTGGAGTGAAACATTTCTGTTTCTGGGAAGACAAAAGCATTATGTATAGTGACTTGAACTCACAGCTGACATCTAGTTAGTGTTTGCCCTTTAAAAAGCTTCTTTTGGAGGACCACAAATGCTTCCAAAACTGGGCACTTCTACATGTGATTTTTGAGAAACCGTTGAACAATTTGAAAACTAAAATGACTTTCATACAAAATTAATGGTAAATTGTAGAACAATCCTGTTTCATTGAATTTTCCTTGCTGTGTTTAAGTTTAGATCACTTATATTTTGAGTAGAGTAAATTGTAACAATCTTTTTTTCAGTGTTGGGTGGGGTATGTAGTGGGGGAAGAAGTTTAGGTAGAGGGTCATTTTAATACTTTTTATGACATTTTATTTGATCCTTTTAAAATCTAGGTTTAGACAAATTTGTGCTGGACGACATGAGGAGTACACTATCCAATTGCTTAAAGTACGTATGCCTATGTGACGTACTTTTTCCCTTTGTGTTACTGGCACAATCCTTGATTCACTGCAATTTGATTCCATGAATACACACACACACAGAGAGTAACCTATAGACACCGTTGGTGGGGTAATTCTGTTTTGCACTAAACATGTCTTTCAACTCAACTGCATGCTACTGTACAGAGTTACATACATTTCAACAGCCCTTCCTCACATGCTTTTCCATACCACACAAAATTTCATTTATGCTGTCTACATTGCAAAAAGGAGACATAACCAAGGAAGGGGGAACTTTTCAACCTCCCCCTCCCCCCCCTCCCCCAGGCCAGATTTTAGGTTTATTTTGTTCCTATGTTGCTGTTAACAGTACTTAGAACTTAATGGTAAATTATTATGATTCAATTGTGCAGAGTAGAAATTGGAACCAAGGAAATGCATATCCAATCTGTCTCTCCAAAATGTTAGCAGAAGATACCCTACTCCGTCCACCCTACCATGCAGAAGATAAATAATACTGTATATTGTCCAAAAGTTAAAAGAGCACGCTGATGGATGAGTCCTTCTTACACCTTCTATCAACTGTTACCCCTTCCCCAAATACTGGATGGCCCCAAGAGTGCACACTTCTCCTTTGTCTGGTTTGTTGGATTATCTTTCCTTCTCTCAGTAAATGGTCCATGTAAGTTGTTTCATTTTAAACTGAGGTCCTTGTAGGATCTGTCTGCTACTCTCTGAAAAGCAAATTGTTTGAAAAATTACAACTGGCTGTAGGATTAATTTCATTGACAACTCCATTGATATTGCTATCATCATCAGAGGCATGGGAGGGGGTATATGTGAAAGGGGAAGAAAATGTAATCAAAACTTCAGTGTAAATTTTCTCTGCATTAAAATATACACTGTGTGTATAATGTACGACTGATCAGTACCTTATTCCTCTAAAAAGGTTTGAACAACTTGAAACTAGTTTTCTTCAAGTTTACGATCAGTAGCTTCCTGAAGGTTTTTGAGCCACTTGGTTACTCATTTGACCCTAGCTTTCATGATCTATGGGCCTGGTGGTCCCCAGAATTTGAAGGCTTATTTTGCCTGCCAAACCCTATAGTAAGAGCCCTTCCCTACCTCAACACATCTCATTTTTGTAAAAAAAAAAATACTTCCACTCTTGAACAAAGTGACATAATATTACAAAATGTAATTTACAACAAATGGAAAAAAAATCTTATTCATTTTTTGTTTCACTAGCATACCCTGCTTTAATAATTTGCCGATGATTCCTTTCAATCATATGACAAAATATTGTTAGACCATGGATTCCCTTCAGCAACTTTGGGCAGCTGCCTTCATTGTTTTATTTTGACATTGAGACCTGACACCAGTGAAACATTAATTGGGCAGCCATTCCACAATTGTTTAGGAAATTGAGCAAACTCATGAAAGCCATTTTCTATTTATTACTTAAAATAAAGATACTTTTAAACATAACGATTACCAATTGATGGAAAAGAAAAGGTTTTTCTCTACGGAAAATGAGAACCAAAATATCGTCACATGGATTTAAAGTACCACTTCTAAATTATGTGGTGATGAATGCATGTTCAAATTAGCTGTGTAAGGGGAGGGGTAGGATTGTATATTCCCTGTTTCAAAAGTGAGGCAATATCCCCCTCCAAAAAAATCCAAAGAATGAAGCTTTATGAAGGCATCTGACAGTATTATCAGCATTTGGCAACCTTGTACTGATCACTGAAATTCTGTTTTCTAAAAAAAAAAAACCCCCAAAAAACCAAACAAACAAATTTTGAACATGAATACCAAGTTGATGTTAGGACTGTTTCTGGGTTTGCAATAAAAGTTAAATTTTTTTTTCACTTTAGATCCTCTCATATTGTCACTTGAATATTCCTTTAACCCATACCCTGTTAAATCAAGTTGAGGGCATTTTGCAATTTTGCTCCAATGAATGCGTGTAAAAAAATGTATATCCTGTTGTGCTTTCCCTCTGAAAAAAGTTACTAACATTCTTGTCCTTTTCAAGAAAATGCAAGGCACTCTTTTGTGGTATAGATACACATATTTAAGTATTTATAGATCTAGTGCATTGACGAAACACTAGCGTCATCCATGGCTGCCAAACAATGGAACATGTAGCTGTACGCATAAGAATTCACCTCGCATGTGTAACAGACTATGCTTGTATTTGTCTGGTTGACAAATCAGATGTCTGCATTTGTCTGTGTTGGTTTGTTTTAACCCCAAAAGAGGGTGTAGTTTATGCCATTGTGACATTACATGCACAAGGTCTTTATTTTATAGAGGGCCCTTAAACTCAAAGGAACATATTTCACCAGTAGCATGATACAGTAAGGGTTACGAAAACTGCTGATGGACGTGAAGGGATCCCAAGGTTTCTTTAATATTACCATCCACGGGGGTGGGGGCTGAGAAAGAGGGGCTAGTCCCACCAAACTTCTACCAGGTCCCCTCAAAATTTTCAAGGTTATGTGTAAAATGTCAGTTGTACCCTGGGTTTGTCCCCCTCACTATGTGCTCTGCCCCACCCCTACCCCTTCCCCCACCCCAACCTATAAATTTCTAGCTATGCCACAAGGTTTCTTAGCTTTCTGATTGGTTGTTACACTCTCACATCCCTTACCTGTGATACAGGGACAGCCATGAAAGATCAAGGTACTAATGTTGGGGCAAAACATTGCAATTGCTTCAACCGATTCATTGGTAAGACGCACACAATGACTCATGTGAATCTCGTTCAATTCTTTTTGACAGTCGCCCATTACTAACGTAATCACACCTTCGTCAGTCACCTATACCAAAAATGAAAGGGTTTTGAAGGATGAGAAGTGTGTTAAGCAAAGAAAAAGTGATAGAAACTCAAAATATGATATCATTTTCTTCACTTTTCTTTTTGTTGTAAATGCAATAGTCATACTGTACACAATGATGTAAATTGATATTAACAAAACTTTCACTGGGCTACTACTTCAAAGTCTAAGTTTTAAGAAAACTTGTTAAAATATTTTTGGACTTTTTTCAAGTTTTTCTTTCAGTTAAATGTAACTTAAATTGCACTTTTCTCAGGCATTTAGGTTGTCATACTGTAAAAATAGCATAAATAAAATCTAACAGAAACTGGGCTAAGTGCCAAGACTGTATGGTCTGTCTGAACAATGTTCCAATGGTTCTTATTAATATTGTCCCCATTTTTTCAACTAGAGTCTGGTGTCCTAGCAACAATAAACCCTAGAAATGATCCCATGCAAGTGTCCTGCCCTACCAACCCCAATATACAACCTCCTGCCCTAAACATATAAGCTGGTGTAGGCCTACTTATCACATTACATCAGGTGTAAAAACAAGAGGAAAACACTTTGAATTAGTTCTGCCCCCCCCCCCCGGAGTTTGAATTTTTCAACTTGCCATTGAAAGCTTAAGACACTTACTACAGATTCAGTACCCCACCCTTGTACTGTACCTTTTCCGGTGCTACAGTACTGCTTTATGCCCTCAGATATTAAAGGACCATAAATTCTGAGTCAGACAACATTAAGTGCCATACTCAATATTCATAACGTTAGTTTGGTGGGATTCAACCGATTTTGGGCAGAGTCATTTATCTGACTGGTGGTTATGGCCAAGTCGCTTATGTAATTCCTTTGCCCACCTGTCCATACTGGCTGGTTAGAAAAATGACACTCCCCTTTACATCACAACAACACAAATATGTTATGAAGTGTCACATAAAAAATTAATCAAAACAATTAAATATAAAGTGTAAGGATGGGGTAAAATTCTACCAAAGAAGCAATTGGGAGAGTTAAGTAAAAAGTAGCTATACACGACTGCTAGATTCCTTGAGAAAGCCCAGTACAAAAGAAGGAGCTGTACATCCAAACACCATTACCAGAGAAGATTTGATTCCCACAAAAACAATAGATCAAGATATGAACTTAAGATTCCTACCAAAAGGTCTCTGTGTTTCATAATCATACTGAAATAATTTTAAATCACAATTAACATAACAGTAAAAATTTAAAAAAAAAAAAAAAAAAAGCCGCTGGCTCCTTAAAGGCATATTCCAAAGGCTTTCGACTTGGGACTCATAAGAAAGACAAAAAATATTCCAAACCATGTCCTCCAGACCCCCTTCCAATACCCTTTTCCTAACTCCAGATTGTTTGTTTTTGTTGCAGAATGCTTTCACTCTTCAATAAAGTCACAAGAATTGTAATGTGGGCACAATGTGTCAGATTCCCTTTGTTTTTCTTTATAATTGAATATCCTGTTTGTCCTTGAAATTTGGTACTGCTGGAATGTTCAAATACTGCATCATTCCCTGTAGGTCTAAAATTACACTACACCATAACTTGGGTATAGCAAAAAATGTCGCTTAATATTCCCTGCAGTAGTATCAAAATCATAAATAAATTGAATGCTATGTCAAATAAATGTGCCCAAATGGCATTACCGATTTCCCATAATGCGCTTCATTTCAAGAAAAAATTGCATTACTTTGTAAAATAGTATCTTGTGAATGCTATTTGCTTTAGATGTGGTTTTCACCTCCTGAAACAGAAAATTTTTCTGCAGATTTTGAAGTCAATAAATTTATTCTCTGGAAAATCCCTTTAGCAAATATTGAAGGACCCAGTACTTTTCAACTAGCTTACAATTTGCAAATCTTTCAGTATCAGTGTTTTCTAACCATGCATTGATAAATAATTTTTGCTAACATGAACAAAGATACAATGGATAATATGGTTCTGTAAGATGAACAAGTCCTTTGAAGTTTACACACCGTGATTAACCCAGTCCCAAAATTACAAACACCAAGGATGTAAGTACTATAGTCCCCTGTATTTGGATTTTTTTGCTTCAGCTAGAAGAACAATCGATTAATTTATCTTTCTTTAGGCTTTGGTAACAGCTGCATTTGGTAATTGATACTAATCCAGGGTCTGGGTCCAAATGCCTCATTTTCTAGGAATGTCGTTGACAGAGTTTTAGAGTAACTATCTTCCTAATGATACAAATTGCTAGTTGCTTATCATGGAAATGTTTACTGCATGCTTGAGGATGTGATGGCATATTATGCTATAGGCTAAAGGTTCTGACAACAGAGCATTTGACTCTTTTAATAGTGAAACTATTTGGTCACATTTGTGACCAAATTGGGTGAAATGTACTGCGCTGAACTGCAGCTTTCTCTTATAGTAATTTTAACATATCTTTGCATGACAAGCATTCTACTCTAGAGAAAATGTACCTTTGTACTTGAAAAGTTGATGCTCTTCAGAAATCGGCAAGACTGAGAAATCGCCACCAGAGAGGCATCTGTGAGATTCTTGCAGCCAGCTATGTTCAGCTCACTTAACCGGGGACATGAACGTGCCAGTGAAATGATGGCAGTGTCAGTAACGTTAATGCATCGACGTAAACTAACAGCTTGAAGGTGAGGGCATGATGACGCAACTTGCTGTAAACCTGAAACAAATATTGAATATATTGAATGATGCACTGCCGGCATGAAGAACTCAATCATTGAAGCAGAAATCCTCCTATCAAGTCTAGCAGTGATGAACATTGCAGTTTTAAAAGCTTAAAGGTCCAGTTCTCTCACCCTAAACAGTACCAATTCTCCTAACCTAAGTTACTTAAGCCCCTCCCACAACTGTCTGAAATTCATGCTCATCCAAATACAATCTCAGTTTATTGCCTCAAGGTGAATAAAGAAAAACTCAATTTTAGGCAATCAAAACACTCTCACTACCGTTCATGCTGTGTAATATAAACCTTGGTACTCTGCATTGCTTGAATTAGCTGTCAATCAAAGAGCTGAGCCAATTGAGAATTTCGGTACCCCGTACCGAAATTGTAGTTTGGGGTGAGAGATTTGGCCCTTAAAAAAAAGCTTAAAGAGCTCATTGAGTTATATCAATAACATAATGAAAGTGGTAAAGGGTTGATACCACGCACCATAGTTAGAATGAGTCAAGTTTCATATCCAATAATTACGGAAGCAGTTAAAATTTTGAATTTTGTTGTGTCCTGACTTTCAACAGTTTTGTGATAATTTGAAAAAAAAAAACTCTGGTCACAAAATTTAAAAAACCAAATTGAACTATTAAGCACTTACTCATAAAACAGTTATGTGCATGGCGGGTATAAGAAATGCCTATGTTTGACCATTTGTCATTGGTATGTGAAGAAAATTTAACAGGTTTGGAAAATTTGTTGTATTTCATGAACCAACTCAATGAGCAACTTTAAAGGCCCAGTCCTCTCACCCCAAACAGTATCAATTCTCCTAACCTTTTAACTGAAGTCCCTCCCACAACTGTCTGAAATTCATTCTCATCCAGATACAATCTCAGTTTATTGCTTCAAGGTGAGTATAGAAAAACTCAATGTATATAATCAAAACACTCTAAGTACCCTTCATGCTGTGTAATATAAACTTTGGTATTCTGCATTGTTTGAATTAGCTGTCAATCAAAGAGCTGAGCCAGCTGAGAATTTTGATACCCCTGTACCAAAATTGTAGTTTGGGATAAAAGGTTCGGCCCTGATTTCAATATAACTGACCTCTGGGTTCTTACACATTCAGCATGACTAACTTCCATGACTTTTTCATGACTATGAAGGACCTTGTCTGACATTTAAAGGACCTATAAAAACAGTCAGATCTCACATTTCCATCTTTTACTAAAAAGTAATGAATCAGAGTCCATTTCCTAAATTTCCCTGACTTTTTCCTTGTAAAAATTTCTCATTAAAGTCCTCATGAGATTTTCATGCAAAATTTAGGGGCAATGTATTTTATTGTTTTTTCTCGTACAATTCTCATATGATTCTCATGAGAAATGACTGCTTATTGAGAAATTCTCATAAGATTCTCATAAGGTTTTCATACATTTTCATAAGATTCTCATGAGATCTCATGCAAAATTGGGCATTCTGATGAAATTCTCACGAGAATTGTCTGAGAAATTTTTATAAAGATTCCAGGACCTTTTTGAAAAATTGGTTATTTTCCCAGACTTACTGGGCCTGGAAATTCAATATTAATTTCTTTGACCTTCCAGGATTTCTAGGACCTGTAAAAAGCCAGTCCCTGGATCCTATCAGTGTGCAGGAGGTAAAGTATGGTATAATATAATTATTTCTATACCTTTTGAAAAATTGCTCATTTTCCAGGGCTTATCAGGCCTGGAAATTCAAATTTCAATTTCCTTGACCTTCCAATATTTCCAGGCCCTGTAAGACCCCAGTCCCTAGAACCCATTCGTGTGCAGTAGGTAAATTATGGTATAATCATTTTTCTACTTTTTTTCCCTCTGTTCATTATGCACATCTATACTACTGTAAACAGCGTTTCAGCACTGTAAAGAAAATAAAATTTCATGATTTTTTCATGACCTTAACATGACTATTTCATGACCAAATTATATCCCAGATTTGAAAAAAACTTTAATGGTGCTACCATCATGACAAATAAATGAGTAAATTTAATACTTCCTTTAAAAAAATTAAAAGACTGATCTGGGCTAAATTCCATGACTTTTCCATGACTTCTGTCATTTTTACAATATTCCATGACTTTTCCAGGCCTGGAAAATGAAAAAAAAATTTCATGACTTTTACAGGCCACCCCTGTGTCAAAGGCACTTAAGCACCTTAAATTTGACCTGAATTGAAGAATATCCTGTACGCTGGAATAATAGTGATTTGTTTT
Organism: Holothuria scabra; assembly: GCA_037179385.1. Lineage (NCBI taxonomy): Eukaryota > Metazoa > Echinodermata > Holothuroidea > Aspidochirotida > Holothuriidae > Holothuria > Holothuria scabra. The sequence goes on from CM074197.1 coordinate 34,346,940, forward strand.
ATAGCTTTGTTTTCTAACCAATTGGTTAGAAACAAAGTCAGGCTGGTCACAGCATGTTTTTCCAGTTTAGACTCACTGGCTTGTTTTCCCTTCTCCATTGCTTATGCTGAGCACCAAGCACAATGGCAGTAGTTTACATTTTTAAAACCTTCAGTATGACCCAGCCAGGAATTGAATTCCAGACCTCCCAGCTGCAAGTTGGAATGTCAGGTGCTCCAACCACTTGACCATACAGACAGTGCATAATAGTGAGAGAATCGTTGCCCTTGAAACTATACTATATAGCCTAGACAGTTGTACCTTAAAGGGTCTGCATGCATTCTCCCAAATTTATTGAGCCTTAGCTATGCTTCTACAATCTTGGATAAAACTCTTAGAACAACTTTCATCAGTTTTCCTGCACTGATACTTTCACAATGAGCAAAGAAATCTCCCTTGCCAGTAAAATATTAACAATCACCCTATTCCCAACACCAATGTTGAGTTTTGAAGAAAATGAGCCACTGTTATTTAACCTTGTTTCAACTCAACATTGCTTCAGGGGAAGGGTGATGGGTGTCCTGGATCTGGATGTGGAAAAAATACTATACAACACTCCAGGTGGAGTCAAGTGTGCAGAGTTCGGTGTGTGCATAGAAAATCAATCCTCCTGTCTGAGAATCCTCAAGGCGGAGTTCTTGAATTGCTTCAAATTCAGGAGATCTGCTATGTGCTGGGGGAGTAGGTTCCAGTCTCTGACAGTATGAGGGAAGAAACTGTATTTGTAACAGTCCTTGTTAGTTGAGATAATAGAATAACTGTTTGAGTGGTAGTATCTAGAAGTTGCAAAGGAGTTTTCTCCAAGATTGTAGACTCCATTGACAATGGGTCTCTAACTGACATGACTTCAATCAGCAGCATTGCTCCTACTGGTCTCTCACTGATGACTTGTACACACCCATGAAGCATATCTAGAGAACACACCCGGGAACTGGCCTTGGGCAATTTACAACCTTTTGTGTCTTTGTTTAGAAAATACACTAAATGCCAGCCTTACTTTTTTTAACTGGGTTAGAATACCAGAATGCAAAAATGCATTGAGGTTTCGATGATACATTAATGTTTTAAAGAGTACCATCATGCACCATTACCTTCTCATTCAAACTACTAACTAACAAACTACTACATACTAGCATGTTCAAAAAATAATTTTGTCATTCCACATAACCTTTTGACGTAGCCATACATAGCTAGACAGGCAAACAACAGACAGACAGATGGACAAACAACTATCTTGAAAGATCGTAGGCTACTTAAAAAGGTTCCTTGACTTTGACCCCTGGAGACCCCAGATGACCTTTCGTTTCTGCCAAAAACAATGGGGATGAATCGAGCGTGGAAAATCGCAATTATTCAGCCTAAATTGAGATACTTGGCATCCCTGCCTTTGCCCTCCGCCAAAAACCACATAGACCATTTCCTGAGCATAACCCATCCACATACCATTACCAAATACGAATTCTATTCAAGTTTCCTACCTTGAGATATCGCATTAAAATGTCAAACTTTGACCCCGGTGACCTCAGATGACCTTTAACCTCTGCCACAAACAAAAGGAACCACTTCCTGACCATAACGCACCCACATACCAAACAATGAAATTTATCCAAGCTTGCTATCTTGAGATAGGCCTATCATGTCAACGAGATTTTCAGACTTTGGCCCCAGATGAACTTTGACCTCCGCAAAAAACAAGAGGGACCATCTACTGACTAAACGCACCCACATACTAGGCTAAATATGAATTCTATCCAAGCTTTCTACCTTGAGATATCGTGTTAAAAAGCATTTCAGACTTTGACTCCTGGTGACACCGTATGACCTTCGACCTCTGCCACAAACACAAGGAATTACTTCCTGACCATAACGCATCCACATACCAAATATGAAATTAATCCAAGCTTTCTACCTTGAGATATCATGATAAGGAGATTTTAAGACTTTGACCCCATGTGCCCCCAGGAGACCTTCGACCTCCACCAAAAACATTACAGACCATCTCCTGACCCACCAATCGAGCAATTTTTAGAGAATTGCTTCCATTGAAGGTTGATATATATCGTTACACCACACACCAGTAGCTAGATGAAGTTTCAGTATTTCAAAGCAACGATCGTTCACAAAGTATAGGCCTAGGCCTAGGCTAGGCCATAATACAGTATCCATGGCGAAAGTAGCCGACGAGCCCTATGCAGACAGCTGCAGGTCCCACTACGATATATTTAATTTTGACACTTGCCCAATCTACCCCATTTGTTTCATTTCTAATTTCTTCCCCAAAATAGTGTGGCTTGAAGCCACAACAAAAACTAGGCCTAGGGCCTAGCCTAGCCACCTACGTTTACAGAACAAAATGTAACGTTAGAGCTAACAATAATAGGCTACGATCAAATCTAGACATCGTAGTTTTCCGACGTCATTTTATGTTTAAGTTACCGCCTGAGCTATACTATACTGTGTAAATAGTCGTTCGTACGTTCGCAGCACATGAACAAGACCTGCTAGCTGCTAGATCAGCTGGCTGATCGGCTACGTACCTAGCTAGGCGTACGCGTATTGTTAAAAGCGCTTAGAGAATGGGTGTACTTCAATTGGCAATAACATGACACCCTCCCTCAATAATTACGTTCGAAGCGGGGAATCCCCAAACTTTTAAAGAAGCCGCTTCATTCATTAAACGCAAGCAGCCAATCAGTGAGTACGATTCTTCGCAACAGAAGTGGTTTGATGTATAGCACGAAGCAGCGGCATATAAACGATTTTCAGCCGGCTGCTAACGTGTGCAACTGCTGTTATGTACGCTGTTGGTCTTGATAAACAGCGATGGAAACATTTTTGAAACTTTTTTCAGTTCATGACTTACAAACACTCCTACGTGATACAAGGGCAGGAATAACATGGTTAGAAAGCTGAACTTGTAATTTTTTGAAATTTGTCAATTTCAAGTTGAAATTTTGGGAGACGTACGCTAGTAGCGAATTGACAAGTGGCTGTTGAAATTGAACTATTACGGTGAAGTGCACAATGGCGCACAGGGCACGTAAAAGACACTGTGGTGTATGCATACGTTTAGTGCTTTCAAATTTCATTGTAAATTATGTTCATTACAAATGTATTGGTGGTGTGGAAGTAAAGCCTGTCACAACAGGTTCCATGTTTGGGGTTCACGGATTAAAACGTCCCCCATGACACTGCACACACTCACATGTAAACTACAGGGGGTTGGGTGGATAAAAGGTGAATGTCATAGCTCTGCGCAATTTTTGAGCTTGTTGTTCGTACTGTAGACATCGATTGCTTTGTCAAGGCAGCTTAACTTGTGAAGAAGGACTATACCTTGTTTACTTAACGCAAGTCAGAGTCCAAGGGCATGAGATGCGATTAATCGCAAGTACCATTTTTCTAAACGATTACTTGGCTGGCGATTAATGGCTAATCGCTGACAGCCCTAATACCAAATATGAAATCTATCCAAGTTTCCTACCATGAGATATCGTGTGAACAAGATTTTCAGACTTTGACCCCCGGTGACCCCAGATGACCTTTGACCTCCGCCAAAAACAATAGGGACCATCTACTGACTATAACTCATCCACATACCAAATATGAAATCTATCCAAGTTTCCTACCTTGAGATATTGCTTTAACAAGGTTATCAGACTTTGCCCCCCCCCGGTGACCCCAGATGACCTTTGACCTCCGCCAAAAACAATAGGGACCATCTACTGACTATAACGCATCCACATACCAAATATGAAATCTATCCAAGCTTCCAACCTTGAGATATCGTGTTAACAAGATTTTCAGACTTTGACCCCCGTTGACCCCAGATGACCTTTGACCTCCGTCAAAAACAATAGGGACCATCTACTGACTATAACGCATCCACATACCAAATATGAAATCTATCCAAGTTTCCTACCTTGAGATATTGCTTTAACAAGGTTATCAGACTTGCCCCCCCGGTGACCCCAGATGACATTTGACCTCCGCCAAAACAATAGGGACCATCTACTGACCATAACGCATCCACACACCAAATATGAAATCTATCCAAGCTTCCAACCTTGAGATATCGTGTTAACAAGATTTTCAGACTTTGACCCCGGTGACCCCAGATGACCTTTGACCTCCGCCAAAAACAATAGGGACTATCTACTGACTATAACGCATCCACATACCAAATATGAAATCTATGCAAGCTTCCAACCTTGAGATATCGTGTTAACATGATTTTCAGACTTTGACCCCCGGTGACCCCAGATGACCTTTGACCGCCGCCAAAAACAATAGGGACCATCTACTTACTATAACGCATCCACATACCACATATGAAATCTATCCAAGTTTCCAACCTTGAGATATCGTGTTAAAAAGGTTTTTAGACTTTGACCCCTGGTGACCCCAGATGACCTTTGACCTCCACCAAAAACAATAGGGTTCTTCCTCTTAATATGGCGCATCTATGTACCAAGTTTGAAAACTGTCAGACATTCCTATCTTGAGATATCGTGTTAACAAGCAAAGTGTCACAAACACACACACACACATACACACGCACACACACACACACATACATACACACATACACACACACGCCATCATGATTGCATTGGTTTCTCTTATCATCGAAACCAAAAAGTCAACTAAATTTAGAGGAATGTTACTATTAGGGGTGTAATTTAACTTGTTTGGGATATGATTTGTAGCCCTTTACAGGCTCTGTCACCCTGCCAATTCTCACCCCAGAGAGCAAAAATTCTCTCCCGAATTTACCTTCTAGTTTACCCCAACAAGAATGACACACAGTTACCTGCTATTAGTCAAAAACTTCAAGGCCATAATGACAAACAACTATTTGTTAGATTATTTGGGAGCATAAGTACCTGTGCAAAGGTCATCATTAACAACTCCCCCCCCCCACCAAAAAAGAGAGACAGAGAGAAAAAGAAAGAAGAAAAAATAAGCCATTGTTTGAATAAATGTCAATTGAGGTGAAGTCCACAATTGTGTTTTAAACTGTAGGGCTCTTTAAAGATATTATTGCAGTATGGCACAGCCCCTTTAAACATCCTCAGTATCACAACCACAAACTTACCATCTGCTGTGATAGTTTCCCGGACTCCTTTTGTGCAGTTCAAGTCAAGTTTTCTCAAGTTTCTGCAGACTCTAAGAGCTCCAAATGCTTCATCAGAGATGTTGCTCTCACTTAGGTCCAAAATTCTTGTTTTTTCAGTAATAACCTAGGAGGAAAAAGAACAATTTGTACATAGCAAATCATTCATAAGAAACTCCTCTGCTTAAATATTTAGAAACTACTTTTGTTACAATTTAAACTCTTTTAATGTCTAATCCAAATTAACTTTGCTTTGGATTTCCTCTTCTTTCCACACATTAAATATTTCACTGTACAATGGGAGAAAACATCAGTCTATCTGTTTTGTAACCAACACAATAAGGGGATTTATTACACCCGACCTCCCCTTTGTGAGGTTGGGTAAAAGTGTTCAAACTTTTGAGGAGGGGAGGTCCTAATGTTCAATATTTTGGTGAGACTTTGAGTGAAAACAGAAAATGGACAAACTGCTGAGTTGTTAACAGAGCCTGAGATAGAGTAAAGGGTTCACGCTATCGTACTCCAACTTCTTGGTCCTTTGTCTCATCAGTCCCCTTCTTAGCTTGCTTTGTGTCATTAGTCTGTGTCTCATTCATCACCCTTTAAATTACTCCATCTCAATAGTGTCCCCTATTAGGGCTATGAGTCAGGGTTGGAGTTAAGGCTTGCATTTATGATTAAGGGGAAGGGACAGCTGTTGGGCAGGGAATCAATGACACAGGAGACCTATGATATTGGAAACCAATGAAACAGGGGATGATAAACAGTGTCGCAAAGAATCGGGAAAGATACAGTTTTGGGCTTTGGATTAGGAAGATCATTTGAATAAGATTTTAGCGTTAGGCTCATTAGTGAGCTTCAGATTTAATGACTCAGAGTTCATCTGTAATGACTAGATGTCATTTGTGTCAAGGCTGTTTTCAACTCAACGCAAAATAACGCTGCACTAAGTTGTGAAATGGCTTCGGCAACATAGAAGTTGACATCATTGTGTTGTAGCTGACGTCTGCATTGTGCAATCAAAAGCTCACTAATATCTGCTAATGGACCTGCAGACTAAAGGATATACTGGCTCATGGACAGTCTAGTATATTGGACCTTGCCTGTGAGCACAGACTAAAGGATATACTGGCTCATGGACAGTCTAGTATATTGGACCTTGCCTGTGAGCACAGACTAAAGGATCTACTGGCTCATGGACAGTCTAGTATAGTGAACCATGCCTGTGAGCACAGACTAAAGGATATACTGGCTCATGGACAGTCTAGTATAGTGGACCTTGCCTGTGAGCACAGACTAAAGGATATACTGGCTCATGGACAGTCTAGTATAGTGGACCTTGCCTGTGAGCACAGAGCTGGGAAGGTGGAGAAGAGAAATTGTAATGTTCAAATTCTTCACATGAAGAGAAGGAAGTTTGATCAATTTTCTTTTCATTAACCTTAGTAAAACCTTGGTGTTACCATATAAAAATTTGCTACATATTGTACATTCCTCACCCTAGACAGTTCTGACTCCCCTAACCTTCTTAATAAGCCCTTCCCACAAATGTCTTACACTTAACATCTAAACACATTTCTAGTTTATTACTTCAGAGCATTTGTTTATTTTACGCGTAATGGGGAATCCCCAGATGAAATTCCAATGGATTTACCTCAACAATTTCTGGGGATCAAAAATTGCTTATTGTCATTGACTCTACAGAGTGATGTTGAAGAACATCAAATTAGTGATTTAAATTTGACTCCCCACTAAGGAAGTTTTCCACATCAGGTCTTTGCAAAGTCCAGCTGTTCAGCAGTGTGGCAGAGCAAGTACATATCACCCGTTCCAGCCTTGAGAAAGTCCATAAAGATAAGGTTGCACTATCTTTCATTTTACTGAATGGGGGGGGGGGGGAGGGGCATTAAACACCAACTCCATGACTAGAATGGGAAGTTGGTACATAACTCTTTCAAGACCAGCATGTAAGAAAAGAAAAGGTTCATATACAAGCCATTGTTGTAATAAAACTGGTGTAAGGTGTTTGATGATCCAAAGTTGTTCCTTAGCCGTGAACATACGGTATATACATATATTATTTCATTCATTTCATTTCATTTCATTTATTTGTTTTTCCACAATATTCGATGGTAATTGGTACAGTACACAAAAACAAAAGTAGAATGTTACATGAAATCAAAATATTGTGAAGGGAAGCACTTCAAACCAGAATGACAGGGATGAATTTTAGCGGTCGTCCGGTCGTCCGAGACGACCAAAATTTGTGCAGGACGACCAAAGTAACCACCTAAGGTTGTCCTTTGGACGACTTATTTTTACCTTTGGTATGTATATTGAGACACAAAGCGTACAACAAACACTCTTATGCAACCAAAACATCTTAAAATTTCATGAACTCGCATAACAAAACACATCTGTACCTTCACGAAAAGCACACCAGAACAAAACAACCCTGGAGAGAGACCACGATACGCACAACGCCAAACAAGCAGCCTCGTGGATGATCATTGTTTCAGCTGAACTGTACAGAACGTGCTCATACACATTCTCCGGGATTATGTTCAACGTGCTGGCGCGAAAAGTTCTTGGAAAGGACTGTTCGCCTGTCTTTGTTGTTATGTAAGCAGCATCGGGCCAATTATTCCGTTATCGGTAAATAATTGGCATTGGTAAAATATCTCCATTCAACAGATCATTACCACCGATTAATTGCAACTTGAAAGTTGCTCTTAGTTTCGGTAAAATTCCTGTAAATACTCAATCCTTTAACTTCCCGCCAAAACGGGATGCACTGATCGTCACAAATGTATAAATTTTCCCCCTGCCGTTTGATATTTTCCGCTATAACCCAGTAGTATTACCTTAAATTAAAATTGCATTCAAGGTGGATACCTTGCTGTCTGGCAGAAATCGCCGCGTAAGTTGCTGTACAAACAGTTTGCACAAAACACATAGAACAGACTATCTAGCTGCAGTGTTTCGCCGTTTTTTCAAATCCCCAAGCTTTGTATACGTATCTGTGCACGTTTTGTACACATAGCATGAAGAATCTTGTGAAATTCGGTGGTTGTTATCTTGCATAAATTAAGCCGTCCCCAGCATTCCGTCTGTAATGTTATTCAGTAGGACTTATTCAATGTTGTCATACGACGTCATTGCAAACGAAAACATTGCACGTGGTCTCGTGCAGCAAACTTCTCGGCCCATATATATATTACACTTACGTGCGTGTCCCTTTTTGCCGCCAAACAAGCCACAATAGGTGCGTTCGATTTAGCGGCTCGAGACGGCTCAACTGGCTCAACAAGTTTCTTGACTGGACGAAATATGACGTAAACTACGTCAGCGGCTCAACTAGACCACCTCGGAGGGCTGGTCGTTTTGGCCGGCTCAAGTTGTGACGTTTTGATGACGTTAAGATCACTTTTCAGAAAGATCTTTGGTTGGCTGAGCCAGTTGAGCCGGCTCGAGCCGCTAAATCGAACGCACCTCATGTTTTGCTTGGTGACATCATATGCATAGTATCCATTGCAAAATTTAAATTGGCCCTTGCATCGTGATTGGTTCAATTGCGTTAATTGTAGCCAGCCAATCACAACTCGCGCCTTCGCCTATGTGATTTAGTGTGTGAAAATGCTCGGTCTCGAGACAAGTTTTCCCGTTGAGTTTGTGTTACGACGATCGCACTTGTCATGCTTATATAGCCGGCTAGCGAAGCCGGTAGAGCCCCGTGCTAAATTCACCAAGAGGCATCACAAATCTCTGTATACGTGGATTTTTCGAGGATCGAACTTACGTGCATTTCAGTTGCACATTCTTTTGAAACTAGACGTAAGTTTTGGACAGGAGCTGCTAACAATATACGGGGATATTTATATCCGGAAGGAACCATAAGATACGTTAATCGGGTGCATTTGTTCTGCTGCTCAGAACTGCTAGATTATCATGATTGCTCTAACACGTGTTCATTAAAGCGGGAGAGCAGCTACAGTACATTTACGCAACAGCAAATGTTCCGACATGATTGGGGGATGAAAACTAAACAAAGCATGATGTTGGCCTTAGAGCTAAATTATCAAAGGGCAGTGACATCGACTGCAAACAATTCAACTGTACTATCGGTTAATTTGTATCTCCACTTTTGAAGTGAAAATATGACACATGTACAAAAAGATATTCCGTTCGTAACAATTCCCAATATTTCCACCCTGAACTGGTCACGGGAATACAATATATTAGATGCAAGGGGCTTAAGGGACAAACGTGTCACGGTGACTTCCTTCTTTGTAATAATCGGGATCGGTCCTATAGTTTAATTAAATAATCGGTAAAAGGGTACTGTATTGCCGATTATAGCATAATCGGTCAAATACTATGAAAGCTGAAACAAACAAGCTTTTAAAAAGGCATTTTGTTCAATAGACACTTCATGCTTACGATTGTCAGATTTTGATTCAAAAGGAATGAGTTTCAGAAATCGTGATATGTAGGCTACCGTTCAAGTTTAGTATTAATGCACCATATTTTGACGGTACAACTGCATGTCCTAATGTACGAATAGGGTGTCTAAAGATCACATTATTATTGCGGCTACCGAACGTTGGCAAGTTTTCAAGAGAAAAAATGTCGTTTGTCCCTCCTTGAGTAAGTGATGAATAAAATGTTGGGTTGTATTTTCAATAAAGTGATTTTCACGCTAGATATAATGCAATGCATATAACAGCCAGTGCAATGAAAATAAAACAATCGTCTTGAAACCAGAAAATGCACATTGCACAACTTTTTTGTTTTCACGTCTTTTATGGAGGACGACTAAATTTTTGGGCGGACAACCAAATTCTTGCAGCTGGTTGTCCTTTGGACAACCAATTTCAATTGCTTAAAAATCATCCCTGAGAATGCAAAAATGCATTGAGGTTTCGATGATACATACATGCTCTTTTCAATAAAATCCTACATTTCTTGTAACAACTGGTGACCCAAAGTGACCTTAGACTCCACTTGTAAGTAACTGGTTTTCCTTTTAACCAAAACATTTCTATATTCAAAAAGCCAAATTTCATACTGTGCTTTAAGATATTCTGCAAACAAGGTTTTCAGAGTTTGATGCCAGGTGATACCAGATGAACATTGACCTCCACCAAAAACAACAGGTACAGTACTTTCAACTCACCATAACACATCCACATACTAATTACGAAATCCATCCCAGTTTCCTACCTTGAGATATCCCATTTTGACAAGTTTTTCAAAGTTTGACCGATCATGACCCCAGATATCCTTTCACCTCCACAAAAAAAACCTTATACAGACCATCTTCTCACCATAATTTATCCACATACTAATTATGAAAGCCATCCACGTTTCATACCACGAGCTATCCTAAACAGGTTTTTTCTGAGTTTGACCCCCTATGATCCCAAATGACCTTTGACTTTTACCAAAATCAATAGGGTTCACATCGTAACGCATCAACATATCAAAGTTTGAAATCAATCCAAGCTTCCTACCTTGAGATATTGTGTTAAAAAGGTTTCCAGAATTTGTCCCCTTCTGAGCCCAAATGACCTTTGGTCTCCACCAAAATATATAGGATTATTCTTTACATCATAATGCATGAACATATCAAGTTTGAAATGAATCCAAGTTTCATACTGTGACGTATCATGTAAACAAGAATTTCAGGGTTTGACCCCATGTAAACCCAAATGGCCTTTGACCTCCCCCAAAAGTAATTGGGTTCTTCCTTACATCATAACAAATCAACATATCAAGTTTGAAATTAATCCAAGTTTCCTATCGTGAGATATGGTGTAAACAAGGATTTCAAGGTTTGACCCCATGTGACCCCAAAGGACCTTTAACCTCTACGAAAATAGAACTGGTTTTTTCTTATATCATAACGCATCAACATAACAAGTTTGAAATAAATCCAAGTTTCCTACCTTGGGATATAGTGTAAACAAGGATTTGGGGGTTTGACCTCACGTGACCCCAAACAACCCTTGACCTTCACCAAAATATATCAGGTTCTTTCTTACATTATAACGCATCAACATATCAAGTTTGAAATAAATCCAAGTTTCCTACCTTGGGATATAGTGTAAACAAGGATTTGGGGGTTTGACCTCACGTGACCCCAAACGACCCTTGACCTTCACCAAAATATATCAGGTTCTTTCTTACATTATAACGCATCAACATATCAAGTTTGAAATTAATCCAAGTTTCCTACCTTGAGATATAGTGTAAACAAGGATTTGGGGGTTTGACCTCACGTGACCCCAAACGACCCTTGACCTTCACCAAAATATATCAGGTTCTTTCTTACATTATATAACGCATCAACATATCAAGTTTGAAATTAATCCAAGTTTCCTACCTTGAGATATAGTGTAAATAAGGATTTTGGGGTTTGACCCTATGTGACCCCAAATGACCTTTGACCTCCACGAAAATACATCAGGTTCTTTCTTACATTATAACCCATCAACATATCAAGTTTGAAATTAATCCAAATTTCCTACCTTGGGATGTAGTGTAAATAAGGCTTTCAGGGTTTGACCCTATGTGACCCCAAATGACCTTTGACCTCCACCAAAATTAATTGGGTTGTTCCTCACATCATAACGCATCAACATATGAAGTTTGAAATGAATCCAAGTTTCCTACCTTGAAATATAGTGAAAACAAGGATTTCAGGATTTGACCCCATGTGACCCCAAATGACCTTTGACCTCCACCAAAATTAATTGCGTTGTTCCTCACATCATAACGCATCAACATATCAAGTTTGAAATGAATCCAAGTTTCCTACCATGAGATATCGTGTAAACAAGGATTTCAGGGTTTGACCCCATGTGACCCCAAATGACCTTTGACCTCCACCAAAATCAATAGGGTTCTTCCTTACATCATAATGCATCATCATATCAAGTTTGAGATTAATCCAAGTTTTCTACCATGAGATATCGTGTAAACAAGGATTTCGGGGTTTGACCCCATGTGACCCCAAATGACCTTTGACCTCCACCAAAATCAATAGGGTTCTTCCTTACATCATAACGCATCTATATATCAAGTTTGAAATTAATCCAAGTTTCCTTTCTTGAGATATTGTGTAAACAAGGAATTTGGTTTTTGACCCCCTGTGACCCCAGATGACCTTTGACCTCACCCAAAATAAATAGGATTCTTCCTCTCAGTATGGGGTATCTGTGTACCAAGTTTGAGAACTGTCAGATCTTCCCTTCTCAAGATATCGTGTAAACAAGCAAAGTGTCACAAACACACACACATACACACACACACACACACCTATACTTGTTTGCGGCGCCAACTGGGGACATGCCCAAATATGAACTAAGTGGGGACATGCTCCTCCTCCTAGTCAATCGGGGAGAATTACAGGTTTACACACCGTAGCATAGGGGATCCCCAAATGTCTATGCACAGAATGAGGACTTCAAACATGGAATTGGGGAATTCCCTCAGATAAATCTATAAAGTTGTATACACTTATATACCACCCCACTTTGCATTATTATGGACATTCTAGAAACGGGGATATCCCCAATTCGCGGTGTATCCCCAGTTACAAGCTTATTTGTCTTGTGTGTGTCCCCAATACACGCCCTTTACAAAACCACACACACACACGCACATACACACATACATACACACGCACGCCATCATGAATGCATAGGTTTCTCTTTTCATCGGAACCAAAAACCCATAGAGTTTGTCGAGTAGAGTGCTCCCAAGAAACAAAAAAGAACTAGGATGACCTAGGATGACTTGTAGTAATTTAAGGGTTCAAAGTAATTCTCGGGTGTGTGGGCATTGTAAAAAGCTGGAAAAGCCTTTCGCAAGGCTTGACATTAGGAAGTTTTGTTTCTCACACAGAGTTGTCAACGAGTGGAATTGTCTGCCAGATTGGGTAGTTAACTCCCCGTCAGTTCACTGCTTTAAGGTTAACATTGACAAGTTTTTCCATGACTGTGGTAGAATCTGATTGTATTGTATTGTATTGTATTGTATTGAGAAGATTTCCACAATAATATATACATACTTATGATACAGTATTTACATTAGACACTAAATTGTGGGGGAGGTCTGAAAAAAGCTTAAAAGCTTGTACAGGCAGACCCCCTGTATCGGGTACCTTAAGGGTACAAAAAAATATATATATATATATATATAAATATTGGAAAAGGATTGTGTGGGGCTGTTGTCAAGCTTTGGTGGTTTGACTTTTGATTAGGGCTTGGACTTCAGGGCATCTTTTGGGGCCTTGGCCCTCCTTTGCCCTTCAACCTGTTATGTTATGTTATAACGAAGAAATAAAAAACAGAACCTACTGCCATTGTGCTTGGCGCACAGCATAAGCAATGGAGTAAGGAAAACAAGCCAGTGAACCACAACTGGAAAAAAGGCTGTTGCTGGCTCAACTTGAACCAATTGGTTGGACACACATGCATGTTCAGAAAGCATTTAGTACAAAGATGATGAAAATAGAACAATGAATTTTGATATTATGTGTGAAAATTTCTATGACATTTCCATGTCTTCTCACATTTCTGTGAATTTCCAGGCATTTCTTGCCTTAAAATCACTTTCTACATTTTTGGGACTTTTCCAGGTTTTTTGGGACTGATGGAAACCTGCTTAGAGGTAATCTACAAAATTTATGGGGAAGTTCTCCAAAACTTCCTTGTTGAGGAGTGCATAAGGGAAAATTCCTTCTTCCAATCTCCCCATGTTTACCATTTATACCTATACTTAGGAGGTAGGCAAGTACCAAAATAGACACAAATAGGAGGTAAAGAGGAGTGAAAGGGACTCAATTTATTCCATACCCCCTCTAGTGCCCCCTTCCCCAAACAGCAGTGAAGCTTAACCCTCAGGGACCAATGGACAAGAAACAGTAAGAGGCCTGGAATCAAAATCAATTTTTAAAACCCTTCAACCTCCTTGGAGAAGTACAGTATGGCTAAATAAGATGAAACCTAGTCGCTCCGCTTTGGTTAGTGACCCTCTAAACCCTCCAGTTCCTTCACATTCTCCATCTAGTCCACCCATGAGCAATGTCATTGACCCCAAGATAAAGAGCCTGTTTCTACCATTAATAGGCCATTTTAACTTGTTGAAGTTCAAAGATACAAACCTTGCTTATGTTGCTGTCACTGACCATTCCTCGTTTACACATTAGGTGGAGAATTTTTTCCTTCACATTTGTGGGCAGCTTTTCAATGTCATCCAGATTTTGTGACAGTACTTTCAGTACTTCATTGATGCTCCTTGGTAAGAATAAAACAGACACAATGTGATGAAGAAACAGATTGTATCAACTGAATTCAGGCCTTGATTTTCAGAACATTTTATGGTTGTTCTTACGACACCAATTTCACCATTATCAGTTGTCCTTGAGTAAATTTGGCTCCCTGTGGGCTGGGGGTTGTAGAATATGCCCCTGGTAGTTCCTGCCTGTCATAAGAGGCGATTAAAGGAAAACCAAATCTGAAATTGAACTGTAATTGAAAATAAATTTTAACTTTGAACTTTTTGTCGAGTTGACTGACACTATATAACACATGTAATCATGCTGGTGAGTCATTAAATCTCATCTACAGTAACTAACTCAAGGAAATTTGTCCAAAGCATTTTATCACTATTTTCACCCAACAACAACTAGGACAAGTAGACGTGGTGTTTTCCAAGTACCTACTGTGCTGTTTTGATGCTTGAATTCAGTTAAGTGTATGTGTTCATTTATAATTTGTCTTGTATAATAGAACTGTGATGTTTGAGAGACAACTTAGAACTTAATAAATTAATACTGAAGCCTGAAATACCTATACTGTTACTAAGCAGTTGTGTGTGCAGGATTTTGAAGGTGGGGGCACAGCTTGTGATTCCCCGACTAGAACGGATTTTGATGACCTTTTATTCTTTTGCTTTTCTGCACTTCAGTTCTTGGCAACCAACTCACGTTGGCATACTTGTGCTATCCGAATTTTAAAAGACCTTTTTTTTTGCTTTGACAACCATTTTTCTGCCCAAACGGGGGCTGGTGTGTGATTAAGGTTTAAATGCTTGGTGTGTGTCTCTTCAAACTTTTCCTCTTCCTCAAACCTGTAAATCCCCAGACTGAGTGATTTTCCTCAGACTGACTTTGGAGGTGGGGGGCCCCCCCTTTAAACTCGCTACTAGTGCTAGGGTTGAAAGAGTTGATCAGTAGCTTTGTAGTGTTGAATCCACAGGGTCAGTATAGGATGTCACTTACAAATTACAAGCCTTGATTTTCTGTAAAATTTATGGTTGCCCAAAGCACAACCTTCTCACTTTTTTTAGTTGTCTGCACAGAAATTTGGTAATCCAAAATATTTTTCACACAACTACTGTACAAAACAGTGACTGTGTTCATGCAGTATTGGTACTAAAGAATAAAAAGATGCCATGTTTGAGAGACAAAACCATGGAAGTCTAAAATATTTTATGATGGAAAATGTTGAAAGAGAGAATCAGCAGTATCTGAGCCTTCAATCAGGTAAAAGCAAGCTGCTTTTTAATTCTTACTAAGGAAAAGCTGGTGCTTCATCAGACAACCAACTTGTAACTCTTGGTTGTATATAGACAAATCCGATTAGCGCTTGTTTTTAGTGACTGTAGGCCACCATTAGTGGGGTCCATCAGCCTAAAACCATCTTTATTTATTATTTACATGAATTTCAAACCCTCATATTTAGTGAACTTGGAGAATTTAAGATACAAATTAGTGTACAACCATCATGATAGAGGTAAGCAAGGAAATCGAAAGATTTAAAGGTGATGGATCCCAGTTATGGCTGACTGAAATCAGACCATCAATTGCTGTCCGGATTCGTGTATATGGAATTTTTGTTGTCCTGGGGCCCATTCCACAAAGAGTTACGCACAATCTTAAGTTTGATTCCCCATACTAAAGTCAACAGTAAATCATACTGTACTTAAGATTGTGCATAACTCTTTGTGGAACGGGCCCTTGGACAATGAAAATCGAGCCCTGACTGACATAATTTTAAATTTTACTTGGGGAATGAGTGAAAGAAAAGAAGGATGGGAGGGAAATTACTGTTTTTAGGAAAAAAGTTTGCACTTCTTCCCCCTTGTAGGCTGAGTGTCAGTCAGGTGGAGAAGTTACCCTTTTAATTTAGGATAACCTTTTTATAACAGCTTGCATCAATTATTGCCAACACTGAGTACTGATTCAATGTTACACCTGAAATCTAATTTTGAAAACTTGTACACAGTACAAGTACATTGCAATCATTTACAGCTTGTTCTTTGTAATAAAAATGTTTGAAATACCTGTACCTGCTGGATTTTTTTAAAATTTGATTCCTTTAATACAAAATTCAGTTTTTCTTCTTTAAAATTTCAACATGTACTCCAGACAGCAAAACCTAATTTTGAACAAAAATATGGTGTGTAACTTTTGTAAATAAATTTTGCACCTCAATTTTCCCTGTACACAGTAACAGGCCTACATGAAAAAACTATTTTGTCACTTACATATATAAAACAAATTGACAGGCCTACAGTATTCAGTATGAAAGCTGAAGTTAATCTGGTGAGGATGAAATGCCATTTCCATTGTTGTGTACATAAATGTACTAAAAACAGATTTTTAAACAATATATTGGTTTTGGTTTCAGTTTCAGTTCCTTCTAAATGTACAGAGTGTACAGTACATATATCTTCAAAGAGATTGTTACAGTTTGTCTACAGAACCACCAGCATAGTGGATAGACAAGGCCAGCTTTGGAGGGAGGCCAAACTTGTATTAAACACTACTGTATTTTTTGCTGGCCTCAAGGCCATTCAAGGCTGGAGAGTTCAAGCCAGTAAGTTAGCTACAGTTGTAAGATGGGAATTTAATGACACATCAACAGGAACATGTCCCCAGGGCTGGAAAAAATGTTAATTTCCCCGCAAACATATCAATTTCCCAGCAAGTAAATCAAAATTTCCCAAAGACTTCACATGTTTACATGTACAGTACAAAAGTAGTCAAATTTCCCTCCAAATACCAAAATTTCCCTGCAATGAGCTTTCCAAATTGCTGGTTTTTTTCCAGTCATGCATGTCCTATAGTGTCACCTAGATAAAATGCTCAATTTCAAAGCATAGGGTTCAAACTTGGTTTCAAATATAGTGCAAACAAGTTTAAATCCCTCCTTCAATCAGCTAGCTCTTATGACAGGGGAGGGGGAGGGGGGGATACCCCACAGGAGGGTAGGACAGCATGACTAAGTCACTGGCCAAATGCAGACCTGTGGATTTTGCTCAAGGGTATCCCTGAAGCAGTTGTGGCAAAGCGTAACCTCATTATCTCCACTTTTAAATAAACTCCACAACCACATGTACAGTAGTTACAACTACAGCATTACTCTGAACACAAATTTCAAGGCCTGCACTGACAGCCTTATGCAACTACAACAAGTGCACCAGCTCATATTTACAAATACACAGTAGCATGGATGGGTGGAATTTCGTGCATGCAACTTTAAAAATTAGAAATATTCCAGAACTGAAGATGAAATGCCCCTTAAAGCTACATATGCTGAATATGTTATGCCCTAGCTTAAATCTGTTGACATTTCAATCAGATATCACATCCCTTTAAATTTCTGATGTCAACTTGAATAAACGGTTGTTGTCAGTTGTAAAACTGCTTAATTTTGTGCATTAGGTGGAGATGGCAACCAAAGGGATAGTGCAAAATAAATTATGACTTCCAACATTAGATTCCCATAATTGACCACTCGGTTAGCTAGCACACACCTGCTAACAACAGCCAAGATAAATGGAGCAAAAAGTGTGATTTTCCCCGACCTTAATTCAAGATTCAACCGTTGGCTACTGTGAGGATTAAATGCACTTAATTTTGGTATTTAAAGATAAAAATGTACTGACCTGCTTTGGCTTTTGGTGTTAACAAAAACAATGCATTTGGTTAAGTCATTCCACAAAATAGACTGGTGCTTTGGTACAATGAAAGGGAAAAATTTTTACTGGTGTGCGAAATTTGGCAGTGTGCGATATCCGGTATTTACTATACATAACTGTCAATTGATGCAAATTATATGCAATACTGTAGGCACAGGAAGCAGTTATCAAAAGGGAAAGGTGGGTAAAGGTACTGTAGGGGGAGTATGAGCTCTTGCCAAATTATAACTTGGCTGTTTATAAACAGCCAAATTGGCAGTTATACGCAAGTCACTTATGTTTTTCCTGTGCCCAACTGCTAGGGTTGGGCGGTACCATGAAAATGTTGGTAGCGGACTACCGGTATTGTAAAACACACAGAACCGGTATTGAGGCAGTACCAGTTTTCAACTCTTGGGTAGGCAAGTCGGGTGGGAAGGAATCTATTAGCCACGCATGGCCCCCTTGATATCCTGAAAATTAATGCATCTGGGTGTTTGATTGGGTTAATTACCATGCAGGAACCTCTGCTCTATATGTCTGTGTAAATAGTTTAATTATCAACACATCCTAATAGTTATTTTTGTCAGAAAAAAATAATGAGAACTGGTAATTTTTTTTCAAGTACCGGTATTTTCTCAAGAACCGGTATTAGTAACACATCAAATATCTTTGGTATTTTCATAACCTGCACCTCTAGTACCAGTACTGACGTCAGTACCGGTATACTGCCCAACCCTACCAACTGCCCATATTAGCCGGTTAGATAAATGACTCTCCCCTAAGGTAAGTGGAGTGGATATCTTTAATATTTGGGGGTGCCTTCTCTATCCAAATTGGCTGAATATTTAAAGGCCCTGTTCTCTCACTCTTAACAGTACCAATTCTCCTAACCTTCTTAATTAAGCTCCTCCCACAATTTTCTGAAATTCATCCTCATCCAGAGACAATCTCAGTTGATTGCTTCAAGTCGAGTATAGAAAAGCTCAATGTTTATAAACAAACCACTCTCAGTGCAGTTCATGCTGTGTAATAAAAGCTTTGGTACTCTGCATTGTTTGAATTAGTTGTCAATCAAGGAGCTGAGCCAATGGAGAATTTCAGTACATCCCTACCAAAATTGTGACTTGGGGTGAGTGGATTGGCCCTTTAAGGAACATTGGAAATGATTGTGCTGTACATACAAGGCACTTCACAAAGGGAAAAAAGGTAAGGGTTTTAATTTTGACCTTGAGAATGTCTTTCCCAGGGGTCAAATTAGAAAATGCAAGCTATTTACCTATGCACAATTCAAATGAACATATCAGGCTTTACAATATATACAGTAGGCATGGTAGCTCAATTGAATGATAGAGGCTAAATAAAAAAGTACAAACTTTGGCATGCACAGGCTAATTCTGCATGCACTGAGGTTAGGTTAGATGCAGTTTACGACCCAGTTTCCAACCAACTGGTTCAAGTTGAGCCAACCACAGCTTTTTTCCACTTGTATTCTTTGGTATGACCTGACCAGGAATCGAACTATCGACCTCCCAACAGCAAGTATGAACAATGTAACAACTTTGACCATTCAGTCAGTCTGCATGCACTGAGAAAATGTTATAAACTTAGGTTAATGTATTTGAATTAATTGTGCATGTAATTAAACCCCATCAATTTCCAACAAAAGATGTCCTAGCCTTGGCTACCAAATTTTTGATAGGGGGTATTTGAAAGGAAAGCAAAAATATTCGTTGTGATGTACCCCAAGGGTCCATACTGGGGCCACTCCTGTTCATTGTTTATATGGATGATATTTATTTTGTTGCTGATAAAGCTGATATTATACTTTTTGCTGATGACACTAACATTTTCTTCAGACATAAGAGTGTAGATTCATTGTATGATACCGCTTCAATTGAATTGAGTAAGATATGTAAATGATTCTCTGCTAACAAGCTATCCTTAACTAACTATATTATCTTTGGTAATAATAGAACTAGCAGGCGGGGTAGTGATGTGTATAAATGGGACTGCTATTAAGCAAGTGACCACAACGAGGTTTCTAGGAGTATACATAGATGAAAAGCTCACCTGGCGAGAACACATTACAAATATTTCCAAGACGATTTCAAGAAACGTGGGCGTACGATCCAAACTAAAACACTTTTTGCCAAGAAATATACTCATAACACTATACCAGATTTTAATTATTCCCCACTTAAATTATTGTTCCATTGTCTGGAGCGGGGCTTACAGTTCTTACCTTAGCCAACTAACTACATTGCAGAAACGGGCGATTCGCCATTTAGCTCATGCAGGTCCCAGGGACCACACCAGCCCACTATTTAAAAAGTTTCAATTACTCAAATTTACTGACATCATTGATTACAACATTGCTGTATTATCTTACAAGGCTTGGAATAGACTACTACCAGATACATTTCATAATTTTATAATTAGCAATATACTTCTGTTCATAGGCATAGTACCAGACACGCTAAATCTGCCCATCGTCATTACTAACGTACGAACATTGGATCGTTTAGCTTGCGTAATCGTAGCACTAAAATCTGGAATACCCTCACAGACTCAGTAAAAAAATCTGCCTCTCTATTTATCTTTAAGAAAGCGATTTAGAAAGGCATCAATGATAGTTACTTAGTTCCCTTGGTGAAATTGAAATTATTCTTAATATCTTTCAAGTATGCTCATAATTTTTCCAAATATGAGTGCATAATACGGAGACATGTCATAGTTATGTATGTAAGTTTTTGTTTGCTGTTTGTTTTGTAGACGTTGTAAATATCTGTTATATTTTTTCTTATAGTTATAGGGAGTCATCCACTTTGTTAAACCAATTTTGGTTTTCTAGATGACTTCCTTTCACATTCATATTGTAGGCCTAATATGTATGTGATGAAACAAATGAAATGAAAAACAGTAGAAATGGAATCTGTGTCAAAAAGGAAAGGAAAAGATTTCTTAAAGGAATATGGAAACTTTCTTGCTGCTTTGCGCATGCCTTGTTACTTTAATAAGTTAAGAAGTTAACACTTGGTCGTGCCATCATACTGTACAGTGTGTAATAGCAAAGCAGTGCACTGAGTACAATGCCTACATTTGTAAGTAAGACCTAGGGGCGAAGCAGGCCAAGTCGTCCCCAAACCAACTCGTCCCCAACCAACTCGTCCCCAAGCCAACTCGTCCCAAAGCCAAGTCGTCCCCAAGCTAACTCGTCCCCAAGCCAACTCGTCCCCAAGCCAACTCGTCCCCAAGCCAAGTCGTCCCCAAGCCAACTCGTCCCCAAGCCAAGTCGTCCCCAAACCAACTCGTCCACAGTATGAAAAATGGTGTGATTTTTATGGCGCGAGGAATGGGAATATATTACCAACTAAACATATATTATCAAAACCGAATTATTTATGTGACAAAACACCAAATTTATTTAGTAGCATCAAACATTAGCGGCCTATATTTGTAAAACAAATTGGCAATAAAAATACAATTGTAGAAAGAGTATGTTCTTAACAAGATATATATTTGCAATTAAAATATATTCCCAACAAAAATATATGTTTGCTCTAAAATATATATTTAGAAGAATATTTTTTCCAACACCTGAAATATATTCGTAAGGAAAAATTATGTTTACACCAAAATATATTTGCAAGAAAATATATCTTTCTTGAAAAAGTTACCATGTTCGCCACAAAATTATTTTGCAACAAAAATATTCTTCCAACCAGAAATTTATTTTCAAGAAAAGGATAAGTTTGCAATATAAATGTATCTGCAAGAAACATTACTAACAAGACTAATTATATTTGCCAAGCTAAAAATATGTCCCCATCAGTTGTGTTTAAAATATATATGTTATCAAACTTCAAAAATATATATGTTATTGTCATTCTCTATATATGCATAAATCACGGCTTCAAAAATTAAAAAATTTATGTGTCACGAAATCTACCCTTTAACTAGCAAAAGGGAGGAGAAAAATAATAAAACAAACCAAAAACAAATGCCAAGTCGGTGTTAGCTGATCTCTTGAAATGAGGTAATTTTATTTCCCACTATTTTCACTAATTTCTCATATTGGGGCCGACTTGGCTTGGGGACGAGTTGGTTTGGGGACGAGTCGGCTTTGGGACGAGTTGGCTTGGGGACGAGTTGGTTGGGGACGAGTTGGTTTGGGGACGACTTGGCCCGAAAGCACCTAGGGGCCTAGCCTAGGCCTAACGTTACGCATTTTAACACGAGAAGAAGTTGCGCTACTTTGCAGCTTAGGCTTAGATCCCAAGTTAAATTAATTAGCCTATTATTATTTTACATGCATGGTTTCAAAATGTAAGAAAAAATTACAGTGAAAGTAATGAAGGCAAAACGAGTGTGTTGCTCGGTGTCCATTCCATTTCTTCCACAAAATTCTACTCTGTTCAGTATTTTTCTCCAACGAACAAGACCTTTGAGTTTGGTTTGTTTTTGTTGTTCGTTTGATTCTGCCACTTCTGCAAGAGGGAAAGTGTTGAAAATGAAATTATTCAAGTATGTCAAAATGCCGACAGAATGTTTCAAAAGTTTGCAAATCAATGCATTTTTATAAACTTCTTTATGAAAGACAATGGGAAGATCCAGTTAGCAAGTACAGATTTTTTTTTGTAAATCTTTGTTCAAAAAGAGGGAGGGTGAAATATGTACTGATTAGGGAAATTCCCTGAAACAATGAGCCGCGCTGCGCTGGCGCAGCCAGCTAGGCCTGGTGCACACATTCGATCTCCAAACCCGGGAATTGCTTATGTCTGTGGAGCGAAGAAAAGGCCTGTTCCAAACCTGACATTCTTTCAATCACAGTCTATTGAGCAGAAGGCGTAAACTGTCCAGACACTTAGTGATGTCTGCAACACGATTAACGATTTTACCTCAGGTGATTGTATTCTATGTTTAGGCCAAGGTGGAAGTGTTCTTGGTGTTGAAGTAGCCGAAATCAGTAATGTTAGGCCTAACGTTAGCCTATGACCAACTTAGGCCTGGGCCAACGTTGTAGCGTAACATTAGGCCCAACGTAGCCTGGATAATGAGTCTAGGCCTAGCCTATATCAATATTATAATGGTAGGGAATGGGTAATGTGCTTGAACGGCCTTCATTGTTACGGGGCTATGTGAATATTCCTAAGTTTCGCTGTTCCTGAGGTTCATGTGCTTCCGAATCTTGGGAACATTCCCACTCTCTGGGAACATTGAACTCCGGTCCCTGGGAGCCACACCAGAAAGTACATTTGCCATGCGCCAAAGAATCACGCCAAGGTGGAGGTGTTTGGAATTATATGCCACACCAATTGTATGCCAACTGCTGTAATTTTCCCTGTAGCAGCTGGGTACGCCCTATGCCAAATTTGTTGGTGTACATTTCCGTATGCCAAAGATCTTTCTATGAAAGGCCCAATCTTTCCAGTATGGCCTGGGAGTACCATGTATTAGTATTAGGCCTAGGCCTACTTGTAATCATCGAGAATCGAGATTAATGAAAAGGGGAACATGGAAACCTGGGAGAATCCGGTTGGCCTAGCAAGGCCTATGCCTAGACCTCATGGCATTGGGACTATTACTGTGTTATTGTGTTGATTCAATTTCAGCTGAAGTTAGTTCAAAGGCTCTAAATTAGAGGCATAGTTTGGTATAATTATAGAATATTGGGCCACCCTAGCTTGGAAACTACATAGCATCCGGATTAGAGGATGCAATGTGACACTGTTTTATATCTTGGCAGACATTCATTCATCCACTCCAGAATATTGGCTACCTGTGGATAACAATGACTCGTTCTCCAAATAAACTTATGTGCTGTAACTTAATAGCCTACCCATTTTATAATCTTCCACTGTGAATCCATGTTTCCACGCATCTTCTTTCTACTGCTCATCTGACATGACTCCTGCCTTTGCTACCTTTTTGTGGAAATTGACCTTTCGTTTTACTTTTTTAGTTAGTTTTAACTCAACAATGTAACATGTTCTATTTTGATTCATGACACTATATTAGGGCTGTGCATTTTCGGTTAATTCACTATCCGTTTAACCGATTTTATTAACCGGCGGTTAACCGTTTAACCGAAAATGACGTAATGTTCACACAACAACAGAAAGTCAACATTTCCAAAGAGCGCCATCACTTTTGTACAGGAAAGTACAAGTCTAAAAATGGCGCCGTAAGTCATGTTCGCCCATGTAAGTATGTGGCAAAAATGTTGGTATTTTGCGCTGAGTTAATATCATATTATATTTCACAGTAAAAACCCGTCCCGCATTTACTGAAGCTTTCTTCAGACCATGTGCACTTTTTAAAATTCCACCAACAGTTGTATTCCCGCCTGACCCTATGTTACATTGTCAGTTATTTCATGAAACACTCCCACACCGCTGTTTTGATGCAGCTTGCTTGCAATGCAGTCAGTGTTCAATACATGTACAGCGCTCACCTGTTTGTCATTCTGTAGTAGTGATCTGTACAATTGCACCGTAAACGGCCCACCAGCCGCAGACAGCACAACCAAGCACTATTATCCTGCATAAATTAAGGAATTCCCAGCATTCCTACCGTAAAGTTATTTACAGTAGGACTTATGGAATGTTATCATATGACGTCGTTACGAACGAAAACAATAACGCACGTGGTCTCATGCATGCAGTAGACTTGCGTGCGTATCCGTTTTTACCACTAAACAAGGGACCATGTTTTGCTCGATGACATCATATGCACACGATCTATTGCAAAATTTGAATTGCCTCTGCACTGTGATTGGTTCAAATATGTTGATTCTGAGCCAGCCAATCACAACTCGCGCCATCGCCTATGGGATTTAGTGTGTGAAAATACCAGACTTCCGAACGAATTTCCCGATTGAGTTTGCGTTATGACGATCGCACTTCGGAGGCTTAACATAGGTGGCATGTGTAGCCGGCCAAGCCCCGTGCTAAATTCACCAAGAAACGGCAGTACAAATCTCTGCGTACTTGGATTTTTCGGGGGTCTGACTTAAGTGTATTTCATTTGCTGATTATTTGAAACAAGACCTAAGGTTTGGACAAGAAGTGGCAAAAATACGGGGATATTAATATCAAGAAGGAACCATAAGATAACGTTAATCGAATCCATTTTTTGCTGTCCAAGACCGCTAAAAATTAGATCGTTATTTTTTACGTGCATCGTAGGGTTGACTTCTACAGTACAGTACACTATCACAACTACAACCCAGTTGGTTCAACGAACTGCGTATGCTTATTCATAAAAGTCAACAAGGAATGTTCCATTTTATATGATATTGGGCAAACAACAAAATGGCGGGAATTATCTGGTGCTTACGATCGTATTTTTACGGGTTAAATTTTTTCCAAAGACTGCTAAGTAGCAGTGGCAGTACTTACAATGAAAAATAATGAAATTTACGGAGGTGTAGCATGATAAAATATTTCGAATAGCTACAGTGGGAAGCTGATTCAAATATACTTTTGTGCCCTAATCATGGTCTCGCGGAGGTTTAATTGCCATAGAAATACAGGGCTTGGTCACTTTTGTTACAGCCCCCTGCTTGTCTTGTGGCTTTCTTTTCGCTTGGTAATCTCTCAAACATGCCGCTTATTTCTAAAGTTGTGCTTGGGTGTTGCTATTGAAGGGATTAGGAGACGAGCACATGAAGTTCTGCCAACGAAAGTAACAATGGGTGCGCCACTTGCCACTCATCATAATGTACTTAATTCCGGGAGCTGCCGCGGAATTAATCCGTTCAATCGAACGGCCGATTTTAAAAACTCTTTTTACAGTTATTGTTTGAGCGATAATTTGTGAGAAACTGACACTGTTGTTGCACGATGTTTGTGTAACAGTTTACTACCAAAGACACGCCGCGGCGACTGAGCTATTGGCAATACAAAAACGGTTAATCTATGAAGAGGAATCACGCACGAGTAACCGACGAGTCGGTCGGTTAACCGGTTTACCGATTAACCGTCACAGCCCTACACTATATACCACTTTTATGTTGGTGTGTCATAAAACCATGTCTAACTTACTATCTACTATGCATCTGAGTATGTAGCCTAGACTTTGTCCAGAATATTTCTTGGAAAGACTTAAAAAAAATTTACGCGTCATACAAACATATCAAACCAACAATACATGTGTCCTTCTCAGTTGAAAGGCGGTCATACTTCCAAGGCAACCTTATTTTCAACTCTACATCTGAGCATCCGTGTGAAATGAATCAGTGATAGGTTTCCCCAATATTTTCATCAGGTGAAATGTGATACGTGGAGCTCTGCTGTCTCAGAATGAATTTGAGGTGTCATCTCTTGTTTTGCAAGGACAATCAAAACATTTTAAAAATTTCTCACGTGGGGAATCTCTAAATATTTCAAACATTTGTTAAGACCCTATCAGTCTGAGTTCTCCCTAGTACGTACTTACTGTACTTCTTGCCCTTCCCACTACTAAAACTCATTCTCATCCAGACACAATCCCTGTTTCATGCTTAAGTTCATATTCTATTGAGTACACAAGGCTCCAGTGTGCATAATCCAGGGCTCAATTTTTATGGATGTCTGATTGTCCGGGACAACTAAAATTCCATATGGACAACCGAAAGTTGGTAGTTGGTTGTCAAAGGGACAACCATTTTTCTCTCACAATGAATTATATTCGAGCAGCTTGCTTTTGCCCAATTGAAGAAGTACGCTATATATGCTATGTCTGATCAACTCTTTCCAACTTTTTCTATTATACAGTTTCAGACTTCAAGTGTTTTTGTAAATTGCAAAAATCATATCTTTTTATTCTTCGAGACCAATTATATATGTACACACAATTACTATTTTGTACTGTAATTGTGCCCAAAATTGTTTGAACAACCATATTTTCTTAAGGACAATTAAAAATACTAAATTGGTTGCCAGAAGGACAACCATAAATTTTTCTAAAAATCGAGGCCTGTAATCAGAATACTCTCAGTACATTATGTGTAATGTAAGCTACTCTGCATATTTTTGATTCCTTGCCAAAGGCAGGCAAGGAATCTATGCGATGGTGATGTCGTGTGTGTGTGTGTGTGTGTGTGTATGTGTGTGTTTGCTTGTGTATGTGTGTGTGTGTGTTTGTGACACTTGCTTGTAAACACGATATCTTAAGATAGGAATGTCTGACACTTTTCATATTTGGTATATAGATTTATCATGTTGAGAGGAAGAACCCTATTGTTTTTGGTAGAGGTCAAAGGTCATTTGAGGTCACCAGCGGTAAAATTGCGACAATTTCAAAAATAGCTTGTAAACACGATATCTTCAGATAGGAGTGACCAACACTTTTCTTACTTGGTATATAGATTTGTCATGTTGAGAAGAAGAACCCTATTGTTTTTTGTAGAGGTCAAAGGTCATTTGAGGTCACCAGCGGTAAAATTGCGAAAACGCCGAAAATGGCTTGTAAACACGATATCTTCAGATAGGATTGCCCGACAATTTTCATATTTGGTATATAGATTTGTCATGTTGAGAGGAAGAACCCAATTGTTTTTGGTAGAGGTCAAAGGTCATTTGAGGTCACCAGCGGTAAAATTGCGAAAACACTGAAAATGGCTTGCAAACATGATATCTTCAGTTAGGAGAGACCAACACGCTTCATATTTGGTATATAGATTTTACATGTTGAGAGAGAGAAGCCTATTGTTTTTGGTAGAGGTCAAAGGTCATTTGAGGTCAATAGCAGTAAAATTGCGAAAACTTTGAAAATGGCTTGTAAACACGATATCTTCAGATAGGAGTGACCGACAATTTTCATACTTGGTATATAGATTCGTCATGTTGAGAAGAAGAACCAATTGTTTTTGGTAGAGGTCAAAGGTTATTTGAGGTCACCAGCGGTAAAATTGCGAAAACGCCGAAAATGGCTTGTAAACACGATATCTTCAGATAGGATTGCCTGACAACTTTCATACTTGGTATATAGATTTGTCATGTTGAGAGGAAGAACCCTATTGTTTTTGGTAGAGGTCAAAGGTCATTTGAGGTCATCAGCGGTAAAATTGCGAAAACACTGAAAATGGCTTGTAAACACAATATCTTCAAAAAGGAGTGACAGATACTCTTCGTATTTGGTATATAGATTTGTCATGTCGAGAGAAAGAAGCCTATTGCTTTTGGTAGAATTCAAAGTTCATTTGAGGTCACCAGTGGTAAAATTGGGAAATTCCGAAAATGGCTTTTAAACATGATATCTTCAGATAGGAGTGACCAACACTTCTCATGCTTGGTATATAGGTTTGTCATGTTGAGAGGAAGAAGTCTATTGTTTTTGGCTGAGGTCAAAGGTCATTTGAGGTCATCAGTGGTAAAAATGTGAAAACACCGAAAATGGCTTGTAAACATGATATCTTCAGATAGGATTGCCCGACAATTTTCATACTTGGTGTATAGATTTTTCATGTTGAGAGAAAGAAGCCTATTGCTTTTGGTAGAGGTCAAAGGTCATTTGAGGTCACCAGGGGTAAAATTGCCAAAACTTCGAAAATGGCTTGTAAACACAATATCTCCAGATAAGAGTAACAGATACTTTTCATATTTGGTATATAGATTTGTCATGTTGAGAGAAAGAAGCCTATTGTTTTTGGTAGAGGTCAAAGGTCATTTGAGGTCACCAGGGGTAAAATTGCAAAAATTCTGTGCCTAAAATGTAAAGAAAAATCTTTCAAGCACTGTCAATTTGAAAGCAGGTAAGGTATTTGATGGCAAGGAATCTCTAAGCCTTTTGGCTTTCTGGTTAATTTAATGTCAACCAAAGAACTGTGCTAATTGAGGATTTCTATAGACCACTGGGAAAATTATAGTTTGGTCTTGACAAATGACAGCCTAGAAAAGACATTAAATGTAGCAGCCACTCAAATTTATTTTGTGACGTCATATATTAGGGAGGATGTAGCGGCCCTGACTGACCTAGAGAAAGTTGCTAGCAATTTCCTGTTCAACCTAGAGTTCAGAACACAGTTGATAACTGGCTCTTTAATTGACATTCACTTGTACAGTACTCTGTTTAACAACATATTTACTTCATTTTCATGTCAACTGCTAGAATTGAATAGGACATTTTAGCCAATATTACCTGAGAAAATGACTTTGAAAATGACTTTTTCTAAGTGAAGCTTCAATCTCTTCAGTTAATCCAACAAGCTTGCTCTGTTGAGTAAAAAGCAGTCTAGTCCCTTTAACTTTGTTGATCTCAAGGTCAAGATAGGAAGTTGAACAAGAAGTTTTCTGATAGATTTGGATTAAGAGAACTGTCAACTAATGATGGCAAAATATTTGTTTCTAGCATCATGTGTCCCTCATTATGGGCAGTATTTCTGACTAATGTAATAGCATGACACTACACTACAGACTTTGAACAAGGGGTAAAAATGGTATTGCCTCAGGGTACAAGATATGTGTGGTGCTTTCTCGCCTTCCACAATTTTGGGGGAGGATTTCAGGTATACATACTGTATTGAAACAGTCAGAAATTTTCCAGCAATAAATATTTATTTGGGAGCATTTGTCAATTGAATGAGGGTTGCAAGCAATTTTTCACCTTACTGTAAGGGCCAACAGTGGATTTAAGTAAGGAGCATTGTTGCAGTCTTGAGTGAGATGTGGAAGGTTGAACCTTTAAATATCTACAACTTATCGTGTTTTTTATCTTCTCTTTTAAAGGTCTTGAGGAGATGCATTCATTCTTCTGCTATGAGGAATGCAGATGGAAAGATCAAAGAAAAATGTGAGATTTGAAAAAATTAATTCCAATTCTGATATACATTAGTCAGCTTTTGTAGCCATGGAGGATTCTTCCTATACAGTAGTAGACTGTTAAGAATAAAGTTAGAGTTTTACATCCCAGTTGCTAACCAACTAGTTTTAATCAAGCTGGCCATGGCCCTTTTTCCAGTTGTGGCTCACCTGCTCTAATGCATAATATGCTGAGCACCAAACTCAATGGCATTATATTCCATTTTTGATTCCTTGCTGATGGCAGGCAAGGAATCTATGTGATGGTGATGTGGTGTTTTTGGTGTGTGTACGTGACACTTTTGCTTGTAAACATAATATCTCAAGAAGAGTAAGTGTGACTAATCTCATATTTGGGTGTGTGGGTTGACCATATTGAGTAGATGGTCTGTATTGTTTCTAGTGGAGGTTAGAGGTCATTTGGGATTAGGAGAAGTCAAAAGGTCAAACCTTGTAAAAAAGATACCCCAACAAATTAGGTAAGTGTAACTTATCACATATTTGGTGGGTTGGTTAGTCCTTTTGATTCAAATGACCTTTCTAAGTGTTTGTGGAGGTCAACAGAGGTTATGGTAAGTGCCTTTATAGGAATTTTTTCAAGAATCATGGGGATAGTTGGATAATTGTGAGGAATCTCATACTAAGCATGTGCATTGAAGTAGATGAACCCTATTGTTTTTGGTCTTGAGGTAAATTGTCATTTGGGGTTACCAGAGGTCAGATGGTCAAAACTTTGTAAACACAACATCTGGAGGAAAACAATAAGAAATCTCATACTTGGCCTGTGCATTGCCCATACTAAGGAGATGTGACCCTATCATTTTTGGTGGAGCTCAAAGGCAGTTTGGGGTCATTACAGGTAAAATGGTAAATACCTTGGGAATTGCTTTTAAACATGATATGTCAAGTTGGATAAATGTGAGGAATCTCATACTTAGTGTGCATATTGGTTGTACCAAGTAGATGAAACCTATTGCTTTTGGTTGAGGTCACAGGTCATTTTGGGTCACCAGAGGTCAGATCTTCAAAACCTCATGAGGAGAGTAACAGTGCAGGGTTCCCATACTTCTATAGCTTGTGCATTGACTATACTAAGACGATGAACCCTAATATTGTTGGTGGAGGTCAAAGGTCTTTTGGGGTTATTAGAGGTCAAATAGTTTATGTATTGGGAATTGCCCGTAAACAAGATACCTTTGGTTGGATACCTGTGGCTGGTCTCATACGTAGCTTGAGCAGTGCTCATACTAAGTAGATGAACCCTATTTTTAGGTCACAGTCAAGGTCATTTGGGGTCCTCAAAGGTCAGATGGTCAAACTTTGTAAACATGACATCACCAGGAGGGTAACAGTGAGGGATTTCATGTGCATTAGCATGTGCATTGCCCCTACTAATTAAGTGCACCTGTCATTGCTGGTAGAGGTCAAATGTCATTTAGGGTCACCAGAGGTCAAATGGTAAATACCTTGGAAATTGCTTGTAAGGACCATAATTCAAGTTGGATAAAATTCCATGAGGGATCTCATACTTGGCATGTGCATTGGTTTTACCAAGTAGATGGATACACCCAATTTTGGTATAGTTGTCAGAGGTCAGAACCCAAAACCTTTGTTAACACAAATCAAGGTAACTGTCTGTGATCGGTCTCATACATGTTCATTTGCATTACCCATATTAACAAGGCGATCAGTATGTATTGTTTGTGGTCATTTAAGAAGCACTGTCAATGTGAAAAAACATAGTCCTATATTTCAGTGGCAAGATATCTCTAAGCCTTTTGGCTTTCTCACTAAATTCTTCAGTATGACCTGGCCAGGATTCAAACTCCCACCTTTAGACTACAAGTCAAATGCTCTAACCACTAGTGCTGTTGGTGTATGGATAAAGTATTGTGCAATTTTAGTATAGATTCTACTGTACTGTGGGACAGGCTAATGTAGCCTCAACAGGTATTAGCACTAAGTTAGTGTTTAGTATTCTGTTTTATCCATTTTATGGTTCAGATTATAAAAGTAAGTTTCATGGATCATTAGCTGTCATGTTGAAACTTTGTCCTAGGTCTGAAAGTCTGTGTGTATGCAGGGCTGGAATTAATCGAAGGCCACGAACGCCATCAAGACCATTTTGGCCTTAGTGCCCTACCTGTGAGATTACACTATGCTAAGTGCAAAATCACTTGTTTGGCCTTGGTGCTCTCTCAGTTTACATGACCTGCCCTTAAAACTGATGGGGGGAAATGGCCTTGTCCTGATGGAATCTTAATTTCAGCCCTAGTGTATGTATGTGTGAACATGATGGGGGGTTGATTTGGCCATCGCAATTTTTCATGAGCCTTCATATAGCTTTATAGCCAAATAGTTGCATGAATTATGGAAGCATGATTGTTGCCTCAAAATTAAGGTTGTTCCATTTTTCCGTCGCAGGTTTAAACAAAGTTACTCTACTTGGAAGGATTGGTACCATAGACATGGTTGGGAAGGACTCTAATTATCCTTTTGTTAACATGTCACTTGCAACCCACAATTATGCCAGAAGTGGTGAGTTTATTGTTTAGATCCAGTATGTTTTTCCAAAATAGATTTGGGGTGCCTGCATACTTTACGAGCACCTAAAATTGTTTTGTGGAGAAGACACTGCTGGTGTTCTTGCCAGGTGGCGTTGCAATATTAACCCTTTACGGTTGTTTGGGTCCTTTTGGACCCAGATGGAGAGCGCGGCTGTCACCATCTTTACTGTTTCACGCGGAGCTCAAAACTGCGAGTAGCTAACTGAAAGTTCAGCCACAACAACGAGAGAGACAATAGTTTAAGTTCATGGGGTCAATAGCCTACGGAAGCTGATGCGGGGCGTGCTACTTTTGCTTTTCCGCCCACTCCTGAGTCACGCAAATATGCCCTGATTGGAGCACAACGCCAAAGGGTTAAGCAGTGAACTTGCTCCACTGATTTCTTTTTTGCCCTTAACTCTCAGGCAGATTTGTCCAAGCCTGTTCAAAGGTGCTTTGTGAATATTCTGTAGGAACATTGTAACTTTGATTCCCTATGAGGCAATGACAAAAGATGTTGTGTTTGTATTTTTGTTTACAGCCGAATCCGAGGAGTACACACAGTACACAGAGTGGCACAAGGTGAAAATATTTAAACCAAGTTTGAGAGACACTGTGTATATATATGCAGCAACTGGGTGAGTTCTGATTGTGCATGAAATATAAAGGGTAGGGGTGTATGGAGAGGAACAGCAACCCCCTCCTACATCCCCTCCTTTATCCCCCTTCACCTATAGTAATATGTAATACACTGTAGATTATCAAGCCATCATTTGAGTATCGTAGATGTGCTCTTGTACAGTGAGGTGGAAATAGTAATGATTGAGTATGGGAATACACAGATGTATCAGAAGGGTGAGAGGTTGGGGTCAGGTGGGGACATAGGATTAATTGTTAGGGAAGTGACGTGGCATTGACTGGAACAAAATACTGGCCTTGATGACTTTTCAATAAATAGAGGTGGAAATTTCTATTGGTTGTGACCTGCCTAGTAAGACCTATGGCCAGACAAGTGGATGAGATAACTTGTAGGCGAGGGGGTATTTTCTAGGGGGAGGCATGTAAGAATGCATGCTTGTGCAGTTTTGCCTGGTGTGGCCTGAAAGGCATTTTCCAGAAACAAAATTCATCATCTTCAAAATATGCACAAAGATTTTTCCTTTAGGGGGTAAAAACTGCATCTCAATGGTATATATGCAGCGTTCAGAAGATATTATTTTGCTTTTTGGGGATTTGGTACATCTCAATAGCATGTAGTGTTTGGAAAATATTAATTTTTTGGGATCTGGTGCATTATGGGAAATCTGTGATGTCATCACGGCACTTGAATTAAAAAAAAATCATTTCATTCATTTATAATTTTGATGCTGCTGCAGAGTATATTAACAGGCCATACCATGTGTGGTGTTGGGTAATGCAAGATCTGGAAAGATATATTTTAACTTTCCAACAGTATCAAATTTGAAGAACAAACAGGACATATAATTATAAACAGAAACAAAAGGAATCTGACACAATGTGCCCACATGACCTTACTTCATGTGGCTTTGCAGAAAAGTGGAGCTATTTTATAATGAAAATAACCAATCTTTAGAGTAGGATATCTTGAGTTAGGAAAAGGATATTGCAACAGGGTTTGGGGGACATGGTCTGGAATATTTTTATTTTCCTTGCTTGAGCTTAATGAAAAGCTACTGGGATATGCCTTTAATTTCTGAATGTATATGATATCTAATTGGTTGGAAGATATAGATAGTTTATCACATCTTTGTGGAGAATTTTTTTATATTGATATTTTATTTTCATCAAGGTTAAGGTCTGTTGTGCTGTTCTTTACTGGTGTTGAACAATTATTGCTACAAAAGTTGATAAATACCTGTCATAGTTCAGTAATAAATTGCATGGTTTAGTAATAAATTTGCATTTTATTGTTCTACCTTCAGGACACGAGTGTTAGTGGAAGGAGAGATTCGTTATAGGACTTACACAAACGACAATGATAGAACTACCAGGGAAGCTTATATTAATGCAGGTTTGCTATTTTAATTTTTTCACACAGCTTTACAGTCATTAACCAGTCCCCTAGCAGCCCATACAAACACCTTGGAACCCCTGTACCCCAATCTCTGGCATACCCCCTCCTAACACCTTGGAACTGCCTGTATTGTACCCCTGTCTTCTGTAGCCTCAGATTTTCTGAATGATAGAGCTTTATGAGCTTATCTTGCAAAGAATATTGTCTACCTTCAATGTACTGCACTTAAAGGAATATTCGGGTGTCCATTTCGTAGGGTCTCAAGTAAAGAAGAATAATTTTTTATCGCATTCCCTTCAAACCCCACACCTAGGCCTATAGCTTGTTCATAACTCAAGATATTCCTGTTTAAAGATAGGTTTAGCTTTATCAAAAACAGACTCCTAGTTGTGTAAAGGTTACAAAATGTTATGTAACACCAGCAGATTGCTTCCAAAATCTTTTGTTGTTCTTTAAAATTTGAGTACAATTAATGTGACTGAATAATGTTCGTTTGAGGTTGACCTGAAAATTTTGTGAGCACAAAGGCTGCATCTTTAAAAGTGTCTGCATATTTTATTTGCATGTGTGAACATTATAAAAACACAAAAGATGCTTAATTAATCTATCTGTATGTCATCACAGATTTCCCACAATGCAATGTGTTACTGTGGTTTGAACATTTTCTTTAAAAAGTCATAACTTTTGAATGCAACATGCTATTGGGATGAAATTTATCAATAAAGAGAATATACGTACTTGAAAATTGTCATTTGTTACCAGAATAACCCTTTAAACAAATTTCTTTGTACTAAGTCAGTGCCTTACAATCAAGATGTAACCACAGTGGTGATTCTGGGATTAACTGGCTGGGAGGCAAACTCTCCCACCAGGTTGGGTTGGGGGCAATAACGTGAAGCCTTTGCAAAGACTATCTGTTGCCCAAAGCTTGAAGGAAATGTTTTTGGCTAGCCTGAAAGGAGCTGAAAAGTTTTTGCCTTGTATTATGGAAAGGAGGTTGTGAAATTTACTGGATGTAGGAAGTTTTGTCATGGCTATGACACCTCTGTTCCACCAGGGAGGGGGGACTGTATTTGTGAACAGAGAATGAAACAAGGGGTTCCTAAATCAAGCATGTCATTACATAGAACTTAATGACCGAGGGTGTTCCAACAGTTTTGTCCAAGGTCGTAGATTGTCACAATATTTTAGCATAAAATTGTTTCTAATATGCAACGGTCCTCATTGGCTACTGTAGACCTACTGATGTTTCTACTATAGCAAAGAAAGCTGTTCTAGACTATGGGCCGAATATTGCTGCAGACAACCATCTTTGGAGGGATGGTCCGATGAGAAGGGGTGTCCCTATCCTCTGGAATATTTCCAGTATTTGAGAGTTCTAAGATGCAAATTGGTACATTATAATATGGGAGCATAATTATTGCAAATATTTGACAGTATTTTACAGAAAAATATAAAATGGCATTTTCATCATAGAATTGAATGGTAGTGGACCACTTCCTTCCCTCCCTGACCCATGTTTGTTTTTGATTCCTTGCCGAAGGTAGGCAAGGAATCTATGTGATGGTGATGTCGTGTGTATGTGTGTGTGTGTATGGGTGTGTGCGTGTATGTGACGCTTTGGCTTGTAAACACGATATCTCAAGAAGGGTAAGTGTGACTAACATTATATTTGGTGTGTGGGTTGGTCATATTGAGTAGATGATCCCTATTTTTTTTGGTGCAGATCAAAGGTCATTTGGGTTCACGAGAGGTCAAAAGGTCAAAACCTTGTAAACACGATATCTCAAGAACGGTACATGTGACTATGCTCATATTTGGTGTGTGAGTTGTTCATATTGAGTAGATGATCCCTATTGTTTTTGGTGGAGATCAAAGGTCATTTGGGGTCACGAGAGGTCAAAAGGTCAAAACTTCGTAAACACGATATCTCGAGAACCGTTCACGTGACTATGCTCATATTTGGTGTGTGGGTTGTTCATATTAAGTAGATGATACCTATTGATTTTCGTGGAGGTCAAAGGTCATTTGGAGTCACGAGAGGTCAATAGGTAAATTCCTTAGAAATTGCTTGTAAACACAGTATCTCAAGAAGAGTAAGTGTGACTAATCTCATATTTGGTGTGTGCATTGGCCATATTGAGTAGGTGATCCCTATCGTTTTGGTGGAGATCAAAGGTCATTTGGGGTCATGAGAGGTCAAAAGGTCAAAACTTCGTAAACACGGTATCTCAAGAACGGTACATGTGACTATGCTCATATTTGGTGAGTGTGTTGGCCATACTGGGCCAACGATCCCTATAGTTTTTGGTGCAGGTCAAAGGTCATTTGGGGTCATGAGAGGTCAAAAAGTCA
This sequence comes from Holothuria scabra, assembly GCA_037179385.1. Taxonomy (NCBI): domain Eukaryota; kingdom Metazoa; phylum Echinodermata; class Holothuroidea; order Aspidochirotida; family Holothuriidae; genus Holothuria; species Holothuria scabra. Next base: position 34,383,786 of record CM074197.1, read on the forward strand.
AAACTTCGTAAACATGATATCTCAAGAACGGTACATGTGACTATGCTCATATTTGGTGTGTGGGTTGTTCATATTGATTAGATAATCCCTATTGATTTTTGTGGAGGTCAATGTTCATTTGGAGTCAGCATGTTCAAAGCCTGACAAACTTTCCTGCACAGTCTTTCAAGAAAGGTCACTTGTAGGGTCCTGTAACTTGTCATGTAGATGGCACATAGTGAATACATGGTCCCAGAAGATTTTGGTGGAGGTCAAATGTCATTTGGGTTCACAATGGGCAAGGGGGATCTCAATGTAGGAAGACTGGATGCCTTGCATGTGTACTTTGTGGGCACATTATGGAGCCCTGTTAATTGAAAAACATTGCAAAGCAATGTCAATGTGAAAAAAAGGCCTTACATTTCAGCGGCAAGGAATCACTAAGCCTTTTGGCTTTCTGGTTTTACCTTCATGTAGAAAGTAGTCTCCTCAACCTCACACCATGGTACAAGCTGAATTATTACCTCAGACTAGCTCAATGAGCTGTTTGAGCAATTGTGATCTGCCACCATCACTCTGTCTATCTGTCTATCCATCTATCTATCATGTCTGTTCACAGTTGTCTTTAATGCACATTTGTTATTGAATTGCAACAAAACTTGAATTGCTTACTGTAGAAGGATGACTGGCATGTGCAAATTACAAATTTCTCGTGCAAATTACAAATTTCTCGTGCAAATTACAAATTTCTCGTGCAATTTGGGATGAAAATAATTGTGACACCTTTTTGACCAATTTTGTGCCACTCTTTTTTTACTAGTCTCAAAAATTCAGCTTACTGTATGCTTCCCATTGAACTGCACTCCATTTAAAACTGTCTGTGTACAAAGCACCAAATCCCGTGACACTGCTTCTAAACTACCTTGCTTGTGGAAGGGATGACAAGTGTCAAATTTCTTTCTATTGTTTTTAGGGAGGAAGCTTTTATTTCTGTTGTGTTATCACAGCCCATTAAACTTGCCTTCTGCCTTGCTGATTACTAACTAAAATACTGTTTTCCATAAAAGTAGTAAGCAAGGGACATGAGCGTCCGCAGAAAAAAAGTCAGGGAGAGGGGGCAAAATTTCTAGGGAGGGGCAAAACCTCCAAGTCACCATGATTGGCACAAAGCATGCAAAAATTTCAGCCCAAAATGCCTCCCAGATCGCTGGAAATGGCATTTCTAAAGCCTATTTTTCGCACAGAAACTTGGAAAACACGTTTTGTTCGGGTTTTTGCTTTGATTTTTATACGTTCTTTCAAATTTTTGATTTTCCAGGGCCCCCCCATGCCCATACCTGCGGACGCCCATGGTCATTTTACCTGAGAGAATTTAAAACATTCTGTATTGTGAATATGTCTGTTCAAGAAATAACAGCCATGTATTCCAAGTACAGTACAGTCCCTGTATTGATTAGAACATCCATTGCTTGGGGAGTGATTTTCTTGGCATTGTTAGTCATCACTGTGCAGTAATTCAACAGGTTTGAGTTTCAGCACCAAGAGTGCTCTAGTTCTATTTAATACCTTTCCTACCAAAATATTTTGTTCATCAAATTTAAACTTTTAATTTTTGTCCATCCTCTTTCAGATAATGTTATTTTCCTTTCAAGTCCTAACAAGTAATATGGACCATCCTGTCTTTAGGGAGGCTCTAGCAACTGTTCAGGTATTTTATTTTACACTGTTGGTACCAGTCACGCATGGATAATTATCATCAAACTTAATATTCCAAAGTCAGAAACTTTACTCTTTAAAAGTGCAAAAGTTAAAGGTCCATGAATGGTTTGAATATCCTCTTGGGAAAAAAGTCTGTTTTCTTTGCTTCAACCCTTTTGCAGCCAGATACGTACTTTTACATAACCAACCCACCTCATCTAAAATGAACAAACTATGATCATAGTCCCAGAAGTTTATGCAACTTTCTGAATAGCTTCTGCACATAATTTGAGTGGGTGGTGCTACTAAAATTTTTTTATATCTCGAGCTAGTGACATTTTACAAAGCAAACAAAATGGCTGCCTCCTCGAGCAAGTCAGACTTAGCAGTGCATACTGTTTGAATCAGAGGAGAAAGTTCTGGCCTCGAAGAAAAAAAGACAGTGAAAAATGCTTCATGTGGCATGTCTCCGAAAATACTGGATGGTAACTGAGGCTCTTTCAATTGTCAGGATGCTTTTCTGAAACAAAATTTGTGATCTCTGGGTAGATGAAGATCATGCATAAGTACAAGAACCACTTCTGCCAGTTTAGGCAATTGAATTTGTTTAGCCAGAATTACATTTACTGTAACAGATAGAGCAATGTTCATTCTACAACTTTCATGTTCAGATCAACCTCTTATTTCACTCGGGTGAAAAGCTATTTTAGATTGCAAATGTTGATGCCAAGAACTGTGTTTAATCTAGCTGGCTGAAAAGGGTGCAATAGGAAATTCAGGTTGGTTGTGAAAGGGTTGAACAGAAAAGGAATTCTTATACAAATGTTGGCAGACATCCAGTAGAGAGGAATAATAAAGGGACAAAATATAGGCAGAGATGCCAACACTGAGGTCTTGAAATCAGGAAGATTTACCTCATAAATCTGGAAGATTTCAGGGATTTTTATTTCAAAGAGGGAAATTCTGTTCTCAATCAGGAAGATTTTATATTTTGCATGTTTGGAGGTGAAATTTTCAGGAAGTCTTCTGCAGAATCAGGAAGACTTGGCAGCTCTGTATAGGCCATTTGCAGAGATGGTTGAGTTAATTTTGAAGTGTGGGTGCTAACAATCAAAGCTGTCCAATATGTTTAATAAAATAAATGAAATTTAAGTCATCCCAAAATACAGTTCAAGGTGGCTCAAAATTCCATGGCAGAAAATGAGCCCTGGCCAAAGTCCTTGCAGCCCTGTGTCTCTGTGGTCCCTATGAGTATCACATGAGCATGCTGCACTACTTCAGACTATAAGAAAAGAAGACATGAGAATCTTATATATTGCATATTCATGTATTCCAATGAGTGCATTTTACTCCTTTTAATATAAAGTACAAAATGAAAATATGATAATACAATAACTAAACATAAATAATAATATTAATAATAATAATAATGTAAAAGAAGAAATTCAATTATTGCAGAGAATTAAAACCATCTTGTCCATCGTTGGCAAGGATACTGGCTTAAAGGTATACCACAGTGGAAAAAATTGGACTGAAAGTATTGACTAAGTACAAAAAAGGATGATCACAAATTTGTTGAAAACTAATTTCTTAGTATAAATTTTACAATTTGTTGGCTGGATCTATTATGGTCTTCAAACTTGCTCCAAGTTGTTTTTCTATAATTAAAAAAGAACAAACACTTTGTGTACGTTGTACATTTGCCCACAACAGAGTTCAAAAGCCTAACTTTAGTTGACCTAATAGTGAAAGGCTTTTTCCCATTGTTACAACATATCCCTTACTGGAACCATAAATGCATGCAAAAGAACTCCTTGGTTTACCCTTATAAAAATCAATTTCTCTTTTCATAAATATAATGAAAGATATTTGTAATGGAATAAATTTGAAATAAAGATTAAACTGATGTTTGAAAGTAAATTAAAAGATGACTTTTAGTTACATTTATGCATTGTTTCCCTCTTAGCTCCTAAACCCATTCAATACCAGGAAATGTTGAAGGAACTAAGAGAGAGCACACAACTAGATGCATAATGCAAATTAAAGAAACATTTGAATCTTTAAAGTGACACTGTAACAAAATTTTTCACTTGCAAATTTGATGACCATAAAAACAGAGAGAGCCCAAATTTGTCCCCAAACTAAAAAAAAAAAACAAAAAAAACAAATGAAAAAAGACCTTTGAGAGTATTAATTTCTTTTCTACGCCTATAGAAACATTTAAAGGTAAGTAGGGTGTCCCCTTAGCCACTAAGATGCAATTTGATGCAATGGCTTGTCAATTTGACTTTCTGATCTATTTAGGGAAAAACAAAACAGAGGGTTTTATTTTTACCCAAGTTGATGCATGCACAGAAGTTTTACAAAACTGAATTTCCTACCGAGTCTAATTTTTTCATACGGAGTCTATTGACTTGATAGATAACTTTTTAGATAATTCACTGCTTGTAAGGTCATTCAAAATCTTCTTTGGCCTTTGTATTATCATTAAAATACATTTGAAAAACATTACGGTAGCTCCTCTTACCAAGGAACTTTTTGACCATGATATGGAGATATTAAAAATAATACTTTCAATGTGTAAAATATCAATATCTTAAGATGTGAATAGGTCAAAAACCTTTAAATAACACATTCTTAAAATAATATGACAATCAGCTTTTGCTGATTTGGTCATCTCTTAGACAAACAAGCATTTCCTAAAATATGGTGAATATCAATAAACAAATGTACAGACTCGTCCATTTTTCTGTGAAATATACTTGAAAGAGTAGAAATACGTATGTTGCCTTCAGGGCATGTAAATATACCAAGAAGTGAAATGAAAGAAATGAACTTGACATAAGAAATTTACAAAAAAAAACATTTCTGTTTCATGTAAAGAAAAAAATGTAGGCAATATTTCTATCCATCTGAACTAATGTTTTAATGGAAAACTTATAATGAAGTTTTATCCATGGATGAACAAGCAGGCTGCTCCTTTTCATTTTAATTTTTTTTTTTGTCTACTTCAGCTAAACATACACTTTGCTTTATGGAAATAATGATGTATATATATGTATATATATATATATATATATATATATATATATATATATATATATATATATGTATATATATATATATATATATATATATGGTAAGGCTCATTTATTACTTGAACAAAATGTTATACAGCAAAACAGAAATGGAAAACATTCTTTTAAAATGACAACATAGACAGACAGCTAATAAAAAAAAAAGAAATGAAAATCTTGCGTTCCGAAGGTGATATTAATTAACAAAGGAAGGCACTTTATCAAGGCACTTTACACTGGCATTGTACCTAGATTTCTGATTAATGATATTATTTTAAGTATTTATATTTTCAAAATCAGCCTATACCATTCATAATAACATTTGATTAAATAACCATACTTCACACAAGTGTGTTCTAAGCCCATCGTGCACTATTGTGGAATATGTTCCAAAATACTGGAATATTAGACTTGTCACAAGTCTCCATACTATGGAGACTTGTAGTCTTGTGAAAATTGCCTGTGTATGAAGTCACAATTTTGATTAGACTGCAAGGTTAGAATCAAGTCATTGTTCAGGTCACAACTTGCAAAATTAACTGACTAGAAAAATTCTGAGTTTGAAAATGCATTTCCACCACTGAGACAAAACAGTGATTCATGTCATGACTTGATTGCATTTGCTAAATGACTTCAGTTGACCAAGTTTGACACAAGAAAGTTTCACTTAAGTGTACCATTTATGAATGACTGATATGACAAATATAAGCTCACATTGATATTGGTAACCAATAATTGGTTCAACAGACATCACAAGATTATTTACTGATTCAAAATAAGTTTGAGGTGACTGCCAGGCCTTGAATTTTGAGGCATGTAAGTGCTATTGCACACTATCACTCACCTGAAATCACTGTGAGGAGTGTGATTTTTGGCACACCTTGGAGCTCATATAAACATATTTCAGTGTAATCAAACAGCATACCTACTTCACTCATTAATTTTATGAAGGGAGTGACTTGTAGCACACCTGACAAATCTAGAACTCAAGGCCTGGCGGCCGTTTACCCAGAGTTATGCACAGTCTAAAGTATGATGCACTGTTGACTTAGGTACTGGGAATCAAACTTAAGATCCAGCGTGACCCTTTCTGGAATGCGCCCCTGGACTACTCTTGCCCTTTTTGTGTGACCTTGATGCACCAATTCATTCTCTTTTGTAACAATCATTTTACTGTGCAACACACCTAAGTCACAGATGTGATGCGTGTTTTTACCAGTTGACTGACATGTAATTCACTGGTATGACAATTTTCACTGTACACTACTGTAATGAGTTTCAAAACTGACTCACAATGACCCACGTATGGTTAGCCCTTATGAAGCTGAATTAGTTAAGAGGGTGCTGTTCAGTTTTACTTCAACAAAGGCCTGTAGCTATAATGTGAATGAAGAAATTGGAAGGCACTCTACTGGTGCAGGAAGAGCAGTGTGAATATTTCTATTCTGAAGTGCCCTCATGCTAAAACATCGTCTACAGCATGACAAGGGTTTATCACTGTCACCTGAAGTGAAGTAATCCATTCCTTTAATCTCTGTGGTGACTAGGAATATTAGCCCATTCCTTTAAGTTCAGCAGTCCCCCCAAGCTTCTTTTGAAGCAAGGTCACAATTTTCTTATTTCGATTCAGAGTAGTCCTCTCTTTCACCATATTTTATTACTTCAATATTGCATATTTAAGGTAAGCAAAGCAGTTACCTATAGGCTTGTAAATTTCACACTTGAGGATAAACAAGGTTTTCACATCACTGCCAACAGTCAATAATGATGCAGGACAGTCTACTTCACACCTTCAGGTTTTGGTGACTGTTCTTGCCTTTTAATCTCTGTGGTGACTGACAATATTGGTAGAGTGACATACATTTGAGTCTCATTACCACTGGCAATGACCCACAAGTGACTGAGAGTATGAGACCATGTCTGGGTTTTAGCAAGATGCATCATCAAAATCCAATTCACAATATCACAATCAGCAAGTCCAAAAAATATTTACTACTTCACCATCTAGATACAGGCAAAGCAGTGTTTTAGATCAAATTTAGATGAACTAAATGGAAAACAGTCACAAAATTCTGCACACAATGTTGCTGAACTCGGACTTCAGAGTAAAATGTCTCTCTTTGACTCTTCTGTCATCATGTGGCTATAAGATTCAATCGAAGATTCACAACAAAATAGCATTTTCCTGGGTTTCAAGCTATTCCTTTCTCAAGAGTCATTATTCAGTGATAAAGTTTGTCACAAACATCTACGCCTCACTGCAGTGCTACAACTTAAGTGACCTCAAGTTACAGTAGTTGAAGAAGTAGCTAAATGACAGTCTAAATTTATATTGGTCAACTAGCTATGGCTAAAACTTGGCGCAGTTTTGTAGTGTCATGCGTATCCTCACATAAAGGCAATAAAATAATGTGCAATGTACAGAAGCAGCTTCAAGAGTAGAACATCCGTAAATTTTCTCTGAATCGTTCCCTGATAAAGTCAAATCCAGACAATCTTTTGGATCACTGTCAGAACTCCCTGCTATGAGCTTTTTGTGTTAATGGAATGTTAACCCATCATATTTGCATATTACCAGTCTTGGTAAGCATAGTACTAATTTAACATTGATTCCCAATAGTTCACCGTGCCCAAGAACTGAAACAAAGGCTGCGAACGCCTCTTCATTACATCAGAAGGTTTAAGTTGGTGTAAAACACAATCTAAACTGACCTAACCCACCCAATAGTTCACATAATAAACACCTGCTTGTTTTTAATGACAAAACCTCTGTCAACCAATCACATGCTTAATTTAGAAAAAAAATGAAGCCAACAATTTCCAATGAAATTACTATTAATAAAATTTTTTCTTAATGATATTTGTGGAAGACATAACACAAGGTGAGTGTTGTTGTAGATTTTTCTCCAAGTAATGTGACTCAGAGGGCAGGTTTGTTGTCAGTGGTAACTGGCAATTGCCAACAGACAGAGAGCTTAAGTTGTTTGCTTCTAATGGGAGCAAAAATGATCAACTTTAGACAAAAGCAGTACAGAAATCACAAGTTGATGAAATGACACTGTGCAAACTTTTGACATACCCCATTGGGCATGAAATGTGTCTACCAATCATCATGTGAATCTGATTTGAAGCATCGTGAATCCATGATACATGAACTTTGAAAGGCTTTAAAATAATAACATATCCACATTCTACTTAGGAATATAATTCTGTTACATTCATAGTGCTAGAACACATTCACATACTTTACTGTGGTATAAAATAATACTACTGTACAGCAGCACTGACCTAGTGGAGCCTTTGGGGTAATTTCCATGGGGGTACAGTGTGGTACATTTGCAAGGTCAGAAAATTGACTGGAATTAAAACTGGTCTGGTGACCACCCTTTAGTGGAAAACATAACCTTTTTCTTCATATGCAGAACACCACACCAACCCCAACCCAAAGCAAAATCCAAAAAAGAAATGTTAAAATCATAAATATTTCTAAATAATTATGTAACATCCATGAAAATAAAATGGCAGTGTTACCTTTTTCTTAAATTTGTATATTTTTTCTATTGTGTATTTATATATTTTTCCTTTTAATATTTTGGTAATATACCAACTTGTGTCTTTAATTGTACCCATTTCTTGAAAGCCTGATGAATTTCTTTGCAAATTTTAACATTTTCTTTCAGTCTCTTCTGGTAAACAAGTTTCCATGACAACATAAATTGATTAAAAACATTCACTCTGAGATACCATGAGACCTATCGCACACTGTGCAATGACAGGAATGAATGAATGTTGGAAAGTTCTTTAAGTTTTGCTAATTAATTTTATATAATATAGATTTATAAAATAAATAAGTTTCTTCAACCTCTTAAGCACTTGTGTACATACCTTTTAATATTATACAGATGTTGTAAGAGGCAAAATCTTACTCAAAGTATTGTAAAAGAGACACACTCTCTCATACATCCCCCTTACAACTCCAATCTCCTTTCCAAACCTGTCTCAATTAGGATGGGATAGTGAATTCCCTGGAATGTCATTTGGAGTGACATCTCATATTTTTACATTATCATTTCTTTTGTTCTCATTGCTATTTTTTATCACACTTTGTTGTATTCCATGACCTTTGACCTTTCATACTATTACTCCAAAGAGCAGTGCTCCACCGGTGTTGCCATTCATTGGGGTGGAAGATGGTTTGGGAGCGATGCCTCTCTCTTCCAAAATATCTAGCACACAGCGGTGGATGAAGACATACTGTTGCTGTAGGGGAAGAAAAGAAAATGAAATTAACAACTCATACGAACATAAACTAGCACAAAACAGTGGAAAGTGAATATCGTTGCTGTGAGAGAAGAGAAGGAAACCACAGGAACAAAGAATATTAAAGACACAGCAGTGGACAGAGGAGGATGTTGCTGTGAGAGAAAAGGAGAAAAATCACATGACCATAGTATATTAAGCACACAGCAGAGGATGGGGGATATTGTTGCTGTGAGAGAAGAGGGCAAATTCACAGCAACATGGTATTCTAAGCACATAGCAGTGTATGGTGAATATGTTCTTGTTGTGACAAGATATAGTCAGTGGGAAACAAATTGTTTGTATGAGATAAGAGAGGTCATTAACATAAAGTACTGTTGGGTACTGCAGTCAGTGAAGAAATACTGTTGCTGTAGAGATGAGAGATGTTGTTGTAAAATATTGTACATTATGGCATTAACTATTTTTAGATCTTTAATGATGGGGAGGAAGGAGGGGGAGGTTGGACAAGGGAGGGGTGAAAGGGGCAAGGCAAAACTGTTTGGGGTAAGATTATGTAACCTTACAAGGTTGGTCTTATTTTGTGGTTTATCCACTCCCACATCCCATTCCTTAGCACTACCCAGCTTTGATATTGGAGCAGATTCCCTATTCTCCATTACCTGTCATAAATGTTGCTTCTTTAATAAGGACTTCAATGTAAAACATTCTGCTGGTACAATTTTGTGGGCAATGTCTGTAAGCTATAACTTTTTTTTTTTTTTGGGGGGTGGGGGGGGGGGCAGGCCTTTTTCAGTTTGAGTTCACTAAGGGTTTCATTTAGCTTTCTGAGAAACTCATACCATACTGAACAAAGCACACCCATAAAGTTTGATCCATATCAACTTTTCACCATCTGGTTTAATCTAGGGGTGCATGCTACTGTCTCACCCAAATGATCCATAGACTTTGACATACATTTCCTGTAGAATATGCCGCACCTATCTGGTTGCTTTGGTCCAACTTGTTAAAATTGGGCCCCCCTCCCTCCCCCCACATCACAGCTTGGATGAAAATGAATCACATATGACTTACTTCTGTTTGGGGCTCAGAAGGTCCATCTTACAATTGATAGTACAATAAATATCAAATCATTGACCTTACCTCAGTTTGTACCATGTGCTGTCTATGAGCTCTCATGTCTGCAACTGTTCCCAAGATATTAACATAATCAAATTCTTCTATTTGTTGCAGTAATCTATCCAGGCATATATATGTCCCAGTCCTTCCACAGCCAGCACTAGAAAGGGAAAAAGATACAAAATTGAAGATATCTGTCATACTTTATAAAGAAATGTCTTTCTTTTGACTACATTTATGTTAAACGTTTCGAAGCTTATCTTTGAAGTTCACTTTATAAATTAGAATCAGGCTTGAGACAATTCATCCCAGACGTTTCCTATGACACTGAGAAACCAATATGACCAGACTCACCAGAGACATGGCTTTAAAAGATGTTTATTGCCCAGGAAGGGAGGAAAATTATTTCACAGGAGGACAGTAAAATTTCCCACAATTCCCACCATATTTCCAAGGAAAGACAAGGGAAATTTCTCTCCAATTCCAAAACTTCCCCTCCAGATGCCAAAATGTCCCAGGAAGAAACCACAAGCTTCCAAACTTTTTCCACCATTGTGCAGGGTATTGCTGAACTGCACAAAATGACCTCCTGATTGGTGTGGGGAAAAAGTCTACCTGAAGAAAATTAATTCATAATAATGACCAAAGATCAGGGTTAGGGGAGTTCTATTCAAATATTGTGAAATGTAAATGGTGTATAGGGTCACCTTTATGCTATTTGAATCAGTTGTTGGCAGAGGTGGCACCAGGATGTCAAAATTAAGGGGGAGGGGGGAGAGCAAACTAAGGACAATGGAAAATATTGGGGGGGGGGGCAAAATTATTGGACACAGGGCAAAACCAAGCTGAAAGCACCCGTTCCTTGGGGTGGGGTCCAGGGGGTGTTCCCCAGAAGCTTGGCGGTTTTAAGATATCTCTGGATGAAAAATTGAGTCTTTGGAGAGGTATATTATTTATATGTTTCAGCTGACCCAACTCCTTACTGACTTTATTTGGGAGGGGGAGGCAAGGCCAAAATCTGGGGGCAAATACCCCCCCCCCCGTAGTGCTGCCACTGGTTATTTAGACCCCTTAAAACCTGTGTCTAGGTAACTTTCTTCTATTTCTATAGTTGTTTTTATATATTTACTAGCCTCAATTTTCCTCTTTTCTTTCTAAATTAAAACTAAAATTCCTTTTTCTTAAACTCTTGCCTTTTACCACAAGAAATCATGATTGATCTCCATGATTTGAAACATGAAATACATAATTTGTAACAATAAATACTGCATTGTCTTTTGTTTTTATTGTGACTCAGAGCTTCAATTTCTCCTGCTTAAAACAAAAATTCCCTAAAATCCTTCCTAATTCCCTCTTTTCCTCGTTTTTGGTTTCGATGAAAGAGAAACCTATGCATTCATGATGGCGTGTGTATGTATGTGTGTATGTGCGTGTGTGTGTGTGTGAGTGTGTATGTGTGTGTCTGTGACACTTTGCTCGTTAACACGATATCTCAAGATAGGAATGTCCGACAGTTTTCAAACTTGGTACATAGATAGGCCATATTGAGAAGAAGAACCCTATTGTTTTTGGCAGAGGCCAAAGGTCATCTGGGGTCACAGGGGGTCAAAGTCTGAAAATCTCGTTAACACGATATCTCAAGATAGGAAGCTTGGTTGGATTTCATATTTGGTATGTTGATGCGTTATAGTCAGGAGATGGTCCCTATTGTTTTTTGCGGAGGTCAAAGGTCATCTGGGGTCACTGGGGGTCAAAGTCTGAAAATCTCGTTAACACGATATCTCAAGATAGGAAGCTTGCTTGGATTTCATATGTAGTATGTGGATGCGTTTTAGTCAGGAGATGGTCCCTATTGATTTTTGCGGAGATCAAAGGTCATCTGGGGTCACTGGGGGTCAAAGTCTGAAAATCTCGTTAACACGATATCTCAAGATAGGAAGCTTGATTGGATTTCATATTTGGTATGTTGATGCGTTATAGTCAGGAGATGGTCCCTATTGTTTTTTGCGGAGGTCAAAGGTCATCTGGGGTCAAAGTCTGAAAATCTCGTTAACACGATATCTCAAGATAGGAAGCTTGGTTGGATTTCATATTTGGTATGTTGATGCGTTATAGTCAGGAGATGGTCCCTATTGTTTTTTGCGGAGGTCAAAGGTCATCTGGGGTCACTGGGGGTCAAAGTCTGAAAATCTCGTTAACACGATATCTCAAGATAGGAAGCTTGGTTGGATTTCATATTTGGTATGTTGATGCGTTATAGTCAGGAGATGGTCCCTATTGTTTTTTGCGGAGGTCAAAGATCATCTGGGGTCACTGGGGGTCAAAGTCTCAAAATCTCGTTAACATGATATCTCAAGATAGGAAGCTTGGTTGGATTTCACGTTTGGTATGTTGATGCGTTATAGTCAGGAGATGGTCCCTATTGTTTTTTGCGGAGGTCAAAGGTCATCTGGGGTCACTGGGGGTCAAAGTCTGAAAATCTCGTTAACACGATATCTCAAGATACGAAGCTTGGTTGGATTTCATATGTAGTATGTGGATGCGTTTTAGTCAGGAGATGGTCCCTATTGATTTTTGCGGAGATCAAAGGTCATCTGGGGTCACTGGGGGTCAAAGTCTGAAAATCTCGTTAACACGATATCTCAAGATAGGAAGCTTGATTGGATTTCATATTTGGTATGTTGATGTGTTATAGTCAGGAGATGGTCCCTATTGTTTTTTGCGGAGGTCAAAGGTCATCTGGGGTCACCGGGGGTCAAAGTCTGAAAATCTCGTTAACACGATATCTCAAGATACGAAGCTTGGTTGGATTTCATATGTAGTATGTGGATGCGTTTTAGTCAGGAGATGGTCCCTATTGATTTTTGCGGAGATCAAAGGTCATCTGGGGTCACTGGGGGTCAAAGTCTGAAAATCTCGTTAACACGATATCTCAAGATAGGAAGCTTGATTGGATTTCATATTTGGTATGTTGATGTGTTATAGTCAGGAGATGGTCCCTATTGTTTTTTGCGGAGGTCAAAGGTCATCTGGGGTCACCGGGGGTCAAAGTCTGAAAATCTCGTTAACACGATATCTCAAGATAGGAAGCTTGGTTGGATTTCATATTTGGTATGTTGATTTGTTATAGTCAGGAGATGGTCCCTATTGTTTTTTGCGGAGGTCAAAGGTCATCTGGGGTCACTGGGGGTCAAAGTCTGAAAATCTCGTTAACACGATATCTCAAGATAGGAAGCTTGGTTGGATTTCATATTTGGTATGTTGATGCGTTTTAGTCAGGAGATGGTCCCTATTGTTTTTCGTAGAGGTCAAAGATCATCTGGGGTCACTGGGGGTCAAAGTCTGAAAATCTCGTTAACACGATATCTCAAGATAGGAAGCTTGGTTGGATTTCATATTTGGTATGTTGATGTGTTATAGTCAGGAGATGGTCCCTATTGTTTTTTGCGGAGGTCAAAGGTTATCTGGGGTCACTGGGGGTCAAAGTCTGAAAATCTCGTTAACACGATATCTCAAGATAGAAAGCTTTGTTGGATTTCATATTTGGTATGTTGATGTGTTATAGTCAGGAGATGGTCCCTATTGTTTTTTGCGGAGGTCAAAGGTCATCTGGGGTCACTGGGGGTCAAAGTCTGAAAATCTCGTTAACACGATATCTCAAGATACGAAGCTTGGTTGGATTTCATATGTAGTATGTGGATGGGTTTTAGTCAGGAGATGGTCCCTATTGGATTTTGCGGAGATCAAAGGTCATCTGGGGTCACTGGGGGTCAAAGTCTGAAAATCTCGTTAACACGATATCTCAAGATAGGAAGCTTGATTGGATTTCATATTTGGTATGTTGATGTGTTATAGTCAGGAGATGGTCCCTATTGTTTTTTGCGGAGGTCAAAGGTCATCTGGGGTCACCGGGGGTCAAAGTCTGAAAATCTCGTTAACACGATATCTCAAGATAGGAAGCTTGGTTGGATTTCATATTTGGTATGTTGATTTGTTATAGTCAGGAGATGGTCCCTATTGTTTTTTGCGGAGGTCAAAGGTCATCTGGGGTCACTGGGGGTCAAAGTCTGAAAATCTCGTTAACACGATATCTCAAGATAGGAAGCTTGGTTGGATTTCATATTTGGTATGTTGATGCGTTTTAGTCAGGAGATGGTCCCTATTGTTTTTCGTAGAGGTCAAAGATCATCTGGGATCACTGGGGGTCAAAGTCTAAAAATCTTGTTAACACGGTATCTCAAGATAGGAAACTTGGATAGATTTCATATTTGGTATGTTGATGCGTTTTAGTCAGGAGATGGTCCCTATTGTTTTTTGCGGAGGTAAAAGGTCATCTGGGGTCACTGGTGGTCAAAGTCTAAAAATCTCGTTAACACGGTATCTCAAGATAGGAAACTTGGATAGATTTCATATTTGGTATGTTGATGCGTTTTAGTCAGGAGATGGTCCCTATTGTTTTTTGCGGAGGTCAAAGGTCATCTAAGGTCACTGGGGGTCAAAGTCTGAAAATCTCGTTAACACGATATCTCAAGATAGGAAACTTGGATAGATTTCATATTTGGTATGTTGATGCGTTACGGTCAGGAGATGGTCCCTATCGTTTTTGGTGGGGGTCAAAGATCATCTGGGGTGGGGTCACTGGGGGTCAAAGTTTGAAATTCTTGTTAGCATGATATCTCAAGATAGGAAACTTGGATAGATTTCACATTTGGTATGTAGATGCGTTTTAGTCAGGAGATGTGCCCTTTTTCTTTTTTGGTGGAGGTCAAAGGTCATTTCAGGTCACCAGGGGTCAAAGTCTTCAAATCTTGTTAAAGTTATATCTCAAGATGTTGGTTTATCTATCTATGTATGGCTTTTGTGGAGGTCAAAAGGGCATCTGAAATAACAACATCATTTTTTGAACATGCTAGTATAACATTTGAGTTAGAAGATAATGGTGCATGATGTCAAATTTGAAAAACAGTACATTTATGTATCATCGAAACCTCAATGCATTTTTGCTTTCTGGTTAAGTTTTTCTTCCACTCATACCCCTTGTATGTACTTTATGTCTTATAAAACTTTGTGTCTTCATTCCCAGATCTCTTAACACATCTAAAACACCTATCAGCTAGGAGCTTCACCACCTGGAGCTCCACCCACATGGACTCCACCGAGTGTCCCAGGGTTAGCTGCTTGACCCAAGCTGCTATTGGCTTTACACTAGCTGTGCACTTATTGCACATTCCTTCTCTCTTCCACTATTTGGAATTCTGAAATGTTGGCAGCTCTCTTGTTTCTTGTATTAAAGGTGTATCTCTACCACATCAGTAGCATCCACAGGAATTTTGAGGTGGGGGGGGGGGGGAGGGGGAGGGAGGGAGGGACAGGGAACTGAATTCCAGACTGACATGGGTAGGAGGTCAAAAGGGGCACTGAACAGTTCTGGCATCAAAAGTAACTAAATGCAAATGGTACCTCCCAAAGACTTATATGAAGATGGTGCCATTGGGATGTTAAGAACTGCTATTTGTTTGGATGTTAATGTTTAAAGAACATTTAAACACAGGGTTAGTGAGGACTGTTTGCTGGCATGGGAGCGAGGGTATAAGGGGGGTGTTGATAGGTCCGTCTACTTTAGAGTGATTTCCTAATCACTAGTTCCAGAGGAGGGGGACAGGCCCCTTCCCCAGTCCAGCAACTGCAAATGCTGCTTTACCAGATCACTTACCAAGTCCTATTGATGAAAAAAATTAATTCAAATTATCAGACAGCTGAAATTTCACTTCACAAGCTCAGCTTCGAGTTTGGATAATGTTAGGAAGGAAGGCCACGTAGACTTTCCAAAATTTGTTAGTTTGATGCAGTTTTATAGTCCAGTTTCAAACCTATTGGTTATAGTTGAGCTGGCAACAGCCTTTTTTCCAGTTGTGGCTCACATGTTTGTTTTCCCTACTTCATTGCTTATGTGGAGCATCTCCTACAATAGCAGTAAGTTCCATTTTTAGAGTCTTTGGTATGAATTAACCTCGGAATAAAACTCAGGCCTTCCATGTGAGAGGTGGATGCTTTTACCGTTAGACCAAATATGCCGTCTAGACTTTCCAAAAGGCATCAGTGGTTGACATTACTGAATTTCACACATATGAACCCCCAGCATGAATACTAAAACCACAGGCTTCACAATCATGGGATAGCATGCCTGTTACATCACTAGTGTATAGGTATACCTCTATAGCCATGTCAGGTAATAACCCCATTCCACTAATCCAGTCCCCCCCCCCCCCCAACTCTCGCCCTTCCTACATTGTTTCCATATAACACCTACAATGACAGTTTTTGTCATTATGAAATACACTGCCCTATCACCCAAGGGGAACAAAAGGTAGTCACAACTGTGACATTAATATTCTCCTCACCTGCACCAATGGAGGAGGGAAAACAAGCCGGTGAACCACAACTGGAAAAGAAGCTGTGGTCTGCCGGACTTGAAGGTCAAGAGCAGTCCCCCCAAACTTATTTTCAAGCAACAGCTAAATATCACAATTCTCATCTCATTTCTGTTCAAAGAATCTGTCATAATATTTTATTACTTCAATAAAACATATGAAAGGCAAACCAAGCAGTTACTTCTTGTAAATTTCACATTTGAGGAGTGAAAATGTTGTCACATGACTCTCAACAGCCAATCATGAAACAGGACAGTCTACTACACTACTTCAAGTTGGGGTGACTGCTCCTGCCCTTTAAACCAATTGGTTAGAAACTGAGCCATAAGTCCTCATTTAAGTAACTCACCTGCAATGAACTATTGTAGGAGAACCATTCTTGGGACTCTGTTGTCTAATTACTTCAATAAAATTCAGAAGAGATTCACTATTTTCAGGAACACCATGGTCTGGCCAGGAGAGGTAGTTAAAATGTTTGACTTTTTTCCTTTGGTCCACATATGGCTGTGGTTACAAAAAAAAAAAATACAATATTAAGTATAAAATGTTGAGGTGTATCAAAAGAAAGACATGTAGAAACACTTGCTGAGAGCCATTGACAAACAGAGCAAGAGGCACGTATGTTTAAGGGCAAACCTCTGTCATCCTGGTCAGTTTCAATACTCCAAACCCTATACTGCCCTCTGCCACACTTTAGGTACAACCACAGAGCACAAGACCTACACGTTCATCAGTTCGTTGCACAGAGTTCAAAACTGGGCGTAGCTACGTACCCAAAATTTAGACCACAACAAAGAGAGGTCTCTGTTTACTGTCACTTGGTTAAAAGCCTATGAATCCTACCCATAGGGAGTACTATTATGCTGTTCCATCAACCCCTGATACATGCAAAGATTCCATGATTGGAGGTGGACACCAAAGGATTATTCTTAAGTATCTACACTACCAGGCTGCCCATAAGTTAGTTACTTAGATGAGGTTTAATAACACACTAACATGAATGTGTTATCTAGTGTCGACTAGATTAAAAGAAGAGGGTTAAATACGGGTTCTAATAGGGTACAGTTTGAGTTCAGTTTCAAATTAAGTACAAACATGGTACAAGTCCTTCTCTTTAGTCGCCTCATACAACAGGCGGGACATACTGAAGGCATATTCTACAACTCCCAGTCCATGGGAGGAACACATCCCATGAGGGCAGTATAAGCACTGCCAATACTGTCAGCTATGCAGTAACACATTGCCAGGGCTTTGATTAAAGTAACATTCTACCTATCTGTCAACCCTAATGGTTTTACAAGTAGGCTTTCTATTTTTTTTTTACCAATCCCCTGCCCTAAAGTGTGACTTCCTGTTTTTAGGTCTTTTTCAAAACCAATTGTTTTGTGTACAGGACTATACAGCCATTTTTTTAATTCAAACAATTTCCCAATACCTCCATATTTGGGGTCAGAAAATTTGGAATTTCCCTATTTCTGGGCTGGATAGGTTGAAAAATCTGATTTCAGCTGCAAACAAATCCAAGTAATTGACTAGGACTCCCAGACTTTGAACACCAGAAACTAAGTCATTTCAACAAAGGTTAACCCATAGAAAATTGGTGGGACCAATTTTTGTAAGCTTCAACTCTTCCAGCCTTACCAACAAGATTGAACTGAAAGTTTGGGAAAACCCCTGCATTTATACACCAAACCATCCAAGACAACTACTGAGAGTCATTCGAGCCCATAGCTATGTAAAACACTAAAGGGGCTGAAGGGAGAGCGGGTAAGGGGGGGGGGGATGGGGAGGGGTAGACACACTGCAATGCCTCCATTTTTGTCTTTATAAATTCCCTTACCTTCAAAAAGTAAATTCCCCAAAACTTATGTTACTCCATGATATATGGGGCTGTCCAATAGTAATCTTTATAAATTCCCTTACCTTCAAAAAGTAAATTCCCCAAAACTTATGTTACTCCATGATATATGGGGCTGTCCAATAGTAATCTTTATAAATTCCCTTACCTTCAAAAAGTAAATTCCCCATAACTTTTGTTATTCCACGATATATTAGGGCTGTCCAATAGCAGCAAAGGGGAGGGAAGTAGGAGCGAAATACTGTAGATTTGGACCATCCCTCTACTCCGCAACTTAACCCTGCTCCCACAACCCCTGGCTATGGGCTAGCAGCTACCCCACAGCATTGATCAGAACCAAACAAATCTTGCAAATCTTCATTAAACAGATTGTCAAAAGTCCTTACTGGTTCAGTTTCTACCTTTATAAATTCCCTCACCTTATATAATGTAAATTCTTTCATGTTCCAAGATTCAGTCTCTGTTATCTGTGTCATGGTCACCTGTATGTCACCATAATAGACTGGTTTATGGTCCTCTGGCCAGTACTGGTCACACTTGACCTAGGGTGAGAATGAAGGTAAAAACAGGTATAATGGGAGAAGCTGCTAGGGGTAAGGGGAGAGATCAGCAATATAAGAGAAAGTGGGAGGGGTGAGATATCTTCACTATCTCAAAACTGTCAACTTTCACTTATTAAAAATACCATCTGTGTTCATTTTCTGCCAGATAGGTATTGCCAGGGAATTGGGGGGGGGGGGATCATGCAATTTAATGAAACAGGACTGAGGAAAGGGGAAGAAATATACAGATTTGAATTTTGAACTCAAATCTTTTGAATGTTTCTCGGCAAAGAACCTTAATCTAAACATTTTTAGCTATCACAAATGTTGCCATACGTAATGACACACATCACAGAGGTTTATTTGACCTAGTAGGTAGTGAAATCAAAATCATTTATGTTATCGTCACAGTTGTTCACTGTACACTGACCTCAAATGATGCTAGAAATGTATACCAAGTTTTAGCCATTCTGATTTTACCACTGCAATAGGCAAAACTTAACATGTACTGCAGTGAAACACAGATGAAATGTGATAAACTTCATCTGTCATAAATGGTTACACCTCTCCACTCAGATAAGGGGTGTAATATCTTGTGGGGGGGAAAACATTTTCCAACAGCCAGTACCTCAGATCAGACCTGTGACCAGAATTGTCTGTAAACAATTGACCCACACACACCTACATGAGCACACATCTATAACACACAAACAAACATGCTTACACACTTACATTGACATGCATATATACAAAAGGAAGATAGATGGTGCATTTCTTTAAGCAGTATCACTACTTTAAAATAGGCTCTACTTGATGTTTTTTGGGGGCCCTAAAGTCATCTGTATACCACACTGTTGTATTTTGTTTATTCTGCCAGTTGTTTTTTTTTCAAATCTCTGTGAGTTATTGGGGCTCAAAAGGATATGTTTGGCCCCCCAATATTTTCATTGATGGGGTAACTGCTCCCTGCCCCCCATCCAGACCCCCTTTACCCCCCGCCCTCCCATTGACACTCCTGGTTTAGATGTCACTTTGTTCCGATACATGTATATACCATCCTAACCTAACACTAACCTAGTACTTATTCTAACATGACCTCATGTGTACTATTCAGAATACAGAGACGTAGGAACAAACATGTCAGAACAGAAAGCTGTCCTCATCATAAACAGTTTTAAACAACGGCATGGCTTGAGACCTCAGAAATGGACTTTTTGTCAGGTTATTTTGGCTAAAAATTCTCCTGATTTCAAGAAGCATGGAAGATTGATAGCCCCACTTAACACAGGAGGTCGGGAGTTCAAGTCCTGGCTGGGCCATACCAAAGACTTTAAAAACAGAACCTACTGCCATTGTGCTTGGTGCTTAGCAAAAGCAATGGAGTAGGGAAAACAAGCCAAAGAGCCACAACCTGAAAAATGGCCATGGTCGGCTCCACTTGAACCAATTGGTTGGAAACTGACTGGGCTGTGAAAACCCATCTAACCTAACCTAACCTCATTTCACACAAATGAGTAAAATACAGCAAATTGTACGAGATGTTCAAGTAAATTACCTACCTTTCCCTTTTCCACAAGCTGTGTTACCATGACGACCAGGGAGACATTATTTTCCCAAACCATCCGCCACATATCGTCGACTGTTCCAGGTAGGGGGCCTTGGCAAGCAATGTACTCACGAGGTGAGCTGAACCCCTGCAGAAACATTCAAACAGATTATGAAATATTTACTTAATCATAGGACTTTATTCTGGCTAACTTTTGAACTTCAATCTCTCTGATAAAGTACCTTCAAAATTTGAAGAGGGAGGGGTCTAAGGGGTCTCTCTTCCCTTTGATAAAATTCTCAGTATTTTAAGGCCTTATCCTCTCACCCCAAACTACAATTTTATCAGTAGTCTACAGAAATTCTCTATCAGCACAGCTTTTTGATTGACAGCAAGTTCAAAAAATGCTACTACTAAAGCTTTTATTACACAGCATGTACTGTACCGAAAGTGTTTTGATTATACATTGGGGTCTTAATTGTATACTCACCCTGGCAATAAACTGAGAATGTGTCTAGATGAGGATAAGTTTTTGACAACTGTGTGAGGTACAACTGTGTGAGGTACAACTGTGTGAGGTACAACTGTGTGAGGTACAACTGTGTGAGGTACTTTAGAAATTAGGTTGGAGAATTGGAACTGTTTGCAGTGAGAGGACTAGGCAGGCCTTTAAGTGTTCTTACAAGCAATGTGGTGACACATTTGATATCTTTTGCATCAAATTCTTCATCAAGAATTTCTGGCCTTTCAAGAGTACTGAATTTCTTAGAAAATCAGAACATATATTACTTGGTTGACATGGTTAATTTCTCACATAATTTCTAAAAACATTAAATTTCCAATGTTAAAACTGATTTATCTGCCATTTACTCCTGAGAAAGATGTAAAGCATCCATCAGAGAAAAAACCATTTGATTTATTTACTCTTCTTGAAATAATACTTTATACAACCAAAACAATTTAAAACATCTTTGGTCACAGGAAAATCATATTTGCTGTTTATTTTAGTATTAAGATAAAGCTGTGTCCTTTTTTCCTTTTAATATCTTCTATTACCTCAAAATATTCTACTTAAACTATTAAAGGTAGGGCTGTGAATGTTTAGCCAAATAACTAAGCGTTTAACCTCAAAAATTTGCAATCGTCCAGCAATTAATCACGATTACCTTATCACAAAAAAATAAAATAATTTCAGTATGTAGGGATTGATACTGAATGTAGTGCAGAAATAATTGTTATCTTGCAAGGTAAAATCAAATTGTTCTGAAACTTTAAAGCCTAAAAGGTTCAAATATGCCCAGAATGTTCCATATTAAACAAAAACCAGTGATCATCAGAGTATACAAACGGATAAAAAAACTGTCAAAAAAGGGTTTTGCAATTAACTGCGTGTAGCTTTGTACTAAACGTTTATTCCACATGCAATCATTTAGCTATTAATGGCTACACGTTTACAGCCCTAAACTAAGGTGCCTCACACGTATCATAATTTAATCACAAATGTCATAATTTAATTGCGCACATTAAAATTTAAATAATATCAATCATACATTGCCTATGTAGCGGAAAGAAATACATTTTGAAAAGCCAATGTACCAGCAGGCTCTGGGGATGTCATCTTTACTTCAATGCCTTGCTTCAGTCATGTTAAATGTTGAATGGACAACCACCTCCCTACCCCAAATATATCCTACTTAGACAATTTCCCCAGACAACTCTCACGAGAAACTCCCAGCAACTTCATCACAAGACAAATTCTAATTTTCTGAGAAAGGTTTCTTGTAGGAAGCAATGTTGAAATGTTCAACTACCTGGTCAGGTAGTTGTCTAGGGGACATTTGGCTGGTAGGGATATTGCCCCTCCAGGTGTTTTATGACGGTGGGACAGGGAAGAGGATAATATGGAGGTAACTGGGAGTTATCCTGGAAGCATTTTCTAGTTAAAGTTTAATTAACGCTTGCTTCCCACGTTGAAGAGGGATATGACCTTTTCACACTTGATATCTATTCATAACACTGCTTAAATAATACTTGATAACCACTGTGCTTCAAACTTTCTTTGGCTCAATTTAAGTCTAATGCAAGATAAAGTCAGGACTACTTACTGGTATCCAGTTGGCATTGATGTAATCTGACCCCAATTCATCATCTATACTGCCAAGCTTCACTCTGGTTTTGTCATCTAAATAAAACACATGAACAAAAAAATTACAGATTTAGACTAACGTGAGTCTTTTAATTCTGAAAAAAATAAATGCAAAACATTCACTGGCCTACAGGCCTAGAGGTTTGTCAGCTCTGTATTGTCCTTTGTGGTGTCCTTTGAGGAAATAACTTTCCTGATTGAAAAACTCCCACAGGAGCATTCTTTGGTTTCCAAATGGCTCTTTGCCAGAAAGCCAGGTCATTTTTAGCAAAAACACTTCAATTGTACAAATGATTCTGTGACTTGTCAATGAAAGCGTTGCACTAGAATGCTCTTTTAGCCCTTCCTTAGACCATCTTCTAGGCTTTTACCATGCTGGGACATTGACATTAAAGGCAATATTCAAATGCCCCAAAACTGCTCATGAAAATCAGTTACCCTTTGCAATTCTTCTCTTTGTAACCTACCAAGAATCCCTCAAATTCTTTGAGAAAATAAACTGTTTCAAACTAAAGGAAAAACAACAAGTTTTCCACCTGAATCAATAACATTGCCACATGATTTAAAGGAGCCATTGCTGAAATAGTATGACAGGGGACATTAATTCAAACTGGGGGCATGCTAAAATTTTCCCTTTAAATGTAGCTCAAGCAAAGATTTTAATATTTTAATGAGCTTCATCAAGAAAAACAAAAGAATACGTAGTCCTCCCTCCATTTTGAGCAATATCATTAAACATTATAACAACCAATTATCAATATCACAATTACTTACATGGCAAGATATTGGTATATCTGTTCTTGCTGACATTTTCTGGCAAAACAGCATCGTAGGTTGTCATCTTTTTTCCCACTCTACGCAAATTCTGAAAAGTGAGAAAACGAAAGTTGTGCATGCGTGAAGACTGTTTGCTATATGCATGCACTCTTCATGTTTTAGTAGGTAATGTAACACCTCATAAGCTGATATGAATGACAATCCTTCACCATTAAAATTGGGTCTTTGGAACTTCTTAGGAAATTTGGATTTGATGATCTTCAGAGTTCTTTGGATTTTTTTTTTAGCTCTAGTGATACAAGATGATGACATTTTGAATTCTGGGGAAATTTTTCACTTTGACCCCAGATGATTACTTTGGAAATTCTTGGGAAATAACCCTTTACCATTGTTTGGGTCTTTTTGGACCCATACAGAGAGTGCGGCTGTCACCCATCTTTACTGTTTCACGCAGAGCTCGAAACTGCAAGCAGCTACCCGAAAATTCGGCCACAACAACAAGAGAGACAATAGTTTAAGGTCACAGGGTCAATAGCCTACGGAAGCTGATGTGGGGCGTGCTACGTCCGCTTTTCCGTCCACTCCTGAGGTGCGCAAATATGCCCCGATTGGAGCACAACGGTAAAGGGTTAAGCCCTGTTACCTCTTTTGATCCCAGACAAAGATCTTGTGAATGCTTAAAAATTTACGTTTTTGCCCTCTAGTGACCTCAGACGATGATCTTGGAATTATTTGGAAATGTTCCATTTTGTTAACTACATAGTGACCCCAGGTGATTATTTTTGGAAATTCTTAAGAAATTTTAAATTATGACCTCTGTTAGCCACAAAAGAATGATTTTTGACATCTGGTCGTCTTGGAATATAAGGCAACTATACTGCCATAAATTACTGTTTCACAAGTGGAAGGGTTCAGCTAGATTCCTTGCTAGAGGTACAAAGTTTTTGCTCTATGTTTTCTGACTTTCCTACAACATGGCATTAGCTTCTTATCAATATTGGAACCAGGGAAGCTATCATAGCCACAAAGTTTTAGGCAGGATATTCTAGTAGCATATCTGTCAATCAAAAGAATATTGCATTTGGAAATGAGTACAATATTATGCCTGTCTTACCTCAAACTCTTGTGAGTAGCCAAAGTTGCTGTGAGCTGACATAACATGAAAATCCTGGCAGAATTCTGTGAGTTTGACAGCCCTGATGAGGAAATGGAAGGTCACAAGATTACTGTTGTATTCAAGGTTTGACAGTCTTATAGACCAACTTAAAGAGGAAGTTAAAGCAAAAACTGTCTTTTCATATTTGAAAGAGAAACCAAATCAGCACTGTCAGGTGAAACTTCCGTGCAAATTGGACATTTATTTCTTGAGATATTTGTAAATGAAGTCACTAAATTTGTCTTCCAAAGTGATCTTAAGGGCAGTAGAGGTTATATCACTTCCTCACATTGACAAGGAATGCTTTGTTTCCCTTTCTTTGTTCAGACTGTTGTCTTGACCTTGACGTTAATAGGGATAGAATCTCCATATCGAGACTACAGAGTTGGTAAAGTTCTCATGTTACCCTGAAATCACATTTTGATAACATGAAGTTGTTGAGGAGAAAATTTGTTGCAAAGTTCAAAGAAAAACAAAAGACTGTCCATTACTTGGAGGATATGATTGAATTTGTGCTTGCCACAAGTTCACTTTTTGTTGAAAACATGACAACTTTACTTACTCATATCTTGAGAACCACAAATCAAATTTCAATGCAAATTTCACCCAAGTGCTTAGCATAGGTAAATGTGATGTGAAAACTGCAAACCCTTGTTTTGAGTCATGGGTAGGCATTATTCTCTTGCAGCAAGATGAGATAAGAAGGTTCAACTGATGGTATTAGTCTGAAAGAGGTTAACAATGGACTTTGGAACCATCGAATGGACTTGACTGCTTTAATAAACCCCTTTGCTATGCATGGTTTGGCTGCTGTAAAACCATAATTTACCATCACTGTATAGCACTCAGCTGGGTCCTGAGACAGCTCATGCTAAACCTATTGTGTGTAATCATGTTTTGGACACAAAATAGGCTGGAGGAGGAGGTACTGTACACATAGGTATCCTTCGGGGGGAATGCAATCGAGAGCAAATATGGTGGCATCCATAAAAAAACTTAGTATTTCGTGGAAAACATTCGTATTTACTGTATGTATGTAATATTATGCATAGCTCAGTATGAAGGATGGTTCACCTTCCATAGTTAAAGGCTTAACATTGGCACAAATAAGTTTAAAAAACTGATGGTTGAAGAAGAGGTTTTTCTTTTTAAACATATACCTGATATATTTTGCTCTGGAGGAATTTTTTGTCATTGACTTGAGGATGACAGAGTCTGTTGGTGCTGGCTGGTAGTCACCTTTGTTGTCCATTCTATGTGGGGAGGGAAAAATATAGCATAAGAAATCACTGTACACACAGAAATTGAAAATTATTGGTTACACCACAAGAACTGGTAATAGATGATAAGAGGGTCAATGCAAGTAATGCAAAAAGTGAAGCCCAGGTGTATTCAGTGATATCATTAACCCCAAGGGTGCATTCAGGGCTTGAAAAATTTTATGTTCCCTTGTTGCTCTGTCGGGCAAGCCATCTTCTGAGATTAGCATTTTTTGGTTGCCCGAAATAGTTTACTTGTTGCCCAAATAAAGGAAATAAAAGATCTGAAAGAAATATGCTTGTTCATTACAAATGTTTCTGTTACTCTCTGCAATGGCAATCACTGTAGCTTAACTGTAAGAGTTCCCAAAAAGTCAATCATTGCATTTGGAATCCAAATATTAATAGTGCTAACTGATCCAAATTGTCAAATGTGCGTGAGTGTTACCTGTTCAAGTGAACATTTATATTCTATACCAGTAGAAACATAAATTGTATAGTTTATTAGTGATGGGCGATTTTCAAACAAGGTGATATGTCTGTACAGTGGTTGAGACAGTGACTTGAGGTGCCCGAATGGGCATGTGCTACTGTGCACTTTGTTAATTTTTAAATATACAGGTTCAGGGTTGTTTAACCTTGTTCATTTCACACCCAACAGTATTTGATTTATATGATGGAAAAGAAATAAAATTTCCTTTGTTTGTAACCACATTGACACAGTACACCCTCCAGTAAATGGAGTAGCCAAAAATGGGTGCCTTTATCCATTACCACTTATCTTGGGATAATGCACAATCAGGCTGGCACCAAAGGACCAATAAAAGGTGACGGTAACTACCAAGTAGGTATAAAAAATTTTAAAAACACAATGTCATGTATTGTCCTTCAGTGGACGTAATAGCTTCTTCGGGAAGCAGTGAAAGTTTTGGTTTCGCCCAACAGCCCTTTGCCAGTGGGTCGGGAGGACTTTAGGAAACACAATGTACATATAATACCATTAAATACAGTAGCGGATGTTCTGCATACAAAACTTAACTCATCCCTTAGAATAATTTTTAATGCCCTTACACAACAAGGGGGCATAAACACATTCACATACAGGTAAAGTGATTGTAATCAAATGTAAGACAGAAAGTGCAATAGACTTTTATTAATACGACAAGCCACATATATTCACCTCAACAATTTTATATGGAACTATTAGCACTTGTGTATTCCTTTTTGTGGTATTTGTGGGTAATGATTTCATCTTTTTTATTTTAAGGTTTTACATAGATTTTATTGTTTTCTTCTTTTATGAGATGAAATAAAACCACATTCCTTTTGTGGTCAATATTAAAAGGTTCTTATATCTTATTTATCTTATACCTCATCATAAATGTTATTTGTTTAATGTGGCAATATTATTGCAATCTAAAAAACATTCCTCAAGGTCATAGTTGCCATGGCAACAACATGAAAACACTATGTTACTTGGCAAGCAAGTGTTGACATCCTGTAATATTTCCAGCATCAGCAAAAAGTCAATGCTTGCAGGCAAAATGTTTCCCAAATTATGAAAGCTAATTTCCTTTAATTTAAAGTACATAGAAAAGAAAATAAAAGTAAATAATATAGAGATGTTTATAATTTAATCATTGACTCTGAAGGACTGTGGTTCACATGACTTTGAAACAGAACTATTTTAACCATGGTTGATACAAATATCTCCAAAACTTTTTTAAAGGAGTCAAGTTTATTGTACTTCTTTTGCAGCCAAGTTTGTGTCTCTGCCTATATTGCAAATAGACCATCAAGGCACCAGGAAACGGATGTATATGCAAACAGTCATCAACTTTTGAAAGTATGTTTACAATTTGGCCAAGGTTGGTTGTAATTAGTTTTCTTAATGTCTGACAATGAAAGTTGTCTGTCCTTTTGGGCCAGAATTGGTTTCTAAAATTGTGGCAGACAGCCAAAGGAATACTAGCTGTAGAAATGAGTATAAATTAACATGTGCATGATATAACTGCAGACATTTTGTAAGTAAAAGATTGGCCCAAGCTTACCGCAGACGTTTCCGTAGCAACAGCACAATCAAAATGATGACAATCATGAAGAGTATCATGAGGATGATTAAACAGGTAATAATTAGATTAGACTGGTTTTGTGCTGTAAAAGAAAAAAAAATCAAACAATTAGTTTGATTTAACTTTTGGTAGAAAATAATCCAAATTGACAACTATTTCAACTACAAGGACACAAACTGCCCATAAAAAAATGCAATGCATATCTCAGATAGTGTTGGTGATACAATGCAGGATTGCATAAGTCCAGCACTCCATCACTTCAGGAGTCCCTCAAAAAAATCTTCTCATTGTGGGAAATTCCAGCACTTTAACTGATGTACAGTCTGAGACTCCCCCCCCCCAAAAAAAAAGATTAAAAACATGTACCCTCTGACATCTCCCTCCCCCCTGCACAAAAAAAAAGAAAAAGAATTTACTAGGAAGAAAATACACTCTCTGTGGGAAATTCCTGCACTTAAACTAAAGGCAGACTCACTTATCTAACTGGCAGTTATGGCCAAGTCACTTATGTTTTTCCTTTGCCCAGTTAGATAAATGACTCTCCCCTTATGTACTGTATGAAATCTCCCCCCCCCCCACCCTCCAAAAAATGGGTTCAAGAGATGATCAAATTTCCAGCACATATTAAAATACGAACCTTGATCTAGGAAAGACGTTTTTCTGTCACATAACAATTAACCACTTTTATAGAAACTATAACAATAAAACATAAAATGTCCCATTTCCTTAGAATGAAGATATATCATACAAGTATGATATATCTCTTTGAAAAAAATTCATCCACTTTCTACTATTAGCACCTGCCTAACCTTTCAGAAATAACAGTTACAGTCATCATTATTAAGAGGATATTATGGGAAACCCTGTGTTAACTGCCAGTATAGTGTCAAAGAATGTAGTTTAAGATACTTACGTAAAGGAAACTGCTGTGATGGCGGTGTGTCAGCATACCCAGCACTGGTGAAACCTCTGAACCAGTATCTGATAAAAATGAGAAAATATATCACCATTGAGAGAGATGATTTGTATTTTATAGTACTGGTTACACAGCTCATCAGCTGTTATAGCTTGTAACAAACAGGGTCCGCTCTATAGTAACCCATCTCATTAGTCCCCCGGGTTAGGGTTTAGGGTTAGTGTTAGGGTTAGGTTTTAGGGTTAGGGGACCAATGAGACAGGGGACCAATGAGATGGGGGACAAATGAGACTGGGGACTATTGACACGATGGACTACTGAGAGGGGGGAATATAGACATTATCCCTAACAAACTGCCATAAATATGGGACTGGTTGGCTGGGGACATTCAAAGCATCTAACAACAGAGAGCAATATTACAAACTTGGATTCAGTCAGTGTGTCCTGGGAACAATCATCAATCTTATGAGACAATTTCAGGCTTTGATATACAACAAAAAGTTAAAGGGCCAATCCTCTCACCCCAAACTACACTTCTTGTGGGGGGGTAACAGAAACTCTCAATTGGCTTAGCTTTTTGATTGACTGCTATTTCAAACAATGCAGAGTACCAAAGCTTAAATTACACAGCATGAACTGTACTGAGAGCGTTTTGATTAGACACATTGAGCTTTTCTATACTTACCTTGGAGCAATTTAAACTGAGATTGTGTCTGGATGAGGGGGAATATCAGACAGTTGTGGGAGGTGCTTAAGTATGAAAGTAAGGAGAATTGGTACTGTTTGGGGTGAGAGGATTGGGCCTTTAAGGTTGTCCTTCAGGCAACCATTTTACTATTTTTGGTCATCTACAAAAAAATGTTTTTGTCCATTCCATTTTTTGCATATATTTTGCACAGCTATAAAACAGTGTGTTTCCCACATGCATATTGTACTGCTTTGTAATTCAGTAGAGTGTGTGCAGTACTTTAATTGTCTCACAGGATAACAATGTAATATTTGCAAGACAAACCTTATCAATAGTGAAGTATCAAACGTGAAGATTAACGATGAGAGAGTTAATCAGTAAGCAGTAAAGTTGAATCAGACAACAGCAAGGTGGTTTATATTCTTACAATGAAAAAAATAGTTGTCTGTTGGACAACTAACTTATAATTTTTTGTTGTCCCTATGGCAATTAATTTGTTCCAGTTAACAATATTAATTGAACCCTGATTATCACAGTGTATATGTATGTCTATATCTCCAGGGAAATCAATACACTGTCAAAAAAAAATCAGCTATAACTGATCAGTTTTTCAGATTTATTAGGTTTGTATATCAAAATTGTTGGCCACTGTACACCTGCCTCAGCTAGGCTACAGATGCTATGGTACCTTGCTACACACCATAAGAATAGCAGGATTGGGATGCTCTAATGTTGTACGTCGTACAGTAGCCAAGCATGGCTGCAGCTGCTGCAGTTTGCTAAGGCAATTTCATGTGACCTCACACTATTGAATTTGCACGGCATTGAAGGGCAAAGCAGGCATGGGGTAAGAGTATTTACAGCAAAGGGGAATGGTATTCCCATAGAAAATACTTTAACATATACTATGTGTGTTGCAAGTATCACTCACTGAGTGTGTTGATAAAATAGATGCTTGCCCGTTAAATGACATCAGTGTAATTGACCTTGACACATTGATGTCATCCTTGGGGCAGAACAATGGAACATGTGGTCACATGCATATGGATTCACCCTGCACATGTAGCAGACAGTGCACGTATTTGACTGGTTAACAAATCAGCTGTCTGCATTTGTCGGTGTTCATTTGTTTTGCCCCCAAAGGAGGGCGTACTTTCCACTCTGTGACATCATATGCACAAGGTCTATTTTGATATGGTGCTTCAATCTAAGATTTTCTACTTAAACAGTTAGTCTTAATAACTTATAACAGACTTGCCAGAAAGTAACAGATAAATTGAACATAGGTTACACATACCCTACGAGGCCAGCTCGACTGGAACCAATCGGTTGGAAACTGGGCTGTAAAACTCTAACTTACTACACATACCTTCCATATAAGGCTCACATAGCTTCCTTATCATTCACACACAAATGAAATATAATTTGTAACTTACATATAATTTCTTCCACCAATAAGTGGTCCATTACAATATTTCTCATTCGTATAAGCACACGACTCATTCCCAACCATCACTGGCTGTAATACTACCACACTCCGCTTTGAAGTGCCCCCTGATGTGCCTGAAAATTCAAGAGGAAACAACAATATGCTTTTTCTGCCATACGTGCTGCATATAATTTTTTTCTGACGAAACCAAATTCACTGAAACTTTAACAATACATCATCTTACTGAAGACTGGGTACAATACACTCAAATATATGAAAACTTCATTTCACCTCTCACCCTTCTTTTCATCATAACCTAAATCCATGACTTCCTATACATGGACAGAGCATACTGCATGGTACATTGTCGCTACTGTACATGTAAAAAAAAGTGCACCAAGATGGTCGTCTGCTTTGTGTTTGTGTGAAAGTCTGGACTTGCTCAAGTAGATTACCATATTGTGCAAGAAAGTTGAAATATTTTTGAAAGATGGCAAGGTAAGGTCAAAATCCCTTCACTTGTTGCAGGGATATACTAATATTTTTCCCCATTTCAGTTTAACTTTTGTTTAAATATTACAGAGTCGTCGTCAAATCAGACAATTTATAGGTTCACGGCGGCCATCTTGGTGCGCCTATTTTGTCCCAATCCGTGGCGACCAGCTACGGATAGGATGCACACATTACATGCTATGTCCATGTATATAAGTACGTGCCTAAATGCTACCTAAATCTGCAGGATACAGCTTTTCTTGACATCATGGCACTAATTATGATTTCATCAAGAGGTTTTGTAGTAAACAGAAATGGAGCAGTAACACCTTTTTTTACATTGTGAGGGGATTTGGGGAGAAAACGTTACAAACAACACCAAACTCCTCAAGCTAATACATGAATTACAGTGTGCCCAACATATTTACATCCTCTTTTAATTCTATTTTCCTTCATACCACTTTTGTAAGGGTTGTCAGTTTTAGGAAGTTATATTTTGATCGCCTCCCACTACCCTGCTATACTGCACCTCCCTGTGGCTACTGGGCATTTACCTTATGAGATATTCTAGTATCTTAAAAACTGAGTGGAACATATATATTCATGTGCTTCGAGGCAGCAGTAAGGAATTGATCATCCCTGACATTTTCCATATTACAACATACCTTATGCAAATGAGCATTTGTTACACTCCATTAACCAACAGCAACACAAACCTTCTGTAAATCATTTCATGTAACCAGTCTATTTTGAGCAAAGTTCAAAATGTACTTACTCTGGTCAACATTGTTAGTAACTTGCATCATGGGTAATATCTGATAAGGTGGTATTGGATTTTCTTGGATAGATTCTGCCCAGCCTGGAAGTGATGCGTTAAGTTGAACAAGTGCACTGTGGATACCATCTGGTGCTGTGTCCAATCAGATACAGAAATGGATATTTAATGACAAGTCCACACCATCAGTATATACAAATCTGCTAACCTAGATTTGCTGGTCACTTTGTAGGGGGGGTTCAATTTCTTGTTTCTTTTGTCTAGTTATATCATAAATAGTTCTACTCAATTTAAACCTAAATTTCACCAGTCGCTTATTTGGTGAAGGTCAAAGGTCAATTGGGGTCACCAGAGGTCAAAGTACATCGGTAATGAAAATTACTTGTGAACTCTCTATCTAAAGAAGAATAACTTTGATGAATCTCATACTTTACAGACAGATGACCCTTCTACCTAAGATCATCCTATTGTTTATGATGGAGTTCAAAGGTCATTTGGGGTCAGTAGAGGTTTTGAATTGTTTCCAACCATCACTGGTATTAGTACATTTTACATACATACATTCTTCAATGTTTTACTTTGATTCAAAACCCAACCAAGGGGTATTGTGCATAACCCTTACATTTTCACAAACAATGTGTGAAAACCCTCAAAAATCTTCAAAACTGCTACTCAAAATTTGAATGCTAAATTATTCCTTGCCTCTGCTTAGATATTAGCTGAGGTTTCCCTCCTCTCATCTCATCTGGGAATGGTCACAATGTTTGTGGTCAAAGGCTGACCACAGGTGATAGAAATTCAGCACCTGACAACAAGGCCAGTGGGTCATACACATTTGACCCATTCTATGATGCACTGCACACAAAACATTTCAAAGCTGATCTATTTTATTTGTTACATAATAACAACAAACCCCAACCATGTCATCCTTACCTTCTGCCACAATTACAGTGAAGTACAGCAATGCACCATTTTCATCACTGAACATCAACGGATCAAAGATGACCTCAAATCCTTGAGGAGTAAATGTAGACCGATCCGGATAACTTGGAATGGTATTTTTGGCAACAGGGGCTGGAAATAAACACATACAGATATTAAATATGTTGACTGTCTGTGGCTTTGTGTTTGAGGAATATGGTTTAGACATGAGCAGTTTTTATTGAAGGCATCAAAACTCTTATGGTTAATTTAATTTCTGTCTGTGTTGGTATTGTCATATATGCAAAAGTGGATAAGCATTTGTTAATACATGAATTTTTGAAAAAGAATTCTACCATTCCCAATCTCCCCCCCCCCCATATTTCCTTTGTCATACTACTGTCCAAGTGTCCATTCCAGTTTTTTACACTCTGAGCTACAACAAGTGCTTCTGACCTTGTGAACACAGCCCATACTATCCTCCATCCTAATACTGTCCAAGTGTCCTTTACAGTTTTTAAACTTGTACTACAACAAGTCCTTCCCACCCTGAGACCAAAAAGAGAGGGCCAATGGGTCAATGCCTCCTTGTACTGCAACTTCTACTTGGAACAAATCCTGAACACACATGAATCATGCACCTCCTCATTTGCATTCAAGGATTTATTAAAACATTTAAATTCTGTGGAAAAATGCTTCTTCCAGAAAGAGAATTTGGTTTATCAACCTGAATTCTACCCTATAGAATGCTTTCACTTATGTCAAAAGCCCCACACTTTTTGGCAGGCAAAATTTAGTGTAGTGCGCACTTAGTGTAGCTAGCTGAGAAGCAGCTAATGAACCATATATGACTGCTGTGAAAAACATTGTTGATTTTTGCCCGACAGTAGGTGTGGCTTACCAATTGTTACATCTCGTCAAAGCGCTCTAAAGCCCCAAAGACATCAACATATCAACAAACGTCACTAGATAGGGCAGAGTCATTTGTCTAACTGGCAGTTATTTCCAAGTCATTTTCACTTTTCCTGTGCCCAAACTGCCTAGTCACATCTATGAATCTCTCCTTAAGATGAATGGCAACTGCAACCACTGTATTGAATTTGATCTGAAATTTTGTGCCAATTTACTTCAAATAACTCTTCATACCTTTGCAAAGCATGGTGATTTAGAAATTTAAAACTATGCTACAAAGATACACATGGTCCTAGCAACCATGTAAATGTAATGGGAAACCATATAAAGGGGCTCATTGAGTTGATATCAGTTACTTTGTGAGGAGTCTGGATTAGATCAGGTTAGATGGAGTTTATACGGAAATACTGCATTTATTTTGCAAGAAAAATTCATCCTCCTTAAACTAACATTTATTGACACAGGGTGAGAGATTATCAAAAATAAGGCAGTATGGAAGACTTCTTTTCAAGATATAAGTTTCCCACAGATAGAAATTTAGTTGTTTGTTACTCAAAAATAATTTGTTCACCCAAATCTTCAACACTTCAAACAATGCAACGTCCATGGCTCTTCTTGCACATAGCATTTTGAAGAGATGTAGCTATTGCTGGGGTTTATGATAAAGACTAAATTTTTGGAGTGTCTGAGCCATTTCCTTTGTACTCTTTGTTGGAGCATTTTAAACACAGTATTTCCCTTCAACAGCCCAGTTCCCAACCAATTCTGACAAGTCTGAAGGAAAACATTGCATGAAAGTGCTTCCGATTGGCCTCATAGCTTACAGTAACTAGTTTTTTAGAAAAAAAAAAAAAAAAAAAATTTCTAGATAATTTTATGATGGTAGAAAACTTTCTTTTAAACAATTTCTACCATGTTGAGTTTTATGCATTAAATTTAGGTAGATAAAAAAACAAAAAACATCTATTTGACAACCAGGGAAGGTTTTTGCATTGTTTGGTTCAGCCAATAATACACATCTCAATAAGTCAGTACAGCTTTCTGTTTATCTATTGACAAATACAGTTGTATCAGCAAGGTAGAGTTTCCTTAGTGTAAGTATATAAACTATGAGCCAATGACTGAGCTTGGTTTATTTGCAAAAGAGATAAACCATGGATCTAAATGTGTTTGAAGAAAGCACACCACCATTAGCAGAACGGTCTTCTCAGGAAAAGTAGTTCCAAAGTAAACCATCAATTTTAGGTCCTCTTTGAGTTTAAAGTGCTCACATTAGAACAATCAGTTGCTGCTTATTTTTCATGGATATGAAAGAGGAGATATTAATGTGCAAGTGATGTGAAATTGGGATGGATTGAAGGTAATTTAGACCATTTCAGTACTGGGTGTGTAAAAGAGGTAATTTCCATCACTTTGCGGACTAACAGGGGTGGGTGCATGCAGAGCCCATAAACTTCTTCCCCATGTAGCTCAAAATCTAAACAGTGATGCCATGATTGAAACTCCTTGGCTTTCATGTGAGGGGTAGCTTTAGTGGGGTGTGAACTTTGACAGGGCATGGGGGGCATTTAATGAAGGCAAAATAGTGTGTAAGTCAATGGGGAAATTAATGGTGGTGTGCTCCCTAAACAGGTGGGTGATAAAGATTATAAGTTACAGTGAGATGAGGGCTATATGAGCTAAAATCTTCTACCTCATTGTCATGCTGGAACATTTTATATTGTGTTTGCCATGCAAAAACCTATGGCTATTATGCAATGCAAAATGTTCAGCCAATCAAATTTTCTAATGTTATACATTTTTTCAAATTCCTGACTGGAAACAAGACTATTTTCCTTCAATGTTCTGTCATTTTTAAACTTGCTGAAGTCTTTTTAAAGGTCAAGAGCATTCTCCAAATCATATTTTGAAGCAGCAACTAAATCTCACAATTTTCTTCTTCTTCTTCACCTTCAGAGTATCTTTCATAATATTTTATTGGTTCAATATTGCATATTTAATGTAAATCAAGTAGTAACTCCTAGTAAATTTCACATCTGAGGAGAAAGTGGTGTCACATGACTCTTAAGAGCCAATCATGAAACAAGATAGTATACTACACTACTTCAAGTTGGGATGACTGCATCTCCCCTTTAAAAACAATACTTACCTCCTACGGTGGTATTTACTCTTTCTGTTGCTTCCTCTCCTTCTATTTTTCCAAAGAAGGCTTTTATCTAATGAAAAATATATGTAAACATTTATAAATAAACATAAAATTAAATTTTAAACAATGATGAACCAGGCGGGGATTGAGTAATCAAAAGACAAAAAATTGAAACTAAGAAATTCAATTGTTCTTTAAAGTGAGCTGTCATTTCATCTGACTCACCCTCCTGAAAGTGAAAAGAAAAAATAAAATCATCACAATTGAATAATTGTTTTCTAAAATTATCCATCAGGTTTAAAGGGAAATGTATGTTTTGACAGTGATATCTGATCCAGAGTCTTTACTTTGGAAAGCATGGCTCATGTTTGGTTAGATGTGGTTTTGTTGCTCTGTTTCTTACCAATTGGTTTAAGTCACGCCAGTCACAGCCTTTTTTATTGTGACTCATAAGCCAATTGTTTTCCTTACTCCATTGCTTATGCTGGGCATCAGTAGCGTAGCCAGGATTGTGTCACGAGGGGATGGGGGGGGGATTTGGTGTCACGGTGGGTGGAGTTTGGGGGCACAACATGAGGGAAAAGTCTACGGATAGAGAGAAAAAACGCCATACCCCCAAAACCACCCCTGTGGCTACCCCACTGCTGGGCATCAAGCACCATTGTAGATGTTCTAACCACTTGACAATGCAGTCCGTCTTGAACCATGCTTGGTACCATGCCACACCCACATTACATTGATACTGGTGATTGATGGATCAATCAACTAGTCAAAGCCAATCAGAGAAGTTTTCAGACAAATAATTCTTGATGTTTTTGTTTTGTAAGAAAGACTTCAGGAAGCCAATGCTAACCAGAAGTTGAGAGAAAATGATTAAAGAAGAATTACTGGCTTTCCAACTACGGCTTTAGATAGAGAGCAGTACAGTGATTATTTGGGGATCCTCTATCCTAAAGTAACTCATATGAAGAGTACATTTTGATGTAGGAATATCACTAGGTGATGTTGGTTAGGTTGAATAGGGTTTTATGCCTTAATTTATAACCTTGTGGCTTCATGGAATATCACTAGGATTATCTATTTGGCAGTGTGAGTACAGGACCATGAGCATGAGTACGGGTACCGGTACCAGGTCATGAGCACAGGTACGGGTACCAGGTTATGAGTGCAGGTACAAGTATGAGTCTGAAGTAAAATAAAGCATGAGTACGAGTACAGGTACTAGGCCATGAGTACCAGGTCATAAGTACAAGTAAGAGTACGGAATCTTGTACTCGAGTACGGGTACTAAAACACTGCTATTTGGACTCCCTAAAAGTACCATCCTCGCTAAAGCCCTCATTCCCACTATTGACTAGAAGGAAGGATATTCAAGACAGGGACAAGCTATTTTTTTTTTAAAGTGAAGGTTTTTTAATTGTTTTTTACTCCCAACTATAATATCTTAATATAGGAACCAATAAACGCCAACACGGAAAACATGTACAAGGAAATTGCCTTTTCATTTCCATTTGTTTGACATCTAAGCCAATTTTTTGAAGCACGGCAGACCTATTTGGTAGAGGTCTGAAAAATGAGAGATAGAGAGAGATGGCTGAGAGCCATTTGAGTTGTAAATACTTTGGAGAAGTCCCTTTTAAAAAGCTGAACTCCTTCCAGAGTGATCAGTTGGCTCTGAGATTCTCCACAGAGTTATGAAGACTTTAGAAAAGGAGCTTGTAGTTTAAGCAGTATTATGACGCAATTTAGTGAGAATCATTCCAAACTGATGTACAAATTATCACATTATATACTACTGATATGAAAAGAGATTACCTATATCATGACAGGAAGACGAAAGCTGGCAATCTGTTGAGTCCAATTGTGACATTTATTTTGAACGAAAATGAAAATGAAATAGCTATATTTTGCTTTCACTTCAAGGGAATTCAAACGAGACTAAAGGTCATTGCATGCAAAAGTCTCCTCCAGTGGTTATGAGTAATATTTTGTTTTAAATTGTTTTACATCAAATTGTAACATAATCCCATGCTAATGTAAAAGGGCTTTTTCAGGTTTGCAGCAATCACAATATTACAATCATCAAAAATGGACATACTTATTTCTTTCCCCAAAACCTAACCCAACAATAACATTAAAATATTAATCATTTTCCCATTTATCACGTGCAATTAATCAAAGCATTTTTAACATATCCACTTTAACAGAAGGAAATACTACAACATTAGTCATGGAACATAAGGAAAAATTTAACAGTCATTTCAGAAAGGGAAAGTTGTAGTACACTATCAGTATCTAAACTGTAACTGTAAAAAACTTGATGAATTGTGATTTTTTTTCTTTTTTTTTTTCTTACAATTAAAAGACAATAGTGTGCAAGTCCATGGATTTCCTGTTTACATCTCAAACCAGTTCACTATTATTTTTCACAGAGGGTGAGTATTTTGCGGAAAATGATTAAAGCTCTGCCTCAACAATACAAATATTGAATGAGTCAGGACTGATCAAGAGTTAAAGGGAAAGTCTATGCAAACATTAAATTTTCCTATGTCAAAGAGGAACCAAACTGTGTAGTGAAATTAGCATTAAAATAGGACATGTATTTCTCAAGATATCAGCCAATGCAGTTACACGATTTGTGTTTCAAAGTGGACTTGAGGGCAGTAGAGGTTATATCGCTTCCTCACTTTGTTCACCTTTGTTTTATCAGACCGTTGTGTTGAACTTGAAGTTAATCACGAACATGACCTCCTTGTGGGGAGTGCCAAGTTTGAAAAGTTCTCATTGCACTTATGCAATCACATTTCAAAAATTTGGAGTTGTTGAGGAGGAAACAGGCTGTAAAGTTTAAGAAAATCAAAAGAATGGCGAAGATTAATGTGAGGATGTGATGTCATACCTTCTTGCTTCAAGTTCACTTTTTCTTGAAAATGTGACAACTTTGCCTGCTTATACCTTGACAACCACACATCAGATTTTAATAAAAATTTCACCAAAATGCTTAGAATAGGAGGTACCTATCCAGCATATCAAAACTTGATATGACCTTCACCCTTCTTTTAAAAGATACATCAAGATGAGTTTTTGTAAGGAACTTGGTGATCTTTGTCATTCTTGACAATAAAACATTAGCCTTTTCTTGAATTCTGCACGGTGCAAGAAATTTTGGGGTTTAGTTTAGTTTGTGGGAGTTCTATTTTCAACACCTAAACTCCTGGTTTGGTCTAGGGACACTCACTGCATTTTCCAGTTGTGGGACACTAGAATGCTTCCTCTATACTCTGTTGCTTGTTCAGAGCATCAAGAACTATGGCAGCAGGTTTCATTTTTAACATCTTTGGTCTCACGGTTTGGTGATCGAATCCTGACTTCTTAGGTGAGAGGCAGATGCTATCTCACTAGACCAAACCCACAGAGCAAGGAATCATGGGATACAAAAGAAGATAAACACACTGCACTCAGCATGGATAGTATGGAGAACACACATAATTTGAGAAAGGTAGTGAGACACATTTTGGCCAAAAAATAAGAACTGAAAAGACATGAGACCACAGAAAGATCCCTCTGCATTAGTTTTAAATATAGAAGATGATATTTACTTTTAAATAAACTCAATTTTAGTGGCTGTTGTAGGTTTGCATTGGGGCCAATCAATGAGCACAGTGTACAAGAAATTTCCAAACTGAATAACCATACGGTGCTAATCCTCAACCTAATCACTCTCGTTAAACAGAGCACACAATTGACACAACACCAGGGCAATAGACAATCAAGAAATTCCTTGTTAAGCAGTGCACAGCACAAGAGGGGAATTCTGTCATTAAATTTAGGTAACAAATTTTAACACTTTTAGTCCATATTTAACACTATTGCCTCTTTCCCAAACACCCTGAGACCATGATGATTACCTTTCGCTATATAGAGGCTACTTTGTGTGGCCTGAGAAGACTGCATATGATTGGTTATGTAATATGCAAACAGAAAGGCAGCTCATAGCATGATTACAATGAGAGAGGAAATAAACTGTTTAGGGAACTTGAATCCTCCATTGCAGGCAAATGGCTGGAAAGCTAACTTATTCCTTTTTGACAGCTTTTTGAAAACTACCTAATGGCAAACAAGTTAGGCATGTGTTATTTTGAGGCAGATGCATAGTTATACTTTGAGTGGTGCATATAAAAAGTTGTTCAGTTTCACTGGAACCCTCTTCCCAAGACTTTGGGTAAATTATTGTTTATTACAGAGTACTCATCACACCTCAAGTCTGGGCCTTTACGTTTCCACATTTAAAGAGCACACACGGTCACTTTGAATAAGTATACCCCATCATGTATCATAATTCATTTATGGGTTTTTTATTAAGTCATAAGACAATTTTTGGGGTACTGAACTTTGAAATTCATACTGTCCATGAACTGGGTACCTTTCAATATGCAACATCTATTTCTTGGAACATTACACAAAACACTTGGACTGACTGCTAATTCCCTGTGCAGAAGCCTACCTGCTAACAACATACAGAACCGGTGGTTTAATAATACTTACAGAAAATTCATACAGACATCCTCCTTTGACTGTAACATTTATTGGTAGAGGTTGGTCTGCGGGAAGATTCCTTTTTTGGGGGGAACAAACTTCTCCCTGAAAAGAAATGATTGAAAAAATTGGTAAAAACTTTCATGGTCATAACAATTCAAAAGAAAAATTTTTGGATCTGATTTGAGCCTAACATGCTCACCATTATGTGCCCTTAATAAACAAAAAACTGACTGCAGGATTGTGTCTGCACAAGCGAAAGTGTGAGCTGGGCTAGAAGTAATTCGGTTGAAAGGATTTGATCGGTCCAGGATGAATTAATTTGGAATTTAAATATCAAAAAAAGCTTCCATGACCAATTGGAGAGGAGCTATTGGTTAAAATTTGGGTCAATCACTGTGCAGTTAAAGAAAGTGAACAAAGATGAAACAGCTGTTCAAAAATCTTGTGATGATGCAAAGGTCCCTTCAATCTAATTTACTCACCGATTCTCTGATACCCTGATAGTTTATTTCATAACTGGTTATCTGCTCATGAGGTACTTCTGGAGGCTTGAAGGTAACTGATACAAGTGAAGGTGATAGAGGGGTGAGCTCAATCTCGGTGACATGTTTGGTCACTTTTGGCACTGAAAGTAATTCAGAAATACAGAAATGGATTAAATAAGTCAACACAGCAAAGGATCAAATACAGTATTATAAGAAAGGTGATAAACAATAATTACAAATCAAATGTACAAAGCTATTGGTGGTTAGCTCCATGTTGATTATGTTATCGAAGGTAACATTTCAAGGCAGTCATTTGACACTCCAAACTATAATTTTGTCGGTAGGTAACAAAAATTCTCAACTGACACAGCTCTTTGAATACATTCAGAAATGCAAAGCAGCTCATATTACACATCATGTACTGAGAGTGTCTTGTTTGCATATAAGGGCCTTGTTTGTTCACTAAGGTAAACTCTTAAGCAGTTAACTAGGATTGTATCCATCATGTGAAATAGCTCTTACTAAAACTGTCTACCACGAAACAGTCCAACACTCGACTTTTGGGTGATAAGTCGGGTTTTTACACGATGTTAACATCCACAGTTTATAGCCACTTCGATCCTTAACTGGTTTTATCATATTTTTCTTTTTATTGATTTTAGGGTTGGAGTGGCTATAAACTGTAAGTGGGAATATCAAGTAAAAACCAGACATGACTGCCCAAAAGTCGGGTTTTAGACTGTTTAATGGTATGCAGTTTTACTATAAAGGGATATTTCATATTATGTCTGGTTAAGGATCAGTTTAAGATAGTTGTGGGTCTTAAAGTATGTTGGGGAAATGGATCAATCCAGGTTGATAAATAATTTCCTTCAAGGAAATTGAAGGAATTAAACCATATGAAAGGTGTGAACAAAGTGTTGCAAAGCGAGGTGACTTAAAGAATTACGGAATGTAATATGATCCTCTTTTTATTGAGCAATGCAAAGCAATATAAGAAGCCTCTGTTTAACTACAGGATTTACATAAAAACCATTAAAAATGGTTTGCACTTTCAAAAAGATCCATATGGAAAGGCTAAATTAAAGTTCGTTTAAAAAAAATAAAACAAAAGAACAGTTTTGCAGAACTTAAGGTAGGACAAAAAGAGGTTGTTTATTCATTGATTAATACTGTTTAATGTTTAACAATTATCATAACGCTCATTGAAATAATTTAAAAACATGCTGTTTCATGAATTCTGCTTTGTGAATGAATGGAAAAACGTGGGATGTATGTGTGACAAACAATTTTCAGGTTAATCCAATAGCACACTTTACAATAGTATATTTAAGTCAATTGAGATGACTTCTTCGATTGTTAGTAATATTCATGTTCATTTGTGTTTGGGATTTCTCTTCAGGGCTGTAATTAATCAAAGGCCACAAAGGCTGTGCATGGCCTTCATATTTTTGGCAATGGCCTTGTTGCCCTATAAAATTTAATAGCAATCAAGGCCATGCCCTACCAGTGAGATTAAATTGTAGTCAGTACAAAATACTTGTTTGGCCTTGGTGCCCTCTCAGTTTACATAACACACCCTTAAAACCGATGGGAAAATGGCCTTGCTGTGCCGGAATTTTAATTCCAGCCCTGTCTCTTTTCAGTGACTATGCAGTATACAAACACTGGCTTGGGGGTGGACCTAACTAAACTTTTCAAATGGGAGGAGAATACCCCTCCCTTTTTTGAAAAGTTTTGAAAATTTAGTTGTCCCTTTTGCAATCTGATGCCATGTATTCCACAGTACCTCTTGAATTCAGATCTGTCTTAAAATAAGTCCTGTACATTTCAGGACTAAAAATAAAAATGGCGTCAGTGACAGGAGCCATGTCTGAATTGATCCCCTGACTATGTTACTGTTTTTGTACTGAAGCATCATGACACCACAAACAAAGCTGAGACCTTCAGTGTTAGAGGACAGCTGCAGGGGTTGATTGATGGCATGGGAAAAGGGTTTAGAGGAAGGGGCATCCACTTTAAATCCCTTTGAGAATATTTTGAATATTTGAATACCCTCAATGCAATCTGGTGCAAAAGTTAGCATCATCTGAAGTCAGAGTTTTTTGATCCATCACAAAATACATTTCTCTGAGTTCAATGAGGGGGGGGGGCATGATCTAACTGGACACCCCCTTCCAGAGATGCCAACATTTACATCCAGAAATCAGGGAGGTTTCACACAGGAATCAGGGGGATATTTTAGAACTACATGCAACTCAATGGGGGAGAAACTTGCTTGAATCATGGAGATTGTCATATTTGCTAGTTGGAATGTGCAAAAATCCTTGAATTTTCAGGGAGCCTCCCTAAGAATCAGGGAGAGTTGGCATCTCTGCCCTCCTCTGGTTATGCCTGTTAATGAAACATAA
This sequence comes from Holothuria scabra, assembly GCA_037179385.1. Taxonomy (NCBI): domain Eukaryota; kingdom Metazoa; phylum Echinodermata; class Holothuroidea; order Aspidochirotida; family Holothuriidae; genus Holothuria; species Holothuria scabra. The sequence continues at coordinate 34,427,420 of CM074197.1, forward strand.
TCATCCCAAAAAAGATAAAGTTGTACCATTTGGCTGTTGCTTCAAACTTTCAAACTGACATGTCTATGCACGTGAAACTAAAACATGGCAGCAAGGAAGTTATAAAAGAGATCGAAAGCTATGAGTAATAAATGATTCTAATTTGGGTTATGTCCCTTATATTATTACTTTTACTTTCGCAAACGTAAATTTTGGCAAAGATAACAGTTTCAAATGAACACATGCAACACAAAAGACTTAACATTGTTTCACCTTTTAAAAAAATCTGCCACATCTATGGCAACCAAACAGGAAATGAGGAAAAACATCATTCTTGGACTATCCAAAATACTATTTAACCTATCTCAAAGACATGAACGCAAAAATAGAATGAAGTGTTTCACGTGCCAATTGTAAAATACAATCAGTCCCATGAAACGTGTCATCTTTTTATATTAAGAATATATTCATCTGGATTGTGACTGATAGCCTGAGAAAGTTCAAAAGGAAGTGGTAACGGTTTGTTATTTCCTTCTTTTTACAATAATTGTTTTATCTAAGTGATAAGATCGCAGATCTGTAAGGTCTTTGATAGGTCAATTGTAAAATTACAACAAGGTCATCAACTTCATATGTCATTTTACAAACTAATGATACAACCTTCCAATAAACTACTGTATCCATTCGCTTCATTTCTACAGAATTCTTCGAATTGGGCCTGAATTAACTAGTAAAGCCTTCATTTCACAATCTTCACTGGTTTGCAATCAGGACATCATATAAATTTCAAAGTGCTTGTACAAGTTAAGAAGGGCTTGCACTCCCAGGCATCAAATTATCTTCCAGAACTTACTATTCTGACAACCACACCTTACCCTACAAGATCCTTTTATGACAAATTTCTGCTCAACATCCCAAAGGCGCAAACAGGAACCAGGGAATAAGCACTCCAGATACTGTAGTAGCACCAGACCAATAGAATAATCTCCCAAGGAAAATCAGGGGGGCAACATCTCTCCTAATTTTCAAATCATTTTTCTAAACTTAACTTTTCCGTTGATAATTTTGCATTGTTTGTCATTTCACATACATGTTCAAACAGTGTTGGTTATGGTATAAAAGCCGGACAACCAAGAACAAATCTTTGTCCTTTGTAGCATGAAAGGGGCATACTAGATCAATACTGGCATCTTAAAAAGGTAATTAAACTGCACTTCCACATGACAAAGCTTACAAAAAGCATATAACAGTTATGCAAAAGGTAACAATTTTGAATTTTTGGGTACCCTTGCATGAATGTCAGCGTTGTGCTTATTGTTTGAAAAAGGTTATGGTTACAAATTTTAGGAAACCACATTGAATCAAAAATTTGAAGTTGTTTCTTATTGCAAAACAATTATTTGTAAGTAGGATATGGGGTTGTCTAAAGTTTGACCATTTGTCACTGGTATGTAAAGAAAACTTCAAAACTCCCAACTTTACTCTTATTTATTTTAAAATTATTTTTCATAATACCATAAGACTTCAGTATTGCATATTCAAGGTAAAACCAATTTTATTCTCTCCTAAATTTCATAATTTAATGAGAAGATATTGTCACATGACTTTAAAGGACCAATCACAAAGCACAAAAGACTGTTACACTTAAGACACATCAGGGTGACTGCATTTCCATTTAACTTTTATTGGACTGTTATGGTCAGGTACCTGTGTGTTATCCAGGGATAATATATAGATAAGTGCACCATCTTGAGCTCTATCATCTTATTCAAGGTTGTGCCATTTTATCATGGTCATTTACGAATGAGTTTTTCCATTCTGCAGTTTTTTCAATCTAAATCTTCTTTTATGAATGAACAAAGTTATGCATCTCTGGAAATGTGCATTTGAGGTTTATGATATCACTAGATGCACTCAGGTTTGGCCCTCTTACATAAACTTTGACCATGCAAGAATTTGTACTAATGCATGCTACTTCTTGTCTAACATTTAATGCACACCCAAAAGATCCTCCTTGTCTTACAAAAGAAACTTTGTGGTAAAATGCATACAATTTTTGTCTTGAGGGTTTGGTTTGGAGAATTTGGCCTCATTTTGATTACTGTTTGAAAAACTTCAAACAAACAAAATGCTTTTTTTGTTTAAGATGTAGGTTAGGTTAGATATGGTTTTCATCTCAACTTAAAAACTTCTGGTGAAATCAGGCAGCATCTAAAGTCTGTTTTCAAGATTTTTGGGACTGGATTGTTGTCCCAACTTCATTTGCTGATACAGAACATCACACACAATGCCAGTAGTTTCTATAAAGTCTTTGGTATGTACTGGCCTGGGAATTGAACCTTGGACCTGGAGATGTAAATATATGCTTTAGGCCTCAAGTGGAGGGGGAAAGCTACACTAGGGGTTTGAGGACTCTCTGGTGGTTGAAAAAGTTTAAAAAGATACAGCAAGCCAGCTGGAAAATCATATAACAACCTGACTTGACTTTTAGGTTTTTCAGGTGGGCCACAAAGCACACTTCTCATGAAATTAAGAAGTGTGATAGGTGGTGTGCTCTTTTAATTAGAAAACTCATGTGTTTATCTGAGTTCCCATTCTGTAACTAGGTGTGCAAAAAAATGCACTGCTCACAGGGATTTGAGGTGAATGATGGCAGAAAAATTTATGGTTGTCCTTCCTTCGTGCAACCATTTCACTAATGTTTGTTGTCCACAAGGAAATTTGGTTGTCCAAAACATTTTTCGAATAATTACAAAATTGACAGTAATTGTGTTTATGAAGTCCTGATGAATAAAAACATGTGATGATTGAGAGACAGAAACACTTGAAGTCTGAAATGTGTTATAATGGAAAAAGTTGAAAGAGTTGATCAGTCAACAGTACATTTCTTCAATCTGAGGGAAAAAGAAGTTGTCCACTGGACAATGAAGCTTTAACTATTGGTTCTCCATACAAAGTTTAAGTTGTCCCTGACAATGGGACTAACAAGAAAATCAAGCCATGAATGATGGTGTGCAACAACACTTGCAGGCCTCAGAATTCAAGGTCTGTGATTATTACAAGTTAGAAGTACTCACTTGAGATGTTAGCAAGTGTAACACCTGTCAAACTTCTCTCTCCCCAAGACAATGTCTTCACAGTGATGTCATGTAGCTGCTCCCTGGGAATAACCAATGAATATTCACATAACCTGTATGCATCATACTCTATGCTATCATAGCATGTACTGATCCAACTAGAGGTTTCGATGTAGCGGTTGTGCGGCACAGCTTCTATTGAGTAGTTGCATGTAAAGCATGTTGACTTCCATTGGATGACGATCTCGAGACCGCTCTTTTTTATCACAGAAAGGTCAGTTGGGGGAAGGGGATCTAGAAAGACAAAAAAGGAACACTGGATAATGAAAATATGATCTGAAAATAATTTAAGAGTCTAAGGTACAAACAAGTGATACCCTTGGTCAGTGGCATAATCAAACTTTTTCATTTGGGGATGGGGTGGGGGGGGGAGCAAGGAATTGAGTGGTAGGAGAAACAGAAATGGCACCACCTATTTGAAGCCCCACCATCCATTGGCGTATTGCATACAAAGGAAATTTTGGCTACAAATATATCCACCTAAAGACTAACTTACAAAGATTTGAACACAAATTTGCTTATTTACAAGCATGAGAATTTAAGTTGAACAATTTTTGATCTCTTCCTTTTTCCTACCAGTAGATGGATTTAACAATGTCTGGCATTTTCTGATATTGGGAAGAAAACTTTAAAATCATTTAACCTATCCCAGCAAAGGTTACCTGTGATTTTAAAATGCCCAGCTCCTCAGTCAAACATGCAGGTCTGCAGGTTGTTTATTAGTGTACCCGTACTAACCATCCACCATTGACTATGTCAAAGAATGCAAGAAACCTTACAAGCTTGGAATTTTTTTGTGAATTTCATGAACCCTACTCAATTGTGCTGTTTTGACATTTCTTTCTTACACATTCAAGTCACTGACTTGCAAATAATATGCTCATGCATAAAAATGAACTTTGATGTCACCTTTTCAGTTTTGACTATTTGAAGTGAAACTGAATAAGTGAAACTGAAGCCAACTTCAGCACAGTATAAAAACATCAACCGTTCTCAGAAATTCAATTAAAATAACTACCGTTGTATAAACTAACATTTCCTTATTATCACACTCAACCTTTCACACTTCAATAGTTGAAGCTTTCCAAACTTGAGTATCATACTTGTATCATACTTCTTCTGTTTCCATCTCAATGACTTAATTATATAGTTGCCTCGTAGATATTTTAGAAAACGGAACAAAGGGTGCATGCCGATTACATGAGTGCATGCCAGACATATTTCAGGGACAGAATTCACAGACTTCAAAATATGAAGAAAAATTTTTGCTTTAAGGAGGTGAAAACTGCATGTTGATAGCATACAACATTCAGGAGATACTTGTTTCCAATGGCTTGCAATTTTTGCAATTTTCTCTTTATTGTGGCAAATTTGTAAAGTTATTGCAACACATTAATTTGACAATGCATTTAAATTCTTTATGATATAGACACTGCTAGTAGGAATATCTAGCAAAATTTTTTTGCTATGCCCTTCACAAGGTGTACGATTATGCTACATCTACAGGAAAGAGATACCCAAACATTCCAACAGTATCTTTTGTCAAGGACAAAAAGGACACTCATTTATGAAGCAGATTAAAAGGAACCTGAGGCAATGTGCTCAATTTACATACTGTAATGTTCTGTGACTTTAGTGAGAAGTGTAGAAAAAGAAAACCAATCTTTAAAATGTAACATCTTGAGTTAATAGGAAAACAGCTATTGCTACAGTATTTGAAGGACATGGTCTGGAATAGGATAGACAGGAAAATGGTCAGAATATGCCTGTGATGGGTGGATTCCATGGTAAGGCTAGGTTAATTGAAGTTTTTCGGCCTAGTTTCCAACAAACTGTTTCAAGTTGAGCCCGCCATGGCCTTTTTTCCAGTTGTGGCTCACTGGTTTGTTTTCCCTATTCCATTGCTCATGCTGAGCACCAAGCACAGCAGTAGAAGGTGGGTGGATGGGAGAGTTCCATGTAGTAAAACTTATCTTCTCCTGTCTAAATATTCCTGATGTATGCTGAAGTAACTTTGACAAATGCAAAGATTGAAATCATAGAAATCAACAACCAAGCTGTTGCTTTGCCATTTTTCTAATCATTTCCAGTATTTATATATATTTCAATACTAAAAGTAAAAAAAACTTGGAATGTCCCGATCTGTATGGGTTTTGAAGCTCAGAAAACAGAACACTTACCAACAGTTGGCAAGTATGATTAACAATTAAATATATTGTGCATTGATCACACTAGATAACACTGCTGTAGTTGGCTAAGACTATGACAAGTATTGAAAAAAGTAAAACTGGTTCTGGAGGCAATGAAACTTCATTTTAAATCAAAATCCTCTCTTTTTTCTAATCTTTTGTGACCACATGCATGACGCACTCATGTATGCACACAGAATTGAATATTCCAGGATTCTAAAGATCATAGTAATATTCCAGACTTTTTCCACGCTTTTTCCTTCTCCTGCACTGCATGGGAACAGTGATTACATTATGTGTACCACTGTAAATGAATTAGTTAATGAAAGGGAAGCATTCAAAGTACTTCACCAAAACTGCAGTTTGATGTATTTTCCTGTTAGTTCAACACACAGGGCAATTCCATAAACAGTCCTTTTATTGCCCACATTACCCTCTTCATTCAAATTTCCTGGTTGAGAAATTTACCAGGTTCCTTTTTTCCAATGTGATCAATTCTGATCAATCCACGAATGCAATACAGAAAAAAAAAATAAAAGCTGCAAAGCTGTTAGCATCATTACAAATAGCCAAGCTGCAGCCATGCTTTGGCACTATACATGTGAAAAATGCAGACTACAATCGCCGCCAAAAGAAATGAAACAAGTAACCCCGTAGCAGATATTACATTGCCTTTTATCGATCTCAAAGGGTGCCACTCTCCCCCTTTCCCCCACTTCAATGTTGGTTGGGAAAAACTGACCAGTCCTGAGAAAAACAACATTGAAACTGGGGAAAGGAGTCTGTTTCATTTACTTTGGGCGCAATGGTAGCATAATCTGATAATTGTAAAGTGGGAAGCAACAGAGCATGTCTGAGTCAGCGTCTGGCCACAGTCTTTACATAGCATCTTAGACTAAGAGTATTTATTGACTAGAGACCACGGTAAAAATGGCGGAATGTCCATGCATGGAGGCACAGGTTAGGTCCAAGTTTGCAGTGTCTCAAACAACCAGTTGTTTCTTTCTTGTGTGTACTTTTAGGGACATACATGCCACTTACCCTGTGTTTGCCAGCGTATGGTGTGCACAAAGTCGGCGCCAATTCCCTTTTATTGCGTACTATATACGCCAAAAGAAATGCATGCAAACATGTATCTTTGTGCAGCGCATTGATGCTGTGGGCATAGACTGATAACTTCCAAAGCACGTGCATGCATTTGCGTCTTAATGAAACAAAATATGCAAGTGGATGAAATATGACCTACACACTGAAGTGTGCATGCTGTTTACCAGTCATGCAGCCTACATGCAACTAACAGCAGTACTTACTCAAATAAACACTGTGTACACATTTTTGTTTTCAAGCTGTTGTTGTCTACTCTTTGCAGCATCTAGCATTTTAGATAAACTTAGCCTAGCTCTGACTTGTTGTTCAAAGAGAAATGCTAAGGTATAAAAGAGCCTATTATCTCTTTTTCAGATGATAGAAGCAGTACTGGTTGCACAATTAAGTTACTGTAATTAGTCCTGTTGTTAGGGTAACTGATGCCAGGTCCATGAGGAATATTCTGGTCTGTGTCCTCAGTAGGTATACATACACTGTGTGATTCAGTCCCTGTGGAACAGTGAGCAGTTTTCCACACTGTTCATACATTATTGCATGTTAGAGGACATCGCAGAAAAATGCACCACAGGTGATAAAATGTACTTTTAGTTAATTTAACATGCAAATGTCTGTGGACCCAGGACTAGGTCCTTGGAAGAAAAAAAAAATCCTCACATTGAATTGCAGTAGTCATAACACAGTCTTCAGATGGTTGCCAATACTAACACGATACTACCCCACTCCAGTAAAACAAAGTTAACAAACACAACCAGAAATATTTCAAATAAAAAATCAAAGCAGTGGAACTTACATGTTGTTGTCCTATGATAGACGACATCGCTTACTGCCCTCAAATCATCATCAGCGACTTGAACTGATAAAGCCTCAAAATAATATCGGTTGCCAGGAATTAGACTGTCCTCTGTTAAGACCTCCTCTTTATCCCCATTGCAATTTATGACACTCTGTGAGCAATTAAAATTACTCCTGCCACAAAATGCAACATTTACATGATGAAAATAATTTGCTGGTGGACAAGACACTGCAATAGTTACGCTAGTGGTTGTCTTTGCTGTCTCCTGTATGGCAGGAAATGATGGCCCTTCAAAGAAGAAAGAAATATGTATACTTAGCAGCTTGTTTGAGCTTACAAGGACTTTTTTAAATATCTTGAAGAATGTCTGTGTTCCAAGGATGAATGATACATTCAACTCGTCAAAAGGTTTATTACCAAAGAATATCATCAAAATTTTACATTCCCATGATGAACACACCGGGCCAACTTTTAAAGGCATGTTCTGGTGGGTTTTCTCCTCTGTCTTGTAAGAAAAACAAAAATATTCCACACCATGTCCTCCAAACCCTATCATAATACCATTTTCCTAACTCAAGATATCTTACTTTAAAGATTGGTTATTTTAGTTAAAAAATACCTCTGCTTTTCAACAAAGACACAAAGAGTTATGTAATGTGGGCACATTGCTTCAAATTCCTTTTGTTTTTCTTTATAATTGAAGGTCCTGTTTGTCCTTGAAATTTGATACTGTTGGAATGTTTGAATATCTTTTCCTGTAGATCTAGCATTACCCTCTACCATACATAGAGTATAACCAACAGAATTGCTTAATACTGCCTGCAGTGGCATCATAATTATAAATAAATTGAATGCAATGTTAAATTATTGTGCCAGGATGACATCACAGATTTCCCATGATGCATCAAATCATAAGAAAAATTTGCATTTCTTTAAAAATTTGTATCTTCTGAACGCTATAAGTTATCAAGATGCCGTTTTCACCTTCTGAAAGAGAAAATTTTTCTGCTTATTTTGAAGTTAACCAATTTTGTCTCCAGAATATGCCTTTAACCAAATTGCCAAAATTTTCATCTAACTGCACCAATTATCTCCAGTGAGGAGCTTCCTTCACAGAATTCCTCACAGTTTGCAGTTTCAAGGTATCTCTTGAAACACACTGAAATTGCAACAGTGACTAACACAACGTAAACCCTGTCCTGCCCCCTTGCTGTTCTAGTAGACACTTGGCTTTCCCTTCCTTCCCCCTTGTCTACCCTCTCATTCCCTCTTCCTTCCTCTTCAAAAAATCTGAACCACCAACTGAGGACCCAAACCACAAAAACTTACTTGCTAAGGCCTTTTCAGTAGATTGTTCACTCTGTAATTCATTGCTAAGTGTTGCAACTGATACTGTGTAGACAGCACCAGCTCGCACACTCTGTGAGTAGCACTGAGTTTCATTCACAGTCATCTGGAAAGCAGCTCTCTGCGAGGAGTACCTGAACTGAACATTAAAACTGTCGAAGCCTCCAAATGATGGAGAATTCCAACAGACTTCTAGGCGACCGTAATTGCTATTATCAATGGATAAATTTTCTGGTGGCAATGGTTCTGTAAAAATAATACACGAAGTGCAGAGTATGAGACAAAAATAAACGTGAGAGAAGCTGTTAAGTAAACATATAAAATTGTGGTCAAGTTTGAGATTTTGAATGCATACAGTAACAAATACTGCATTGCATAAATTCTATCAGTTTCTTCTTGTATTATTAATGGTGTATCACTTGCAATTTTAGAGAAAAAAGCTCTGCTAACTGATAAATTATGTAATTTGTTGAGATGTTATAACCCCGACCCCTTCCCCCCACCTGGATCCTTCATCTTTAAGAATGTTAACTTTCAAAGTTCAATACTGTGCACTCTCATAATTAGGTCTATCTCTAAAGTGTGAAAATAGCAAAGAGTTATTTTGTCTCCTCAAACTTTCCAACAAGGGAAGAATGCTGCAGAGGGGCTGTGTACTTATAGGAGCAATTTGATCCTCTCCTGCTCCAAAGTTTCTGGGCCTTCATATGCGGGTCCTTGATCTACGGATGTGAATTGGTTGGAGTTTTATACCTTAACTTATAATCTTGTTGTTTAATCTAATTGTGCCCACAGCTTTCATACCAGTTGGGTCACTAGATTGTTTTCCTGGACACTAATAAAAGCAGCTCGTTCTGCTTATAGTCTTTGGTACATATGACATGACATGGAAATCAAACCAAATACGGGCCTCACAGGTAAAAGGCGGATACTTTACCACCAGGCCCAATACCCAGTCTTCTTTATGTAGTGTGGGAAAATAATGATTTCAATGACAAAAACAAACTTTCATCATAGTACTTTGATTTAAGCATTAAATGAACATATACACCCTTAAATTTAAACAGTTACACTACATTCTATTAGATTCTTACTTGTGGCAATTGTTTTCAATTCCCTCCAATCAAATTCTCTGATCCTTGCTTTCAGCTTCAGTGAATACCCTGTTCCAGGAGTGAGCGATGTAATGTTAAACTCTTTTTCACCATGCACATCTGAGAAATTACGAAAGGGACTGCCATCCACCATAACACCAACATAATCAATGTTTTCTGTGGTGGTCATTTTTATGGACACACTAGAAGTTAGAATCTGAAGGACATCCAAATCAATGCTTGGTGGCTCTGAGAGAAAAAAGAAACAAAGTTTAAGAGAGAAGAAAGTATGGCTAGGAAGCTTTCCAACCATGAATTACATTGTAGGTTATCCTTGAACGGATCAAGTGCATGTTACTTTTTTTTTTTTTGGGGGGGGGGTCCCTTTGTCAAATATATATATATTACAGACAACTTTTGGTAATAATTACATCCTTGTATTAAATAATTTGGATCTATTGCCCTACTAGACACTGAATTATAAACTGATAGAGGATTTCTGGCTTTTGAGAAATATGAATTCCTCAGTTATTCCCGGTTTTTTCTAAAGTAAGGAAATTTTGTCATCTGCAATAAGCCTTCTTCCTATTCTTCTTTGACACTTCATGGCATTTTTGCTGTTTAGATGTGAAACAAAATGAAGCAGACAATCACTTCCTGGTTTTGCATACACCTACCAATTGTAAGATACACCCGCTGGCCCAGGGAAGCGGTGAGTCAATGTGCATAGTAATGTTTTACCAAATTGCGATGCAATTGTGAGACAAAGTTCTCGAGATGTTGCTCCAAAGCAATCTGATAGGTGCATCAGTGGCATAGCCAAAGGTGGGGGTAAGAAGCCCCCCATGACCCAACCTTGCAATGCGAAAAAACCTAAACTAGCAGTTTTCTTTCTTTATCCTTAGACTTTTCCCTCATGTCATGCCCCAACTACCCCACCCCTAGATACAATCCTGGCTACATGCCTGAGGTGCATCACACTATACAGAATGGTGCATCAATACATGTTTGATGCCCTTAATAAACATTGACTGACCTTACACTGCAGAGTCAGAGGGTGCAAGGGTTAAGGTCTTACAATTAATAAATTAAATGCATTTTAAGGTCAATCTAATTCACCACAACTTTTCTTTTCTTTTACTGAACCTAACTCTTCCTGGCTGTCAAAGAGAGAAAGGCCAATCTTTAAATTTTCTGTGATTTCCACGTCAGTTGGAATCTGAGTTCAAGGGTCCTGGTAGATATTGATTTGAAAAATATTAAGTTTTGGGAATTTTTAATTTTGGAGATAGCAGTCAATTTTTTGTTTTTTCATGCCCAAAAAAGGTCATTACCCTCCACTTTCTGAAATTCTTCTAGAACTATCTTAATTTGCTTCTTAGCCTTGTGAGGAAACTACACCTTAATACACATATGTATGCCTATTGTACCAACAGTAACCAATAGGAAGATTCAGTGTGACTGTCAGACACTCCATGCTGCTAGAATTCAATAGGACATTTTAGCCACTATTACACGAGAAAAAGGCTTTTTCCCGGGTGAAGCTTATCTCTATCATTGCATCAGTTAATACCTTTTACAACCAGACTTGCTCCATTGACCAATCAGTCTTTAAAACTGTTCAAACCCCTTTAATTTTAATGATCTCAAGACACCTGAACAGGAAGTTCTCTGATAGATTCTGGCTTAAGAGTAGTCAACTAGAGATGGCTAAAACTTGCTATTCATTTCTAGCGTCATGCCTAGTAATTGTACAACAATTCTAAAACTTTTGTTTAACTAATAAATACAATCAACTTCATGTTGTCTAAACTGACTAGCAGTCAGGAGGTACGGGTTTTAACTCCTGGCCAGGTCACACAGAAAACAAGCCAGTAAACCACAACTGAAAAAAGGCTGTTGCTGGCTGGAACTTAACTGAGCCATTAAACCACATCTCTAAGAAACTAACTCAGTTTGCCCAAACTGTTAAGACCACATCAACTTAGCTATCTGTAAAGTTTATAATGACAACATCTTTCTTCTATAGCTTCAATAGCTTCTTGTCCAGCTTTCAAGATACCCCTAAACTGAGATAAACATGAAACCACTTTTGCCTATTAATCTTAATGCAAGCTCCTGCTAAATGTGGCCAAATTAGTTTCTTCTGTTACAGATTAGTCTTTTCAAGGCATGTTTAATACTAAGAATCTAACCAATCACAGCTTTCTATCAGATCTGTCACTCAGGTGCTCTTCTAAACACTATCAAAAGACGTGTTTTTAAAACAGAATTATTTTAATGACTTTAACTAACCTCTTGTTCACTTCAGTATTTTTTTTTTACCTCAATTAGTTTAGTTTTTGTCTAGGGCTTGATTTTATTGCTTTGTTTTATGCTTTTTCACCTGTAAAGCATTTAGCACCTCTAGAGTATGTGCTACAGAAATTTAATGTTACAATAGTAATAACAAATCATTTTCTACTTAACATTCTTCAGAAACAATAGGCAACATAACTGATCAGCAAAAGCATGCCTACCTACACTGTCATAACAATAACTATAGCAGCAGCGTTATGCTGCAGTATCTCTATACAGTATACTCCAGTAAATGTGTGATAAAGGATTTTCTTGAAGCAAGGCAACTATGCCTTTAAGTCTTTAATGATACAAAAAGAAAAGAGAAACTACTGTTTTGGTGATCAAGTAGCATGTATGAAAATGAAATATAGGACTTCCCATGTCATTATATCAATAGTCTTTCATACAGTATCTAGGCAGGTTTCTAGCTATTGTGGTGTGGTCATCCAAATACTTATTGCTATTAGTAGTTTAACACTAATCATTTTATGTTCAAAAATTGAAATGGTTATCAAATACTTAAAAAACAAATATGAAAATGATAATTTTATAGTAAGTGATAAATCATTGCAGAGCATATTGACACTTATAAAGCAGAAGCCATTACTGAAACTGGCTCAGTCGAGATCAGTGTTACAAGCAAGCTTTTTAAAACACAAAGACACTTTTCCCAATGCCTTTTACTATCTTTGTTCAAAATCACCCTCCAAAATGTTATCTCTTACAGTCTTTTCCAAATATGTTGGTAAAGAACACAACTTCTGAAAGTTGAGAGTTACGGTATTTCTCTGCTACTTTCAGTTTAGAAACTCAAGTAACCGTAAATGAATATCTTGGCTCAACACAATGGCTGCAAGGGACAAACATCTGGTCAGATGAGAGAAGAAAAAAACAGTCTTACATCATGCTCAATTTAGCAGATATATGAAGCCAGGCCAAAGACAAAATAGCAGGCTAAATATGCACAACACATCATTTGAAAAAGGAGCATAAACAAAAGGCTTCAATTGCTCTTTTTTCCTTTTTTCAACTGTTTGACTACCTCAGGAAACAATATTTCAATAAATTTTACGAATTGAGAAGATAAAATCCGGGGTTTTTCTGTAAACAATTGCACCAGTGTTGGCCTGTAGTAAACCTCACATACACAGCAGTATTGCCCAGTCCTTTATGCTACCCTATGCTCACAGTAATTTTAAGTATGACTGGTTTAATAGGTCTCATATATACCATACTTACACAAATTGCTTCTCACTCCGACCTAAAAACATCATAGCCACATTTAAAACCAGAGTTACTCTGATTCAATGCCTGTTTGGACAGACCATGACTAACTCCAACTAAGCAAGACCACCTACTGTAAATGAAAACAGTGCACATGTGTAACACTGAATTGAGCTACAATCCCTGACAAAAAAGATGGGACAAAACAAGCAAAACAAACTATGAACAGATCACCATCCCCCCACTCACCCATTCCATGTCGCACAATGTTGCGATTAATGACAAAAATTAATGATGTAAACCACCCATGGGTACCTTATTTTGATCACAGAGGTCTGCAATGTGTAAGAAGTTACACTTCATCCCCATGAAATATTTAAAAGCAGCAGTTATTGTGTTGTTATGCAGCAATTGTTCTTCGTAATGTTTATACTGTTACATTGGTCATCGAATCACTTCCTTAAAAATACACAACTTTTATTCACTAGTTGTGTCTTACATTGCCCAACACCGAAAACTTCTCCATATAAAATTTGTACAGGCTTCTGACAATACTCAACAAAAATGATGGGAGAAAACAAACAATGAACGCATCACCATCTCCCACACCCCCATTCAATGTTGCCGCAGTCCATGTAATCCTGAAACTTCAACATTGATACAGGAGCGGGGTTTGTCCCATGTATTTTTGTTGAGGATTGAAGCTAGGCCTTACTATAACATTAAGGTCTCCAAACATGTGGCAGTTTATTAAAAGCACCCTGCAGATTGTTATTTATATTGCAATTATAAATAATTATTATATTACCTGTATATGAATAAGCCAGTTCAGAGTTACATTGAAGTCTAACAGGTCAGTCAAAGGTCATAAGGGTACTCCAATGCAAATGCTTCAACTGCACTGTACCATGAAACTGCACTGTTACTACGGTATACACTATACAATACTCACTGTCTGGGGGCAGCCCCCCACTCACATGCCTCAACATTCAAGGCCTGCTTTTTCAACCCTTGCTTACTCTAACTGCTAAAACCAGAGTTAGTTGGTGTTAATTAGGGTTAGAAGTGGTTCATGTGAATGTCATAATAAATTGTCACCACTTACTTAACTCTAAAATCATCTTCGCAGGGTCACTGAATTCATTCCCTGTCTGAGCAGTAACAGAAATGTTGTACACAATTCCCTGAGTTAAATTGTCCAAAACAAAGTAATCGTCATGGATCTGCGACGTCACAAAGGTAGAATTATGTGTTCCAAAAGTGATTGTAAAGTTATCTCTGTAATACTGTTGGTGCCAAGACACATTCACTGTGTTGTAGTTGAGCTTGTCAAATGTTAAACTCTCTGGTGTAGCAGGAACTGTGAGGAAATACAATTGAAAAACATTCTGTGAGGTTGAAAACATACATTTATTTCCCCAAATTCAAAGGCAAAATCTTCTCGACCCAGACAGTCCCAATTCTCCTAAACATGAAGCCCCTCCCACAAATGTCTAAAACTCATCTTCAGCTTGGTACTATCTCAGTTTACTTGTTCAGGGTAATTATACAGGACTCAATGAGTAATCAGAACACTCTCAGTACAGGGCATGCTGTGTAATTTAAGCTACAGTATTCTGCATTTTTTTTTTCATTTGCTGTCAATCAAAGAGCTGTGCCAAATGAGAATTTCTGCAGGGTTCTACAAAAATTGTCGTCTTGGATGCCTTTAATATAAAGACAGATACAAAAGTTTTGCCTTTTAGTCCAGGACAAAATGGCACCTAATTCCTACCAGATGCATTGCCTTTAACAACTAGACCTTTCAAACTATTTAGAGGTTATCACAACAGCAAACATATTATTCATGTACAACTGCAAATGCAGCACTAGAATTTACCTAACAAAGGAGCTGTGGACCATGAACTTTGAAACTTTAATGAAGGCGCAGGGCTTATGGAAAGATGTTGAAAGTAAGACAGACCCCTCTGTTACCCCACTGTGCCTGAGTTATAGCGCCTTTTTTGTATTTCTTTTTTTTTTTTTTTTTTAGAGACCAGGACAACCACAAGGCAAACCAGAACACTGGGACAACAAATTAAGCCCTAACTAAGACATTTCTGGCCAAATCAGGGCAGTTGAAATCTTTTGCAGTCACAGCATGCAGAACACAGAGAAGGGCTTTTGTTTACAATCCTGGCAACTACATTATGTAACCGTTTGCAAAGCAAGTGGAATACTATCTTGGAACATTGATAATATCAGACATCTGGGTTAAAATTTAACATACCATACTTACACAATAGATAAGTGAGGTTTGGAAATAAACATTTTAGCTGTCTTCATGCATATTCTGAATAAATGCCCCTAAATGAGGTATTTGGCACTTTGAAAATAAATTCAACTAGTAAGATCTGTGAACTTGTGAAGTCCTTCTTGCACATGGATTCTACCTAACTATACCCAAAGCTATTTCTTTTGTCACCTTTTTGCAGTTTTGGCAAACACTTACCAGAATTTTCAAAAGTTGCAAAATTATCAAAGATATTTCTGAAAATTTCTTGAACATGAATTTTGAGTTACCTTAACATTTCTTTCAGAAACAAGTCTTTACATTTCTCTGGAATGCGTTTCAATGCTTATTCCATACCTTCACAGGGTCCTTCCCCCTTCTCCTAATGACCTGCTTCTCATACTATTATTACACACCCTTCCTCACTCCTAGTTTGGGTAACAAAGCTAGACTAGGGAATTTAGAAAACACTTGTCTGCACATAAAGTGTCTTCTCCAATTTGTCTTTGACAAGAAAACTTCTAAAATCTTGGAAAATTTTACAAAATCTATTTAACTGTTACTAGTAGCAACACTCAAAAAATCTTGGAAAACCTCACAAAACTATTAAACTGTTACCAGTTGCAAAACTGCCCCTCCACTCTGAGTTTTGTGATCGAAAGGGCACCAAGACACAACAGACTTTAAAGTTACAATGATACTTCTTCTGATAAAAACCTGTAATTTCTTATACTTCACATCACACCTGTGACAAACTCAGTTTCTGAGTTATTTGATCCATTTCTGTCATTCGCAAAGACAAATTTCAAAAGGTAACGTGCCCCAGACGCTAAGTTGTCCAGTACAAAAGATCCCGTTGTAGAGTAGACACTTGATCTTTTAGTGGGCACAATCCTTTCAACAGGAGGCCACATCTCATTTGTAAGGCTCAATGCAACAGTTATCTCTGGAATGTATGCTTCCCTTGAATCGACACGCCACATAACAGATGCGCTTGTTGTGTTGGGTTCGACCTTATCCACGTCCATATCTTTGGCCTGCACATCTGTAAAAGATATGAATATTCATATAAACATGAAAATTCATGCTGTTGTGAATATTTCAATTTGTGCTGGCCAGTTTTCATGTAAAACAAAGTTTACACTGAGGGTGCAAAAAATCACGTCCTCAAAATCAAATATCTTATAAAACCCAGGTGTAGTTAAAGAAATATTTTCCACTTCTCTGTTAATGTTTGTAGGGCTGTCATGTTTAAGTGTTTAAAATGGTAAAGCAAATGGTCAATCGTTATCAGTGCAGGCTTTGAGTTACAGATTTTCCAGACATGCTACAGATCACACTCCTCAGGAATGTGGCAGGTAAGCTGTTTTATTAAATTTACAGGGATTTATATAAGTTTCCCATCTACATCTGGGTGAGCAAAAAATCACAATCCTCACAGTGGTTTAAAGAGAGTGATGGTGAGCTACTTGCACTCTTACAACTTGAAATTAAAGGTCTGTTATTGTCATGCTGCTAGAATTGAATAGGACATTTTAGACAATATTACTTGAGAAAAAGGCTTTAACCCTGGTCATGCTTATTTCTATAAATGCATCATTTAATCCCTTTTACAAACAAACTTGCTCTATTTACCAATCAGTCTTTAAAAGGGTTCAAACCCCTTTAACTTTGCTGATCTCAAGAGACCTGAACAGGAAGTTCTCTGATAGATTCTGGATTTAGAGTGGTCAACTGGAGATGGCTAAAAATTGCTATTCGTTTCTAGCATCATGTGGAACCTAATTTTACCAAACTTTCAACAAATTTGCCCCACAAGTTTATGATTTTTCTATTTTTGTTTTAATATCATTTCGTTCCAATCAATGTATACAAGCCAGTTTCATATGAACATGTAAAGCTCCAAAAATGAACTGTTGGTAACACAGTAGCCTACATGTAGCATATAATTCTGAAATTGTGTATAGATCCAAACCGATGGGTCATCAACTAACAGATCAGATCAAAGATTCTTCAAGGAACAGTTGCTTTTGTGTGTGTTTACAGCTGCTGACAGGATGTGAACCAGCATATAAGTCAGTATGCTATGCACGGCCAGCACTGCCCTCAGATATTTTGTTACCAGTTGAGCTGAACTGAAAGGTCACTAACCCATGTGATATTAACTTCAAACTTGTCTATTCCATTAAACGGAATGCAGTGCTTTTGTACTATCATCCTGTTAATAGCAGCAGCCTAAATCTGCTAGTACATACTTCATTCCTAAACAACACACAATCTTTTACACCTGGGATCATTACCACACATGGGTTTTGGATACAATGGCCATGTTCCCATTTGAGTGAGCACCATTGATCTTGACAAACCAAAGTAGATGAAACTCTTATGGGAACACAGCTAAACAACACTCACTCAAGGTCAAGATCCACTGATTTTGACCAATTTACTTGAATAGAATAAGAATGATCAACTTGATGTAATATGAACATAATGGACAGATCAAGTAAGCACCACATTCTCACATGTTTTTATGGTACATCCACTTCATTTGGAACAAAGTGGCAAGATGACTTTTGAAACAATGGTGACATTCAAAGCTAGTGTGCATTGTGTTCATATATCACATTGCTCTACCTTTCTCATTCAAATGTAGATGTGGCCATGCATCAAGTTAATTAAGGGCTGTGGGGCAATAAAACCATGATCCACTGCTCTGACACAAATCAGAACACGACCAGTTAAAGATATATTAATGCTTGTAACAACTTTCTTGTTCAAAAGATTGCTTAATATTTGAAAATTAACAGCATCATGCTCTAGATACATTTTAGTATTTTACCTTTGGTAATATTGAGGTAGGGGCATTTTCCAGTTTCAGGGCAGGTGTCACTGTTGCACCATCTTCTTATAACTTCATAAATCTCTCCAGGAATGAGTCCATTCCCTAAATCTACATTGACATAGGTATCTTCTTCTTCTACAGTCACACTCTGGTTCCATTCATCTCCTCCAAATACCCCCCTGGCTGACATTTCAAATCTTGTAAAAGTTCCCTGCTCGGTGTCGCGGGTCTGGATAAAATATGCGAAGTTGTTTGGTTCAAATGTGTAAGTTTCACACTTTTCTTCCACTGTACGTTGAAATAGAAATAATACAAAACTGACATTAACAGATTCCTGCAATTCTGTTATGGGTTAGGTAAGGTTAGGTTAAATAAGGGGTTTTACGACCCAGTTTCTAACCAGCTGGTTTAAGCTGAGCCTGCCACAACCTTTTTCCAGTTGTGGCTCACTGGCTTGTTTTCCCTACTCCATTCCTTAGATGCTGAGCACCAAGTACAATGGAAGTAGGTTCCGTGTCTAAAGTCTTTGGTATGACAATGCCAGGACTCTGACTCCTGCTCTCCTGACTGAAAGTCTGATCTTAAAGGCATGTTTTCATCATCCCAAACAGTTCCAGTTCTCCCAACCTACTTACTTCTAGCCCCTCCCACATTTATCTAAAAGTCATCTTTATCCAGACACAATCCTTGTTTATTGCTTCATGGCTTGTCCCAGTGGCCATACAAGTCCATAATGTGTAATCAAGACACTCTCAGTGCCCATGCTGTGTAATTTTATAGCTATGATGCATTGTTTGAATGTGATGCCAATCAAAGAGCTGTACCAATTGAGAGTTTTGATATATGTATACTGAAACTGTAGTTTAGGATGACGAATGACTGCCTTTAAGGGATGATATTTTTGTAGGATAAACATTGAGAGGACAACATATCAAGGATGCGGACTCCCATGATAGTGCACAATTTACATATGTTCATGTGAGAAGTCTTTTAAGACTAGCTTCTCCCATATTGAACTTGACATGTGCACTATCTGATTTAAAAGGATCACACACTTGGGGGAAGGGTTATAAACCTTTATTCAGACACCTATACATTCTGGCAAATCCACTACGTTACAACAAAGGCTTTGTCCTGACGCCCCTATGTTCCGCCAACTCGATCGTAGATGAATGTAGAGATTTTCGGAACATAGGGGTGTCAGAATATAGGGCAGTTACCTGGGGGAAGAGGCTTGCTGAGGCCACGATTTTTAGATTTTCCAAGTCGGCTACAAATCACACTCCTCAGGAAAATATTAAGGAGTAGTTCTATGGTTCATGTGCTGTTTTATTACACTGTAACAAAATAATATGTCTGATTCTCCATCTAGGTGTGTTAAAATCGCACTCCTCACTGTGATTCTAGACAAGTGGTGGTGTGCAATTGCACTCACGCACATAAAATTTTGAGTCCTGCATTCTGTTCTGAGTCACACAGGCTTTTCATATATTGAAAATTTGGAAAGCAGTTACAACTTTCAATCCACTTGACCAGAGTTTTGCCATTATGAATATGCTCACCTCATCACTATGTCAACTACATCAGACTTTTCCTTTCTTGAAATTATGGGATTGAATTCCATTCATGTTTTTTTTTTCTATTTTGCAAATAAAATTTCAAGTTCCAATGGACTTTAGTTGAATGATTTCCCGTGGTTTTTGCTAGTTTATCATATCTTACACATTGTAACTAAATGGTCATTGTATAAGTTGAATGGTGCTAAAACTATTCTTTCCCAGCAAGAAACAAACTAGTGTTTGGTAATTGATTGTTAAAATTAACAATTCTCTGATGATTCTTTTGGAATTAGCTAGTACTGCAAATTTTGCTACTCAAAATTAGGATTTATTAGCACCTGACAATTCTTGGGTTGCAAATTGCTATGCAAACCAAGCTATTTTGTTCCTTGCCCAGTGTGAATGGCAAAGAGTCCAGAAATATCAAACACATTCACAATGTAAGTGGAACCATTAAGGACCATTCCAATTTTTTGGGGTAGAGTTTATTCCCGCACTGGTAAATAATTTGTCAGTCAACAATCAGACTTATTGACATTCAGTGCAGTGAGTTCTTCTTGTCAAACTGAGATACTAATGTATATTGACGGACAGGGTGGTCACCAGCCCAATTAGAGTGCCAGGTAATTTTCTGATCTGGCAAAATTTGCCTCATATGGCTAGTGTCCGTAACATTCCATGGACCATCACCCTACTGGTAATATCAAATACCATATGGTCAGTCCGTTGGTCAGTCAGTCAGTCCTTCATCAGTCTGTTGGTTGGTCAATTTTCCAGTTGAAGGTCACTGGCCTAATTTCCCTACTCCTTTGCTTATGCACAGCACCATGTACAATGGCTGTAGGTTTCATTTAAAGTCTTCGGTATGACCCAGCCAGACCACAATGCACTCCAGACCTTCCAGCTGCAAGTAGGATGATTTAAACACTTGACCATGCAGTTGGCACATGCCATATAAAATAAAATACTCACTTGAAGATGTAGTAGTTTGACGTGTTTGGCGACTGGAATGATTGTGCGATGCATTGGTTGTCATGTAAATATCAGTTGACAATGTAGTAGCTTTCCCTGTGTTGCTACCATGTGATGCAGTTGTCGTCATAGCAATGTACATGGAAGTTGATGTCTCCCTTGTAGATGATGGTGGTGATGGTGATGGAAACACCGGTGATGACTGCCCTGGGGATGATGATGGGGATTGCGATGACAATGGTGACGTTGGAGGTGCTGGTGATGATGGTGGTAATACTGTTACAAGTGATGGTGATACTGTTGCAGTTGATGGTGATCCTAATACTGATGTTGATGGTACGACTGAAGATGAGGCAGGGAATCTTGATGTTGGCACATTACCAGTGGCAAGTACAAAGTCTTCCATTGTGGTTGTTTCAGCAGCTGTCAATGGTAAATTTTGCATTAAAGTGTACCCTGTGGTCATTCTATCTGTTGTTTCCCACCTAGTAATGGCATTTGTTTTTTTAACAGTCCTTGTAATTTCTGTGCTTTCATCCACTGCATCAGGACTGGTTGTTGCTAACACTGTTTTAGTTATTCTTGAGTCCTCCAGAGGAAGTGTAATACCAGCAGTATTAACAAAAGTAGGGGGTACTGAACTTGTTGAAGTCCTTGCAGTCAGTGTACCACTGACAGTTGTAACACTATCAGGAGGTTTTGTTCTTGCTATGGTCCTCATATCTGTTGGTGCTTTTGTAGTCATCAACTTTTCTGGGGCCTTTTCTGTAACTTTTTCTACTACCTCTGGTTTCTTACTCTCCATCTTCACGGTCATTCTTCCTGCGGCCATACTACTTACAGCCATCCGTGGGGTACTGGTAACTCTAATAAGGTCATCATCATTACCATCATCATCATAGCTTTCTGCTTGATCATCCTCAATAACTGTCACCAAATCTTCAGGAACTGTTGTTGAAATTTCTAAGAAAAAATAACCATGGAAATTAAATGAAACTACAATAGCATGCCACATAACAAGCACGGTAGTTTTAATTTATTGCCCAATCAAACAAACTTCACTTTTTAAGTCAAAATAATGTTAACTTTTTAGAACTACAGGTCTATTCTCTAAAATTCCTTGTTCAAGAGCATCACAAACAAAGGCTTATCAACTGAGCAAAGACTGAAAAACAATATAGAGTGTAAACTTGGACTTACTTCAACAAAGTGCTTCCATATGCCCAACAGCAGAACAAAGGATTGTGGGATATATTTGGTGTGTGTTATTCAACCACAATAAAATGCCAATAGACCTTGTGCATTGGCGACATACTGATGTCATCCGTGGGGGAAACACTGGAACCCATGACCACAGGCATCTATAAAGAATTCGCCCCAGCACTTGTAGCAGACTTTGCAAATTTTAGACTGGTTGACAAATCAGCTGTCTGAATTTGTCTATGTTGGTTTGTTTTTTCCCCCAAGCGAGGGAGTACTTCTTGCTCTGTGACATCATATACACAAGGTCTATAATTGTCATCATTCTATCCCACAATGCTTTGAAGTTGCTATTTGGAGAAGGGTCTATAGTATGAGAATCCAACCCTAGCACAGATCAGTTCATTTAGTTTTCATCCATGTGGGAAACAAAATCTCAAAAGTTTATGCAAGTCACTAGACCTCATATTTTGATGCTTAACAAAAAGCTTGCCAAGGTGACAGGTTTCCGATAGAGGTCACAAGAGAAATTTATTGAATGCATTTCTCTTTGCCTTGTTCTCTTTGTTCCCACACCAATTGATGTAATACTATCCAGAGAAGGTTAGCTTCAGCTTAGATGGAGTTTTACTGTCCAGTTTCAAACCAATTGGTTCAAGTCGAGCTGGACACGGCCTTTTTTCCAGTTGTAGCCTACTGGCGTGTGTCCAGTGAAAAGATGAGATAAGCCTATAATAAGTATGGATGCTTAGCTATTGAAAGTTCCCCTATAGTATCCCTCTTTCTACAGTATAGGTATACCCTTGCAACGAGGTATACCGGCACCCTTCCCTACCACACTGCCATGTTTCCCCAAATAGTTTCAACTCCTTTATGTTCTGATATTTGTTTACACTGACAAGTCTACATAGAGATCAGCATTAGTGTAAGAGTATGATTTGACAAATCAACACCTTATCCTGAGATGGACATCATAAAGTCACTAAAAATATATTTATGTTGAAACAAAAAAATGGCACAACAAAAAGCAGTTGACAGCTCTACACCCCCACCACTTACCCCACCATCCCCACCACCCTACCCCCCCACCACCACCACCCGCATCAACACACCAACACCACCACCATCCCCCACCATCATCCCACCATCGCCGAACCCCACCACCCACCTCCTTCCAATTGGTAATGGTGCTAATTATAAACAGACCTACCTGCCATAACAGACAACACAGTTTCTTGAATGAAGAATGCCATCACCTGTGAAATGAAGAAAAAATGTCATTTGAAATGAAAAAAAAAATGTTTAAAGTCACCCAAGTCCATGGTTTTATACCTAAATGATCAACAAAAGAGACTGTGTAAAATGGAGTACATAATGATGTTATTTCAAACATGATTCCTTCTTTCTGAGTTCTGATGAAAATGTGGAACTTTCTGGCAAAGATTACTCTTACCTCCCTACAAAACATGTCACCTCCTTTACTCTTACTTCCTCTCTTCCTCCTCCACCCTGCCCCCCCCCCCCCCAAAAATAGGACTATATCCTGACCATAACACATCAAAATACCAACTATAAAATCTATCCCAGCTTCCTCCCTTCAGATATTGTGTAAACAAGATTTTCAGACTTTGACCCCTGGCGACCCCAGGTGACCTTTGACCTCCATCAAAAAACAATATGCACCATCTCCTGACCACAACCCATCCAAATATGAAATCTATCCAATTTTCCTACCTTGAGATATCATGTTAACCAGATTTTCAGACTTGGACCCCCAGTGACCCCAGATGACATTTGACCTCCACAAAAAATTATATGGACCATCTTCTGACCATAATGCATCCATACCCAAATATGAAATCTATCCAAGCTTCTTACCTTGAGATATTGTATCAACAAGAACTTCAGACTTTGACCCCTGGTGACCCCATATGACCTTTGAACTCCACCAAAAAACCATATGCACCATCTCCTGACCATAAAGCATTTACATACCAAATAAAAAATCTATCCAAGTTTGCTAACTTAAGATATTGTGTTCCGAGATTTTCAGATTTTGACCCCTGGTGACCCCAGATGACCTTTGCACCATATGTTGTACTATATATGCAATATGCATCATCTCCTGACCATAACGCATCTACATACCAAATAAGAAATTTATTCAAGTTTCCCACCTTGAGATATCATGTTTATGAAATTTTCGACATTGACCCCCTGTGACCTTGGATGACCTTTGACCTCCACCCCAAAATTAAAATGTACCATCATCTGACCATAAGGCATCCACATACCCCATATGAAACCTATCCAAGCTTCCTACCTTGAGATATGGTTTTAACGAGATTTCAGACTTTGACCCCTGTGACACCGGATGACCTTTAACCACCACCAAAACTACATGCTTCATCCTCTAGCCATAAAGCATCCACATACCAAATATGAAATGTATCCAAGTTTCCCACCTTGAGAAAATGTGTTACCGAAATGTTGAGAATTTGACCCCTGGTGACCCCAGATGATCTTTGACCTCCACCACATAATAGGGACTATCTTCTCCCCATAATGCATCCACATACTAAATACGAAATCCATCCAAGTTTTATACCTTGAGAATATTGTGTTAAAAGGGTTTTCATACTTTTACCCCTGACCCTCCACCAAAACAAAAAGGACCATCATCTGAAGAAGAGTATGCTTAAACCATTTACTGTAGCTTTAGGATAGTAAGAAGAAAATGCTAAAAGTAGGCAACGACGAGAAAAGAAAAAGCAAGCCTGGTAATCTGTCCAACATTTTGCGGAATGATTGCATCATTTGTGTGAAGTACTGTACTGTCGGAATTCTGGTTTGTTCCAGCGTTTAACTTATATCGAGCTACCAGTTCATAAGTCTAAGAAACTCATGTCAACTCAGCTGGCCAACACTCCCGTACAGTCTACTAGAGTTAAGGCTTACCAAAAAACGTACAGTAGTATTTCGCAACTCCTTTCTTTTCATTGAAATACACATGCTCTGATAGGGTACGGTAAAGAGCATATGCCTACACTTAGTACTTCATTTGTTATGACACCAGCCACAACGGCGCCTTTCCTGTTAAAATTATTTCAACCGGTTCCTTTACGCATTCATCTCATATCAGACCCAGAATACTATCCTTCATCAATATTTTGCTAACTTTTGCGTGTTTGCTATTGTTGATGTGGTTCAGAAAATGGGAGAGCGGCTTACGTCAGAACAGCCCCTCTTGAATCGGCGCCTGTATATATCTTCCTTTTAATTTTTTATATCTCTCTTCATCTATCTCTCTCCATTTTTCAGTGGACATAATATTTACGTGTAACCATAATTACTGTTTTTTTTTAAGAAATATCATGTTGGCTCGGGGCCCTGGTTGATTGTACTTGCTGACGGTCTCACAGATGAATCTCTCGAAGGCTAATTAAAAGCTTGCTGCAGGTCCCAAGTCCTACCGGTCTCCGCAGGGTTTGTCAGTTTTTTTTTTCTTTTCTAGTTTAGTCGCTATATGACTTTTCAAACTTGAGTGACAGCACACAAAGCTGTGAAAACGAACTTAACTGCCTGAAATAACACTACTCTATCTGACATGCACAACACGTAATAAGGGGCACTATCCTTCAATAATCCACGGCGAGTCACCTTCAATTTCCGGTTGAAGAACTTACATATCATACTGTCACTACCGACGCTTTGGGGGTTCGGCTGTCCCGACCTTCCAGGGGCGAGGTTACGACCCTTACAAGAGACAATTTGCTCACGTGCAATATGGATTTATCTTCGTATAATTTCGCTCGATCTAAGCCAACATGAACAAAAAATCGAATCGTTACGGCCATCAGAGGCTGTAAATAAAACTACGGGGTAAGTTCATGTTAAGACATTCACTCGGGGTAATACCTTTTTTCAAACGGTGCCAGAGTTATTAAGATAGGAGGTAAATTGCTGAAAGTTTCGCATCGCTGAGAAGGCACGACATTTTGTGCATTTGGCACTGCCAGGGTTGTCACCAGACCATTTTGAGAGTCGGGTAAATTGTGATCACCGTTCTGGGGAGCGGTCTAAGGTGTAAGGGTGTCCCCATCCCCTTTGACAAATTATTACAGATTGGAGAGTGCCTACACAAAAAACAATGAATTATCACTCAATTATATAGAAATGTAGGAATTTTAATCAGTTAGGATGAGAAATTTGTGCCGGGCGGTGATGTTGAAATTGATAGCGAGTACCGGGTGGAGGTTTTCAGAGCTGTGTAGCACCGTCCGGTGTAGTGACAACCGTGGGCACTACTAGTCTGCACCGACTAAGCGGATACAAATATTCAAGTATTTTTTGTTTAGTATAATATTCATTCATTGATTGATTCATTCATCCATTCATTTATCCATTCATTCGTTCGTTCATTCATTCATTCATTCATTAATTAATTCATTCATTCATTCATCCATTCACTCATTCCATTGATTCATCCATTCATTTATCTATTAATCCATTCATTCATTTATCCATTCATCCATTCATACATCGATTCATTTATTCTACTTACTTATCCCACTTTTCTACTGTGGTTCAAGTGTTTGCGGTCAAGACCAATTTCGAAGGATTGCTACCTATCCGACGTTTTCTTCCAATATTCGTCCGGGCTCCATAAAATATCAGTCCAAACATAATCTAAAATTCTTATTCTGTCAAATTGAGGGTAACCCACTTGTCGGTACTCTTAAAATCGCTAGTATACGTCTGCTTGATGGACGTGCCATCCTCTTACATGTCCTATTGTAAATAGCAGGTTTGTTTTTCACATTTAAACACCTTATGTGTAAGCCTATGGAATAAAACTTCATAACCCGCTTCCACACTGCCTGTGAGGGGTTTCGCACCATAGACGACTTTTTTACCCCTTTGATATATCAGGGAGGTGCAACTCCCCAGATATATTCATATGTCCTTTTAATAATTGATCGCCATAAAAGCAATGGTATGATGTCAATGTTGATCAATTGCTTTGCGACAGGCAGATGAGAGTTGAACTGGAAAATAAGGAAATCAGGTTGGTCTGTTTTTGTCGGGCATGCTGAGCTCCGTCTGCTTTAATGTTTCAAATTCTTTGCTTCACTGTATCATGGATTAGCCTATTGCTCACTAAAATACTCCTCGATTCCCCCAATTTCCCTGAATATGAAGTTTAGAACTGTATAAAGACAAAATTAAGATAATTTAAGACTGAAGAACTCCCAACTGGCCGCCTTCACTAGCTGCCCAGGTCCGTGTATTCCAACTTAATATTGTCGCATCATTTCGTGTCGCATCTCTCATGAAAGATTCTGAGGAATTACATTGTTTTTGAACTTCTGTATAAAAAGGCTTCGCACGAAATCGCGCCGCGCCTATCCTGAAAGGATCGCTTTAGTACTTAGAATTCTTCACTTAAGTTCCTACCCCTGTATACAGTGGGCTGTAAAGCACAATATTCGGAATACCTCCGAATATACATATTCGGAACTCCTCGAATTACTCCTTATTGACAACATGGTCTCCTTTCCTAGTATTCTGGTACCACGGTAAACCTCAACTATTTTCCCTACAACTTTTAAACTTTAAAATTGGGCAAAAAGTCCAAACGATCATCAAAAGGCTCTGAAGAAACCGCCATAGCACGAATTACCCACCCTATCTCTTCATACCGAGGAACGAGGGGCACTTCATCCGGCCCTTGTTGCAGTTTATGGGCTCCGGTTGCGAACAGGGGGCGCCCAAACAAGCCTTCGCGCGTTTGCAAATTATGAGCAGAAGAATAAACCATTTCACAAGGTTAAAGGCTAACACAGGGAGTAAACACGCGCGACTAAACAGTCCAGAAACCACACAGCTGGTCTATTACTCTATTTCATAAAATTACAATGATCAGCAATAATACAACACGCTCATATTTTCATCATAATGGTTTTATGCAGCGACATCCCTCGAGGGCCTATGAACCAGAAACGGAGAGGGGCCCCAAAACAATTATCTAGGACTCCTCCAATTTCAATGGGAAGATACGGTGTGAGAGTGAGACCTATCATCTGTTAACCCCAGGTTTGTTCTGGCCCCACGATCCCTCTTAATGCGCTTCAACTCACCCACTTGCTACGCCGTTAGTTTGATGGTGAGCCAACGGATGATTGAAGAGCTTCCGCGTGCTTCACATTATAGCAGGTTTCCTCAATTACGATGCCCTTTGGGAAGCAGCCTCATCCCCGATAGATGTGCCTATATAATGAATATGAGTCTGGGGGCTACGCGCGCAGTTAAATTACATGTCCACTGCGGGCTTACGGTTTACTTCATCATACAATGCAAAAGAGTGAAAAATGACTTCATTACTTCACTTTACAATGCACTTTTACGTCACTTTTTTCAATTAGGAACCCCTTTATTTCCACAGACGTGTTGGGCCAAAAATGTTATATTTTTATCTTTGCATTGTAAGGTTTAACGCCAAAGTGCTTCCGTGTCCATGGACACTCGCAACTTGAAAGGTGACATGACATTATTCCTGCCGGTCTCGAGGCAATAGTAGGGAGCTTTATATTTTACGACGCCGACCTCATGAACAACGATGTGACGTCATTTGTGTCTATCTCTAACCAGGGAGTTGCAACTGTTGCAACTCCCTACTCTAACGCAGCGCGAAATAACGTAACAACAAGTTGTGAAATGGCAGGGGCACATTGGCTGCAACAGGAGTCTAGGTGACGTCATTGGGTTGTAACTGACGTCCGCGTTGTGCAATCTCAGGCTCTCTACTGTATGTGACATAAAGACACCGCCTTAACCTGATCCACTGCTGCAATTACTAAGTCCCACGGTCCCACCCACCCCAAAAGCACATGGGAGATTTACATGTGGTCTCACAGCAATGTCCACATGTACCTCTGTGAAACATGGACGATACATTCTTCATTAAATTAGTTTATCCTCCCCTCCTGTCAGTTCCCCATGTCTTTTACAGAGGAATTCCGTCCTTCCTAAAATAAAAATATTAGGCAACAGTTACCTGGTAGCGGTTAGCCCCCATTCCACTCAGACATTTTCATATTCGTTCAAAAGTAAACTAGGCATGCAGGCTTTATTGTCAAATAAGTAATGAAGACCATCCTTAGTAGCCTTTACCGCTTTCTATAACCTAAACCTGTTTCCAAATTGGCCGTAACTCGATACACAACCGGTGTTTTACATGTAGATTTGCTGACGATATAACATTTAGCGCTTCCGGTTCTTATCCAGCGAGGAAGGAAGTGAATCAGTGTACCGATGATGGTATAAGCCTACATAGCAACTAACCATTCAATTGCACGTACAGTAGGTCCATTAAAGACATTTCAACAGAAATATCTATACTTTCGGTGCTTTAATAAAGATATTTAGGCTTCT
Organism: Holothuria scabra; assembly: GCA_037179385.1. NCBI lineage: Eukaryota > Metazoa > Echinodermata > Holothuroidea > Aspidochirotida > Holothuriidae > Holothuria > Holothuria scabra. Next base: position 34,456,909 of record CM074197.1, read on the forward strand.
GAGTTAATGTGTGGGCGAATATGTATGGCACACCAAAAGGCTCACCAAATATGATGATGTTCTAAAAATACACGTCCATGTACTAAAATTACACGTCCATGTACTAAAATTACACGTTCATGTACCAAAAATATACGATGATGTACTAACTTTATATGATCATGATGTAAATTTACACCATCATGTACTAAAACCATAAGTTCATCATGTTAAATGTTACGTTGTACATGTATAATCACACGTTGTACATCTTAAAACACATGTTGTACATGTAAAAACATAAGATCATCATGTTATATTTGTATCTTCCGCACGCCATACAGAGTGAGCCTTTCGGCGTACCAGAAGTCCGCCAAAAGACTCACCGAATTTGATGTAGTAAAAGTACACGTTCATGTACTAACTGCTTACGATCATGTACTGACTTCATACGTTCATGTACTGTTTTCATACGTACATGTACTGATTTCATACGATCATGTACTAAATGTCAGTACATGATCGTAAGAAATCAGAACATGATCGTATGAAATCAGTACATGATCGTAAGCAGTTAGTACATGAACGTGTACTTTTACTACATCAAATTCGGTGTGTCTTTTGGCGGACTTCTGGTACGCCGAAAGGCTCACTCTGTATGGCGTGCGGAAGATACAAATATAACATGATCTTACGTTTTTACATGTACAACGTGTGTTTTAAGATGTACAACGTGTGATTTTACATGTACAACGTAACATTTAACATGATGAACTTATGGCTTTAGTACATGATGGTGTAAATTTACATCATGATCATATAAAGTTAGTACGGCCCGGTTTCCAACCAATTAGTTGAAGTCAAGCCGGTCACGGGCCGCTTTTGTCCAGCTGTGGCTCACTTGCTTATTTTCCCTGCTCCATTGCCTATGCTGAGCAGCAAACACAGTGGCAGTATAGGTTCCGTTTTTAAAGTCTTCGGTACAACTCCCTGGTCATACCAGGGCAACTCCCTGGTCATAACTCCCTGGTATGACCAGGCCGGACCTCGAACTCCCGACCTCCCGACTGCAAGTCTGATGCTCTAACCAATTGACCTAACCATTTGGCTGCAAACTCTCATGGGAGCATATATCACAGTTAGAATATAGTTCCTAATGTCTTCAGAAACTGGAAAGTAGAAAAGCCGGGTAGATGTATAAATACAGGGCACGCGTGAGCATATAGACTGAACGGGGTATTCCTTGTTCAGTCTTATCCCCGTTTTAGAAGCATGCTGAGGGCCGAGACAGTCTGCTACGCGGGGTTGGAGCGTGCACACTTCCTACACTTGAAGATTTTAAACTTAGCAATCGAGTAGTTCGGGGTTTGATCTCCAGTCAGGCCACGGATGGGTTTTTAGTCCAAGAGCAGTTTACATTTCCCATCTGAATTGTCCTTTAAACAAGCAAATTTATATAGGTTTAATCTCAACTTTGAAGTTGTTCATCAACTCGGTCGAAGTTCTTTCTGACAAGCAGCTTCCATCACGTTGTGGCCGTTAGTTTCAAAAGAGGTCCGACGTCACGGCGTCGGCACTGCGCGTCTACCTATTTTGCCGCACGGGCGCCCGTTGTACAACCATTGCTACTAAGGTGCTGCCAAGCGAGCGGCGTACTGGTGACACTTCTACTGTGGATGATCAGTGCCAAACTAAAAACGTGCCACATGTCACGTGCACGGCCCCTAAAAAACTGTCCGTCAAGGCCCCAGCTGAGCGTTTTTTTTTTCTTTTTTTTTTTCATATCCGCGATACGCGAAAGTCTCTCAACGTTGCCCCCTCTTTAACTAAACACACGATAAGAAAATTCTTAATTCTGCATTCAACGGATCGCTGTTTGTCCAAAATTTGTAATCATTGACATTTCGGTATGAACAAACAAAATAAATTAAAGCAGCTTTTCACTTTCATCTTTGTTCAACGGGGCGTCTTACATTAAATAAGATCATATTAATGGCTTCGTGGCGACGAACCTGTCATTTACACACTGTTTCCAAGGGAACGTGTGCCGAAAAGTGTAACTCTATAAATTATTCAGTACTGAAATTAGAATCCAGGGGAGAATATAAAAAACTGTGCCTTTTCTCCTACTCTGCCCAAAAAAGAAATAAAGAGAACGAAAAGTCTTTCGTTTAACAAACTACCGTATGTATTTTGTACATGTTGCCGACATTTTCGTAATGTTGGCTGACGTTGGTGATAATATCAGGAGCACTTCCCTGATATTATGACAGTCTCCCGTGTAGACTCTACTCGTGATATCCTCACAAAGTACTGGTAAAAATTGAAAGAAAAACGCCCCTGGGAAATATATTAAAACCATCAAATCATAATCATAAGCGTAACTTTTAAAGACGTTTATAAAATACCATGTTACCGTTTTATCGGTCTATTTTTTCATTTTGTGATTTAAAAAATTTTCCATGCACAATATCTCTTAGTTTCAAAATACTTCGTTGAGCCAGAGTTAAAGGTACATACAGAAGATTTTAGAATCGAAGAAATGGAGTAGACACACAACATGTAGGGAACAGTTCCTCGTATAAACTGTAATGTTTCATTGATCGAAACGACTGGAGAATGGTGATTTCAAATGTTGATTTGCAAGAACCCTGATTGATGCGGTGCATGGGCGTCCGCAGGTATGGGCAAGGGCCCCCCCCCCCCCCCGGAAAATCAAAAATTTGAAAAAACGTATAAAAATCAAAGCAAAAAACCCGAACAAAACGTGTTTTCCAAGTTTCTATGCGAAAAATAGGCTTTAGAAATGCCATTTCCGGCGATCTGGGAGGCATTTGGGCTGAAATTTTCGCATGCTTTGTGTCAATTCATGGTGACTTGGAGGTTTTGCCCCTCCCTAGAAATTTTGCCCCATGACTTTTTGTCTGCGGACGCCCATGATGCGGTGGGCCTTGTTGTATGATTTACAGCCGCTTTGAATGTTCAAAAGAGCCTGTGCATACCCAACTTATGCCACCGCTAAGTTATTTCACATTGAGACCAAAACTGCCAAGCAGGCTACCTTTGACCATAGAGCTCACACGTACGTGTTACCGTGTTAGTTCCATGCTTTGAGAAATCCCGTGCTGCTATATCTTCGGGCGATTGGTAGGATGATCTGACACCAGGTTTGTTTGCATCTTTATGGGCGTTGAACATGGGTGCCGAACGGGGCTGATAGAGGAGGCGCGGGGGGGGGGGGTTGAACCTATCGGGGAATTTAAGCCTGTCACCAGTCAACCACAAATTATGCTTGTGTTTTGAGGTCAGACAAAATTCCCATTCGAGGCCAGCAACTTCAGATAGGGTCATACTTTAGACACAAGCTGGATAGAATCTATTCGGTTGAAATATTTTGCAATGTTAAAGGCAGGCACGTCACGACACCAAAGAGGTTCATCTGGATTTTTTTTGCCCCATCCCCTGTGGGTAATGGTTGTAAAATATGTCCATGGCATTCCCCGGTTGTTGCAAAAGGCGGCTTAGGTAGGACTTGAACCTATTTTCACCTTACATGAAACCAAACTTGAACTTGAATCGTATGAAACCGTATTTTTATTTAGATGACACTGTACAACAGAGCACATTCATGTATAGGTGTGTCGTTAAATCCAATCTGAATTTCCATCCTTCCAAAGCGTCCGTGACTGGTAGCTATAGAAATTTCTTTGTATTCAACACGTATATTTTGTTTGATGTCGTATAGTTTATGACACCATTGATTTTTAAAGTCGGACAATGAAAACCAATTGTTACCATAATATGATGATGATGTGCTTTCCGGTTCCGTTATCGGGTTACTGAGATCAGATCATAATAGCGGCAGTAACTTTCAGTAGAGATGTTAACGAAAAGATTTTGACGCACCTTCACCTTGCACACAGTCTGTTGTTTAGACAGCTTTTCTCACAATGAGCATACTGAGCAGAGACCAAAGGTCAACGTTTTCGCCACTTAAACTGGGTCGGAAGAGAACACGTTGTCCATTTCGTTTATAATAGGGCCAAACCCCCCCCCCCCCCCCCCCCCGATAACTTCCGCCTGTCCGCAGTACGCAATACGATACCTTTCTCGGTCTTTTGGCTAAAATCACGCGTACTGCGTAGTATCTGCTTCTTTCATACTGTCAAGAATGGAGCCATACTTGGCATTTAAATATAAGGTTGATGAAATTAAGGTCAAGAGCAGTCTCCAAACTTAAATTTTTGAAGCAAAAACTAAATATCACGATTTCCCTTTTTTTTTCTCTCCAAAGTATCTTTCATGATATATTTTTAACTTCAATATTGCATACCGGTACTCAATGAAAAAAAGCAGTAACTTCTAGTTAGTTTCACATTTGAAGAGCAAAATTATTGTCACATGACTCTCAACAGCCAATCATGAAACAGCACAGTCACCTATACTACTTGGGGCGACTGCTCTTGACTTTTGTCCTTTCGTGGACCTAGCTTCCTTGGCAAGGAGAACTCCTTCGGGAGTATTGTTTGGTTTCGCCGAACTGCTCTTCATGTCGCCAGAGAGTCGGGAGGTTTTTAGACAAAGCAGTACCCTAATGATCCCAATGAATTTGCTATTCAAACTCCCCCCTCGTATCGGGCATTTTTTCATGCCCATTTATAATAAAGACTAAAATTTGAGGGACTCATACTTGAATTTTAGTGTTGTGTAACGTAACTGTAACCAATATAAAATTTAACTGACATGAAACTCGAGATTTCAAGCTTGTTTTCAGACATCTGTTAAAATCAAGTCAAAGAGTTTTCTACGACCGGATGGGATATTTGAGACAAATGAACGATGGACAACGGGTTTTTATTTGAAGAACTTAAAATGTAGACTGCTAGAACCTAACATTTGCAACTCCACCATGCGTGATGTTTGTCATTGTTGTAGGGCCTGAATGCAGTGTGTGACGCAAACTGATGGTCCCCGAGCGCCGAGGTTACTAACGGATTCGGCTTTGACGACGCCTGCGTGGCATTCTGCTTGAAATAGTTGATAATTGCTGAGCTTATGCCGTGGGTTCTTAAGATTATCGGCGGTGGGCGACTCTAACATGGGAGAAATTCATGCTTTCACTTTATTTAAGTGTGGCTTTTACGAGTCGGTGGGGTTTTATTTTAGCCTATAGAAGAGTGGAGAGGAGTAAGCGGGGTTTTTTTCAACAACTTGTATTCGCTTTTAACGTCGGCGAATCTTTCGCGGGCGATTTTGTATACTCCGCAGGAGAACTGAGCACCTATAGAGCTTGACCATTTGAGCAGTGTCATGAAAACACCACCTGAAAGTATTAACCCCACGGTGAGTGCAAACTGTTCAATGGTTTCAGTTGAAAAACCCTCTCACGACATGAAGTGTTATTATTTAGCCAAAGGTCGTGTTAGCAACGGGCAAAGACTAGTACACAAAGCGATGAACGAGGCTCTGTAATTTTGCGGATGGTAAGTGCACTTGAAACTTTAGACAAATATTTCTGTTGCTCTGGCACAGCAGCACATCCTCTAGAACGTTTTCCGTTAGGATGATAATCAAAATATTTGTCTTTTGTGAGGTGAGTAGGGCAATAAATTAGACAAGAGACCGGAGTGCTGTTACCAAAACTTCAATGAATTCTATGCTGCGATGGTCAGGGGATGCGATGAATACACGTCCTATTACAGGATGAAAGAAGTCTTTATCGGTGACCTAATGCATGTCTGAGTATTGACTCGCATGATTAGCAAAATTTGCAAAGCACACCTTACAAAACTCGAGTTTGCACCTTCCCTGAATGTTTCATACCCCAAGTAGGAGTGGCAGCGCGGGAGGGGCAAGAGGGGAAATTTTCACCAAGATTTTGTCCTTCCTCTACCCCAGTTGGGGTCAGTTAGGAATTGGCTTTTTCCTAATGAAAAAAGAATATACCTCTCCACAGGACTCTCAATTTTTATCCAGAAATATTCTTAAAGTTCAGAGCTCCCGGGAGGTTCAGTCCCTGGTCCGCCGAATTGGCGATTTGAGCTCGGGTTTGCAATGCGCCCGAAAAATTTTCCTTCAGCATTATCCTTTGCCCTTAGTTTGCCCCTCTACCCCCCCCCCCCCCCGCCCAATTTTGACATTCTGGCGGCGCCACTGACCTCAAGGAATTCTTAACAACGGATTTTCACATGATACTCACTAGCAGCTGCATTGCAGTGTAATAGTATGGATAAATACTAAAAATGGTGTAACTATATCCAGGGTTGCAACAGATCGGTGCCGATATTTGGCGACATATCGACATCTGAAAATGGCAAAATTCACCCATCCCAAGACCTATACCAGGAAGCCACTTAAAAGCTCGTCTACACGTCTCTACATTGTCCACATACGATGCCCTCCATATGTTTGGAAAAAGGAAAAGAGGCTGTGGCCGGCTCGACTTGAGCCAATAGGTTGGAAACTGGGCCGTTAAACTCTATCTAACTCTAACTCCAACTCCATATGTTTGAACTCTATATATTTGGGGAACAGCTAAAAGTTTGGACTCCTTCATACTGGTTGGCGGTTTAAATCCGGTGGGAAAGCAGCCGTAACCGGTAACGATCATTTGTTTTCCCATTAACATCGTCACACTGTTTGTTTGAAGAATGCCTGATAACACATCCTGGAATGCAACTGTTTGTAGTATATTGATGAAGTGACTACATTATAAGGGTCATTCGGCTGCCCAGTTGGCGCCCTACCCTTGCGAGTTCTTACCCCCCCCCCTCCCGGAACCTCGAGAAGCCCCCTCGCTCGCTTGCAACTTGGTTTAAACGTTTAAAGAGATCGCAAAACTTCTAAAGCCTAAATTCGAACTTGCGAGCTTTGGTTACGAGGAAAAGTACTACCATTAAAGCCACGTGCTCATAACACGATTTTTCAGAAAGATTTCCCACGATTTCTTACGATTAATTTGCGAAATGGAAATCTCGAGAATTCGCCAAGAAATTGTGTAACTTCCTACGATTTAATGGGTATTATGACTTAGTTTCTTCTAGGCATCGTAGGAAATCTTGAGAACCCGTACGTCAAGTGTAATGGGCACCGGGCTAAAGCGACATTCTCGAAGTCGCAATGGAGCTGGCAAAACTTGCTCTAGCTTCCCAGGGCTAGAACAGATATTATTTAACTTTAATATGTTAAGGTTGCTAGGATGATAACATTACCCATCTTTTGTTTTCATTTTTCGTTTAGCTCATCCCTACGAAAAGCGGAGTGAGGGGTGGCAACCCACAAGGGCGCTACGCAGGCTAGGATGTAACACACACTTTCAATCCTTTGTGCATTTCGTTCGAAAGAACAAACAAAATAAACAATAAGAGCGACACGCTGGTCAATACGATGTGAACCTGCAGGTCAACATGTCACCGACATTTTGCGTCTGTGCAGGGCAATTGCTTAAGGTAGCGGACCACTAACTCCAATACACATGTCCAGGAAAATGTTTACTGACAGACAAAGCGCCATAAAAAATTTATGGGATGTTGTTTGTGGCTGTGTTACTTACAAAATATGATCATTTTTGCATTTGGATTTTGTAGACAATGAGTTGAAATACATACTGTGCAAAATTCAAGGCAATCTGACCAATTTTAGTGCCATTTTTTTATTGTATTACTCCGCTCTGTGAAATGCCGTTTTTGAGTAGCTATTATGGCGGGAAACACATCCCTATCGTTCAAGGCTCCCTAGCTCAAAATTTCAATGGTCATGGTATGGAAATTTGAAAGTGCCATGAAAGTCGAGATTGTGGGCTTCGATCAGAGGGTAACATGTCCTGGTTGAAAACTTCTACTGGGAGCTAGGGGCACGGAAGTAGCCTAATTTAGTGTGTAACTCAATGGGACTTATAATTAGTGGCCCGCTACCTTAAGGCAAGTTATGAAATTTTTAAATTTTATAGCTAGAGACCCAAAAATTGGTCTTAAATGTTTGCTTGTGGTCACCAAAATGGAAAAACATGCTGACGAAGAACAATTTCATGCTTGAGTGATTTTAGGGCCAAAAATGGCATTTTTGGCCAAAATTATCAGTTTTCTTGTTAAAGTTGACAGTTTAAGCAGAATTCATTAAAATTTCGTCAAAATAGAAAACTTAGTGAGCTCATGATCCTCTGGGTAGATCATAGCATGATACAAGTGAAGTATTTATGTCATCCTGAGGGATCCGTAGCTTGCCTCAGTGCATTTGGTATGTACCTAAGCAACAGCCAGCCACAGGCAGTTTTTGTGCAGTGGACTTTGTACAGTGTTTCTGCATATAAAACACATGCTGGGTTGTGAAATGACAAGACCCAAAGCAGTTAAACTGTGTGCACCTGTTGAGCGAAGTGTCCAGGAATGTTGCGTTACAGTGTAGGTATGCCATAAACTTAAAAACGTGAGATAATTATTACCGGCAGACAACTGAAATTTCTACTTGGACTTGTGGCAAAACAGGATAACTTAAAGAATAAAAAAGATGCTTGTATCAAAAGAGGTAGGACTAAGGGAGCTACAAATTGGTGCCTGGGTAGCCTTGGCTGTATATGAGTAATGTTAGGCCTAGGCCTACTACTGGACCTATGGTGGTGGTGGGGGGGGGGGAGGAGGAAGGTGTTTTGCCTGCAAAATTCAGCACAGATCAGAGTAAATTGTTAGCCCTATACCCTTAAATTTAGGAACTCTCCTAACTTCTTTTATTTTTAATGCCATGTCTCTTTTATTTTGTTCTTCTATTTAGGCCTTAAGGGCTTGGTATACCCCACCGTAGACAGGGCAGCCTAACTAGATCACAGTGGAATCAGGGTGAGCAACAGTCAGACAACTGAAATACCTGATGTCTTCATGCTAGGGGTGGAGGAAGTTTGCCAAGGTAGGCATATTGCAAACTGTTGACTCATAAACCCACATGAAGTAAATTCTACTCCATTGATACCTGCTCCCTGTTTTGTTGAATGCAAGAGGAAGTAGAGACCTTCTAAGCTGGCTTTTTAAAGCATGATGGCTGCATAAAAACCCCTTTCACTGTAGTCATATGTAGCAACCATACAGTCCTGTAGCTTCAAAATTTTGTGTTTTTATACTGAGGTGTTCTATGCCACCTGTTCTCAAGTGCTTGTTTGGATTGGTTAAAATTATGCACATGTATAACCTAAATTTCTTCAGAATTTATAAGAAACCACATGGCTTGTTGTTAAATCAAGCAGCTGTTTATGGTAATGTAGTAAGAGTGTGAAGATTAAGCTGCTAAACCCAACTTATTTTTTATCCACAGAGTTGATGGTGCAAGCATGTACAGTACATCAGCATATAGAAACATGTCTGTGAAAGTGTGAGAAGCACCAAAAAGTGAAGTTGAGAGTACCCTCATATGCAGAGATGCTGAGATTACAATTCTGTCTTGGTACAGATCAGAAATGATGAGTAAGCAACTCAGTAGAGGATTAACCAGTACATTAAAGTGCATTTTAGGCTGTCGGCCAATTTTGCCCTATCAGGGGTATAGTTTCGCTAAGACTTACTGCCCAGAGAAGACTGTCAAATGAAATGATGGGTTTATATTCTTTGTCAGGATACTCTAGGGATTACCTGTGCAAATTTTTTGATGGAAAAATCCAACTCGGCCACTGCCTTAAGGTAGCGGACCACTAACTCCAATACACATGTCCAGGAAAATGTTTACTGACAGACAAAGCGCCATAAAAAATTTATGGGATGTTGTTTGTGGCTGTGTTACTTACAAAATATGATCATTTTTGCATTTGGATTTTGTAGACAATGAGTTGAAATACATACTGTGCAAAATTCAAGGCAATCTGACCAATTTTAGTGCCATTTTTTTATTGTATTACTCCGCTCTGTGAAATGCCGTTTTTGAGTAGCTATTATGGCGGGAAACACATCCCTATCGTTCAAGGCTCCCTAGCTCAAAATTTCAATGGTCATGGTATGGAAATTTGAAAGTGCCATGAAAGTCGAGATTGTGGGCTTCGATCAGAGGGGTAACATGTCCTGGTTGAAAACTTCTACTGGGAGCTAGGGGGCACGGAAGTAGCCTAATTTAGTGTGTAAGTCAATGGGACTTATAATTAGTGGCCCGCTACCTTAAACCAGTGCTTTCGGTTCAAAAGGTCGGTCTTGAAAAATACTTCAGTCGCTAAATTGTTTATACATGTTACATCTGTAAAAATCCTCTACATGAATTGAGTGTCGTCGACCAGCTTGCAAACAACATAGAAATTCGCATTACACTGTGTGCGGTGTGATACCCGGTCACTTGTACAGGTGCTGCAAAACGCAGTAAGGAGATGTTGTTGGCCTAAAACACAGTGAGGGGTGCATTTTACCAGTGCAAATGGGTCCAATATTGAGATCCATGTGCGTTTGTGAAATCGGACTTGATCGAAAGCGAAGTGAAATACGCAGTTCATCGTCCCAAAAACGTTTGTAGACGATGATCAATGCGATACTTAACTAAGTAAAATAGTAAATCCCCGGTCCCACCAGGAAGTTGCAACAGACTCCCTGGTCACACTAAGCATCATGGGCGGCGGAAGATGTTTTACGGGAGGGGGGGGGGGCACAAGTTTTCGCAGACGACGCAATGGTGACGCCGTAAGGCCCCGAAAGCTTTACAACTTTTGCACTCCGAAAAGTGATAATTGAGCCAATTTATTTTGCGACATTCAGTTATTGGAGGCCATGCCCCCCAAAACCTCATAAAAAATATTGGGGGAAGGCCCCCTCCCCCCCCCCCCCGCTACCGTCACCTACGAGTATGGAGGGGAAGAACTACCTCAGATGCCTACATGCACTAAGCATCACTGACGGATTAGATAGGATCATGATTTAAAGGCCCGGTGACATTAAAATGAGAAATTTGGTTATTTGATGCAAGAAGAATTGAAAACGTAGAAAATAGCCACAATTCCCATCCAAATCCATCAAAAGTTGAATATTTTAATGAATAATTTCCGATTAACACTTAACCATGTATGGCCATGAGCCAAATCTTGCGCTGTCGAGTGAGGAACGCGCCCTTTGGCTAATATCATCCTTTGTTTTGGTGGATGATTTTAATATTAATATGTTCTGGTGGTTTCATTTTCGAAGTTACAATTGTGTTCTTGAAAACCATCCGAATCACTCAACAAACGTTGACTTATTTGGTGTATAGTTGAAAGATAATAAGCATCTGGGTTAACGAAGGAAATGCTTGCACTCTGCAACAATCCTCAACACCAATTTTGCAGAGTGCTTACGCGCCACTCTAGAAATATTCAAACTTTGAAGAGGTACATCTTGAAAACAGTAACAGATGATCAACATGATTCCAACTGGTGGAACATGATTCCTTGCGATCTTTCCTTGAGCAGTTGAGACATCTTACGGTACCATAGGTGAAGTTATGGTTCTTAACTGGCATGTCACCAAACCTTTTAGCGTTAAAGTTAACGTGTCATTTCAACGTTGTGGTCACCTTAATGTTAACCGTATCTGTTACCGTAATTGACCACTTCTTTGCCAAAGAATTGGAACTACACGGTAACTATTTTATGCTAAAATCATTATCGTTTTCTGATCGTTATCGTTGTTTAGCGGGAAGACTGGTGTTTCAGACAAACATTTTTACTTTTTTTTGCCCTTTAAAGCTGTCAAACGTTCCATCGTGGCCACCCCTTCCTATTTAGGGCCAATGACACAATTAATATTTCAGTGTTGAAAAATGCTCAACTTTAATAGGCTAGCTCTTTGTAATATTGGCCTATTCCGGAGAACGGATTGGCCTTACAGGCCCAGTTCTCTCACGGCCCCAAACAGTACCAATTCTCCTAACCTTCTTACTGAAGCCCCTCCCACAATTGTCTAAAATTCATCCTCATGCAGATACAATCTCAGTTTATTGCTTCAAGGTGGGTATAGAAAAACCAAATTTATATCATCAAAACACTCTCAGTACTTTTCATGCTGTGCAGTATAAGCTTTGGTACTCTGCATTGTTTGAATTAGCTGTCAATCAAAAAGCTGTGGCCAATTGAGAATTTCGGTACTTCCGTACCAAAACTGCAGTTTGTGGTGTGGGGCTTGGCCCTTTTAAAACCATGAGAATGGACTGTTATGTTATGAGTATGTGATACTTTTCAGCATAAAGGCTAGTCCGCGGGGCAGACGTATTTTTTTCGTCCAGCTCATCGATGCGAAAGAATGCAGCCTAAAGGGCGGCATACACAGAGGCGCTGCGCAAGCTACTTGTAGGCCTACTTCCAAATTTATTCGGCAATATCGTTTACTATGATTTTTCGATGGGAATATTTGTGTATACAAGGTGAAGTAAATGAGGGTCTTTGAAGTAAATGAAGGTCTTTCAATGAATCTTGACCCTAATATGTAGTTCCGCATATATCCAACACTTCAGTATGCGCTCATATAAGCTACATATAAAGAACTAATGTTCTGTAAACGTGGAGGAAGACACAAGTCAGAAGTACATTCGGATGTCGGACAATTACCGTGTCCCTATACTCCCCCGCACTGTGCGCCTACACTCTAGCAACACCGGTATTAAATTCAACCAGGATCGGGGTTCTATTTATTCCAACATAACACTGGTTAATATTTAATGGACATGACACAGCATGTCCATTATTGTGGTTGGTCGCATTTTCTGATGATCACGTGACCACATTTCTTTCGTTCAGTTTATCGGACGACTCCCATCAAGAAACAAACCGATCTTTTGGGAAAAGATTTGTACAGCAGAGGAGACGGGTATGTGACAAGATTGTGTGAAAAATGTCTCTAATTACGAAATGGGGTACATTTTTCCCTCAAATGTTCTACATTTAAATATTAAGTAGGCTAATAACAATATTAAGTAGGCTAATTATAATATTTAGTAGGCTAATTATAATATTTAGTAGGCTAATTATAATATTTAGTAGGCTAATTACAATATTAAGTAGGCTAATACTCGTGGTACTTTACATATGACACAGTCATAAACGAGGGATGCTGTCCTACGTGAACTGGGTTCTTACTCTCTTTCCAGATCGTTGGTGTTTGCTACCGTTTCATGTATATTTTCAAAATCAATTTATTTAGAACCGTCTGGTTACCAAATATATTTGATAATCCATTTATAAAATGATTATGAAGACAACTGTATAAATGTGAAAAAAATGAGTTTAATTCTTTCTGGCAATTTCCTGGAATTGCGGCATACTGCAATGCAGATCTGTGGGTACGCTACGATGTCTCCTTTCGTCGTTTGAAAACAGTTTACGAATGTACAATATATGTACAATAGCATACAGACAGGTTACTGCAAGTCGCTGGCCGCGTGTGTGCGGAGCAGCGTTCAGTAGAAAGTTAGTATGTTAACAATCCTTGCAGTCAGTGAATGATGTGAAAAATGATGGGGTAAAAAAACTCTTATTACTCCAAGGTACAAACGTTGTGACTAATTGCACGAAGTCTTCTGACGTGTTTAAGGTAAATGTCGTAATAGACAGAGGGCCGTAGGGACAATTTCTGTCTAGAAATAGGCCGTCGATCGCGACCACCATTTCGGGGGGGGGGCTAAATTTACAAAATGATGGCCAAATATGCCCTGAGTAACCATACTTTTTTTCACAAGCACAACTGTTGCACATTAGCGAGAATAATAAAATCAAAATCTGGGGTTTTCCTGAACGTCTAAATGTAGCAGTGACTAGTACATTTTTTACTTGTAAGCCCGTCTTCGATAATGCAGGCGATGGCGCAACGGTAAGTATCACGCCTTAGAATTCGTCGATACGAGTTTGGAACCCATTGCTAGGTGGGGTCGTTTTCTTTTTTTTTTTAAATTTTCAGAAAAACCTTTGCAAGTATAAGTGTGATGTGTTAAAGCAGACAAACAGGGATACAGTGATTCTAAGTTTAAAAAGGTCTGGACAGCTGGTAACTCCTTTGTTTCAATCAACGATGGTAAACTTTCCCGGCACTGACAATTAATTTTGCGTTTGTTTTTATTCATTGAAATGTAAAATGTACTGTTGAAATTACGTGTGCTAAGCTAAATTAATTACTGTAAATACTTGTAAACATTATGTCATTTAACAAAAGTTTGTATATATTTGTCTGTATATATGTATTTGAAGGCACAAATAAAACGTTCCAGTGTTATTTCATTTAATTGACCTGTAGATATATGTAAATAATGTATTCTTTTCTGTCACCGTATCATGTAGCCTATATATTTTAGGATGAATTCAATTTCTTCCTACAAAAAAATAAAAAAGTAATAATAGTAATAATTAATATTACGCATGTCAACCCCTTCAGATACTGTAGTGTTCTTGTTTTATAATAAATCAAAATCACATTAAAGATCTCCATTACAAGCATAGCCTACCATATATATATAATGTGCACCTAACCTACTTAGTACCTGGCGTGCCCATGATCCATCCATCAAAACTTCCAAAACGTTTTGCTCTCCTCAAGATCTGGACCAATGACGGATCCAATGTGGGCGAGTTCTCCCCAGAATTTTCAAGGGCAAGTTAAAAGCCCACATTTTTCTGGTCTTACGTTTCTAAAACGAGAATTTTCGAAATGGGGTTCCAGAACAGTCACTGGGAGTGTAAAGTCTTGTCAATGTGAGAGTGTGTGTATGTTTGGTTGTGTGTGTGTGTACATGTGCGTTCGCTTTCGTGGGTGGATTGCTGATAGATGATTCCGGTCCTGGAAAGGATCCAGGGTTTGACAGGATGTTGGATTTTGAAAAATATTTACCCCCCACCACAGTCCACATACCAATTCTATGTCACTGTTGTCGGATTAAACAGGCAGTCCATCCTCACCCCACATAGGCAACCAGAGACCGGTACCTGGTCATGTCCACTGTGGTTACGGTACGTAACCACATTTTCTAGTTTTTTCTTGAATCCTGGTTAAACTATAGGCTCTGCAAATCGTGATTAAACTCACACAAGTTCTGGTTGACTCAAGTATCTGGGGAACTAACCAGGTTTGTGTTGGAGTAAACAAAACACCGATCTTGGTTAAATTCAATCCCAGTGTTTGACTAGCGTACATATATTAGCATCCTACAGTATGGCCATTGTACGTCGTAGCAGGTAACGATATCGTATATAAATATGAAAGCTTTCCACGTAAGCGAGTTCACTGAGTTTCCTACTACACACATCGGCCAAAAAGGCAAGAATATTACAAAAATTAAAGCTACTACGTACTGTTAGTGAGCTTTCTAATACTATGCACCACAAGTAAACACACTCCTCTAAACTTAACAGGATTAGCGTGCTAGGGAAACTCTTTCCAACCATGAGCAACGTCCCTGGGAATCTTGACTGCCAATTCACTCTACTCGAATACTGTTATGCATGACTGACTTACCATTGTAACAGCGAATGCTTTCAATGACATCCGTCCAGCATCAAAACGTTTTCTTTTCGAACGCATTCTTGTAAATCACACCCCTGGAAAACCCCTGGAGATAGTAATCGCGATATTTAACACAAACGTCTTCAAGATTTTCCTCTCCCCTTTCCAAAGATTATCTTCTTTATTCTTGAGGTGTTACGGTCTGGTGAGAAAAACGGTTTGGAGATTATACCAAAAGGCACACACAATTCAGACGTTTCAGTATATTTGTTCAACTGATCAGTGGTCCGAAGTGATTTATTCGGCTCTGGGAATAAACGAACTGATTGGAAACTGAGATATGAAAGCATGCGCGACGGGACTGCTTCAAGCTGTTTGAAGCGATTGATTGAAGATTTGCTGTAGAATCATGACTTGCTGTTCAGTCCATGGACGTACTACCTCCGTATTTAATCCTGTCAATGCCAAAAGCTACGTCGCCAAAAATACAAAATTCTTCAAGAGATGGTTTACAGCATATTTTTAAAACGGAATTGAACAGATGCGTAATGGAATACCTGAAGAAGATACATTAAAGAACAAAGATGAAACCATATAAACCATGTATAAATCGGATAAGTTGACTCACGAGAGTATACGCCGTTATAGAGAGAAAATGTATATTTCAAAATCTTGAAACTTTAAAAGACTACGACCATTATTCTACGATAAAGACAAAAATTTGTTTTCGTTAAGAAATCAAAAAGGTGTACAGGTTAAAAACACCCATGTAGGTCTATATATAAGCAGTCAAACTCATTTTCAAATTGCCACCGCACATCGATGAAGCCTCCTTCAACAGTTCAAAAAGAAAACACTTCACGGAACCTTATTTCTTATTTGTTACAAACGCTTATCAAGAGCAGACCCTTCACCAAATCTTAAAGGGCAAGAGCAGTTACCCCAACTTGAAGTAGTGTAGTAGACTAGGCCTATGCTGTTTCACGATTGGCAGTTGAGAGTCACGTGACAATTTTTCTATTCAAATGCAAAATTTACTAGAAATAACGGCTTGGTTCCCCTTGGATATGCAATACTGAAGTTTATTAAATATCATGAAGGTTACTTTGAAGAGAAGTAAGAAGAAAGAAGAAAAATAAGATATTTAGCTATTGCTCCAAAATAAGTTTTGGGGGACTGCACTAGACCTTTAAGCTATGATCAACTTGAACTCTGCCAGGGATATGTCCATCGTTCAAATAAGCACAAGGAGTACAGGTGAACGAACGGGTACGAGGTCTCGAATTTCATGCACTTCAATGACACATGTCAGCCCTAATATAATGATCAAGTCTTCATTCTAATAATCCCAAAACTTTCTTAACTGAAATGGTTTGACTCGACACTGCGAAGCTGTCCTTTCTTTTCCAATTTTCCCACGGATGTTTAATAGTCCGTTAGTATTTTGACCTTTGGTATTTGTACAGTGAGTTTGTTTTGGGAATAAACAAGACAACTTGCAGATGGATGTAGTTGGCAATCTGATCATCTGCGCGCATGACCCCTTATTCGACTGTACACGGGAATGTCCTCCTTGAATAACTTCGTTTTCCCCTGACGCAATAGGTTGTGTGAAAGCTATGAACCGCTCCGCAGACTGACACAAAGCGTCACCGTGACTTCAATAAACAATTTATATCAAGCCAACGATTTTGTCGTGACACTTTCTATTTGTATTGATTTTCGCCATATCGGTAAAGATTCATTTTAAACATGATGTACAATGAGTCTTAAGGAGACAATCTACATTAGTAGCCAGAGTGGCAGTGGCCTTTATGTTTTTGAAGAAGGACCCTGAAGAAACGATTTACTCGAAATCGATACCAGTTGACTGAGACGCTTTTTGCAAATTGAACGAAGTGCGATTCCCTTGACAACCACACAATTACAACAGTCAAATGGCGCAAAGAAAAGAAACCAGTGTGTAGTTATTTTGTTTATGAGAAGATAAATCCGAGTGACATCGACCCCTCGTTAAAGTAATTAAACGAAAGAAAGAAATACGAGGGTTATCAATGGCGTAGAATTGAAAACGATATGAAATTTATAGACAGGGAATTCATCTTTAATATAATTTTCTAAATCCTTGAAAGGTTTGATAAAAGTATGCATAATTTTTAAGTATTTGGGATTTTTTTCGTTTTGGTAAATACAAGTTTGCATCAAATGTCCTTAACACCTGGAGAGCGTTATAGCCTACAGGTACAGTGAGAAAGCTGCAAGGGGATGTAACCAAGTCATTTGTGTGAGTGGTATGTCGAGTCAACTCTCTGGCGTCACGTCACAGCTCGTGTCACTGACTGTGCTTCTTCAATTTCAGGGGAATCGGCCAGTCATGTAAAATTTAAAGTCAGTTAATTTTGCAAGTTGTGCGTGACTCGATTAATCACTTAGGGTGCGATTACACTTGATCCGGATCTGATCGCCTGCGCAGGGTCTGATCCACTGCTCGAGATCAAACTTGTAGTGTAAACGCAGGTCAGATCCGGATCTTATCGCCCGATTTTGATCCTAGTAAGGGGGGAGGATCAGACCCAGCGCAGGCAATCAAATCTGTAGTGTAAATGCTGAGGCACGGTACGGTATACATGGTACATGTACAGGGTCCATTTTTTGTTTAAACTTTGGTGCGCACGCGCGTGTGCCTGTATTTCGTAATGCGACTTCCGCTTAAGCACAGAGGAGGATCAGAGTACAAGACAAGTGTAAATGCACCAGGATCAAGCCATACACGTAATTCGATATGCTGATAACATCGGGCGATCAAATCCGGATCAAGTGTAAAAGCACTCTTGCTGTAAACACAATTTTGTCAAGTGGTGTCTGAATTGACTATTCATGCATGTTAATCACTCATATTTGACTAATTTATGATGATATCTGACGAATTTGGTAGTAATGGATTGAAGAATAATAGTCAAAACTTAGTCAAGGAGGCTTAATATTTATTATTATAATTCAGCTGGGTCAAATATTAGTCAAATTTTAGGCATAACATGACTTATCTGATTGGTCAATTCAGGCACCGTGTGACTAATTTGCGTCTACATCGCTTTGCGGTGTTGTGGTATAATACCGGGCTTCGATGGAGCCACCACCCGAAGTAGTTCTTTATGAATATCACATCTTCCTAAAGTTATTAGGCCGTATACGGATAATCGATTAATGCTCGCCAATAAAGGCCTGTTTCCACTATATAGGATCTTCAATTGTACGATGCAGGAAGAGATCAACAAACGCGGTGGTTTGTTAGATAGAGTTTTACGGCCCACTTTCCAACCTGCTGGTTCAAGTCAAGTTTCCCTACTCCACTGCTTGAGCTCCGCACAAGCAATGTAGTAGGGAAAACAAGCCAGTGAGCCACCACTTGAAAAAGGCCGTGGCCGGCTCGACTTGAACCAATAGGTAGGAAACTGTGCCGTAAAACTTACTAACTAACCTAAAATTTCAACCAAAATGTATAGAGTGTAGGCGCATCAGTCGCATAATAAAACGTACATGCATGCACACAATTGTGCCAACATTCAGAGGGTGCTGCTGATGGCATGTAGAGCACGTGTCACGCATATAGGTTAGTTGTATGCGTAACTTTGAAGAACGTGGTTTGTTCTTAAACAATGTTACATGAATTTTGTTCCTTTTATAGAATTTGACAACTAGTCCATAGTAACACCCCGCCAAAGACTACATTGTTTCTAACTTTCGCGCCTTTTTCCCATGAAAACCCTTTCACAAAATTGCAAGACTAACTCGGTATTCTCCTTGACGGGAAGCCTTCATCTAATTGTTCATTGACGTTATAGTGTGAAACTCCTCTTGCTTCCCTTAAAACTGTTTTTATTTTTCAATGAAAGAAGATTAGTAACTACAAATACATCCATTATTAAAAGTAATCGATAACTGCCTCTTGCATGGATTAACTAATTTAGAACATTTACGTCTCTTATAACTATTTAATTACACGAATTTAAAAACGGAAATGCTACTCCTAATTAGATGACTGCCTTAGTCACGTATTACATTGCGTTCTGCATATGATGAAAATACGTTGAATTAATGAAGTAGCAGCGATGCCTTGTTAATTCTGTTGACTGTTTCTTGTTATTTAACTTTGTAGTGAGTAAACTTCAGGCTTAAGGAGTGAACCTCTCACACAAACTGTCCCAATTCTCCTAACCTTCTCAATAAGCCCCTCCCACAACTGTCTACAATTCATCCTCATTCAGACAAGACAACCCTGACAAAATTTTGGGAAGAATGCTTGATACGACGAATGGGAACTATTGGCAAATCTTCTTCAGACTATCTACGGAAGCAGCGGGGAATCCCCATTGTAAGATAATAGGATGTGCTTGTAATTAGGTGAACACAACTAGCTACATGTCAGCAAGTCTGCCAAACGAAAACGAAAGTGTCGAGTAAGAGGAAGAGCGTAATACAGTACTGGAACGCTACCGCCTACCAATATGGTCTGATGACAATTAACTGATCCATTCACAATATTATTACAGGCCATAGATAACAACTCGTATGCACTTCATATCAAATGATATAATATAGGCCTATCAATAGTATTGGACCATCTTTAATCTAGCTACGGTACTTCCTAGATATGTGACACCATAGAGGCTTTGCAATTGCGCCACGAATCCGCCATGATGGAGGACAGAAATGCCAAATAAACGTGGTCTTATGTTGAACGCACTGCACAGTATACCGTACACTGTGTTATACTCGGGGCGAACGCATCATCGAACAAGCGCGTTGAGTGCGGTCTACTTCGTAGTTGCATGAAGCCCAACATGGCCGCCGGCAGTACCATGACGTATGAAAAGCCTTTATCAATATGACTCAAGAGGTGTGGTCGTATCATGAATAGGTCCCAAATTGCTTAACGGCATCGGAAGGATAATCAACAATCTAGGGATTGCTCTTACAAGGGAAGGGGACTCGGTCGTTTCCTAGAGGAAAAATTGGCATTGCTTGAAGAGGGCATGCCATCCCTTGCATTAGTTGGTTTCGATCTGGAGGATGCAGTAGGTAAAATCCTTTACTCGCCGCTGTAAAAAAATCAGTACTCTGCATTTCAGGTAGTGTTAATTTTGACAAGAATAAAGTACATATCCTTTTGAGAGGCAGTGATTAATTGCAATGGTCACTGTGACCCAAATGACCATCCCCCTTTGTGCTCACTATTGGCGGCATACGATACCGGTATGCAATCACAGTGGCGTAGTCAGGTTTTTGGTGTGAAAGGGATCGCCGACTCATCTACAAACTTTTAACCGCCGTTATGCTGGGGGAGTGGTAAGAGGGCTCCGAGGGCATAGATGCAAATAGTGCCAGCAATAGCATATCGATTTTTGTACTAATTCCAGAGCAGAAAGTGTTCTTACTTTTGTTTCATCGATGAAAAATAATTCCAAAATGTTGACTACAAGTCAAAGAGAATTTGTAGCCATACATGCAAAATTTATAAAACATGCATGTACCCAGGACCGCAGTCAGAGTAAGCGATTTGGAGAACAGATCCCTGCAGGACTTTCGCTAGTCTAAGGGGTTGAAGAAAATGGGTACCTGAGGAAGGGTTTGAGGGGAGGGGTTTCCTCTTTCCCCTTCCATCTGGAAAATTGCTGCCCTTTTTGAGCAGCAAGAAATAGACATTCTTTGCGGAGTATGCAGTTCACACATTTAGCAAAATCAAGCAGATCATTTGGGACGACCCAACTTTGTGTAGGTTACATATACTGTAGGTATTCTATCGTACTTTAAGGCTTTTTAACAAAATTGGAAAGATTGTCTGCATTCCTTTCCCAAAACGAAATTCTGGAACTTATATTGAGGAGGAAATTTTGAACTGTTTGAATATATATCTTATGTAGGGAAAATTGGAAGTTTTCAGGATTTGAGCAAACTTATACGTAGGAAAGGCAAAAGCCGAGGCTCCATCTTTTATCAAATAGGTTTAAAAGGTTCCTCAAAGACATTTAATTACCGGTACGGACGGAAGCAAGGCAGTCGTCCCGACATGGGTGGTGTGTTACCTTCCCTCCAAACACGTTATCGACATTCCTGTTTTCGACTGCATTTAAGCAGCTATAAGTACATGTACGACCAATAAAGAAACCGCGAATCAACAATTATTTCACAACATCACACCATCCAAAACAGTTTGTTTCTGTTGTACTTTGAATCTGATTCGCCTCTGTTTTACTACACCATGAAAGATCACTCTTGTGAAGCCATTATTTTCCGACAATATCCGTGCACTCTTCCCCCACCTCTCTCGCCACTCCTTTTGGTCGCTGCAATCACAGCGCGTATCGTTTTCATATAGACCACGTAAAGACAAAGGCGTTCCTGACGTAGACTACGCTGGGCTCCCGCCGCACGTATGGGGAGGATGTAGTTCACTCTTCATTACACCGTAATTACATAAGTTTAAGACCAGGGACTGATGTTTGCTAATATTTTTCAACGTTTGGAAGTTCCGTACTTCCGACGGATTTAGATGATTGCAATCCTTAAACTACCAAGTTATCAAGTTACATTCTTGATGGTTAGATTCGTGTAGGGTTTGATGTCACCGGAATAGCGATATGTTCCTACCACAGCCGAAATCCGGGTGCTGTAGTCTGCGGGTAGGACTAACATTTTTGTTCCAGTGTTAACAGCCTTCTTTAATGAGACATCTCAAAAATTGCCTCTTTGTGTCTGTTTGTTCTAAATATATAAAATGCATCATCCCCTCAAAATCAGCAAATTTTAACCTTGGTATGAATGCTTCTTAGGGTCGGCTATGTAGGTTGAGAAAATTAAATGGGGTTATCGTAAAAAGCCAGGTGCATCACCTTAAGTTTGAAGTATTCTCTATCTACAGTATGCACGCAGTGGTGTAGGCAAATCCATCCACTTATATACTGCATAAGGAAATAAAGGCAGTCAGCCACAACTGGAAAAGAGACCGTGGCCTGCCCGACCTACACCAATTGGTTAGAAAAATGAATGAGAAACTTGAAACATTTTCAAAAGAATGAAGTTTAGATCAAAATCACAAAACATATTAACAAATGAATTCATTTTTTCATCCAAATATGAATTTTGTTTCAATTGGTGTTATACAGAGTCGTCCCAGGATCAAGCAAAATAATCTCTCACGGAGGCTACGTATCATAGTACAACTTTTTTGCTTGAATGATGGCGACCAATTCTGGACTATGACCCTCTGTCCACGGATGGAAGTGTGTGATCACCCGGAGAAACATTGCACTGGCACTGACACTGGCAGTCTACTCTACGACTAACATATCATCAATGTCAAGAAGATAATCCGTTTTGATCAGGAAATGTCCCATTTCTATGGCCTGCACTTCACATCCCCTGCTTGTTGCATAGTTTGGATGTTATTCAATGGCAAATAGGAAATTAATGGCAATCAGAATTATGATTTACAGTACCTAAGAAAAAGTTCAAGTGAAGTAGTAAACAAGAATCACTGCCAACCAAGTGTGATCTTGAACTTACTGTAGAGGTAAAAGGGATTTTGCAATGAATTTTTATTTAAAGGTACAAATGTCACCCTGCAAACTTATTTCAAATGCTCAAAACTGCACATTACGTGGAATCGCCCTTACTCAAATCGACTACTAGGTAGCCCTAACCAGTCTAGAACCCAGCCTTTGTGAGGAGGGTTTTCACTTAATGTTAGCTCCCACAGTTTCCACCCCAAAGCTTATTGGATTTCATCGTATTTTTTATTGATTTTAGCATTAAATTGGATATAAACTATGAGTGCCAAAATCAAGAAGGACCCCCTTCCCACCAAAAAGTCTAGTTTTAAACTGTAAGTGGTAGCTAATTTGAGTAAGGGCTCTTTCACATAATGAGCTCAATCTCACAAATTTATTTTTTCTCTCCCCAAGTATCTATCATGATATTTTAGGACCTAAATATTGGATAATTGAGGAATCCAAGAAATTACTCTTTATGAATTTCACAATTTGGTGAGAAATGTATTCAGGAAAATGATTCTCAAGGACCATTCATGAAAATGGGTAGACTGCTACACTAATCTCAAATGGACTGACAGAATTGTGTCTTTAGGGTCCGCCTACAGTGTCCCGTCTCATTGGTTCCTTGTCTCATTGGTCCCCCCTCTTATTATTTTGTCTCATTAGTCCCCCCTCTCATTAGTCCCCAGTCTCATTAGTCCCCTGACACATTAGTCCTCTGGGTTAGGGTTCATGGTTAGGGGACCAATGAGATGGGGGATGAATGAGGCTGGGGACCAATTAGGGAGGGGACAAATGAGACTGGGGACTTATGAGACAGGGGACTAATGAGATGGGGGAATAATGAAACTGGGGAATATTGAGACCAGGGACTACAGACATTATCCATGCCCTTAAATTTTTTTATAAAGTCTTTCTACACCCAAATGTAAGATGTACCTAAAAGTTGGCCAATTATTGGTCAAGTGGGTTCTAAAGTTAGTAAAACTGAGGTTTTACAGCTCAATTTCTAAAAGACCAAACAATTTGTGGCTTTCCTTGTTGTGGCTCACTGATTTGTTTTCTATTCCACTGCTCATGCTGTACACAAAGTACAATGGCAGTAGGTTCCATCTTAAAAGTCTTTGGAATGTAGCTCGTCACATGCACACTTAATAATTGATGGTTTTCCTGTAAGTTATATCAATCTTGACATTTTGTCTTCTGGACTTCCTAATTCATTCACTTGAACTACTGCAGAAAATGTGGGCCTACTTTGCAATTCATGATTTTACATGTTTTCGAAAGACCAGGTTTGAAAATGGGGAAAGGTAGATAGGTACTTTGGGGGTGAAGGGGGGGGGGGAACTATCATGGGCATGTGGTCAGGTGTTGACTTAGTTGTTGTACATTTGGCAGAGATCTTTCTGGCTACTGTACCTCACAGGAATGAAAGCAGGAACTGGAAATTTTCAAATATAGTTAATGTAGGAGATAACAAGAAGAACTTCACAACCTTGTGATAGTCTTAAAATAGGTAAATGTTTAGCTTTAGCATATGGGTTCCATGGGCCCACTTAGTACCCCTTGTGGGTTCCATGGAGCAAAGTCCCCATGGAGGTTTAAAGAGGCAAAACCATGTTACATAGAATTATTACAGCCTCTATGGTACAGTAGTTTGACTAACAAATCCTACCATACTTTTTGTGCTATTAAAATCCCAGGTAAACACCTCAGTATTGTATGAATTTTTAGTATAAGGACCATTCCATGTCAAATCACCAGAGGCTGTTGCTCGACCGACTCAAAAAATTCCCAAAATATTTGTATGTGTAAACAGTGATGAAAGAAGCATATTCTGAAAATTTTGGCAAAATTCCTCAAATTTTGACTTCAGATTTCAGATTTTGAATTAAAATTCGTTAAAATTTCGCAAATCAGTGACAAAATGACATTTTGGCATTTTTTTCCAATTTTGTGGACCAATTTCTCAGCAAATACATAACCCACCAGCTTGTAATGATATGAACATAATGAAACTGCCCCATAGAACAGGTTTCTGTAATATGAAGCTTTTCAAATGTTGTTTTGTGGAGTTACCACTTCCTAAAGTGGTCCAAATTTGCATATTTGAAAATTTTTCGTCACACGATTGGCCAAGTTTAGGGATCAATATCTCTGTAAGTGTAGTACCCAGAGCCCTGTAATTTCTGGAGATAGTTTATGCAAATCGGAGGCTTTAATCACTTGACCACGCAGTCCACCGAGTTACTGGAGTATAACTACTTCTTGTACATATTGTCATGACTGAGAAACAGTTGCATATAAAGTATTATACCTCATGTGTTACAACTCGTCCCCTTTCTGGCATACTGACGAACCACAAAAAGGCTTACTGACGAATGAGCAAATTTGGCAATTTTGGCGTAGTGATGAATGCATTTTTTGCCGTAATCTGTTCACCTCAGCCTTAAAA
The DNA here is from genome assembly GCA_037179385.1 of Holothuria scabra. Classification (NCBI taxonomy): domain Eukaryota; kingdom Metazoa; phylum Echinodermata; class Holothuroidea; order Aspidochirotida; family Holothuriidae; genus Holothuria; species Holothuria scabra. The sequence goes on from CM074197.1 coordinate 34,482,309, forward strand.
ATTGCAAAGACTTTGTAAAAAATATTATGTTCTACAATTCCAAACACAAAAGCGATGAATATGGCGAAAATTCTCCAAATAAGACAACATTCGTCACTATGTGAAACACAAGATCCACAGATTCATGAAATTCTTGATTTTGCGATTTGTCAGTATGCCAGAAAGGGGACGACCTGTACTGTACATATTTCAACTTACTATTTCTTGTGGCTTCAAGAATTAACTGAATATGATATTATACCAAACACAGACATGGAAAGGTTTAACCAATATCACTGAAAATAATCCATGTCAGACTGATATAGAGCTTCAGTGTAACATGACTTACCAGTACATTGGGATACCATTACCCTGAAAGTATAAAATTCGTTTGATGATAACCTGTGGAAGTAATTAAGGTGTCTTTTGAAGGAAACATTAGGGTAATTACTTGTTAAGAGAATGAAGTGAAAGGATCTGGAATTTAATCTTTCCTCAAATGATACAGGCCTTGACAATGATAGAAACTAAACGTCTTTGCATTGCACGTAAGGGGATGATTCGAGATCATTCTGAAATCGAAGGAAGTTATTTGTAACCTCAAACTGGGTAAAAACAGGAAGAGTTTTTATGGTTTAAGCAGAGTCTAATGAAAAGCAAAAGGATGGTTTAACAAGTATGTTTCCTGCTGCTCCACTACTTGGTACACTTGTCCTGTGGGAATACAGGTGAATTTGTAACTAAGTCGCACTTTTACACACTGACGCACTTGATGATCACGTACACTTCAAAGCAGGTGGATTAAAAGGTGGTTTGAAAGGGAAATACTGCATTTGTTTTACGGAAAAAAAAACATTAAGTAGATTGATCAACGAAGGGCCCTCTTTTCAACTATTTAGCAATTCAGCAGTTTGCTGCTGAAGATTAGTTCAAGTTTGTTCACCCAAACTTTTAAAAATGATGCAACTCAATTAAGTTCTCTTCTGATACTAGTGTTTTGAGGAAATAAAGGTAATATTACTGAGGTGTATTGTTGATATCATGATGAAACATTCATTCTTACTTTTTGTTAGTATGATATATCCTCCTTCCCTGTCTGATAACCTCTTACCCCTTCAGGAAGGGAATGAAACTCGTTACAATCACACTTGATATAATCAGGTTTCATATCTGACTAAATTGATTGACAGTAACAGGTACATTGAAATACTCCAAAAATTTTGTAACATTTGGGGTTAACTAACAGACCAGTCAAGCATGCATGTGTTAATTGCTCTTCATGCAGTATGTACACAATGAAAGCATACTGTAGATCACCTGAGGCACAGATCATATAACAAACTCAGATACCAGTTACACCGTACCCACACCAATGTAGTGTCTATGTTGCTTTCTCGAGAAGTCTATGTTGCTTTCTCAAGAAGCAACATCATGGCATGTTGATTCAATTATGATTCAAATTATATTCAAAGTTGTATGCCATGTTAGTTTATTTTTCAAATGGTCACTGGGTCCATGCATACACAAATTGATAGTTTCACATGACCATGGTGATTTGCTACTGAATTTCCAGGAGGAAAATTCCCATTAAATCCTATTTAATGGGAGGGATCTCATGGGATCTCACATATTCCCATGAATTCCCATTCAATTCCCATGAATTCCCACTGCATTGAATGGGAAATGTAGTTTGGACAGTCACAACTTAAAATCAATATTGAGACAATGAAAAATCCATTGTCCCATTTATTCAACAAGTTTATTAAAACATCCCACTTACGTCCCATTAAAAAATCTAATGGGACTCAGTGGGAATTTTTTCCGAGGAACGTTATAACTAGATTATTGTATGAATGTGCAACTTAATAGCAGTTTGAAAGGGTTAAATGTTTAATAAAATACTCATATATAACCACACATGCAACAATACCACCCTGAATAGAAATATTTCAACATAATACTATTTGCAAAGTTCTATTAGAATGAATTTTTACAGTACTTAGTTCTGTTTTGTCGCAAATCAATTTGAAATAGCTTCAAAAAAGTGTAGAATCAATAATTATGATGCTTGACCTTCATCAGCATAGGTCTAGCAGTAAACATCTAAATATTCTTTTAAGAAGTAAATTTTGATGATGACAGGCACAAGATGTAATTCTTAACAAGTGACCTTGTTCAAGAATGGGCCATGGACAGTTGTTTTCATGTTTTATACAGTAGGATACTAAGCAACCGTGAATGTGGGAAAAGTCTGTATGTGGCTTATGAATAACAACTTCACATTGGGTGGCAACAGACTCAACAATTCTTGACAACCCTGGCAAAGTTCTACCAGACTGAAAGTTCCGAATGTCAAGTGTTTGAGCTGTAGACCTACTGTACAGTATCATGTACAGGTACTCAACAGTACTGTACTAAAATGCCATATTTTGAGGTCTCCAAGAATTTTACTGGAGAGCTGGTCATAGCATACAGGTACAGTAAAGTAGTACTGTACCATACAGCCCTTGGTCATAAATTCTATGTTGTAGGCTTAGTCATGGTCACACATACCTTTCCTTGTGAGTCAATGCTGATGGATGGCAGTTAGCTAATAGGACACTCACTCAGAAGCAGTACAAAACCGTCACAAAGCAGGGCACCACAAATTCAAAATTTTTACTTTTTCCATTGCCATTGGATATGAAACTTGGCTTGTTATGCTTACTATAAGTATTGTCATGTGGTTTTAAACCTTGAACACTCTCATAAAATTATCAATATCAACTCAATGAGCCCCTTAAAACCAATTGTAGTACTGTAACTTCACAAATGATTGGCTTTAAGGCCCACTTCTCTCACCCCAAACAGCACTATTTCTCCTAACCTTCTTTCTTAAGCACCTCCCACAATTGTCTGAAATTAATGCTCATCCAGATACAATCTCAGTTTATTGCTTAAAGGTGAGTAAAGAAAAACTCAATTTATATAATCAAAACACTCTCACTACCGTTCATGCTGTGAAATATAAGCTTTGGTACTCTGCATTGTTTGAATTAGTCGTCAGTCGAAGAGCTGAGCCAATTGAGAATTTTGGTACCTGTGTACCTGTCATTACTCTAATTGACTCTTCATCCAAACTGTATACTACTGGGGGCAGAAAATGTGTGCCTTTGCGCCTTTCCATTATTTTGCATCTGAACAGAAAGATTTAGAGGACAGTTTCAACCAGCTTTTACAAGAAAAACTTATATTCTTGCTGGTATCACCTCAAGGTCAAATCTTTTTATCTCGGAGTTGAAACTAACTTCACAGCTGCATGTATTTTCATTATTTTTGTTTGAAGCTTGAATGACAAGGCTTACCCTCTGAACATGTTTCTACAGTAGCTACTACAGTATTGTAAGTACTGCACCACATAATACAAGCAGCTTAGTCAACTGGTACAAACTTCTGTATAACTACGTCTGAGCAGTATCTATAGGCTTACCAATTTTTTCTTTGCAATTAATATTTCTGCAGTCTAACAAATATTACATTTGTAGGCATTGATTTGAGTTTTAGATTTTCAAGGTGTGCTACAGTAACAATTACAATTCTCACAAAATTAAAGGTCAAGAGAGGTCCCTCAAAACTTAATTTTGAAGTATCAGCTAAATATTACAATTTTCTTCTTATTTCTCTTCACAATATTTTCATCATATTTTGGGCCTACAGTATAACTTCAATATTGCATATAGTGGTGCTAATTTAGAATCCGTGCCCGGAAGTAGACATAATTTTACTCACTTCACAACTTCCAAAAGAGGGCGCTGAAACTTTTAAGTTTTTTTTTTTAAGTAAAAAACCCTTTTCTTTCTTTCCTCACTCGAGGAACAGCGCTATAAGTGTGTGCTGTGGAAAGAAGTGAATGGTTAGTGCTGTGGAAGAAAGAAAAGCATTGTTAGAACCGGGACCCGAACCCTCGACCCTAGCGATATAGCGATTCTAGCATGAAGACCAGCGCGCTTGCCTACTGCGCTACGAGCGCCGTTGCCGGTGGATGGGTTAGAAATAATATAAGTACTGTCTAATAATACTATCTATTACATATAGCTGTAGGTATACGTATTTACGTATACCTAAAGCTAACTGTATGTACTTGAGAGTGTATATATATGTACAGTATGAGATACGTATACGTAAATGTTTATATACCCCTACGTATACAGTTCCTATGCATGCGTACACCTGCATATGGCCCACCCTAACCCTATACCTATGCGTACGTAACCATTATACTATGCGTACGTAACCCTAACCTTATTACTATGCGTACGTAACCCTAACCTATTACTATGCATACGTAACCCCTAACCGTACAGCTATGACGCAGTTCCGGGCACGGATTCTAAATTAGAGCCCATATAGTCAAAGTAAACGAAGCAGTTATTTCCAGTAAAATTTCACATTTGAAGAGAAAATTGTCACATGACTCCCAACAGCCAATCATGAAACTAGACAGTCTACAAGACTACTTCAAGTTAAGGTGATTGCTCTTGCCCTTTAAGGAGTGTGGTTGGGCCATGTTTATTGGACTTGAATAGATTTATGATTTTCAAATCTTTGTCTACCACAGGTGTGCTAAATATAGCACTTCTCACAGTGAACTAATTAGCTGAGTGATGGTTGCATTTGCACTTTCAAAATTTAAGGCATGTATTTGTAAGAACTGCAGTAGGTCTAGAGTACACCTAACTTCCAAAGAGCCACTGTATAGTACTGTACTTATAATGCAGGGTTCTAGCCAGGCTGGTCATGCCCTAGATAGCTGTACAGTAGCCAGAACTGTCCCTTGTCAACTGGCATGAAGAGTACATGCCAGAGTGCAGATGAGAACATCAATGAGACTCCATGGGGAATGGCTAAAACTTCAGGGAAATTTACATAAAACAACCCATAATTTGATGCACCTTAAATTAGGCATGCATTAGTCCCAAACAATTAGGGCCTACTATACTTTTGTAAATAACCTTGTGGTAACTTGCTACACCAGGCAGTGTTGTAGCTCTATATAAGGGTTGCAAGGGACAAATAATGACCTGCACTGGACTTCGCCCACTATGCTGGCAAAACAGTAGTCAGCAGCTCTAGATCCCTGTGTAGAGTACAGTACATGTAATGTGCATGAAAATTCTAATTTGAGTTGTTGATGCAATACTAGTATCAGCAGCATTTTAAAGTGGCTCATTGAGTTGGTTCATGAAATTCAACAAATTTTTCCAAACCTGCTGAGTTTCCTTCACATACCAATGACAAATGGTCAAACATAGACAGTCCCCATGTCCTACATACAAATGACTGTTTTATGAGTGAGCCATAAACGGTTCAAGTCCGTTTTTAAAAATTCGTGACCAGACACTTTTTAAAATTGTGTACAAAACCGTTACAAGTCAGAACAATGGCAAATTCAAAATTTAACGTTTTCTGTGACTTTTGGACTTGAAACTTGACTTGTTATACCACCATTAAGCACTGTTATGTGGTAGTGACCATTTGAGCCTCTCATAAATTTATCAATATCAACTCAATGAGCCCCTTTAATCTGTGTTCCCATCTGAAAAAATGGGCCTATTTAGGTCATGCAATATAGGCTATAATAAAAGTAACCACACTGGTTGTCATGACAAGGTTACCATAAGTTTACTATTTTGATTTTAATTCTCTCATAGATATTATTAATACTGTAGGTCCTATACATTAGAATTTTTCTGTAATTTAATAAATTTGGCAGGACTTCTAGTTTTCTGAAGTCGTATAAATGAATTCATAAATACAAATTAAAAATTTACATGGTACAAAGCCACCTGTGTCTACAGTGCTGTGCTGTATCATACAGTACATGAGCAGCATCTGTACAGTGTCTCAGTGCACTGGATACAGCAGTACAGCATACAGTAACAACAATCCTTGAGCCAGCTGGCCTGGTATGCTACAGGCTATGTCTACTTGTGTTAAAAAATTATGGAGGAAAAATCAGGTGTGAACTTTACGGTAGAAAATTTAGTTTGATGTAACCTGCAGGTACAATACTCATTGAGTTATATTTGAAGTAGATACTGTACATATTTACAAGCACAGGGACCTGTCACTCAGAGTGGCAGCTCTCTGGTATCATTTACAAACCTGTGACAGTCACAAAACTATCCAAGCATTGATTCATTTTAAACTGAACTGACAGTACCATACTTAATTACCATTGACAAACAATATAAAAATAAAAATCAAATTAAATTTTATCTTGTTTGCATACTGAGGGTTTTGAGGACATGTACCGAGGAGGGTGACACAATATGCTGGTATTATAAAGAGAACACTATGGCCAATTGTGTAGTAGTATGTGATTCATCCAGAATCACTTCAGATGTGCAGCTACTTGAACATGTCATTGAGACATTTTAAATTTCAACATGCAAACTGGATTATTGCTGTTATATATTGCATTGCTGCAACACTACTCCAGTACCAAATAATACTGCATTATTGAAACAGCGACATCCAGTGTACATATTTTAGCAGCTGTTGGCATAATTATCGTCATCAGTGGGATCTTTGTGTGCAGTATTCCGACACTAACAGTAAATTTTACAAAACGTGGGGATATCTCTTATCTGTTGGGAACACAGACTTCCTATACACTGACAGAGGATTACATGACCTAAATGGTTGCCAGCAAGAGAACCAGTGGTGTCACCAGACTTTTTATTCTGGGGGGCACTGGGGTGGCACAACAATTTTGCAGGGGGGCACTGCTAAACTCCATACATGGTGCCGTAGGCGCCACCAAGCGTGAAGCATGAGGCTCTGCGGGTGGCGTCCAGGGGCCCGCCTTAGGGTCCCTGATGGGATCCAGGGGGTGAAGCCCCCGGAAGCTCCTGGGTTTTAAGGGGTTTGTTTGGTATACAGGTCGTAATTTACCGCTTATTCTGTTGTATTTACACTGGTCTCAAACAATTACTTCTAGGGCAACTTCAAGTAAGACTTTATTGGTATCAAAACTAGCGAGACAACTTTCAAGAGCGGATCCGGCTGACATTTTGAAGAAGGAGAGCTGAACTTGAAAGAGAAAGAGAAAGCAGTTAGATGTGATCCACTTAAGGAAAAATGTAGGCCTAATCCTGCTTGAGCCTGAGCTATATTAAGGGTTACCTGAGCTATGTGCCACCTTCACTTGGCGAAGTCGGAAGTGTGCAGAAATTTTTGACAGACAGCCGGAAATGGCATTTTCCAGGTGTATAATTTGCGATATTTTTTAGTTGGAAAGTGTGCAAATTACTGCCTTTCCTTGTCAAAAGAAGAATCCAGTCTTAAATATTTTCATCGTCACACTCTGACTAAAGAAGGCATATCATTTTTTAAAAATCTCAATCTCATTTTGGGGGGAGGGGGGACATGGGGGGAAAACAATTGCTCAGGGGGGGCACCTTCCCCCGGCCCCCCTTACTGCCACCACTGAAGAGAACCGAAAAAAGATGTATCAAAATGGCCGCTCTGAAGCTTTAGTATGTTTGATATGAGGATGACTCTATTGCATACCAAACAAAATTAAGACTTGAATGGAAAAAATAACATCCTCCTTCAATCCGTTCAGTGCTTTTGACCTACCTTGTAACCGGAAAAAATGCAAATTTTTTGCAAAACCTGTCAACTTTGACTATGTGAGAGAGTCCAAACTTTCACACACAAAACTAAAGCAGGCAGCCATCTTGATACACCCTATGGCCTATACTAAAACATACAGGGAGCAATCTTAGACATTTGTAGTGCACAATGCTGTCTATGTCTGTGCATGGTTGGGATAAAACGTGACCAGGAAAAAGTATTGTACAGTAAACTTTAGGCATACAATAGGCCCCTGTTTGCTTGAAGCAAAAAGAAGTGTCTTCTTCTTTCATCAAAACCCTCCTAAATTTATGTTTTGAAAGATAAGGGGGATTTAAATTTTCCCCTCAAATTCTTCATATGCAACACTCTGTTGAAATCAAAGGCTGTGAGCAAATTAACGATTAGTACAACAATGAGACATTAGTTAGTTCCTTGAACCATGGAAGTACTACCTCCGAGGTAGTACTTCCATGCTTGAACTTTAACCTGTCAGATTCCACAAGGCAGTGGTCCTTTAAATGTAAATATATACATTGCTACCGAGAGCAAAAATTTTCCTCTCCTAAAATGCATTTTCCATGTCAATATATCCCAAAAATTTAAGTTGTTGCATTGTTTACTGTAGTACTGAAGCATTTAAAGGTCAAGTACGTGTGGGTAGCAATATAGCTCCAGGACCTGTATACAGTGGTTTTAATTGCATCTTCACCTTAATAGTTCAAGGCTGTGACAACACCAGGATTTGGTGGGTGCAGGATGGGGGGGGGGGGGGTGGGGGCTGGTGGTCTGAACACAGAAAGAAGTGGGAGGACAAATTTTTGCACCAGGATCAAGCTTTCAAATTCAAAGATGAGATCCAGGGTCAAAGCTTCATCACTTGGGAACCTAGGAGTCATAAGGCCATTCGTAATGAACTTTTGTTTCATAAGGCCATTCGTAATGAACTTTTGTTTCAAATCTTGATTTAAAACAAAATTCTCTCCCAGGCCTACTGTAGATTCTTAAATTTGGTATACTGGGGAGTAATTCAAAGTAGCCCAGTTGGCACTTGTACCCAAAACTGTGCTGAGAAAAAAACAGAGTCACATACTGACAAAGACACATTAGAAAATCTTATCTTATGAGAGCAGCTGTTCAGTTGTAAACAAATATAATAAAAAAGCTTGGGCCTAAATAGGTACTGAAGGTCTTATAAGACCACCCTAAGAAATTTTTCAAGTAATCTTAAAAAAGCTATAGGGCCTAAGGACAGGATTCTGTTTTGACCTGAAAATCTTTCGGTCAACTTGATATTTTGGGCCATATGATAGGCCTAGGCCTACAATTGCATGATTTCACAAACTAAGGGGGCTTCTTCTTCTTTGTGGTACTCCAATGCACCATGACAAGGTATTTGATGGAGGAGGCATTCTTCTTCTTCTTCTTCTTCTTCTTTCCATAGGCAATACAAAAGCCTGAGAGGCTATCCTGTACTGATATTTACTAGAGGGCTTTGGGAGTTGGATGACGCAAATAGTATACATTACTAACAATGCTGAATATTTAGGGACAAAAGCTGACTCTTGAAAGAATCTGTGGCAACTTCACAGTCCTGATGCATGGAATTTACCATGACTCACCGTTAGGCAAGCCTATGCCTAGGCCTATACTATACAGTAACCTGGCCCTGGGTCTTGGCTATAGTGCCAGTACGTCGTCCTTACTAATCAGGCCTATCGCATGCCCAATGTCACCCAACGCAGGACCCTTTTGTAGGCCTAGGCTAGGCCTAGCCTAAGTTTTACTGACAGACATTTTATTGGCTACAGTAAGGCCTACAAGAAGCTTTCTTTTGGGTTTTTCTTATTGTTACGGTCCTCAGATGATGATAAAAGAATTTGCCCTAACATAGCCTAAACACGAACGGCAATCACTCTAAGGCCAAAAGTTTTGCCCTTATTTACTTTCAATTAGGCCTAGGCTTAGTAAAAGTTGCTCATCAAAGCTGAATCGCCATTCCATAGCTAAGCGTTTACTGAAATTAGAATGGACCATGGTCTATATTGACTATGAATGGACACACAGTACTCCCCCAGCAAAGCATAACGTTAGCCTAACTTAGGCTTAGCCTAGACGTTAGGCATTTTACCTCCTTAGCATAAGCAAATTCCTCGCCGTCAAAAAATATCTAACAGTAACATGAACCGTAACAAATCTGGTAGGAGTTTATCAAGTGGACACTCAAAATTTAATGTTTCCTTTCCATCACAGTAACCCTCCGATCATAATTTTCCAAACTGCTGTAAGTTATAAACAACCATAAGTACGTTCCCGTGCGTCGTCTGCTGATCAATCAATGCACACAATTACAAATTATGGTTGTCGTTACGCTACAGCTTACCTGTTACCTGATTTCTGAGTAAAATCCCCTGCTTCTGTTGCGAAACCCTTTCACATTCCTTGTAACAATGAACCACGGTGGGTCATGCTATCTTAGGAACCGTTACTATTATAAACGAACAGACCTTTGACGCTAAGTACCTTTGCGATTAGACGATGCGCCATTGAAAATGCAAACAAAATAGGAAGCAATTGTTTCCGGTGATACAGTTTGGGGTTTTATTTTGGGAATGACTCACGGTCTAGTCACATGTTCGTACTGTACAACGATGATGCAGTGCTGAGTCCATATGCAGTGACATATACACGCGTATGCGGCGTTGGTGATTCCTAGAAAGTGCCTTCCATGCCTAAGAGAGTATCCTCCGTGATGTATTGAAGACCCCAGCTCCACTTTTTGTGTCGAATTTGCTTTTGTCGAATGCGACATTCATTTATTGAGTCTTCACATAGGACATCAACGATTTTGTTTCATTTTATTTAAGATGCCACTTCGTTTCTAAAGAAAGTTTTAAAAAGTGAAACTTCTTTTCTTGCAATTGATCCTGTGGTTACCGTCCTCAAAATGTCAGTGAACCAACAACTTGCCTGCGCGGCAAATCATGGTGAATAAAATTGGGAAGATGCCCAACACTACATAGATAAACTGAATCGCAAGTAAAGCCCGTTTGACACATTAATGTCGGCACAGTCAGCAACAATGAGTTGCGGTTTTCAACTTTGCGGCATTTTTTCATTTATATGCCGACCAACATGAATGTTAACCGTCCATTGTCCAACTTGTGGTCATAATATAGCCTACATTGACTAATGGGGAATGTGGGGAATGTGGGGGATGTGGGGGGGGGGGGGCATTTTACCCTCACATTTTTTTCTTTACCCTTCATCTCACCAATTGTCCACAAAGTTAAATCAGTTTGGGTTTTTTCATGGAAAAATGATTCACATACATTTCTAGGATTTATTTTTCACCCAAGGATTTACTAAAATCTCCAAGTTTCAGGCGGACCCCTCCACCGGAATTTCCCCCGGAGCCGAGAGGAGCACGTGCTTCGCATTCGGTTGTGCTCTACGTGAGAAAACTTTTGCCTCATACATATTTTTTGCTCTAGCCCCGCTCCATTTTGCATATTCTTTCCCAGCCACTGGTCACATAAGGGCCGAACCAGCTAGAGGTGGCCCAAGATTTGTCGAATCTGTTACAGTAATTAGTAACCTAGGGAAAAAAATCACATACATCTCCTAGGACTAAACTTTTACCCAATGATTTACTTAAACCTCCAAGCTTCAGGCGGACCCCATCACCGGAATTTTTCCCCCAGAGTCGAGAGTCGCACGTGTTTCCCATATACAGTTGTGTCCTACGTGGAGAAAACTTTTGCCTCAGACATATTTTTGCTCTAGCCCCACCCCCATTTTGCTAGCCCCCCCCCCCAATTTTGTATATTCTTTCCCAGCCACTTGTCACATATGCGCCGAACCAGCTAGAGGTGGCCATGATTTGTCCGACCTGTTATATAGATCAGATGGGTTGTTAGTACCTGGGAAAACAAATTAAACGCTTTTTTGCCGAAAAGCAAGAAACGGGAAAACATTCCTGGTGCACTTTGCACACCTAAAATTATTCATGGATTTTGTGGCAAGTGGAAAATTTGAGAAAAAAAAAAAAACAAGAAAAACTGCCAGGATCATGTCCTTGGCAGAAAATCGGAAAAACAAGGAGGTGGGCCACCGGTGGGGGTGGTTCGGGTTCGGGGCCATGCCCTCCCCCCTCCCCGTCGGGGAAGGTGAGCAGTTTCGTCAGGGAGGCCTAAAAATAATAAAAAGCCATACAAGGACTGCACTTCCTTCATATATTGGTGGCAAATCTGAGAGTGATTGCTTTTTCTAAAGTTGTCCCGACTCTCTGGCAAAGAGCCGTTCGGCGAAGCCAAACTATAAACTGCTTCTCGAAGAAGCTAGATTGCACCACAACTGAATTGTTGTTGCTACATAACCATATGTTATCTAAGGCCTATACCAACCAACTCTTTTCGATGACACTTCAAAAGTTTCCCAAACTTTGCTTTCCTTTTCAGACAAAATTTTTCAAGATCAAGAGCTTTCATTAAAGAAAATTTGGATTGTGTGGAAGACAGTTAGATTACAAAAATAGCAATGTAGCTGGCCGTGTCTCTTGATGATGTAGTGTCACATGTGGTAAATATCCGATTTTGTCATTCCGAGAGCTCGAAAAAGTTTACCAAACTGATTTATTGGCGAGAATTGATGAATTTGATGTCGCATTATGGGGCGCGCGAATCGCGCCGGAAATTTTCCTTTTTTGAGATTTGGAAAAATGAAAACTGTTTTCTGAGCCGGGAAGTGGGGGCGGAAGCATGCCGCATCCCCCTCATTTTTCACAGTCCCCCTCCCCCGCTTCATACGCCTATGATAAAATTACAGTTTTCTCCAATAAGAGCTTCGGATTGTTAAAAGGTGCAAAATTATCCAGTTTCGACGGGTGCTCAGTACAATAAATAGCGAAAGCCAACTCTGTTAATCACCCGACGTTCTACCTAATTTTGCTCATGAAAGGCGTTTTACATTATACACCTACCGAAAACACACTTGTCTTTCGTTTAATTCCCAAATTTTTCCAATACAGTAAGCTCTTAATTTTCAAATCTTCGTTCATAAAGGGAAACATTTTCGAACAAACTTCAGATTCGTTTAAGATCCTTAATACGTCTTTAAGTAGACCTATTACGATGAAATGCGTCACCACAAAAGAACATCAGCTGTCGCCTATATGACGTTTTTAATTTTGCTGATAATGAAAGACATATTCTTTCATAAACCCCCATCTTTTTAATGATCCTTAAAAAGCCAAATTTCTTTCAAAAATTCTTAACTTTCTTCAAAATAAACTCCAGATTTTTGAATATTTGTTAAAACAGAAAGCGAAAAATATAGGCGCGTTAAATTCCGTCTGCCAGGTCACGTCCCACCGGGACTAACTCACCACCTGTGTCGGGGCCGTCAAATGCTGGCCCCCTGTCGGGGAGCTTGGCCCTCCTATTAGGCAAGTCCTGAAGCCACCTCTGCTGAAAAACGGGCCTTCATGGAAAAGTTCAATTCTTGAGGGTTCATATGCTCTTTCCACGAGCAAGCTCAAGCATTTTCTGGGCTAAGTGAGTTGCTCGGATTACAGTGAAAATTTCCTCGACGAGTTCGTAAGGGGGTCGATGCTCCCCGCTGGTGTCACCGCCCAGCTGATCCAAAAACTTTGTATTGGTATCAGAAGCTCACAGCAACTGCTATTATTCCCGTCCATGCATGTCAGTGGTCGGTGGTGGGAGTGGGAGTGAAAAATATTTCCCCTAAAGTTTCTCTTACCCTCCGTCTGTCTTACTACGGATATGAGACGACTGGTTTCAAAACTATGCATGATGACATGGTCTAAGAAAAAACGAAAAATCGAGCAGAGGCCATAAAGTGGTCCCCTTAAACGATTTGGTCCGAAATGATACTGTAGTGTTTAACCTTGAAAAACCTTAGGTTCATGGAATTTGGACAAAGGGTATCTGTTGTGGCAGGTTAAGTTACCCGTACCAGGTCGTGAACTTTGCTCATGGTACGAGAGCAGAGTTTGCGACCTTTTAGTATTTTTTTTATCTAAATGCAGTCAAGTGTGACTGCCTACGTGTTGCTCACTAGGTGCGGCTATCCTGATCGTCGTATCAGACCTTCGCAGGTCTCCACTTAGCATAGTGAAGCAAGGCGGGCTATCGAGAGCTATAATTCGTTTCTAGGAGGCGCAACAACTGGTAACTATCCTGCTTTCTATCTTATTTATTATTTCTTAGTTTTTTGGTGTTTTTAGTGATAGTTTTGGCTGTACATGTCTGAAATAAATAAAGACTGTTTATGCAATCTCAGGAAAACGTCGGCTTTAGTGCGATGTGTACGATGTGAATTAATCTTTAGAATGCCAAAATGCCAATCTTGCAGAATCATGTATCCACTTTGAATGATTACATTGAGAATTTAAATGTTTATTTTTGTATTTACAGATTTAAATATTTCGTATTGATAGAAGTTCTAATTTTTCTGGATGTTTCGTATTTGTTCGAGTTTTGATACGTATTTTGTATTTTTGTACTCTTTGCAGTGAACCGTTATGTACTTACGTCATTCAAGGGACATAAAAGAAGAAAAAGGAAATCACTGTTTTGACGTAGTAGTTATTTTTGCATAGTGACGTGTTCGCCGTTTCGCGTCGATCCTCATCCGTATAGAAATGAGTCTACAGTATCAGAGGATATTTTCTGTTGAGTGGTTGATTGACTATTTTAAACCAATCAGCATCAAGATCATTAGAGATAATGCATAAGCATGGTAGTCAGCACTAAATATGTTTCGCGTATATCATATCGTTCATCTACCCGACACTTTTCAGAACCATAACGATACATTTTCCAAACTTTTCCTGCGAATAACACACAGGAGGGTGTGTATGTGGGGAAGAGGGAGGGAGAAAGTTGGTCGAACAAGTCAGTTGAACGTAGTTATGTAAGAGTAGGTGAAGCAGTTTGACGGGCTGCAAAACTTTCATAAACTGAGGGGGCTCTACAAGATTATCTGCATTACCTGTCTCTGAAGAGCGCTTCGAGATCACGTTCATGTGCTATCATAGTATTAATGAAAGAGTGACACCGTTGAATTTTAAGGGGGGGCTCTGAAGAGTGGATCCAGTAAAACGAGTTGTTTGCTGCGAAGATGTTAGCCTAAATGAAGGAAAAGAAAAAAAATTCATGGTACGTGTAAAGTGTGTGTGTCTCATGTCGAAAGTGAAACATGGATTTGAAGATATTTAGCAGAATATTTGTTACACCAGTCCAGGAGTAAATAAAAATACCAAATTTGATGGCGATGAATATCGTAGACTTCGAGAATGTGAATTTTGTAAACAATTCACAGGTAGTTTTGAGACGGATGATAAGTAGCTATAAAGAGAAGAGCTTTCTTCTGAAGAACTAAGAAGGGGCTATAAATCCTGGAACAATTCGTGCCACCCCATAGAAGAGCACAATAGGATAGATGTGGAAGAATCAGACTTTATTCAGAGTGAAATGGATCTTACGAGGAAGATAATGGCGCAACTGAGCTATAATTTCAACGTTCTTTGAGATGGTTTCAGAGATGGCCTGAATATGATCACTCTAACTGAGGTGACTGTCAATAAAGACACCGAGAAACTTAGCAGATTTACAGAGGGGGACCTCAGTGCCACAGAAATCAATGCTACGGATGGGAGGGTCTGGCAGACTATTATGAGTACTGAAAAGAATATATGCAGTTTTATTTACGTTCAGTAATAAATTATTTGAATAAATTATTAGAACCATGTACATACTTTGAATAATTCATTGCTAACAATATGCATTAAAGTCTTAGAATCTTCATGCGAACAGAAAATATTAGTATCATCATCGTAGGATATAAAGTGTAGCGTGTCACTAGACTTACACAGAACATTAATGTAGATAATAAAGAGGAGTGGCCCAAGAATGGAGTCCTGAGGGACACCTCAATTAATAGGTAGGTAATTTGAATGTACATTATGAATGATTTCGAATTAAATTTCTATCACATAAATAGCTCCTAAACCAATTCAGTAAAACACCTCTGACCTGACACCGTAGTAGGATAATTTACTTAGTAGTGTCTTATGATGTTGTAGTGTTTTTAAATTGTTTGTAGCCATCTATGGTGTTAGTTACCAAAATGATAACTAAAAGGAAGGATTATGGGCCCCAGAATTTTCACCAATTCTTGACTGCAGGATTCTTCTATAAAGACAAGAGGAACAGCTTACGATGGTTTTCTTGCAAAATGACATATGATGCAAAACCTGAACCTGAACCAAACTTAGGCCACTGTAAAGCATGAGTAGTCAGCGTTCGCTGATCTTGTAATATTTGCGAGGTATAGACCAGCTGCGACAGTCGAAGCGGGGAAGGGTGGAAGGGATGGAGAGCAGTGGCGGAGCTAGGGGCTTCGGTCAGAGGGGGCGAAAATGGTCTGCAGGGGCGCTTCGAAGGAGTAAATACCATGAGCCTGAGCACGATCGAAGCCACAGCTTTTCAGACTATCCATTCGATTTTCCGCACCGGGTTGAAGACTTCTTTGCCACTCTTCTCAGTAAGTTTTTCTGTTAAAACATGTTTAAATTTTCTATCCATGGGCCTCTGCAGAAGAAAATTCGGGGGGGGGGGGCAAAATTCTTTTAGGGGGATTTAAGCTCCGCGCCACCATGAGTTGGCGCGGATCGCAAGGAAATTTTCACCCAAAATGCCTCTCAGATCGCTGGAAATGGCATTTCTAAAGCCTCTTTACCGCATATAAATAGAGAAAACACTGAGTGAATTGTTAAGAAATGTTGATGTTCATCATCCTTCGTCTTTTTCTTTATGTTTTCTTCGTTTTTTCAGTTTTTTTTTATTTTCCAGGGGAGGGCAAGTCTCCCCCTTGCCCCTACCTGCGGACGCCAATGTTTCTTTCCCTCTCTTTCACATCCTAGTATGTTGTGTTATTGTCAGGCCTCGATTTAAGATTCAAATGTAGGACTAATAACGGGCTACTTTGCGAAGATGAAGATAAGACCTGCTAGAGCTAAATAGCAAGCAATCTGACAGAGGGGAAAAAGTTATGGAAATCAACCACCCTTCGCTGTACACTTTTTGCATCTGAAAATCAAGAAAAGTACACGAAGAAACATTAAATGACGTAATTTACATCATGTGACTACTCTGAAGTAGCCATTAATTAACTACATAGAAAAAACAGCCAAGACAAAGGGTCTTCTTGACTCACTAGATACCGAAGTCATAATAAATGAAAATAGCTTAAACCTAGGCTAATTAGACGCAATTTTCTGGCTTTTGAGACCACTAAAGTAAAAACAAGCATTTTCATCGGACTGTTGTGCAGTGTCAGAAATAGCCATTTATCATGAGAATGGTCACTTGAAGAAAAGCAAAATGGAAACTGCTAATTAAAAACCTTTTCATCAGAATAAAGTGCAGATAGTACAGCTACTGGTGGCTGTTTGAGCATTTTGTTATCTGGGCCTTACAACAACGCTATTAATTTATTATGTCTTTTGCCAATAAAGGTGCAAGAGTTAAGTATGTTAAAAACCTAAAAAGGGCGCCGACAGACGATTTTGGTCCGTCAGGGGGGGGGGGGGAGGGCCACCGCCCCCTGACCATATGGCAGCTCCGCCACTGATGGAGAGCAATTAGGATGCCGGGTGTGACAACTTCCCGTCCAGACTACCACCCCCCTTCCCCCGCAGAGTAAAATTAGAAGGAATCACGTTGAACTTTTATCAGTGTTTTAATTTAGAACAAAAGAGGAGGTAATTAGTCGGAAGACGAAACACTTCCCAGGGTCTACTTGCGTCACAGGCTGGACGCCAGAAAATATTTGAAAGATACTCATAAGTCCTTTGTAGCCACTGCTTCTAAATTACAAGGATCTAGAGGGTGGCATTTTGGTTTTAATCTCTCTTTCATTTCAGCACAATTTTCTTGGTTTAGGCGATTCCGAAGATAAGTTAACCCTAAAATGAAAAAGAGGGTGTACTTTTTGCTCTGTGCCAAAGAAATTATAAATATAGACGAATCCGATTAGCGCTTGTTTTTGGTGACTGTAGGCCGCCATTAGTGGGGTCCATCAGCATTAATTAAACCGTCTTTTTTTATTGTTTACATGAATTTTAAATCCTCATATTTAGTGAAGTTAGAGAATTTAAGATACAAATTAGTGTACAACCATTCATGATAGAGGTAAGCAAGGAAATCGAAACATTTAACGGTGATGGACCCCAGTTATTTCCGACTGAAATCAGACCATCACTTGCTGTCCGGATTCGTGTACAGATACCAAACTTAAAATGGCTCGGTGACTCCTCATGGAGGCCGATTCGGAGGGGCGGAAGTGCTGATCACTGATCAGTGGTTTTAAAAGGTAACAGCTAATTGATATCTTCTGGTGGTATAAATAAGTGTGATTTTAAAACATTGCCCGCAAAAACCGTTCTTAATAAATTTCACTAACATGAAATACTGGCTTCTTCGCCGGTTTTCTACTTTAGAACATTTGGACATTAACGCACAACGACTGGTTTGAAGTTCATTTGCTTACTGATTGGTCAGTTTCTATGGTATCCTCACAAGCGCACATCTGTGCACGCGTTTACATTCTTACGCGCTTACAGCACAAAATCAACTACTGCGTTCTTTTTCCATTCACGAGGAAGTACGCGTCAATTACTCCGGACTTCACACGGAGAAATGCATTGTGCGCGTGAGAACTCGCTTTGAAAATGCGCCCCCGCTGACGTCTCGTCACAATGGAAATTTCTGTTACGCATGCATCATTGTGCACGCAGATAATCGAATAGAACTGTGCGCATGTCAAATGAACACTTCCGCCCCTCCGATTGAGCCTACGTGAGGAGTCAGTGCGTTTAACAGTCGAGGGATAGGAGTTTGATATCTACGTTTATAATATCTTTGCTCTGTGCCATCATATGCATTAGTTCTGGCAGGGAATCACTGAGGTCCTTAGAAAAAATTACGAGATCTGAGGGTCCTCTCTAAAATTTAAAAATTAATATTAGGAGTTTCAACAGGTCGACTACATGGTCTCTGAAACCGTTAGAGGGAAATCACTCTTTAATTAAGAATAGAATTAAGGCCGAATCTAAATACGGAGTAAACATTTTCAATTGGACAAAAATTGAGATCCTTCCCTATGCAATTTCACTCTTTGAATATCGAGTGTGTAACATCTGTTCATTTCTAAAAAATGGGCAACGGAGGACAAAATATAAGGTTCAGTTTGAAGACCATGGGACTGCATGTCCGGATTAACGATATGGGGGAGCCTACCTTGGCCCGAGGCCCTATATCTGTGACCACGATTTTAATGTTTATCAATGGAAGCAAAAGGCGTCAGTCAATCCGTCCATCGATGCGGGTCAATAAAGAAACTTCTAGATGGGAATCCTAAACCGAGCAAAAGCTCTTTTCACAACTTCACGGGCGCATAGAGGATTAAATGATCTTTACGGTGTCTGAATGATTTCGACATAGGCAATTTTTAGAATATGAGGCTCGGCCTGTTAGGTGCCATTTCGAGCGACCTGAGAGGCATTTAATTTCAATGTTTTCTACGGGCAAAGCAACGGTGGTCCTCCGTCCAGACAGTAAGTCTTATAAGGAGAGGGTCTCAAACTATTCGGGCCTGGGCCTTCCACAAGTGAAATACTCCCATACAGCTTAGCCATGTTGCACCCTTCCCTTTTAAAGTGACGTAGTTACTCCGAGGAGCAGAATTTCATAAGGAGTATAAATTTGGTCTTTACCCTTTGGGTCTTATCCAAAGTTCACAGAGTGTCCTGTGCTACAAATGTTTTGATTACACACCGGGTCTTGTATACCATTGCCCAGCAAAATCCTGAAATTGTGTCTGGGTGAGGTTGAGTTTGACACTGTTTAGGGAGGGGCTTAAGTAAGTTAGTAAGGAGAATTGGCAGGAGTTCTGGCAGAATTACTATCCCCAGATTAGTTTCAAGAGTAGGTGGTCCGGGTGTATGGTGGTGCTAAAGACAATCTTGATGCCGATCTTGATTTAAAAGGCCCAATTCTCGCATCAAAAACAGTTCCAATTCTCCCTACCTTCTTACTTAAGCCCCTCCCACAACTGTTTAAAATTCATCCTCATCCAGACACAATCTCAGTTTATTGCTCCAGGGTGAGTATAAAAAAATAATGTGTACAATCAAACCACTGTCAGTAAAGTTAATGCTGTGAAATATAAGCTTTGGTACTCTGCATTGTTTGAATTAACTGTCCATGCATCAAAGAACTGAGCGAAGTGAAAATTTTGGTACACCCTTTAAGAGTCGTAGTTTTTTGGGGAGGTGGGGAGGATTGGTCCTTAAAGATTCGGTGTGGCATTCTTTTCACAAACGAACGTATTTATAAGTATGGAATGACCTCTTCACCATTATGTTCTCCTTGTAAGTTGGAAGAGGAAACGATGCACCACCTTTTCATTTACTCTCCAATCATTCACAAATTTTGGTCCAACTCCACAGTTACATCAAAAGTTGGTACCATTACTTTGTTTCGTGCTGGGACGAAGCCACTCTACTGGGTCTTGATTTACCAAAGAAAAACTGTGAAGGTATGTTAATAAGTTTTCTACTGAATGTTCACAAAAAAGTAATCTGAAATGCCAGCGTAGCTATTTTGAAAACGATGTCAGCCATTGTAGTATTGCTATACCAATGCATTTTCATAATAGCGTGGAAAAAAAAACTTAACCTCATTTTCCATCACTGTAAAAAGGTTAGGAAACTCCAAAAATTTGGGGGTATATTTGACAAAGGTGAAATTTCAGCAATCCTCATCGGTCATGAAGATTGTAGTTATATGTATATATTTGACAAGTTATGTTCGATCTAGTTACCTTCCTACAAATTCATTTTTACACGTTGTTGTCATCCTTAACCTTTTCACACCTTACTTGATGTCTGACAGGGCTATAAAACGTGGTTTATCAGGCTCACTCTCTCATATTTGTGTTTGTGCAGTGATGAATGATGTATTGATTTGCAGAATCTCCGTGGTGATGTTCAATTTGTTCAGTAATGTTTAAATAGTAAACTTGATTTTAACGGATGGGCCAGTGGGCTCGCCTTCCAATAAAAGAGAGAGAGAAAAAAAAAACACCGGGATGAGAAAATTTGGCTTTTAAGAAGGACAAGATCACCCCCTGTGGCCACACGATGCACTGTCTTCTAAATGTTTCCCTGACTTCACAAACCTCACCCCTTTTTGACTGCCGCGAAAAAAATTGTAGAGTATACCTTCTTAAAACAGCTGAGAAAACTAAGGACATGCTAAATTGTTGAGGAAGAAAATTCCTTAAACGGCCAAACCTCTCACCCCAAACTACAATTTTGGTACCCGGGTACCGAAATTCTCAATTGGCTCAACTCTTTGATTGGCAGCTAATTCAAACAATGCAGAGCACCAAAGCTTATATTACACAGCATAAGCGGTACTGAGATTGTTTTGATTATATAAATGGAGTTTTTCTATACTCACCTTGTAGCAATAAACTGAGATTGTATCGGGATGAAGATGAATTTCAGACAATTGTGGGAGGGGCTTCAGTAGGAAGGTTAGGAGAATTGATACTGTTTGGGGTGGGAGAACTGAGCCTTTAAGTTTGAGCAAATCATTATGATTTTTCCCAGTTATTGCTTGAAAGTCGCCCTCTAATTTAAAACATGAACTATTGTTTCTCCAACGCATATTTTTTGCTCAACTGTTCTCACAGTTTGTGTAACATTGGGATGCGGATTGATTTCTTTTTCGCTTTCAGCTCGTCGCTAAAGAGGCTGCCGCTACGCAGGCTAATATATAGCTAGCTACAAAGAAGCCAATAACCGTCGTGATAAATATTGGTTTTTGCCTGACAGCGTACAAACGTAGCTAACAAATTATGACGTCTCATGAAAACACTGTAATTTCCTTGTATTTAATCATCACATTGTACATTCTTATACGGAATACATCATTCGTTGAAAAATCTGAACACAAAAATCAGGACTGTAGCCTGGGCAAAAGCGTCGTGGGGAGAGGGGGCAATTCAGCACTGCCTACGTATGGCGCCACTTTCACTAGGCACGACGTATACGTACATCTTATTGGTCTTCTCGGGGGGGGGGGGGCGTTATCCCTGTCGGCTGACAGCTGCGACCCTGCAAAGTCTCTGCAATCATGGCGTGAGAATTTATCCAACGGGGCCAATCTCTCCGACGGAAATCGATGGTAAGGGGTTGGGAGGTGGGCAACGGGAACCGTTACTGGTTGCGGAAAGAATGGTGACGTGAAAGGTTTCCAGAATGAAATTATGCGATTGCGTTTTAGAAAAATAAAATTTTTGACTGTGTAGTGAAGTGCAACGTGCAGTCAAGTTGCAATGCTAGTTGCACCAAGGGAGACTGACCACGATAGGATCGCCAACTCTTCCCATATCTTGTTTTACCATTTATTTATAATTTATGTGCGCTTATATATTCAGTGATATCTCTAAGAACTACGGTTTATGACGAGAGTATATAATATACTACTTTATTTTGAGCTAAGTCTTTAAATACAAGTACTACACCACTGTGAGTTATCAATGTAAATTTGAAGATCAAAAATAAAGAGATAAAAGATGAAGCGGTCTTTCAGTTTTCAGAAACAATAATTTTTGTGTGAATCACTGGTAATAGAACATTTCTGATTTTTTTTTCGGGTAAAACAGTCAACACAAAATGATATACCAGATAGCCTCCACCACCACAGTTTAACCGATTACTACGCTGGGCTATGCGATTACAGATCACCGTTTTTGTTGTACTAAAGTCAATTTACAAATGTGGTGCAAACACGGACTTCCTATACATGGACAGAGCTTACTGGACGGTAGACTGTCGGTACTGTACATTTGAGAAAAAGCGCATCACGGCGGCTGTCTGCTATGGTTTTGTGTTAGTTAAAGTTTGGACTTGCTCAAGTAAATCAACAGATTTTGCAATTTTGCAAGAAAGTTAAAATATTTTCGAAATAATGCAAGGTAAAGTCAAAATCACTGCATTTTTTGCAGGAATATGATATTGTTTTCCATTCAAGTTTAAATTTTGGTGAAAATATTACAGATCCTTCGTCAAATTGTACAAATTATAGCTTCACGGCGGCCTTCTTGGTGCGACTTTATTTCGAATGGCGACAACTTACCGATAGGACCTACGAGTTACATGCTCTGTCCATGTATATAGGAAGTCCGTGGGTGCATGCAAATATAAAGTTGTGAAAAAATAGTTTAAAAAAACTCTGATTGCCGCTTTAATGCTACAGTCACACGGTCAAATACGTATGCTGCGGATTTTTTATTTTTTTTATCCGCAGAAAATCACTTAAAAACTGCGCAGAAACGTTAAATTAGCCATGAAATACGGATAATTGCGGATTAATTACGGATAAATACGGACATTTACGCAAAATGAAAAACAATTGCCGGAGGTGGCATCTAATTTTTACAGATGTTGCGGATAGTAACAGATGACTTACGGAGACTCGCAGAGACTTACGGAGCGATACGGAGACTTACGGAAAGATGCGGTTCACTTTCGCGTCCGCATTTTCTGATGTTCATCAGCAGCAGACCCGACGCCATTTCAGTCGCATTTGAGATGCCTTGAGGACATGTTCTGCTCTGTGTATTAAATATCTCTATATTGTGCAGGACTGTCTACCAGATGGCTGGTAAGTCAGGAAAAGCTCCGCCCAAGAGGGTTCAAGAAGAAGACAGTTCTGATGGTGAAAGTCCCTCAGGGACACCAGAGTACATACCACCCCCACCTAGTCCACCAAGGGGAAATGGCACAGGAAGAGGACGTGAAAGGGGACGCGGTAGACGTAAACGTGGTAGTGCCAGGAGAGAGCACAGTCTGCACCCATACCAAGCACCCGCATGGACTCTGGATTTGATTCTGGTGCTTTTGATACCTCAATGTTAGACAATCCAATATAAGGGAACACTCTAGCACAGTCACCAGACACCTCGGCACAGTCCCAGGATTTTTTTCTAAGCTACTAGAGGTACTTCAAAGGATAAGTAAATACTGTTTACAGTGCTATAGACCTTTTTTTGTGAATTACATGTTATTAATGACGGATATATATGCGAAATACAATAATTTGCCAACATTCCAATGAATGTAAAACATAAAATGATCATATGTATTCATAAAATCTGCATGTTTCCTTTTTATAAATGTAAATATAGTTGTTGATTAAAAAGTTCGTGAACATATGAAATAAATGGTCTCCATACATGTATCTTTTTTATACGTAGTTGTTGTTTAAAAGAATTTGAGCATATGAAATAATTGATAAAATCATCCGGACCCCCAAGAGCCCCCCCCCTCAAAAAAATAAGTTAATCACTATTGTTACTTCATGGTCTGAGTAAATAGGTTCCCCCAAAAGAAAAGCATGTATATCCCAATTGAAACTTCCACTTATTAATTAAAAAGGTAACTCCCACCTACACAAAAACCTTTTGAAACTTGACTGGTTAAGTAGTAGCCTAAAGTGCGGTCTCATTAGGTGGACACGAAGAATAAACATTACTTTCAAAAGGGGTGAACTTGAAAAATTCCCAACGAAAACATTTCAAAAATACCAATTTTTGGAATCAAGGAAACACAATTTGTAAAATTTTTTTTTTTGCCAAAATATATCATTGTTATTCAGGTTAGGTAAAAATTGCAATTTTGGTCATTTTAAATTTTCAAAAAGCCCTACAAGAAATTGATACAGTTTTAGGCATCTAACGGTCACCAGATTCTTCTGTGAGTATGTGGGTGGTTGGTTTGATCAACTCAGGCAGTGGCCATGCCTTCCTGCCATGGTACGGAACCTGGTGCCCCATTGTAGTAGTGTTTCAAATAGAGTCGCTGTCCCTTGGCATATCTGGTGGTCTGGTTGCCAGCAAGTCCTTCCTCCATGTCATCTAAGACTGCACTTTCTCTCCATGATCCTGGAATCAAGTTGTGACCATCATCCTCACGGTCTAGCAGGACATTCTGATCTGCGGGTGCATGGACTCTCAGCAAGTTGTGCATGCAAAGGGCTGCCAAAACATCGCACTCAATTGTCTAAGGAACTTGTTGGAATGGAGTAAGGAGGCAACGGAACCTATTGGCAAGTATCCCGAAGGCATTTTCCACACATCTCCGAGCTCGTAACAATCGTTAGTTAAAGATGCGCTACTGTAAGTCAAGGGGCCTTGCAGAGAATGGATTCATCATATAAGTCCTCAGCCCAAATGCGTTGTCACCAATACTGAAGTATGGTATGTCCCTGTCATCACCACATCACCAGGAGGAATCCCGAGAGCATCTTGGGTAATGGCATCTTTCAGAGTGGATCTATTCCAGAGCTGCGCATCTGATAAAGCACCCGGTGCACCCACTTGAACTCGGCGAAACTTGTAGTCACCACCAACCTGGGCAAACAAGACAATGGAGTTATAGCCTTTATAGTTGAAGTAGGTAGAACCACAATTGGCTCGAGCGTTGATTCTTGCGTGCTTGCCATCAAGGGCCCCTAGAACGTGGTGAAATTTCCATCTGATTGAAAATTGGTCTGGAATAGCCTTCCAACTCTCTGCTGTGTTTGGGTTCTGGATGCCTCCTCACCATACACCTCATAGATGGCCTGGCACACATCAAGCACTAGGAGAGAAATAGTATTGTGCGACACATAGAATAAATACGTCAGGGAATGGTACGAGTCGCCTGTTGCCATATACCTCAAGGTGATTGCAACCTTAAGTCCCACAGGCAGAGCCTCTCTGTACCACGTGTTTTGTTTCTGGAGTCTCGGGGTGACACGTTGAACATAACCGGAGTCAACCTAGTAAAGTTCTTGAAGCGGCATTGAAGGGCACGGATCCGTAATGTCCATACTCATGCGTAATTAACCGTACAACATCCGTAATTACACGTAACTCATTCGTAAGGAACGGTAAATGCATTCATAGGTGTCCGCATCTCACCTCCAAAATTGATCCGTAGTTGCCGACTGCGGAAGATATACGGATAGTTTACGGAGAGTTACGTATGATACGGATAATTACGGATGCATTGCGGATCTTTTACGGATTTTTTATCCGCAGGAAATTAAAAAAAATATTTTGAGATTTTCAAAATATTTCGGCGGATCCTGGCGGATGCTGCGGATTTATTACGGATCCATTACGGATAGATACGGATTCTGCAGGTTTTTTACGGACAAAAATCCGTAGCGTCAGCAAAGATCCGTATTTGACCGTGTGACTGTAGCATAAGATAGACATAAAAATACACATAATTACAATAACTTTGATTTTAACAGTAAAAACTGAAAAATTGAGTATTGTCATGGACGCCTTGACGTCACCGGATTAAACAGCGTCCCCGGATGATGACGGCGATCCACGGATTTTTTCGTTCTCATCGAAAACAACGTGGGCGTATTTTTCGTAATCTTTATTCGGTGGCACTGACTGTCCGTAAATACTTCCTGGTCGGTAGACATCGGCTTTGTACTTCCCTTCCCCCTTATAATATATATGGTAAATACGAACCATAGACGTGGCTATCAAGAGAAGCATTACCCCTACAGAGCTACCATATATTATAATATATATGACTTTTGTGTGCAGAGGCGTGTCCGATTGAAACACGGATCCGATTAAAAGGCTTTTGTCAGACTTAGGAGAAGAGGTTGTTACATCCGTTGTAAAAAGATATCGATTTGATGTTGGAGCGATCATTGCATTTGGTGGCCAACGACGGCCCGGTTTCGATGTAGATTTCATAGGTTTGTCTGTTGTGGGTTTGTCTCTTGTAGGCCTCATGCTAAAATTCATCAGTTCTATTGAGGAAGCATGCACTTGCAGGATCACCTTAACGATACACGGTTCCACATTAGGCGCCATTGGTAAGGAGCAAGTGTATGAACAGTTGTTCAGTGACATAGAAGCGATCGATCCCTGACCTACATGAGAACCAGGGAGAGTAAAAAAATTAAAGGTGCTTATTATGAAATTCCAACTTATTTCGAAGATAAGACTTACAAATATCGGAAACTAATACACTACTTAAAAGAAGGGTTGAAGGCCAAATCAAGTTTTGATTTGTTAGAGAGGTTTTTATTCTAAGCATTTTGGTACAATTTGCATTGAAATCCGATGTGTGGTTCTCAAGACATGAGTAAATTTGTCGCATTTTTTGAAATTGAATATGTTTATGAACTAAATTGGCAAGCTTTATTTCGTTTAAATGAATGATGTTTTTGTATAAAGTGAACAAATCCTAGCACGTTCAACTATGTAACAAAAACACGTTCAGTTTAAACGGCATAAGTCAAACATTTTTTGCAGGTTGCATGGTCAAGTGGTAAGAGCATCCGACTTGTAGCAGGGAGTCTGGAGTCTGACTCTTCGCCGGGTCACAGTGAGGACTATACTGCCATTGTGTATGGTACTCGGTTTAACCAACAAAGTAGGGAAATAAGCCAGCGACCCACAACTAGGTTAAGGCCATGCATCCGTGACCGGTCCGACTTAAAATAATTGGTTAGAAAATGACCCGTAAAATCTCAATAACAAGAGGGCAATCCACGGAGTTGCATATCTCATGGCTAATGCCCAAGTTGGTTACAGATCAGAACTTGAACTATTTATGTACTAGAAGTTTTATCTGTGCTGTTTTTATGCTACAGTAGAATGTCATTGACAAAAATTACCATACTAAAACTCCATGCCACAATCCTTTGAAATTCCTATTTGAAGTCCAAGGGAAGCGATTTTTTTTCGTTATGGAAGTTTTTTTTTTTTATTAAGATAGCGAGGGGAAAGAATATGGCACCGAATAATCAAGTTCTTGGAACTATAGGCGCACCCCTTATTCCAAAAAATTTAAATTGGATATTTAAATTCTGACACCCGATTATAGAAGAACTGGAGAAATAGGCTACCCAATCTTTGTAACGCTTGCCCTTTTAATCCAGCAGGCCTATCTAAAATTTTGGAACAAATTTATTTTTTAAGATGCTGTTATCCCCTTGCAACACTATGAAAAAACAACGAACTTGGCTGTTACACTAAACTGATACGGATATGGAGGCAACGATTATAAAAGTAAGACG
The DNA here is from genome assembly GCA_037179385.1 of Holothuria scabra. Taxonomy (NCBI): domain Eukaryota; kingdom Metazoa; phylum Echinodermata; class Holothuroidea; order Aspidochirotida; family Holothuriidae; genus Holothuria; species Holothuria scabra. The sequence continues at coordinate 34,510,103 of CM074197.1, forward strand.
CTTTCGGGACGGTTTAGACAAACTTGTGCCTAATTGTTATTATTCAGGCGCTAGCTGGGCGTATTCTCCATTTTGACGCGACGGCAAACTTCATGTGTGTCGAGCTGATGTGCACATCAAGTGCGTCTCAATTAAAAAACTGGGCGTGTGGGCCATGTTGAACGCACGGCATTAGAAGATTTCCCGCCGACGCACAAACCTTTTCTGCGTACTGGCCTGTGGCGAATCCTAGCCAGTGGCAAGGAAATTGTCAAGTACATTTCTTTAGCGATGCTTCAAAACTGCCAAGTTTTAAGGGCACTAAAATGTAAGATAGGCCCTATGCCTAACCTAATGTTAGTTACCCACAGTTTTATATCTTGGGTTATAACTCAAGATTATGAATGGCATACGTCTAGCCATGTCTAAGCCCCAGACCTAGCCTACATACCGTTAACCAGCTTCAGATTTCAAGTCTAGCCCTAGGTTAGACTTTAACTTTCATACTACTAGGCCTAACAGTTACGCAACTTTGGATTGAAAACAACTGCCTTTTATAGACCTTATGAGAACACTCTAGATATAAGGGCTATCAAGTGAAGTGCGCGCAGGAACTTAAAAATCTCACTGCAGCATACAAGTTAGTGAATAAAGAATTTGAGTTGTGAAGACGAGACTGCTACTACGAAGTACTAACCTGGGCCTGAGGCTCAGTTTAGCTTATTTAGGTCTATATTAATTGATGAAAAATAGGCTAGTTACAAAACATTAAAGTGGTAATGACACGGCCAAAGTAAGTTTCTCGGTAAGTTTGGGTACACCTTGACATAAAGTGAAAGATTTCCCAACTAAATTATGTCCATAAATACCGAATAACGACGTTTTGAATTCCCAATTACAGGCCAGGCTCAGCCAATTTGAAATTCGCAAGCGAAAAACGTATGTGAACGCGTCTCAAAATGGTGGCGTCATTGGAGGCACGGTCAGCAACACTGTACCAGAGAGCTCACAATCATCGAATCAGGTGCATGGTAACGCCTGTTTGCCCTTACATAGGCCTAATTGCAAACACCGGTGGTAGGGTAGCAGTGAGCGTGGCCACTGACTACATTGTGAACTGTGCATTGCACGGTTACTGCTTAGCATTCGCAATAGCATCTTCACCAAACAGCTCATACAGTAAAGACGCGCTCGTAGTGGGGACGCGCTTGTTGTGGTCTGTTCACACATGTTCATAGCTGTTCTTTATAGCGCCCGAACCGCGTCTTTCTTACACAAAAACAGAACTATTTTTACCCGCGCGCATATACACGCGAACATATTGGCCAATGATTTGCTCCGAATCCCCACCATGGCCCGCGCCTTCCGCTCTGTGTGTTGGACTCTGTAATGTGATGCAATTGTTTTCATGAGGTTGCTAAGATAAGATGACTTTACCGAACAATACATTAGTTCCACATCTAGATGCGCGCCGTAGGGCGGGGTTTGTGTCGCCAGTTGCGTCATAAAAGTCAGGTGAGCTGTTGCGGCATTTTTCGAAATTGAATTTCGAACGCAGTTTTCCTTCAGTCGAATATCATTTATGCCGAATTGTACGGGTTTTTAATGGGGTGTGAGATAATATTTGTAAAATTCTGTATCTAATCTTGCAATACACAAAAGTTTTTGTGGCCATGTCATGCCCACTTTAACCTTTGACAATCGGTAACGTGAACTATGTTGGTTCCCATGACAACCACACATATCGGTACAACTTATCATGCCTAGGCTATTACACTTAAACTTTCAGATTTGTGGGATGCTTCCGTCAAGAGTTAAAGTGAATACAAAAAAGAATTTGACCCCCTGTCACGTGATCTTTGACCTTGGTTGCCATGGAAACTACATATTTTGGTAGAACTAGTCTACCCTATTATGCTTGTGAAGTTTCATGTAAAATGAAGGTTTTCTTTTGAAGTTTTAGTACAAAATAGTAAAAAAAAGTGTTTTTTGCCAAATGTGACCTTTGACCTCTGACCTTTGACCTTTACTTCTGAGGATCTGGGAGACATAAGTTCCCACCCTGGGGTACCCACCTACCAATTTTGAAGAGAATCGGTCCATTCCACTAGGAGGAGTTTGAAAGACAAAAAGGTTGTTTTACGAACAAATTGTCAATTGAAAATTTTTGCTCCACTCTACCATTTGACCTTTGCCCTCTGTTGCCATGGCAACCACATATTTTTGTAGGTCTAGTTGCAATCATCATATGTGTGAAGTTTCGTGTCAACAGGACCTTTTGTTTTGGAAATATAGCAGAAAAGGTGATTTCACTGAATTTGACCTTTGACCTGTAACCTTTGACCTTCACTTCCGGTTTATTAAAATGCAATTGTTCCACATAAGGTACCATCTCACCAAATTTCAAGAAAATCGGCCCAGCCGTTTACAAGATATAAGGAAAACAAAATTGGACACACACACACACACGCACACACACACACACAAACACACACACTCACCCACCAACACACACACACACACACACACACGGACAGGTTTTGACCCCTCTCTCAGCCCTGGACCTTCAGTCACCCGGGGTACCTCACCATGGGTTATACCTCGAGACTAGTAACCTGGGAAAATTTACCATTGCCATTACAGTCATTGCAATTTGAGCTGGCATTGCCATATATAGCCCCATAGGCAAAGTGACTACAATATCTCATCCTCCTCACGGAGCGATGAGATAAAAATGACTGAATGACAGACCGACCGAACGACTTACTGCAAATAATCCCAAGCTCCATAATAAGCAGGCAAGAATCATCCCCAAATCATAATAAGCAGTACACAACTTTTTGTGAAACAAGTAGACGAAAGGAATGAGAAGATATCTCTAATACTTTTTATCTCATCGCTCCGTGAGGAGGATGAGATATTGTAGTCACTTTGCCTATGGGGCTATATATGGCAATGCCAGCTAAAATCGCAATGGTTGCCATAGGTAACAGTAAATTTTCCCAGGTTACTAGTCTCGAGGTCTAACCCATGGTGAGATACCCCGGGGTGACTGAAGGTCCATGGCTGAGAGAGGGGTCAAAACCTGTCCGTGTGTATGTGTGCGTGCGTTTCTGGGGTCAATCGGGGATACACGCATGAAAATTACAGTAGAACTGGGGATACCCCGCGAAACGGGGATATCCCCGGTTTTAGAAAGTCCAAAATAATGCAAAGTGGGGTGTCAGATAAGTGCCTGTAGCTTTACAGTTTGATCTGAGGTATATCCACGTTTCCATGTTTTTTGTTTGAATTTGTGTGAAAATGTGTGTGTAGATTTTTCAGGATCCCCATTCACCTTGATTATGACCTGTGATTATCCCCAGTTGACTAGGAAAAACAGAATATCCCCACTTGACTGGTATAATGAGCATGTCCCCGATAGGCGCCAGAAACGCGTATAGGTGTGTGTTGGTGGGTGTGTGTGTGTGTGTCCAATTTTGTTTTCCTAATATCTTGTAAACGGCTGGGCCGATTTTCTTCAAACTTGGTAGGATGGTACCTTAGGTGGAACAATTGCATTTTAATACAAAACCGGAAGTGACGGTCAAAGGTTACGGGTCAAAGGTCAAATTTAGTGAAATCGACATTTTCTGCTATATTTCCAAAAGTAAAAGTCCTCCTGACACGAAACTTCACACATATGATGATTGCATCTAGACTTACGAAAATATGTGGTTGCCATAGCAACAGATGTCAAAGGTCAAATGGTAGAATGGAACAAAAAAATTTTCAAGTGATAATTTGTTCGTAAAACAACCTTTTTGTCTTTTAAACTCCTACTAGTGGGCTGGACCGATTCTTTTCAAAATTGGTAGGTGGGCACCCCAGGGTGGGAACTTATGTCTCCCAGACCCTCGGAAGTAAAGGTCAAAGATGAGAGGTCAAAGGTCACATTTTGCAAAAAACACTTTTATTTACTATTTTGTACTAAAACTTCAAAAGAAAACTTTCATTTCACATGAAACTTCACAAGTATAATAGGGTTGACTAGTTCTAACAAATTATGTAGTTCCCATGGCAACCAAGGTCAAAGGTCACTTGACAGGGGGTCAAATACTTTTTTTGTATTCACTTACACTCTTGACGGAAGCATCCCACAAATCTGAAAGTTTAAGTGTAATAGCCTAGGCATGATAAGTTGTACCGATATGTGTGGTTGCCATGGCAACCAAGGATATAGTTCGCCTTACAGATTGTCAAAGGTTAAAGAGGACGTGACACGGCCATGAAAACTTTTGTGTATTGCAAGATTTGATACAGAATTGTACAAATATCATCTCACACACCATTAAAAGCCCGACAATTCGGCATAAATGATATTCGAAGGAAAACTGCGTTCGAAATTCAATTTTGAAAAATGCCGCAACAGCTCACCGGTCCCTGACTTTTATGACGCAATTGGCGACACAAACCCCGCCCTACGGCGCGCATCTTGATGTGGAACTAATGTAACGCTCGGTAAAGTTATCTTATCCTGGCAACCTTATGAAAACGATTGCATCACAATAAAGAGTCCAACATACAGAGCGCGCGAAAGGCGGGGACCATGGTGGGGATTCGGAGCAAATCATTGGCCAATATGTTCGTGTGCATATGCGAGCGGGTGAAAAAATAGTTCTGTTTTTGTGCAAGAAAGACGCGGTTCGGGCGCGATAAAGAACAGCTATGAACATGTATGGACAGACCACAACAAGCGCATGCCCACTACGAGCGCGTCTTTACTGTATGAGCTGTTTGGTGAAGATGCTATTGCAAATACTAAGCAGTAACCGCGCAATGCACAATTCACAATGTCAGTGGCCACGCTCACTCCATGCTATTGTAGCACCGGTGTTTGCAAATATGTATGCGCTAACACGCGTTACCATGCACATGATTCGATGATTGTTAGCTCTCTGGTACAGTGTTGCTAACCGTGCCTCCAATGACGTCACCATTTTTGAGACGCGTTCACATACGTTTTTTTTTTGCATTAGTTCGAATTTCAAATGGGCCGAGCCTGGCCTGTAATTGGGAATTCAAAACGTCGTATGTCGGTATTTATGGACATAATTTAGTAGGGAAATCATTCACTTTATGTCAAGGTGTACCCAAAGAACAGTTACCGAGGAACTTACTTTAGAAGATTTTCGGCCGACGCATTAATCTTTTCTGCGTACTGGCCTGTGGCGAATCCTAGCCCGTGGCAAGGAATAACCCAAGATATGAAACTGTGGGTGACTAACATTAGGTTAGGCATAGGGCCTACCTATCTTACATATTAGTGCCCTAAAAACTTGGCGGTTTTGAAGCATCGCCAAAAAAACGTAGCCTGCGTGACAATTTCCTTGCCACGGGCTAGGATTCGCCACAGGCCAGTACGCAGAAAAGGTTTGTGCGTCGGCCGGAAATCTTCTAACGCCACGCGTTCAACATGGCGCACACGCCCAGTTTTTTAATTGAGACGCCTTTGATGCGCATATCAGCTCCAGGGCACACGTGAAGTTTGCTGTCGCGTCAAAATGGAGAATACGCTCATACAGCTAGTGCCTGAATAATAACAATTACGCACTTGTCTAAAGCGTCCCCGAAAGCGTCTTACTTTTTTAATCGTTGCGTCCATATCCGTATCAGTTAAGTGTAACAGTCAAGCTAGTTTTCTTTAGAGTGTTGCAAGGGCATACCAACATCTTAAAAATAAATTTGTTCCAAAATCTTAGATAGGCCTACTGGATTAAAAGGGCAACCGTTACAAAGATTGGGTAGCCTATTTCTCCAGTTCTTTTGTAATCCGGTGCCAGAATTTAAATATCCAAATTATGTTTTTTGTTTTTGAATAAGGGGTGCGCCTATAGTGCCAAGAACTTGATTGGTCTGTGCCATATTTTTTATCAAAAAAAAAAAAAAAAAACTTCCGTCCCTTGGAACGAAAAAAAAATGGAAAAAATGGAACGAAATTGAATGGAATTCAAATAGGAATTTCAAGGGATTGTGGCATGCAGCTTTAGTATGGTAATTTTTGTCAATGAAATTCTACTGTAGCATAAAAACAGCACAGATAAAACTTCTAGCACATAAATAGTTCAAGTTCTGTAACCAACTGCGCACATGTTAGCGATGAGATATGCAACTCCGTGGATTGCCCTCTTGTTTCAATTGTAAGATGCACCCTCTCATTCCGGTAAGTAACGGGTCAAATGTGCCCGAGTCATGTTAGGCGGAGTAGTGACCCAAATTTCTCCAAATATTTTGTCAAAGTGCTATTCTACAGTTCTAAGTGCATGCATATGCATTGGTGTGTCACTGTATATGCTACCAGAAATGCTTGCTTGTCAAAGTCTACTTAAGTGTCAGTCCATTGTGTGACGGAGGGGTGCGTCAATGCACAAAAATGTTCAATGTTCTTAATGGAAGTTGGCCTACTTTCCCCTGGAATGAAATGGTGCTTCTTACAATTTATAAATGCATAAATTGAAGGCCAACCGTCAGAAAGACCAATAATTTGCATGAATCCACCTACCAGTGCAGTTAGAAGCTAGTTTTGCACCATGCTGACATTTTATGCTGAAGCTGTTAAATTCGTCTATCTCAACCACGTGTGTTCGATTAAAACTTCTCAGGTAGCTACCATTGTAAACCTGAAATTAAAGTACAGATGACGTAATCATAGGTTTTCACAGCAGAGTAATGTCTTTTTTGACGTAAACACCATGAAAGGGTGGTGGTGGGTGAGTCACGGGCGGAACGACCACAGAGACTAGGTGGGTTGATCATTGGAGATTGGCTAAGGAGACTAAAGGGAGGGCGGGTCACTGGCGGAAGACCATGAGGCCGTGGGACTTTGAGGTGGTCGGGTCATATGCGAGTCTGACCACAGAGAACTAGAAGTAGGTGGGTCATGCGCCCACCACACCAGGGATATGCAGAGGTTGATTGGTTATGGGGGGGGGGGGGCTGGCTAGGTAAACCCAAGGATGAGTGGGTAATGGGTGGGCCGACCTGGGAGACCTTTTTAATTTTATTGCTTGGCAGATGAAACTGCGTTTTTTCATCGTGACCGTCCAAACGGAAACTTAAAGTGTACCTCAAGTCTAAAATTTCAAAACTATGTATTACTGCGCATAAAAATGAATTCCTACAGTGCAACTCCCACCTTCACAGGACGCTCCTGAGCTGAGATATAAAATGTTGAAGTTCATTCACTCAATTAAAAGGAAACATTTTGCAATAATTTTTGATGCCATTGTTGTATTACTCAAATTACAGTCTTTGTATTTCTTCGTTTTTCTGAGAGTTACTGCAACTCCTGCATCATTACAGCACCCTCACACTTCTGGGGTGATGTAATTAATTAAGCCCTATCTGTGCAACATGTTACGTAAGCAAACAGGGGGTGCTCTCGGTCATAAAAATATTTTTAAAGTCAAAGGGAAACAAATCAGGTAATGTGAGTTGTTCAAAAACAAAGAATAGTTTAGCCCGCGGGCGGAAAAATTTTTTCGTCCAGGTCATCGCTACGAAAAAATCAATCTAAAGGGGGCTGCAGCCACAGAGACGATGTACCGGCTAGAAATAGCTACGCAATATGCATGCGGTTTTTTAAGTGAATAAAATTCAACATTTTAATATCTCAACAATGGCAATGACAATGGAAGCTGGATGGGTAAGATTCAATTTGCAACCTCTAAAATGTGTATTTTTCAAATTTTCTACTTAAGGTGTACTTTGAAGGCTTTTTAATATCACCCCAGACAAAAGTACATTTACAGTACTAAGTTAACCCCTGCTCTTCCTCCTATTTACACTCTTAAAATAAAGAAAGTGGAAATAAAAAAAGAGTGATCCTTGATGTCAATCGTTAAAAAGTAAATTGTCACTCTTCTTCGAGTGAATTTCCCTCTGTTTAGAGTGAGTTTCACTATTCTTGGAGTAAATGAATGAATGTGAACTACGGACTTCCTATACATGGACAGAGCACACTGCACGGTACATTGTCGCTACCGTACATGTGAGAAAAAGAGCACCAAGATGGCCGTCTGCTATGGTTTTGTATGAAAGCTTGGACTTGCTCAAGTATATCACCACATTTTGCAAGAAAGTTCAATTTTTTTCGAAATAATACAAGTTAACTTCACGTATTGCAGGAATATGATATTGTTTCCCATTCAAGTGTAACTTTGGTTAAAAATATAACAGTCGTCGTCAAATCAGACGATTTATAGGTTCACGGAGGCCACCTTGGTGCGCCTTTTTTTGTCCCAGTCGGTGGCGACCATCTACGGATACGACGTACACGATACATGCTCTGTCCATGTATGTAAGTCCGTGATGTGAACAAAATTATCTACCTAGTTTACTCCTAAAATTAAGACTGAACCAAATCAGCATGCGCTGAACTCTGATTGCTCAAGGTCATATTAATGCACAACTGTGAATAAATCTGACTAGAAACATAACAATGCAAATCGTTGTACAATCAGAGTGGAGCTATGCTATTTGAACAAATGTCAATCAAAATGGAGTCGTCAGATGCCATGATGTAGAACTACTTGGGTATCTCCTGGGTTTTCAGTGGCGTAACTTCCGAGTGATGGGGGAATTGGGGAGCCCGCATTGAATTTTCAGGGTCCCGCCAGCGACGCCGGTGGCGTTTGGACACAAAAAGAAAACAAACATATATAACAAAAAAGATAAAAAAAATAAAACAAAAATAAAGGAAATACATCATGAACTAAATATATGATCTTGTAGTACTCAGCTGATGTAGATCTGGAGAATATTGTCTGATCACTCTAGTCTATTTGAGTTAAAAGAAAGGCTTAAGGTAACATCAGGTTTGGATATGTTAGAGAGATACTTATTCTACCCATTAGTCGATGAAATTTGCATTAAAATGCAATGTGTGGAACTCAAGATATGAACAGATGAAGTTTACACATTTTCAACAGGAAGTGAACTTAGAGCAAGGACATATGACATCATATCATGACAACAATGGAGGGCCCTTTGTTTTTCTTTAAACTTCACAACCAATTTTCTCCTCAAAGATCCTATATTGTCAAAATGTGATTTCTCTGCATTCCCCACAGGAAGGTCTAATACCTCTAAGCCTTATGGTAAACTCACTGACAGTGTGGAAAACAAAGGGAAACAAAGCATACCTTGTCAAAGTGAGGAAGTGATATAACCTAGCTTTGCTGCCCTCAAGATCATTTTGGAAGAGTCTAGTGACTTCATTTACTAATAAGCCGAGAAAAATTGTCCGACTTGAATGGAAATTCACTACACTGGTTTCTCTTTCACATATAAAATTGATTTTTTGCTTAAACTTCCCTTTTAAATAAAGAACTATTCCGCAAGTCAGATTCGGACTTCTTGATGGAATCAACTTTCGATTTCTTCTATCGTGCAACAGCCTTAGGGGGAGGAAGCCATATTTTTGCAAGCAAGTTAAAGGTAAAGAGCAGCCCCCCCCCAAACTTATTTTGAAGAAAAATATAAATAACACAATTTCTATTCTTATTTCTCTTCAAAGTATCTTTCATTACATTTTATGACTTTACTATTGCATATTCAAGGTAAACCAAGCAGTTATTCCTGGTAAATTTCACATTTGAAGAGAAAACACATTGTTACATGACTCCCAGCAGCCAATCATGAAACTGGACGGTCTACTGCACTTCTTTGAGATGACTGCTCCTGCCCTTTAAATTCTGTTTAGCTTTCACTTCATTGCTGAAGCCATTGATCATGAAAGCTCTCTTTTTTAGACACTAATTTGGAAAGGTTTTTAGGTAATATAGCTCCCATAAAATAGGGGCCATATAGCTATCTGCACTGAAGTAGGCAGGTCTTTGTGTTGGACAGGTATCTGAAAACGAGCGTGTCATATGACTGTGCACAAATTGGTAATTAAAAGCCAATCTTCGGGTCAATGGCCGTTGAACGCAATCATATATCACATGCGCAGTAACAACTCTGAATAGGCTTATCGTCATCGTGAAGCCTTGATGAAACGTAATCGTAACATTTCCCTCATATCACATGACATAAGTTCATTGTCTTGATGTTAGTTGGGACGTTTTTCTCATTTTTAGGCTTTATTGGCCTGTAGTTTTTATTTTATAGTATTAACCTTATTGCCTGTTTCCATGTTACATGTAGGGCCTTATCCAAGGGCTGAAATTTCTGCTGGTTATTTATTGACTTCTATATATAATGAAACGACCCTCATAATGTGACAAGCTGTAATAAACTGTAGCTGAATACAAAAGTAAATTGCATAATTTGTCATAAACGTGATATTTCTTGTGTATCCAAGAGGTTTCCACGGAACGGTTGCGATAGCATTCAACATAACATTCACGGAGATTCCATTAAAGGGTTATTTTCAGGTGAAAATTTTCAAGCTCGAGCTTCATAGCATGTTTTGTTCAGAAGTTAGGAAATTTTAAAGAAAATATTCAAACCGCAGTAACCAGCACATCGCATTGTGGGAAAGATGTGATGTCATACCGGCAGATTAATTGGGAATGATTAACAAGAAATCCCAACTGACCAATAATATTAGCGCTAATCCCTAACCCTAATCCTAGGAAAGAATACAATCTAAACAATACAATGGCAACGTTCAATCAAGACGTTCCTCATTAAATAGTATGCAGCAGGATTAAATTAGCATTTTTGGTATTTTTGTTGACTCATGCAAATGAACTATGCAGACACTTTCAGTTTAACCCACGGACTTCCTATACATGGACAGAGCATAACGCAGGATATATTTTCAATACCGTGCGTGTTAGAAAAAGCGCACCAAGATGGCTGTCTGCTACTGTTTTGTGTGAAAGTTTGGACTTGCTCAAGTCGAGAAACAGATTTTGCAAGAAAGTTGAAACATTTTTGAAATATGGCAAGGTAAGGCCGAAATCACTTCACGTATTGCAGGAATATAATATTCTTCCCCATTCAAGTTAACGCTTGTTTTAAATATAACAGAGTCCTCGTCAAATCAGACGATTTATAGCTTCACGGCGGTCATCTTGGTGCGCCTTTTTTGTCCCAGTCGGTGGCGACCATCTACGGATACGACGTACACGTTACATGCTCTGTCCATGTATATAAGTCCGCGGTTAAACCTCAAACGAACATTAGGCCTATTTAAGTTTCACCGGTGTGAAATTTCGAGGTCAAATTAATTACTTTAATTTGAAAGAACAACTGACAAATTTTGGAAGTAATCTCCTGGTATTACATAACATTGTGTAACTTTGAAACAACTGGAAGTCTGTTTTTGACAAAGATAACCTTTATTTCAAAAGAAACATCTTGAATTATGAACACGCTAAAGGGGTAGGTGCAGAAAGGGCTGGGTGCGATAAAAATATTCTCTTTCATTTGAGACCCTATATAAAATTGACACCGGAATAACCATGGCCCGAAATTGGTTTTATAGGGGCAGGGTGGCTCAGGCGCGTAGCCAGAATTGTGTCATGGCGGGGAGGGGGCACGACACGAGGGGAAAGTCTAAGGATAAAGAGGAAAAGCCACTATTTTAGGTTTTTTTGGCATTGCAAGGTTGGGTTATGGGGGGGGGGGGTTTAACCCTCACCCCGTGGCTACGCCACTGGGATGGATGCAAACTACTGAGCACTGGACCTGAACACTGTCCGTTGAATTAACTTGCATGGTTGTTAAGAACATAGCAGCATTTTTTAAAACCTCCCCCCAAATATTTTACCATTTCGGGAAAAGTTGGTGCAAGACTCCAGTTTGAAGTCGGGATGCATTTTTTTCTCATGCTAGCCGAACGTGTCACTCAGATCTTTATTATCATTTTTATTTTCCATGAAATATTTACTTCTTTCTGAGTTTTTTGTTCTTTCGAGCCAAGATATGGAAGTATTTAAATAATCGGCCATTTCGGGCATTGTGTTACACACAATTTTTTTTTAAGCGAGAGGCTTCCCAAATGTGTCGCGATTTTTTTATCTTTTGGATTTGTTGTAAATATTTTACCCTGACTATGGCATTTTCTATTGTCGTGCTTGAAAAAAATTGGATATACGACCATTTCGGGCATTATGAAGTATTATATTGTGAAGTAAATGTTACGAATTATAGCTTTTTTCGGTGCCTGAACGTTTATAGAATTTATTAGAATCTTGTTAATTTGTCATGAAAAATTTACCGCCAGTACGACGTTTCTTTTCCGCTTTCGGGCATATTTCTTTAAGATTTCGGGGACGCTTAGGAATTTCATAAAAGTTATTCCATTCTGAAAAGTCAAGTGACTTTCCAAATTTTTTTCCAACTTCCTGCCCAAATTTTAGATTTTTCGGAAATTCGGGGAAGGGTAGTCTGTCCTGTCCCCGCCTCGCTCGTCAATACCAAAGAAAGTGTAACTTAACATTTTGCTTTTCGGTGCGGGAGACACGTGGGTCGAACATTCAATGTAAAATTCATTTAGGTCGCATGAACCCTTGCAAGATCTGGAGGGTGGCTTAGTATAGGACTTTCAAAGTAATGATGAGAATTTCGTTGCCTCCTTTATTTCCACTCCAGATCCGTGAGGGGATCGTGGCGAATCCTTGAACCCCGTTCAGAGCAGACGGACTTGTGTCTGACACGCCCATATCTTTAACACACATACTAAAATCACCCAGTAAAAGTTCCTGAATCGTTCAATAAAAATAGTACATGCGGCAGACGAGATCAGTAAATAACCACATTCCTCGTGGTGGCCAATGGTTGTCCACACCATAGGCCTGTAAATAGAATAAACACAGACGAGCATTGAATCCTCACCCCCCAGTTAAGGTCGTCTTACATTTTAAGAAGAATGTTCGGCAAGCTTGACATAGGATTATTTAGACCTGACACATAGGACCAATAGCTTATAGTTAAACCTATCAAAACCCGTCTTACTCAATTTCATAGGCCAATTTATTTTTGTGACGGACGGTATGCCTTTATATCTCTCAGTAAATGGCAGTGCTTTAGTCGAGTCCGGAGAGTCGAAGTCATGAGTCCGGCGATTTTCGACTTTCAAGGCCTCGAGTCCCTGTAGTCTACTTTCTCAATGGGTTGGTGGGGAAAAAGTTAATCTCTCTGAAATCACGAGTCCTAGTCCGGACTCGACTACAGCCCTGGTAAATAGAATTAAGATGATGCCATTATTACTCACTGTTTTGATATTACCCACGTTCATTTCAAGTTGACAAACAGCCGTCAAATCGTAGCATCGATAAAATGCCCGATGGGGTCTTTGACAGACACAGTCATAGCTGCTAATCTGGTCGTAAGCAAGATTATAAAGATAAAAAATACTCCTGCTCTTATTGTCATTTGCGATGACACAGTGATTCTCATTACAATCCGAAGCAGTCCTCTTCTCTCGGAGGCTGTTGTACCACACACCGTCATAACACTTTGGAATTTTTTCCGTTTCCTCTAAGTCACAACTTAAAATCACCGTTTCTCCAAAAACGCCAGTGATCTTCTCCTGCGGGTTATGGTGCACTGGACATTCTCCGAGGGCGTACCTCGAAACGATCCAACTGTATACAACGATTACTAGCAAAATGTTTTTCAACATTTTAGTTCCTTTTCAGAACCAAATCTGGCATTTAATTTGTATATATATTTGTCTGTGACTAACAGTGGACTGTAACATACTATGTCCATATGTAGAACGCTCATTTAGCTATGATCAGAAAGTTCTTCCCTTCCCGTGATAAACCAGTTTTTTAACAGTAGTCTGATACTATGTACGAACAGTCATAACACTATGGCATCTAGTTATATTGGGAAAGTTGTGTAATCCATGGCTGGGTACTATTTGAACCGTTGAATTTGACTTGACAGTTCCTAGAACCTCATTTTTAATTAAGTCTACATAATTAAGAACAACACGAACGAACACACATGGCTCAGTTGTGATCCGCGAAATTGAACCTCGGCGGTTTCATCAATCATTCTCGCTTGATGCACTTTTGTGTACAGTAGTATGCAACGGTAGCCTTCTGGAACGTATACTTCATCAAGAATTGAAAGGCTGCGATATGCTTTTCCCCAGGTTGGGAATGACTAAATCATGCCAGTGGACCAATCAGTATCTTTAAAAACTGCCACACTCCTTAACACCAAATGACAGGTTTCATGTTTTTTTTGACGTCGAAGTATGAAATATTCCTCACTGACCTAACCACGAACTAAGTATACAACGCTAAGTATGATCTTGAAACAAAGTAAAAAATCTTAAAAGTTGATAGAGCCGTTCCTATCACGAGAAATAAATATTAGCTTGGCAAGCTGCTTTTTTTAATCGTCGCAGTGTGCATGAACTTGGTCATATTTGGGATTTCATTTCGTGATGAAATGAAAATGATAGACAAAAGTTAAAAATGATGTGAAGATTGCTGATCTCGTCCTACAGATGTGGTCAAGAGCTGTTAGGTATATAGACGCCACCTGGAGTGGGCGGGCCATGGTAAGTTGAGTTTGCCCCGTCAGGAGGCTTCAAAAGACAGAAATATGGCACACGTTACTTCCTTCTGCGAACTAGGCTCATGAGCTGAGCTTTTGCATCCGAGTCCTGAAATTCCTCTCAACTATGTCGGATTAAGGAGAAACGATAATCGTTTTCATCGTTCGTTATACCTGCATGAGAGGACTCAAAGCATGATTTCGACTATTAGCATCACACTTCGACTTTAGCCAGCCGTCAAAGAATGCGAAAGAGACCCCATATATATCTAGGGGAATGAGGGCCACCATTTATTGGAGCGGAGCGTACAAAAATATTTGATAAACGGGTTAGTTATATAGTCAGATTGTTGGTAAGTTAGTAAGATGAAGTTTTACGGCTCAGTTCCCAACCAACTGGTTCAAGTCGATCCGGCCAGCGTGCCAGTGATCCACAACTGTAGATCACTGGATTGTTTTCCCTACTCCATTGCTTCACCTGATAAATCGGACCCTCAGACAGCCGGAAATGGCATTTCACAATGATAGTCTAACAACTCGATATTTTAAGATTTTCTTTGCAATAGTGTTTACTTTTAATAAATTAGCAAACTGCAAAGTGATCAAAAGGCTACTAGAAAATTTTTGCCCGAAAAATGCAATCCTGCCCAAAGACTATCAAAGCGGAGCGCCATCATTGGTTGGCGTGGAGCGCACGGGAAATTTTGAAAAATTGCGACCCCTCAAAGAGGCGGAATCGGCGTTTGTCAGGCTTTTAAGTTGTAATTTTGTTGATTTTCATGGACATTTCACCTGGACTATGTTATTTTTCTTTTTTTTTTCGAGCATATCCTTTTAAGATTTCTGACATGCTTAGGAATTTTCTTAAAAAAAATCATGCCAATATTTAAACTAGAGGTGACTGTCAGTTTTTTCCAAATTCTTGCCAGAGTTTGAGATCTTGATGACATTTGGGGGCAGTTTCTCCCAAGTACGTGTGTATTCAGAACGTTTCTTTCATTTAAAGCCAAAATTCCTGCAACACAAGCTCCATTTTTTGAAATAGTTGTTTAAACACTGCAAAAATTACGGCCCGCTGTGATTTGTGAAAAAAATCGAAAAATGTTGACACTTGCCCCTTGGGAAAAGTGTAGCCACGCCAGGTGAAGAAACATCTATTGGGGAGAGCCAAAATTGGCGGGAAACATTCAAAGGGAGGGTGTCAACATTGAGAAACATGCCAACGTCCCTGATATGCAATACGCATGTCACATCGAGGACGTGAGAATCATGCAAACGACTATATATAATCGTGGAAAAGCAAAGGTATCCATCCATATGACTGCCAAAGCTTGATTGACAGGTATTCTTTCCAACGGCGGCGCCAGAATAAGTGAATGTGGGAGGGGGATGACTAAGAACAGTGAAAAATTTTGGGTGTGGGGGGATTTCATGCACAGAGTGAACGCGAAGTCCTTGCTCCTTTGGGTGGGGTCCAGGTGCAAAGTCCCAGTGAAGGGCCAGGGGACAAAGACCCCAAAAGCCCAGAGGTTATGATTAACATATCTCTACATGAAAAAAAATATGTTTTGGGAGAAGCATATTACTCAATTTTTCGGTTGATAAATGGAAGGAAAAAGGATACAACTTGAATAAAATTGAATTGCTCGCTAATACCCTCCGCAGCGTGGCCACTGTTTTTCCACAGAAATAAATTTTTCTTATAAACTGAATATTGCATGGTGGTTGGAAGTTACTACCTCAATTTTCTTGCAACTATTTTCAGGATGAGGGGGGGGGTGTGAGACAGTTACCGTGGCATCTACGAGGGCAGATCCTGCCTCCAGCTCATTCAGGTAGTTTGAAGAAAAAAATGGGTTGGGGCAGGGAGCATCTCCCTGATTGGGGGTGCACATACAAAAATACCATTACTTAAGTCATCCCTTAAATCTGCGGTGGGCAAACTCAGAAGAAGGGAGAAGGTGAAATTTTCCCTAAAGAGTCACAATTTTAATCGAACTTAGGCTACATGGTTCATGATAAGTAAAAAACGAATAAAGGTTTTCATAAGTTCTCTCCACTCTGGAGAAGAGCTATTCTGCGAAACAAAAACATATACTCCCGAGGGATGGTTCTGCTCTCATAAGCCTTTTTTTTACAGGTGTACAAACGACTCTTCACACAGTATTTTTGCTGTAATATCCTTGTTTTTTATTAATGACTCACATGATTTTGATTAAAAACTTGACAGAGTTCTCCTGAGGAGTTTCTTTGTTCCCAAAGTTGAAATTAAGTAATGTAATCTGTTTCAAAATAACATTTGCTGAATGAATTAATTAAAAATACATTATGCATGATTTTGCTCATATCATACAACAAGGTAAAGAACACCAGCCCAAGTTGCTGACTAAAGCAATATTCATTTTATGATGCATACAGATTCTTTTCTCTGACAAAGTTAACACAAACAAAAATATGTGTCTCAAATAATTTTTTCATTTATTTTAATATTACATTTTATTTTGGATGACAAAACCAATTTGCATCAAATCCGTCCTTTCTCCTCTGATAAATGGAAGCAAAATTTTTTTTCTCCTTTTCAAGACTAAAATGTCGACTCACAATTAGTTAAACCATTGTCCTAAGTTCAAACTTGTGCAGACTGTTTCAATGAGGATAGGGTGGTTCTTCAGTGTGGCTTAGAATGGTACTATGCAAAATTCCCCCAAAAGAAAAAAAAAAGGAAAGTAAATAGAAAACCACCAAATCATTGGGTGTCAATTATGACAAAAATAAAGAAATACTTTGAAGAGTTAAACTTTCAGAATACTGGTTTCATTGACTGAAGCACACAAATTCACAAACTGTACAAAAACAATGAGGATCAAAATTGTCGGGATGTTGAGATGGTGGTGGAGTCCAGGAGGCTGCAGGGGCATACGCATTGGGGCTTAGTTTCCAGGCGTTTGTGCCTGAAATGGGAGAACAAGTGCCCCCGCCTATTTTAAAAATGCCCATGCTGTAAAAGAAATCTAATTTCTGTTGAAAATTAATTGTAGCAAAGGCCCTTCCAAAAGCACACCTCTTTTCTATCATTACAATACAGATTACACAGAATCAGTTGGGTAGTTGAATTTGTGGGGAACCAACACCAAAAACATGAGAACTCCTTTACATTACGTTACTGTCACCAGCATAACAAATGCATACTGTGGTGAGACCTACTTGATCAAAGACAGCACTTCTACAGATAATCGATACCATTACACATCTTCTTTTCAGTCAACAAAATTTTCCAGTGATGGAGTTTTCTTTAACAAAGATGAAACAAAGGTGATAATTGATCTTTTTGGAAGACTTTGTATTTGATCAGAAAATTCAAGGAAGTTTTAGCACTCCAACCATACAATCGTGTTTATCTTGGATGCTCGGGCTATAATCATGTTGTAGTTAATTACTGAAATGATCAGTGCTACTAACATTTAGTAAAATGCTCCTTTCGATTAATCACTTCTGGTATTATTGCCAAACTGCTCCTTCAGCTTCCTCCCCTCCTCCCATATATATATATCTAAGTGTTTTCTGCTACGGTATTTACAGGGTTAGCAACCTATATTATTATTCCTCTTTTATCATTTCAAATTTCAACATTCTCAGTGCATGCGAACTGAATCACGCTGTGAGTGAATGTTTCACAAGTCTGCAGTCGCACCATTTTTTCAATAGTGGAGCACTAACAGATGCTACGACTGCAAGGGCGCCAGAGCTGTCTCCGAATGACTCAAATGGTAGAGACATGCTGCTGGCCAAGACAAGTATTGACAGTATTTGGAGCTGGTTTTACTAACATTGTAAATGAATTTATTGCTAAATGACTAGAAATTTTTGCAATTAAATGTTTAATGATTTTTCTACACGATGACAGCCCTATTGGATGCACTGGAATGCTCAAGCTTAGTGAAACAAATTCTCTAAAAGAGAGAATTTTCTGCAATATAAGGAAACCACTAGAGAATAGATATTTTATCATGTGCACCATTAAAAACCTGAACGGGTGTAATGCCTTTCTGAAGGAGATGAATAAAATCTAACAATCTGAGCTCCTTACACCTGCATTATTACGGAAGATTAAACTGAAATTTTGAAAGAAATCGCCCAAAATGCAGAAAATAAAGTAATATTTTATTCAAGGTTTATGTGTAAGGCCCACATTTCCCTG
Organism: Holothuria scabra; assembly: GCA_037179385.1. Classification (NCBI taxonomy): domain Eukaryota; kingdom Metazoa; phylum Echinodermata; class Holothuroidea; order Aspidochirotida; family Holothuriidae; genus Holothuria; species Holothuria scabra. The sequence goes on from CM074197.1 coordinate 34,528,785, forward strand.
CAAAGTAAGACTGTAACTTAGAGAAAAACTCACTTGAAAGGAAAATCAAAGAATAAAGAGTAAAACAGGAAGGATTTGCTTTGACCAAAGAAATAAATACTGTAGAATGCTTTTAAAATTCCAAATGGAGTATGAAGGAAAGCAGATTTCACAGTGCGTACTTTAATGAAAAGGGCAAGTGTGATTTACACAGCAAAATAGATCTACTGCATGTTTCCAATGACACAAAAGGGTACATTCAAGCTTTCAAGAAAAGTCTGCAGTACGTGAGAAAATTGCAAATTTTTCGAAATTTTTCTTTTGAAATTCTGAAAGGTAGGAAAGAGATGAGCCCCAATCCACCTTGCTCATATGCTTATGAAAAGAAATACAAGATGTCATAACTATTAAATAACTGACTGCAAATTTGCCCCCTATTGCAGATTCTGCAATATTTCAGAGTGGTAAAGCACCTTGTTCAAATATGTCCAATGTATTCGATTACCCATGTCCCCTAAACAATATGTGTTGTGGTTAATGTACGTATTGTTAGCCTAACACTTTTCCTTGCTGAAAGGTTTTCTTCATCCCATTCGCTAAGTATGGTATTATTCATTCTTTTTTTTCTTCTTTCTAATAAGGGGGGGGGGGAGGGTACAGAGAGAGAGATGGGTTGGGGGTAGGGTAAAAGAGGGAGTGGGGGATAATGGCAAATCCCACACTGAAAGGGAAATCTGCAATTATTTCTACTCCAAATGCAAGTGCTACCAACTGCATTTTGACGAGGGATTTTAATTTTGCCATTCAATGCCAATGCAATGGTTTGCTTTTTCATCATTTTAGCATTCTACATTATTCATTTCTTTACTTCTATCACCACACTGAAAGAACCAATCCTATTTTATGCCCCATTTAACCGGTGAAGCCAAATTCTCGAGCATCATCTTCTGTGATGTCACCATACTGCCAAATGTTAAGCTGCAAGAAAAGACAAGAAAATGTCAGCTTTCATAATGCCGATCTTAAAGGGGTTCATTTAGTTGATATCAGGCATATAACGAGAATGTGGAAGAGAGAGCTACCACAAAACGATGATACATTTTTGTTTATGTTTGATATGGAGATTGCCTAAGTTTGACCATTCGTCATAAGTGTATGAAAAAGAAATATATAAGAATTGGCAAAGATTTGCTGAAATTCACATAACGACTCAACATGCTAAATTAGCAGTAAAAAATAAAATATGGGATATTAAATCTCATTGCCATATCAAGATTTCTGCCCGTTATCTATCCTTTCTTTAAATCCTCAAAACTGTCTGGCAAATAGCTGTTCAGTGAAACCAAATATTTACTACCTAAGGGATTCTTGTTCTCAAAGAAACTACAACCTCAAATGGATGACAACTGACCAACCTCAAGGCCTAAAAACATTCTGTCCATAATCCTTCCCCTTCGCATATTGGTTTTGGAAAGTTCATAGTAAGATACTCTCAGAACTATTTTCAAATGCATTTTTAAAAAAGATACTTTATGAGGGCATTTTATTGGCTTTCAATTTATAAACCAAAAGTTTATTGATTTTCAAGATAACAAAACTTTTCTTGTAAAATAGGCATTTAAATATCAACAAACAAGAACTCACCCGATTCTTACGAGCTGTCTCCTGAGCTTTGGCATATTCCGACACCAGTTTAGCTAATTTCCTTTCCCGCCTTTTCTCTGACAAGATGAGACCATCGGCAAGAAGTCCAGCAGCAACATCACCTTGTTTCTCTTGAGTTTGGATGGTAACATACTCTTGCTGGCCGACGCGATACTCAACATTCAAAAGGAATTGATTATTAAGAACATCCTTTCTAAAAGCAGCAACAGCTTCGAGACGGGATTCCTCCTGTGAAAAATGAAATGGCATCATTAAATTCCATGAAAAGAGTGTAACCAGAATCAGCTATACATTAAATCTAAAGAGAGGAAGTTCATTAGTTAGTTAGTTACATAGAGTTGTACATGTAAGTTTCTACACAGCTTTTTTTCAGGTTATGGCTCACTGGCTCAAGGGCGGAGGAAGAATCATTTCTTTGTGTTCAAACAAAAGAGATTTTCTTTTCCACAACGGCTTTTTTTAAAGTCCCCACAAAGTGCTGCCTCAGAATGAGGTAAACTCAAAGTTATTTAAATTTAGAGTGTCACTTTGGAATAGTAGATGAAAATATAGCAAATGCTGCCACCATGTCTGCCTGCCCGCCCGCCCACCCTGTCTATCCCACTGCATGCCCACCCTATCTATCCCACTGACTGATTTAAACGTATATGCATTTCAAAAAATTTATCCTATACCTAACCTTGTAAAGAACTGTTATCATTTCCAATAAGATGCCCATTCAAGCATATGACAATACCCCTTAACATTGACATTTGATAGCAGTTAATCTCAAATGAAACTGAAAGGTTCTAACCCAGCAATACACCATGAGTAATTTGATCCCATTTTTGCCAGCACTTATTTGAATCCCTGAACTGTTGGGATTCTGTCGAACAAGAATGGTAATCAAAGCTGTTGTTCATTGAAGCAGCCAATTAGAGTAATGAACCAGTAGTTGGTTACTTAAATTAGGAACTGCAGTTTTTTTTTCAAATACCTACAGTAACCATGACCGATATCTCAAAAGGTAAATCTTTCGCCATGAAAACTGCAAAACTTCCCTTTAGCTAAGTTTCTGACCAATTGGTCGAAGTCAGGCCAGCCACAGTTTTTTTCTAGTTGTGACTCACTGGCTTATTTTCCATGCTTCACTGTTTATGCATAGCACCAAGCACAATGGCAGTCGGTTCTATTTTTGAGTCTTTGGTATAATCTGGCAAGGAGACAAACTCCAGACCTTGGGATAAAACACCAATAACTTACATCAACAGGTAAATTGACACAGGCCAGATAATAGTGGTGTGCTTGCGGTGGGGTTGTATGGTACGCTGGAGGTAACGACGCAAGTTTGACAGCTGATGTCTCTTCTCTCTGAAGGATAAAGACAAATTAAATCAATTTTATGATAAAAGTTTCCAAGACATTTGAGAAACTTTATGGTCAACTCTGCAGAACACACATTGAAGAGAAGTTTGCAATTGTTAAACAGATAATTTTTAAAGGTTTTATACAGATATTCATAGGAGCACAATAATAGAAAATTCAATCAGAAGCAGTATGGAAGCTTTGCTTTCACAAAAAAAAGAAGAGTTGAGCTGACTGTTGTGCAAGAAAAATTTTACTCGCCCTACTTCAAATACTTAAATAATGAAACTTCTGTTACCCTTGTAATTGATAATATTTTAAGAAGATGAAAGTTATTTTTGAAGAATCTTGTTGAGTATCAAAGGTTTAAAAACTAATACAACATTTTTTTCTTTTTACTAAGATTTCAATTTCATTTGTTTTGTTGCAGTTTTAAACCTCTTTTGGTGAAATCTTGCAATGTCCACAGCTTTATGTCCAGTTGTGGAACACTCAATTTTAAGGTTAATCTACTCAGAGTGCAAAAATGAATTGAGGTTTCAATGAAATACATCTGTACTATTCAAAATAATGCCTCGATAGCTACTATCTTCTAAGGTGAATGGTATACTAGAATGTTTGAAAAATAATTTTGTCTTATCCAATAAGACCTTTGACCTTAACTTAATAAAGACTATCCTATTACTATTGCACATCCACATACCACATATACATGACACTGCTGGCTCCTCAAATACAGAACCTAGTATCATCACATCTGCAGATCACCATAAGGGAGTCACAAGAAAGTATGAAGGACAATGTAAGAGGGTAAAGGAATATTAAAAAGTAAATTTATGAAAGTTCTTACATTTCCATAGTCTATGTAGAAGATGTGAACAGTGTTACCAACGACCTTCTCTATCTTAGCTCTGTACCACTGGCCATCAATAAATTGTGCAGCACAAAGGTCACCTGACCTGGGGGTGTATGAACCTGGCAATGGGGGACTGCTTTCCAATTCACTTCGTAGTTGTTCCATAAGTTTCTCCAGTTGTGCCCCTGAAACAGGACAAAAGTAACATTTCAAGAAATGAAAACTAAGTCTTAAAGAAAAAGTTTTTTTTTTCTTATGAACTAATGACGTATGGAAACCTGAAGGAAGAAGGAGAGTTGGAAGACCTAAAACAACATGGAGAAGAACAGCAGAAATTGAAAGAAAGGAGTTTGGGTGGAGAACTTGGGATGAAGCAAGGCTTCAGGCAAGGGATAGGGTTTTTTGGAGAAAGAGCGTGAAGGCCTTATGTGCCACTCGGCACGAAGAGGATAGGCAAGGTAATGACGTATGGTCTGATAAAAAACAGTATCAGTGATTCTAATCTTATAGACTAATTCGAGCAGGTTGCTACTCAGAGTCTGCCATTTGTAGAGTCCATCAGCCTTAAATTGTCCTGATTTTATTGTCTACATGCAACTCTAAACATTTACATCCAGTGAAATTGGGGGAATTAAAAGGCAGTTCAGTGTACAACCATCCACTTTGCAGGAAAGCAAATAATATGAACGATTAAAGGTGATGGACCCCAGTCATGTCCGACGAAATCAGACCATCACCTGACTAATTCAATTCAACTACAAGCAGATGTTGTTAGGGGTAAAATGAATTTTTACCAGTGTCTGCAAATTGGGCATAGAAGTCCAGCTCGGATCCCACTTCTGTGACAAAAATTGCCTTGAAGTTAGTTTTCCTCTCTGTTTCTTCAACCTGTGGGACATTTTGTGGTTCTTCGTAACTTTCCCAGATCTGAAATGACAAAATATTACCAATTGTGGTACAAACACTTTTTTGGTATTACAATCTGAAATGTCCATATGTAAGGCTAACTTCAAAAGCACTGTACCTATTGGGGACTACACCTTCATTTATTGTTTCTAGTGTGTTAAAGTGTCAAAAAGCTGCACACTCAAGAGGAAATTTGACTATAAGACATAATTTTTCTCTTTGAGCCTTCAAGGTTCCCTCTAAAGGCATTGTGCTCATTGGCTCTTAAAATGTACGGCTCCAGTGTGTCTGAAAGATTACATTAATTTTAAAAACAACATTCAAATCCCACAGGTTTCTCCTTATTTCAATTGCATGTTTCATGATATTTTAGCACTTACATATTGTATATTCAAGGTAAACCAATGAGCAACCCTCATACTTCATGACTTAGTGAGAAAAATATTGTCACATGACTCTCAAGAGCCAATCATGAAACATGGCTACACTTTTTTACTAATCTAAATTAGGATGACTGCATTTCCCCTCCAATGAAAAAAAAAAAATGTTACCTTCAAGGAAGTTGATCTGGCCTTATCTTCCGCTATCTGCAACTCGTGATAATAGTTACTTCTTTCTGCCGTTGGATGCATTTTGGACAAACCATTTTCAACCAAGTTAACAGAGAGATTTATGCCATCAACAAAAAGCCAGCCAATAAAATTACCTCCTTTGTCAAGAGATTCCACCTCAACCTCAACCTGCAGGCAACAAAAAAGATGATAAGTTAGTAAGTTAGTAAGATGGAGTTTTACTGCCCAGTTTCTAAACAACTGGGTGAAAAATAAACTCCCAAGAAAGGTATATTATTTATCTTTTTTGTTCAACCTAACTCCTAGCTGATCTAACTTGGTGGAGCAGCTGGGAGGCAAGGAAAGAATCTAGGGGTAAAATCCCCCATCATGAACCCCTCATTTAGCACCATCATTGTACATGGACAAGAGATCTAGCTGTGCCCTAAACCCATTTGCCCCAGACCAATTTCAATATCCATGAGCACCTTTGATTTGAATCTTCTCAACCTGAGTTGGTTGAAACCCAGACCTTGGGTTTTAGATATATGAGCTTCAAATCTTCATCTTGGTGTGCAAAAAATCACACTCCTGACAGTGATTTGAGGTGAGTGATGGTGTGCAATGACACTGGCATGCCTCAAAATTTAAGGCCCGGAAACCACGAAAATTGACGCATCATACCTCTCTCTGAAGGCACAGTTCTTTTGTAAACTGGAGAGCTTCTTCTGCATATGGTTCTGATTCTGATGGACCCCCTGGACCAGTTCTTGCTGACCTTGGACAAGTTATACCTGTTAGGAAAGGAAAGGATGAAAGATTAGGCTTTTATGTATCTATGTAGTTCATCCAAAACCATTTTCCCCACCCCCCAATCATCATTCAGTATTGCAAAGAACTTGGCTGTGCATACTCACAATTGCTAAGTGGAATTAAAAATGAGTAGAAATCTTTGAGAACAAGACCCGATGACCCATCACACTGCCTGAAAAAAGGTACGACCACTCTAGACAATTTGTAAGGCAACTAGAGGGCAAAGGAACAAAATTGGGGGCAAGAATATAACAATGATATGAGGTTTAGCCTTTACTTTGGAAACTGTTCACAAAAATAATGTGCAAAATGGTGCTATAATTTGACAACTCTACTTTGGTTACTTTCTCAGGTGCAAACAATAGGTTTAGCCCCAACTATGTTGAATGTGTTTGTAACTGCACTACAGTGCATGTTTTTGTTAGTTAACTAGAGTTTTACAGCCCAATTGGTTCCAATCGAGCTGGCCACAGCTTTTTTCCATGCAATGGAAGTGGTTTGTGTTCTAGGTGTAGTGTGTGTCTAGGGGAAGGGAAAGGGGTGGGGGAACAGGGGAGAGAGGAACATAGGTGTGGTGTGTGTCTAGAGGAAGGGGGGGGAAGGGGAAGCAGGAGGAGGGTTTGGGTGTCCAAAAGTGACAGCAATTTGGAAGGGGTAGGAAGAAATGCCTACTCTATCTTTACTCATTTCATGGTTGATTGTACTGAGTAGGGGGAGGACCTTGTACAAGCTTTGGCTTTTTTCAGTCCTCCTCCACCTCTTTGTTTCAGATATTTTGTATGATACCTTTATTGCTGATGTCTGAAAAAAAACAAAACTGAAACTGAAAACTCAACTCACCAGCTAGAAGGAATGTTATTAGACATGTCTCCTTTGGTATATACAGTCTAAGTCTTGATCCGCTAGCAACAAATTCAACGATAGCTTCACTCCTGCCAGCTCGTTGCAGAAAAGGCAAGAACTGTTTCGATTTAGCTGGTTCCTGCAAAAAAAAGTAAATTTAAAATTATGCATTTATTGCCCTGTACTGCTGAAATGTTGAGACCCCTGGTTTTCATGACAAGAAACTGGAATGGTTTTTTCACATCCATATGATAGGGACATGTTTCTAATTATCCAACATAAAAGAGGAATTTTGCCTTCTTCAAATAAATCATTACCGTTGATTATCATTTGGACCCTTGCAGCAATGTAAGCAAAATGCAACCACTTGGTGAAATCTTCTCTGCTTTCCCGACTAGGAAATTAACAAACCATTCCCACAATCTCTCAAGATGTTAAAAATATTTTAGTCTTAAGTGTGGTAATAAAGCTGTCTTTGATATTTATAAACTTACCCCAGATTAAGCTTTCACAGTAAACCGGTTATATTACCGATACCGGTAATAACCGGTTACGGTTTGGTTTGATTATTGCATTGAAGAAAAATCGAAAAATAAAAAAAATCGGTAATATGGTAAAAATCGAAAAATAATCGTGGATAATTGTGAATAGTCGTGAAATAATTGTAAAAATGCAAGTTACAGCACTACCTTGTCCTAGTCGACAGTACAACTCGTCAGGGACGAATCCTTTGTGTTTTCATGAGAGTAGATCATTTGCGATATGTTCTGCAGGGTTACCCGGGTACTCACCCGCCATCATATTTACCGTCCCAAATCTACTACCCAAATCTTAAAAAACATCGCATGCAAAAAGAATCACTCCATAATTGCTCTCGGTAATGGACTAAATTTTTTTCCAATTTGGTAAGCGTTAATATGTACATCACTTCTTGCACGCAAGCTGTCTGACAGTGATTAATCACATCGAAATGTTTTAACACAGAAACATGCAGATATATCACCCCGCCCAGCTTGCAAAGACATTGCCCGTAACGTTCGGCAGCTACGTAAACTGAGAAACTGAGCCCTGCATGTGTACTTATTTCTTATTTAATATGTGTATGCAACCTCGAGTATAATGACAACAAAACAACACAACTCGAATATTTCACAATGGTTAAATGTATAAACTTCTACCTAAATCAACACTTTGCCGCTATGTGTAAAGTACTAAGATATCACTGCGTAAATATTCTTGATTTTTTTAAACAGGCCATCACAAATACAAATAGACCCAAAGTGGCGTTCGTGTCTTTGTGCAGACTACGAATTTTATGAATGAAAGCTATGTTAGCATGCCCGGATGTCTACACGAGACTAGCTGCGTAAGAACTTAAAACCCCCATATGTACACCAGTGTGAACGAATTTCCTGCGAGCCCCTTACAACGCTTGCTTTTAGAGTAGAAAAGGTCTCAAAATTCAATTTTAAATTGAAATAGGCATTGGGATCATGTACGATTTTCTTATTTGGCTGTTACAATTGTCATTTTTTTATTTGAAACAAAATGAGACAATACAACCTTGTGACAAGTGAAGTGTTTTTAGTTTCATGAATGTGATCGCTACCCCTCGGAAACTATTATGCATGTATTATGAAGCATGCCTTACAACATAATGTCATGTTTTAGTCACCTTAACACCAGGTATGGCGATCAGCTACCTGGTTCCAATTTTTTGGTACCTGTGCAAACACTAATACAGTTTATACAGTATAAGCTGTAATGCGCACCTTCCAAGTTGTCGGTCAAACGATCTGCAGGCTACTGTGCATATAGCATGCTCTAAAATCTACTGTCTTCATTTATTGGCTATTTTATCGTATTTTATCGTATTTTTTCAAGGCTCAATGTCATTTTAATTCGCCCAAAACTGGTACTGCCAAAGTTCCTGTCAACAAGCTGTCTCAAAATCATCTATACATAATGCCTTTTCTCGTTCCTTAGAACTCAAATACCTTCGGGCAAATCACAATAATTTGATTGATCTTAACATTTATTTTCTCCCTGTTCATTAACAAAATTCTAATAATTATAAAAAAAAGATCAAAATTTGGCAATCCCTACATCGCTCACCTAGAAGAACTCCCAGTGTAGAGACGTCACACCACTGACACGAAACTAACCAATCAGAACACAAGGGCAACAGTATTCTCTGTTCCGTAGCAATCCTCATTTATAAACGATAACCTGTACACAACATCTACCATAGTTGCTCGCGACAGCTTCGCGAAAAGAACGTTCAATGTGTGACACTGTACTATTACAGTATTACATTATTTAAGGAGTTGCCACGTGGCCAGAAGCCACTTGCGAGCAAGTTGTACATGCATTAATGCACTAAGTCAATTGCACTAAGTCCGTGGCTTATTGGTAGGCACCACATGCGTTATTTTAGTATGGCTTATTATACTACTGTCACTACAGACATGCGTAATTTCGTCCATCCCTGATGTTGAAATCGGGCGACCCGTGTAACTTCTGATGGCCCATGTAACTTTCATTGAGAAGTTCTAGAACAATCGTTATGTGAAAGCAAGCATAATCTTAGAACTTCAAATTACATAATGAAGGAATAGCACCACTTGCGCTGTTTTTGCATGGCTTTTACTACCGTCACTATGGACATGCGTACTTTCGTCGATTCCTCATGTTGAAATCGGGCGACCCGTGCAACTTCCACTGACAAGTTTTAGAACGATTGTTGAATGAAAGCAAGCATAATTTTAGGACTACAAATTAAATAATGAAGGAATATAACACTTCGGTGTACAGTAGGTTCTACAGTACATGTTCCATTTGTTTTATTATTCAAGCAGAAAATTTTTTAGGGCTCAGTTTTTAGCAGAGCAGGCCCGTGCACGTAGGGGAAATACATGGAGACTTAGCGCAGTCGGGTTGTTGGCGGGTTAAGCACTGATGAAGAGCTCGCCAGCGGGAGGGCCAGGGCGAGGATTATTAACAAAAATTTCAGTTTCCGTTCCTGATTTCCATACTGCATGCACATAGTTTATGAACATTGTTTGAAGTTTTTATATAGCTAGCTGAGCCTGAGATCATATATAAAAAGGGTTCTATGCTTTGGTAAATTGTAGGAATTACCAGTCATGTACCGCAAGTCCGCAACTGTGTGTTTCTAAACGAGGCATACAGTTCCGCTGGCTTACGGACTGATGTATGTAACTTGCTTGCTACAGCACATACGTCAACTTAGGAACTTCATGTAAAATGTGCGGGGGAAGAACCGGTTATAATTGAAGTACGATTATTAGACATCCGATTATACCGGTTATGCTTTTTTGGAATACCGTGAAAGCTTACCCCAGATAAATCAGCAACTCGATGAATTGGAGGTGGTTTCTTGCTGTGAAGTCCTTTGCTGTTCTTAGTTGCTCTTTGTTCGGCTGCTAGCAGGTCATCATAGTGAGAAGACCTCTGGTCATCATCCTGCCTGTACCTTACCACTGTAGCCAGACCCTTGCTCACCAAGGCCTCTCCAACATTACTAGAGAAATAAAGAAAAAAGTATTGGCCTTTAAACTTTGAAGGAAATCCTAATTTTCTACCTTTTCATCACCTTCTCCAGACCAAGTAAAGAGTTCCATTACCCCTTTTGTTTTCAGTCCATGTAAAGATTTCATTTCATTTCATTTATTTGTTTTTCACATCATCATACAAGTACATACGAATGAAATAAATATTAATTTATTTCAATAAAGTGAAGAATAACTTAGTCTATAATGATGTGAAGGAAGTAGAACAAAAAACCCTCATGGGCTTGGCAAAGTGCTCCACTCCCTCAAGGGACGCACAAGAAAAAAAAACTTAACACGATAAGATTTCACCAACAACTAGGGCTGTAAATTTGCGATTAGCGAACTAAACGTTTAATCACATCTTTTTGCGATTACATGGCGATTAATCGCATTTGCGTATGCATAACCAACCCGTGTAGAAACGTGTAGATATCCATAATAGACCTATACTGTACATATATATGTGTGTGTATCCGTAGTATAGTAATTTGCCAATACTAAGTTAGTGTTAATACAAAGCACAGGTCCACCTAGAAGCAGACTCTATTTTAATTTTTTTACCCCCTTTATCTTTAGTAACAAAACATTTCGCGCGGAGCAATTTTTAGAGAATTGCTTCCATTGGAGGTTGATATAGATCATTACACCACACACCAGTAGCTAGATAAGGTTTCAGTATTTCAAGGCAAAGATTGTGCACAAAGTATAGGCTAGGCCACAATACAGTATCCACGGCGAAAGTAGCCAACGAGCCCCCTATGCAGACAGCTGCAGGACCGACTACGATAATATTTAATTTTGACACTTGCCCAATCTACCCATTTGTTTCATTTCTAATTCCCCCCCCCAAAAATAGTGTGGTTTGAAGCCACAACAAAAACTAGGCCTAGAGCCTAGCCACCTAAGTTTACAGTACAAAATGTAGCGTTAGAGCTAACAATAATATTCATGATCAAATCTAGACATCATCGTTTTAACCGGTCAGTTTGTGTTTAAGTTATCGCCTGTACTGTGTAAATAGCCCTATGTATGTTCGCAGCACATATACAAGACCCGCTAGCTGCTAGCTACATGCACAGTGTAATATACATACATGCTTGCAGCTGGCTGATCGGCTCGCTCGGCGTGTATCGTTAAAAGCGCTCAGAGAACGGGTGTACTTCAATTGGCAATAACATGACACCCTCCCTTAATAATAACGTTACAAGCGGGGAATCCCCAAACTTTTAAAAAAGCTGCTTCATTCATAAACGCAAGCAGCCAATCAGTGATTGCGATTCTTCGTAACAGAAGTTCGTTCGATGTACAGCACGAAGCAGCAGGGAATAAACGATTTTAAGCCGACTGCTAACGTGTGCAACTGCTGCTATGTACGCTGTAGCCTGCAGAGCAGACTCTGTAGTAGCCATAAGATGGCGCTCTCTCAAAATTATAAAACACCTCTCTAAACAGTATTATATACAGAGTCTGCAAACCTTCGTCCAGTTTCCATTTACAGGAATCCCGCATTTTGAGGGACGAATTAGTAAACATAAGATGGTCATGTGGTGCACTCAACAAGTATGAACAGTGTATTTTGGTACATACAACTGATACAACGAACGGCGAACAACCTAATTAGCTAACGTCGACTGTTCAACAGTGAAGCTGTTGAAAGACTCGTGGTATTATTTATAGTAGCTTGCGAAAGTAAGATTTTTGATATTTGAATGTAGTTGAAATGCAAACACAATAGTCTGCTTACAGCAGGCTATGTAAGCTGTTGGTCTTGATAAACAGCGATCAAAACTTTTTTGAAACTTTTTTCAGTTCATGACTTACAAACACTCGTACATGATACAAGGACAGGAATAACATGGTTAGAAAGCTGAACTTGTAATTTTTTTAAATTTGTTGATTTCAAGTTGAAATTTTGGGAGACGTATGCCAGTAGCGAATTGACAAGTGGCTGTTGAAATTGAACTTTTATGGTGAAGTGCACAATTGCACACTCAGGGTACCTAAAAGACACTGTTGTGTATGCATACCTTTAGTGCTTTCAAATTTCATTGTAAATTATGTTCATTACAAAAATATTGGTGGTGTTGAAGTACAGCCTGTCACAACAGGTTAAGTGTTTGGGGTTCACGGATTGAAACATCCCCCATGACACCGCACACAATCACATGTAAACCAGCGGGGGTTGGGTGGATAACAGGGGCATGTCAAAGCTCTGCCCAATTTTTTAGGCCTGTTGTTCATACTGTAGACATTGTATGCTTTGTCAAGGCAGCTAAACTTGCGAAGAAGGAGGATACACTGTTTACTAAATGCAAGTCAGAGTCCCCGGGCATGAGATGCGATTAATGGCATGTAACATTTTACTAAACGATTTCTTGGCTGGCGATTAATCGGCGATTAATCGCTAATCGCTGACAGCCCTACCAACAACAGCAAACTTTGAGACTATGAGAACACAAATTTTGCTTTTCTGAGTGAGAACACAAATTGACATTATAGGTGACAATACAAAATTGTCACTTCATAAAAGTTTTCTTGAGTTTTTCAGGGTTTCAAAAGTTTTACAGACCTTCAAATAACTTATTGAAGGTTCATGACTTTTCCCATGTTTCTTATGACTTCTTTTAATGACATAACAAAAGGCCATCATTACGTCTACATCCTACCACTGTAGACAGACTTTAACTTTCCAAGGCCACTTCCATAAGACTAATGGAATAAGGAAAAGAGGAATAGTAAAATATGCGAAAAACTTGGCCTATATAACCCTCCTCAAGGCCCTCAGAGAGCCTATAGTCCCTAACATTCTGTGCCATTGCTGAAATATGGAGGTATTTTTCAACAAAAATAACCAATCTGTGAACTGAGATATCTTGAGTTCATAAAAGGGGAATTGCAACAGGGTTTGGACAACATGGTTTGGAATATTCCTTTTTCTTACAAGACCCAAGTAAAAGCAACCAGAACATGCCTTTAATATACTTACATATCTCCCACATTTACAGTAGCACAGGTCTTTTCAGGGTAACCATCACTTGCAGGCTTGATATAATCCACTGTAACGTTTACTTTCTTGCCGATCAACTTCTTCCTGAGGAATTCCCTTGCTTCAAACATGTAAGGAATGTCGTACAGAGGTCTTATCCTGCGTTCCTGTAATAAATGAAATCCGATAAAAATTCGGGTCTGTGACTTCTTCCTTAATCTTCCAGGCTTTGGTTTCTATGTTAACTGATAACAGATCAAAGGGAAGGTTTGAAAATGATTCTGTAGCCAAAGTTTTCTGCTTACAATAGCAGCCACTGAATCTCAAAATTTTGTTCCTATTTCTTTTCAAATTATCTTTTATCATGTTTTATGACTTCAGCATTGCATATACAATGTTAACTGAGTAGTTATTTTTAGTGAACTTCACATTTGATAAGAAAACATGTTGTCACATGATTCTCAACAGCCAATCATGAAATAAGACAGTCTGTTATCTACTATGGGCGAATCCGATTCGCGCTTGTTTTTTAGTGACTGTAGGCTGCCATTAGTGGGGTCCATCAGCCTGAAACCGTCTTTATTTATTGTTAACATGAATTTCAAACCCTCATATTTAGTGAACTTGGAGAATTTAAGATACAAATTAGTGTACAACCATCCATGATAGAGGTAAGCAAGAAATCGAAATATTTAAAGGTGATGGACCCCAGTTACGGCTGACGGAAATCGGACCATCACTTGCTGTCCCTATTTGTGTATACTACTTCAAGTTCGGGGGACTGCATCTCCACCCTAAGGACTAAAGTGTTTCTATTGGTTTGTGATCCTTCAGAACAGTTATGTAATCACTACATTGTCTCAGACACCTGCAACCTGGTCAGCATAGTATGCATTGCAAGGGTTTGTATGTGGTGTGGGTAATGTCACTCTAAAACAACTTGCAAATGTGATGCTCCTATTTTATTATTTTCTTATTTTCTTGTAAGTCTCTACATGAGGGAATGGAAACTTGTATCACTGTACCATGCAGGCGCATAGCCAGGATTGTGTCATGGGGGGACAGGGGTTTTGTAATTATGGGGGGGGGGGTTTGGGACATAACATGAGGCAAAAGTCTAAGCATAGAGAGAAAAAAAATGCTATTTAAGGTGTTTTTTGCATTGCAAGGTTGGGTCATGGGGGGATCTGATCCCCCCTGTGGCTGTGCCAATGGTACCAGGGCTGATGATTTTCTTTAAGGCCAAGAGCCAAAACAGTGTTCGAGTTTATGCAATTTGCAGAATGGTGTTGAGAGATATTTATGCAACATTGCCTCCTGTTTTGAGCAGATTAAGTGCAGAGTTTGGGTGCATGTAAGTGCAAGTTCATATTTTATGTGTCAAAAGACAGTTGTGCAATTTTGATGTATGAGTGAAAATATACAAAAATTCATTTATAAAAAGGGAAAAATGTCTAATATATTATTTACGCTGATATATATTTCCTGGTAATCTGGATAGTTTCATGGAGTTCCAGAGTCTCACATCGTGTAAGTAGTTGCGGTTGCATAGAACATGTTTGAGTAATCGCAAAAACTGGGTGCAACTTTTATTGCTCCGTTCCAGTATAAGTCCCTTTGAAACAGTTTCACAAGAAAAGAACACCCATATTCCCCAAGCATGTCTATTTTGTAGAATGTAAGGGTCCTTTCAGCGGAATGACAAGCTGTTTGCCAAATACTAATGCAAAATCTTCTTTACCTATACCAAACTGTATCATTGTCAGAGTTGAAATAACTCATGACTTGCATATTTTTAAATCAAAATTGACTCCAGGAATTGTATCATAATTTTCCTTGTAGAAACATTACAATGACTCCAGTAGTTGAATCAACTCAAGTAATATCAAAACAAGTAAATGACTTTACTCTTCTGCAAGATTGAGTGATTCCTAACAACTTGGATCACCATCAAAAATAAGAAAAGAAGAGAAAGAAAAGGAGAAAACACCAATTTCTGTTAAGGTACCCCCTCCCCTCCACTCCCCCCCCTCATCAATATTGAGATGTCTAAGTTAGTGGTGAAGTTAGTCAAATTACTTCAATGCCTATTAAAACAGAATAAATCCATCCTGAACTTCAATTCTTTTACCCTTTCGAAGAGACTACTAGGTGACATGATTAAAATACTGCTAAATCTGACCAATGATGGTAGAGCAAGAATGGGAGTGGGGAGAGGCTGTTGATAACATGGTTATTTGATTTAAATCATGTTGATTAAAATCATGACCAAAATCATCATTTTAATTGAAAGAAGTCATGATTTCAATCGGTTTTTGTGATTTAAATCCCTGACTGAAACCATGATTTAAAAAAAAAAAAAATCACCAACCCTGGTAGATAAAATAAGTACTCACATTTTTGGGCTGGTCCTCTCCAAACGGACCTAACCTAGGTGGTCTTATACTGGCTAAATTGATTCTCCTGAATTCTCCGGAGTTAGTTTTGATCACGAGAGCATCAGCATTAACAACTTCCACCACCTTGAAAATAAACAGACTTTGTCAACCATTTCTCTAAATGGGAAATATTGCATTTGCTTTGAAAAAAAAAAACAAAAAAAATATTTTCATGCTTTCAACAACAATATTTACAGGTGCAGAGTGAGAAATTAAAGGGGCAATGTGAGTTTGACAAAGAATATTAACGTTTTGTTCCAGCAACCATTTTCCCTTTCTGAACTGATGGTTTTCCAGAATTAAAAAAACATTGACGAGGTCTTTTAGGTTTGAAGAAACATTTATTCTCTGTTACTGTACCACTGAAAGGAAATTTCTGAATATTTGTCGGGAAACAAAATTCCACACCATTCCAGACCATTTTCTATTAATTACAAATCAATGTTTAAATGTGGTGCAGACACGGACTTGTATACATGGACAGAGCATGAAACATGTACGTCCTATCTGTAGATGGTCGCCACCGACTGGGACAAAAAAGGCACACCAAGATGGCCGCCGTGAAGCCATAAATCGTCTGATTTAACGACGACGCTGTAATATTTTAAACAAAAGTTGAATGGGAAACAATATCATATTTCTGCAATACTTGAAGTGATTTTGACCTTAGCTTGCCATACTCCGAAAATATTTCAACTTTCTTGCAAAATATGGGAATCTACTTGAGCAAGTCCAAACTTTTACACAAAACTGTAGCAGATGGTCATCTTGGTGGGCTTTTTCTCACACGTAATGTAGCAACAATGCAGTATGCTCTATCCATGTATAGGAAGTCTGTGGGTGCAGAGTTTAAGTTGTGAAACAAATTGTAAAAACAAACTATGATTGCCTCTTTGAAGTAGCCTTTTATTTATGAAATTAATTTGTCGCATACAGAAATTTGGCTATCCGTTCCTGAAGATAAATTTATTCAACCAAACTTTCAATTCAAATGATGCAACATCCATAAATCTTCTAATGAATGGATGGAAGGAAGCTATGACTGGAGTCTATTGTAAAATTGAATGGTTCCATTATATTTTGCATTGTTTTCTTTGTTTGTTAAATTGGTGCATCTAAAAAAATATTTCCTTTTATTCAGACATTAAACAGAAAGCAAGGTTACAGACTCCACAAGTCATCACCCACTGTCTAAGAAGTAAGCTACATGGATTTTTACTGCCAACCAGTGTTGTAATCAAGTCAATAGATTAGTGACTTGAGTCACCAGTTTTCAAACTTTTAAGTGACTTGAGTCGAGTCATAGACTCGAGTCAATTACTCCAGAATTCTATCAAGCCACTATCATTTTGAGATTTTCAGGGGAAGAGACTCAAGTCGTGACTTGTTACAACACTGCTGCCAACTTTCTAACCATTTGGTTGCAGCCTTTGGCGGCAGCCTTTTACCAATTCTGGCTCACTAGCTGTAAAGTCCTATTGCACTTTAAAAGTCCTACATAATTCTGAAAGGTATGTTGATGTACAACAAGAAGGAATTGTTATACTTGGCAGATGGTTATAATATTCTCTTTAAACTCCATTCTCCTTAAACTGCTCTATGCATTTGCCTAATTATATCTTTTCATCAGAAATTTTTAAAACAGGTTCTACCTTTCCAGAGAGATTTTTCTCTGTAATATCAATGGTTGGAGCTGCTATGTATTCCTTCCATAATTTCAATTTCTTCTCTTTAGCAACTCTGTCAAAGAAATGAAAGAAAATAAAATTGCCAGCTTTTTGTACCCATGCTATGTGGCATCAAATGGTCTACTCAGTGCAGTGCTACAAAATTTTGTTAGCTTGGTTTGTGGCTTTGTTTTTGCACATTTCTGAACTTTTTCCACAACTCTGACCAGCTGAGCAGACTTAGTTATGCATTTTATTGACTTGACTGTGTTTAACTGTTGGTTGACATGATTTATAGCGTACTTATTGATCAAGGTTGCCAGAAAACTCACCCCATCCCAACCACATCATAAAATCCAACTTTTGTACTTTCTTTTACTATGCAATAAAGCATCTCTCAATCTGCCTCACAACACTTCACAAATATCCATGAATGCTTATTTGGTGTAGTCGTAGAGCACTCACCTTTACAGTAGTTTTATTTTGAGGTTAGTGATTGGCACTGACAAATTTCAAGCAAAGAGCTGTAGTTGCTTTGAGTAGGTCATCCACCAAAAGCTTAGGGCTCAATTTTCAAGGTTGTCCCTGGACAACTACATTTTGATACACTCAACCAAAAATTGAAAGTTGGTTGTCCTATGGACAACTGTTTTTTCACATTAAGAATTAAACAGTAGCTTGCTTTTATCTGATTGAAAACTATAGTGCTGCGTGATCAACTTTTTCAACTTTTCCATCACAAAATATTTCAGACTTAGCTAGGCTTAATTCATGTTTTTGTCTCTCAACCATCACTTCATTTTAATCACTACAACCAAAAATACATGAACAGAATACAGTATTTGTAGTTATTACAACCATATTTCCTTCTGGACCACTTAAAATAGTGGAATGATTGCCAGAAGGACAACCATAAATTTTTCCAAAAATCGAGGCCTGAACTTACTTAAACGTGCATAAAACAAAACCGTCATTTCAATTGGCAAAAAAAAAAATCTTGGAGAAATGAATCTTGAATGCAAGGACAAATTTAGGTATAATGACATAGCTTTGATGGAGGAATTGCAGTTCAGTGTTTAACAATAAGAAGGCAATGAGAAAATGATGTGAGTGGGATAGAAGCCTTGCTAAAATTCTTTAACACAAATAAAACTTAAATCCAATAAATAGTGGTTGATTAGACAGTTTTTCGTTTCGTTTCGTTTATTGTTTTATCGCTTTTACATATAAACATGCACATATAGAGTATAAACTCAACAAAAGGATGTAAGGACATAAAAAAGCAAAAGGAAGTACACAAAACCCCGTGGGGCTTGAAAATATGCACTCCCTGAGAAAGAAAAACAACAACAAGCAGACTACTGATAAACACACACACAAAAAAAAACTAATACAGTAGCAAAGAAGGAGGTTACAAGGGAATTTACAACACAACCCTTCACGATGAATTGTGTTATATGTTGTCACTGAGAAAAGAAAATGGTACAATGTTGGGGTAAAATTACTTTAAAGGAGTAAATGAGAAAAAAAAGAAGCAAAAGAGGGTCAACCTATACTAAAATGTCTAGTCAAGTGCCGGAGTCATGTCAAAAACATCTGTAAATTCTACTTTCTTTGAGAAAGCATAGAATAAGGCATGAACCTGTGTAATCAAGTGAAGTTTTAAGGTAAGGGAGGTGTAATATTTATATTTATGGTAAATGGAGGAGGATTCATGAATGTTGAAGAGAATTGACTGATGGTATCATACTTACCTTTCTGCTGCACGAAGTTTCTCAGTGCCTGTGGTTACAACTCCCATGCTCCAATCAACACATCTGGCCAATCCTTCACTGAGTAGAAACTCAGCAATGTTACCTTTCTGTGGGAAAGAAATGGAAATGATGACACCATAGATAAATATGGGATACAGAAACATTATAACAGAAACAATAATCACACTTACCAACCTTGCCATCTCAGAATACACAATAAAGCAGATGATGCAATTGGTTCTGTGAGCACAAAAGTGCTAACATGGGTTCAATGGCTGGTGGGGACTCGGGACCAGCAGGGAACACACTCCTACTTTCTCTTCTAAATGGGAATATATGTTGAAATCATCTTGTTGCATGTAATGATTGACATAAACGTTTTTTCAAGCTGCTGCTTTGCTACTTGCTAATCATTCTTAGTATGATTTTATTCTAAAAGCCCGAAGTCATTTCACTGGAACATTCTGATTTTTATATGGGTTTTATGGCTCAGAAAACAGAACAATTCCACTTATTACAAAAGTTTGAGCAGTAAAGCACTGCACTTGGTTAGCTAGTTACGATGAGATTTTACTGCTAAGTTTCTAACCAAATGGTTAAGTTGTGCTGGCTGCAACCTTTTTTCCAGTTTTGGCTCGCTTGTTTCCCTACTCTATTGTTTATGCTGAGCACCAAGCACAATGACAGTATGTTAGTCTTTGGTATGACCCAACCAGAAGTGGAACCCCAGACCGTCAGGATGCAGGTCAGATGCTCTAATCACTTGGCCATCCAGTAAAACACTGTAAAAACCATACCTGCTTTCATTATGTGTAAGGCTTTACATTCCTAGGAAAAAGAATCAGTTCCCAAATCAGATACGCTTTCATTTCCTATTTTAGAAGAGGAAACCTTTGCAGCATTGCTTGAACTTGCAGAATTGAAAGACAATAAAATCATTCAGACAGCACCTTGTAGGGGTCTGGGGGTAGGCTTTCCCCCGTGAACCCATCTGCAACTTTGGCAAAGGAAGCATCAATTTGGACTTTGGGTTTGGCAGTAATAATTATTCTCCTTGTTTGAGTTTCTGGTAGAACTGCTGCTTAAAAAAAGTGGTACCAAATGAGACAGGAGATATATGGCCACCTCCTGCCAAAGGTAATGAATGTAGAGGTGGGGGAGGGGGGGGGAGTGCAGTTGCCAGCCTTATGAAAATGTTGGGAGGAAAACATATCACTTTGACCCAAACTATTCAGGTAGGTTAAAAACAACAGGCAGAATACACAAAATTTAACACTGTGGTTCATCCAGAAAATGTCATTTAGAGTGCATGTGCAAGTCAATATGCGAGTGTATAAATGTTTGTTTGTGTGTGCATAGGTGTGCGCTTGCCTTCAAATGGTTGGATTGCTTATAGATTATTCCAGCCCAGAACATAATTCAGGACTTGATCAGCTGTTGGAAAATTTTTCCCCCTCCCCATCTACACCCTTGCCTCCTACAATACTTACCGGATGCTGAACAGTTCCCAAGAAGTTTGCGTTTGATACACCTTCAAGGATAATGTGGACATCTCGTTGCAGTAACCTTGATTCAGTGAAAAATTTGGCTTCATCTGCAAACTGTTCAGGTACTTCTTTATCCTCTTCTCTTCTAAACATCGGACACTGAAATTAATTATTAATTAATTAGCTAATTAATTACTAATTAGTCAAATATTGTCAACACCTGAACTTACCATAAGTAGTATGAAAACAATTCATCTTTTCTAGTAAAAAAATATTTGCAAACAAGTTCAAAGTCTGATAAAATGGGTAACTAATGATTACAACACACCTTTTGGAATGGATTATGATTTTCTGTTTTCCTCAGAAAAATTCAGAACTTCCTGCTTTGAAATTATAGTCTGCTTTTCCATTGTGTTCTCATGCGATCAGAGAAAAATGCATTTCTTTTTAATTCTTCAGTCTGTGTCACCAGTTAACTATTGTAATATCACATCTAGCCTACAATATAACACATATACAGTAGTGAAGATATTGCATTAGTTGAAAATTTGAAAGTAATGTACCATTTAACATTAACCAGAAAGCCCAATGACTTAATGATTCTATGCCATGCAATCTTGGGAATTCTTAGGACATTTCACTTTTGGACATTTTGTGGTGGTGTTGACCATCACATGATAAAAGTAAGTACTATCAAGCTTTCCAACCTTACAGCACTGCAGTCACATGATCAATATGTACAAGCATGCTTACTCTGGTAATTGACAGCATGACAGTTACATGATAAAAATACATACAATCATACTTACTTTGGTAACAGACAGTTTGACTGTCACATGATAAAGGTGTGAAGAGATTTCCTTACCTTAATGCCTGAGAGCATGACAGTCACATGATAAAAGCTTGGCAGTAAGAAAGCACGCACGGTGCATCCATCTCTCACATGTTCAATAATGGCTGAAAAAAAATTAGACGACATTTCAGTTGTATGCTATTGTCTTTTTGAATGGACAATCTTTTGAGAATATTCTTTACCTCTTGGAGTAAATTTTTGAGACAAATGATAAATCAATCTTCAGACTGATGCAAATTAAGGTGTTTTTATCACAAAAAACAAACAAAATCAGCTAATTGACACTTACAGTATCTTTTGGAAGATACAGCTGTAATTGTAGATAGGAAATATTTCCTGAAACACATATTCACATCTACTGTACAGTACATTAGAATACAAATTCTTGTAAAGGATGTCCTCTTGTAGCACTGGAATGTTTATCCTGTTACAGCGCCCGCAGTGCCAGATTGTCAAAACTGGGGGGCAGAGGCAAACTAGAGTCAAACGAAAATTTTTGGAAGGGGGAGGCCAACTATTTTGTCCACAGAGCAAAACCAAATGCGAACATGCTGGTGCTTGTGGGGTATTGGGGTAAAGCTTCCATCCAGTTCAGTTGGAAAAGCACCTGGAACCTCTGAGATACTGGCAAACCTCCGGGTGAAAATTATGCCGAAGGACTTATTTTTTTTAATTCAACTAGCTCCTGACCAAAGTTGGGGGGTTGGTGGAATGACAACCGGAGGGGTGAGGGGCAGTGGCTGTACTATCACTGTCCCTGTCCCAGTAACATTCACATGCCAAAGTGTTGCAATGTCATTCATACATTTTTCCCTGTTGCTAAAACACGTCGCTACTTGGCTTAGGCTGGCCATCAAAATCTCTTGTCTTGCTAAATATGTCAGTTGCACCATGACCAGCAGTGCCTTTGGGCTAAAAAATTAATGACCATCTTCCTGTTTTGTATTTATACTTCTCACATGACAAAATTTCACTTCCTTAGGGGTAAATATTTTTATGCTGATCAGAGAAGTGAAAACTCATCCATTTCCAACCTCCTCAATTTGCAATGGAAAATTTGTCACCCACTACAAGCATGAACCCATGATGACAGAAGTTTTTACAAATATGGTAAAGGCAAACATTCCACATAATTCATTCATACTTCCATTGGTCCACTACAGTCTGGTGACTGGGTTATCTTGCAATAAACTCACAGTTATGGATAATGCATTTATTTTAAGCTACCCACATTTTAAATTCGATTGTTCTGTTTTAATGCGTGCTTTTTACAAACAAATTTAGGTTTCGTTTTTTTAAATCAAATTATTGTTGTGTATGAATGAACAAAGGCTAACAACATTGGGCTTCACATCCTGAATAGACCCAACGCACTCTTGAGGGTTAATGCTATCTCTGGATGCACCAGGGCTGTGCCCTTGGGTATTTTTGCATTAACAACTAATCATGCATTATACTGTTTATAAACACAGTTCATTTACACTTGGTAAAAATCCTCAACATCTATTGGTACGTAATGGTCAGGTGACTGTGTGTTATCCTGGCACAAACTTATCTTAGGCTTTTTCATTTTACTTAGGGCTACGCTATCTTAATTTGGTAATTTCCAAAAGGAAATTGCATGAAATTTACCTTCCTGTCTTTTCAATCAAAATACTCTGTATGAATGAACATGGTTAGATAACTCTAAACCTGACAATAGAACAGCCTAATGCACTCTCTGGGACCGACTGCATGTTCAAGTGGTTCGAGCATGAGACTTGCAGTCTGGAATTCAGGGTTCGAGTCCTGGCCCGGTCAAACCAAAGACTTTAAAAATGGAACCTACTGCCACTGTGCTTGGTGCTCAGCATAAGCAATGGAGTCGTGAAAACAAGCCAGTGAGCCACAACTGGAAACAAAAAACCATTACCAGCTTGACTTGAACCAATTGGTTGAAAACTGAGCCATAAAACTACATCTAACCTAACCTATGGGGTAATCTTATCACTGGATTCACTTGGGCTGGGTTCTTGTGCATCACTTGCTTTGAACCGTAATCATGCATTATTTTGTGCTAATGCACAGTTCCGTCATTGTTAAATCTAATTAAACTCACCTTCCACAGGTTTATGATGAAATGAATCCACAAAGTTTCTTGGATTTTCAACGGTCCATTTAATATTCCTTATGATCCTTCCATTTTCTGAATCCTTTGACCATTTCCCCTTCCCAGCAGCCTTTGCTGCATCTTCTAAGTCTATCAGTTTCATCTGATCACTGAAAAAAAAAGAAAAACACACAAATTGTATTAAATTCAAAAGGTACATGGCAGTCACTGGTATTTCAGTAAGCAGGACTTGATATATTCTGGAAAAAGAGAACAGCAAAAAATGAACAAAATGATCAAAACAATGTGTGTACCAAAAGTGTATCCCATAATGCTTTGTAAATGATGTTTGGAAAAAAAATCTATGACCATCAGTAAAGGCCCAATTGCCAGTGCTGTTGGAGTCATCCTTTAATTTGAGCCTTGAGTACAGTAAGTATATACCATGCCACAATTCAAGTACTATTCTTTATAATATGATGACACTTTCTCATTGATATGCAACACTTATGCAAAATAACAACCCTTTGTTTTCCTTTCAAAGGGGTTCCTAAAGGGGAAGTTGAATCACTCTAATCATATAAAAGTATCTCCAGATACCTCTGTTCACAGTTGGTAACTTCAACACTTCTACAAGAGCAGCTTTAAACACAATCATAAACCAAAATTACAATTTAGCTAGGGGGATCAGAATCCTCATTAAGCAAGTTTCGTAATTCATTTGGGAACTGTGAACAAATCCTTCAAATTGTTGGGATAAACTAATCACCCTTACTTCTACAACATGTTTTCGGAACTATGGGTTTACCTGAAAATTTCATGCATTACAGAAGACTGTATAGATCTAAATTCCCTTGTAGGTAATGTGAAAGCTTAAATTTTTATTCACTGCTAAGTAGGGCTGAGAGCCCCTTTTTCATTGAATTAAACAAGACAAGCTGATTCAAAATAAAAAGAGGCAGACATTGCCAAATGTTTACTCAGTAGAACATGTATAAAACTGACCTTTCAACAAAATGCTGGTAGTTTTAAGTTACAGTACTGTACATTATAACCAATTTGATGCTCAAATGACTACAGTACAGTATTACTTTTAGAGTTAAATAGGGTTGACAATGCTCTGGGTCCCATTTATCTTTCACACTAATGTCAAGAGGAAACGTTAATCAGTTTCCTCTTTTCTGACATTCCTGAGAGAAATTTCAGGAAACTTTGGAATTTTGATTAGATCTGTAAAATAACCATTTGGAGATCTGGGAAAGAAATCCTGTAAAATAAATTAATAAGCAAACAGTAAGTTGCTTACTCGCTTGGCTTGATACCACCTCGCCTAACTTCTACCAATCCTTCTGCAACAATGGATTCTGTGATGTTTTCAGTCGAACCATCTGTGAAACCAAGCATGATTACAATTAAAACATACTGTAATCCTAAACTTCTCTCACTGATGTAGATCAGGATTAAAGGTTTATACATTCCACTCAAGACAAACATGCTACACAATTTGTGGTTTCAAGTTTAAGATTTTTCTTTCAAAATGAAAACGATTGAAAATATTCATGTACTATACATAATATTAAACTATTTAAGTATCACAACAAATGAAGGACATGGGAACAGAAATGCTTTGTTTTTAGTTGGACCCATTGAAATAAGCAAACCATTCTTAAAGTACGCACAAGAGTTATTTTCATGCTACCCCAAAAGGAAACAGAATGAAAACACTTTTAGGCAACCAGGCACACCACACACGAATAACAAACGATGTTTAATTCACTATGAGATTTACATACATTAGTTGCTGCTTCAAATTCACTTTGGGAGACAACTCTTGCCCTTAAAGAGATTTGCTGGAGAAAAAATATATTGACTTTATCATATGCAGAAAGATTTCCTCTTGCAGGAGAAGAAACAGCATCTCAGGAATCTATAGTGTTCATGATACAAATTTCTAAAGAAGTGCAATTTTTCTTGAGATAATTGCATTATGGGAAATTTGTTTGACAACAATATTTAATTTATAAAAGATTTTGGTGCCACTGCATGGACTACTTATCAACAATGTTTGTTATACCCTACATATATATAGTGGTTACACATACTGTACGTATAGTGGTTACGCTAGATCTAAAATATTCAAACATTCCAACACTATCAAATTTCAGGGACAAGCAGGACATTAAACAAAGAAATCCCAGGCAATGTGCCTACTTTTCACAACATTCTGTTGCTTTGTTGCGAAGGGGAAGTTTATTTTCACAGAAATATAAACCCCAAAGTATGTTTTTACAAGAATAACCAAACTTTAAAATGAGTTACCATTCCTTGAATTAGGAGAATCGTATTGCTGCAAGGTTTGCAGGCCTTGAGTTACAGATTTTCCAGGTTTACTGCAAATCACACTTCAGGAAAGTAAGGAGTGTGGTAGGTGTGCAGTTTTATTAAACTGTAGTAGATTTTTTGAACTTCCATCTTCATATAGATGTGCAAAAAATCACACTCCTCACAGTGGTGTGAGGTGGGTGATGGTGTGCCATCGCACTCACACACCTCAAAATTCAAGGCCTGGGTTTGGAGGACGTGGTCTGGAAAATTTTTCCCTTTCAAAATTATGAGACCCTAGATAAAGGCTTACTCCAAAGACAAAATTTTTTCACTTGAACAAACTGTGCACAAAATTTTGCTCTTACAGGAGATAAAACTCCATCTCAATAGCATATCATTCAGAAGAGACTAATTTTTCAAAAACTGGAATATTTTTTCGATAAAGTGCATTGTGGGCAATTTGTGATATCTTCACGGAACATTGATTTGACATTGCATTAAGGTACTTTACATGATATTGAGGTTGCTGCCAAGAACAATATTGTTTGCTATACCTCACATATGTTGTGAGGTCAATGTATGCTAGATCTACAGGAAAGACAGTATCCAAACATTCCTCAGTATCGAATTATTATTTGAAGGAAAAACAGGATACTCAATTATAAAGAAAAATAAAAGGAATCTGATGCAATGTGCTCATCCTGTTTGCCTTATTGAGAAGTGGAGGTATGTTAAATAAAACCAACCTTTTTAAAATGAGATACCCTGAGTAAAGCACAAAGGTACAGCATCACAAGGGGGTTTGGAGGAAATAGTCTGAAATATTTTTTCATTCATATAAGACCCCTAGTTAAAAGCCATCGGGATATGGACTAAAATTCCACATGGAATGTGCTTTTCAGGGCTTGGACATATCCACACATTCCACCTGCTGGTTACTGTACATAGTAATAGTACACAACATGAACAAGAGCCCAATAGACCTATTTCCAAATAGCAATTACAAAGGATTGTGGGATAGAGTTTTGGTGTTTGTCATTTTGTCAATGGCACTTTACTGTTGTTAAAATTGATGCACACCCAAAACTATATCCCACAATTCATTGTAATTGCTATTTGGAAATAGGTCTATGGCTACTGTCTTTCCTTGCTGGAAGAATTGTAGAGCCAGTAAAAAGGCTGATAAATTGACCTCCAAACTAGAGCTAACAAAAGCTCATACAGTACCCAATGTTTGTAATATCTTCACAAGGGGTATTTTAGTACCAATATTCCATGAAATCAAAGATTATATTTTTGAGGCCAACTAAAATTCAAAAGTTGCATATTGCATTTTGAGCTCATGTTTATTCATGATTAAGTGCAAATCAGAAATTACCCTGTAAAATGGTCAATGTTTGATGGGTTTTGATGGGAATTGTGCACATTTCCTTTGTTTTTAATGCTTTATACAGCAAATGCACAACCTTGTCATTTTTATGTCACCAGACTATACAGTTAGTTAGTAAGATGGAGTTTTGCAGCCCTGTTTCCAACCTATTATTGGTTTAAGTCGAGCCAGCCATGGCCTTTTTTCCAGTTGTGGCTCACAGACTTGTTTTCCCTACTCCATTGCTTATGCGGAGTGTCACGCACAAAGGTAGTACAGTAGGTTCCATTTGTAGAGATTTTGGTATGACTGGACCTGGGAATCAAACCCGGGCCTTCCCCATGAGAGGTACAGTAGATTCTCTACCGTTAGACCAAACAATTAACAATGTACAGGATAATACATTAAACTTCAGAGACATACTGACCTTTGGTTAAGTATATGCATCCATATACTCTGCCACTGCCTGGAACTACATACTCTACTGTAAATGCCACGTCTTTTCCAATAAGCTTTTTGCGCAGAAACTCTCGGGCCTCCCATGCATATGGCTAAGGAATTGAATTAAGATACAAATAATAACTGAATAGAAACATTCTTGGACCCTGAGGAAATGTGAATCCTTAAAGGCCCAGTTCTCTCACCCCACACAGTACCAATTCTTCTAACTAAAGCCCTTCCCACAATTGTCTGAAATTCATCCTTATCCAGTCACAATCTCAGTTTATTGCTTCAAGGTGAGTATAGAAAAGTTCTATACATAACACTCTCAGTACAGTTCATGCTGTGTATTATAAGCTTTGGTAATCTGCATTGTTTGAATTAACAGTCAATCAAAAAGCTGGGCCAATGGAGAGTTTCTATACCCCCCTACAAGAAGTGTTGTTTGGGATGAGAGGATTGGCCCTTTAAGTAATTCTACTTCAACATCACAGGGCTCTGAACGTGTAGCAATTAATCCCTAAACGATCACAAGTGGAATAAACGTTTAGTACAAAGCTACAAGCCATCAATTGCAAAACCTGTTTTTGACAGTTTATTATCCATTTGTATACTCTGATTGATGATCCCTGGTTTTTGTTAAATGGAACGTTCTGGGCATATTTGAACCTTGTAGGCTTCAAAGTTTCAAAATAATTTGATTTCACCATGCAAGATAACAGCTATTATTATTTCTGCATTACATTCTGTATCAACACTAAATACTGAAATTATGTTTTTTGTGATAAGGTAATCCCAATTAATCGCTAAACAATTGCAAATTTTTGAGGTTAAATGTTTAGTTATTTTGCTAAACATTCATAGCACTAGTACATACTGTTCTGGAAATCATCTGCCAGTTACTCATGGCATATGTTTAATTCAAAGGATTTCATTCCTTAATGGAGGCAGGATCATGAAAGAAGACAATAGGGTAATGACATTTGAACAAAAGGAAAGGGAGGGTCTTACCTGGTTTGTATTGTTGGCATGTTCATGTTCTAACCCCTAAGCACCTTTAAAATAAACACAGCCAGTAACTTACAGTACAGTACTTACATATACCTTGAAAATGTCCTGTTCAAGTTTCTAAAGTAACTTGAAAATAACATCCTCTTAAAGCAAGGGATTTTCACCTTTTAGCTGTCTTGTCTTCTGGCATTTATATGTATCACCGCCTACCATTTTTATATTAAGGGGAGGCAAACATAAGCGCATACAGTAACAGAGGAGGGAGGATTCCGGGGTCCCCTCCCTCTCCCCACATGCTGAAAATTTGAAGAAAACATATGAAATGCTGCAGTTTGGTGACATTTAGACTAAAGCTGAAGTTTAAGAAGAGCATTCCACTTTCAATGTTATACTGTACGTAGGTACTGTAAACATATGCTGAAATTTTGCTATGGGAGTTGGGATGAGCTCATGCCCCACTAGAAACTGAAAAAATGTCCTGTAGATGAGCATGACCCCCAGGTTGAAAACCCAAGTCCTTGTTTACTGCATACTGCAGATGCTATGCTGTACATACTGTGTACAGTAACACCATATTATGTTAATATTGACAACCCAACAAGGCTGTTATACTGTTCTGCTACAGAATGATTTAAGTGCTGAAAACCAGTAAATTGCAATCATTTCCTATTCTTTCAATCATTAAAGGGGCAATCTGAGCTTGTTTTTCAAAATTTTACACAACTTTCATTCTGCAACACATTTGAACATTGACTTAAAACCAACAAAAATAATCTGTGATTACAGTCTTGTGTTGTGATTGGTTAAAGTGCACAGTGCTAAGAGGATGTCTAGTGTTGCATCTGTGTGGAACTTTTTACCAGACAAATATTAAGATATTTTAATTCAACAGTATGTACAGTAACACAAAATTGAGGTTTTCCCTAACCTGAAAGACCCCTGCAGTGTGTCTTTATTCTAGTAAATAATTAGTTCAGAAAGTGAAAACCACGTGCTAGAACAAAGTTTAATTTTCTCTTTCAAACTCTAATTGCCCCTTTAAAAAAATACTAACCTCATCTTTTGTTTCCACTGAATTTTCAATATTGGGATTAGCCTTCCTTGCTAATTTTGGCGCAACAACATTTGACAGACAAATCTGCTTCTCCGGTGGAGGTCCACCCTTAGGAACACCTCTGATGATGACTGCATCTCCAGATAAAATCTAAACCAAAGGAAAAAGTGCAATTCTGTTACATTTTAAACAAGTGTACAGTAGCCTAACCATTTCAAAAGTCTATTGAACTGATTACGTGTATGTATAGTACATGTAAATCAAAAGCTAGAACTTTCGCCTCCTGCTGATGAACAAGATTATCAAGCATTCAGGGGAACTTACAGTACATCTAACATGCCTCTAAGAACCACAAACCACCAATTCTGTCTGTCCAACATCCAGGCTTTTGAGTGACCTGGGTCATGAAAACTTCAACTGGAGTGAAAACAACGACAGTGTGCAGTATGTGTAGCTATTGCCAGAGCCTCATGATACGCCATGGTGGGCCTAACTGGCAAGTTTCTTGAGACCAAGGTTGAAGAGAAATCTTACAATGTCAACAGTGTCAGGGGAATGCCAAAATATTTGGTGCCTGTGCACAAAACACTCGCTTGCAAATAGCGAGAAACCCATTCTTATCGGGGTAGACCTATTGTGTGAGACTGGCCATTGCATTTACAGGCCACCTGGTAAAGGAAACAGTGAATTCCCACCGCGACAAGTTGTCGTAAGACCATCTGATCACGTAAGCTGGATATTTCAATAAAAATTGGTCATAATCCACAAGGTAAAAAAAAAAAATGCATGCTGTTTTCAAGGTACAGTTACACAATAAATCTATACCTTTGCACTGTTGCTGTACTGCACGACAACAACTGTTTCACTCCAACATGTCACATGATTGACTCTTCGCACCGGATGTGACGCTCCTTGGACCGGCAGAACATGCAGGGATCTTGGTTGTCCATTGTCCAGGACAACTAACATTCCATGTGAACAACCAAAAGTTAAAGGTTGGTTGGACAGCCACTGTTGTGTGATGAACAACTATATTTCTCAGTAAAAGTGAAAAGCAGCTTGCTTTTATTTGACTGAAGACTGTACTGATGACTGATCAACTCTTTTGACTTTTTCCATCATACAGTATAATATTTCAAACTTAAGTGCTTTGTCTCTCAAACATCACACTTTTTTATTCTTCAAGACTGCTAATATATGAACACACTCACTCCTTTGCAGTTGCATGAGAAATGTTTCGGACAACCAAATTTCCTTGCGGACAACCGAGAGTAGTGAATACTGTAGTTGCCTGAAGGACTACCATAAATTTTTCTGAAAATCAAGGGTTGATTTGGGTTGGTGAAAATCCTGAATAACTCATAATCATGTCAAAATTGAGAGATGTCATACTGTAGGGTTAAAGACAAAGAGTACTGTAGTCCCCCAACTTTAGTTTGATGCAATGTTCAGCAAAATCTCATAATTTCCTTCTCATTCCTCTTCAACATATATTTCATATTTTAAGACTTCAATATTGCATACTGTAGGTACACCAAACAGTTACTCCTATGTGTAGTTAATTTGTTGTAAACCAATTGGTCAGAAACAAGGAAGGTTCTTCTTAAACCTGTCACGGCTGTGATGCATGCATGGAATTTACCGAATCTTCACAGTTCATCATCACATCATGCCCTGAATAAGGCCCTGCTGTATTTTTTCTGCAATAAAGACTGATGATAATATTATAACTTGTAACTTGTATTGCCAAAGAATGGTGTGTGCATTACAAACATGTACATAAGTATGTACAATCCCATATGGATTGCTACTTAGGGACTACTGTGTGTGTACCATATACTTGTACATGCATTGCCAATGTACAGTGATCATGCACATGTGTTCTGTACATCCTGGCAGGTGAACTTCATATTGCTATCGTAGTATTGTATGTGCACAGAAAATCTCAGTGTACGATCACGAAAAACCTTGGCGTACCTTTGGTGTACGTGTGCCTTAATTACATGGAATGCACCCTGGACTACAGCCTACACTACAGGGTATCCCGTGGGGACCTTCGGCTGCACTCCTTTGCCCTTAACAGGCCTAGGCACAGCCTAATAAGGCCTAGGCTTGGCTATAAATAAGTAATTCACACAGGTAACTAAATTGATTTTACAGGCTAGTAGCCAAAGTTCAGCCTAACAAGGCTAATGTTACAATAAGTGACAACTGAACAAAGAACTTGTGGCTATTTGCAAACTGTGCACCTAGCCTAGCCTACTAAGTTCTGGGCCTAGGCTGGAGACATAGGCCTAGAGCGTTAAATTTATGAAACAAATGCCCCACATTTGCAGCCTGATAGAGTGACACAGTACGGGCAACAGTACGTGAAAAATAAATAGGACTAGCCTAAAACTTAACTGACAACACTACACCGGCGTCATTCCATACAGGGTGCATATGTTATCGGTCACTCGCTACATTTGCACAGGGAAAATGTGCCACGTACTCCATATGGAGATCTGCGATAACTTTTCGAACTAGGTTTTGCAACGTCTAATGATCAAAACAAAAAGAAAATTTGAACCAAAATGGTTCCTCGCATTCACTTTATATAGATTTCAACTTGAACAAGTTACCTGCTTCACAATTCCGCGATGTACGACTGGTTTTGGTGCTTGTTGGTTCGCCATGTTGAGTTGTGCATACGAGTAAAGTTGAAAAGAGTCCAAATGGGCATTATCACGTGACTTAAAGGTGAATGAATGACGTTCGTATTACATGCGATGAATATTCAGAACCACAGAACAATTTTTTTACGCCACCATCCTAGCGCAGTACTGTGGTTTCCAAAGGAACGGAATGAATCCGAAATGTACATAATATATCGGTTGCCTATGTTACCCAAAGTATGGAGAGCAGAGAAAAGCATTTTGTTGGTCTAGTCGATGCAATTTAATTTGGTATGGCGAAAGTCTAACATGGCAGGACCAAACCCGTCGAGTAGAGGTACAAAATATCTTATACTAACTTGTTTATATCTAGCCTAACGTATTGTAACTTATTGACATAGCCTAGCCTAGGCCCTAGCTAGGCTAGGCCAGGCTAATACTGTAACTTTTGTAAGTACATAGGCTAGTGACACTAGCATATGAATCTGAGTAGCTGAATTTTAATACCGTCAGTATCTAACTCTCAGATAGCCATAGGCTAGACTGCACATTCATTACACGAGTGTTTGCAATAATATTGATTCATCATTGACTGAGTAACCTTAGACCAAGACTCATTGTCAAAGCAGTGAAGGTTAGTAGGCCTAGGCAAATAAATCATAATGACTAGGCTATATGAGTCTGTCACTGCCTATAAAAACATAACTTAGTCATAGCTTCCAAATTCTGAGGCTAGATGCGGCCTGATTTCATGTGTCCATTGGTGGATTGCCCACCTGGGGGAGGTGTATCATGGGAGGGGGTGTCCCCAAAAATTTTTGAATTTTAGAAGTGTTTACCTGTAAAATGGTGGCACTTTCTTGGCAAATCAATCAACACAATTTCCCTAGGTTACCGTCAAAAAAGTTCAGTATGGTACTGAATCTTTTGTGGTAACCTACAAAAATTTTGCATTTGAAGATTTGCCAAATAAAATTCTGCAGATGCTCACAAATGTGCAATTACTAAAACTGTAGCGGGTTCTCCTCGAGTATCACTGATGACGCCAAAACAACACGGACACGGTACAGTCTGTGTTTATTGTAGGACCCTGTAGTCTTTCCAACTCTTGATACATGCCATATATTTCCAGAACACTCTACCCCTGAGCATGCCCATTACACACCACTCTTAGTCTAAGGACTGCCAAAAGAATCAAAATACAGCAAATATTTGATTCCCACTAAAAAACCTCTCCTAATCACAATATTCAATTGTAATTGTTGCTGTAAATTTTGGTGCGTTCCCAGTACAGTTTTCAAATGACGGTCGAACCATGCTGCAACTTGCAAGTGATTTCCTGTATATTTCTTTGTACATCTCCCATGACATTCTAGCCATGAAGACACATAGTCAAAAAGGTCAAGAACTGAATGATTGTTTGATGGGAAACTCTGGGACAAGCCCAACCTCTAATCTGGGAAGAAGTCACTCATTTTGGCTATTGTACACTGTGCTGACATTATTACACTGCTGTATTCATGCAGTGACTGGAATATACTCTATACCTGCTGTGAAAGTTATCCAATATGCGATGTTCTGACAGCAAACATAGGTCTGTACATACCTAGGCCTAGATGCATTGTATAGCAAAGCAAGCAGTTGAATGTACTGTGAGAAACCATTTACTGAATATTAGTTATCGGTAAGCTGAAGTATTTGTTAATTTACTTGTGCAGAGCGAATGCATTATGACCATGTATGCATCTTATATCTTAATGTTTTTTTTCCATTTTTTTTTCAGGAAAAACAGTGGTTGTTGTATCCTTTTAAAATGATATTCCTTTGGAAAGTCTTCACTGATATCCCTGACCAAGGGTTCAAATAAGCCTTCAAACTTTGGAGGCCAGCAAACATCTAGCATACAGTATGAAATCTGGGGACCCAAATCAGAAATCAGGAGTCCTAACTGAAATTAAAAAGGAACTGACAAACGGAACCAAAATCTGTCCACAACTTTGCACACCAATAAACAACCGCACATTATAGATACATGTTTTTCATGACATAGAAAGTCTACACTGAAGTTTTGTCAGTAGATACATGGAACTCTGATGCACTAATTTAATTTAAGGTTTCAGGGGTAGCGGGGGGAGGGAAAACTGCCCTTTCCTTCAATCCGTAAACACCAAGTTGTAAAGTTATTTGAAAACAAAGTTTCTAAAGAATATATGCTTTGTAATGTTTAAATTAACACTGCTACTCTACTGTGCAGTACGTCCTGTATGCTTTTAGTAAAGTGTTTATGGAGTACTGTCCCTGAAATACGTTAACTTTTTCCTTAACGTCAGTCATAGCTCTCGTCACTACCACTGCAAATTCTTCTTTATCTCAATGGCTGGTATTTTGGTTTCTTTTGGATATGTGAGATGCTTATGTATATCTACAAAGGTAAGATTTATGGGCCTTTGTACTTTGTCAGTTGTGCTTTATCACTTGTTTTCAAGGGACTGTTATTCTCTTTGTCGCTACTGTAAGCTCACCAGGCCTTTACAGCTTACTTTCTTTTGCTACTCTACTCTATCCAATCTGTTTCTATTACCATAACACTGAATATTGTGTCATATTGTAGTGGAAAAAACACATGAAATAAAAATGAAATTAAAAGAGATATGTATACCTTTCCTATAACAATGAGATGTGTTGTAAGCAGTGAAGAATGCATGAACTTCTATTATGGCACTGGCTTTTTAGACCCACTGTACTACAAATATTTTCCTCCATTGAACTCCCTTTGACTTTCTTTTGCATTTTTATTTTCATTTTTAAACTCAAACAGTGCCGGATTGACAGATTCATTTAACTTTTAAATTAAAAAATCCTACAAAGCTTAATTTGGGGTCTTTTCCCCTGCTGCTCTACTGTATCTGAAAATAATTGACCGTGAATTAATTTATTGCATGTACTATAAAGGATACATTACTATACTGAACTGTACGGTAGTTGTATGGTTGTAGAACTTGGACATTTCATCATGAACTTGCCCAGCCTATATACTGTACCAGCAACTGTTAGGTCAGACCAGTCTCATGTATGTATACTCTTCTGGATAGTCTGGCAGGTACGTGTTGTACTTTAGCAATTGCTCTTCCACAGACAGTAGGGTTATTAGACATCCTTAATATTTACAGCCGATACAGTCCCTTTTTTTTGCTGGTTTGTGGTGCATTCAGGGGAATTCTTAAAATTACCCAGAATGTCCGGATTTCGTATCTCATATTTTTGAAAAATTTTTCCTAATTTTGTTTTACATACATATTGCACCATTTTGCATCTAGACACCCTCAAAGCTGGGGGGGGGGGGAACATCCCCTTAGACCCCTCCCCCAGGCCATTAATCTCTGTCCTCCTTTTCACTGGCAAGAAATAAATATTGAAACCCCACTTTCACAGTGGTGAAGTGAACAGACTGTGCTTTGGCTTGGCTTTATCATTCTCTTGTGGGCTTGGAAGGGTACAGTCATATACTTGTCTGACTTTTATCCATACTTTCAAAATGTCCACGAAAAACTTTTTTACAATTTGTTTGTCATTTGAAAGTTGCAATCCAGGGAACAGGGCATTGAATTTGCATCAATTGTTAGTAGGGTGATTCCAAGAGGTTGGGGCACATTGCATATATACACAGTACCTGGGAGAGACCACTTATGAAATTTGATGTGAATACAGCATCAATTTAAGGGTGGTATGAAATGAATTGCAGTAACTGTTTGTTTTGTTGTATAATAGTACAATTGACACACTCCCATGAATTTTTAAGTTTTTCCCAATCTTTTGGTGGTGTCTCTTGAAAAATTGGTAAAAAATGTGTGACCTAAAATGTTGCACAAATTAGGTTCTTCCCATTCCTTTGACAAATGAAATTTTATTGTCTCTCATGCAAGCATTTGCAGAACACAGGTGACATAACAACTTGCTGTTAGTAGACAATGACAGGGGACCTGCCTTTCTTCAAGGTTTTGGAATCAAATTTGTCATGCCCATGTAACACGTGGTGTCCACCTTCCATAGGTATGTTACGTGGGTATTTTTTAGGTCACATGATTTCCCTCTGAAATGCCCTCACCACCAAACTCATTCCAATAGTTAAAGAACAGTAAGTTACTACTGTAAACAAAAAATCGAAGCTGTAGAGTCAAGCCATGTATTTAAAAAATATCTATTACTGATGGAATTTTCATATGGTGTCCACATGTCAGATGTTACGTTGGTATAACAAAAATCCCAGATTTAATGCATTTCCTACATACTTCACACAAAGAATATAAATATGTGTACTAATAATTGCCACAGTCATATCAATGGATATTTGGTAATAATTTGAAGCACACAAATTGTGTAAGAGGCAAGTATGTTCATGGTGTCCACATGTTACATGGGTACAGTTCTGTTGCATGGGTACTACTTATTTTTCCACAAAAAAAATCATTTGGTGTCCCAATTCTGTTGTTTTGGGGGGGAATATACACAGAAGTAATAGTTTAAGAATTTTCTAATTCTGATCACATTGCCAAGGTACTGTAGATTATGACTAGTGCAGGCCAACCTGTTTGTAGTTGGGGTTCATAGGACATGGTGTCTTTGTTACATAGGTAATGTTAGCACAGTATAACATATGAGGAAAAAATGAAATCAACATTGATGTCATTGTGTAATATCTATTTGTTGTAGTAGGACATTCTTCATTGTTAATTTATGTTTAGATGGATAATTAAGAAAAAACAATGGTTTGCACCAAGAACAATGTATTCATAATTTGACACAAAAGTCACACTTTGTGCCCCAACCTCGTGGAATGACCCAGTAATGTGTTGCCTCATAGACATTCTGTAAGTTTGTTATGGTGTTATGGTAAGGTGGGATGCGAAGGTGGGATATGATTTGTCGAACATCTCCCAAAGTCCATTAGGACCGTGGATAATCCTTAGTTTGAAAGGATAAACAGTAGTTGTTCATAAGGAAGCAATTTACTCTGGTATGTTTACACCGGCCCAGGTCAATTTTCACATGTTGTGGTGAACCATATCTTGACTGCAACAGGAATACCGTTACTGTAGGCCTTTTGAAAATTTGGGAGAGGGTCTCTCTATGATTATAAAGTATTCAGAAGTTGAGTATGCTTTTTTGAAACCACACCAATAGACTAGTTGAAACTTTGGTCTAATGGTGGTCATGCTACTGTATATGGAAAAAATTTCTCAGGATGTTAAAACAGTTCTGCCATTGTTATATAACCATGAATCTGATTTTGTATGCATGCATGTCCTATAGCCTACACACTATTAGTCAATGTAATGTCAGGAAATAATTGGTTGACATTTCATTTTCATACCTCCTCAGATACAAATCAAACATTTACACATTTTGGAAAATTTTTAGCCTCTTTCAGTCAAAGATAGTGATAATTTCAATTTAAACTTAAAAAAAAAAAGAACGAAAAAAGTGGACTGTTATCGGATAGCTGTACAGTAGTGTGACCACACTTAAACTTGGCCCCAAGGAACATGGAAGTGTCCCCCTGACCCCCATGCAAAAAATGGGTAAGGCTAACAGTAAGGTACGGTACACCCCATTTTCTATTTTGCAGTTTAGCATTTCTCCTCCTTTTGCAAGTTCATCCAATCCCTTCTTCTACTCGATCTCTTTTGTTATTGCAGGTTCTATTTTACCGTATCCATCTCAGAACATTATTGGTGAAGTCATTCTCTTGGTTATGCTGGCAGTAGTTGAAAGTGTTCGTTTGTTTCTTGGGCGGAAAGGCAACCTGACAGAAAAGCTGGTCCATCTCGCTGTATCCTTGGCTCTTGTCTTGCCAGTCCTGTTTGGCGCCCTCTTTATTCTTTTGTGGCAGACGTATGTCCTTCGAGCTGAAATTATCTTGAGTTGCATACTGCTTGTTTTCCTTCTTTTGGAAGTAATATTTGAAGTGGTGACACTTATCACTTTTGCAAGGTTAGTGTGATATGAAATTTGTTTCAGAAAAATTGCAATAGTGTTACATTAAAAACTGATAAGGTCCATTTTCTACTGTACGTGTAGTAAAACAAGTGGTTTTTGGGGGGTAAAAAGTCTATAATCCCCAACCATGACAGTCCCTAACTCTTGCATACTGCATATTTAGGCCCTTTCTGTCTAGTCTACAGGATTCATTTAATGTAATCTAAATAATTTAAAAAAAAAACATAACCAACCCATCATTGAATACTTAAACATCCAAAATAAAAACCAGGGCTTATATTGATGGTGACTATCCTAAAGTTTGCACCACTTGTCAAAAAATTTCTGCTATGCAGTGAAATATGTGGGTAATAGGAGCATCAGTTTGGTTGGTTTCCATTTCCAAAGCCTGTGTACGCTTTTAGTCTACTTATTGACCCCCTTGTTATTTTACACCAAATTGGGTAGGAAAAAAAAAGAAGAAGAAGAAAAAAAACATAAAATAAAAACATGGCCTGATTTTATTATTACATGTGCACCAACTTAGTTTGAATCTTGAGGTACAGTAGTTTAACTTTGTCTTTCACCAAAGTCATATCATGGCCCATGAACCACCATTAGCATGGAGTCTGTGATCATATTTTCATGCTAAGTGCCAACTTTTGAAGGTACAGTACAGCAACACATCTTCCCATGCTGTTAAAGGCGTGAACAAAGTAGCTAGTTAAAAAGATCCAAATTTTTTTTAAATTGATTAAATGCCTTTTTAAAATGACATTCCTTTCTTGTTACCCTGATGATTTTGTTTTAACTTGAAAATGGAAAAGATGTCATGGTAAATTTTTGCCTTAATCCTTAACAGTAGTCAGGATTTTAATTTTTTTCTATTTTTTTAAAAGTTGTTCCCACTTGGCAGTTGACAAGGATAAAATCTGAGAAAAAAATTTATACCTGTTGTTAGTATTCTCCTAAATTTTCAGGAAATGGTTGTTTTTACACCTGTATGCTATTAGTTATAACTGGATAATATGGTAATTTAAAAAAAAAAAGTTAACATTAGACATGGGGTTTCATCAGTCATGGAAGCCCTTGAAAAATGATAAACATTTAGAAAACTATTTGAAGGCCTTTAAAAAATTCCAGGAATTGTGTGAAGCCATGGATGAGTCGTACTGTAACAGTTTTCACAAAGTTATATTACTTCATCAGCAGTTGTATTATCAAAGTGTGTTCTCACATGTAGTGTCAAAATTTCTTACTATATTAAATCCCCATTTAATGTTATTTAAGTAAGAAGTCAAACGGAAGGTACAGAAATGTTCTTTATGAAGTCCTGAAAAATTTGTGGAAATGTTGTTGAAAATTGGTTCCCAAAAAGATCAGGAACCTTGTTATCGTGACTGGAAGTTACAAGTGGAATATATTTTTGAAGTCATCTGGGTTCAATAGAGGTCAACTTGGGATGGTTGCACATTAAGTATGTGGATGTGTTATGGTGAAAAGATTGTCCCAATTGCTTCTTGTGAAGGTCAAAAGTCATATGGGGTCACCAGAGGTGAAATCCTTAAAGCCATGTTAACATGAAATTTCAATGTAGGAAACTTGGATAGATTTCATGTGTGGTATGTTTATGTGTTGTAGTGAGAAGATGGCCCTGTAGTGTCTTTGGTGGAGATGAAAGGTCATCAGGGGTCACAAAGGTTAAACATTGAAAACCATGTTAACACCATATATCAAGGTAGGAAACTTGAATAGAATACATATTTTGTATGTGGATACATAATAATGAGCACACAGTATTCTTGGGCAGGCCATGTTTATCACCTTTTCCAGGTTTGTCGCAATGGTATTTTAAAGTCAATGCATATATACAGTATTACAGTTTTGTGTGATTTAATTACATGCCATAGTCAGACGGGTTGTTATTGTTGTTTATTGCAGGTCAGCTAACCAGACATTGTGATCAAGATACTGTAAACTCTTGGAGCAGGCTTCAAGAGAACTTGTCATGGAATTCACAGATTTCACAAAGTACAAATCCAGGAATGGACAGGCATTTTAAGGATGCAGTGGAGAAGAGAAACCATTACATGTGTCTAATAATTGTTCGCAGCTGGGACTTTATGCTGTAAGGGCTCAATGGGATCATGAAGTTGGACCACTTAAAAAAGGTGGAAGTACGGAGTGAAGCACCCCGCTGGATAAGGTGTCACACAGATAGAACAAGTATCGCAGCAGACATTGAAGATGTGGAGGTTTCATCACTTGAAATTTTTATTTTGGCCGATACCAGTTTAATAGCAATTTGAGGACCTACTACTCACAAAGAGTTGTGCTCAAACCCCAAATTCAAAATGATTGGTTAACTTATATTCATATTATTTTACAAATTTTTAAGACGTATTATAGCACAAATCTCACTTCTTATCCTATTCCTGCTCATTATTCAAGGCTCAAAATTAGGGTAAAAAAAACATTTACCCCAGGGAAAGGGGTTACTAATCCCAAGGAAAGGGGCTACTAAAATCTTGTCATTTTTTCAAATTTTAAGGTTGACTCACAGCAAAACAATAATGGCACAGTTAAAGGTTTCATTAGCCAATTAAAGTGGAATGCATGGTCGCCAGGTAGGAGATAAGGTTTGGTGACTCCCTCAACCATGACCACCCCACTCCTAGTTTAGTCCCCAATCATTTGAGTGCTACTCTTAGTTTCACCTCATGTGTACTAACCAAGAAAACACATCATTTTCAGTTACCAGTGATGTTTCAGTTTTCTTGCTTTTCTTCCCTGTCATTTCAGGGTAAAAAGTTGAAATTCATCTGGCCAGGTGATTCTGGATGTCACTTGCCCCACTGGAAAAGTTACTTGTTAAATTTAATGTTCATCCCGGAATGTATCATCGTAGGTTTTGAGCTTGCTGGTGTTTTTAACTTTCCAACTGCCATCTTCGTAGGACATTCTTGAGCCAAGAAATAAAGTGTAATTTTTTCACTTTAAACAAATTAGTCCATTGCACAACAACTTGTAACTTTGATGTTGTGCAACTCACATTACCTGCTTTGTTTCCCTTCAAATTTAAAATTTTTTTTATGACCTTGAACATTTCCTGTTTGCTTGCATAGCATGTTGCACAGAGAGGGCTTAATTAATTATATCACTGCAAAAGAGTAAGAGTACTATCACACCTTAGTAATACAAAGATTGTAATTTGAGTAGTACAACAATGAAATCACAAATTATTGCCCAGTGTACCATTTTAATTTGAGTGAATAAACTTCAACATTTTATATCTCAGCAGTCGGCACACAGATGTCCCATTAAGAAGAGAGTTGGACTGTCAAAATTTATTTTTCATGCTGTTTAATATTTTTGAATTATTTGACTTCAGGTACACTTTAACTTGTGGTTTATTCTAGCAGCGCCCTCAACCATTTTCCATTGGTGTTGTGGGTTTTTCCTCTTCTCTTCTGCTTACGGTAATGGGGAGCATTACATGCAATGGTAGTCAGTATTTGTTCAGTATTTGGTAGGTACAACTCCATCTGGGAATGGAACCCTGGACATCCCATGTGTGAGGCTGATGCTCTATACTAAACACCCCATGATTGGAGTTGCAATTTTTCTGAGCAGTAACTAACAGGGGATTGGTTACTTGATGCTAAACTTAAATGGTAAAGCCACACCCAGTGTGCATTAAGAAGAGAGTCCAACTTAAATCCAGCTTATGATATGTTATGGGGTGCCTATTCTATGCATTCTGGTGAAATCTGCATTCAAATCTGAAATGTAGTTCTCACAATGGGAACAGGTAAATTTGACGTCCAACAAAAAGTAAACTTGACAACATATCCTCACATGATTGGACAGCTTTTTGCTTTTCTTTAAATATTATAGTACAACCATTTTCCTCCTCAACAATCCCATGTTATCATAATGCAATTACATTTGTGGCGTGAGAAGTTTATAATTTTTGCATTTCCCACAGGGAGATCCTGTTACTACTAATTCCTAAGTCAACTTAACACACTGAAAAATTGGAATGGAAGATTATTCCTTGTCAATCTGAGGAAGTGGTATAAACTCTGCTGCCTTAAAATCACTTCAGACATTAACACAGTAACTTCATGTGGTTATACTCTCGAGAAATAACATGTCTGGTATGAATGAAAGTTTCTCCAAATTGTGTAGATTTTTTTCCACTTGTTAAGAAAGAGATATTTTGCTATTTGGACATGATTCAAGGTGTATGTGGTCCTTTCAGAAAATTTCAAGAAGCTCTTCAATTTTATGTGGTGGAAATAAGACCTTGCCCCCTTATCTAATTTCCGTGAGGTTTTTTTCTTTGGAAGGGACAAGCTTCATTGACTGGTTTCAATTATGCAGTCCCTTTTAGTTTGGCAGCACCCAGCCCATAAATGGGTGGTGGTGTCATCCTATAATTTACCAAAGCATTGTCTTGATTATTAAAAGACCTATTGTGGTGGTATGGTGTGAATCATATTGCTGACATATTGAGAGAACAAATGAATAAAAGGAATTTCTTTGGCCAAATAACTGGCTTACCATGGATAAATCCCCAATAATTAAAGGGCAGGTGCATAGTGATTGTGTCATGAGAGGGGGGGGGGGTT
The DNA here is from genome assembly GCA_037179385.1 of Holothuria scabra. Classification (NCBI taxonomy): domain Eukaryota; kingdom Metazoa; phylum Echinodermata; class Holothuroidea; order Aspidochirotida; family Holothuriidae; genus Holothuria; species Holothuria scabra. The sequence continues at coordinate 34,572,055 of CM074197.1, forward strand.
GGTGTCATGGTGGGGGGGGGGGGGTTGCGGCACGACATAAGGGAATAGTCTACGGACAGAGAGAAAAAAAGCTAATTTGGGTGTTTTTTGCATTGCAAGGATGGATCATGGGGGGTTCTAACCCCCGACCACCCCGTCTCTATGCCACTATTAAAGGGAGTTTGTTTGTGCAAGTTTTCTTGGGTGTTATTTCTGCATCACAAGCACCACAATCATTCATGGAGTTGAACCTAACAAAAAAAGATTATGTTTTCATTGTCTGAGGTTGTGATTGGTCAGTGTGTGGATGAGACTGCATACTCCTGCAATTGTGCGGAAGTTTTTACCTGGTAAGTATAACGAAAATTGTGTTCAACAGTTGTAGAGACAGAAATAACATTTCTTCTCACTTGAAAGACCTCTTCAATGTCTGTTAATTCAGGTAAAAAGGAAAACCAAAGTGCTGGAACAATAGCTTAATATTCTTTGTCAAACACTAGTTGCCTCTTTAAAATGGTCTTCCAATGAGTTGGTTTATGAAATTCACCTTTTTGTTTCCAAAGAGTAAAATTTTCTTCACAATGGTCAAACTTAGACAATCCCCCACAACCCATTTACAAATATTTTTTTATGAGTGAGAAATTAATGATTCAATGCTGTTTTCAAAAAAATTGTGACCAGACTCTTTCCCCTTGACACACAGTACTTGCAAACTGGTGTTCAAGTGGTTCAAAATTTTTTCCACAACTTCTGAGTCAGGCCCGTAGCCAGCCCATGTGGAGGGGTGGGTCTTTTTTCCAAAATAGGACCTTTTTCCAAATATGTAGGCGGCCGGCACGTGCCGTAAACATGCAGTTGCTAGGAGTCTGGGGCATGCTTCCCCGGAAAAGTTTGAAATCTGCAGATCTCCCGCAATCTGAAGTATATTTTAGAGGACTTTTGAACACAACAGAAGTCCTTATTCCCCAGGAATTCTACACAGTACACCACTTTTAAAGAAGTGAACGGAAATTCGTCCATTTGTCAAGATAAAAAAATATTTCAAAGCTTACCCTTCAAACACAGCGCTGGAATAATGGACCTCCCTTAAGTTGGGGTGGGTCCTTCGAATGCTCCGACCCCTCCTGGCTACAGGCCTGTGAGTGTAAACTTGTCTCATTAGGCTAAAACAATAAGCATTATCAGTTTATCAGGTGAAAGTACCCTTTACCAACCTCATTAAAATATTGATATTACCTCAACCTATCCCTACAAACAGCATGAAACAATGCAATTTTGACCAATCTACATATATTTCACACAACTTCTTACTCAAACTGGAGGGTGGAACCCCTTTAAAGGTCACCAATACTGTTTTATAATGCAGTGGCATAGCCACATTGTGGCCTAGGCTTACAAACTTCCGTCAGGCCCCCCAAAGAAATTTTCCAAGGTTTTGTGTCAAGTGTCATTTGGCCCTTGGGTTTGGCCCCTCAAAATGTTCTTTGCCCTCCTCCCCCCTCCTACTATGAATTTGTAGCTATGCCACTGGTGTAATAGCCATTCATTATGCTGGTGAAAATGGTTACATTTGTATTTTGTTATAGATGTCTTCTTGTTCATGTAAGATCTTATGTTTTTTCGAAAATAAAAAAAAAAAAAATTGAAGGTTGATGTTTAAAAGAATGCTCATACACACCAGTTTAATTCATTTATTTCTGCTTGTGAAACTTTAGACCAGGACTAAGAAAAAAGAAAATAAATAAAAAAAGGAAAATGTCACTGGCGGCAGAAGCGGGGGGGGTTGGCCCTCATATTTTTTCATGAGACTTTAGGGGAGCATGGTCCCCCAGTAACTGAATGTCACAAAATAAAGTTTGAGTTGCTTTTATTACATTTTGCCTATTCTATGGCTCATTACTTTTCAGAGTGCAAAAGTTGCAAGAAGCCCCCCCCCACATTAATGATGACCTGTAGGAGAGTTCTTTCGCCCTTCAAACAGTTATAACAAAAGTTTTAGCGAGCTATCTTTCTTTTTCAAATTATCTTTCTTCTTTTTAAACCAGGGCCTTTTAAACATACTGAGCAAGGGGTATGTCCCCAGTCCCGGCCCTTATTGGCCCCAGTGACATACAGTTACCCCAGTAATAATGTCCCTTTGAGGATTATTAATAATACTGTATCTGTACAAAGGTACCTTTTTGCTTCTGTTAAGTCCACTGAAGAGCCTTAAATGTCAGAGCTTCCGGGGCCCTGTTGCGGGCCCCTGCTGGACCTCACGCATATTGCCTCAGGACTTCAAATAGAACTCCCTATTGTTAAAACGCCCCAAAACACTTTGGATCTCTTAAAAATTCCGTTTCTCAAATTATCAATCACATGTTCAATTTTGAGTAATTTCAACATTTTGGCTTTGCCCCCTAAAATGACTGAAATGTGAGACAAAGGGCCAGTCGTAGTACGAAGGTTTGGTAGGGTCTGGCTGAGTGTAGCTCCAGACAAAAATGATAAAGAAAGTTCCAGTTGATTCAAAATGATTTATTCGTTGATTCGAGTCTCCATTAAAAACAAGATTAAGTTGATCAATAAGCCGGAGACAAAAAAAAACCCGATTATCTACACAAAGATGACTGATTAATGACTACATGTTTGCTGCACGAGTTCCAAAACGCGACTTGCAGCTCGGGGCTTGCAAACCTCGTGGGACCGTGGAACTAACTGAAGTCCCCTGATTGATCAAAAATTGTGATGCACCGAATTAAATAAATCTTAATAATGTGCTGATCTAAATGACCAATGAGGAGGCTGTAGAGGGTGAAACTGACCACACCTTGAAAATACGGGATACAGTATACACGTGGAACTAAGGCGAAGTAGTCAGTTCACCGGTAACAGATTCCCAGTAACCTGGTAACAGATTTGCCCAAGATTCCCAGGGCCCTGGGAATCTTGGGCAAAAGGAAGGGAGAGTTGCTCGTAAACAATAAGATGTTCCTGTTAAAGGTCATGTAGGGTACGTACCGTAAAGTCGGTCGGTCGGTCGGCCGGTCGGCCGACTCGGTCGGTCGGTCTTCATTGCTTATGCGGAGCATCACGCACAATGACAGTAGGTTCCTTTTTGATTCCTTGCCGAAGGCAGGCAAGGAATCTATGCGATGGTGATGTCGTGTGTGTGTGTGTGTGTATGTGTGTGTGTGACGCCTGCTTGTAAACACGATATCTCAAGAACGGTAACCCCCAGGGATCTCAAACTTGGCATGTAGATTGTCCACATTGAGTAGATGGTCCCTATTTTTTTGGTAGAGGTCAAATGTCATTTGGGGTCACCATAGGTCAAAATGTAAATACCTTGGAAATTGCTTGTAAACACGATATCTCCAGAAGGAAAAATGTGAGCAATCTCATACTTACCTTGCTGATTGTCCATATTGAGTAGATGGTCCCTATTGTTTTTGATGGAGGTCAAAGGTCATTTGGGGTCACCAGAGGGAAAAGGTCGAAACCTTGTAAACACTGTATCTCAAGAAGGGTAAATGTGAGGGATCTCATACATAGCAGGTGGATTGCCCATATTAAGTAGATGATCACAATCATTTTTGGTGGAGGTCAAAGGTCATTTGGGGTCATCAGAGATGAAAAGCTCAAAAACTTATAAACACCATATGTCAAGAAAGGTAACTGCCAGGAATCTCATATTTACTAAGTGGATTGTCCATACTGAGTAGATGACCCATATTGTTTTTATTGGATGTCAAAGGTCATTTGGGGTCATCAGAGTTCAAAACATCTAAACCTTGCAAACACTATATCTCAAAAGAGTATATAACTGTTGAAGTTAATATCCATGAGCGGTTAGGGTGAAAGGGTAAGAATAATTTGGCATGTGTAATGTAATAGGCATAGGGTATATAATTTTTTTGGAACAGTTTATTAACTTCACTATGTAAATTCTTTAGTGAGGTAATTTTGAAAATGCATTTGTAAAGTACTGAAGCAAACTCATAGGAAGAAGGTCTAAGGTGCACAGAAAGGCACATCACATTGTAGTTACTGTACAGTATGTTGATTCTGGCATGAAATTGTACCCTATTATTACATTAAGTTCCAAGTATTAATACATAAAAAAGTGGGCAGAGCAAAATATAAAATCTTAAAAGGCAAAATCTGCTCATCAGGCTGGCATACATGCTTCAATGCTCATGGGTATGCTGATTTTGCAGCCACAAGTAAATAGATTTTCATGAAACTGATGTGGAGCATGTGAGTTTAAACAGTCTGAATATAAGGGACATTTAGGGACAGAGTCTGAAAATATTAGAAGATGCTTCTGTGCACACTAAGTAGATAACTGATATGGAACTTCAAAAGTATAAACTTTGAACAGAGAGTACTCTGTGTGATGCACAAGAATCTCTTTTATAACATACCTACATTGCTTTTTCAATAACCTTAAAGAAAACCTGAAGAAAACATTAAATTTAGTGGCAAAAAGTGCTAATATTTGACAAACCTTGTGCCTACTGTCCTCATGAGGACATGTGCATGCAAGCATGCATTAATTGGAAGTGGGAATTGATTAATTAGATATACCACAGTTAGTTAGTTTTACAAAAAAGAACCTAATTTACACTGATCATTTGGTATCAAATACCCTTCAGCGCACATGAACTGTCATTGCCTAATAGAGTGAATCAAATTGTGACTGACCCATTCTTTGCCATTTGGTCACAGTTATCTTGCCCAATTTTTCACAGTTGACTGCCAGTTATCCCCACAGTGTCCTGAAGGATTACCTCATACACATACAAACATACAGCTCAATTGACTTAAGCTTTTTACTGTATAAGTGGTGTTAATTGACTCTTATAAACCCTCTGAAGAAAGCTTATTTTTATCTCAGTACATAACCATAACCATTTGTATATACTCCTATTTCCTGCCATTCCCTGCAGGCATTCAGTACTCTTTTTGTGGTCAAAATGTCAGACTTCCATGAAAGTCACACCTCTGCTAAATCCAGCACAAAATAACTGTCCACATTATCTTGTCTCATCTGACCACAAATAAAAGTTGTTTGCCTAGCCATTGTCTGGAGATGGAGAAGTTCATGTACACTGATCAAGTTTCTAAACTGAAAGTCATCTTAGTAATACTGTAGATTGACACCCTTCAGAAATTAGTGTCCTTTACATAGAAGCTGGTGGAATTGAACAAAAAGTGTGTTTGTATAAGGAATTTTGTTGAACAAACTTTAAACATTGGTGTCTGTCTAGATTGGTGTTTCTGCTTTACAGTTTCAATATGCTCTACAGTGATTATTTGTCACTTAGTTTCATTCTAGAATTTGTTTTAAATTTTTGATAGCATAAAATGTATCAGCATACTACTTGTCTCATCTCTGCTTATATCTGGATAACTGCACCAAAAAAGTAACCCCTGTGCAAAGAATTATGTAGCTATGTCAAATATCATCATCAAGTGGGAATTCTTGTCTCACATTTCATTTTTATCCATGTCACTATCCCCCCCCCCCCAAAAAAAAAAAGTGTACCATAAAGCTTAATGCATAGAACCATTGCTTCAAGATTACCCTTTATGACACTTTTCAAAAGTATTAAGATTTTATTTTGCATTGCTGCTGTCATTTAAAAGTAGTTCAGGTAATAAGAGCAAGCATAATGATGTATACTGTGTATCAAACAAGGAAAACTTGTACTGTATGTTATGCTGTACCTACAGTATAAGTAGGCAAAAGGCGAATTAAAAGTCTTGTTAAATTATGGATTAATAGGGATATCTGCTTTTGTTCATTTGCAAAGGATACCATAGACAATGGGTGGGGCATTTCCCCCATAAAGCACTAAGCTTAATTTTGAATTACTCATGTTGATGGACGTGTTGGTAAGGTGATCACTATTGTTTTTAAGGGGTCAAAAGGTCATTTTGGGTCACATGAGGTCAAAAAGTTTGGACCCTACTAGTATTATATCTCAATTAAGTAGGATAATTGTATGGGATCTCATGCATGTCATGTTTGTTTCCATGTTTGCTATGATATATCATACGGCAAGGAATCACTAAGCCTATTGGCTTTCTAGTTAGAGTCCTTGGTATGACTCGACCTGGGAAGCGAACCCGTGCCTTCCGCGTGAGAGACGATACTCTTACTGTTAGACCAAACACGCGGTCAGTAAAGTAACAGTAACGGTAACAGTAAAGTATGTCTCTCCTTAATCACATGCCATAGTACTTCACGATTCCGTTCTCGTCCCTTACCTCACCCCCACTCCTCAATAATTGAATTCTTAGTTTAGAATTCTTAATTTGAATATGATTTTCGACCATTTTGGAGCCTCTCAAAGCACTAAAATCGCTGAGCTTCCGGGGATTCACCCCCTGGTCCCCACGCCGATGGGTTTTGCGCTTCGCACATCCGGACGTCTTACGTACGGCGTCATCGTTATGTCGGCTGCGAAAACTTGATGCCCCAATAAAAACATCTTCCGCTGCCTATGGATGTAATTCGTTTTCCGCTGGCGTAGCAATGTTTACAAATGCTCCTACAGAATGAACATCATCCTTGGCATATTTTTATGGATGAAATTAGTGTCTAGAGTATGGTTGAAGTACAGTCCCCAGAAAGGAGACGCTCTTAAATTAGAAAAGTTAACTAAACGCCGTCAGTGGCGGAGCATTCGTGTGGTCGGGGGGGGGGGGGGAGGACCGGGGCACCGCCCCTCATGGACCAAAATTGTGTGTCAACGCCTTTCTTAGGATTTTAGCATCCTGCTTTAACGTGCCCTTCAAGACGGTTACCGCCCTCTGATCTAAGTAAACTGGTGTAGGCGGGCCACTCAAAGTATTTTGACACACCGTTCGCAGCCTCACTCTTTTAACGGATAAATGACTGCATGAAATTGCAATGTTTTTACTATATATCACAAGAAAATTTAGCCGTGCTAGAATGACATCTTCACCTCCTGTTTCAAGGGACTTATCAAAGTGACATTCAACTCGGTTATACAAGATATTTTTCGACGTAGCTACCCAGACCTTAACGGTTCCGGACATTCTGACATTGATCAAAAAAAGGATCCAGACCATCCTTATTCAATTTACTTTACACGCCCCATATTTAACTGTTAAAACTAAAGACTCGGGAGAAATTTTAGAATTGCCTTATTAAAAATTTGGCAGTGATGGCTCCACGAGAGCAAGGGGCAGGCCTCTTCCTAGACATATTTTGCCCGAAAAAAATTACTTGAATATGTATAATTAAGCAATATTCATATGTGAGGGTGAGGCGCAAAAAATCAATTCGAACGGGTTCAAAAATGTTCTTTTTTCTCGAAATTTCCGGTACACTCCGCGCTAACTAACGCTCCGCTTGGTGGTCTTCCCACACTTCCGAGGGGAGCTGGAGGGGTGAAAATCGACCACAATATTCAGTTCGTAACGTGTGTATTGCCAACTGTCCTTGTGAGAAGAATTATGGATTATAGGTAACAGATAGAAAATTATTTTGTGCATAATGCCCAGAATGGTAAATTCGACCTTTTTTGTTCAACAGCATAACTGTGCCTGGACCTTAGGATTTAGCAAGGTTGTAACTCATGACCTAACTACTCGAAGTCACGGTTCGGAGCTCTGCAGACTACTGAGTTGAAAGGAATGTGTGACTTTTTAGGACACATGTCACTTAAACGCTGGTTAACACATTCAATACTTTTGCACTAATTTACAGCTAGGCATCCTTAGAACTGAAAACAAATGACAGCCCCTCCTAACTCTTAAATCCCTCGATCAGGAATTCGGATTAGCCTATGTGTTTTCCTTCCAGAAAATAAATATGGTTACAGTGGCGGCGGAGCTACAGGGTGGGGGTGAGGACAGGGGGAAATTCCTCTAAAAATGGAAAATTCGCCTGAAATTTGCCATGTGTGACACAAGTCAACTACAACGTGGTTTACCCATCTCTTCTTCCGAATTCTCCCCAATGAGTTCCAAATTTATAATTACTTATTTCAAAAAAGCAAGATTTTTCACGCGCCGCAAATTGCAATCCTCAATCCAGTAGTGATCGCTCATAAACCAGTTTGGTAAACTTTTTGCCGTTCTCTAGGAATGCCAATATCGGAAATTTGCTACATGGTACCCTAGATCATCAAGTTATACCGGCAACTGCATTGCTACTTTCATGAATTCTTTCATAAAATTCTTTCGTCAAATTTTCTCAGATTTTACCGTATAAGGACGCTTGCCATCTAGACTGTAAGTTTCGTTCGCAGTTAGAATCAGAAATTGGAAAGAGGGCGGGCTGTAGGTATGAGATTTAACAATAAGTCACTGGAAGATACAACATCATCGTCTTCACACAAGACTAGGATGCAGACCAAACTACATATTTTAAGCAAAGATTCCGAAGTTAAAGTGGCGCAGTGACTCGTCATGGGGGCCAAAACTGAGGGGCGAAAGTGTAAATCACTAGTATTCAGTGATTTTGGAAACCAACCTGTAAATGAATTCATGTCTTTCGGTAGTTTAGATTCCCTCCTGCTTCAAATCATTGTTTAAAAACGGTATTCTACAAGAGTTGTGTCTACGAGGAAGCTTTTTTATCTTGCTTCTTCAAGACTTCCAACGTGGGAACACAAGAACAAAAACGGAAGACTGCTTTGAAGTTAATGGACTTGAGATGGGATGAGATAAACTTTAGGAAACCCCTCAAGGGTAACTGAGTGCTCGCATAAACGTGAAATGTAAACATTAAACATATTAAACATAAGAAAAAGACAGTGGTGCACTACAATAAGATGAAACTAAAAATAAAAGACGTCTGAACAATAAAATATGGCATTAGCTTGAAAAAAGACAAAGAATTTAAATGGTCAAAAGATTCATTGGCGGCGCCAGAATGTCAAACTGGGGAGGGGGAGAGGCGAAAGATAATTTCTCAGGTGGCAGATATTTTCGGGCGCAGCGGGAAACCGAGCTCACAGTGTCCGTTCCTAGGGGAAGGGGTTTAGGGAGAAAAGGCACCGGAAGCTTTGACGTTTTAGCATATCTCTAGATGGAAAACGAAGTCCATTGAGAGGTATATTATTTATGTTTCCAGTTAAACGAACTCCTGACTGGACTGACTTAACTTGGGGGGGGGGGGGGCAAGTAGCTAGTGAGCAAGGAAAAAAAAAAATCGGCGAGGGGGACAAACCGTATTTCCCCACCTTAGCGCTTGAAGAGAGTCTATAGGTTGGCAAACTTGTAAGAAAGTTTAAAATTCAAATTGTATAATTTAATGCATTGTGAAATAAATAATGATGGCTGCCCACTTGTATTAGCCTATGACAGCCCATGGAGCTACCTGGACAGCCTAGTCAATTTACCATTTCGTGGTATCCCTGCGATATCAAGATGTGCCCGTAGCGGGTGTCCGTCATACGCAGGATATTGTCGAGTAATTGTTACCATTAAGTTTTTTTTTGTAGGGTGTACATGGCTTGCTGGCATATTCCAAGTACACCACCTGCTTGTCTTATCTTTATTTCAAAGCGTTGCTAATCTTCTTTTCTGACCTTACGCACGATACCAAATTATGTTGTCAAACCCCTCAGATGATCGACAGATGCATATTACATGACACGAATAGACCTTATGCATTGACAGTACTCTGACGTCATCCTTTGGGCAGAAAAATGGAACACGTTGCAGCATGGATAAGAATTTGCCTTGCACTAGGCCTGTAGCAGAGGCTAGTAAGCGCATATTCGACTGGTTGGCAAATCAGTTGTAAGCATTTGTCTGTGTTGGTTTGTTTTGCCCCCAAAAGAGGGCAATTTTTTGCTCTGTGACATCATATGCAAGAGGTCAATTATGCTTTGAACCTGTTTTTGATGTCGCATAGACAATACATACTACAATCAGATTTTCCCATTAAAGTACATTGAAAACCCTTAATTTAGTGTTAAACAAAATTCCAAACTTAAACTTCGAGCAATATTTTTATTACTTAATAAAGTAACATTTCTGCTGTCATTAAACAAATTAACAATTAATGTAATGGCCGAAACCAAAAATGAGCAGATAAAGTCTTTGTGACAAGTCAACGTCTTCTGTTTTATTTCTCTTTACAACAGGAGTCTAACAAGCATACATACGCACACAAGTAGTTGACAAAATGTCCTGCAATCTCAAAAATGCAGTCCACAGGAAATCTATTCCCGACGGTAGATACTTATTTCCCACGGAAATTACAGTAGCGATAAGCATACAAATCTTCCTACTTACACTTCAAAGTCCCTTTTACGTAGAGTCCACTCACACAATTTTTAGGCACTTGGAAATACATATATAGGCACTTCTGTAGACTCCTTGCTGAAGTAATGCTCTACTTAAACCTCAGCTCAAACTTCAACTTCAAACTTTCAACCCTTTCTTCTTCTTCCTTTTATTTTTCTTATTTTTCTTTTCTTGTACAAAGAATAATGCCTCCTCAAATCCTCTGGTACAGCACACAATCAGCAAATCACTGATTAGACACTTTCTCTTTGACAACTTGTAGCAATCTGACCCGGAGGCTGGGAGGTCTTAAATATATATCATAAAATTTAAGAACATTACAGAAGGCTCTAGAACAATTGAGATCTTACTACTATAGGAACATTCCAGAAAACTCCTGAAGGACCCAGAAGTTACCAGCATGAATACCTATGTAAAGGAAATCTAGAACATTCCACCTTCTTCCAGAAACTATAAGAAAATTCGCGACTTTGCTAAATGGTTCCAGTATACTTATTTAAGAATACAAATCTAGTTCTTGCCCCTTCTAAAATTTACACTACATTCCCGGCCCCTTTAATGTGAACCATAGCAGTGAACATTTACAACAAACTATCATCAAAACAAATTACTTTCATTGTATGAACAAACACCTAAAAAGGTAACTACAATCATCAACTTTGAAACAGTTAAAAAGCTGAAATTAACACTTAACCAAACCTTTATGGACAGGTTTACATGAATCTTAAATTCCAAATACTTAAAGCAAACTTTAAGAACACAATATAAAGCACAGTACATTTACACTTATTCCATGTCAGAAAAAATACCCTTAGAACAATCTCGTCAGGAACTGTTCTCAGTCCTAATTATATGCCCATTTAACCATTTGAAAATGACCATGAAGGTTGACATTTGATAGCACTTTATCTCAGAATTTGCTGAAAGGGGATGTAGCCCTTCAGTGCTCTTTAAGTAATTTGATTCCCTTTTTGCCAGCACTTATTTCAGGATTTGTTGCAAGTTGTTAATTGAACCCCTAAGTTGTTGGACTTCTATTGTACCAGAATGGTAATCAAATCTGCTGCTCATTGAAGCAGCTAATAGGAGTTATGAACCAGTGGTCGGGTACTATAATTGGGAACTGCAGTTTTCCCCTAAAAACTGTGGTAGCCATGACAGATCTCCTTAAAGGCTAATATACCGTAATGCCTAAATCAGATACTGTACAAATCACATGTAACTTCATAGCCTACAAACAAACTGTTTACTGCTCAAGAACAACAGATTCTAGTAAGCAAAGTTTATCAATAGGTCTCACAACAACACTTGTGGCAGTCTTAAGTTTTACAGAACGAACCAAACCATCTCTTCCAGAGAAGGTCTCAATTACCCGCCCGAGGGGCCAATAATTTCTTGGCAGATTTTCATCCAATACTAACACAATATCATTGACTTAAATATTTCTCTTTGTCTCCAACCACTTCTGTCTTAGTTGCAGTGTAGGGAGATACTCTCTTACCCACCGTTTCCAGAACGGGTCTGCCAGGTACTGCACATGCCTCCATCTCCCACCATACACATCTACCCTTTTGAAGGTACCTGGAGGCACAGTGAAACCCTTGCCTAATTGAAGTAAGTCTTTTGGGGTTAAAGGTTTGAAATCTTTGGGATCGTCTGAAAGAGGGGTGGTAGGTCTATTATGACTATATACTCAACCTCACAAAATACTGTACTGAGTCTTTCCTCATCCAGAACTTGACCCCATTAAGTACCTTGCGCACTGTTCTGATTTGCCTTTCCCATACTCCCCCCATATTGGATGCCGCGGGTGGATTAAACTCCCAAGCAATATCCCTCATGAGAAGATCCTCCCGAGTCTTATGGGTTCATTCCACTTCAATATAGACTCCTTCAGCTCTTTTACTTCCTCTGACAAAGTTTGTTCCGTTGTCTGATCTGATCTTCTCTGGGTTTCCTCTCCTGGAAATGAATCTGATGAGTGAATTGATGAATGAATCTGCATCCAAAGAGTTGAGCACTTCAATGTGTATTGCTCTCGTTGTGAGACAGGTGAACAAACAACCATACCTCTTTTCTTGACATCGGCCCCTCTTCACATAAAATGGCCCAAAACAGTCGACTCCTGTGCAGGCAAATGGTAAATGAGTAACCCTGTATATAGGTAAGCTTGCCATTCTCTAGATACCTGCCATGCCTCTCAATTTCTTGCGCACAACACAATTTCTGAGGACTCTGTTAACCAGTGGGCGACCTTGTGGTATCCAGTACCTTTCCCTTAGTCTGGAGAGCACATATTCCCTTCCTGAATGGTTTGAGACTTGTTCGTGGAAATGTTTCACGATGAGCTTGGAAATGTGATGTCCTTTGGGAAGAATGACAGGGTGTATTGAGGAGATATTGATAGGCGCTTCTTGCAATCGTCCCTGCACACGGAGTAATTCTTCATCATCTTTGAATGGCTCCAACCTGAAAATGCTACTTCTACGGGAGACTGCCTTTCCACTTTCAATGTCTGAAAACTCGAATTGGTAGCACCGTCTTTGGACATATCGAACTATGCCTTTCTCTGCATTCTGTAGTTCACTGACAGTTAGCCCTTTGTTTTGCTTATGCTTACCATGTCTTAGCCAGTTTCCAAACCTGATCAACCATGCTTCCGCCATCTTTAAACGATACCAGCACGAATACCTGGAAAGCATTTCTTCCAAAGGGTCGCATGACATTGAAACTGTGGCGCATGCCTTTGCTTCTTTCTTGACTTCCTGATTACCAATCAAAAGGTCAGGAAATTCTGTTGGCAGAACAGGCCACTGAGATTCCTCCTTCCACAGGAAATCCGGCCCCTGTTTCCACCTCTTGGTACTCAATATTTCATTTGCTCTGAGCCCACGCGACGCATCATCAGCAGGGTTGGATTTGCCTTCCACGTACCTCCACTGGCTTGCATGAGAACTGTCATGGTTAATCGCTACTCTATTGGCAACAAATGTCTGAAACCTTTTGGTCCTGTTCTTTATATACTGTAGGACTATCATACTGTCTGTCCAGAATATTGATCCATCAAATTGGAGACGCAATTTTCTCCGCAAAAGGCTGTCCATCTTGACAGCCATGGCAGCTGCTGACAGTTCTAATCTGGGTATCGTCATGCCCTTGATGGGAGCAAGACGTGACTTTCCCAACAAGAATGAGCAGTGAATATCTCCATATTGGTTCAAAACACGTAGATACGACACTGTGCCATGTGCATCTTGGGAAGCATCAGAGAAATGGTGCAGTGAGATCTTGATACACTCACCGAAGTCCTTGGGAACGAGGCACCTACGCATCATGAATTTCTCAAAGCTCGGTAAATCATTCAGCCATATTTTCCATTGCCTGACATTCTCTGCTTCCATATCATCGTCCCATCCCTCATGTCGTTTGCACTCATCTTGAAATATCTTCTTTGCCAGCAAAACGTACGGGCATACGAGTCCCAGTGGGTCATACACAGAGCTGACTATCCTGAGCAGACCTCTCCTGGTAAGAGTAACCTCCTTTGGTTTTATCTTGATGCCAAACATGTCCTCATGTGTGTCCCATTGCAATCCCAAGGCTCTTTCTATTGGTTATGCTGTCGAATCAAGGTCTAGATCTTTGACATCCTTTGCTCGGTCTTTCGGAGGAATAGATTCTATTTCTTCCTTGTTGTTGGAAATCCACTTCGTCAACCTAAAGCCCCCTAGCGATAACAGCTGGAGAAGTTCTCTAACCAGTCTCTTAGCTTGTTCCACAGAGGCTACAGACTTGAGACAGTTATCGGCATAAAAGTTCTCCATTACAGTCTGAATGGTGTGTGGGTCAAACTCATCTTTGTGATCTTCGGCAGTACGTTTTAGAGAAAAACTCGCACAGCTCTGGCTCCATATTCCTCCAAACAGATGTACTGCCATCCTATACGTCTCTGACTGAAGCCTTAGATTACCATCTTTCCACCATAAGAGTCTCAGAGCATCTCTGTGTTGTGGAGAAACTTTCACCTGATGAAACATGGCCTCCATGTCTCTCGTAACAGCTACTTGGTCTTCTCTGAACCTCAAGAGCACTCCAATCAACTTGTTTGTCATATCGGGACCTTGAAGCACCTGCTTGTTCAAAGATGCTCCCCGATATTCAGCGGCACAGTCAAAGACAATTCGAAGCTTTTCCGGATTATTCGGATTCATAACGCTGTGGTGAGGAAGATACCATTTTATTTCATTCTCGTCGTTTAGTTTACCTTCAGGAACCCTTTCTGCATAGCCCTGTAGAACCAAGCCTTCTATGCCTGCCTTATAACGTTTGTAGAGATCAGGAATCTTCCCTAGCCTCCTACCAAGGTTCTGCAATCGTTTCTCAGCCGTAATTTTATCGTCTGGGAAGTCAGGTGGTGTGTTCTTGAATGATATGTCCATCTCGTAATGGCTGTTTTTGAGCCTGATGGATTCGTTCCATATCTTCAGTACTCTCTTATCATCTTGGGACATTTCTGTGAGATCTCCAGCTAAAGTCTGTCCTACATCTAACTTCCAGAAGCGATCAACTTGAGCCTCTAGACCCGCATCTGCATCCTGATTGGCTTGAACAAAATTGCAAACAACAGATTTATCAGAATTATCACTTCCCAAGTGTCCATCCCAGCGCTGTTCTAGTGGCAAACGGCTCACCATGTCTTCCGTGTCTCACTTCAAGGGGAATGAGGGCATCTGGAATGTCTTGACCGATGCGTAGGGCAACACCTGAGTCACTCACTTGTGGTACCTTCAAGTCTTTGAGGTGATCCCATTTCATGACATCTGCCCTAGATGGCAAACTTTTTCTTAGCTTGGGAAAGTTGGATATAGCATACGCTTTTGGAAGCTTGACTATCTTGCGCCCTTTCTTTGACCCCTTGATTGCCGTCACTTCCAGGGACACTTCAACAGCAGTAGCATTCCTCCCCTCATTTAGGGTCTCTAAAGACAGAGTGGTTTTGTGTCCAAGCAGTCTCAGCCTTTTTATCAGGTTGATGGAACAGAATGTTCTGTTGCTTCCTGGACCAAGCAAGGCATGTGTGTGTATGTATTCAGTTTGACCCTTTCCCCGTAAATAAACTGAAGCGATTGGAAGAGCTATCTTTGAATTTGCCACATCTGATTTCTCACAAGCATAGCTCTTAGCATCAACCTGATTATCCGGCGAATTTACTTCTTCCCCTTTAACCACCTGTTCACCTTCCTTCAGATATCTTTTTCTGGCAGCAAACATAGCTTGGTGCAGCAAAGATGAATGCATTTCTCCGCAGCCATCCTCATCACAAGCCTTTTGTATCCTACACCTCCTTGAAACATGGTTGCTGAAGTCTCTTTTCTTTAGCAACCTCTAACCTCCTCTCCGGGGTCATTTTCTTGAATTTGCCACAATTAATCACCCTGTGATTGCCACTACCACCGCATCTGCAGTTTAGGTCTGCACGCCTGGTCTGCCTGAAATTGGTAGCCTTACCCTTTGACTCTGCATCTTTCTGAGAGATGGTACTTTCTCTAGCTTAAACATTGAAGCTGGACCCCCTTTTCCTGAACTGTGTAGGTTTCCCTCTTTCCTTGGCATCCCTTAAGGGTATCCCTACATTTCCAAACACTGGGTCATTAGCCTCCCCAGCAACACAGTGAAGGAACTTCACAAATTGATCAAAGCTAGGGTACTCACCATTCCTTTCCAGGGACTTTGTAAGCTTTCTTCCTCCACCTAGTTTGGAGGTACATTGGGAGTCTTGTTAATATCTTTACCATTCTGTCTTGTGAATCAACCTCTTTATGCTTATTCATAGCCTTAAGTGTTACCATACAACACCTAACATCATCTGCAAAATCCTGAAGGGCTTCACCATTGTTGGGCTTCAGGGGCGGACCCTCAGTTATCTTAGAGACCCATGCCTTACAGATGGCGAAGTCATTGCCAAACCTTTGTTTCAGGGGGTCTTTCGCTTTCTTATAACCTTCTGTTGGGTTCATTAGTGCACATGGTTTTATGACCTTTAATGCTCTGCCTGTGCAGTACTCAAACAACCTGGTTAGTTTGTCACTATCTTTAACATTAGAATTATCTACAATGCTATTAAAGGCATTTGTGAACTCCCAGTACTGCATAGGGTCCCCATCAAAGGTCATAAGGCTAGTTTTAGGAAGCCGAATAGCATCAATCATTTGATGAATCATGAGCTGGGATTCTATGGGTGTAGGACTACTGTTAGACACTAGTGACTCTTTCCACTCAGGTGTTATTGGGTTAAGTACTGACACCCCTGCAACATTAGGCTTCCCACCATTGAATTTTGTGTCATAGGTAATGTCCTGGCCTGACAAGTCGTATTTGTATCCATGGGGTCCACCAATTCCTGGTAGGCTTTAGTATAGGTAGGCATAGGTGAATCACATACCTCCCCACACTGCAACTTTACATTGACAAGTTTGCTCTCATTATCAACAACATGCTTAGAATTAGAATAATGCGAAGAAGTGAGTTATTTATCAGAACAATCGTGAACAAGATTACAACTGACCTTAGATGCCTTAGTTATATGATCAGATTCTCCTGCAAACCTGGCCAGAACTTCTTCTGCTGCTGCAGCAGCCTCTAGTTCTGCCTTCAGTTCAAGCCTTTGGCGTCTTAGTTCAATTTTCTTCTTTTCCTGTTCTATTTGTAGCTGACCAAGCTCTAACTATTGAAGTTCCTGCAGAGCCCTGACCCTTGCTTGGAGGGCGGCTCGTTTTGCTGCTGCCTTAGCTCGTGCACTTGATGTTGTCGAAACCTGGGAGGTAGCACGTTACCCAACCTGTGAGGCACTGTCATTAGGCTGGATTTCTTCCTGCAATCTGCACTGCTCAGAAAAATTTTCGTACTGCTCCTTCGCATCATCATACTTTTCCTTTATATCGTGAAACAGCATCTCTTCATCCACGACTTTGTCAGGTAAAACTTCCCTGACAAGTGTCATAAAGTCAGTGCGCACCTTTAGAAAGTCAATAAAGGCAGTCTTTATCTTTTCCGATGTTTCTGTCACTTCACAAAGTTTAGCATTACTGTCTGTTTGCTGTTTCAGTTCATTGTATTTCCGTGTGATATTGCTAGCGTGACCACCCCTTGAACGGCGAAGCGTTACAAGTCTTTCCATTTTAACACTATCGGATCCCATCATTTTGCTCACTTGCCTGTGTCTGGTACCCTCAGAGAGGGTTTCTCTGGTCTTCAAGTCAGGGTAATCCCTTAAGCTGATATGTGACATGATGGTTCGTCTGTGGTTCCTGCAGACTACTGATTTGCTTGAAGACTATTTTTTTTTTACCGATGTAATGGCCGAAACCAAAAATGAGCAGATAAAGTCTTTGTGACAAGTCAACGTCTTCTGTTTTATTTCTCTTTACAACAGGAGTCTTGCAAGCATACATACGCACACAAGTAGTTGACAAAATGTCCTGCTATCTCAAAAATGCAGTCCACAGGAGATCTATTCCATACGGTAGATACTTATTTCCCATGGAAATTACAGTAGCGATAAGCATACAAAGCTCTCCTACTTACACTTCGAAGTCCCTTTTACGTAGAGTCCACTCACACAATTTCTAGGCACTTGACAATACATATAGGCACTTCTGTAGACTTCTTGCTGAAGTAATGCTTCACTTAAACCTCAGCTCAAACTTCAACTTCAAACTTTGAACCCTTTCGTCTTCTTCCTTTTATTTTTCTTATTTTTCTTTTCTTGTACAAAGAATAATGACTCCTCAAATCCTCTGGTACAGCACACAATCAGCAAATCACTGCTTAGACACTTTCTCTTTGACAACTTGTAGCAATCTGACCCAAAGGCTGGGGGCTCTTATATATCATAAAATTTAAGAACATTACAGAAGGTTTTAGAACAATTGAGATCTTACTACTATAGGAACATTCCAGAAAACTCCTGAAGGACCCAGAAGTTACCAGCATGAATACCTATGTAAAGGAAATCTAGAACATTCCACCTTCTTCCAGAAACTATTAGAAAATTCTAAACTTTGCTAAATGGTTCCAGTATACTTATTAAAGAATACAAATCTAGTTCTTGCCTTTCCTAGAATTTACACTACAATTAAATTGACTGTCAAAACAAATTAACAAATCTACTTGTTATTTGTTTAAATTTTTTTCGCTTTTTCCCTGTTTATGTTTTGCACCTCATTTTAGTTTATCTTGAAGTGAAAGTGAGCCACCCATTGGATGTCATTAAAGAAATCCCCGGTTGGAGACTCACTCTACCATTGCACACATGATCATCAAAAAGAATTGAAATAAATGAGCAAATCGTAAAACCCTTAACGTTTCAGAAGTTAGATTTTAGAATAAAAGCAATTTGTTGGCATCTGTAACTTCACCATATCGTTTTTAATCTGCTTTCCAGTGAATGCTCGTGAGAAGTTGTTGCAGGACATGAATTAAAATATTATTTTAGTAGCATTTGTAATAGCTGCTTAGGTTTGATTGCATTCATATCAATTTCCTTAGTACTATATGCTTTATTGTTTTGTTCATTCTTGTGTTAGGAACACAAAAATGTTATTTTATTCAGTTCCTGCATCTGGATGAGAGCTTTCCAAAAATACCTCTATCTATTATTATTGTACGTGCTTCCTAAATTGAGGTATCATTAGAAATCTGTTTTCGAGATATGAACATAAATGAAAAACTAAGAGATTTGCATGGTGGTCTGAATATTTTCCTATAAGGTGTATAGACCTTAACATGTTAATGGGATCATTCTAAGAAACAGGAAACTACACTGTTAAAAATTTCTGTAAATTTACAGACTTTTTATAACGTAAACGTTTTGTATTTTACTTTTAATAGAGATTTTCTGTATCTTTACAGACACTTTGTATTGCTACAATAAAAAAAAGTTGTTTAACATGTATTTTCTGTTTATTTGAAAAACCATTTCTGTCTGCTTTTTTAACCAAATTTTACTGCTTTGTAAAACTTTTTCTGTAAATTTACAGAAATTTTAACAGTATTTTGTATTTTTCTGATTTCACATAAATATACTGTCATTTAACAAACATTCATTTTGTTTTTAAGCTGAAAAGAAACAAAAATAAGCCCAAACAAACAAATAAGAAATAGCCAGAAAATTTTCAATATATAACATGCATCGTTCTGCGAAGTTTCAGTTAAAAAAAAAACAAAACATTTTTGGCAAATTTATGGCCCTATTTGAAAATTAACTTACATTTATTATAAAAGCATACTTAGTTATTACGTTCTTAGTTATAAATATCATACAACTGGTGTTTTGTGACACATTTTTAAGTAAAAAGAAATTGTAAGGCCCTAATTTCAGAGCACTGACAATTGGTATACTGATGTCAACTCATCGCCACAGGCGCTCATGCACTTGATCGGAGAAAATTAAAAACGTTTCACAAATTTACTTGAAAGAGTCTGTAAATTTACCACTTTATGACGTAAATCTCATTTTGCATAAATGGGTGGAGCTTATTTTGTAGGCATTTTCCTAACAAAAGGATTGCTGTTGCTTTGAATAATATCTTCTTTGGCGTTTTTTAATCAGGAAGTGATAAACGTATTGTTTACCTTGTCTGGAAATGTTTGCAACCAATGTATTTGCATTCTTTGTCATATTTATTTTAAAAACAATTATTACATTGTACAAAAAATGTGACTTTCCAATTACAAAGTTCCTAGAGATAGCAGTCTACTTGACAACAATATGACAACAAAGCATCCTCAATGTATTCAGCCAGTCTAGAGCAGGACCACTCAGTGTTTGCCCTTTGGAGGGCGTACTTGTCCACTTGGGACGTTAAGCTCCTAAAGGGAGCAGAACTCCTCCGGGAGTAATCGTTTGGTTTTCGCCCCTTGGCTCTTCGCCAGAGAGTCGAGGGGACTTTTAGAAAAAAGATTGGAAACAACTTCGTAACGACACATTACGTTGATAAGCAAATACCTGATCTACTTAATGGTGAAGTGTATGTTACGTAATAACATATGAAAGGTAAAAAAGCGATATTATAATAAATATTAAAACGTCGGGAATGAAAACAGTAGGCTGTAAATTCACATAAAATTAAGGTAAACAAAACAGAACAATTCTGTTATTCGATTTTACAGTAGACTTTGGTAAACTAATTTACATGCAAAAACTGTAAAGAAAAAACAAATCCTTAATGTTTTTTCATGATTACAGTCTGGCTGTAAAAAAAACATTATTTGGTTGGAAAAAAATTTGCCATAAAAATTATGTAAATTTACAGAGAAACTTTTTAACAGTGTATCTAAACAACCCCAAGGTATTTACAATCATCCACCCTCTTCAAATTCCCTTAATAAATTTTGTATTAATATGGGATCACAGAAATCAATTACCACACCTTTTGTCTTGTTATACTGTTATAATTAAGTTTTTAAAAAATTTTGTTCACAATAATTTGTAAAATGATTAATATCCGATCCAAATATTAAAACGGTATCACCACCGCTTCTAAAGGGATTCTTTGTGTTTAACAAAAGGGAAATTTATTAAATCATTCCCACCAAACTTTTCAAAGAACGTTCAAATAGTCCATTCGAACCGTGTGGACAAACAAAAAATCATCAACGCAAAATTTTTGCCAAATTTTGCTCAAATTCCGTAAAAATAACTGCAAAAAGTATAAAAATGGATAACGATAGATTGCAAATATTTTTCCATTTGGACAGTCTTAATAATTGCTGTTCTGGGGAAAAGTGAGAAAGGGGACGGAGAAAATCCCCCTAAGGAAACTTTTTCAACTTCGAGAGGGCGAGGATGCAAAATGGGGTTAAATTTGACACATTTGAAGCATATTTCATTTCGCTTATAAACAGAAAAATAAAGAGCGTAACCTTTTTAAAGAGAAATTTAGAGAGCTTGAGAACGATTTTTCTCAAGGGTGGACGGCATTTAGTACATTGTGTGATATCTTCCAAACGAGTATCCAAGCTGAGCGCCACCATCTGTTGACCCGGAGCGTTCGGAAAATTTTGAATTATCGCCACCCTATAGATGTCCGGAAATGACCTTTTAGCTTAGGCTTAGATAGAAAAGCCGTACACAGGTATTTGTAGCAGTCAATGGAACAAACGTGGAGCATTCCTGATCTTAGACCTGTGGATGAGTCTTACAGAGGAGGGGGTATTCTACATTTTAAATATTGAAGGTTTTTAAGAAAAAAAAACAAGCAAGTTGCTATAAGTGATCGGAAAGGTACCAAAGAAATTGTACCAATATCACTGCATGAAATGGTCTTGTGCCATCTCGCCGGGGGAAATTATACAAAGGAAGTGAGTATTAGCAAATGCTTTTTACAATACTGCGACTCTTGGCTAAATTCAAGATATTCTGAATTGATGGAATGTTCCATGTAACTGTCCGAACTCCAGACCATGGATGATATTTACTCTAACGCCTTTTGAACAAAAAAACCCTCAAGTTACGAGGTGGTTTTGAATGAGTTTTCAGGTATACTTTTGGGAAGACATTCTACCACTACGTCGTAACGTAATTGAAAAATTAAATTATTGTCGCCCAAATTCTGCTAGAAGGCTGGGACAGAAAACAAACTATTGTCGCTTTATCTGAATATCCTTCCGCCTGTCCATGCACTTCGGCAATTGAAAGCATCGCAGAAACATTTTCAACCTTCGCCCTTCCCCTGAAAATTTTGCTGTGCTACCACGCAATGCTACCGTAAACAACGGAATGTCTTTGAATGTTGTCGGTGGAAACGTATAGAGGGCTAAATAATTATATCAAGACTCTTTTTGGTTTCCCGAAAGGTAAAACTGTGGAGCCGGTCTTCAAGTTCACCGAGGCAAAACCTTGAAAGGGACAGCGGATTGCAAAGTCGATATTGACTATCAAAAGTCATCCATACAAATGAGCGACAACGGTTACTTATACCGCATGCTTTTACAATATTGCTTGACACAGTGTTTCTACAAAACAAAAGTCAAAGACTTTTTTCTTACTAAAAATTTATGGGGTCATCAAGATTTTAATAATTTAAAAAATCGTAAATAACGATGAAATTTACTGCATTCTTGGAGAGATCCTCTAAGCCTGCGATTATAAGCCACATTCGTTGTTGTCTTAGATCGGACTACAACAATGTACACATATATAGCCGCTAATGATATAGCAATGCGCAACCCATCCACTTTGTACTCCGTATTTTACATGTCTGTAACGCACTACGACTACAAACAAGTCGAAATGCTTCTCATCTGGCGACAATCGCAATGGAGTTTTACTGTGTAAACTTTCTCCACATACAGTTAACTCAATGAGGATTTACAGTACATTTTATGTATAAAACAAGAGACCAGTCGATTCTTTGCGATAGACGATCGCGAGACCCAGCTGAAGTTAGTAGAATATTCTGCCGACAGAATATTCTGCCGCAGATTTCCTGAAGTTAGCCGAATATTCTGCTGGCAGAATATTCTGCCTTATATTTCCTTAAGATAGCCTGATGTTCTGCTGGCAGTATTATTTCGTACTGTGTAACAGGAAAATGTGTTCCCTGGAGGATCTGTCCCCTGTGAAAAGTGACCTGACGCCAAAGGAATGTTTCAAGCTAGAAATTAAGAAAATTAGAAAGAGACAGTTTTTAACTAGGCCCGCTCTTTAAACTAACACAACTTAGCACATATCTAATAACGGGGAAATAATAGAAGTACGATGTACCCCACTTTTGCCCATCGTACCCCCTTCCCAATTAAAAATGGTAGGCAGGGATTCGGCTAGCAGTGTTTTTTTTTAATTTAATTAAGAGGAATGAGAAACTATATATTAATGGATACAACAAGGTTGGTGCATTTAAATGAATCTTTTTTTTGCATAACTTAAGCCATTATCAATGCAAATATGCAAATTAGGTGACGTAATCATTTTCGTCATTTCTTCATACAAAAACTATCTACAACCGCATGATTTGTGTTTAAAGGTACAGGATATTATATTTAAACGGTTTTTCTTTCATTCCTAGTATAATCGAATTTAGGGTTGTGTGTTTATGATTTTATTTTCAGACCCATAGTTTTCTGGTTTAAAATCACAAATTTGGAAAGATTTTGACCCATTTTGGAAGATTTTAGCTTAAATATCACTAACGTCCCTCCCGCCCTACCACTTGTTCCTCTCTCGTAATATTCAGAAGAAAAAAATGGGTTGGGTAACCTATTTGTTATTCCCGAACCTTTTTTTTTTCTAATTTTGGGACCATTTTTAGCACTTTTTGAACTTTTTGACCTACTAAGTGAAGTCTGTTTGTGGAGTGTACGGCATGACAAGTTTATTTATTTATTTATTTTTTTTTTTGAAAAATGTCTCCTTTGGGTAACTTTTCAATGCCCTCATGATTTGCATAAAATCTTAAATTATCATTCAATAATTTTTTAAAAAGACCTATAGGGTCAAGATGCTTCAGACGTCCTTTAAAAAAATTAGCTAAATAAACAAAAAGATTCACTAAATAATTTAATGATTTCAAAGAAATAATATTTAGGGTATGGTTACCAATCGTCTTTGTGCTGTCTCTTCGATACCCTCATGATTCACATAACATCATAAATTATCATTCACTAACTTTTTGGTTAAATCTATAGGGTCCCGATTCCTGAAAACGACGTTCAAAAATGAGGGCGCACTTCAGCATTTACCATGAAAATTATATGATTGTATTTTGGGATAAGCTTTGTGTGGCCTTTAAGCTAATATATCGTGCTTGTGCTGACAATTCCATCAATTCATCATCAATTCTAAGTAAAAAATAGTCCAACTACACCACATTTTAGTACATTTAAAGGGTCATGATATGCAATAACTAAATTTTAAAGACGGTGGCCCAAATTTAAATGTCCTTTTAAATTTCCTAAGTAATGATAATTTTTTTGCATGTTTACCGGTGTATTTGGCTAACAAATCGTCTTTGTGCTGGTTTTTCGATACCCTCATGATTCACATAACATCATAAATTATCATTCACTAACTTTTTGGAAAAATCCATAGGGTCCCGATGCCTACAAACGACGTTCAAAAATGAGGGCGTAATTCAGCATTTACCATGAAAATTATATGATTGTATTTTGGGGTAACCTTTGTGTGGTCTTTAAGCTAATATATCGTGCTTGTGCTGACAATTCCATCAATTTATCATCAATTCTAAGTAAAAAATAGCCCAACTACACCAAATTATAATACATTTAAAGGGTCATGATATGCAATAACTAAATTTTAAAGACGGTGGCCCAAATTTTAATGTACTTTTAAATCTCCTAAGTAATGATAATTTTTTGGTATGTTTACCGGTGTATTTGGCTAACAATTCGTCTTTGTGCTGGCTTTTCGATACCCTCATGGTTCACATAACATCATAAATTATCATTCACTAAATTTTTGGAAAAATCTATAGGGTCCCGATGCCTGAAAACGACGTTGAAAAATGAGGGCGCAACTAAGCATTTACCATGAAAATTATATGATTGTATTTTGGCGTAACCTTTGTGTGGCCTTTAAGCTAATATATCGTGCTTGTGCTGACAATTCCATCAATTCATCATCAATTCTAAGTTAAAAATAGTCCAACTACACCAAATTTTAATATATTTAAAGGGTCATGATATGCAATAACTAAATTTTAAAGACGGTGGCCCGACTTTAAATGTCCTTTTAAATTTCCGAAGTAATGATAATTTTTTTGTATGTTTACCGGTGTATTTGGCTAACAAATCGTCTTTGTGCTGGCTCTTCGATACCCTCATGATTCACATAACATCATAAATTATCATTCACTAAATTTTTGGAAAAATCTATAGGGTCCCAATGCCTACAAACGACGTTTAAAAATGAGGGCGCACTTCAGCATTTACCATGAAAATTATGTGATTGTATTTTGGCATAAGCTTTGTGTGGCCTTTAAGGTAATATATCGTGCTTGTGCTGACAATTCCATCAATTCATCATCAATTCTAAGTTAAAAATAGTCCAACTACACCAAATTTTAATATATTTAAAGGGTCATGATATGCAATAACTAAATTTTAAAGACGGTGGCCCGAATTTAAATGTCCTTTTAAATTTCCTAAGTAATGATAATTTTTTTGTATGTTTACCGGTGTATTTGGCTAACAAATCGTCTTTGTGCTGGTTTTTCGATACACTCATGATTCACATAACATCATAAATTATCATTCACTAACTTTTTGGAAAAATCCATATGGTCCCAACGCCTACAAACGACGTTTAAAAATGAGGACGCACTTCAGCATTTACCATGAAAATTATATGATTGTATTTTGGGGTAAGCTTTGTGTGGCCTTTAAGCTAATATATCTTGCTTGTGGTGACATTTCCATCAATTCATCATCAATTCAAGGTAAAAAATAGCCCAACTACATCAAATTTTAGTACATTTAAAGGGTCATGATATGCAATAACTAAATTTTAAAGACGGTGGCCCGAATTTAAATGTCCTTTTAAATTTCCTAAGTAATGATAATTTTTTAGTATGTTCCTCGGTGTATTTGGCTAACAAATCGTCTTTGTGCTGGCTTTCCGATACACTCATGATTCACATAACATCATAAATTATCATTCACTAACTTTTTGGAAAAATCTATAGGGTCCCGATGCCTGAAAACGACGTTTAAAAGTGAGTTCGCAACTCAGCATTTACCATGAAAATTATATGATTGTATTTTGTGGTAACCTTTGTGTGGCCTGTTAGCTAATATATAGTGCTTGTGCTGACAATTCCATCAATTCATCATCAATTCTAAGTAAAAAATAGTCCAACTGCACCAAATTTTAATACATTTGAAGGGTCATGGTATGCAATAACTAAATTTTTAAGACAGTGGCCCAAATTTGAATGTCCTTTTAAATTTCCTAAGTAATGATAATTTTTTGGTATGTTTACCGGTGTATTTGGCTAACAATTCGTCTTCGTGCTGGCTTTTCGATACCCTCATGATTCACATAACATCATAAATTATCATTCACTAACTTTTTGGAA
The DNA here is from genome assembly GCA_037179385.1 of Holothuria scabra. NCBI lineage: Eukaryota > Metazoa > Echinodermata > Holothuroidea > Aspidochirotida > Holothuriidae > Holothuria > Holothuria scabra. The sequence goes on from CM074197.1 coordinate 34,598,403, forward strand.
AAATCCATAGGGTCCCGATGCCTAAAACCGACGTTTATAAATGAGGGCGTACTCCAGCATTTACCATGAAAATTATTTGATTGTATTTTGGGGTAAGCTTTGTGTGGCCTTTAAGGTAATATATATCGTGCTTTTGCTGACAAATCCATCAATTCATCATCAATTCTAAGTTAAAAATAGTCCAACTACACCAAATTTTAATATATTTAAAGGGTCATGATATGCAATAACTAAATTTCAAAGTTTCATGACTTACATAAACTTTAAAAATATGCATTCAATGACAATGAATATCTTGTCAACCATGGGAGTATTAAAAAAACCCTTATATTTCACATCATTTTGTGGTGTGGCTGAAATTGTAAGTCGATGGTCGAATTGCGGTCTCATCTTGAAAAGGCTTTTCAATGCATCTGGATGTTAACTTTTGAATTATACAATGAGAGATAGTTTATGATACACTGTTAATCCTGATGTTATTCAAATAACAACACAGAAGTTAGCAAAAGAACCAGTATTCATACCTCGTTTCATATATATGAAATATAAAACATGAAAATTTGAAATATTCTTTGAGATATGAGAATTCAAGACCATATGGATGTAGTCAATTTTTGAGCAATTCATCATTTGTTCCATCGACTTGCGATTGATTGATTCGACACAAAGACGATATATTGGGCAAAAAGCCCCTAATAATGCACTACTCTTCCTCTGACATGGTATGGCTAAATTAGTAAGTTCAAAGCCAAATTGCGCCTTCATTTAAAATGCAATTGTAATGCTTCCGGACCTTACAGAACTTTCAAAACTTTATGATTGAACGGTATTTCCGAATGAGAGAGGCGGATGCTCTACCACTAGACCAAACACGCGATTTTTAATGGGCGTGTGGTGAGTGAGGATGGGTATGATGGATGGGTGTACTCGGTGGACGTCCAAGATATTTTCTTGCATTGCCTTCAGCATGTAGTGGTAACCTGTATTCTCTCTGTCGGCACTTATTTTCCTAAGTAAGCAGGCGCGGTTCTACAGGGGGCTGATATGGACTCCAGCCCCAATAAAATTTTTCGTAGCTTCCCAAAATGTAGAAAAATCGTGTATAACTTATTGGTGGGACTGAGGCATAAAAACGGTGAAAATATACTCTTCATGCGGTTCGAGACCCCCGCACCCCACCAAAAAAATATCCCTAGAACCGCTTAGTGCAGAACATCAGGCTATCTTAAGGAAATATGAGGCAGAATATTCTGCCAGCAGAATATTCGGCTAACTTCAGGAAATCTGCGGCAGAATATTCTGTCGGCAGAATATTCTGCTAACTTCAGCTGGGTGATCGCGAGCTGTAGGGTATTGTGAGGGTGCCAGTGTCGCGAAGTGTCGTGTGCCTGTGTAAGGCTGTGTTTGCAGTTTGTGGATTTGAAATCGTTTATTGTACCTTAGGCACGCTTCTCATTTTAGAGGGACAGTCCTTTCGTTCAATGTTTCTTGATTCTCAGTGAGTTGTTTGCTCTTCAAATGAGTTCATTTTGTAGTGTGAGTCATGTAGACGGGAACGAGACTTCATGGACACTTTTGGTTATGATATGGCCTAAAAAAAAGCGATTTTTATTTAGGCATTTATGTATTTTATTGTTTTGTAAAAGAATGCTTGAGAAAAGTCAAATTTGTATACAGTATGCTTGCTCACACACAACGACCGCTTTCCAGCATTGTGCCTGTAGTATATATTGGGGGTTTCCCGCGAGACCGAAGGCCCGCGAGACCGAAGGTCCGCGAGACTGACGGTACTGACCAAAGTACATTTTTCATCGGCGCCAAAGTACATTTTTTTTTAAATCGGCTCCAAAGTACATTTCATTACATCGGCGCCAAAGTACATTTTTTTACATCGGCGCCAAAGTACATTTTTTGCGTCGGCGCCAAAGTACATTTTTCATCGGCGCCAAAGTACATTTTTTTTTAAATCGGCTCCAAAGTACATTTCATTACATCGGCGCCAAAGTACATTTTTTTACATCGGCGCCAAAGTACATTTTTTGCGTCGGCGCCAAAGTACATTTCTTACATCGGCGCCAATGTACATTTTTAAAATCGGCGCCAAAGTACATTTTTTTTACATCGGCGCCAAAGTACATTTTCTTACATCGGGGGGCTCTTTTGTCTCTACTGTTTTTGTTTTCTTTTTGTTTTGTTTGGGGGAGTGTTCTTGTCTTTAAGCCCACAAGGGTTTTTAAGAATACTTCCTTCTACATCAATCACTTTTGTTGTATTTTCAATTACATGTTTGTACTTTATCTTTTGTGTAAATATTGTTGTGGAAAATCAAAAAATAAATAAATAAAAATAAAATAAAAAAAATATAGGCTGCCCACCTCGGCAATGTGTTTGCGGGTATGGTTAAAGTGAAATATTTGTACATGCCCACGAAACGGAATAGATATTGGGGGTGGTATTCTGATTGACAATTAGAAATTCATTATATATAAATAACTAAAAGCATTATCTCAAAATGACTTTGTAGATTTTGGCCCGAGAAATATGAAGGCGCAATTTACAAATCAATAGCTTTTTTTCTCGAGTTATTACGAAAACACCGGCAAAATTTGTCGGCTTCGATTATCAATTTTTCGGTTAAACATGGATAACTCTATAACGGTACATGCTATTGAAAAAGATACCGTCATTCGATTAATTAAAATAGGTAGGCGGTGGCATTATCTGATACTAAGTATGCAGTCCCTTGTTTCAATTTTTGAATTTTTATGCGTTCTTAACGACTATTCTGTCTTGTAATTAGACAGGTAGCATCTTTGTACTGTGGGTGGGATTGAAGACCGCAGATACTTTGAAGTACTGCTCTGTTAGGTTTCTAAAACCTTTAACTAGACATGTTTCTGCTCTTGTTTTTTAGATGTTGAGCTTCATCAGTAGTTGGACTTTTTAGTTTGTCCTGTTCTTAATTCGATAGAATATTTGCTCTTTCAGAGCGCCTCGATGAGAGAATCGAGGGAGCAATCTTCATTCTCCTCGTGATTTGTTTCCAATTCACCGTCATTTAATTTGAACCTAGAAATAACTAGGTATTGTTTAGTTTGGGTTCCCTCTCAAGGGCTATGACCGGTGGTGTCGGAAAATTTGACACAGATTCGGATTTTTCCGATATTAAGTGCCAGTGTCTTAGCACTGCAGGTTTTGGCTTAGCTCTTTGGTTTTTATGCAGAGTATATCGTATCCTCATTGATTTACTTGAAATGGTCCTTTGAGGACTATGAGGCTTGACATTCTGATGGCAGGATGGGGTATAGCTTTAAAGTATCACCCCCTTCCTAGAGCTATTTTGTAATATATATTTATCCGATAGAGATCTATCGGAGAGGTTGTTGATGAAGTGCTCGGTTTGTTCCGCCTTCAGACAATAGTTGGCAGTTTTAACCTCGCCTTTTACGGCTGTACACTTAATTCGACACTTTTGAGACTTTGCACAAAGTTTCTCCCCTTTTGGAGAGCTCGGGAAGTCTTCCTACTTTTTGTGGAAGGAATTCTTGATTCAGTATCCTGTTTCTCGAATTTAACTTTTTTAGGACAGATAATGCTTTTAGCAAAATGAACAGGATTGCCGAAGAAACTTGTACACAAGTTATGTGCTGGCTAATTTTACCTCTTTTTAAGAGTGCTGTGGGTTTAACCCTTTGAGAGTTCTTGAGAGACCTATTCTTTGAAAGGCTAGCTCATAACTCAAAGTCTCGCGGGCCTTCGGTCTCGCGGGCGGTAACCGTTCCTAAACGCGAACAAGGAACAAGCTAAAGAGCACTGTAGCATTGTTACACAGTGCACACTGCACACACAGTGTACTATCGTATCTGGCAAGTGCTTGGAGTTCGGAGAACAACCTTGACGTTTATGTTCGCATCTAGGCCTAGGAATCGTTAATGTAAGCATTTGACGTTAGCTTTCTTCAGTGTTTTATTTCTCTCTTGGAAGCAGTTACGTAAGGCTTGACTTAGGCTTGCGGTTGCCAAATGCTAGGTGTATCTTGAGAAGTAATTAGAACTTATCCTTCGCGAGAATCGCGAGAAGGATAAGTGTGCAAAGATCTATTGCACAAAACCATAGCAGGCAGTCATCTTGCTGTTATAGCACGTATAGTAGCGACAATCTACTACGCAAAGGACGTTAGTGCCAGCCAGTCTGCACAGCCACCAAAAGTCGCTTCTTTTCTAATTTGAGTATGCATGACGTCACAGCCTTTGCATATATAATTAGCAAAAACTAACTGTTTTCAAATCCAAATTTCGACATGAAAAACATATAATCTTACAAAATCATCATTAAAATTAATAGAGAACACATTTTCCGATAGTTTTGCAACATTTTTGAAGTATTTTATACACAAAGCAATGAATTTGAGACGATTTTGTGAACTCGTAAAAACAGTTTTCATTCTGTTCGGAAAATTTGTTTTTTTCTCGAAAACAAGTTTTTTGGCACGGTATGCCAGAAAGAGGGTACATCAGAAATTTCCTTATACACCTAAAAAATCTAACATTACCATGAAATATTTCTGAATACGGTCAGGTATTCGCAAAGTTTAGAGCAGGTATTGACACTGCCTTGCACCGTATGTAAAAAGCCCAATTTCCCGTATTGAGGTGTTTGCATTAGTTGCGCGAAAATGGAACTACACCGAGCGAGAAAATATCCTCCACATAAGTATTAATCATGTTAACCTCGTCGAGTCTTCCTTTACGTTTGATTTACATATATATAGCAGGAAAATTACATTGAGAGTCAATTTTTGAAAACCTTGTAACAATTAAGTGGCTACCGATGCAAGGGTTATAGTGATTGTATCTTAAGTACGTCAGTACCTTGAGTCGATCACCACAGTGTTATACAACGTGCTGCACGATGTACAACACCTATTAATTGACCGACTCATGGTAACCTTTTGACATACATGGCCATACACTTTGCACGTTACCACATGATACAATCAGTAAATCACAGTTATTGTACAAGACTCATAAATTATTGCAAACAATAACATGACAGAAAAATTGTGGCATTAAACTAGACAATAAAGAGGTAAAATGGAGGGATATTGGAATGTATAGTTCACTTGTAAGGCTTGTTAGTGAACTCTGGGGTAATTAACGCTATACAGTCAGTCTTCATCCTTAGGTGGTGAGGTAAAAGAAATGAAGCCTTGGATCAGAAACACTTTGTTTAGTAATATAAGTTGTGAACAGCATGTGGAACTGGGTGGGTCTTAAGTATTTTTAGGAAACTGGGTACTCAGTACACAACCCCCACCCCCATGCACAACTGGAGACATATCAACTGATCGGAGAGTCCAAGGTAACAACAGGCCATCAAGTTAACTCAAGTTAGTGACAAAAACTTTGACTGTAATATGCCATTACTATATGATGGGGCATTTGCTACATTATTCATCTCTCCTCTGCTCAGTTAGTGGTGTAAAATGACAACAGTTTATACTTCAAATGAGAAGGCAGTCTCAGAAGAACATATGAGATTTCATCCATCAGAATTAACAGCTGATGATACAGGACACAATTAGTGCACAACCAAAATTCTTAAGTCAGTAAATTGGCATCTTGCTTGTGTAGAGAAAAATTGTCCTCTAGGATACACTGACTCAGAATCCCATTTGTGCCATTATAAAAGAAAAGGGTATATAGCAATGCAAGCTCTAATCTTGACCTTAACCCCCAAATGGGCCTAGAGCACTGTAGGCTATAACTAGCAATTACATTTCAACAGGAACAGGCTGAGAACTAAGGCACAATTAATTCATTTGTGTAGAAATATGATTCAGCACAACAGTACAAAAATACGGTAAGTAAGAAAACTGAGAACAATGGCCCAGGCAAAATAATAAACAAAAAAATCCTGAAACTGATGGAGCTCTTATAGGTGTGCATTCCATACACTCTAAGTATATTCCTCAAGTCATTTCCCTTTTGAAAATTCTTGACTTTGTCTGGTAAAACCATATGAAAGAACCGACAGGCTGGTAAAGTGTATGTGTAAATAAATGGCTATAGGGCCTATATCAATTGTTTCATGATGTAGCCTGCAATACCTGTAAGTGTAACACTAATTTGCTTATTTTGGTTCTTCATCTTCATCGTTGGTACTGTACATTGCTCCCGATTCAACTCACAAGGTGCATATGACACAATAATTTTGTGCTACAGGCCTCTTAAAATTTTTTACAAGCTTTTTTCTAAAATGAAAACTCACTCATACAGCAAGCAAGGACTAGTAAAGTAGTATCTGTATGATGATCACAGATCATCAGTACACATTCATACATTCACTATGTACCATAGTGTGCAGTTTTAGCATGCATAGGCCAAGGCCTAGTATAGACTAGGCCTGTCTGTAAAATTTTAATGTTATTTGTTAGTGGTTTAAAACCTTAAAAGGGCCTGTCAGTGTCAGTAGTATTAAAATTCACTTTATTACTTGACATAATGACTAAAATAGTATCCTAGTTAGCAGCCTAGAATCAAAAGACAATGACAATTGCTTACCATATGTTACCATATGTTAACCATAACGTTACCGCCTTGTACGATGCTCTACGTGGCCAAAAAGTGCAAAATTCCAACTTGCAAAAACGTTCATTGCGACTATTTTATTGTTTTGCTCGTAGTGTAATAGGTATCAGTAGTTAGCTTTATGTCTCAAACACTCGATTTTGGAAGTTTTACACCCCAATGATCCTGAATACGGTCAGGTATTCGCAAAATTTGAGGCCAGTCAAAAAAACCCACCAAAAGTTGACCTGTTTTTGATGGAAAATTTCTCTGTGAAATTGCGAAAGAAACAATACCTCACGATATTTTAGTGAAGAAAAGACTTTAAGATTTCAAATGACCAAGGATACAGCAACAAGGAACGCCTTTTTATGCATTATTCAGAAGTTTGAAGTTCCCCCAGCATGTTAGGTACCTATTCTGCGAAACTCATGATTTTCTCTTGTGGGCGGAGTTTCCATTTTAGAGGATGACGTCACAAGCCTCATTAACGCTTACAGCGAGGCTTGACTGGTGCAGGCTGTTCTGTCAAGGTATACAGGAAGTCCGAGTCACAGCTTTTATTGAGTCTAGCACTGTCAGTCGGCGGTGACAATACATTATCACCCATGGTTTTGTACAAGAATTTGGACTTTGTCAGTGGCTAAAATCGACAGATTTTGCAACTTGACAAAAAATTAAGTTGTTACATTTTGGAAATAATGTAGTACGTTTAGATCAAAATTACCAAACGACTTGGAAGATATGATATTGATCCCCATTCACGCCCAAAGTTTGTTTGAAATATTGCAGGACTCGAAGTTCATCGGCGCAGGCCGTGCTATCTTTTGGTTCGAACGATGGCGACCAATTTTCCCATGATCCTCTGTACATGTATATATAGGAAGTCCGTGGGCATAACATACGCGCCCAAAGACCCACGGCTGTTTGCGTGTTTTATCATTCTCAGAATGATAGTCATTTCTCAGAATTAGCATAGGGGCCTATACTTTTCTCTCTGTCTGCACATAGGGTTACCGGTGTGGCAGTTTTTTTGGTCCCCTGTCCGACGGGACCAAAAAAACTGGAGTTCTACAGTTTTTTTGGTCCTGGGACAAGAAAAGCTAGTTATATTGGTGTGGGGTAGGACAAAAAAGCTAGATGTTTTGGTCCGGGTCTAGTTTTTTTTTGGTCCCACGAAATAAAAGCTTTTTTGGTCTGCTTCACTGATCGATTTTGTACGGTGGCCGAGAGGGGACAACAAAAAATGGTGACCTTTTTTTTGTTCGCATCTTAAGTATCTTAGGATTCTGAGTTATTTAGTCAGAATTCTGAGACAATTAAGATGCCGACAAAAAAATCACATTATTCTTTTTTGGTGGTTCCCTCCCGGCCAAATACTATAATAACAAATTGTGTGACCAAATACAAAATATTACAGGACCGCAATGACGGGATTCAGGCGAATCTTGAGCGGACAAAATAATTGTAAGGATAGGGGAGGGGGGGGGGGAATGGCGGTCTAAAATATATCCACATTCTTTTTTTTTGTACAATGAGGCTGTGGCATTGAGGAAATAAATAGGGAACACCAGTTTAAGCAAAAAGAGAGAACAAGTGGCGTGCCCCTGATTGATAGGTGACACCCAGGGTTAATTACCGCCTCTTTTAGTTCACTGAATGAGTGTCATCCTGGTGTGAGGATTAAGGGTGCCGTAGGGATACATGGAAGGTACCGGTTCCTGTGCTATCAGAGATTATGCGAACTGATTTATCGGTATCATTGTCATATTGTCATTCCTAGCTAAAGGTCCTTTTGAAGCAGGCGAACGCAACGCATTAAAATATATAAAATTTTCATACCCGGAAGATCCATGGACGTCACCAAGTTGCGAACGACCCTCCTGTGCTTTTTTACATAAACGTTGAAAGGATGTACCAAAAGTCGAAAAAGGATTTCTTCTGCCATTGAAAAGTGTAAATTTCTTTTGAAATGTTAAATGCCTAATCTCGCTGCACTGCATGTAGATCGAGTCCCCCAGATGACTATTTTACCCCTTAATTTTTGTAAAGAGCCGTCCGATGGCAAGTCCTATTGGATGTATGTAGCTACACCTTTCCATAGTATTATGATCATATATTTAATAGTGCTTTTCATGAAATACCTCTAAAATATGTTTTTTAACAGAACAACCACTTTTATTGAAACCATATTAGAGCGATATGTTCATCTCTTGAATTCTGTTCATTTTGGGTGGGTAAACTGCTTCATGTCAGCATAGGCTCATTATACATAAATACTAAAACGAAAGTGCACCTGCGGGATATTTCAAATTGACTTAAAATCTCAATGAAGTGGTAGTACCGATATTTAAGGGATAAGTCGCACTTAGCTGACTACATTATGGTGAATAAGCCGTCTAGACTCCAAGTTGGCAAAATAAGGGTCGAGGCGAAGTCGAGTCCATTATATTGCTAATTTGGAGTCAAGACGGCTTATGAGACAGTAATGATGAGACAAATGTGGTTTATTCCCACCACTGAAAATGTGTGAAAAACTTTACCTTTATCACTTTCTTTACGTTTATTGACCGTGAGTAGTGAAACAACAGATCTCTGCTCAACCAATCAGAATGCAGGATTACCAACAACGGACGGTAGAGCTGGGAGCATTGAAAATTAACTTCCTTTTTTCATGCCTACGTATCAAACTGAGTGATGACTAAATCATTTTTCTAAGTCTCAGCTAACTTCTTTTGTTTTCCCCCAATTGTTGCTCCGCGTTTTCAATTTTTTACCTTTCCATTTCTACTTTCAATGGAATAAATGACACTATTTTCTAGGTCTTGAAGGAGAATGGTTGAAGATAACAACCAAGTAAATTGGTAAAATCGGATTGTGCACAAATTACTGTTCTGTTTTATAGAGCCTGTTATCTTTAGCAGTGCGCTGGTCATTGCAGATTTGCAGTAGCGTAACCAGACTTTTTCAGTTGGGGTCTGAGGGGGGGGGGGGGGGTTGCAAAGGTTGATATCGGGGGGGGGGGCTAGCAGGAATAACACTTTCTAAGCGGAGCGCCATCATTGGTCGGTGCATAGTGAACAGAGAAAATTTTGGCTAAAATGCCTCTCAGATTGTCGGAAATGGAACTTCTCAGGTCTTCGGCCCTGTAAATTTCAGCTAAATATCCCTTATTTTTTGAAACACATGATTGGAAATTTATACTTCCACTATGAATGTTTACTACATGCCAAAGAGGGACCTGCTTGACAGCTAGAGTCTAAATAGGGTGGTCGAAAAGGTTCTCCACTGCGTCGAAGCGTCGTTTGTTCCTCCGTTTATTGTACCAGCTGGCCATTTAACTGTTTTATACTAAGAAATAGTCATACCATACATGCCTTAAAGGCCCAATTCTCTCACCCCAAACAGTACCAATGCTCCTAACCTTCTTATTTAAGCCCCTTCCGCAATTGTCTGAAATTCATCCTCATCCAGACACAATCTCAGCCTGGTTTATTGCTTCAGGGTGAGTATGTATGTACCCAGCCAACATGCCCATCTGGACCCCAACTGGGTTTCACCTGGGTTACTTGCTGGGCCCCAGTTGGGGTCCATCCGTGTTTGTCAGGTGTTCCCACGTGGGGCCCAACTGGGCTAGCCTTTCCCAGCTGAAGCCCAGCTAGACTTCAGTTATTGAAGCGGGGTCCAGCTGGACTTCATCTGGGCTTCAGGTGGGAAAGGCTAGCCCAGTTGGGCCCCATGTGGGAACACCTGACAAACACGGATGGTCCCCAGCTGGGGCCCAGCAAGTAGCCCAGCTGAAACCCAGTTGGGGCCCAGCTGGGCATGTTGGCTGGGTAATCAATGCACTCTCGGCTGTGCAATATAAGCTTTGGTGTCTTGCACTGTTTTGCTCTGCACTGTTTGAATTAGCAGTCAATCAAAATACCGAGCCAATTGAGTCGGAGTTTCTGTTACCGCAAACAAGAAGTGTAGTTTGGGGTCAGAGGATTGGTCCTTTGATTTAAACTACGAAAATCTAAAACCTGCACATCAATTATGTTTAATTAATCACACACATGTCAAGAAAAACAAATGCAAAATTTCTCAATTGAATGACTCATGGTTTTTATTTGTATAAAGTTTGATTTATGCCTAATCAAAATCACGATTTGCCACTCTAAGTTCCCATTAAAAATGCTATTGTATGGAGACCTTAAGGGGGGGGGGGGGGATTTGCTTGCTTTTAAAATAAACTGTTTGCTTTTACTCTCTTGTTTTGGTCTTGACTTTTGCCCAGTAAAGAAATAAAACCAGGGCTATTTCTTTCTGTTTTAAGAAAAAATATATTTGTAGGAACAAAACAAAGAAAATTTTAGTAACTATACTGTACAATATCTTGACTCATTTGTAAAACTTCTACTCCCACCCTACCCCACACTCCTGATGAAACCACACGGAAAAAACTAGAGTAGAGAACAAGTCAAAACAAATTACCCTAAAAGTTACAGTGGTGTCCAATCTGATGGCATTGTTCTGTTAAGATCGCGGAAAATGTGGGTTCGTTATTTAACTCAAAACTTTACACGCGAAAAAAGTGCATTATTTCATTTTTATCGTAATAAAGTTGTGAACATATAGAGGGTCCAGGTCCCACAAGAATGTCATCCTTGCAAGTAACGTACCCATCCCAACCAAAGCCCCACCTTATAGAAATAAATTATCGGACCTTTTCGGGGCTTTGGAGCCCCTGTGACAATTTGCCCCGGCTCATAGGAAGCATGGTGATAGAATGGACCCACCCCTACATGAATCATCCCCATAGTCCGGCGCAACATTTTTGAAATATTGACCATAATGACCGTTGAAAGTGAGAATTTGTACGCTATATATATGCTACGCAAACTATCGGACCTTTTCGGGGCTGTGGTGCCCCTGTACCAATTTCCCCCCGGTCAGCAGTAGCATAGTGATGGAACGGAGTCACCCCTACATGAATCACCCCCGTTATCCCCCAAACCATTTTCGAAAATGACCATTGAAAGTTCGAAGAAACCCTCCGACCGTCGAGATGGCACTTATCATATCAACTTCCGTACAGCCGTTATTTGGTTCGCTCCACAGCGTAGCGTTATCGTTCGCTGTCCACTGAGTAGGTTGCTGTGAGTTGTATTGGTACGTATTCGTGCATCTTTGTTCGGAGTGTGAACTCTCTGCACTTACGTGCGTGTATAGTGTCCGTATGCGTCACGGACCATTTCAGCTAGCATCAGACCAAAAAAAAAAAAAAAAATCGAGTGCATAACCAGATTGTTCTGTCCTAGGACAGCTTCCCCAAAAAACTACGTCACCGGCATAGGTGTATTTATTTTCTCGCACGGAGGACATGCATGGCCGCCCTGGTGAAGAGGTCTAACTTAGGGGTGGGGAGTTTGGAAACTTTGTTGGTTTCCGCAATGGTGTCTAGATGCAAAAGATGGTGCCATAAGTTGTTGCTTTTACTAGAGTTTCCTCTAACTTAATTGAAGCAAAATTAGGGAAAACTTCCTGCCAGGTCATTAAATACATGAAATCCGGACACTCATGGTGGCGGTTGTTTTACAAAACGGCCCGGAAACCAGCACGAAACTTAAAACAGGACGTGTCCTGGTAAAACAGAACGTCTGGTAATCCTACCTGTAGTGCCACTGTGAGCACTGAAGGCATACTTTGCAACTTCCGGTTGATCACTGCCGTTACATCGGCATTGCATGAATAGCCTAAAGGCCTAGATGGTGATTCTTCAATTAGCCTGATTAGCATTATGAGCAGTAGTGCAGTCCTGCATCATTCATGTGCATCACGAGATTCCGAGTCGAAAAGTAACAAACGGTTGATATCTACAACAAGCAACCAATACAGTAGGCCTACTGCATTATGTTCAGGTATATCACATCGGGCCAAAAACGTAAAAGGACGATATTCCTAGCTTTAGTACGTACCCGGTTACATTGGCACAGAAACAATCATTGACAGTGGGTGGTTACGTTTTTCGTAACCACATTTGTAGTTCTGTTTCAGAGATGTTTTCAAACTTTATTTTTCCCTGTGTAACTAATGTTGCTGCTGCTAAGAGGCGATTGAATTAGCGGAGGTTCCGTAGTAGCTGGTCTTATTTGTAAGAAGACTTCAAACCAACTTAGTTTTAAACCTGTAATAATCATTGGTAGAGGTAGCTTGATGTTGCTTGTAGAGAACGGCCACAATTAGTTTGAGTTTGGTTCGTATAGGCTAAGGTCAGGTTAGATGAGGTTTTCATGGTTTAAGTTTGTTGGTTAACGGCCCAATTTTCTCATCCCATCTCTCCTCATCTTCTCAATTAAGCCCCTCCCAAAATTGTCTGAAATTCACCCTCGCTCCCCCAGACACATTCTCATTTTATTTCTTCAGGGCCCTAAAAAGCTCAATGTGTAGAATCAAACACTATCAGAACAGTTCCTCCTGTGTAATATAAGTTTTGGTACTCTGCAAGTCTGCATGGTTTGAATTAGCAGTCAATCAAAAAGCTGAGCCAATTGAGAGTTTCTGTTACCCTATACTTTAGTGTAGTTTGGGGTGAGAGGATTGTCCCTTTAATTCGGGCTGGCCAAGGCTTTATTTCACTTGTGACTCACTGACATGTTTTCCGGCTTATGCTGAACACCAAGCAGTTTTCCAGCTTATGCTTAGCACCAAGCACAATGGCTGACCTAGGCCACTTGCTACTTGACGATGAGGGAGTTGTCTAGACTCAAATTCATAGGCTTTCTTCTTAATTTGTAGGTCTATATTTTCAGTAGGCGTATGCTAATTACTTGTACTTAGTAAAGTAACCTAAAGAGTGCCTTAGCAAGAATCTTAGTAGGTGCCGTTCAGAATTGGTTTGATATTTTTATGTACCTCCGGTAATATGCGGTTACAGCCCTATACTCTACACCCTCATATTCCGACCCCCTTTTGTCAGTTTGTTCCGACATTTGATCGTAGATGAGCACATGGGTGTCGGAACATATGGGGCTGTCGGAATATAGGGCAGTCACCGTAATATGCTATATAGCCTATTTCCCGCTCGTAGCCAGAGTGAGAAGAAGGCAAAACCCGGGAAAATTTTCAAGGTGACAAAGTGTGTGGGCTACAAGTAATACTGTAATAAGTCAATGAAAATAATCAAATTAGGCCTATCTGGGAAAAATCATGGGGACTTAGCCCTCTTTGGCGTTCCCTATCATGACTATGTATCTGCTAACATACATGTTTTTTATTAACTGGAGAGAACTCTTTGTATTGACTTTCTAAGAGAATTTGCTAGTATAATATTCTCAGTTATTGCCACAGGTGAATACCATAGCCTATTCATTACATACTGGAATGGTTTCGTGGAGAAATTAGACACTCTTCCGCAGTATCTTACAGGCATATTTTCATCATCCCAAACAGTTCCAATTCTCCCAACCTATTTACTTCTAGCCCCTCCCACATTTATCAAAACTCATCTTTATCCAGACACAATCCTAGTTTATTGCTTCATGGCTTGTCCCAGTGGCCTTACAAGTCCATAATGTGTAATCAAGACACTCTCAGTGCCCATGCTGTGTAATTTAGCTATGATGCCTTGTTTGAATGTGATGCCAGTCAAAGAGCTGTACCAATTGAGAGTTTTGATATATGTATACTAAACTGTAGTTTGAAGTGACGAATGCCTGCCTTTAAGTTGTCAAGTGTCGTTGGGATAACCCTTAAGGAGAATTTCTTCATCGCATTACTTTTCGTAGGGATGTTTAAATTGTCAATTCCAATATTGAACCTGGTAATGCCCCACTCAGATGCATGGATATTTTGGTCATAACTGGCGGTGCACCATCATTCATCAAGGACCAACGATGATCTCTAACAGAGTCCTTTCGGGAAACGTACATAACTGTGGTTTTGATTACAGTTTATCGGGCAAACTTAGAACTTTGTTTTAATTACCAATGAGATTTATTTTCAAATTATTCATTGCCTTGGACTACACAATTACGAGTTCTTTTCTTTCGTGAGGTGCCCGAAAAATTCTAAACATATTGCCCAAATTTTGACAGAAGTATGTGATTGGGGGCTGCAGCCCCAGCCTCCCTTCCCCCACCTCGTGCGCTACGTCACCCGCCATGAAGCAAAAGAACTCTTTGGAAGAGATTGGAGTAAAGTGACAATATTTGCACTACATACGCCAACCAATTAATCTTATTCATTTATACATCGTCCGCTGTTTGAATAGACTATAGGGAAAATATACACTGTAACGGCCACAGTGCACCAAAAGGTCATTGTCAGAGTAGTTCCATGGTCTGTCAATGTTACTATCATTGTCAAATTCTCTTCGCCTATTCCAGCAGTGGAGGCTAACAGTACCGAATCACACCCGCTGATTAAAAAACCTTGGCCGTCCCGTCTTAAACCTAACCCGTCTTAAACCTAACCTAATATAGCAATGCGCCCAAAACGTTGGGTTGCTCGAGTTAAACTAAAATTTAATTGAGACTCCTCAGTCAGTAATATCTGTCGGTCTGTCGGCGGTCATCATGGCCAACCGGGAGCAGACCAAGATCCGCTGGAATCCAGAGAAGTGCATGGTTGGTAGGTAGTTTTAAACCAATCAGCATGCACGCCCATTAGTGGACCGCCGTCAGCGAACCACCTGACATTTCCAGACGGACGGCCAAAGTGGCCTCAAAAGGTCGGCTATCAGAGGACCGACCAAACTTTGCTATATATAACCGTTCAATCGTCGTGACCTATTGGTAAAGAAGGCAATTTTGAAAGGTTCAAAAATATAAGACCTACAATGAGCCAAATTAAGTGTTGTTTGATGCGAAGGAAGGCGGTTCTAAGCGGAGGGTTAAATTTCCCTCCCTCTCACAAATTTTGTTTTAGTTACTTAACTTACTTTGATACAAATGAGATGCTTGAATTGCTTATTTGTTGAGCTGAAGCCCTATTCTTGGCAAAGGTTTAAAATAATCACGTGAAAGAGATAACCATTATTTGATTATACTTTCGCGGACAACCCGGCTGAAATAAGCAGGATATTTTTCTGCTCAATATTTTAGTGCGCTTCACTTGTATTTTCAGCAATACCGAGGGCGCGTTTTCGTTTTGGCTTTCCATACCATCGACGTCAGCATGACAGCAAATGGCGACAAAAAACATTCTAATGACCTGGTGCTATTAAAATACTGATTTGCCAGTGTCGATGAAACCGTGAAGTATGTTTGAAAGAGTAACCCTCATAGAGTAGTATGTTATAGTGACATCACAATTGGTAAGCCAATCGAAATCCTATACTCTAAAATCAAAAGAGTGCACTTAGTCACTCTTTGATAGAGCAAAAAGTGTAAATTCACTCCATTAGAGTGATAATTAACTCCAAGAGGAGTGAAATTCACTCCAAAAAGAGTGAAATTCACTAGAGGAAGAGGGAAATTTCACTCTTCCAAGAGTGCCTGCAACATCACTCCTTTTTAGGAGCGACCACTGTGGGCACTCCATCAAGAGTGAAACTTAATTTCACTCTTTTTGCAGTGAATTGCAACCTTTTTGGAGTAAATTATTACTCTAATGGAGTGAATTCACACTTTTTACTCTATCAAAGAGTGACTAGGTTCACTCTTTTGATTTTAGAGTGTAAGTTTTCGTGTAGCTACTTAAAGACAGTCATTTGTCACCCCAAACTACAGTTTCAGTATGCATACATCAAACCTCACAATTGGTACAGCTCTTTGATTGGCATCACATTCAAACAATGCACCATAGCTAAATTACACAGCATGGGCACTGAGATACACATTATGGACTTGTATGGCCACTGGGACAAGCCATGAAGCAATACACTAGGATTGTGTCTCGATATTGGGTAAAGATGAGTTTTAGATAAATGTGGGAGGGGCTAGAAGTAAGTAGGTTGGGAGAATTGAAACTGTTTGGGATGATAAAAATATGCCTTTAATTCCACGACACCTTCGTAGTGTGAAACCTGTGTGCCATCCAAGTGCGTGTAGTAGGCTGCATTCTACATTCGAAACCTCGCAATATTCTTCTTGAACCGTGCTTATTGTAGCAACACTTCGCAACACGCTTAAAAAGGGGCGATGCGCACTGTTTAACACACACACACAAAAAAGTCTTTACTGGCTAACGATAGCTCTAATCCTAACCCAACCCCTAACCCGAACAAAGAATACAATCGAAACAATACAATGGCAGCAGCCAATCAAGAAACACCTTGTTAAACAGTGCGCATCAGCCACTTTAAAACAGTACTCCATACGAATGCGTTAAAAACACACAGTCGGTTGCGTACGCATCAAGAAGGGTTCACAAAACTAAAACTGCAACCACAAAATTACATTCCCGCGACGCACGTGACCCTTGTGCGTCGTCCCATTTGTTATTGTGGGACGTTCCTTCCAGCTAAACCTTAGGATTTCTAAGGTACAGTACGTTGGCGCCAAACTGATGCACGTCGGCGTGAATGATAATTGCACTTTGACGCCGATGAAAAGTGAACTCTGGCGTCTCACCAAAAATGTACTTCGGCGTCAAAGAGAGTACTTTCACGTCGTTTCAAGAGAATGTACTCAGCAGTGGGGGTTCTCATAAAAAGATTAGATTCTTCCGTAAAACCCCAAAATTTGTCATAACATTACAATTTTTCTCCAATATAAGTTGCAGATGGTTAAAAGAGGCAAAATTTTTCCAATTTCGAAGGATACTCCGTAAATAGATAATCGAAGCTAACTCTGTTAGTCACCTCAACATTCTGATGATCTTATTTTGCTCTTGAAACCCAATTTGTTTCATTATAACCGTACCAAAAATCAAATTTTCTTCCATTAAATTCCAAATTTCACCAATAAAATAAGCTCTTAATTTTCAAATCTTTGTTTAAAAAAGGAAAATAACTTTTCGGGCAAACTTTTAGTCTCGTTTTGAAGCCTATAGTACATAGGCCTAGTACGATTAAATGCTTAACCCCAAAATATTTTCAGCTGTCGCTTATATAACGTTTTTGATCCATGTAAAGGATAAATTCTTCCATAAAGACCCCAACTCTTAATGGTCCTTACAAAAGCAAAAATTTTTACAAAAATGTTAAATTCTGCCTTCAAAATAAATTCCTGATTTTAAGTATTTGTTGCTAGGCGCGCCAAAAATTCTGCTAAGTCACGTCCTATCGGAAATAACTCAAAGCCTTTGCCGAGGTCTTGAAATGCTGGCCCCCTGTCGGGAGCTTAGCCCCCCTAGCTATCGGGGAAATTCTGGCACCATCGGCCTGCTATAAACTTCAAGGTCAACACAACAGTCTGATAAAACAAAGGAAAACAAAGCATTCCTTGTCAATGTGAGGAACTGAGATAACCTCTGCTGCCCTCAAACTAACTCTGTAACACAAATCTACTGACTTCATTTTCTGATATCTCAAGAAAAACATGTTCGATTTAATGGAACTTTCACCAAGCTGCCGGCGCCTAGCCAAGATTGTTTCATGAGGGGGGGGGGGGGGGGTGTCATGGGGGAGTTTGGGGCACGAAATGAGGGAAAAGTTTAAGGAGAGAAAAAGCCGCTATTTTAGGTGTTTTTTGCATTGCAAGGTTGGGCAATGGGGGAGGGGTTCTAACCCCCGACCCCTCCCATGGCTACGACACTGCCTTACTGTGTATATGTGGTTCCTCTTTCACATACCTAAATTAAATTTTTGCCTAAAGTTTCCCTTTTGGTAAGTAACTGCATGGTTGGATACTGTTTATCTCTCAAGCTATAACCTACTGGTTTAGTCATGAATCTTCTAATCTGAAAAAATTGTAGCTCCACGTTATGCCTACACTACGGAGTACGGAATATCATTCCCAATGCCATTATGTTTAAATTTTCATGCTTTGGTATGACCATTCCTTGGAATCTTTTTCTAAAGTCCTCTCGATCCTCTGGCAAAGAGCACTTCAGCGAAACCAAACCATGAAACTGCTTCCCAAAGAAGCTACGTCCACTAAAGGACAACACTTAACTGACCAAATCACGGCCTTTAGACCATTTACATCATTGGTCTGTCATGTATGGCTCCATTCTAGATTGGATGAAATGAGAGATACTACACATGATCTTAGCCAAAAAGCCGAGAAGCACCTCAGACCTACCAACTCTGAAGGAGATTATTACTTCATTTATACAGCCAATCGCCTGAAATACACTAACCATAATTATATGATAATATTACACTCTAAAAACATCCTGGTCAAATTTAACCATGGATCGAGGAATATAATTTTCCACACATTTCCTGGTTAAAATAACGCGGAAATCCTGGTCAGAATTGACATTTTCCTTGTTAAATTAACGACTGGTTAGAAATCCTGATACGAAATTAACATTTTCCCGGTTAAATTTCTTTTTTTTCTTTTTAACCCGGAAATGTATTGTTAATTATTCACCCCGTCCTGGTTAAATTAACCAGGATTTAACCAGGATGTTTTTAGAGTGTATAAACTCACTGAGGGTACTGATTAAGGCACTCAAATTAAGCTACTCCATTTTACTCAGGTTTGGTACGTTTTAATGTTGTTTTTCCTTCAAAATTGTGTGTATGTATGAACAATATTAAAAAAAAAGACAAAAAACCCTGGACCCGTGTACTATAAAAAGATGATGTGGTCAGGTTGATAATGTTGAATGCACAATGGCTCATTTTTAATTCATTAACCCTTAATTTATTTAGTATCACCCACAAATTGGTTAGAAATCCTCATGGTAAAGGAGAGCGAAAGAGAATTTACAAGAATACTGGATTATACTATAATTTTATTTGATATTCGTTTAGGAATAATAAGCATACAGTAGATGGTTGTATAGGCTATTGGGAATCACACATATCTGTCTAGCTACTGGCATACAATACGAAACCCATTTTGCAAATTGCACAAAAATCAACACTTTTGGGAATCTGCATAAAAACCTAATATTTTTCTCAAGAATAGAAATTAAAATGTTTTTCTACAGATATCTTGAATTTGTAAAGGATGTTATATATAATCTACCCTTCTGACACTTTTTTCTTTTTATTTATGAAGCTTCAATTAAGCTTTGGAACATGTTCACATTTTTTCTGTTTCAAGAACAATCCGGACTCTTTTTCAAAATTGATATGCAAATTTTAGACTCTGCATTCATTGCCATCTTGTAAACGTGAATCGTTTCTTGTATCATATTATATAAATGTTCTTTGTTTTTGTCTTTTTGATTCTAAAACCTCGAATGAGATAAACAGAATAAACTGAAGCTGAAACTGAACGAAATTGCTGAAAAGCTATGTCAGTGACCAATGAAAAATATTAGAATAATAAAAGAATCTGATCACTACAAAGTGCTGTCAAGTCGTTTTGTCTAATAGGCTGACGCAGGTGTTACACTTGTCGGCAATGCTGATAGCTTCCAAACATTTTCAATATGAGTTCTTTGTTTGAGGTTTAGGCTAGTATGAAAGGGTTGACTTTCTCATTAGGAGTGCTAAGTTAAACAAACTTACAAGAAGTACTAAAGGACATGCCAATCAAAGCATCTTATCATAAAAAGGACTGAAGTAGTCTCAATACATATTGTTTGACTAGATGAAATTGAAAGATTTCCTTAACTTCTTCCGTAACAGCTCCCTGGTTTGAATAATAAACAACATCTCATCACACCTTCTATTTTGTTGCCGGTGAAAAGAATTAAAAAAAAAAAAATTTTTTTCAAGAGTCTGAAGCAAAAAAAAAAAAAAAAAAGAAAAAGAAAAGATCCCTCCATTTGATTATTACTTGACCTTCATAGTGCACATTGTGATCATTGATAATTAGCCAGCTGGGACTAAAGTAATTGTTTTGCATGTTTTACTGCCAGTTCAGACTAAATTAATTGTTTTTAATGTTTTTTATGCCAGCTGCTTCAGCTGATTGAGAAAAACAGGTTTTGTGCTGGAAATAGCCTTAAAGGTAAAGAGCAGTCCCCCAAACTTATTTTGAAGAAAAAGCTAAATAACTCGATTTTCATCTTATTTCTCTTCAAAGTATCTTTAATTACATTTTATGACTTTAGTATTGCACATTCAAAGTAAACCAAGTAGTTATTTCTGGTAAATTTCACATTTGAAGAGAAAAAAACATTGTCACGTGACTCCCAACAGCCAATCATGAAACTGGACAGTCTACTACAATCTACTACAGTCTACTTCAATTTAGGATGACTGCTCCTGCCCTTTAAAGTGTTGAAATGTTTCTACCAGCTTAATCATACTGCAACTTTGAGTAGTTTCAATTGAAATTATCAGTTTTATTGTGGTTGATTGTAATATATGAATGAATATGGATATTGATGAATATAAATGAATATAGATGAATATATGAATATGAATGAATATTAATGTAGGCTATTGCAAATGAGCATGTGTCAAGTAACTTGGTTTTTTTTCTTTTCTTTTTATCTTTTCTTTTTGTCATCATTTTGTCTCTGTTTGTATGGTCACTAGCCTTGATAAACTGTATTGTTTTTCTAGTGTCCATCATATGTACTTTGTTTTTAGTATTTGTTAAATTATACCTCTGTTGATGATTGTTGTACATATGAGAAATAAATTGAATTGAATTGAATTGGAAGTCTTGGCACTGCCGCTCATCAAAATTGATGAATATCCTGTTCTGATCATTGTCACAAATAATAATATGTCATGTATAAGTAACTGTTAAGTTAAGCACTTTTTCCAGACTACATTATCCTCAATGATCTCCAGTTCCCCACCAGGAAGCAAAATGTCACCTCAGGTGAGGACACTGATCCAAACTAGGAGCACACTCATCACCTGCGAAGGCTGCGATACATTTCCTTGCAAACTAATATTTCAAACATGCGACATGTCAGTTGCATTTGCTGTGCAGTATTGTTGGGATTTCTGCTGAAATCCACTTCAAGGTGTTGCAGTTGTATCCATTACCATAGGCTACGTACCTATTAATTATCCCAGTATACCGACAGTTGTGTACAACATGTGTTGTGAAAAAGAAAGGCTTTTAACATGTGGTTCGTTTTTCCCGTGCACGGGTTATAATAGTACACGCAAGCAGTACGTAGAAGTAATTACGTGGCAGAACTGGGGACATCCCTATGTTCCGATGTCTCTATGTTCCGACAATAATGTACTTTGGTACCGACAAAGTGTACTTTGGCGCCGACAAAGATGAACTTTGACACCGACAATAATGTACTTTGGCACCGAAGAAGTACACTTTGGTGCCGTTTTTTCGGAGCATAAAGACGTCGGAACATAGATATATCGGAACATAGAGATGTAACCGACAGTACTAGTTGTGCATGCTCGGGTCATACCATTGGATGCCTAATGTTAAAACTACATTATTATTTTTTATAGAAAATTACATTCCAATGTAAATACTCACAATACACAACAAAATCTTTGTTGTAGTAAAGATTTTGTTGTAATATGTCCCATACACTTTTATAACGACACACTGAAGAAGTCGATCATCAGCCTAATTTTGGGGGCACACTGTGTTGCTGTCAAGAGCTCATTAGATGGGGTTTTACGGCCCTATTTTCAACCTATTGGTTAAAGTAGAACCTGCAACGACCTTTTTTCAAGTTGTGGCTCACTGGCTTGTTTTCCTTTGCTACATTGCTTATGTGGAGCATTACGCACAACGGCAGTAGGTTCCATTTTTAGAGACTTTGGTATGACTCCTAAATGGAAATAAAACCCAGGGTGTTAGCATCATTTCCAATCCCGAATTCGGTTCTAATAGAATGTGCAGAGCCTAAACTTTAACTGTATTTGCACATTCTCTGCATTTTTCTCCAGTAGCGAAGTAAAGTTCACAGCAAATCTGGATCTCCATTTTGTCTCCATGAAAATAAGACCTACTTTTGTAGCCGTCTGTTTTATGACTTAGTGCCAATTTTTACAACACCCTCGTAAAAAATAACAGTCATCAAACCTAATTTTTGTGGTATGGTAACAGAGTACTCATTCTCTTGCAAATCCGAAACAGTTTGAACTGTAGGGACTATTCGAGTTCAGTTCAGCGAAAGCCACTCCGCTCCCTTTGAAGTTGATTGCAACACCTTTTAACATTTTAAACTCCCAAAAATGAAGTTTAGATGAAAAACTTTTTTAAATGGCATGCGCAATAAAAGTTGTCCCTCCTTTTGCCAGTGCTCCCCTTTAATTTTCAAATTCCCTTTCTTACGTTCGTCGTGAATTAGATTAAAAGGGAAATGAAGTCACCCCAAAATGAGCGACCTGTTTCATAATTGTCTGTCAAAAATCATGTGACAATATTTTTCTCCTCAATTGAAAAAAAAAATAGTTTGCGCTATTAATTGATTAACCTTGAATATGCAATACTGAAGAGAAATAAAAAGAAAATTGAGAGATTAAACGATTGCCTCAACGAAGAGTTGGCGCGACTGTCCTCGTCTTTTAAGAACTAAAATTAGTTCCAACGTGTTTGTTGTAATGGTGTTCTCAAAGAAATTTTTAAAGTTTTCATTTTCGTAATAACTCAAAGTTGTTTTGGCATCAGACTGTCAATAGTTTGTATTTAGTACTTACTGAACTGGACAGTAAACAAGTGCATTACCTGCAGTTCCTAATTCGAAACGGTTGCTTAAATATATTTCAAAACAACGGGTGATTGCCGTTATGTATCAGATATTATAAATATCTTTGGTTGCATTTAACTTTAAAAAGTCAGTGATGTCGGTAAAACCTTTCGAAGTTTACGATCTGGTGGTCGTAGTTGGACTCATCGGTGCACCAATCAACTTGTTCTCCTTTCTAATTCTGTATAAACGCCCGACTATTATGGGAGAAGTAGCATGCATCTTTCACAAAGCTCTTGCTTTAGTTGATATGTTAACTGGTGTATCAAACATAGCGTATTTCATCAGATTCTTTGTCCCAGACGTACCATATCTGTTGATGGTATTAACAATGTCGATTTTTTCTTTGACACTAAGTTCTGCGCTTTTACTGTGCGCAATTTGTGTGGACCGGTTTATCGCTATTAAATCGCCGCTTCGTCATCTTGTGTTCTTATCAAAGAAAAAGGCAAAAGCGTGCGCTGTTTTGACAGTGGCATTCAGCTGTGCGTTTATGGTTCCAGGAGTTTACTTCACACATTCAGGGGGAACGAAAGTCCCATTTTCACAGACGGAAGAAACCACCGACTCCGATCATGAGGCAATCGTGAAACGGTTAATATTCGTCGTAACTACCATCATTGTAATCTCAGTTATAGGATTCCAAACCTCCATCAATATGCTACTACTAAAATCGCTCATTTGTTACTTTAGAGGGCAAAAACAAATGCCTGAGATTCGACGAAGAGTGACAAATCGAATGATGCAGAATTCTCTGAGAGGAGCGAAGGTGGTATTGGTAATGACTGCAGCGTTCTATGTCATTTTCCTGCCCGTTTTTTTAAGTGTTGGATTAAGTCGTTTTGTAACTGAGGTTCCTATAAGTGCTATCCAAGCCAGTATTGTCGTGTTGCAATGCAACAGCTTGATAAATCCATTTATTTATATGGCCATGAACACAGCCTTTCGTCAGGCGACTTTAAATTTTTTGAAATTGGAAAAGTTTGTTTCTTCCTCGAATAATTCTGACAGTGACAAACAAAGAAGAAAACGAAATTCGATTCCATTGAAAGTTATAACTCCAAACTAAAGTTAGTTGTTTGCAACATATGTAACTGTCATACACGTTGAGTAGCAGGTCGACTGATTGGTTGTTACTAAAACACCCTTGATGATCTACTCCTCCAATTTGCGGTCAATTTGGTCAAAGGATGTAACATGCAGCCCACTTTCAAGTAGACCTGGCTGATTATGGAAAGATGTCATTTCATATCTTGTAAAACTTGAAAACTTCGAATATTTGTACATTTTAAGAAAAAGAGAAAATACTTAAGTCTGGACAGATTTGTTTTTTAAAAAGCCACCTTTTCTGATTCGATACCTGTTAGAGCAGTGGTTCTCAAAGTGGTCCCTACCGCCCTCCGGAGGGCGTTGAAAAGTTTCAAGGGGGCGCTGAGGAGTTCGCAGGCAATACGGGGGCATTGGCATTGACGAGGGGGTCCTTGGAGGTTCTCATACATTCGTGCAATAAAGGAACCTAGGAGGTTGCAGAGTGGTTGGCAGTGTCTGTATGATCAAAGCATTTTGAAGGACATGCTATTCAGCTATTATGCAGGTTTTGTTTCAAAGATTTGACTGCAAGAAAAAAAATCAAGTTCAGAGACTACATCCTTTTGTGTTTCCCTGTTTACATGAACTTGTCTCCAGAGTTTAGACTTATAAAAATATGATGGCATGTTGGGTGGGGGGGGGGGGGCGTTGGATCAGTCATGGATGCCTAATGGGGGCGGTATTTTGAAAAAGTTTGAGAACCACTGTGTTAGAGGATAAAAATTACTTACAGTATACATAATACATGGAAAGGAATCACATTTTACCTTATGCTTCAAAGTCTAATAGCTGTAATACTTTTTACCTTTTTAAAGGATTCCTTACCAGAATCAACAGGCTTTGAAGAGATCTTTCAAGCGAGAAGAATCTAAAATTAATTCTGTTTTAGTTACTGTTGATTGGGAATTTTGGAATTTTGTTCCGGGAACGTAATTGCACACAGATACAAGACTGGACAAGACTCATCCATGCAGGAGAAGAACGTACCAGATGAGCAATGCTCAACGTTCATATGGGTGTTAATGATGACATCGAAATCGAGAGAGCACATTGCTCCCCTGCCACAGCTTGTTTCGGAACCTCCAATGCTAGAAATCAACGGCCCATCTATGTAAGATTCCTTCGATATGGGGGCAGTGAGAGACTGTAACGTGAAGCCCCGTGAAAGATGAAACAATTCTTACAATGGTTCAAATATTTTAATATCATATGATTGAACCCCATCAGTTCGTAAAGTAAGGAAACAGCTAAGAGGAAAGCTAAAAGAGATCCGTCGAAAGCCTGAAGACAAATATGTTCCATCGTCGAATCCGCCTTTCATCAAGGCTGTCAAACACGAAGGGACCATGGAGAAATCGCTTTAATAACATTGCCAAAGTAGTTCTCAATGAAAGTGGATAACTCCCCTGTTTGAACCGGCCATCAATGGCCCTTCCATACGATGGTTTATGCTACTAGAGCCACGAAAAGACTATTCCGTACGTTCCCATAATATAGGGCCTACAGTGATCCTGCTTACCAAATGAAATAGGAACTGTCTCCAGAGACAATCATGTAAACGAATCCGTACAGTCAAGTGATGGTCTCATTTTAGTCGGCCATTACTGAGGTCCATATTACCTACAGTCTTTCAGTTTCTTGGCTTACCTGTATCATGGATGGTTGTACATTAAATTGTTTCTTAATTTCCTCAATTTCACTTAATATGAGGGTTTGAAATTCATGTTAACAATAAATGAAGACGATTTAAGGCTGATGGCCTCGCTAATGGCTGCCATGTGATCACTAAACACAATCACTGATTGTATTCGTCTATATGGTGGTACGGATGAATTTTTGTTTAAACTTTGGTTGGCGGTCCCATGTATACCGTGATCCTGATTACACGATCACAGTCATATGATGGTTTTCAAAATGACCTTTTCCATATTGGTTGGCGGTCTCATTTACACCACGATGTGGTTTACAAAATGCATATCGAAAAGTTTTGTACAAAAATGATAATTTACTCATTAACACCAAAATTTCTAAATTGTTCTTATTAAGGTTAACTTAAACAGTTATGCTTCGAAATGATATGCCTAGGGGAAAGCAGCCCATAAAACGCTGTCTTTTATTTGGTATCCATGATTTTTGATGATTTCAAAATTGTGTGACGTCATAATTTGGGGGAATTTCCTCAAAATAATGCGTCATTTCGTGCCACACATACGCGGTTTACGACAAAATTATAAATCCAAATAAAACCAACTTTTTTCCTCCTGCTACCAATGACATGCAGCTACCAGAAACGCGTTTAGCCATTTCGATATATTTGTGGTTAGAAGTATTAATCCTTTAAATTATGAAAATTTGGGGTCAAAAGAACATTTTGCTCATAGACATCAGTTACAATAAATTAGTCATTTACGACAAAATTAAGGGGTGTGCCCCATCAAAAAAGTATTCATTGGGTGTGTAAATGAACGAAAATCACAAATCCAAATTAGCCAGACCTTACAACACAACCCCGAGTAGTATACTAAGCGAAAAATCGAACTATATACCATGGGCGCACACACTTTAACGCATTTGAGAGGTTTATGATCGAAACTTTTCGATATGAATAGGGACTGTCTCCAGAGACAATCATATACGATGTCAAGGATGCCCTTTTCCATGTTGGTTAGCAGTCCCATTTTTACTGATATATATATATATATATATATATATATATATATATATATATATATATATATATATATATATATATATATATATATATATATGTATAAGGAAGTATGGTGTTTTTCCATCATCTTTCGATAGTAACGTCTTTCATAATAAGGCAAAGGTTGCCAATGTTAGATGTAAAAATCCTACAAATATTTAAAAATGCGACTATTTCCGCTACTTATCATCTTACTTCAATTTATATATATATATATATATATATATATATATATATATATATATATATATATATATATATATATATATATATATATATATATATATATATATATATACATACATACTCAATCTGCAGACAGTACTGTTTCGACCTTGTAAGGTCCCCTCAGTGCAGCTCAGAGTAGATATCAAGACGGATTGACAAGACTGACACAGGCATAACCTGCGTCAGCCCAGCCTTTCACGGTACATTGCTTGTGAATACCAAAGTGCACGTATATATATATATATATATGTGTATATATATATATATTGTATATACACAAATATATATATATATTGTATATATATATGTATATATGTAGTGTGTATATATACATATATATACATATATATATATATATATATATATATATATATATATATATATATATATATATATATATATATATATATATATATATATATATATATATATATATATATATTGTGGGTGAAACTAAACGTCAATTAGCTGATCGGGTTACTGAACACTTGAGATCCATTAGGCAAAACCTTCCAGGTTACCCGGTTGCCAACCATTTTAACCCTCCATCGGCCTGTTCTTTACAGGATCTGATGGTCACGGCGGCCATCTCATGTAGAGGTTCCGACCGTGATCGTCTTACTGCCGAAAATCGACTGATAGTAAGGCTAGGAACTCTAGCTCCTAACGGGCTGAACGTCAAACTCGAACTGTTATAGACTGTGTTTATTTTTTTACAACGGACTGTTTGCCGAACTTGAACTTATATTGATCGTGTTCAATTTTCCTTGCAAAGTCCGTTCATAATGACATCATTATCGCCTAGCGTGTATTTACTATTACTTTTAATTTTTATCGCGTCATCACTATTAACTTGTTTTGCACGGTTGCGTCGTTTAGCTGTGTTTAAAATTGCGTCGCGAAGTAGGCAAACATTTCATTATTGGCAATCCCTTTGTAAAGAGGTTGTAGGCTTGACGTCGGCGCGTTTTGGTTTGGCTTGCTGGATGGATGTTGTCATGGGTAGTGCATGTGTTACCAGTGCGTCCGCACTACAGGGACTTAGAAACGATTGTAAGGAGTTGATGGGGACATAACAAGACACACAACGCGTTGGCGTAGGTGCTTGGCCTTTGAACGCGCGCCGATCGAGTTGTATCGGCACGCGTTTGTTGTTACTTTTGAATATCGTTTTTTGATCAGTTATTATTTTGCCGCCTGATGAAGGGTACATACCCGAAACGTTGCGGAGCTTTCTTCCGAATTTTAGCACTTTTTTCATTCCAATCTGTTTACCTTCATACTTTACCAGTGCTACGCAGTATTCGACCTTCTTATATATATATATATATATATATATATATATATATATATATATATATATATATATATATATATATATATATATCAACTTTATGTTTATATCAATTTTAATTTATTTAAAACCGTTTGGTCACCAGATTTGATTAAAAAAAGTGATATTAAAGGTAACTGTATAATTTAAAAATGTGCGTCCAGATTTTTCTGGCATTTTTGATGGATTGTCTCCGTTTGAGCGGTTTGTAGTTTGTGAATGTACAACATGCCTACAGAAGTATCAGGTACAATACAATTCAGTGCCGGATTCGGGGCCGCTTTCAGTAGAAGACCAGTATACGGTCCATTGTTGCGATCCGTGCCCAAGCGAGGTGACCAATTGAACAAAGTTATAAAACGTATTTTAAGGTAAATGTTCGCAATGAAAAAAAAAAAAAAATTCGCATAGCGTCTTACACGAACTGAGTGTATTCAAACCACAAGCCTTACCGTAGTCAGAATTTTCCATGAAAATGTCGTATAATATTATTTGCAAACCACTAAGTTTTCGATCAACATCTGGGCCATTGCTAAACTGAAGTCAAAGGCAGACGAAATCTTATCTACATGTGGCGGTTCACCTAATACCGAACACTTATTCTAAATCAGAGCCAAAGTAATAGCACTTGCTGCACTCCTCACTTCTCTAATTGAAAGTTCATCCTGTCCCAGGCTACAAGAGCAACCAGAGAATAATACATGGTCATGTCCATTGTGGTTTCGTTCCATAACCACATTTTTACTGCATTCGGGGACCTAAGTCCCATCTAATTTTTAACAAATTAAAACATCCGAGTGTCTGTAAAATTCGCCAAAACGCTTATGGATGTACATAAAATGCAGTTGTTTCTTTGAATTAAACATTTGAAGTAGGATCATTATTATTAACGGCTGATGAGATGTTTAACTCTTTTTTAGATGGAAATGCGGTGGCTGCTATTGTTTTAACTTTTTGTGTTTAGTTGGTATGGAATTCTTACAAACGAATGCGGACAGCAAGTGATGGTCTGATTTCAGTTGGCCATAACTGGTGTCTATCCCCTTTTAATCTTTCAAGTTCTTTGCTTATCTGTATCATGGCTGGTTGTATATACTCTAAATTGTAACCTTATTTCTTCAATTTAACTGAATATGAGGGTTTGAAATTCATGTAGACAATAAATGACGACGATTTAAGGCTGATGGACCCAGGAATGGTCGACTATACACTCTAAAAACACCCTGCTCAAAATTAACCTGGCAGTGGAATATTCCTGTTGAAATTTGACCAGGAATATGTCATATTTTAACTAAGGTTTGGTGAAGTTAACCAGGAATATGTCACTGGTTAACCAGGAAACCGAGTTGGATAACCGATGACCGCATTCTGGTCAATTTTGACCAGGGTGTTTTTAGAGTGTACAGTCACTAAACACCCGCGCTAATTGGATTTGTCTAATACGTTACATTACGTGTCGGTTTCTTTATTTTCCCTTTGTTGAATGTAAAAAAGTACTCTCTGCATTTATATATAAAAATGTGTTAAGTGTTATATGTGTAAACATGCACAATATGAAAGAAGATTCATCGTTAATCCGAAATGACGAAGGATTTAATTATTTCGTTGCTAAACTGTAGGGGACTAGATGATAAATTAGAGAGAGGTGATATGTTCGACTTTTTGAATAACCAACAAAAACATATTTACTGTTTACAAAAGGTGTAGTGTCATGCCTATCTTGAAGATACTATTTTGTCCGAGTGCATTGTAGAGGGTGTCAATACATCCCATTGTATCAATTGCAGGTGATTAAGACTTATTTCTTGACCCTGTTGTAGATAACAGAATTTACTTGTATACTTCCAATCCTAGGGCTCGTCAAAACATTTCGGGAACATTGTTAGTTCCAAAGTCAGGAATCCCTGTTGGAAAGAAATAGTTCGGCTGGTGTATTCTTTCTTACATAATATATTAAATTTCTTCATTGACACAAGAGAAATCTTCAGCCTTCCACATATGTAACAAAAGTTTAATTCAAGTTGGGAACAAACCTGTTTGTTAAAACCATTGGATTGAAAGAGGGGTAAAATTTGTTCAAAATGACGGGGTGACTTTTGTTTTTACTTTAAATGAATGTTTTTAGAAGTTTCAGGTACCTATTCATTTTTAGCGTACTAGATGGTATGGTTAGGTCTATTAAGTCCTTCTGGCCAAATGTGCTTCGACATTTCATGATGGCATCAGTCGACCCTCTGATTTTTATCTGAATGTGCTGCTGAAAAGTGACTAGCTAACAAGTAAAGCCGTGTATAAGGTCACCTTTGAAACACTCGAATAAGTCCTATTTAAGATGGTGTGAAGATGTTTTTTATTTCTAGCAAAAAAGGTCTTTGTATTGTTTAATACCATTTCCGTGTTCTCCAGACATTAAAAGGCCATTGATTTATTGAATTATTCCTACAAAGTCCTACTCATGCAAAGTTAAATTTTTTTAACTCAAACAAATATATCGTTTGCCTCCTACACGAACAAAATATTTACCACATACTTTTGACTTGCTGTTATGTCCGGGATATTTGGCATTTTAAACTAGCTATATTTTTTGACAGAACTGGTGTAAATGTTAATCTTAGATAAATCCCCAAATCGTTTTATTCGGAGGTGACTTTGCTCGGGTTTTTCATTTAGTTCTCATCTCAGTTAAAAATTCTATTTTCAATTGTAAGGAGACAAATGTCCTCCTTTCAACTGGTCTCCATTTTTTTTTTTTGAGAAAGTATTTTATAGTCTGGGAGCATATTTCCATTGAAACATAAATTACGTTGTTTGGATAAGATATTGGTTCCTTTGATTTAGGTTTTTTATTTCTAAATGAAGTGATTCAATCTTCTTGATTTTGTTTGTCTTTTAATGATAAATGAGTAAAAATGTGTTGCTACAATTATTGTAAAGAGACAAAATTCAAATAAAAAAAATAATTAAAAAAAAAATAAACAAAAACATCGCAAGCCACTCTAAGAGGTAAACGGAATGCAAAATGAAAAGTGTATGTTTGAATGTACAGAGTTTACACCATGGTTTCAGTTGCCCTCACTCTATCATTTGATGTTTAAATTTTCCGTTGTTAATTTGCATATAATTGTAAGTTACGTAACTACAAGTTACGCTGTGATATCTGTTTCCAATGAGTTTAGGAGAGTTTCGTTTTGGTCGTAATACAGTGAAGTTAGTTTTTGGCTAGTGTCTTCTCGAGTCCTTTGTATTTTTCTATGTTAACCTCTATTTTTCGTACAACGCCCACGTTTCCGTAACATCCACGTTAAACTTCTATCGTAGTTATTTTAATCATAGGCCGCTTGCTGGGTCTACCGGTAGAGCATCCGCCTCTCACGCGGCAGACCCGGGGTCGATTTCCAGGTCGAGTCATACCAAAGATTCTAAAAATGGAACCTACTGTCGTTGTGCGTAATGTTCTGCCTAATTGCAGAGAAAACAAGCAGGGAAAACAATCAACGGAGCCACTACTGGAAAAAAGGCCGTGGCCGGCTCGACTTGAACCAATAGGTTGGAAACTGGACCGTAAAACTTAATCTAGCTATCTAAGTTGATCGTGATTCCAAACTTCCATCTATATGCTACTACTGATCGTTTGTTACTTTAGAGGGCAAAAATGCCTTCGATTCGACGAAGAATGACGAATACGATGATGCGGAGTTCTCTGAAAGGAACGAAAGTGGTATTAGTAATGGCTGCAGCGTTCGATTAGGTTTTCGTTCCCGTGTGTTTAATGGATTGAACCGTCTTGGAGTTTATGTTCCTGTAGGTATTATCCAGGTCAGTGTTGTCGTGCCTAATTAATCCAGTCATCTGTATGGCCATGAACACAGCCTTTCGTCAGGCGACTTCAAATCTTTTAAATTGAAAAAGTTTGTTCCTCCCTCGAATAATTCTGACAATGACGGAAAAAGAAGAAGAAGAAGAAGAAGAAGAAGAAGAAGAAGAAGAAGAAGAAGAAGAAGAAGAAGAAGAAGAAGAAGAAGAAGAAGAAGAAGAAGAAGAAGAAGAAGAAGAAGAAGAAGAAGAAGAAGAAGAAGAAGAAGAAGAAGAAGAAGAAGAAGAAGAAGAAGAAGAAGAAGAAGAAGAAGAAGAAGAAGAAGAAGAAGAAGAAGAAGAAGAAGAAGAAGAAGAAGAAGAAGAAGAAGAAGAAGAAGAAGAAGAAGAAGAAGAAGAAGAAGAAGAAGAAGAAGAAGAAGAAGAAGAAGAAGAAGAAGAAGAAGAAGAAGAAGAAGAAGAAGAAGAAGAAGAAGAAGAAGAAGAAGAAGAAGAAGAAGAAGAAGAAGAAGAAGAAGAAGAAGAAGAAGAAGAAGAAGAAGAAGAAGAAGAAGAAGAAGAAGAAGAAGAAGAAGAAGAAGAAGAAGAAGAAGAAGAAGAAGAAGAAGAAGAAGAAGAAGAAGAAGAAGAAGAAGAAGAAGAAGAAGAAGAAGAAGAAGAAGAAGAAGAAGAAGAAGAAGAAGAAGAAGAAGAAGAAGAAGAAGAAGAAGAAGAAGAAGAAGAAGAAGAAGAAGAAGAAGAAGAAGAAGAAGAAGAAGAAGAAGAAGAAGAAGAAGAAGAAGAAGAAGAAGAAGAAGAAGAAGGGAAAAAACCCCTGAAATTCGGCGCCATTGGGAGTTTTAACTCCAAACTAGACTTAATCTGGTGTTTGTAACATATCTGTAAGTGATATACACATTGCATTGTAGAGCTGCTGGATTGGCCATTACTAAAATACTCTTGATGACCGACCCCCGCGGTCAATAACGGCAGATAATGGAAAGACGCCATTTCATATTTTTATAAAATTGAAAACAAAATATTTGTACATTTTACCCCCAAAGACAGCTGTGCTATCCCCTAAGTCTGGACAGATTTGCTTTTCAAAAAGTCCACCGTGTCCCCCTTAAAACATCCGTTGCAAACGCACGTTGCAGAGTATCCGAATTACTACATTGAAAAATGAAACTGTTTCAGGTTTTACTCAAGCTGCATTTACTGAGTAAACCTTGGCTAAATTTTATGCCCTTAAAGTTTGACATCTTCTTTGCAGCTTCGCTGGAAGTTTGTACTCTTAGAGGTCGTTTATAATATCGGAATATGTTTGCTTGTAAATTCTCCAGCACTCTTTTGAGTAGAGACGAGTGGCATCGAAAGCCAAACGCTACTCTCCAGGGAGTTTTCGTCCTCGACAGAGCTCAGTATAGGCAATAGAGTGGATAAAAACAGTCAATGAGCCACAACGCAAAAGTCTTGGTCAATTGATTACGAACTGAGCCCTAATATTCCATTTAACTATCTCCTTTGATCCAACTCATGTTAGAGGATAAGAATTACTTATAAATCCATAATATTTGAAAACGAATTACATTTTTAATGCTTCAAGAGGTTTAATACACAATTTAACCGTGGGCCCACGGTTTGAGAGCAACTATTAACCTTTATTTCTAGCACTTATTTTGTTCTTGTTTAAATGTTTTTTACCAGCATCAACAGAAATTGAAGAGATCTTCCAAGTGGGAAGAAACTAAAATTCATTCTGTGTTATCAATTGTTGTGAGGGAATTTTGCAATTTTGTGTGGTAACAAAATTACGCACATGTGCAAGGCTGGACAGACTCACCTATGCGGTGACCAATCACAACGTCAGACCATTATGACGGATCACTTTGGGGTAGTTTTAACTTAATGTGTGATTATGGTGCAGAATTTAAGTCATGGAAAACTTGTAAAAACAAACTTTGATTACCCCTTTATTAATTTAAATCAACAAAAATGTTTTTTTTTCAGTTGGTAGTTAATTCCCCCTTATTAGAGATATCCCTAATACCTCAATCCACATGATAATATGGAAGTGTAGAGTAAGGTCTTTTTTGATAGGTGCAGTTATAACAGTCCGATTCTTTGTTTTGATTTTATCGACGGTAAGATCAACGCACGCGCAAGCGGGGTTCCGCCCTGTTCAAATTGTTTTGGCTTTTGAAGACTGTTGTTACAAGGGATGGTTGTACTTCACACAGTGTATTACATTCTAGAACTGTGACTGCGCACCCTTCTCCTGATCAATTTAGATTTGATTTAAAACGAAAAGCACATCAAGCCACATACTCATTGATATCATCAAATGTTTACACGAAACAAGAGTGAAATTTAGAGGAAGCCTACGTACACCTATTCTGTGACAAAATGTCTGTCTATAATGTTGTATATAAACAAAGTAAAGTAAACATTCTTCGCGTCAATTTTCCAGCCGGAAATCTTGGAGCCAATGATTTCGCAAGCATTAAAGGAGAAGTTTAAACAAAAGTTAAATTTTCATAACTGAAAGAGGAATCAAATCTACACAGTTTGGTAAAACCTCCATTAATAGCGAGCATGTATTTCACGAGATATCAGCATATGTTCTAGATTTTTGTGCCAAAGTGAAGCTGAGAATAGAAGAGGTTATATCACTTCCAAACATTGGCAAGGAATGCTTTGCTTCATTTTGTTTTTCAGACTGTTCTGTTGTCCTTAAATTTAACAGAATTATGACCTCACTACGAGGAATGCAGAGTTTGTTAAGTTCTCATCACATTCTGATAATATGGGCTATGGGAGAAAATTGACTGCAAAGTAAAAGAATTAGAAAAGACTGTCCGTCAAAAGTGGGGATATGATCTCATTTGTGCTTGCTTCAAACTCACTCTCTTTAAGTTGAAGATGTGAGAACTCTACCTGCTCATATCTTGAAAACCACACAAAGGATTTCAATGCAAATTTCACAATATTACCAAAATGCTCAGAATAAGTACCCCTCTAACATTTCAAAACTTGGTTTGACCTTAAAAATTTCCTTTAAGCACGGTGGCATGTACCGAAAGTTTACCGTACTCCCATTTCTGGTCATCATACGAGCGAAAGAAGACATTAGCTCGGACGTAATCGGTTTATTCCCGCAAACACGATTCAATCAGAGCATAATCTCATAAAACACAACTCACTGTCTGGAATTAAACGAATATTCACGGAAATTCCGATAACAGGGTCTCTGAAAATGATTTTTCTTATCTCCATGAAACTAACCACCATGGACAAGTGAGCATTTGGACTTCTAGCCTTTGATAATGTTGTGAGAATGAGGTGTAAGACGCCAACGTGAAATGATATTCACAGATTTTGGATGATAAAAAAAAATTATTCATTCCCTCAATATAGATATGGATTGATGTTCATCCGATTCCGGACAAAATTTACGTCGAAAACAGGGCTTCCGGTTTGAGTGATCACAAAGCGTCGTTACCTTATCTTAAGGTAATTTTGCAGAGCAGGGGTGGCGCCAGGATTTGCCCGACAGGGGGGCAAGCATTTTAAGGCCCCGACAAAGGTGATGAATTAGTCCCAATGGGACGTGACTCGGCAGAATTTGAGACGCGCATAGCGCGCCGAAATTTTGGACTCTCTTTTTAACAAATACTTAAAAATCGGCAGTTTATTTTGAAGTAAAAATTTAAAATTTTTGGCAAAATTTTGACTTTTGTAATGACCATTTAAAAGCTGGGATGTTTATTGAAGAATCTCTCCTTCATATGGGCAAAATCAAAAACGTTTTGTACGCGACAGCTGACATTCTCTTGGGGTTATGCATGTAACCATTCTAAGTTTACGTACCGTACTAAGGTTTCAGGACGAGACTAGAACTTTGCCCGAAAAGTTTTCCCTTTTTTGGACGAAGATTTTAAGATTGAGAGCTTATTATATTGCAGAAATTTGGGGATTTAATATAAGAAAATTTGTTTTTTGCAAGGTCAAAATGAAAAAATTGGGTTCTTTATTAAGTGACTTGCCTTTCAAGAGCAAAATTGGTTAGAATGTCGGGGTGATTTAAACAGTTGGTTTTGGTTATTTGCTGTACTGAGTATCCATCGATATTGGAAAGTTTTGCCACTTTGAATAATCTGAAGCTTATATTGGGGAAAAATTGTAATTTTATGACAAACCTTCTTATAAGAAAACCAAGTAGGGGTGATCTGTAGTTTTGTTGGGTTACTGAATATCATCAGGCAGATTTAGGTCCTCGGACCATATTCGAAAATTTTCCCGCGGAAAACTTTGGCTTCCCATATATTTGAAATTTTTTATTTTATATATTGAAATAGATAGGCGTACGGGAGCGTTTCGGTTTGGAAGGGGGGAGAATTTTCCCCCGAAAAATGTAATCCTGCCCGAAAGAGCGCCAAGATATTTTTGAAAAATTGAGAACCCACCAGACAGCAGAAAAAGGCATTTCCTGGGCCGGCACGGTAATTCTGTAATTAGAAACAAAGTAGTCAGTAATATGAGCTTTCTTTCACAATAAATATCAGTTTATAATACTGCCCCAACACGAAGTAAATATGCCCGCATGTATTGTTCCGTTAAGTAATCTGTTCGCCCAAAATATCTAAGCCTAGCGCAACAACCAGTTGGCGCGGAACCTACAAAAAATTGTTAAAAAATCTAATATCTCAGACAGCCGGAAATGGCATTTCCCCAGACTTGTAACTAAAAATGAAGCCATCGTTATTTTGAGCTTTCCTTTGAAATGAATGTTTAAATTCAACAGGAAAAGGGCCCACTTGCTATAGGTGCATCAGAAAATTCCCACATAAAACAGTAAAAGGTACTGCTCATATTAGATGTAATGATCTTGTCCCTTTTTTCGGGGTGGGGGGGGGGGGGGGACTGTGCAACAGAATTGAAATCATAATGATGTGTTTGACTCTTCTAGGAATCTTCGTTGTATTCAACTGCAAAATCCAAGATGAAATTTTCTGCGTGCCTGCCCTAACCCCAGACTATAAATGATTTTACTTCCGACGTTTTTGAAAATATGTCACGTTACAAGGTGGTTTTAACAGAATTTTCAGTCAGACGTATGGGGAGACATTCTCACGCTAATGTTTATCATTATGTGTAGCTCAAAATGGCCTGGCCGATTTTTATTATACCGCTGCTAGAATTCGTCCGTCGGGGCAGTCCATATGGCAGATCATCGGGCACTGCACGCTCATGAAAAACTACTCGCCCGTTTTTGTACGGAAAATTCGGAATTGTCAGTTTCCTAGAAGAATATGGTGTTCAAGTAAATAAAGTCAAGAAGATCATCCGGGTGATTGAAGTTTTCAGGAGGTCTTTTATCGGCCTGTAGCTAAAGGCTCCCCGACGAAATTTTATTTTCTCAACAACAGTGGGAGGGCAGTCTTCCTCGACGAGTGCATGACTTTGCGCGCACGGACTGAAGATGGGATGAGGGATAGTAGAGCTATTAACTGATTAAGAAGTAATTAAAACCGATTCAGATATACATTAAAATAGCGTTACAAAAGAAAAAAAAGGTGATAAAGAAAAAATAATTCATGATCATCCATCCAGTAACTTCAGTCCTTTACGTTCTTCACAGTTTTTAGGCCTCCCCGAAAAAAATGCCGTCCTTCCCCGACGGGGGATGAGATAGGACAAGGTACATGGATGAGATAGGATAACGGGTATGAAATGAGGTGTAACAGAGCGAAGAAGAAGTGATTGAAAATCGATTCCAATATGCATTAAAATAGAATTACAAAACAAAAATATGTTTGAAATCACACGCCGAGTTACTTCAGTCCTTGTAGGGTTTTTTATTAATTTTTTTTTTTTATTATTTTTAGGCCTCTCCGACGAAACCGCCGACCTTCCCCGACGGGGAAGGGGGGGGGGGCAGTGCTCCCCGACGGGGGACCATGGCCCCCGGCCCCCTCTGGGGTCACCCCTGTTGCAGAGGCCCCAATGCAGACAGAACCGAAACCCAGTTTTGCCAGGCTAGCACAATGTGCGCACGCTGGGACCTATCACAGCGAGGCTTCTTATTACAATTAGTAGAAGCAATTTACCCGACAGTCAAAAGATTTATAGGACTGAAATTCATTTGTTTTCGTGACGGAGATAAAAATGTGGAGCTATTCCAATTTCTAAATTATTTGAATGGTACGTCGGGGAAAATAAGATCATTTACTTAATTAGTCGACAGTGGGGAGAGTATTCTTCGCATATTTCAACGACAATGACCCTAACTTAAACTAAACTTTGAATTATATCCTTGTTTCAGCAATCTATTCTCTATATTCTTGTTCAGCGTTTCTAAATATGTCTAACTATTAAACATTTAACGTTTATCGACTAAACGTGTTCAAAAACGAAATGTTTAGGAATTAGACACGTGTGTTTAGCATCTAAACGTGTTCACAGTGTGGGAGCACAAAAGATGTTTAGAGAAACGTTTATTTCTCCAACACCTTTATAGAGTGTGCAAATCAGTGCGTCGAAGAAAAAGCCAGTCTGATAGTGGAAGCATGGTACCATTGCCCTTGCAAGTGCTAACTTCGGAAATTTATGAGCCGTGTTAGGTACACAACTTGGATTGAATTTTTGATACCATCCTTTGGGCTACATTCTTTTTTGTTGTTTCTCATTTTGCACGTACTCTGATAACTATGAACTAGCTATCCTGAAGTCCATTTTCAACTGATTCGCACACATCGGCAGAAGGCATGCATGCAGTGGAAGTACGTAAGTAATTAGTACGTTCACGT
This sequence comes from Holothuria scabra, assembly GCA_037179385.1. Taxonomy (NCBI): domain Eukaryota; kingdom Metazoa; phylum Echinodermata; class Holothuroidea; order Aspidochirotida; family Holothuriidae; genus Holothuria; species Holothuria scabra. The sequence continues at coordinate 34,637,613 of CM074197.1, forward strand.
GACCAGCTACAGTTGATTTTCAGCACAGTACGTTTATCACGAAAGATAATTTGTATGAACACAAGAGGAATTTAGGAAAGGTAATTTTATTCAATAAGCGAGTTCGGTAATTTGTTGCCGCATGGATTTGTGGGGTAAAGCGTGGGATATACCAACCGAGCTCAGCAAAAGGTGTACGCGCTTACCTCCTTTTCGTCAGTGCGTGTATACAACACCATCTAACAGTCTAGTCAATTCGAACGAAAGTAAGGGTCTCAGCTCTGCTTTAAGGCAGATTAAAATGCAAATTTTTACAACAAAATGACAATTTAGACTCAATTCACTGCATCAAAATACACTGGATCGCTCCTTATGTTATAGATGGGTTGAGAAATATTGGTTTCACGAATTGCTTATGCAAATTCAATTGTTTGAATATTTATTGTAGGGGCGGGACTGGTTAGTGTATCCCAACGATTTGGAGGAAAAGAATTACCGAACTCGCTTATTGTAATGTGCTTTCCTTAAATACAGAAAAAAGAATGATTATAGGAGATTTATGTATTTTGTTCTGTGTCTGAAATGTATCTACAAACTCCCACAATCCCAAACGCATGCAATTTCAAATAATTGTGAAACAGTTTGAAGAACTAATAGACAGTGGCGTAGCCAGGATGGGATTTTTTTTTTTTTTGGGGGGGGGGGGCCTAGGTAACAAGTGGGGGGCCTAGTACCTCCGAAGGTCAGGCACGGCAAGACTATCTAAGCGGAGCGCCACCATCGGTTGGCGCGGAGCGTACAAGGAAATTTTTGGGCTTTAAAACCCCTCCAGATGGCCGGAAACGGCACTTCCCATGTGTTTTAAGCTGGATGTACCCAGCCTTGAAATACGAATCTCATGTCTGCGACTTCTCAAATAATGAGAATAAAAAATCAATCTATGAAAAATGGTAATACATACACTTTTTAGGGACCCCCAAACTGGGCACATCTGATCTGTGGCCTGGGGGATGAGACTGAAGGGAACCGATATCTCCCTTTCCCTTGGGAAAAATTGTAAACTTCAGAAGGACGTAGATCGTAAATGCGGCAATATTTGAATGTAAGCGGAGCGCCATCATCAGTTGGCGAGGAGCGTACAAGAAAATTTTGGGCTTTAAAACCCCTCCAGATGGCTGGAAACGGCACTTTCCACGTGTTTTAAACTGGATGTACCCAGTCGCAAATGCGGCAATATTTGAATCTAAGCGGAGCGCCACCATCAGTTGGCGCGGAGCGTAGAAGAAAAATTTGGGCTTTAAAACCCCTCCAGATGGCCGGAAACGGCACTTAACACGTGTTTTAAACTGGATTTACCCAGCCGCAAATGCGGCAATATTTGAATGGATTTCAGCTTATCTAAGACAGTACCTTACCCTTTAACAGGAAAACCAAAAGTAGTTGTGTCCCCCTCTGAGAAACTTTCTTTGCGTTAGATTTCCTAGATGCAAAATGGTGCTATGTTTGGAAAAACTTTAAACTGATTATAGGCCTAAGTTTTAGGATTTTCCCTTTTTGGGGAGCATGAAAAATATCAAAATATTTTTAGTTTTTGCAGAGATTTTACAAGATACATACATACTACCAAAGAAACAATGTGCAAAATGGTGCAGTATTTGTCCATCGGTACATTACGTAGTCAAAATTAAAATACTACGAAAAAATCTCTCAAAATAATTGAACCGCAAAGCAGAAGTGTGGATCATGTGGGAAACACATGAAATCAGGACCCTGTGGACATTTTACAAATCCCCCGGACGCTAGTGCCAACTAGTAAAAAGAGGACTTGTCGAAAAAAAATTGTCCTACAGTGGCACTTGTCATGGGCAGGAGTGAGGCACGACATAGGCCTAGGCCTACTTGTTAAGGATGGAAGGGAAGAATTATCCGAAGGCAGTACCTTACCCTTACCTGCTTACGGCATATTTTGTGTATGATAAAGTATAGGAATGGTCGTGTAAGAGTGGTCTCCAGTGTACAATTGCCTTATTTTCAGTAAATCAATCAGCCATCCGAAAGGCAGAAAAGGTCTCAACCTAACAAAGTCACATTAAAGTTTGTCGTCGACACTTTCGTTTCACTTCTAAGTGAAATGCAATAAACGACAGTGCAGATCACAAACGGTATCTAATTTAGTGAAAGTAGGCATATTGAAGTTATTACTTGATTTCATACGATTGTCATACGATGATTTTTTTAATTTTTACACATTTTATTTATTTACTGTTTTGAAGGAAATACTTCAAGGTTATGTCCGTTCAAACATTTTATTTTTTCAATTACTTTATCAGGACGCAAAAAATCTGGGGGGGGGGGGCTGAGGAAAATCTGGGGGGGGGGCCTAGGCCCCCCCCGTGGCTACGCCACTGCTAATAGACACGGTACGTTAGTCGCGAATGTATTACATTTTATAATAGCTTTATGTTAAACACTCACCGGTTACCTCCGTAATTACGACGTCTTGAAACCAGACAATACACGATCAAGTAGTTTTGAAGTGCTTGAACAATGGGAACCATTTTTTGAAATGTTATCTTAACATATCTCAACAAGGGTAACAAGTACTGGACTGAGATCATCGACTGTTAAAGTAAGTGTAGTCTTTTAACAGGATATTGTATTACGCTTAAAAGAATATTCAAGAACAAAATTCATGTTTGATATGTGAACGAGGAACTTATTCTGCGCACACTGTGAAAACACTGTATAGAATTCTGCTGTTTAAGGAAAATTTTTATGTAGAAGCTTAAAAATTTTTTAAAAATTGCTAATTTTCTTAAAAACTTTGTTTAACTTATAGCTTTGGGTTGTTTGAAATTAAAGGAACACTGAGCTATTCACTGATTAATATGTGGTTTTTATCTCATCGCTCCGTGAGGAGGATGAGATATTGTAATCACTTTGCCCGTTGAGCTATAAATGGGAATGCCAGCTGAAATTGGCACTGTTGCCATGGTAATGGTTGGTGCCCCCAAGTTACTAGTCCAAGGGTCTAACCTAAAGTGGGGTCCCCCAAGGTAACCAAAACTCCAATTCTGTGTGAGGGGTCAAAACGTGTCCGCGTGTGTGTGTGTGCGTGTGTGTGTGAATTTTTGTTTTACTAATATCTCCTAAACGGCTCAGCGGATTTTCTTCAAATTTTGTTGGAAGGTACCCTAAAAAGAACCACTCTACATATTGCATAACCGGAAGTGAAGGTCAAGGTTCAGAGGTCAAAAGTCAAATTTAATGAAAATCATATATTTTACTATATTTCTGTAATGGAACATCGCACTGACATGAAACTTTGCACGTGTCATGAGAATATAAAGAACTACCAAAATATATGGTTACCATGGCAACAGGTATCAAAGGTCACGTGATGGAAGGGGAAGTGTCTATTCTTAAGCAAAAAAAAAAGGAAATTTGTGACTCTAACTCCTCCTAGTGGGCTGGACCGACCTTTTTCAAACTTTGTGGGAAGGTTCTCCAGGGTAAGAACTTGTGTCTCCCAGATTTCTGGAAGTGAAGGTCAAAGGTCAAAGGTCAGAGGTCATATTTCGATAGTAATCATTTTGGGGGGATTTTTTGGATGTATTTGTGGTCTTTTACCGTATTTCTGTAAAGGAACATGGCATTGACGTGAAGCATTGCACATGTCATGAGGATATCTAGAACTACCAAAATATATGGTTATCATGGCAACAGGTATCAAAGGTCACTTGATGGAAGGGGAAGTGTCTATTCTTAAGCAAAAAAAAGAGGAAATTTGTGACTCTAACTCCTTTTAGTGGGCTGGACCGATCTTTTTCATACTTGGTGGGAAGGTACTCCAGGGTTAGAACTTGTGTCTCCCAGATTTACGGAAGTGAAGGTCAAAAGTCAAAGGTCAGAGGTCATACTTCGATAGTAATCTATTTGGGTGATTTTTTGGCTGTGTTTCTGGTCTTTTACCGTATTTCTGAAAGGAACATGGCATTGACATGAAACTTTGCACATGTCATGAGGATATCTAGAACTACCAAAATATATGGTTATCATGGCAACAGGTATCAAAGGTCACGTGATGGAAGGGGAAGTGTCAATTCTCAAGCAAAAAAAAAAAAGGGGAAATTTGTGACTCTAACTCCTTTTAGTGGGCTGGACCGATCTTTTTCATACTTGGTGGGAAGGTACTCCAGGGTTAGAACTTGTGTCTCCCAGATTTCCGGAAGTGAAGGTCAAAAGTCAAAGGTCAGAGGTCATATTTCGATAGTAATTATTTGGGGGGATTTTTTGGCTGTGTTTCTGGTCTTTTACCGTATTTCTGAAAGGAACATGGCATTGACGTGAAACTTTGCACGTGTCATGAGGATATCTAGAACTACCAAAATATATGATTACCATGGCAACAGACATTTAAGGTCACGTGATGGAAGGGGAAGTGTCTATTTTCGAGTGAAAAAAGCAGAAAGTTTTAACTCAAACTCCTCCTAGTGGGCTATACCGATCCTTTTCAAACTTGGTGGGAAGATACCCCAGGGTCGGAACTTGTGTCTCGCAGATTTCCGGAAGTGAAGGACAAAGGTCAGAGGTCAAAGCTCAAATTTAGGTAAAATCATACTTTTGTCTGTATTTCAGTAATGAAACATCTTAGTGACATGAAACTTTGCACATTTCATGAGGATGACTAGAACTACCCAAATATATGGTTGCCATGGATCTGGAAGTGACGGTCTAAGGTCAAAGGTCAAATTGAGTCAAATTGTTTTTTGTACATGATTCCAGGGGAAAACATTGCACCGACATGAAACATGAAACGTATAACAAGAGTAACATGTTCTGCCAAAATATTTCGTTGTCATGGTAACTCAGGTTTGAAGTCGCGTAACAGGAGGTCGAATGTACGGTTTTACTTCAAAAACTGCTGGTTGTTGGCTTTTGTTTAAAGGTGGTGGAGATGTGCCCCAAACTGAGAAAATGTGTCTCGTAGAGCCCGGTCCAAAGTGTAGCTAACCTTTTCCATAATTGTCTTGCGCATAGAAATCTTCTTCTTTAATTGTATGGGGTTTGAAAGTATTGTGAGTCAATATTTGCTACCGTTTCATAAGACGGAAAATAAAGCCTTGTGGATTCACAAACATCGGTGCACGCGGAAGTGACAATTTGACTTGCGCATCGTTCTTTTCGGCAATGTGCTTATACTAAAAACGCACTACATGAAATGCTGTTAATAGCTGAAATCCATAAATTCATCGTCGTCCATGATATCAGTTCAATAACCACTGCAATTGCTTCACGAACTCGATGGTTTTCTACTCTCCAACGTAGGCTACATAATTAGTTAGTTTGACATACACATTTCCGCTAAATACTGTTAAAATTAACCGCTCGGTTTGCGCGTCTGCTACTCAAACGAAGTTCGAATATCACCATGCGACTTTCATGCCGCATCGTAGAAATCTAAGGCGCAATATTTTCAGGGCGCGGAGGTCAGCTCGAAGACGTGAACTGTGGGCTAAAACGCCTCGTCGCCCTGGCCACGTCGAGTAATCTAAAGCTCCCTAATGACGCGTGTGGCCGCACGCAGTAGACTTCGTAATGCGCGTGTGGTAGGCTAAGCGCGTATCTGATTGGTTAATCAGCTGTCCGAATTTGTTGGTGTAACATGCAATGATATGCGTTTTATTCGTCTCGGCCTTACTATAGGGAGCTTACACGCGTGTATAAGCCAACTAACGCAACCACCTTCTGTAGGACAAATAACACACATGCAAGCTAAGTAAAGAAATGTGGTGCGTGGCGGGATGTCCTTTAGAACAACTAGTGCGTCCGCTGAATTTGACCTTTTGACCTTCGGTGCAAGCTCCTCACAGAGGTCATGTACCGACGTCACTGCGTTGCGCTTACATTGTGCAACAATTGTTGCTAAGGTTCTATCATGCGCGCGTATCGGTAACACACCTACTGCGTATGATCAGTAACATCCTGTAAGCCAAATTAAAACACACTGACGTCATTATTTTCACTTCTGGAACGCGTTTCTAGCACATCAAATTTGGCATGAGGTTTTTGTAGCTACTACCCCAAAAGAGCTTGATAGAATTGAGTCCCGCGTTTACTAGCGATGAGATCAGCAACTTCGCGGATTGCCCTCTTGTTTAAAAATTTAAACAACTCGTTTAGTTTTGTTTTAAGAGTGCATTCTGGTAAAAGTTTCATTCATTTCCCACGTTCAATTCTTAAGATATTAACAATTGAAGTTGACACATTTTATATAAAAAGTGAACTTGAAGCAAGCAGGTGTTAAGTCATGGTTTCACATTGTTAGGCAATGTTTTCGTTTTTCTATTCGACTTTGGAAACAATATAAAGTTTAAAATTCCATTGTTCGGGATGCATTTTTGGCATTAAAATATCAGAACGGAGGTATATAGAAGTGTGGTGGAAAGTTGTAAAGAAAAAGAAAACATTGGCTAACAATGTAACAAATTTATTACATAAATTGCGACTATTTTGAGAATCGAATTAGGGAAAGTAATAAAAAATTTCATCAGAATAGACCTATTTCCAAATAGCAATTACAAAGGATTGTGGGATAGAGTTTTGGTGTTTGTCATTTTTTGTCAATGGCTCTTTACTATGGTGAAAATTGACGTACACCCAAAACTCTATCCCACAGTAATTGCTATTTGAAAATAGGTCTATGCTTAGGATATCATGGTTCTCTTGAACATACTAAAAATAAATTTGGTTCTGGACTATTTTGAGCCCACAACCATTAGCAGAACGGCCTTCCCGAGAAAAGTACGGCAGTTCCAAAAAACACCATCAAGTTTTAGTTCCCTTTGAGTATGAAATGCTTATTTTCGGATGATCATTTGTTGTTTTCTTGCATATGTTAGCGACTTAGTTAGTTAGTTAGTTAGATAGATTGTGTTTTACGGTCCAGTTTCCATCCTATTGGTTCAAGTAGAGGCGACCACGGTCGTTTTTTAGTTGTGGCTCACTGGCTTGTTGTTCCTACTCCTTGAATATGAAAATAGATATGTTAACGTGTGAGGCTGTGGAGATTAGGATGATTGAAGGTGATTCAGATCATTTGATGATGGGAGCGAAAAGGAGATGATTTTCGTTAATAGGGGTGCAGTGCCGTCACCAGCTTTTTAAGGGGGGGGGGTGCGTTTTAAAATTCGAGCATGTGAGTGAGTAAATTGTTGTGGAAGAGGCCACGAAGCAGCAGAAGGGAAGGAGTGGGCATGGGATTGGGACCCCCTCCCATGGTAGGGAGCTTTGCAATTTTTCAACTTAAAATGGTGCAATCTGGTGCATACCAAGAGAGGAAATTCATGCGTAGGATTAACTTTATCCGGGAGGATGATTGATAATTGTAATCATTAAATTCTCCTTGAAAACACATTTGAATGATTGACGCACAAATAAATTTTAACCCCTTACACAATTGGAACTGTATTAAGTATCAAACACTCCCAGTTCAAAATTTAGTCGGTTTTTAATTTGGCTCACTCCTCCAATAATGAGTCTGTCCACGATTATGAATCAATGTCTTGACGTGGACTATTAACTATAAACTGTTTTACACTAAAACACAACTTGGATGAAATGACTGATTCCTGCAGTGATAAGAAATACTGGCTTTGGCTAGACTATAACTAGGCCACAGTGTTGTACTACTAAATTTGCGACGGATTCGGTAGCATAAAACGCTGACCCGTACTGCTGCGAGCTGACTGTAACTGAGGCGAACTAATACTGTGCTAGTGTAACACTGTTGCCTGCGATGCTTCGAGCTCGAAGCAGTGGCGGAGCTGCCATATGGTCGGGAAGGGCGACCGCCCCGATAACGGACCAAAATCGTCTATCGGCGCCCTTTTCAGGTTTTTACAAAGGTATTATAATATCTTTGGTTTTTACCATACTTTACTCTTGCACCATTACTGGTAAAATACATAATTTAATAGCGTTGTTTTAAGGCCCAGATAACAAAATGCTCAAACAGCCACCAGTAAATGTACTATCTGCTTTTTACTCTGATGAAAAGGGTCATCTTTTGTAACACAGGGATATGTTTTGCCGAAGCGTATCTTCATGCTTTATACGCACTAATGAATTTTGTAGCTGTGCTAAGTTAATTGCTTCGACGCCAAGCGTGGTAATAAGTTTACAAAATACACAAACTGAAATTAAATTTACCCTTCAGGCCAATAAAAGATGCAAAGGGCGCAAGAATAATGGTAACGCAAAAAGCCCTCTTGTTGTCGGGATAATTGTCAACACAGACAATAAAAAGAGTTTGTAAAGATACCAAAATAGCTTCCACAACATTTTTCAAAATCATTTGAAGAGAACATTCAGGTTGTAAATGAAATAAAACTGTTATTATAGTAGTAATGGTTTAAGGGTTTTAATGAGCAGTTTCCATTTTGCTTTTCTTCAAGTGACCATTTTCATGATAAATGGCTGTCACTGCACGATGATCCCATAAAAAAGCCTATTTCTGTACTTTCGTTGTCTCAAAAGCCCGAAAATTGCACCTAATAAGCCTGCTAGGTTTAGGCTACTTCTAATTATCATGAATTCGGTATCTAGGGAGCCAAGCAGACCTTTTGTCTTGGCTGTTTCTTGCAATGTACTTAATTAATGGCTATTTCAGAGTGGTCACATGATGCAAATTACGTCAATTAATGTTTCTTTGTGTACTCTTCTTGCTATCCAGATGCCAAAAATGTACACCTAACGCAGTGGCGTAGCCAGGATGGAGTTTTTTTTTTTTGGGGGGGGGGACTAGGTTAAAAGTGGGGGGCCTGGTACCTCCGAGGGTTAGGCGCGGCAAGACCATCTAAGCGGATAGATGGCTGGAAACGGCACTTCCCACGTGTTGTAAGCTGGATGTACCCAGCCTTGAAATACGAATCTCATGTCTGCCACTTCTCAAATACTGTGAATAAAAATTAATCTATGAAAAATGACAATACACTTTTTAGGGACCCACAATCTGGGCAGTTCTGATCTGTACCATGGCATGGGGGATGAGACTAAAGGGAACCGGTATCTCCCTTTCTCTTGGGAAAAATTTTGAACTTTAGTAAAATGTAGATCGCAAATGCGACAATATTTGAATAGATTTCAGCTTCAATAGGAAAACCAAAATTAGTTGTGTCCCGCTCTGAGAAACTTCCTTTGCGTTAGATTTTCTTGTTGTAAAATGGTGCTATGTTTAGAAAAACTTTGAACTGATTATGGGCCTACGTTTTAGGATTTTCCTATTTAAGGAGCATGAATAATTCCAAAATACTTATTTTTAGTCTTTGTAGAGTTTTACAAGTGACATACATACTACCAAAGAACAATTTTTCCTGTTTTCAGTGGTGTTTAGATGCAAAATGGTGCAGTATTTGTTCAGTCATCGATACATTACGTTGTCAAAATTAAAATACTACGAGTAAATCTCTCAAAAAAATTAAACCGCAAAGCAGAAGTATGGATCATGCGGAAAACAAATGAAATGCGGACCTTGTGGACATTTTACAAATCCGCCCGGACGCCAGTGCTAACTAGTAAAAGAGGACTTGTCGAAAAAATTGTTCTACAGTAGCACTTGTCATGGGCAGGAGTGAGGCACGACATATGCCTACTTGTAAGGGATGGATAGGGAGAATTATTCGAGACAGTACCTTACCCTTAAAGGGTCAAACCACTCACCCCAAACCACAATTTTGGTAGGGTGTACTGGAATTCTCCATTGGCTCAGCTCCTTTATTAACAGCTAATTCAAGCAATGCAGAGTACCAAGGCTTTTATTACACAGCATGAATTGTACTGGGAGTGTTTTGTTTACAAACATTGAGCTTTTCTATGCTTGACTCGAAGCAATCAACTGAGATTGTCTATGGATTAGGATGAATTTCAGACAATTGTGGGGGAGATTAAGTAAGAAGGTTAGTTAAATTGGTATTGTTTGGGGTGAGAGAACAGGGCCTTAAAGGCATATTTTGTGTATGATAAAGTATAGGAATGGTCGTGTTAGAATGGTCTCCAATGTATGATTGCCTTGTTTTCAGCAAATCAACCAGCCATCTGAAAGGCAGAAAGGGTCTTAACCTAACAAATTCAAACTCGAGTTCGTTGCATCTTCGAAGTGTAATGCTATAAACGACAGTGTGGATTATATACGGTATCTAATTTAGTGAAAGTAACCATTTTGAAGTTAAAACTTGATTTCATACGTGCACAAAAATGTGTTTTACACACATGCATGCATGTTTTCTTAATCGTCACACATTTTTTCATTTACTCTTTTTGAAGAGGAATACTTTAAAGTGTATTTCCGTTCAAGCCTGAAAAAAAATCTGGGGCCTAGGCCCCCAGCCTTCCCCCTCGTGGCTACACCACTGACCTAACGGTGATTAATTTCCATAACTTTTCCCCCTGTAAGATTGCTTGCTTTTGGCTCTAGCAGGTTTTATCTTTATCTTCACAATGTAGCCCATTGTAACATTAAAATCTTAAATCGAGACCTCACAATAACATGAAATATAATGACCGCCTTCATACTAGAATGTCAAAGAGAGGGATAGAAACATGGACGTCCGCAGGAAGGGGCAAGGGGGGAACTTGTCCTCCCGTGGGAAATAAAAAACAAAACTGAAAAAAACCTCAAGAAAACATAAAGAAAAAGGCGGAGAAAAATTAACATCAACATTTCTTAACAGTTCACTCCGTGTTTTCCTTTAAATGCGATAAATAGGCTTTAGAAATGCACTTCCAACGAACTGAGAGGCATCTTAGGCCAAAATTTTCTTGCGCTCCGCCCCAACTCATGGTGGAATCGACCTTTTCCCATTAAAAGAATTGTGCTCCCCGCCCCAATTTTTCTTCAGCTTAGGCTCATGGATAGAAAATTTAAACATAGTTGAATACAAAAATTTGCTGAAGAGAAATGGCAAAGTAGTCTTCTACCATGTGCAGCAAATCAAATGGAAAGTCTGAAAAGCCGTGACTTTGATCGTGCTGAGGCTCAGGTTATTTACTCTTTCGAAGCGCCCCTGCAGACCATTTTCGCCCCTCTGACCGAAATCTTCAGCTCCGCCACTGACTCAAAGCCTAGGCTGGGAGGAAGGTTGAGCAGAAATGACTGATGGAAATGCAGCCCTGGATTCACAGACGCGAATTGTGATAGACCTCACGAAGTTACTTGCGAGATCGACGACGAGCTGAAACTTTGTCACATGAGAGTCTAGAAGTAGTGAAAAGGTAGGAAAGATTGCCGTTTGGCTGTTCCATACACAATTCCATACACAATTGCGACACTCCACACCCGGCGGTGACGCTCCTCCCCCATTTTTGTGTGTGTGTGTAGGGGGGGGGGGGGCTGGCGGGTATGGAGGGAGTGCGTTCGCACCCTCCGCACCCCCTGGCGACGGCCTTGGGGGTGAACGTCCAGCCTACAACTTTTCCCTGTAGCTCAATGTCCAAACAGTGGTGCTTTGGTAAATTTCTGATGCCTTAATTGACCAAGTCATTGGATATCATGTAACGGGTAGAGTTACTGAGGTGTGGCATTTGACAAGGCCGTGTATATATGTGTGTGTGGGTGTGTGTGTGTGTGGGTGTGGGTGTGGGTAGGGATGTCGGGGACATGTAATGTAGGGGAAATAGTGTATTAATAGAGCAGTTAAAGACGGTGTGCTCCCTGAACGGTAGGACCAGCTACTCCCTACACGTAACTCGGCCACTCCACTTAAAAGAATAGTTCAAAGCCAAATATATTTTTGATATGTTAAAGAGGGAAATATTCTTAGCATTTTGGTGAAATTTTTATTTATTTCCCATGTTTGGCTCTCGAGATATTGACAATTGAATATGGCAAATTTTCAACACAGAATGAACTTGGAGCAAGCAGGCATGATGTCATGGATTCACTTTTTTAGCCAATGTTTTGTCTTTCTTCATAATTAACAACGAATTTTATGCAACGTAACCTTATTATATTGATACCATTGGTGCATCCTGAGCAATTGAATCTTAAAACCTTTATATGCCTTAGGGGCAAAATAGCATGCTTAATCAATTAAAGGTCAAACAGATAGGATGAAAAATAGGGAAAAACAAAACACTGGACAAGAATGTGAATCCATGACATCACACCTGTTTGCTTCAAGTTCACTTTCTCTGGAAAATGTGCCAACTGTAATTGCTTATATCTCAAAAACCGAACATGGCAAATGAATGCAATTTTCACCAGAATGCTTAGAATGTGTTCCTCTTTAACACATTAAAAATAAATTTGACTCTGGACTATTCAAGATGCACACAGAGCTTCAAAATTGACGAGTAGCTACCATACGTTCCATAAATGATCTTTGTTACCGCATCTTAATTTTTCAAGTTGGCGGGTCATTCGGAAGAGGCAAGAAGATGAAATCTGAAGGTAAAAATTGACTGTAAAACTGCGTCAATTACTCTTACCAGGGAGCTGTTGTGCTGCTACAGCTCCAGTAACGATGCAGTCATACGACCGAATGAATGTAAAAAATAATTAACGGCATTGGAAATAGGCTAGAACTGTCATCTATATAGATGTTTATTTTCCGAAAACATCTCAGACAATGACTTTTTAAATATGCAAACGAGAAACTATGACAAAATCGAATAAAACACTGAAATTTTTCTCAATTGCTACAAAGCCCCAATTCGAGATCTTTTGGGAAGTTTGGCCAAATTCTCTTAAAAATGAAGTACGATAGAAAGTACTACGGGTTTGTTTTACAAAGTTAAACAAAGTGGTCGTAGCAACGAGTTCTTTTCAAGTAATATGTAAGAGATACTACTTTATGCTGCTTTCAAGTTTTCTCCACTCTATGATTATACTAAGGAGTTGCCATTCTATCAAGCTCGCTGGTCAGACCTAACGAATATTCCTCAGTGAAGGACTTCTTCTCCCAGAAAAGTTACATCCTGGACAGCTGGAAAGCTCAAAAACTTAACTCACTATTTTTTTACCTTAAGACTTCTTTAAACATCAAGGGTCTGTTGTGGCTTCGTTTTAGACTGGATGAAAAGACCGTATGATCTTAGCCGAAGCCTCACAGTAGAGCCCTCTTTCCGACGTTATGAATTTTTGTACGCGAGAATTTTAAGTATGTGCCTATATGGTAATTTTCTCTGACAAGAGCCACCGTGCATGTTGAAATCTATTTATTAGGATATTACTGAGAGAAAAACTCATAGCAAAAACAAAAAACAAAAAATAAAAAGAAAATGGTTATACAGGTTGTCCAACGAACTTGACGAAATTGATAAGCAGGTCGGAGAACCAGGCATATAAGTTGGGAACTCATTTCGGTCGATTTCAGGTCATCAAAATGCTTGTTATTGTGTTTTCAGAAGCTTTCTGTCCTCTAGAATGGTTAATTATGCACTCGAAAGGGGTCAAGAGTCCTGTGGAGAAACTTGTGTTTTATTGGTATTAAAATTTGAAGGACGTGTTTTATTTTTGCTGTATTATTTGCCAAGCATTCTGTTCAATTTTTATAGCTTCTCTTTGGTACTAGTGAATCAGCACAACATTATTCATTTCCGGTGATTTTGATTTTGAAACTATCAGCAGCTTAATGACACGATCGTAACTCATCACTGCTTTATCAGAAATAAACTCTAAAAAACGGAGTGAAATTTCACTTCGTAGAAGAGTTGTGTCGAACTACTCCAAAGAGTACAAATTTACTCCAAAAGAGGAAAGCTTCACTTAGTGGGCGTAGTGAAGAATCGCCTTTAAGAACAAGTGATCCCTGTGGGCACTCGTTTCAAGCGCTTTTTTCACTCTTTTTGAAGTGAATCTTACTCTTCTTGGAGTGAACGACACCCCATGTGAAGTGAATTAACACTAAAATGGATTGAATTCACACTTCTCATTCTAAACGAGAGGGACTTAATTTATTTTTTCGTTTCCAGAGTGTACTCTCCAGAAGAACAAGATTAGCCTTGTTAAGATCCATTTGTAACAACTGAACCAAATTAAACAATTTTCTGCTCAAAGCGTAGCAACTGTTTAAGTTGTTTCAAAATGTAACAACTTCCTTTGCAAATTGTAACAAGCCTACCTAACGCATAAACTATAAAGTCCTCCCGACTCTCTAACGAAGAGCCGTTCAACAAAACCACGTCCCAAAGAAGTTATGTCAACTAAAGGACACCACTTAACCCTTTATCGGTGTTGCGGGTCCTTTGGCCCCAGGCGGGGAGCGCGGCTGTCACCCATCTTTACTGTTTCACGTGGACCTCGAAACTACGAGTAGCTACCCAAAAATTCGGCTACAACAACGAGAGAGACAATATTTTAAGGTCACGGGGTCAATAGCCTACGGAAGCTGATGCGGGGCCTGCTACGTCCGCTTTTCCGCCCACTCCCGATGCCCCGATTGGAGCCGCAACGGCAAAGGGTTGACTGGCGAACCGAAAGGTCCTCAGACCATTCGCATCAGTGGTCTGTCATGTATAGCTCCATTTTAGACTGAGTGAAAAGAATAGACTACACTGATCTTAGCCAAAAGGTTGAGAAGCTTTTTCAAAAACACGAGTAAAAACATTAGGCATAGGCGGCGGAAGATGTTTTTTTATTGGGAGGGGTGCACAAATTTTCGCAGCCGACATTATGGTGACACCGTAAGGCGTGGGGTCCAGGAGGAGAAGCTCCCGGAAGCTCAGCGATTTTAGTGATTCGAGAAGTCCCAGAATGGTCGAAAATCGTATTCAAATGAAGGATTCTGAACTATGAATTTAATTCAAGCAGGGGCGCAAATCTCTGTTTGAGAGTGGGGGGCGAAAATGCTTATGATGTGCCCATGAGTATTAAACTGTGCACGCGTGGCGGGCACCGCGAGCGCGAAGCGTGAAGCCCCAAAGGACTCCTGGTGTGATCCAGGGGCAAAGCCCCTGTGGGGGTCCAGGGGGCGAAGTCCCCGGAAGCTCTTGTGTTCCAACGTTTCCGAAGCTTCAGAAAAACTGTTTTCGAACGAAAAAAAACGAAAAAAGGTGACCACATTTTTTAGGTCTACTCAATTTTTTTTTTTTTTTTTTGGGGGGGGGGGGGGCAAATTACGATTTGGCCCCCCACTTTTTCACTTGAAGGGGCGAAGGCCACCTTGTCCCCCGGGATTTGCGCCCCCGAATTCAAGAGTGGGGTGAGGTGAGGGAGGAGAATGGAATCGTGAAGTACTATCTCGCATTTAATTAAGGAGAAACATACTTTACAGTAATTTTAGGGGGCAAGACCAAAATGTTGAAGCTACTCAAATTGAACATGTGATTGATAATTTGAGACAGGACATTTTTAGGAGATCCAAAGTGTTTTGGGGGCATTTTTTCAAAAAGGCGTTCTTTTTAAAATTCCGAGGCAATATGCGTGGGGTCCAGGAGCCCGCAACAGGGCCCCAGGAGCTCTGATATATTAGGCTTTTTAGTGCACTTAATGGAAGCAACAAAGTACATTTGTATAGGTATTATTAATAATCCTGAAAGGGACATTTTTACTAGGGCAAATGTGTGTCATTTGGGTCAATACAGGGACTGGGGTCATGGAAATCGCTCAGTATGTGTAAAAAAGATAGCTTGCCAAAATATCTGTTTTAACTGTTTGAAGGGCGAAAGTAAACTCTCCTACAGGTTATGGTTTAAAAAGGGTTGTAGGGGGAGAAGCCCCGGGAAGTTTTGTGTTATAAAAGCAACTTAAAATTTATTTTGCGACTTTCAGTTATGAGTGGGGGGAATGCCCCCAAAATCTCATACAAACATTGGGGGGGGGGGCAGACCCTCGCTTCCGCCGCCTATGTTAGATACTTTATTAGTATCATTAAAGTTAACGAAAAAGCAAACTTAAGAAACACCAGTAGTGTCATTTAAATATCCAGAGTAGGCACCAGTGATATAAATACATTGTTTTCGATTGTGTCAACAGCTAGCAAAAAATTGCACGCAGTTCCGAGAACACCTGTATAATACAGCTACTTTGAAGGGAAATGTTGCGTTTTTTTCACAAAGAAATTTCATCCCTATTAAAACCAATATTTCTTAGCAAAGCGTGATAAATAATTACAAAGAATACATTTTGGTTGCCTTCTTTTCAAGAAATAGGTTTCCCTCAGAAAGAAATTCAGTTGTTTGTTGCTCAAGAGTAGTTTGTTCACTTAAACTCTCAACATTTTAAAAGATGCACCTTCCATAACTCTTCTTCTACATATTATTTTGAGTAGATGAAGCTACTGCTGAGGTTTATTGTTGAGACTGAATGATTTGAAAATGACTAGAGCTATTCACTTTTAATGCTATGTTGGGGCATTCAAACGCAATATTTCCCTTTAAAAGAATAGAATGATCTACGTTGACAACGACAGGAAGTAAACCTATCACGTTATTACCAGCATCAAGTTGAGAACGAATAATAATTACAATTTCGAAAAGAGCATGGCTGGTTGAGTGGCCCTCTCTAAAATCAAGTTGAAAATCATAAAAAGTATTGTTACGCGTTATTGTGATTGTTGTGCATATTAATTGTGATGTTGACGTGGACGGTTTTACCATTTCATTAAGTTGACGGACATCTTCGAGGGAAGATGGTTTGTACTACGAGTCGATGTTAAAGCTGTGTCTGACGTTCTCTGTAGCAAATCTGATAAGTTTAGGTATTTCTTACACCTAAAACTCTTGAACTGAAATGACAGGCCTTACATTTTGTGGCTGGATGCTCCTTCTCGTCTTTACTTCATTGGTAAAACCAGAAAACATTACTCCTGTTCTCAACAGACATGTCACTGTAGTACAGGAACTGTGGTTAAAATTGAATACTTTAAGAATATTTGATGACTGCAAAAACGAATTCCAGAGACTTATTTTTATCAGGACAGATGGTTTTGCCAGAGGTATGTTATTAATGAACTCCTTATCATTTGATTTTAGGTGAACCGATTAGAGTTGAACGGTTTGATGCTTGAAAAAAGTCTCAGAGAGCGGAATGGTCATGTTGTTTTAAAGGGCCAAACCTCTCACTCCAAACTAAAATTATTGTACCCAGGTACCGAAATTCTCAATTGGCTCAGCTCTTTGATTGACAGCTAATTCAATCAATGCAGAGTGCCAAAGCTTATATTACACAGCATAAACGGTACTGAGAGTGTTTTTATTTTATAAATTGAGTTTTGCTATACTCAGCCTGAAGCAATAAACTGAGATTGTGTCTGGATGAAGATGGATTTCAGACAATTGTGGGAGGGGCTTCAGTAAGAAGGTTAGGAGAATTGGTACTGTTTGGGCAGAGAGAACTGGGTCTTTAAGCTGCGCTGTGTTAAATTCGGACTCGAAGTTGCTTTCAGGTTTTGGTTGTTGATTTTGGGTGTGGTTGGCCTTATGGCGAGGTTGGGTGACGGGTGGAACTTGGCTTTGTTGTGATTTGTGGTTGTTAGGACAGGTGTTGTTTTGGGGTTTGGGTTATTGATTTGGGGTTGGCTTAAGTGGAAGTTTGTAAATGTCAGTAGTAACAAACTACTGTTTTGTTCATGGCGTGTATCGTTTGTTTTACTCTGTGTTTGTGACTCGAGAAGGTTTTGTTTGAATTTGGGGATTCAGTGCCTGTTTCTACTGGTACTAAAAAGAAAAAAAATACCACCACAAACGTTCAGATAAACCAATATTTAGCTAACACATTAAAATATTTAATTTAATCTTCAGCAATCGCCTGGTTATCCGGTAAAGTAAATAAACACTTAATAAGAGTGTAGGGTATCGCATCACCGAAACGGTAATACTTTTGACCGTAGGTTTTCAATCATTATTTTAACCATGGGTTTGAAAATAGAAGAATTGAAATGCCAAAAATTCAATTTCTACAGTATTTCCTACAAAAGGTAAGTATTCCCATATGAGCTGTTTTTTTATCCATTTTTATCATCCCGGAAGCTTCAAACGGGGATGAAATGACGAGTCTGAACGATTTTAAAAATGAACACTTTAAAAAGGGGGACTTCACATTTTCTTAAAACGTTTGTAAGCATGCCAAGATGATAACTACGTGTGGTTAATTCCTGAACAATTTGCTTTCGAACACGTTTAATGGCTGAACAGTTTAGAATTGAAAAGTATTTACAGAGTTGGGGAAAAACAATTGAATTGTAAAACACATTTTTTTTTAGAGCGAACGTCGGTGAATTTATACAAGGTGTTGCATTTATCATATCTTATGAATTATCTCAATATACTGCCGAGTTCATACAGAGCCATTGAAAGGGTGTTCCATCAAATTAATTTACTTGAACGGGTTCAAGGCAATGGGGACGGGGGTGGGGGGGGGGGGTGGGTTAAGAACCGACACCCGAATAAAATATGATAGTCTAGTAGTATGCTTCTGCTTAATATCGGAGCCGGTTAATGTTTGCTTGGTGTGGTCGGGGTTGTGAAAACTCATGACAGGTGGGAGGTGACTTCCATTTGCCGGCGGAGAGTTTTTTATACGATTGCACATAGAGAATTTCCATATGACGTCATGATACTCCCCGGCGGCCATGTTGGAGTACGTGTAACCACGTAGTAGACCAAACTCGACGTGCTTGCTCGATGAATGCATATAAACGGCGTATATCACGGTGCACGCTGAGCAGTGCGTTCAGCACAAAGCCATGTGTATGTGGCATTTCTCTCCTCCAGCATGGCGGATCCGTGACGAAGTTGAAAAGCTTCTATACTGTGCGCTATGGCGAACAATCGGTATCATATCACGGGGAACCGACACATACCAATTTTATTCAACAAATACCGATTTAAATCGACACATATAATTTTAAATCCACATATACCAATTTCATTCGACGCATTCGAAATGAATTTTATTTGGAATATACCGATTTAAAATCGACACATACCAATTTAAATTGACACCTTCCGATTTACCTCATTATCATATTTGATATCCCGATTTTGCAAACCCAGCAAAGCACATGCTCTTTGCAATGCGCGAAGGCCGCACCTAGTTGTACGCCTTTAGCCATTGTTAAATTCCGATTGCTGTCACGCTGTTAAGTATGGTAACTTGCTTTGTGATCGTATATGTTAGTAATTTAGTTAAATGGTTCTGGGCCATCTCAGTTTCTAACTTATTGGTTTAAAGTGTACCTCAAGTGAAAAAATGCAAAAATATATATATATTTAAGAGCATGAAAAATAGGTTCTAACAGTCTAACTCCAATCTTCATAGGACATTACTGCCCTGAGATATAAAATGTTGAAGTTTATTCCTATAAAACAAATTGGTTCATTGTGCAATAATTTGTGACTTTCTTGTTGTACAAACCACATAAACTGCTTTGTTTCCTTTTAAATTTTAAAAATGCTTTCATGACTTTGAACACTTCCTGTTTGCTTGAATAGAATGTTGCACAGTAAGGACTTAATTAATTGCATGACCCCATAAGAGTAAGAGTGATATCACACCTTGGTACAAGGTGCAGTTACTTTCAGAAAAACAAAGAAATACAAAGCTTGTAATTTGAATATTACAACAATGACATCACAAATTATTGCGCAATGTGACATCGTAAATTTGTTGAATAAACTCTAACATGTTTGAAGTGTTAAACCACATGAGGTGATCTTGAAATACTGTGTACGATTTGTCAGATATTGAAGTTTCCACTGTTATAGATTATGCGGAACTAATTGACTGCCATGAAGCTTCATGAGGTTGGATGTTGCAAAATGCAGACGAAAAATCAAAGAATATTACCTTGGTACACTATTGCCATTCCTACCTTTCTCAAAATGTGAATATAAATTTTCTAAAGCTATCAAAAGATCATCGCTAAGCCGCGGTCACACTCCAACGAATACAAATCGGATTCCAATCCGATTTTTGTGAGTTTTGTTAAAAATGCTTGTCGATGTTACTTCACCAAAAAATCGGTTGGCATTTTATTTTCATACACATGAAGTGCAAATCATACAGTTACACTGTCTGACCAGAGATGGCGAAGATGTAATAAAATTCCGTCAAAATCGGATTGGAATCCGATCCTAATCCGTTGGACATAACGTGGCAACGGCTTTAAAACTTCTGTTTCTTTGGTACGCAAATTGGTGGGAATCTGAAATGTTCGCAACTTATTGAGATAAGAACTGTTTTCAAAGTCATTCACAAACTTTTATTGGTATGGTTGTCAAAGCCACTGGCAGTAAATTATTCACTGAATTAAGTACATCCGTTTTCGGGGCATGTATTTTGCAAAAACGCATTACGCTGGAATACACTACTGTATTTCAGTCTTGTTACATTTACAACGTATTACAACAGCATAAGTATGCTCAACCCTTTACCGTTGTGCTCCGATCGGGGCATATTTGCGCGCCTCGGGATTGGGCGGAAAAGTGGACTTAGCCCGCCCCGCGTCGGCTTCCGTAGGCCATTGACCCCGTGACCTTAAACTATTGTCTCTCTCGCTGTTGTGGCCGAATTTTCGGGTAGCTACTCGCAGTTTCGAGCTCCGCGTGAAACAGTTAAGATGTGTGACAGCCGAGCTCTCCGCATGGGTCCAAAAGGACCCAAACAACGGTAAAGGGTTGATAGCGCGAAGAGCAAGAATTTAAGAATAGGCTTTCGGTAAGCGTTAAGATGAAGAATAAGTATAAGTGGCCTAGATATGTTTAGCCTATTCCTTCGTAATCCGGTAATGTAGTAATGTTGTGATTTGTCCTCCTTCGGATTGAGTCCCTATTAGCACTTTTTCTATGTGTTATGGAATTAGGAGGGGTCTTTCTGAAACTATTTTGTGCATGTATACCAGTTGTGAAAGATTAAGTTCAATTGAAGCAATTTTGGGAAAATATCACGTTCTTCAGCAGCTGGGGAAGGTATACCAAGTTTGAGTGAAAAAGAGGGCTTGGGTGAGCGTGATTGAACGTTGAGCTGAAATAGCAAAATTTGTTCCCCGTACTGGTATGGTAAATTGAGAATGTCATCATTGGCCAACAATTTAGTTTTTCATTTTAGTACCTGGTCATTAGCAGCTCACCATTGGGGCACGGGGCACTTGCCCCCCAAACGTTTCGAAAGCATGGTCTTCAATTTTCCAAAAAATAACGTTATTCGAAATGACATGAATAAAGAGTGGCCTTTTTCTTAATCTCGACAAACTATCCCATATCTTTCTCATACAAATGTCATATATAATTGATAAAGTATAAACTAATGGGTATTTGTCAAGTATATAGTTCGTAATTGTATCAAAATTTTAGCCCAGTACCGGTCGCACAGATAGCGCTACCAGCACCAATAGCAGTACTGAATCAGTACTGTTATTGGTGCCTGTAGTGCTAGCAACGCTTCTGTGTGGTCGGTTCAGGTTTACAGGCTCATTCGACCACTGTTCATACGAATTAATATGATTCGAAAAGTCATGATTTCAACTTATTTTCAGGCGGGTGTGCAGCTCCTTAAAAACAAAAAAGTCCAGAACCAAATTTATGTTTGGTATTTTGAAGAGGAACATATTCTAGGCAAAGCTTACACTGTTACAGGTGATTCTTTTTTACTCATTTCCCATGTTTTGTTCTCGAAATACTAGAATTGAAGTTGACATATTTTCTACAAAGAGTGAACTTGCAACGATTAGGCGTGATGTCATGTATTCACATTGATGGAAATGGTTAGTTGTTTTTCTCTAAAATTTAACACCATATTTATACAACTTAACTGTGATATGTTGTTACAATAAGTGCATCCCGAGCATGGAAGTTTAACTTAATTTGCCTTAGGGGAAAGACAGCACCCCTTATCAATTCAAGGTCAAACAACAGGATCAAAAATAAATAAAAACAAAGCAAAACATTGACCATCTATATGAATACATGACATCGCACATGCTTGGTTCAAGTTTACTTTTTGTAGAAAATGTGTTAACTTCAATTGCTAATATCTCGAGAACCGAAGATGGGAAATAAATAAAAACTTCACCAGAGTGCTAAGAATATGTTAGTCTTTAACGTATTAAACAAAAATTTGGTTCTGGTCTATTCTTTTTTTAATGATTCAACTTTGCGACAAAGAAAATGATAAAATGTCACATCGTCCTGTAAAGGAGCCACTACTTTTTATCTGGTAATTTTCTGATCATTTTTCAATTTGATCATTTTCTTTTTATCTAAAATGAAGATTTTATTGCAAAGGAAAGCTCAAAATAACGACTGCTTAAATTCTACTTACAAGCCTAGCAGAAACAATTTCCGGCTATCCGGGAGGTCGCGATTGTTCAAAATTTTCTGTACGCTTCGCGCCAATTGATGGTGGCGCTCTGCTTAGATAGTCTTTCGGGCATTCAATCACCACTTCTCATGCCCCTCTCCCCAAAAGAATATTTTTGCACAACATCCCCTGATACTATGTGAGACGTCTTGGTGGCAAGTTGAGTTTGCCCCCCCCCCCAAAAAAAAACCATATATCCGCCCTTGTGCCTGGTGAGAACTTGGATAAGCATTTAGAGTTTACTTTTTGGATTAGGTGTGTAAGTTAAAATGGAGGAATTAATGAGGGTATATCTGAAAGTTTATTGAGTGCTTGACCCTTCTCAACTGTGTGTTATGTTGTGATGAAAGGCGTTAAAACTTAAAGTAGGAGTTTTCTTCCGCGAAAAGTGAGGGCAAAATAATTCCTCAGCTTAAATTTTTGATGCATCCCAATCCTCAGCAACCATTTGCCACAAACTATCTAGAGAAAGGATTTTCGATCTTTCAGTGATCTTTTAGATTAAAAAAGCCATGCTGCAAAGTTTTGCTAATTGTCTTTGGCATTACATCTGACTGTATGGTCTTGTATAGTTAACGTTTTGGTTGCAGAAAATATGAGCAGAACTCGAAAAATAATTGTTATATTTATGTTTCTAATATAGCTCTCGATGCCTTTGGAAGACCAGAAGCCGGAATGTTGGTACAGAATTGGAATTGGTTCGGGCATTTTCCTGAATGTACAGGATTAAAAGGGTTGAAATTCTGCTTGCTTGAAGTAGATTTAGATACATCTCATCTTACCACGGTAAGCTGAAAGAATGGACTAAATCGAGCAGGGAAAAATTATTACCAAATATTTTGAAAGTTTTATTGCTTTCAAAAGAACTTAATGAAATTTTAAAAATCAGAAATGAGACCGCCAGGTGGAATTTATCAGGGACATGGATATGGCACGCCAAAAGGCTCACCAAATATGATGGTGGTCTTAAAATACACGTTCATGTACTAAAATTACACGTTCATTTACCAAAAATATACGATGATGTACTAACTTCATACGATCATGATGTAAATTTACACCATCATGTACTAAAACCATCAGTTCATCATGTTAAATGTAACGATGCACATGTAAAATCACACGTTGTACATCTAAAAACACACGTTGTACATGTAAAAACGTAAAATCATCATGTTATTATTACTATTTTCTCTTCCGCACGCCATACAGAGTGAGCTTTTCGGCGTACCAGAAGTCCGCCAAAAGGCTCCGCGATGTAGTAAAAGTACACGTTCATGCACTAACTGCTTACGATCATGTACCAATTCCATACGTTCATGTACTGTTTGCTCACGTACATGTACTGATTTCATACGATCATGCACTAAATGTATACGTTCAACACCAACCGCGACCCACTCAGCCACAAGCAGATCCTAATATATCAATAACCCCGCAATCAGCACAGACTTAGCATATTTATGTACGTGCACCTTATCCAAGGGTGCCACGAGGAGCTGTGTTACGGTGTGAAAATGGCTAACCTCGTTATTCCCAATTCTACAACCCCTAGCTATCCGTTATTCACTTTCTTAGCTCCTATTGGCTAATTCAGTATCATGTGACCATTAAAAACAATCCGTTATTTTTGCAATAACGGGCAGTTAGCCTCATTAACATGCATAAGTCAATAGTAACACTACTTATTTGGAGGGTATCAAGACTGTCTGCTGTTGCTATGCAACAGATTTGTGGTGGTTTGGAACCACTGGACCATACCACAGTGTACAGTACAGTACAACTGTATACTGCAAAGGTCCACAGCTCCTTCAGTAACAATGGATGTTCCCTGCTTTGATCTCAAATTTGAGCCATGTGATGTGGACAAAGAAAATAGCAGTACGTGTAGATTTCCACAACTGTCTGAAAGTGACGTGAAGTGTATTGAAGATGGAAGACTAGAAGCTTCAACTAAACGAGCCACAAAGTGGGGAGTACAGATTTTCAAAGGTCAGTCAGCCAGCTACAGTAGCATCTTGCAAATACTTGATTCAACTAAGCCTAGCCCAGGCCTAAGTACTATAGATAACCTTACAACATACAACAACAAACTAAGCCATACTAAATTACGTGTCAGATATAAATTGCTCTAGCACTGTCTTTAAATACTAGTGACTTTTAGCAAAGTTATGGACAATGCAGTGAACCAGTGTGTTTCTCAACAAATAAATTGTAGTGGGCTGCTGAAATTAATTGACAATTTTTTAAGTTGGAAAGATCCTCAATTTAAGGAATAAATTACATTAGGCTGCAAATTGCAGTTGGCAGACTATCATTGGTGAATAAACCGTCGAGACCTGAATTATAAATAACGGACGAGGCGAAGCCGAGTCCGTTATTTGCCAGATTTGGAGTTGTCGAGACCCAAAATTTGGCAAAATAACGGACAAGATGCAGCTGAGTCCGTTATTTTGCCAAATTTTGGGTCGTGGCAGTTTATAAGTTACTTGCCTACTATTCTCTGGGTAATGAAAAATTAAACTGACTAACTTTGGCTATTATTAAGTTTGGAAAAATGTTCCACAAATAACATTGCATAATGAACTACTATGGCTAGCCTAGGCCTAAGCCTACATTTTTTTCTTCACAGAATGGTTGAAAGAGAGACAACATGATGTAATGTTTGAAGACCTTCCAGAAAACCAGTTAGATGAGCTCTTGAGGCAATTCTATGGAGAAGTCCGTACAAAGAAAGGCAACCAGTATGGCAAGTCAGCAATGGCTGGCATAAGATCAGCAATCAACAGACATTTGGGTGGTGCACCATTTAACAGAAACATTAACATTATAACAGATCCTAAATTCCGCAGATCTAATAACATGTTTGTTGGTCTGATAAAACAAATGAAGAAAGATGGTTTGGATAAGACCAAACACCACACTGCCATTAGTGACGAAGACCTCAAGAAGCTGTATTCATCAGATGTCTTCAACAATGAAAGTCCACTGAGCCTCCTGAGGAAAGTTTGGTTCAATGTGACATTTTATTTTGGACGAAGAGGAAGTGAAGGTCAGCGTCGCCTTACCAAGGATTCATTCACTGTAGGAAGAGATGATGCTGGCAGAGAGTTTGTTGAAATGTCGATGAATGAAAAAGAAAAAAAAATCACCCTGGCACTACTTCTGATGGCCAGCACAAACATTCACGGATGTACAACATTCCTGACGATGAAGCAAATTGCCCTGTTTTTGCCTTCAAGTTGTACATGGCGAAGCTAAATCCTAATACAAACACTTTCTTTCAGCGTCCACTCAACACAAAACCAAATGATGAAAGTGCCCCTTGGTTCATGAATGCTGTCATTGGTGAGAAAAAGTTGCAGGGGATGATGAAGGAGATCTCTCAACTTGCAAAACTGTCATGTATCTATACCAATCACTGTATCAGGGCAACAACCTGCACAGTCCTTGACAAAGCGGGCCACAAGACCCATGAAATCATGGCAGTGACTGGACACAAAAGCGAAAGTAGTGTTCGCTCCTACGTAAACCGCTTGAGCAGTGGGCAAAAGAGGCAATTATAAGATAATTTAAGCGTCCAGTGTGTAAGTTCTAGCGAGTACACTCAAACCCGCAACAGCCTAATGTTACACAGTTGCGAAAACACTACGGATCAACGTAACGTCGTTAGAGTACCTCGAACTGATGCGGAGCCTAACGTTAGGCCTAGCACTAACAGTAACACCAACCTGTCAATGTCGTTCGAAGAGCAAACCATAGCTTTATCCTCAATGTTTCAGGGCTGTAACTTTCGTGCACCAGTAAATGTGACTGTTAATAAGTCTTCGTGAACATTCACATCTTTTCTTCTCAAGAGTTAGTCGATTTATCAAACGTTTCACCTTATTTCACTTCACCAGTTTTCACAGGTTACATTGTTTATAATCGTCGAAGTACGCTTTCAGTAAGTGTATTCTGCACTTTGGTCAACCTTTAACTTTGACCTTTGACAATTGCACAAGTTCAAGTTCAGTAAACAAATTCTTTTTCAAGTTCAGGATAAAACTATCTAGGAAGTAAGTGTTCTACTATTAATCAACTTTGAAGTATCTATAAAATGTTTATTTTGTCGTTGTCAAATTTAGTGTAAAGAAATTAGCTTATACATAATAGTAGCATATACTTACGTGACACATACTGTACTGTACACAGTCTATTACTATAAAGGCGGTCAAGGTCACCATTTTGTTGTTCGCCAGGAAACATCGAAAGGCAAAAAATACAAGAATGGTGGTAATAGAAACCGTCAGAAATAGTAATTGCTCATTGGTTGTCATCACTGCCTGTTATTGTACTTGCTGCAAATCGCTTTTTTAGACTCAATTTATCAGAATTTCTTTCATTTTTCGTACTTTTCATCAGTTTTGGGGTTGTAGAATAGGAATAAATTACATAAGGCTGCCTTTTATTGGTGAATAAACCGTCTCGACCCAAAATTTGACAAAATAACGGACTCGGCTGCGCCTCGTCCGTTATTTTTCCAAATTTTGGGTCTCGACGGTTTATTCACCCATAAAAGGCAGCCTTATGTAATTTATTCCTTAAGTTTAACCCAGCTCCACTACCGGAAGCAGTAGATAGAAGTTTGTGGTATTGTGTTTTACGGCCCAGGTTCCAATTTATTTGTTCAAGTCCAGCCTTTTTTCTAGTTGTGGCTCACTGGCTTGTTTTCCCTTCTCCATTGCCTATTATTGCTTACACACAATGACAGTAGGTTCCATATTGGGAGAGAGATATGTTGGTGAAACTCGACCTGGGAATAGAACCCAGGCCTTCCGTGTGAGAGGCGGATCTCTTACCGTTGGACTAAACACGCGTGTAGGTTTCGAAGCACTTTAAAGGAAAATAAGCGTACAGATACAATACTGGGGCAGTTCCGAAGTGTTTGTGATCATGCTGACATGGTTGCTAGGTGCTTCCTAACTGTGGGCGTTTCACCATTATTCCGTTTAAATAGTCATTGTTGTCGTTTGTGTAAATACTTGCTGCAAATAGTGTTTCGTCTTTATTTTTGACCGTCCCAGTATATTTGTAAGGAAGTTTGTTCCGCTGGTATCCGTTTCCAAGCACGTAAAACGCTCACAGAGGAAAAACTTTATTGAATAACAATAAATAGATCTCAGGAAATGGCACTTATAAGTCTCTCTGGAGGTGTCAGTTTTAGCCAAGAATTTTTCAGTTTTCGGAACATATATTCGGAAATTTTCACTGCGACCACAACTGACTTAAAGAGGCCGTAAAGATTTTTTGATTTGTATTTATTGATGGCCGATATGTATTTGATTTATGAACTGGTGTACACGGTTGATGACAAAAAGCATATAGGACTGGTGATTTTTTCCACAAGTTAGGAACCCAATGCCATGTTGGCATGTGGATGAGAATCAGTTAATGTTTAGAAATTGGCAGATTTTTCTGGAACTTCCCCTATATTGGAAACGCTTTTACTGAAGCTAAACACACCGATTGATTCCTAAACATTTGGCTTGCAAGCACTCGAAATCGCTAAAAGTGTAGTTGTTACGAGCTGAACATGTTTATAATGTAATCGCGTTTGCAAAGTAGGGGTAAAATAAGTGTTCAATCGGTAAACACTTATTTAGTTTGTACAGTGTGCCCAAAGCAATTATGAAGGACTGTGTCTGGCAGTCTGGAGAAATTTTAAAAAGCTGTGGAAAGGGTTGGAGCTGAAGGAAAATGTTGCGTTTTTGCATTTCCAGAAAAGTTCATTCCTTTTAAAACTAATATTTTTTGACACAGGGGGATAGATTATCAAAAATAAGGCAGTGTGGTAACCCTCTTTTCAAGAAGTAGGTTTCCCACAGGTAGAAATTCAGTTGTTTTTTGCTTTAGAATAATTTGTTCACCCAAACTTTAAACATTTCAAATGTTGCAACGTCCATGACTAGGCTCTTCTTGCGCTTAGTATTTTGAAGAGATGAAGCTATTGTTGGGGTTAGGAATGAATTGTGGATAGTGTCTGGCCGTTTTTTTTTACTCTTTGTGGAGCATTTTAAATACAGCACTTCTCTTTAAGAAGTTTTGGAGAATTGAGACTGCCTGGGTGATAGATAAAACCTTCAAGAGATAGCAAACCCTGCTTTACAAAGTTCACAACCTCGAAGCAGTGTGTTTAACTTGCCGCTACAGACGCACTTCTGTAAACCAACTGCATTGTCAATTGCCTATAGAGCATCAGACTTGCATTCGGGAGGTCGGGAGTTCGAGTCCTGGCCGGTTCATACTGAACACTTGAAAATCGGAACCTACTGCCATTGTGCTTGGTGCTTAGCATAGGCAATAGCGTAGGTAAAACAAGCCAGTGATCCACACCTGGAAAAGGGGCCGTGGCCGGCTCAACTTGAACCAAGTGGTTGGGAACTGGGCCGAAAAGCCCATCCAACCTAACCTGTCGCTACAGACGCACTATGATTGTAATTATTATTTATTTAGGTTGAAGATCGCATACCTATACATTGGGGAAAATGTTTTCCGGAGAAATGCGCAACAGAAGATGTTGAAGGAGCTTCATATGTAATGTTAGGTGGGTAAGTTTTCCTTCTTACTTTGATATCCAGTGCAGTCCGTGGACTGTAAGCGTCCGCCTAGCAACCCCTTCCCACAATTGATGAAACAGGGATAGAAATGTAGTTTGAAGTGTATATTTTCAGATTTTTTTGTTTACATTGATTTCTTAGGGATGAGCTATGGTTTATAAAACTGAGTGACTATATTTTGTAGGTAGGGGAAATTTAAATAGCAATAACTCTGGCAACTAGACAATTGTACTTGCATGGCAAGTACTAATCGAAGCCTTGAAAATGTGCACACTTGGGAATTTCTTATAAACAAAATGAAGCATATTGTTGATACAGGTTCCCCGACACAAGTGGAATATTTCCCACATATGCCGGGGAGGGGGGGGGGGGGGGAGGGGAGCATTGTTCCTTGTAACTTGTTTGGGGAGATCTATTTGAGAAAAAGCAGTTACATTATATATTCTACTAAACACTGATGTTTAAATGAAAGTACTCACCTGGATGTAACAATATCGATAAGCTATTATTTTTAATCAGTTGCCCATCCTGGATGTAAAGTTGCCCCAAAATCTTTGTACCTAGTTACACTTTGCCTGAGACTGTGTGATACACTATTGGTGGTGACACAGGCCTAGCACTATGCAAAAGTATTGACCCTAGACTAACTTGACTTTCCTAACAAGCAGTAAACTACAATCTTGGACAAAACTGTTGGGGCACTTTACATATTATTTGTCAATTTTAGTTGAAGTAGGCCAACATAAAACTCCCTTTACCCCTCCCAATGTTGCGTCAAGAAGAACAGGGCTCTTTGCCGTGAACAGCATAACAGTGGTCAACATTGGAAGGGAGAGCAGGGTGTCCCAACAAGTTATTGTCCAAGATTGTCTGGGTCCCAAGAGATACAGTTTTGAGACCGAATTCAATAAAAATGTTTAATTTTTCGAGTGTTCTAAGGTTGTTTAAGACCTTTTCCAGAAGCCAACTATACTCTTGAGGATTTTTAACAAATTAAGGGCGACCGTAGGATAAATTTCATTACAAACCAAAAGTATGCATTGTTTAGACGCACAAATCAACAATCGCAACGGGTGGAATAATTCTCTTCCTGGATAGAAGAGTCATTCTTTTTCCAACTGATAGTTGGAGACAAGAAATTTATTGAAAAGGGGCCACGATCTACCATAAGATTGTTAAAGTAACTCTGCAAGCCAGACTTTCTTTCATAACTTTGGTAGATCGTTAGGTACGGTTGGTTTGGAACACATTTTGCAGCGAATTTTGCATCTCAGGCTGTATTTTTCATGTTGTATTACAACTGGTAACAAATTTGTATTTGTTATGCCTTCTTTCAACCGAAGCAGTTTCTTAACATTTTTAGTTGAAAGTTGCTTTCCAAACCAATGGTAGACTTGGTTTTAGCTAAGCCTACACCCCCAACCTCGTCAAGGAGGCAGGTAGGCCGGGCACAACCATATCTCAGAATTAAAATAGGCAAAGCAAGTGGGACAATATCATTAATGTCCCTTTGCTCAAAAGAAAGGATGTGACAGAAGAATTGAAGTATTCAGGCCATTTTTTGGTGGTATTTGCTTGGGCTTAGTCCCAGGGTCCTCTCATATGTAGGTCCCTCCCAACATTTGTGAAAAGGGTCCAAAATAATCTGGGTCCAGGACTCCACAAGCTTAATCCGGTCCAGGAAATACTTCCATGTAATGACCAGCATATCATTTACCTGTCATAAAATAACCAAATAACCATAAGCAAAGCGTCACTTCTTACTGGTGGCAGCGCACCTATCTGACTTCTCGAAATTCTCGGACAATCTTGGACAGAACCGTTGCCGGTTGGGACACTTCACATGTTATCCGTAAATTTTAGTTGAAGTAGGCTAACATGAAACTGCCTGAAGTAGCCTAGCATGCAACCCCCTTTTCCCCTCCCAATGTTGTGTCAAGAAGAGTGTTTCTTTGCCGTGAACAGCATAACAGTGGTCAACCAACACTGGAATGGAAGGGTGAGTGGGGTGTCCCAACAAATTATTTTGTCCAAGATTGTAGCTGCAGTGTCCAGGCCTTTATACGCTGAGCGCACCTTTTGCACTAGGACACGACTAAGTGTTAATGTTAGAGTTGTTTTGTTCTGTAACGTTTGGCTTTAGGCCTTCGTAACTGTGTTTGGGTAAGACTACGACAACTTTTGTCCTCAGTGAAGCCTAAAGGACTAGCGTACGTATGGAGAGTCGCGTAATTGCTTCCTATACAAATGTATAGGGAGAAACTACGCGACCGTCGATGCATAACGTTAGTCCTTTACTGAGAACTAAGACAACCGTGGGTAGACTGTCTTTTTCTTTGTTTCAAACATTGAAAATACAATAGAGAAGCCATTAACAACCCATACAGGGTGATGAAATGAATGAGAAATTGAATACCTTAAAATTGGTGGATCGTTCCCTGGCCTTGGTTACTGTCGCAATCACGTTAACGACACAGTACGTACACTATATAGCTAGCTGCATGCGTTTATGCATGAACGTAAGTTAGTGGACTTGCTTACATTGAAATGAGTACGGTCGACGAAGTTGCTTGATGAAGCAGTTCCGACAAAACAAAGTGGCATATGTTGGAAAATGCAACCTTTGAAATTTATTTTGAAATCCCTGAACGGTATAAATTGTTTTCAAACTATATTTACACCTTTTTTCAACCAGAGAGGAAGCCTTCAGTGCAGAACAATACCTTTGAATGTGGAACTACTTCTTCATTTGCACATTACCACCTTACTATACAGGAGTTGTTCGGGCAAATCCCCTTATATTGAAATAGTTAAACTTTGTTGAAAATCCCCCTACGGAACAACTTAACATGACTGCGCAGCTGTTCCATTGTACGAACGAACAGCTCGCGATTGCAATATGAATCCAAATGGAACATGATTTAATATTCATCCGCACCGACCGCTTACGAGGGCACGAAAACACGTGACTGAACGAGCAATTCCTACAATCGAAGCTGTGGCTTCGATTAATAATTGTTACTTTCTGATGAATGAACCATCAAAATGTTTGTATTCATCAACTCTATCATACAAAAAAGTAAAAATGCAAATTGTGTGCATGATGAAGTTGCCAGAGATCAAAAGGTCACAAATTTTGAACGATGCATCAAATGTAGGTGAAAGGTGGTTTCCAAACGATCCCTAGTCGACCTCCAAATAATTTTCTAGGAAAATGAGAGGACGAGAACGTAGAGGGAATTTTGCACCTGAATTTAACAGCCGTTTGCAGCGTAAATCGAAGTATCTTAAATGAGATAGGTCTTGATAAAATCCATATGTTCGTAATGTGTGGTTGTGGAGATTAACTTCTGGTTGTATAAGAGGGCGCATTTTTAAATACAACAACAGTGTCACAGCTCTGCCAGACACGTTGGTGATTTGCTGTCATATGGTTCCTTTACAATAATATTGTATTTTGAAACAATTTCGCCATTACTTTTTATTGCAAGCGCAACTGGTAGAGAAACAATGTGCCCCACCAATTTCCACCTGCACAATTGTTGAGCCCTAAGTGTACCAATGTCATTTTGTCAAAAACAGTTGCGGCGTCAGGAGGTAAAAAAAAAAAATGGGGGGAGGGGACCTGAGACAAAAGAAAATGTTGAAAGAAAAAAATTTTGCACTCAAAGCTCAACTAAACGCGGAGCAAGGGCTCCTTCGGGTAGGGTCAAGGGATAAAATCCCAATAGGGTAGATGGGGCGAGGTTCCTGAAGCTCTTACCATATCTCTTGGTGAAAAGTTAGTCTCAGTAGACGTATATCACTCATTTTTTGGTTGACCCAACTCATAACTGACCTAACTTGGTGGCGGGCACTTTAAGGACAAGGAAAGAAAAATCTCATGGGGCAAATTCCCTCTCATGTTCATTGCGGCGGCCACCGGTGGCAAAAATTCTGTTCGTTCTCGAAAGATGTGAAATCCTCCTAAAAAAAAAAGGTTACATATTTCCTACTGCAATCATGCAACTGTAATTAAAAACGGTTTAACTTTATTTTGCAGGACATTTGAATCTTCGGCAGAGTATTTACAATGCAATTAACGTCAGCGGTGTAGACTATTGCGTGGAAGACCCAGTCGTTCCTTACAGTGCAGGTTTCTATATAAGCATGTAATTAATTACCAATTGAAATCATTGCAAAATGCTTGTTTATATTCCCCTAAGGTAATGTAGTGTACGAAGCATAATGATATGCAATGAAGCCCTTATTTCATTTAAAAAAGTCGAATAATTCTTGAGGCTCTTATTGGTTTCCCAAGGCCTGATTCGAATAAAAGAACCAATGCACTACACACTGTTTAAGAAGGGGTGTCTTGATTGACCGCTGACATTGTATTCTACCGGTTGTATACTTTGTCAAGGTTAGGGGGGATTAACTTAGACATAGGCGCAATTGTTTGTCAGTTACGAAATTTCTTGTTCATCAGTGAGTTTAGGCCTGAATTTACATTTGCCCTGAACTACTTGTTAAATGTGATAGCTTAATTATGTTACTTAATTTGGGTACTCTGACGGTCCGTCGTGGGTCAGCGGACCACTCCGACGGGCCTCAAGAAAAATGTCAGGTGGTTCGCCCAGGTTGGTCACGTATTGTCCTTCAGTGGACGTAATAGCTTCTTCGGGAAGCAGTGAAAGTTTTGGTTTCGCCGAACGTCCCTTTTCTAGAGGGTCGGGAGGACTTTAGAAAAAGTAGGTCCGCCGATGGGC
The DNA here is from genome assembly GCA_037179385.1 of Holothuria scabra. NCBI lineage: Eukaryota > Metazoa > Echinodermata > Holothuroidea > Aspidochirotida > Holothuriidae > Holothuria > Holothuria scabra. The sequence continues at coordinate 34,671,236 of CM074197.1, forward strand.
ATGTGCTGATTGGTTTCAATGAACCTGTCAATCAACCAGCGAAACTCGGGCGACTCTCCCTCCACGATGGTAGACGATGGTCCGCCAGATATTTGCTTATTGCGGAATATATTAATTTGCTACCTTGGCTTTTGACAAAATTATAGACTAAGCTTGGCGTTTAACTATATGGTTTTATAAATCCTGCGATATGAATTAAACACTGCTCCAGGTTGCCATATCTTTTTAACCAGAGATGGGGAAGGTCTTGGCTGAAAATCACAACATACATGTTGCGTGACCTGTGCCTTGTGCTGTTTCTAATTGCAGAATTTTACTACAACGGGCAACCAGGAAGTTTCATCAAATGTTGTTAATAAAGGAGAATTGGGCCTGCCTTGAAATTTATCTTTTCAAGTTTTGTTTATCAGCAAATGTGCCAATGGTCGTTGCAAGCAAGTCCATTCTAATTACATTAGGGCCCCAGTACCGTATTCAAGTTCGATGCAAAAGCCTTGAGTCCTAACATGAAAACGACCCAACGAAAATGAAAAGTATGCCTATTTTTTTGCTTTACGCCCACAACCACGTGTGCGCAAACGTATCATCAAATCGTATGGAAATACTTTTTGAAAAACCTAAATATGTTGTAGACTATAGTAAATAACTCAAGCTTATTTCCGACCGGAAAATTTATCTTTTAAATGGTACTTTATACGTTAAGGCGAAAGTATATGTCGACTTGAAGTCAAATGCCGTATTAATGACGTTTAATTAGCACGAAATATCACCTTAATGCATAAATGCGGATAATAGTTAAGATGGCGACGACGACCACGACGCCATTTTAATCGCACCTAATAAAGTTGTCACCTTCCTAAGGTGGAACTCCAAAAATTTTTTCACGACGCCCTTCCTCCTGCTGGAAAACTTTATCAAACATACATATATCTAATTTTTTTTCTGTTTCAGAGTTTTATTCACAATATTTGGTCTATTGGTGATACTTGGTTCAATATTTGACGTAATTGAGAGTCGACTTTTGAATACAGAAAGCACTAATAATGACCAAACCCTCTTCTCTGATACAGAAATATGGGCGTGGACTAATCGAAAATTATCCAGCTGCAATGGCAACCCCAGCTTCAGAGGCCAAATCTCGTAGGAGTATCGTTGATACATTTTTCTGTAAGGTTACCTGTTTTATGTATTTCTTGAGATGTATTCTGAATAAATGTAAAGTTAGCGATGTTTGCTGTGCTTTAGAAATATTGTATGATCTTGTCAACAAATAAAACAACAATCAATTTAGCAGTTGGATATTTTCTTTCATATACGCGTATCAATGCACTTAACCACTTAAGAGATTATATGGCGATTCCGTCGCCGCCATCGGGGGCATTCGAACATTAAAATGCAGGCTGCAATTCCATAAATATCGGTCGACATCAGATGTTGCTAAAGAAACTACGTCGACTGTTCCGGTATCTCGTATTGGTAGGGTAGAAATGTCAGTAATATATATATCTTTCATTTGATGCACGCGGCGTACCCACGGAGAGGAGTATGAAAGCCGGACAAAAAAGGTTTTGAATTTGAGTGTAAAAACTAAAATACTGCTCAATAAACCATCAGAAGTAGGCTTTCAAGATCAGTCATATCAAAGGTAAAAATCTTGTAACATTTCGCACCTATATACATCATAACAAAAAAATCCTCAAAGGGAAGGGGAGGGGGGCCCGCTCCTCTTAAACCCCCAAACAACACGGCCAAACTCAAAAACTAATGTGCCTCTCCAATACGGTAATCTGTCAACGGTTCTAGTTTAACGCCAAAATTTACAAAGGATGGGAAATAATAATGGGAAATAATAATGCAAGTAAGTAAACAAGAACTTGACATTTTAATGTGTTGCAAAAATCCATAAATAAAAAAACAACAACTTAAAGAATGTATTCCATCTCAATAATGTACGTTCCAATTTGAGTTCATAGTGCCTGAGGCAATTTTCCAAGCCACAGATGATGAGATGGGCCACGGATGATGAGATCATGGAAAGGGAAGTTTATCCGCGGACGCTTCTTATATTTGCTAATCGTGCAGTGACACTTAAATGTATTGTGTAACTTTCCGTTTTAAAGAAGTGAATTTAATTATCCATTGATGATAGTTGGATTTCAATCATGCACTTCTCCCAACAGCCCGAAATATTATCCAAGCCGTTTCTTTTTTGTTTTCATGATTGTTGTTCACAGCTGAAATACGGCTTTTGCTTTTAGACTTTGCATTTAACCGGAACCTGAAGAGACTCTTATACGTTGGTAAAAGCACCGATGAACATATCAATTGTCTGAACGGAGTGCGTGTTTTGAGCTTAATGTGGGTCATTTTAGGTCATGTTGTTGCCATCCCTTTTTCACACGGCGGTCTTTGTAAGTTCATTTCCTTCATTCATTTCATTTCATTTATTTGTTTTTCACATCATCATACAAGTATACAAACATATAATACACATTAATTTATTTCAATAAAGTAGGCCTACAGTATAACTTAGTCCACAATGATGTGAAGAAAGTAGAACAAAAAGCCCGGGCTTGGCAAAGTGCTCTACACCCCGTCAAGAACACACCGCCAGAGCACACCATAAACAACCCTGTAAAACAAGACGTTAAAAGCCCAATTTTCTCAACTCAAACATAACCAATTCTCCTAACCTTCTTACCTAAGCCCCTCCTACAGTTGTCTGAAATTCATCCTCATACAAACACAACCTCAGCTTATTGCTTCTGGATGAGTATAAAAAAGCTTACTCTGTATAATTAAACCATTCTCAGTGCAGTTCATACTGTGTAATATAAGCTTTGGTATTTTGCATTGTTTGAATTAACAGTCAGTCAAAAAGCTGAGCCAATTGAGAGTTTCTGTTACCCCATACTAGAAGTGTAGTTTGGGGTGAGAGGATTGGCTCTTTAAATTACGCTACTTGCCTTCTCTGACACAATAGTACATCAACAATATAGACAGTAATGGCAGCAATTAATAGTACTAAGTCGGGACTTACGAAAATAGAATATCAGTAGGACCTCAAGTATAGTGTACCTAAGTCATACCTGAAGGATTTGAGGCTTGGACCGTCAATAACAGAATATGGGTACTAGTTGTAAAAAAGTAAAAAGCCGACTGTGTTGTTAAAATATTTTACACTAAACGAAGAAGTAATGTTTTCTGCACCTTAACAACATGTTAGTTCTTCCCAACTGAAGTCGGTGCAACTTAAGCCATTAAAACTGGTCTTAACATTGCCAATCACAGTTGTAGCGACGGCGAGCTCAGTTGCGGTGTGCAAAGTCTGTGTAGTGTGCGGCTAGCTTTACTTACTAAGAGAAATAAAAAGACAAACTGAAAGGGACGACTGGAAAGCAATGAGCCTAAGTAGCTTATCCCCCTTGCTGAATTAAATTCCTTCATTTGTTAATCCCAAAAGGGTGAATTGAACAAAGTGGGGTCATCTATAGAGCCTCCGTTCATTTAACAATTAGTCGACTTTAATATTGTTACGAATGTGCTCGATAGCCTAATGACAAATTAAACCACTCTAATTGAAAATGTTTGGTTTAGAATACAAAAGAAGGGCTTAATCACCTCTGGCTCTGTTGTTGACAAAGTTACTCTACTTGCCTGCTCTGAAACAATAGTACATCAACAATATAGACAGTAATGGCAGCAATTAATAGTACTCAGTCGGGACTTACGAAAATAGAATATTAGTAGGAACTCAAGTATAGTGTACCTAAGTCATACATGAAGGATTTGAGTCTTGGACCGTCAATAATAGAATACGGGTACTAGTTGTAAAAAAGTAAAAAGCCGAAAAAAGTTGTTAAAATATTTTACGCTAAACGAACAAGTAATGTTTTTTGCACCTTAACAACATGTTGGTCTTCCCAACTGAAGTCGGTGCAATTTAACCCATGATAACTGGTCTTAACATTGCCAATCACAGTTGTAGAGACGGCGAGTTGAGTTGCGGTGTGCAAAGTCGGTGTAGTGTGCGGCTAGCTTTACTTACTTACTGGCTTTGTTGTTGACAACGAAAGGTTTTTTTGGTAGGGGGGATTTAAATTTAAAGGGTAGGTATAGAGTCTCCATGCTAAACATTACGATAAAGGCATGTGGCAAGATAGATAGCATTTCTACAAAACAACAAAGTTCGAGTTGCGACGGGTTTTTCTCTTTTATTATGGGCGTTGAAAATCTGCTGGAAGTTGCTGGTCGATGCGCACTGTTTAACAATAAATTTCCTAACTGGCTAACGATAGCTCAATCCCTTACCTAATCCCTAAGAAACGCCTTGTTAAATAGTGCGCATCTACCCATGTATCCTGTAGCTAATTTTGTCAGTATTTTGATTAAAAAATTGAAGGGATGCCTGGTCCCGTGAAATTTCGGAGAAAGTTGGTTAGACAGTTCAATTAATAAAAAAGATCCACCTTATGCAAAATCGGAATTACTTATCATAAGATGGCATTTCGAGCACTCTATATACAAAAGAGCGAAGTTAGTCACTCTTGAAAGGCTTGGAAAGAGTAAACGCACTCAATCGAGGTATGAACTGAGTCACACAAGAGTGAAATTTCTTCAAAAAGAGTGAAACTCACTCCAGGGATCAGTGCCAGAAAATTCACTCCAAGAAGAGTGGAAATTACCCCAAAAGTGCAAAGTTTCACTCTTAACTCTCTCATGCCTGGAGTGCCTCCAGGGATCAGATTTTTTAAGTGTGGGTCCCTGCAGGCACTAAGTGAAACTTTGCACTTTTGGAATGATTTTCACTTTTCTCCCAGTGAAGTTTCACTCCATTAGAGTGAAATTGATACACTAGCTGGTGAAATTTAGTCCCTTTATTTTTAGAGTGTAATGTTAGTAATGTTCTCACGAATGGAACTTTTTCCTAGACAATCCAGTTGACGCGTTTTCGGAACTTCGTGGAACATTGCACCAAGCCTTTGTCAGCAACATGGTCTTTGCCGTTGACACTTTCTTCTTCATGAGGTGTGTATAGATTTTAAAACAGGCTTGGTGCCCCTTAAAAAGACTGAAGTTTTACTAATAGTGGAGTAAGTTGAAGTAAAAAAGCCCACTCCAAAATAGCAGAAATTCACCCCAAGAAGAGTAAAATTCCATGAAAAAGAACGACGTTTTACTCTTGATGGAATGCCCGCACGGACCACTCTAAAGAGAGGGATTCTTTCAGGCAGTCGTTGAGCAAAGAATTTTCTCTCTTATTGGAGTGAATTTAACTCTTCCTGGAGTTAGTTTCACTATTCTTGGGAAGAATTAAATCTCTATAATGGAGTGAATTCACGTTTCCAGTCTATCAGAGCGTGCCCCTTAATTGGATGTTGGATGTCAGTGTATTTATCGATTGTTTTCTTTGCTAGGGTTGGGATTGGGTTAGGGATTAGCGCTATCGTTACCCAGTTAGAAAATTTCTTGCAAAACAGTGCGCATCAGCCCTTATTATCACAAACTTCAGCATCAGGTGCGACGAAACGGAACACATATTGAGAGACTGGGTGCATGCAAGTCTATCTTAGCGGGAAACACAACCAGGTGGCGCGGAGCGTGTCAGATTGACTTTGCAAACCCCAGATGGCCTGTACGGGTGCTTCTTGGTAGTTCTAAGCTAATGCACCAACTTCTTGAAATCACATCTTACTAACATGGGAGGGGGATGAATATACCTTTAGTTCCCCACTTTTTCATCGGAGGGGCTGAGCCCCCCTCAAGTCCCCGCCGTCACTGGTTGTGGCCTCGACCTTTGGGTTTTCAGAGTCACACGAGCGAGAATCGCCGATCTTTTGAAAAAAGGATATCAGAATTCACTTAGTGGCCAAGCACAAATTTTCAGCAATCAAAATGTTAATTTCAAAAAGAAAACTAAAAATAACAACTGCTTCAAATCTGCTCACAAGTCCAGGGGAATGCCATTTCCGGCTGTCTGAGGAGTTGCTTTTTCCAGAACATTCTAAACTCGCTCGCCGACTGATGGTGGCGCCCGCTCAGATAGTCTTCCGGGCTCCGGTCAGATAATCTTTCTTCACTATAAGGCGAGGAGGGAGGGAAGACTCACCACCTAAATTTCCGAAAAATCCAAAATCCGGGCAGGATTTTGCAAAAAATTCGGACAGCCTCTTGAGTTTCAGAAAATTCCTAAGCGTGCCCGAAATCTTATGGGAAAGGCCTGACACAACGTAGGAACGTCTCAACTAAAACTTTCATGTAAAAGCAACAAGATGTCCAGATACAAGTAAGAATCCCAAAGAATTTGATTAACCTGTGATAAGAGTCATCATCGAGGTAGTTGGTGGATGGGAAGTAGCAGTCATTCCGACTCTAAAATAAAACAGGGTCGCACTAATAAAAACGAAAAACTCTTTCAATATCGTCTTACTCTCGTTTTTATTTAAATTTTCGATTTGACCTAGTTGATCATTAGCACACTTAGTACGCTAAATCCACGTGTAGCAGGCACGTCATACACAGAGATGGTGCCTTAAACATGAAAACAAAAAATTAATGTACATCCTAATGATCTTTTCAGAGCAATTAGAAATTTCGCCCTCGCCTGAGAGTGAAAGAATCACGGCTGTGCAAAGCTTTATTAATGGAATGCAATATAGTGGTTATCCCCGATTTGAGCGTTTTCAAGTTTATTCCAGAGCAAAGAAAAGGTTTGATAAAATGATTGCAGAAGATAAAAACGAAGTAGATCCCATCTTCAGACCTAAACTTTGGAAACAAGAAGAGCAGGCTATGGAAAAAACTACTAAAATGTATACATGGTATTAAGATCACAAATTAACTTTGAAGCTACGCGTTTTGTTGAAGCCACCCTAACGGCGTGCTGCACAAAATTGTAGAGAGAATTATTAAAGATACAGAGCTTTAAGTCAAAGTTGTAGAAAGGTCTGGCACCCGATGAAAATTTTACTATGTAAGTCCAACCCAGTAGATAGAGAAAGGTGCCTAGATTCCACTTCGTGTAATCTGTGTAAAATTATGACAGGACTTTGTAAGAAAAGACAGGTGGTGTACTGTGTCCAATGTAAAGATTGTTAAGGTGACTTGCCATCATGAACTATAAGCAATCAGTATTCTTTAAATATAAGACAGAATGCCACAATAGGTTGGATTTTAATTATAGAGTTAGTATCCTTCTTTAACACCCATATTGGCGACCCTATACGTAGGCAGGTTTGTGAAGTTGTTTGAATCAGCGAATTCGTCCCAGAATTAAATCAAAAGGAAGAGTGGGCTACTAGCAGACATCTTATGAATAGAACCACTCAACTATAGCGTTCTTCTTCTCCCTAGTCCTCCATTGACTGTACAATGTTTTCGCCGCTCTTAACCAGGCTTCCGTCTACCAGCTTTTTCTCCATCCTATTGTTCAGTGTAGTGTGACTGCACTTTCTGGTGTGTAAAATTGTGAATGGTTTAGTATAGTAGTCTTAATCTGAAGATCGTCGAGGTTAGATCGAAAATTTAATAAACAAAGAGTATGACGATATTGAGAGCGTTTTTCGTTTTTATTAGTGTGATGCTGTTTTATATTGGAGTCGGAATGGTTACTAGTACTACCCATCCACCAACGATTCCGAAATATCGTATCATAGTATCATAGCCAGAGTGACATATCAAAGAGATAAAAAAAAAAAAAAAAAAAAAAAAAAAAACGCGACGCATTTGAGAAGTCTGTCGCTTAAAAGAAACAATTATTTTTCAGCCTTGTTTTGTATTTTTGTGTATCATAATGTCCAAAATGTCCGATATTACTTGCATAGTTTCAAATCTTTTTCCCCCAAAAGGAACACACAATGTTCAAAGTTTCATTTTCACGAAAAATAAAAATAACGACAGAGACTTGTGACACATCCGGGTAACTTGTGAATTAAGTTTTTCCTCAGCCCCACGTTACATTCTTTCACAATCTTTGTCCTCAATGCTCGGGAGAGGTTGAAAAAAATTGCCAAATTAATTTTATAATGACAGAACGGGGGGGGGGGGGTCGGTAAAGTTGCAGTGTCTATTAGTTTGCCATCTATCCTACCTATAGGGCCGAAACTCGGAAAAACGGTAAGGAAAATCGGGTCTATAGGTTGTTTTTCAGTTACATAATGATACCGTGTAAGAAGGTCTTCCCACAAGTCTTCATGAAAATTTATTTAATTCCATCTCGTAACCTGACGGGTTTTTTTTTTCAAAAGGTGTTACTTATAGAAGTAAAATCATTTATAATCGGGAGCTCGGGCAGTCACATAGACAATTTCATCAATCCTATTCATATATTTAATTAGCAAGGAGACGCAGGAGTAAAATATTTTCAACTACATTTGATAGATTTTCCCGAAGAGACACAAGGGACAGTTTAATCCAATGGTAGTTGGTGCATTGTATCTGGTTATTTTTCGGATCAAAATAACAACTGCTTAGATCGTCCCTCTAAGCCTGGAAAAAGCCATCTCCGGTTGTCTGACGGTTCCGATTTTTCAAAATGTACTATACACTACTGTAATATATTTTTCAAAGGAGAATTTCAGTTTCAAATGAGCATTTTTTTGCAAAGGAAAACTCAAAATATCGACTGCTCATATCCCCCTAATAAGCATGGGAAGTGCCTTTTTCGACACTGTCTGCAGGTGCGATTTTTACAAGTTTTCTGTAGGCCTATACGCTCCTCGCCAATCAATGGTGGCTCTCCGCTTTGAAAGTCTTTCTGGCTGAAATTAAGTTTCAAGTGATTTTTTTCGCAAACGAAAACTCAAAATAGAGACTGCTTCCATCCTCCTTATGAACCTCTCAAATGCCAGTATCGACTATCTGAGGGGTACCATGATTCAAAGTTTTCTGTTCACTTCCCGCCAATGGGTGCCATTTCTTTCCGGCAAAAAAAAAAAACTTAAAAGCTCCTGTACGGCAATGTTTTCCTGCAAAGCCGTATCTAGTTGTTTGAGGGATTGCAAGTTTTTCAAATTTTCTACATGGGTATCTGCTCAAACTTTCTAGTGCTCCACTTGGGTGGCCCTTCCTCCATATTCCAAATTAATTGCTTAGGTTCTTCTGACAAGCCCGAGGAATGGCTTCTACGGCTGTCTGAGGGGTAAACAATTTTTCAAAAATTTCAACGCTCCGCCCCAACTGAAGGTGGCGCTCGGCTAAGTCTTTTGAACATATGCTGCACTTTTAAGGTAGAGAATCTTCCCTCCCCTCCTATCGGTGAGATACTCCCGCCCGTTTACCTATGTTCGTGACCTCCTATGGCGATATTCTGAAAATAACCTACCTAATACGTATAAATATATATAAAACATCAGTAACATTTCTACTTTAACACTGAATGACAATTGTAAGTGCCAGTCTCAAAATGTGACATTTGCTTTTAGTAGTCATCTCACCTAAAAAATATTTTCAACATTTCGCATTGTATTCTTATTCGGAAAGTGCCGTTTCCGTCCATCTGGACGGTTTGTAACGTATAAAATTTCTTGTTCGCTCCGCGGCTCCAACTAATGGTGGCGCTCCTCTTAGATATTCCTGCTGGCGTTGAACCCACATACATAACATTTGCACCATAACTGAACATGGACCCTTCTGGCAAATCCAAGGATCCGCGACTGTATATGTCTGAAATTGGAAATAAAATTATTTATTTGTATTATTTTCAGTGGTCTGTTGGTTTGTTTTAATACGTTGGGAAAACTGGATAGAAAGGATGGACATTTAAAGTGACACATGTTTTACATACATCGCTTTATTAGGTAAGATTCTTCGGTAAGATACATCCTCCTTTAGGTAAGATGTTTTATTACGTAAAATATATGAAAAAAGTAGCTGACGAGCAATCTACGTTAAGCTATAATATATTTTCTTGCAACCCCGTTTCCAGACACAGAGAAAAGGAGAGAGCATGAGTTGGTAGAAGCTTTTCAACAGGTTAAAGCTTACCTCAAGTCTATAATTTCAAAAATGATATTACAGTGCATAAAAAACTGAATTCAGATAGTCTAATTCCCATCTTCTTTGACTTCCCTTAGCTAAGATATGAAATGATGTAAGTTTAATCACTCAATGTAAAATGCTACATTGCTCAATTATTTTTTATTTCACTGTTGTACTACTCAAACTTTTGTATTATTTTTTTCAATGCCACTTCACCTTGTATATAAATTTTCAATATTTAATATCTCAGTAACGAAACAAGCTATAGACCTATTTCCAGATAGCTATTACAAAGAATTGTGGGATAGAGTTTTGGATGTACGTCAATTTTTACCACAGTAAAATGACATTGACAAAAATGACAAAACACCAAAGATCCCGCCGACTTCGTTTCGCCACATCCGGCTTTGCTTTTTAGTTTATCGATTCGATCATTTAACGATGTTTTTGAAGTCATGCATGTGGTGTGCCTGGTGTAACAGTAGGCATGTTTCTGTCTTTATCATACTCCGTTGACCCAACGTAGGTTTCCGTTAGGGGCTAGATTAGGTCTACTACGACAAAACACACTTATTGATCGAAAAAACAGTTTCAAAACCAGCAAAATCAATAATGTTGTTCATTAGCCTCCTGTTGATTATGTGTAATGTGGGCCACTAGTACAGCACTGAGACTTACAACGCTAATATAATACACTACGTAACGTACGTTGTGCGTACTCCGGGACGGGTAGATGGGTAAATCGATCAGAATCGATACAGATGAAAATAATTATAAACTGCCGGTGGTAGAAGGAGAGACAACGATGTAGAAGTTCAAAAAAAATATCTTGCAAGTGTAAAAACAAATATCCCAAGATATTATTGCAAAATCGCTTTGCAAAATTATTTTACAAAAGAATACAAAATGCGGTAGGACTGGTATTTCTAAAATTAGCCTCAGACAGACGGGGTGATCATCTCATTTGTATGAATTCTTTATTTTTGAAACACGCGACTACCCCGCTCCTGTGACTGTTTGTGTGTGTGTGTGTGTGTGGAGAAATATAATGAGACAGAAAGTATACGTATCAGGGATTATTAAGGTTGAGGACTTATTAGGATAACAATAATCATTTACCAGAGATTTAAGTTTGTCTGGCAATATTTTGAAGAGAGGAGCTCATTCTTTGTATTTTGTTGACTTCTTGACGTTTCTTCTTCAGATTGTTCCCCGTACTAATTGTTACGTTGTTACTTTTCATGTTTATCACACCACATTTGATATGGGGATCAAGAGCCCTATAATATGCAGACCGTCGAAGATGCATGAAATACTGGTGGACCACTCTATTATTCGTTAATAATTTGTATCCAAGCATGACAGACCTGGTAATCTCTTTTTATATTTTTTTCACTGGAAACCTGTTATGTATAAGTGCAATATTTACTGCATTTGAAGTAACACCAATTTTGTCTAAAATCGTACTCACTGCCTTTCTTTGAATTATGTGAATTAAAAGGCCCAATAGGTCTTTCCCATTAGAGGGAAACTTGTTCCAATGATCTGGTCTCGTGACCTGCTTTAGTACGTGTTTCACCATTCAGTTTTGTAATCACGCATTGTAAAAATTACGGTGGATTTACAGAACAACAAAATAAAAATACTTAAGGATTAGAGAAAAGGTCTAGACGGTTGGTTGGTAAGATGGAGTTTTACCGCCAATTTTCCAACCAATTGGTTCCAGTCGAGCCGGGCACGGCCTTTTTCCAGTTGTTGCTCACTGGCTTGTTCTGGAAACTTATTGCCAGATTTTTTTCTGAATATTGTTTTTGATAAGGCTGATAAGGGATCTGCAGTTGTTGGTAAAGAAAAATATTTAAGGTGGAGGAGTAGCCATCTTGATGATCTCCAGGTTTATGATGGTGTGCGTGAATCCGTACTCAATGATATTGAGTTACAGAGAAGGGATCTAGCTGGGAATTTATATCGTGCAGAAAATCTTACCGAAGGCATGTATAGATTTGCAAATAGGAAGTACACTAGACCTGGCCGTTCTTATCAACTTTCTAAGGTTCATTTGTCGAGGATTCCTGGTAGCTGTGTTGCCTCAGCTTGTGGCTCGGCTACAGAAAGGATTTTCAATTTTTTTATCAATTTCTTCAGCTTTTTATCCCTTCCATCCCTTTGTTTTTAACGACACTCAGGATTTTATTCGGAAAATCCGTTGGATTGGCCCTTTAACCCCCAAGTGCTTTCCTGGTCGGCATTGGTGTTGTAGCTTTTTATCCTAGTGTACCTCACAAAGACGATTTATCGGCTCTCCGTGTGTTTCTTTCTGAATAACATGTTCCACATTCTGTGATATCTGAGGACTGAATCCTTTACGCTGGTTGAGACCTTCTGGATGGCTCATATAAAGTTGCGCCATCTAATAGGTCTTACTCTTGTTTATAATCAAAGTGGAGTAAGGTTAATTCTTTTCTATCTGCTGCTGCTGAGAATCTGCTGTTTGTACTGCACTTATTTTAACTTTTAGATCGTGTTGTGATTACTTTTATCTGTTCTTAGTTTCCTTGTACTTGTAGTTTTTTTTTTGCCTCGACTACAGGTAGGTTTCCGCATTCTCCGTTTACGTCTTTACTTGTCTTTTTGGGTGATTTTCCTCTGTTAAACCCTTTTTACCGGTTTTGGCTAAGAATTTGCTACCGGGTTGTTTTTTGAATGCAGTAAAGTGTTAAAAGGGGGGGGGGTTAGGTCACAACAGGATTTGGTATGTTAGAGGGGTATTTATTATGTGTGGTTCCCAAGATATGAGCACGTAAAGTTTTCACATTTTCAGCAAAAAGTGAACCTGAAGCAAGCACATGTGACATCAAATCCCCACATTAATAGGCAGTCTTTTTTTTTTAAATTTCATACTGGATTTTCTCCCCAACAATCCCATATTACTGAAATGTGATTGCACAAGTGGCATGAGAATTTTACAAACTTTGCATCGCTCACAGGGAGGTTAAACTCCTATTAACTTCAAGGTCAACACAACAGTCTGATAAAACAAAGGGAAGCAAAGCATTCCTTGTCAAGGTGAGGAAGTGATTTAAGCTCTGCTGCCCTCAAACTCACTTTTGAACACAAATCTACTGACTTCATTTCTTCTGATGTAATAATAGTGATATAATGATGTAATAATACGTTATGGTGTAGTAAAATACATATGGGGGTACGTAATATACCTAATTACTTCAATGTTGACCAAATTACGAACGCCTATCCCGGTCAATCAACCTGCTTGATTGCTTTAAGAGAGTTAATCCTGTCACAATAGAGGTGAGACCATTGTCAACACCTTAAAAAGCTTCCAAAATTTCTCATTCTTTGTCATTCTTTGACCTAGTATTGATAAAGAGGTAGTACTCCTCGAAAGCTCTACTTCAAACCATTTGGCTGTTTATTTTAATTTATCTAAATTCTAGCCTCCCGCTATTTGTATCTCCTCAGAGATCTAGCCTTTCAATTCTGTAGCACCGTTGTTTTACAGTTTCTCCGTCATGTTTATATACATAGATATAAATACTTATATATAAATATATATATATTGAAAAGGTTGCAATAAGTTCTTACAACATAGCTTTACAGAACTGTTTCGTAAGGGCCAATAATGTAGGTCCTCACTCATCAGAAGCCTGAAGTAGAATGATGTCAATAACGTTAAATACGTATGTGTTCGCTGCTTTTGAACGTGTCCGTTTTTAAGCACGTGTTCATTCCGTGTTCGTTGTGAACAGGCACGAACTGCGTACAGCGAGCCAAGATGCATTACCTATTAGAATAATTACACAGTAGATGTTTGTTCCTGTGTCTACAAGAGCTTATCAGTTCGTTTCTTTTATTTGGAATGTTAAGGAAACTTTGAGTATAATGAAGAACTTTTCTTCCAGACAGAGATTACAAGTTTTAGATGATGTGGAGTATGCTCGAGCTTTGTTCATGAGTTTCCATTTTACGGAGTGTTCTACATTTGTTTCCTTTAGTTTCCAGATGTATTCACTGAGTGCAGTTGCGTTTCTTTTGTCTTTGTGTTTAAAGCTAGACTTGTGGGCGGTGTATCTTGTTTTGAATGTGTTCTCTGTTAGACCAATGTATGTTTCTTCGTTGTGGTTTTCGTGGCGTGTTACAGTTGCTTGGTACACAATGTTGCTCGTGAGGCAGTTGCCTTCCAATGGGCACTCACTTTGCTTTCTGCAAGTGCAGTTGCTTCGCGTTGCTGGTTGTACTTCCTGTTTCGCCAGTATGTATTTGTTGTGCGCTGATATAATTTGGTCTGTGTTTGCCATGCAGCTGTAACTCAGTTTCACCGTGTTTCTGTTGAGTAAAGTATGTAGTTTGTGCCCAGGTGGGAAGCAGCTGTCCAAGAGGTTAAAGAATTTCTTGCCAATGTTGGTTGTGACACTGTCACTAAACGGGGGGTTGAAAGAGGTTATGTTCCTATTTCGTCTTCGTTTCAGGGCTCCCTTGGAATGACTGGTGCTAGGGGGTTGGGTCTCGTACTTTAGGTTGTACCCATAGCCACTTCTTTGTAATGCTTCTTGGTATACAGGCGATGATGTGTTGAATGTGTTTTCGTCGGAAGAAATGTTGGATAGTCTCCTGTTGATGCTTTCTGGAATGTTCTTTATGATAAGTGGGGGTGGTTGCTCTGTTTGTGCACATAGAGAGGGGTGTTGTTTGGAGTAAGGACCTACATTATTGGCCCTTACGAAACAGTTCTGTAAAGCTATGTTGTAGGAACTTAATGCAACCTTTTCATATTACAGCTCCCTTCACAGGGTTGAGCACTTTACCATTGCCTGGCTGACATCATTAATTATCTTTTACTATTACGGTTAAATATATATATATATATATATATATATACTTGCCTGCATGTACTATATATATGTAAATATATATATATATATATATATATATATATATATATATATATATATATATATATATATATATATATATATATATATATATATATATACTTGCCTGCATGTACTATATATATGTAAATATATATATATATATATATATAAAACTTACGGGTCATTTCTATCGACCAAAACGATACATGGACCGAAAAAGCTAGAAAAGCTAAAGAAAATTTCTGGGAACTCAATCTCAAAACCACATCGCCTTTCGGCTTGAACATCAGGAGCGATTTACCAGCTTGCTGATGATACTAACCAAAAAAATCCGATCAGGCCATTCCGGCCTAACAATTTTTGTAATTACTTTGAAGAGGATTTTCCTAGTGTTGATGGGTTACACCCGAGTAATCCGATCAGACCCTCCCGGTCAATCAACCTGCTCAATTGCCTTAAGAAGGATTATCCTGTCACAATAGAGGTGAGACCATTGTCAACACCTTTAAAAGCTTCCAAAATTTCTCACTCCTTGTCATTCTCTGAACAAGTATTGATAAAGAGGTAGTATTCCTCGAAAGCTCTACTCCAAACCTTTTGGCTGTTTAATTTATCTAAATTCTAGCCTTCCACTATTTGTATCTCCTCGGAGATCCAGCCTTTCAATTCTGTAGCACCGTTGTTTTTCCGTCATGTTTCCGTCATGTTTATATATATATATATATATATATATATATATATATATATATATATATATATATATATATATATATATATATATATATATATATATATATATATATATATATATATATATATACATATACATATACATATAAATTTAATTAAAATAGTTCTAGTTGCAAGCCTTTCGTTCTGTTTTTCTCATATTCCACAGTGCATGACATGGACGTGGTATCTAGCCAACGACATGCAGTTTTTCGTCATTAGCCCGTTATTCATCTATGCACTATAAAGGTGAGTGAAGTTTCCAATAGAAACACCCTTGAATCAGAGTATCAGCCATCATTTAGTAAGGATTTTTTACACCTCCGCTGTGTTATCTTGAAGATGATTAGATGCATATACTTGCCTGCACGTACTAAAGTGACTGGTTTTGAAAGAGCTACAGAGATGGTAGTCTCACATTAACACCCCAATCATTCAATTGAGAAATGTGTAAAGTGTACAGTCAGTCTTCTTTATAGATATGAATTTAGAGGCTTTTACCAAAGCCAATGCACTGTAGAGCATGGGCATTCGCTAAGTAGACATATATATCTGCAATTATGCGTAAACAGCGTAAAGATTAATTTGTCCCAGCCGGAGGTGTTGAATTTTCTTATAAACGAATCCTATCAGCGCTTGTGTTTAGTGACTGTAGGCAGTCATTAGTTTGATCCGTCATTAGTTTGTTCCATCAGCCTTCTACCATCTTGATTTATTGTCGACATGAGTTTTAAACCCTTACATTTAGTGAATTTGAGGGAATGAAGATACTATATCGTTTACAACAATTCAGGTACAGGTAAGCATGAAAATTGAAAGACTAAAGGTATTGAATCCCAGTTATGTCCGACTTAACTCAAACCATCAGTTGACTTTCCGGTTTCGTCTATTGCGGTTCTCATTCCGGCCCTCTGCTTTGGTTCTGCTAAATAGATCATTTTCCATATAGCTATTACAAAGCATTGTGGGAGAGAATTTTAGTGAAACCCACTTCTTGTTACAGTAAAACAGAATTGACAAGGGTAATACGTAACAAATATCTATCCCACAGTTCTTTTGTAATTGCTATTCGGAAATAGGTTTTTATAAGCAATGAACATTTCATCCATGACCAAAATGAAAATATTTAAATTAAAATTTGACAATCGATCAGGTATCAGGTACATAATGTAGTAATGATTCTGCTATATATTGGTTCGAAACCATACCTAACTAGTCCACATGTGAATGCCAATCGATCAGCCATCTCCTTTACAAGGTGTTTTCTCTTTGTTTTATGAATTCCAAAATTCATTCCAGTTTCCAAGTTTTAGCCTGATTAAAAGTAATAACGTATACCTATTTTTCTTATCAGAAACCCATTAATTGGACTCGGATTACTTGTTCTGTTGTTAAGCATGTGTATGGGTGCGACCGGATTCCTAGTTGCCTACGAGGACTTCACTTTACCAATATCTTTATCGCCAGTGTGAGTGAACATATACTTATAAATCAACGCCCTATTTATACCTGTGTTTAAAGAAACGTAGTATTTTGTATGTGAAAGTGTTCATTACAACACGTGTTCTTTGGAGAGTGTATACTGCTGTATAATACGCGCGTGACATTTTGTAAAGCAGTCTTATCATACAAAAGGTATACAACACCCTTTTACCAAAGCAGACACAATTTTAAAGATGTAGAATGTTTTTTTTTTTATGGAAATCCATATTATACTGAAGGGGGAAATCAAGTTTACATTGCAGAAAACAGCAATAAAATATTCAAATGCCGGGTATTTATATGACTCCGTAGATAAAGTAGTGGCGTAGCAACGGGGGTGGGGGCTAGGCCCCAGATTTTTTGCGTTCTTATGGAATAATTGAGAAAAAATAAAATGCTTTAACGGAAATAAACTTTGAAGTACTTTCTTTAAAAAACAGTAAATAGATAAAATGTGTTACAAGTAAGAAAACATGTATGAATGTGTGTAAAACACATTCTGTGCGCACGTATGAAATCAAGTAATAACTTCAAAATGCTTACTTTCACTAAATTAGATACCGTATATAATCTGCACTGTAGTTTATTGCATTTCACTTCGAAGATGAAATGAACGTCTCGGCGACAAACTCAAATGTGACTTTGCTAGTTTGAGATCCCTTCTGCCTTTCGGATGGCTGGTTGATTTACTGAAAACAAGACAACCATACGCTGGCGACCATTCTTACACGACCATTCCTATACTTTATCATACACAAAATATGCTGTAAGGGTAAGGTGCTGCTGAATAATTCTTCTCTTCCATCCTTAACAAGTAGCCCTACGTCGTGCCTCTCTCCTGCCCATGACAAGTGCCACTGTAGAACGATTTTTTTCGATAAGACCTCTTTTTACTAGTTGCCACTGGCGTCCGGTTGGATTTGTAAAATGTCCACGAAGTTCGGATTTTATGTTTCTGTTTCTATGGTAATATGTATGTCACTTTTAAAATGTCCACAAATACTAAAAATGAGTATTTTGAAATTTTCCCCAAAAGGAAAATCCTAAAACGGCCTATAATCAGTGCAAAGCTTTGCCAAACAGCACCATTTTGCATCTAGGAAATCTAACGCAAAGAAAGTTTCTAAGAGGGGGGGGGGGTGGGGAACAAGCAGTTTTGGTTTTCCTATTAAACTGTTAAAGCTGAAATCCATTCAAATATTACCGCACTTGCGATCTACGTCTTCCTGAGGTTTACAACTTTTCCCAAGGTCAAGGGAGGTACCGGTTCCGTTTAGTTTCATTCCCCCGGCCACAGATCAGAAATTACCAGTTTCGGGGTGCCTAAAGAGTGTTCGTATTACCATTTTTCAAAGATTGATTTTTATTCTCATTGTTTGAAAAGTGTCAGACATGAGATTCGCATTTCAAGGCTGGGTACATGCAGCTTTAAACACGTGGGGAGTGTCGTTTCCGGCCATCTGGAGGGTTTGCAAAGCCCAAAATTTTCTTCCTCGCTCCGCGCCAACCGATGGTGGCACTCCTCTTAGATAGTCTTGCCGCGCCTGACTCTCAGAGGTACCAGACCCCCACTTGTTACCTAGGCCCCACTTAATTTCCATCTGGCTTCGCCTCTGAGATAAAGCCGATAAGTGTCAGATGGGGCAAATTAGGTCGTGTACGCGACTGTGCTAAATGATGTGCACGGGGGTTACTATATCTCTGTATGCACGTAGAATATTTCTCAGGACACTCAAAATTAGTTGCAAATCGAAAAAGTAGTTTGGAATTAGTCGGATTGACCTAGTTCTGTTCATGCAGCTGTAGGGAATGAACACAACTTGCATATGGACTCTTCGGGCACTATTTGTTACAGACCATAATACTGCTTTTCTTCTCAAAATTCTTATCTCAATGCCCGTATCAATTAGTAAAAGAGATGCATACCGCTTCACCTTATCTTAATTAACTTTCCGTTGCCAGCCGTCATGCAAATATTTAAAACTTTGCATTTTGCTCTTATCAAGTTACAACAAATATCATATCTGATAATTTGTTTAAACAATTTTGGCACAACGTACATTTCAGGTATCATGTTTAGAAGTTATTCGAAATGTGCCAAAATTAGGCAAAATTATTTAAGCTTTAAAGACACGCAGACGACGCCACAAATTCGTACAGGTTTCAAAGAACCTTCCTAACGGCTCCCTGCTTGGGTCGACCGGTAATTTTACCAACTTGTTTTAATATGTGTACAATGTAAAATAACGCCGGGTACAAGATGTAAGGGTTATCATTACTAGACAATCAACCATCAAATACCACAGTATTATTATGTTTTCATATATCAAAATTAGGTTATTAATGACGTTATTATCTGCAACCTCTTCTTACTCTTTACTGTATGCAGACATTCAGCTACTGATCTGATCTATCGAGGTCCTTTTGTTCGCATATCTCCGTATTTAGTAGGTCTATTTGCCGGCTTTATTCTGTTTAAATGCAAAGCCAATTGGTCCACCTTCCCGAGGGTAAGTTATACCTGTTTGTGGGACAAATTTAATATGCCGAGGAGATACACGTTCTCAAAAAAACCTCATGCAGGAAAGTGCTATTTAGTGGGCAACACATCGTAAAATTTATCATATGCTAGTCTTAATTGACCTACCACATTGTCAGTAGTTCGGGTTATTACCTCGTACTGTTTTTTGTTTTCCAAAACATTTTCTGAAAATGCCTTACTTCATTTTATTACTATCTAAAAACAGTATACAATTATCGCCAACCGCTGGTCATGTGACAGAACTGAAATTGGAGATTTTTTTCCAATGACTGTTCAGCCAAGTGATGGGACACCCAAAAATGGTACCTAACCACATAATTCCACCATTAATTTAGCAATTTTTTACAAGTTTTTCCTTGTTTCAGTATTGTCACATACGTGACCAGTGTTAGTGATTGTTTTACCCATTTGTTTTTGGAGTGTATAATCGATGAAAATTGAATGAAATTTGGGCTATACAATCTAATGAATCAGTGAAAATCGCAAAAGGCAGTTTAAACATAGTCCACCATAACAAAACCGCTTCCCGTTAAAAACCTGACACTTACACCTGACGAAAATGCCTCAAACTGGGCGACCGTTTGACGTCTTAAGACAAAAGGTACTGAATGAATTGTTTGCTAAGGTTAGTTTGCTTTGCAACTTCCCATTTGCTGAACTAGTTAGTTGGGGTTTTACGGCACAGTTTCCAACCTATTGGTTCAAGTCGAGCCGGCCACGGCCGTTTTTTCCAGTTGTGGCTGATTGGCTTGTTTTCTCTACTCCATTGCTTATGCAGAGCATAACGCACAACGGCAGTAGGTTCTACTTTTATGATTTCATGGAACATTTAACACGGATGGTATTGGTGTAAATATAACACCAATCCTGGTTAAATTTTACCCTGAGTGGCATTTTTCATCATATGGCAAATTTTCAGTGATAGTTTTACAAATTCGTAACCAATTATACTGCCTTAAAGTTTGTTTCAATACTAGTTTGACCACATAGTTTATTTTTAGAAAAGGAAAAATCATTTTGTTAAAATGTAAAAAGATATTTGTTCACTGAAGATGAGTTGACCACAAAAAAATTTGTCTTTCGGGTAAATTCTTGAAATCAAGGGCTAGCAAACTGGTCGAGTTTTCACGCGAACAATTTTCTAATAAATGCACAAAACAACAGTTAGGATTCCTTTCATAACTTTGATAAATTAAGAAAGAATGATGTCATCAAGTTGTCATATAAACTCAAATATTTTGGAGCACGAGTTGTATTTACGGGATTCGGTGATTCTCATGGAGAAGTGGATGTGCGCATCTGCATAGCCCTACTGAACGAGTTGGCAAATCCGCTACATAGAAAGATTTGAAGGTGTTACCGGGTGTCAAAGAAGCAACATTTTCGCATTGATGTTAAGGACTTTCTTTCCTGAAACTTTCACTATATGTATGTAGTTGTAACACTAACAATGTCCTTGAATGACCAAGAAGGGATGTAACGACTATCGTCGGAAATTTCCGCAAAGTATTCCAATTTGTAGAAGATGCATGTTATACATGTCACACAAACCTTATACTGGTAATAAAACTCTCACAGACAAAATTCATTGGTATTATGTTCCACGGTAGCAGACAAAAATGATGAACTTTCCTTTAACATGCTAAAAATAGCTTTAAAGTCCATTGAAACATGAAGCAGTTTCTTAACAGCTCAGTAGTAATTGCTCCATGGTAGGATATAAGCAAGTGATGAACAGATGACTTTGGCGGCACAAAGGGGGTTGAAAAGGACTGCCCTTTTATTGCCTTCTTATAAGGTAACTCCCTGTTAATAGTATATTTAAGGAATAAACTGCATTTGTCGGAATATTGTTTGTGAATAAACCGTGTAGACTCCAAATTTGGAAAAATAACGGAGGAGGCGAATTTCTACCTCCCCCGAAAATTTCCTTTTTGTAGTTTACTTTGTAGTAGCTCTTTAGTGGCTTATGCAAATCATTATAACGACCGGTGTGTTTTAGAATAACCTGTCAGTGTTTAACCAATCAGAATGCAGTATTGTAAGTAATCAGTCAATAAAGGTGGTACAAATAGATATTTTTTGTTCCTGTTTGCATTTGCTGAGATCAACGTATACGTAATAACGAAAGCACCGGGGTAGGGATGCAGAAGGTCGACATACCGTTGCCCTTTGAATGGTTTTCCCCTTTTAACTTTTTGTGGTGAGGAAGAGGTTCATACGCAGAACAAAGGGCTCGCACTGCAGGTGACCACATGAGAAGTCGAAGCCACAAGCAATATCGAACCGTTATATTTTGCACCATTTTACATGGGAGTGACGACTTACCACGACTACAGGGTGGAACAGTTGAAACTGGCTATTCCCTTTGACAGCCTGTCCTCCCCAGGTCGAAGTGGGACGGATAAATTAGCCCCTTCAAAACACGGCCGCGGTACGTATGTACGTAAGTAGGTTGAGTTAATCGAGTATTGTTATTAGCGCATGCATTGAATTGCATTGAATGCATGCAGTGCATGCACGCACGCAAGCATTGTGGCCTTTGGCAAGCATACCCGCAGGGAGTCGGTTACATGCAAACAGCCTATTCCTTGGGAGACCGCTTCTGTAATTCGATGCATTCTGCGTTCAGTTTTGTTTACTTTAATTCGAAAATGTAACTCTGTACGAGAATGTAACGTTCAAGTCACGATGTGTGCTCGCTTTAGCATGAACCTGGTCTTCACCGGTAAAACTAGGACTCTCATCAGTTCAAGCAAAATCAGATACTGTCGAGATTTTCAGCCCCAATGGTAAAAAATGCCTGCCATTAAAGGCCTAACGGGACCAAACCGACACCACCTCGGAGATCTCAGGGATGGCGAGGGGGCTGGGTGGGGCTGAATGGGCTTGGGTTTCTCCTGTCGTAGGCATTTAATGCCCCTTACATTGCTTGCATATTGTTGAATAAATTGGGTCGCTTTGGTTAGTAACCCCCACTTAAACAATTTGCTCCCAGACCCCGGAAGCTTCATCATGGTTGGGGTTACATTAAGTAAATTCGCTCTTCACATAGAAATTTAAACCTTTGTCTGCGAAAGTTACCAGGACCATTGTGTCGGTAATCAAATTTGAAGTAACTGGTTCACCAGAAGAAAGTGCATCTCAACTTGGCAGGCTGCAAAAATCCAAACACTTAAATAGAAAAAGTCATCTTTGTTTTAGGTTTGTTATGCGCGGACCAAAACTGTATAAGAAAGCTTCAGAGTACTTTACTCTTCGGTTATCCTTTCTTTCTGCTGTGCTAATTGGGTATAAGTTAGAGATCCGGTATATCACTGTAAACACAAATTATTCAAAATGGTGTCTGAATCAACTAACCCCGTTAGTCACTCATATTTGACTATTTTGTGATGATATGTGACGAATCTGGAAAAAAAATAAACTAAAGAATATGATTCAAATCTTAGTCAAGATGGTTTAATATTTGTTAGAAACTAGTTCAACTAGGTCATATATTAGTCAATATTGTTTACTAAAGTGATAAGTCGGTTCAAGTACTGTTTGACTAATTTGTGATTACGGTGTATAGTCATGCGCCAACCTAGCAGCTAGGCCAGAAAAAGAAAGGAACTTGCTTAAATCAGATGTTGGCTTTAACTAATTTTGATTCTTTTATTTTGACAGGCTATCTTCTACTAGCTAATGTGAACAGACCAATGGGAATGGTTGGCAGTGTTCTTTATGAAATACTGAGTCATTTATCCTGGGGAATATGTGTGTTATGGGTGGTACTTGCGTGCAAATTTGGCGGCTCAGGTTGAGTATTATTTTTCATTGAAGTCATATCACTGATAATAAAAACAATTAAGTGTAAGTTGGAGGAAGAAAACGGGAGGAAATAAACTGATAGGTTTTCCTAGTTTCATTTTATGGCGACAAAATCTTTTGTATGGATTTTTCAAATTCTGAATACCACAAACGTGCAATTGCTTGCGTAAACTAAATATAAAATATCATATTTTTCTGTATGTCCAGTTGCATGTACTTGGTGATCAGACACAAAAGTATGATGAACAACAATGATTAAGTCTGACTGTTATGCGAAAAAATACAATTTGTTTTTACTTTTTATTGGTAGCCCGTAAAACTAAATCGTAAGAAGAAAAAAGGAAAACAGCAATTTTTATATAAAGATGAGCTGTAGTTTCGTGGAATTGCAATAAAATTATGCTGGATTCTAGATGACGTCACAAAATACCCTTGTCTTAACTTTGATTCCGAACTATTGATTGCACCGTCGACAATGCCAACGTGTTTGATACGTGTATCGAATCAATCCGCTATCAAAGTTACGACAAGGGTTATTTGTGACGTTATTCAAAACCCGACATAGATTTTACTGCATTTTCAAGAGAAGAAAGTTCATTTTTAATATTTTTGGGTTTTTAAACATGTGAATCTTATTGAAACCCTTTTAATGGATTGAGAAGGATCAAGCCACAAAAGTATTAATGCAGGGAATATCACATACTTACCGGAACCTTCTCACACCATCTTTCACACTGGTAAAGGCGTATCTTAATGACAATCATTCACAAGTTGATATTATGTCCTTTAGTTTACCTGTACCCTTCCATCCAACTCGAAAGATGCATATGTTGGGGCTTCCATGTAGTTGGAGTTAATTATAAGGAAGTTTAGATCTGATGGCTCAAGCGGTGACTTCAGGAACAAACTGCATACGTTGAAAAGTGTTGATTAATACACCGCATAGATCTTACTCTTCTGAAAGTCTAAAAGTGGAAAATGCTACTTGCTTCATTTTGAGAATTAGCTTAATTGTGTCGTAAATATAACCAATCAATATTTAAAGCGGCAATCAGAGTTTGTTTTTACAAGTTTTCCATTACTTAAATTCTGCATTACGACATTGAGGTTAAAGTAACAAAAAATGACCTGTCATCATGGTCGAACGTTCTAATTGGCTATCTCACCGATGAAACTGTCTAGTCTTGCTTGTGGGTGGAATTTTTTTAATCGAAAAAAAAATCACAATTTTTTTATTCAACAATTATTAACACAGAATAAAAGTTTCTTCTCACTTGAAAGACCTCTTTATTGTCTGTGAACTATTGATTCTGTTATAAAATCGGTAAAAAACAGGAACCAATGAAAAATGAAATGCTGGAACGGAAAGGTCAATATTCCCTGTCAAACGCTGATTGCCTCTTTAACAAATAGGAATGCAGTAAACTCTGGAGATGTTAGAATCTGGCTTGCGGGTTTCGTTTTTCGGACTTTTAGAAGATATTAGACAAAAGATATAGCATTACTGCCCTAGTATGCTTCATTGTTTGAACAAAATCTGACTGATGTTTTGAAAAGAATGTTCGTGTTACATCGTTAATTTTCTTAAAAAATAAGTTGAATACGAAATGAGGTTGCCTCGCTTCCCTTTGTTTTGACTGCACACAGATGTATCAAAAACCGGTAAAACCAATTGAAAATCATCTGAGTCAAATGTTCTTTGTACAGCAGAGCTTTTCACAGTGTTGCTGATCGGGTTGGGAATTTCACGTTTCTTGTAGTTGTTCTAATCATGCTGTAGTCCGTGTCAGGAATCGTCCGTTTTACACGGTTCAGCTAAAAAGGAGTGGTGAAGAGCAAGACCTCCAAGACATTGGGAAAGATGGTAAAAATCTGGGATATACTCATGTCCTTCGGATGGGGATTTTCAATGGCGGTATCGGGAGCAGGATCAGGGTTCGTTTGAACACGCATGCTTCTTTGACCTTGTGGAAAAAAATAACTCAGCGGTGTGCAACTGCACTTACTCTGGTTTAGGGTTCTTGATATGTCAACTGATTTTTTAATCCTCAAAATGCATGTAAAGAACGTGTGCCTTTATCACCGCTGTCACAGCTTTGCGAGGATCTGGCGAGAAAAAAAAAAACAAAAAAAAAAAAAAAAAACACCATTGGACTCTATCCAGCAGAAAATGCCCTTCGAGATCCTATATCCAAATTACTTTGATCCCAGGGTTCAATGTCGGTGTTTCTCATAGTTCCACACGGTTTGGGTTATGTGAAGGGTAATTTGTAATTCCTTTTGAGAATTGTCCAATTTCCATCAACAATGAAAGGGAACCTTTTTAATGCAAAGAGATTTTCCAATGCGTACTATTTGAAACCTTTTGTGATGAGACGGTATACAGCTGTAAGGGGTGTATATAAAACAAAGACCGAAGACCTTTGCCGGGTTTTTCATCTTCGTCTTGTATGTCTTCGTTTTGTACACACCAACACAGTGACGTGCAAAAGGAAGACCCCGTCCGGAAACACCCGATCCTTGCACGAGGTTTGTTAGTGTGATAGCTGAACACGCGTGATACCGCGAATGGACAAAAAATATGGGTAAGTGTGAACATGGAGGTAATACCGTCATGGTATGGATAACAAGAACGACAATATTTGCGGCGAAAAATAAGAGACACGAGATAACATAAACGTGCTATTAAAAGCCGGATTGAGTCGAGAAGCTAAGACTAGCCTCATATCGCAGTATCAATGAATTGTGCATATATTATTTGATGGTTTGGACCTTTCTATATGACACTCTTTTTCGAATGTCCGGGGGGGGGGGGGGTTATTAAAAAAGAAGACCGATGACTTTACCTTATAGTCGGGTTACATTCTACGCACCTTTGTCTTCGTTTTTAACATACTCGCACATGAAGATTAGAAACTAAGACCAGGCGCTTATATAAAGTAGTGACTGACTATGGAGCTTGTAATGAATAAACGAAAAAACGCTCGTTAGTTTCGGTCAATTTTACATCAAATTCCGTTCGGCAAGCAAAGTTTGCGGTCTTCGATTTGTACACACCCTCAACTGTAACGCAGCTGAGATTTTTATTTATTTTTAATATCCACGGGAATCGACGGATATACCAATTTCATTCGAAATATACCGATTCAAACTGACATATACCATTTTAAGTCGACACATACCAATTTTTGGTTTCGATGATAAGAGAAACCAATGCATTCATGATGGCGTGCGTGTGTATGTATTTATGTATGTATGTTTGTATGTATGTATGTATGTATGAATGTATGTATGTATGTATGTATGTATGTATGTATGTATGTATGTATGTATGTATGTATGTATGTATGTATGAAGTGTATGCGTGCGTGTGTATGTGTGTTGTGTAATTGTGACACTTTGCTTGTTAACACAAAAGGTGCGTTCGATTCACCGGCTCGAGCAGCTCGTGTGGCTCGAGCCAGCGTTCGATTTGACAAAACGTCATAAAACGTCACAACTGGAGCCGGCCAAAACGACCAGCCTCTCGAGGTGGTCTACTTGAGCCGCACGACGCATTTTACGTCAGCTGCTGTGAATAGTAGTAGCTGTAGTATAGGGACGTATACTACAGCCAGCGAACAGCACGAAACATGGCTATATACACATATGATAGATTTGCCATCCTGCAAATCTGTCTCTGTTATTATTGAAAAAGGACATGAATCTTTTCTAGAACAATGTGAGTGTGGGGTAAAATCAATTTGCAACAATTCTCCAATGGTTTTACAGCAATCAACAGCTCCCTGTTACAATTAAGGATCATTTAAAGGAAAGAGAAGTCTCGCAAAGTGTGCAGAGTGCAGCCTGAGGCATAACATAACATTGAGCTAAATACCTTAAACCTACTTTAGTGAACTTGCCTAGGCCTACACTATACTAGGCTAGGCTATTAATTCAGTATGACAATGAGGATCCTATGTAGGATCCTGTACCAGATTTTGCTGGTTTGCAAGTATTATATTATTTGTATCAAATATTTGGGCAGGACTAAAACCGAGCCTGCCCAGCCCATGAATAGTGCTGCACATTACGTAGGCCTACATGGCTTCTAGTTCTAACGTTATGCCTAGGCCTACTGTACAACTACAAGCTATGAAGTGGGACATGCATAGTCTAGCCTAGGGTAGGCTTTGTGTTATAAGGTAGGACCCCACGGGGAAAACTCCCGACCCTCAGCTGCTTAATAAATGCAACACTTTATTTTACCAGCATGACCAAAACTTCTATGCAGGACTAGGCTTAGCTACACTAATAACTTGGCTACAACCTGGGGGGCTGCAGACCGAATTTTGATTTTTTTTCAGGAGGGGGGGGGGAGGGAGTGGCCAATCATCAAAGCGGCCCAATATGTTCAACTATGTAATATCAATTTAATGCAGCCCAAAATGTGTATAATAAAAAAAGACAAAGAAACCCCCCCTCCCCGTCTCCACGCATGGTCCCTGATCTATCTATGAGTTTTATGTGCAGAGCTTTAGCCCTCTCACTACACACCGAAAGTTAGAACTGCATTTGAAAAGCAGCAATGTCATGTGACATGCAAATTTTCTCTTAAAGTGTCATATTTAATACAAGTAGCTGCTTCTTAGTTTTACATTGAATATGCAATACTGAAATTTTAAAATATAAAACGTTCAGGTACCCCCCCTCCCCTCCTGCATCAAAAATAATCTTCAAACAGCATTTGTAGCGTAGGTAGTAACGTTACTTCTCTTCCCTTTTTGGGGATTTTCATTTTTTAAATTTTGTTGAATAATTTGGCTTTTGCTTTTAGGTTTTGCAAGTGTTGTCAAAGTCCTAGAGAAACTACTGTCAGGAACTGCTTTTCCAGTGAAATTAAATTTCACTTCATCACCAGATATCTCTGAATCATTATCACCAAGTAGTAAAACAGTTGATGCCCAGGTTGCCCCACAAGTGACTGATGCACAAACTACTGGAGCCACCATCACCTCACCACCACAGAACAAAGATAGTTTCAAGGGGATACACCCAGGTAAGTCAACATGGCATACAGCCAAGGATCATTTTAGCTCCAAGTTGAACAGCTTATTTGTATAAGCTATTTGGGCTGGACTGCAAGAACGAGCTCTCCCAGGCCATGGGCAGTTGTCGTACATTGCATTACATGGCCTCTTCATACTATGAAGTGGAATAGGCATACATTAGGCCATGTAACGTAATGCACAGCACTGCTCAAAGGCTAGAGCTTCTATACCCTAGCTGCAAGATGGGTGGGCTAAATGCAACACTTTGATATCACCAGCATGACCGAAAATTCGGTGAGGATTGAAGACTAATATTGGTAACTTTAGGTAGACAAGGTGTGAGTTCCATGTGCAGAGCCAGAGCCCTCTCACTACACACTGAAAGTTAGAACTGCATTTGAATAACAGCTTGTTTGAGAAATTTAGCAAGATAGATTTATCAACCATACAACTAGCAGCTATAAAGTTAATGTAGGAGAATCAGTGGTCGCAGTATGTAGTATATAGTACAATAACCCATAGTCAGGTGAGAACTTTTCAGCTTAGAAAATAAAGGCATTGATAAAAAGTCACGTTTTGGTTTTTGGACTCAGATTGCATGGGTAGAAGCCATAACTTCTTCAATTTTCACCACCACACAAGACAGGTTGAAGGCCAAGTTCTAGTAATAATTAGCCCAGCATACCTGATACAGGTATACAGGTCAGTGGAAGCGGGGGGGGGGGGGGGGGAGGCGGAATCAAAAATACCTTCTAATAGCTGTTTAGTAATATTACCTTTCCCCTTTTGATGTTTTTCACTTTTTAATTGTTATTTACTGATTTGGCTTTTGCTTTTAGGTTTTGGGAGTGTTGTCAAAGTCCAGGAGAAGCTACCATCAGGAACTGCATTTCCAGGGAAATTGAATTTCACCTCATCACCAGATAACTCTGTGTCCTTAACATCGAGTAGTAACACAATTGGTGCTCCAGTTGCCTTACAAGTGACTGATGCACAAGCTACTGGAGCCACCATCACCTCACTACGATAGAATCAATCTCAGCTTGCTGACTTCATTGCTTGGGATGACTTTAAGTTCAAGGCTATGTTGGCAATTGTTAAAGAAAAGAAAGATCTTTTGAATACCAAAAATAAGAAACCAGCATTGCAAAACATAGCAGATGAATTGTCAGCTAATTTGAAAGTGAACATTACTGGGAGTCAGTGTTATGACAAATTTAGGAAACTGAAACAGTCACTGCGAAAATATGAAGATGAAAAGAATAAAACAGGAAATAGCACTCCTAAGCCATTCAAGTTTACTGATCTTTATGACATTGTTGGGGATGATCCAACCCTTAAACCCTTTTATATTTGTTCTTCAGATGGCAGAAACTCCATTCCAGCTAGTACACCTAGCACAGATGATGAAATACTGGATGAGCTATCAGAACCGCCATGTAAGCGCCGGCAGAAAACAAGGTCAAGTTCATCTATGGTAGTAAGTGAAGTTAGAGAACTATTTCCTGAAAGTCAAAGGGATTTACAAGAAACCTTAATGACAATGCACAATGAAAATAAAGAACTACTCACCAGGCTCATAGATAAACTTTGATTTATTGTTACTACTTCTGTTACATGTTCCCGTTTTGAGCATTACTTTGACATCTTTTATTTTATGTTCACATTTTATGTAATTTTTAAAGTAGTTCTTTTGTTCATGAATAATTTCCAGAAATTTGCATATGATGGTGTTCAACAGGTATTGATTCAAAAGTATTGCCCTCATGATTACCTGTTTAGTACTATACGTTAAATCACGATCTACTGTAAGGGTGGAGAATTTACTTGTAAGTAGCAGCTAAGATTTAAAATTAATCTGTTTTGTCATAGTGCTAGGATGATTACAATTCTTTGATTACAGAACAAACATTTTGAGCTTAAAATGTTCAAAAGCTGAAGTGTTTCTAAGTAACATTCAAACATGTGTTGTTCAACTGTGTTGAAGCTGGAATAAAATTAATCCAGCCTTTTCAACTTCCTTTCGTACACTTGTGTTCTCAGTAGCCTACTGTACTGGAGAACGTTTAGTTTAAAAGTTAGTTTAAAGCTGCCATTATTTCATTTCTGATGTGTTGGCCTGTTATGTTATCGTGGTACGGGTAATGAACAACTTCTCTGTCATTGTCACTTTGATATTCTTCCATTAATTGATCATTATTCATAATGCAAATATTGTGAAGTGTGCATGATGCTAGATAACATTGCAAAGGAATACAATATCATCTGCCCTGAAGAACTGTAGACGTGGAAACCTCTCTTTTAAGTGACCGAAAGCTCTTTCAATAACATTTCTCTGACCACTCAGTTCCCGGTTGAATCTTCTTTGGTCTCCACCCAAATTTCCAACATCTCTAAAAGGGGTCATTAGAAATCTAAGGAGGGGATAAGCAGAGTCGGCAATCAAATAATAGCCAGCTGGTATTCTTTCTTCGTTATTCTCCATTATAGAAAAATTTCTGAACACCCTAGCACTTCCTGGCCATCCGGTTAAGACATGGATGAACCTTAGGTCATAACTACAAATTCCTTGAAGTTGAACAGAATAGCAATGTTTACGATTGAAGTAACTTTCAGGGTGATTTTGTGGGGCAGTTATTCGAATGTGTGTTCCGTCAACCGCTTCAAGTCAAGTGTATTTTCAAGTCTCCCAAGCCTCTGAAATCCTTCAGTTACTTGTGCCCTTTCAGCTGCAGTGATCGGCCATTTGATTACCTGTGGCATTATATCAGTAAAAAGCACAGTATGCAGTCATTCTGGCAAGTGTATGTATGTATGTATGTATGTATGTATGTATGTATGTATGTATGTATGTATGTATGTATGTATGTATGTATGTATGTATGTATGTATGTGTGTGTGTATGTATGTGTGTATGTATGTATGTATGTACGTGTGTTTGTAACACTTTTGCTCATTGACTCCATATCTCAACAAAGCAAACTCTGAAAATTCCCAAACTTGGTACATATATGCCCCTTATTAAGAGGAGGAACCCTATCGTTCTTGGTGGAGGTCAAAAGTCATGTGGGGTCACCAGGAGTCAAAATCTGAAAACCGCTTTCTCATGTTTAAATTCCCCTCCCCAATATTCACAAACCCCCTAAAATTTAAGACTTAGGAAAGGGAAAGTTCCACCTCCTAAATTTTTGAGCTCGTGTTACCCGTGTCATTTGCAATTGATCATCAAAACCTCAAGGCAGTTTTGTGTTCTGATTATAGTACTGATGAAGAACGGTTCAAATTTTACACATGGATTACTAAAGATTTCTTGCCAATTATTGCTTTGTACACATGTTTTTGCATTCAAAGCTGATTCATTCTGACAGTAACAATCATTAAAAAGTTGAAATGTCAAGGACAGTCATGATGATTATTCCTTAGTTCTAGTAGCCTTTCATAATATTGAAACCTGATTGTGCGGAAAGTATCAGCAACTAAATGAGATTGTTTGACAGGCATTCCAAAATATAAGTTGCTTTGCCTTTACAATGGTAAAATGGGTTCAGATGTATGGAACCAACTTCACTCTGCAGGTAACACAGGAAATGATTTATCCAGTATCGCATTGCAATTTGCTACACAAACAGGCCAAGTTGCTACACAAATGAAAAATTGTGCAGCAATTTTTTTGTGTGCATAACCCTTGCATTTGCAGAAACGATGTGTGAAAGACCTCGAAAATCTTCAAAACTGCTACGCAAAATTTTAATGCTAAACTATTCCCTATCACATGATAGAAAGGCCCATAACAGGTAGCCTATCTCTACTTAATCTTATGGAAATCTCTGTTCATTTATTGAGTTCTGCGTACTTTCCCCGGTGACATGCACAGGAATTGTGGGGTGGGGGAAGACTGTTAATCCCTCGACTGAAAAATTAAACTGGCTAGGCCCAAAATAGTGGCTCAATTTGGAACATGCATGTCGGCCAACTGAGGAGGGGAAATAGTACACCTGTTGTCCGGCCAGAATTTGTCAGACTGCTTCCAATTTCCCCTGAGGTTCTTATTTTCCCCAGACTACTTACAGAAGAGGGGCATGGCCCTCCCCCCTCACATTATGCACGCCGCTGACATTTCCCATTCTCACTGGCTGATACGTGGGGCTGTCCCACACTTACCATTCACTAAAATCAGCTCCATGCTGCAAGATAACCAGTAGTGGAGTGGCAGGGGGAAACTTGCTCCCCCCTTACACACACAAAAAAAAAAAAAAAAAAAAAAACGTGCAGGGGAAAGCAAATGGGAAGGGAAAGGAAAGACTGAGAGGAAGAGAAAGAACCAGTACAGAATCAGTTATTTTACTAGAAACCTCTAAAGACTCCCACCCCCCCACCGTGCCCGGACAGTAAGGTTTGTTTACGAAGCTGCTAATCAAACAGCCAAGACATTTTTTCCTGGCATGTAACAGCATCTGGCTTTCCCCCGGGCCAGTGCTTATGTGTACTTACACTGAAAATTACAAAAGATGCCGCAATGTCACTCACTGTCCAGCCTAACACAGGCCTAGGCTTATTTTACACCATCCTCATTAAGTTCTACTTTCCCTTACCGGTGAACCAGAGGAACATGAGAAGTTGTTTGGATAACGTAATTGGCTTTCTTTCGCTAGAAATTCGTAGTTCTGAAGGGAGTTCTGAATGAACCAATTTTGTCAGGAAGATTTCCATTGTTGACCTGTCTAATCTAAAATGGAACTTAACCGCATGGGTCCAAAAGGACCCAAACAACGGTAAAGGGTTAAAATAAGCCTGTGGATTGTGTTTACTGCAAAGCTGATGCCACTGTCTCTGCGTGTGTGCACGTAAACCTTTAGCCGAGTGGTGCAGATATTTTAGCTTAACCCTTTACCGTTGTGCTCCGATCCGGGCATATTTGCGCGCCTCGGGAGTGGGCGGAAAAGTGGACGTAGCCCGCCCCGCATCGGCTTCCGTAGGCCATTGACCCTGTGACCTTAAACTATTGTCCCTCTCGCTGTTGTGGCCAAATTTTCGGGTAGTTACTCGCAGTTTCGAGCTCCGCGTGAAGCAGTAAAGATGTGTGACAGCCGAGCTCTCCGCATGGGTCCAAAAGGACCCAAACAACGGTAAAGGGTTAAAGTCCAGATCATCGTACCTAAGCACCGTACTTTCGGCAAACTGTTGAATTCGATGAACTTTACTCCGTCTAAGTAGGAATGCAGGGGTGAGTAGAATTCGAGATCCCAGTAGTTGTAGTACTGCTAAATTCTTTAGCTCTGTTTTGGTTGAATAAATATTGACGAGAGAAGCGATTAAAATCTTCTGTCTCCCCGTCCGAACATTCATTTTGACCACCGTTACTTCGGGTAACTTGTTAATACAAGCACACAACATGCTATCATATACCACACTGAGCACGATCGGATAGCTCGGACTGCACGAAGTTTAGTAACTAATAGTATGTAGTACGCATGTGCGCCTGTTACGTAAATACGAGCCACTCCAGTTTGCCTTCTGTTTGTTTCATGACTGCGCAAACGCGAAGGATGGCTCAGCTGACGTGAAATCGGCTTGAGTCGTGGCTCTGGTCGGCAAATCGAACGCACCTAATATCTCAAGATATATACACGTACATAAATGCGTCATATTGTAAGGAAGTAGCTTAGTGTTTTTGGTTGAGGTCAAAGGTCATCTGGGGTCACCAGGGGTCAAAGCCTAAAAACCTTGTAAAAACGCGATCTCTCAAGGTAGGAATCTTGGATAGATTTCATATTTGATATATGGACGCGTTATAGTCAGTAGATGGTCCCTTTTGTTTTCAGCGGAGGTAAAATGTTATCTGGGGTCACCAGGGGTCAAAGTCTGAAAATCTCGTTAACACGATATGTCATGGTAGGAAGCTTGGATAGATTTCATATTTGGTATATAGATGCGTTATAGTCAGTAGATGGTCCCTATTGTTTTAGGCGGAGGTCAAAGGTCATCTGGGGTCACCAGGGGTCAAAGTCTGAAAATCTTGTTAACGCTATATCTCAAGGTAGGAAATTTGGGAAAATTTCATATTTGGTATGTGGACGCGTTATAGTCATTAGATGGCCCCTATTGTTTTCAGCGGAGGTCAAAGTTCATTTGGGGTCACCGGGGCAAAGTCTAAAAATCTCGTTAACACGATATCTCAAGGTAGGAAACTTGGATAGATTTTATATTTGGTAAGTGGATGCGTTATAATCAGGAGATGGTCTTTATAGTTTTAAGTGGAGGTCGAAGGTCATCTGGGGTCACCAGAAAACCTTGTCAATGCAATATCTCAAGGTAGGAAACATGGGTAGATTTCATATTTGGTATGTGGATGCGTTATAGTAAGTAGACGGGTCCTTGTTGTTTTTGGTGGAGGGCAAAATTCATCTGCGGTCATCAGGGGTCACAGTCTGAAAATCGCAACAACGCAACAACTCAAAGTTGGAAGTCTGGATAGATTTCGTAATCGATATGTGGATCCATAACGGTCCGGAAATGTTCCTTGTTGTTTTTGGTGCAGGTCAAAGGTCATAGGGGTCGCCAGGGGTCAAAGTCTGAAAACCTTGTTAACCCGATATCTCAACGTAGGAAACTTGGGTATATTTCATATTTGGTAGGTGGTTGCATGGGGGTCAGGAAATGATCCGTATTGTTTTTGGTGGAGATCAAAGGTCATCTGCGGTGACCAGGGGTCAGAGTCTGACAACCTTGTAAACCCGATATCTCAAGGCAAGAAACTTGGATTGATTTCATATTTGGTAAGTAGATGGGTTATGGTCAGGAGATGGTCCTAATTCTTTCCATTGTATGTGATGGAGTTCAAAGGTCATTTGAGTCCCCTGGGGTCAAAGTCTGAAAAATCTTGTTGATGCCATTTTTCAAGAAATGAAACTTGGATCGATTTCATATTTTGTATGTGGATGCATTGTAGTCAGAAGACGGTCCATGTTGTTTTAAGAAGAGGTCAAAGGTCATCTGGGGTCTCCGGAGTCAAATTCTAAAAACTTTTATAAATATGACTTTTCAAGATAGGGCTCCAAGCGGAATTTTTAGGTGGAGAGGGGACGCGAATCGGAGTGTTTCAAGATGTTGTACTTCAAAAATGAGCTTGTATGGGACAGTTCCTTTGGTCAATTCAGTAAAAAATTTCGTGACGAGAATTCCACCTTGAGTTCGTTGTATTTTTATAAAAATAGAGCTTTAACTGAATCCTTGGGGTTTGCTAATTTTTGTTATAATATTTCTACTGTTTATTCTACAGGCTGGATAAACGACATTTTAAGTTGGAATTTTTGGGTGCCGCTCAGTCGTGTGAACTATGCAGCATATCTTCTCCATCCCGTTCTTATCACGATTTTCGGGGGACATCTTGTTCGCACACTCTATTACTCTTTAATATTACAGGTAAGTTTCAAAGCAAAAGAAACTTCCCAAACTAGTTAACTTCAGTCATTAATTGACTCACAAAAGGCAAATAATGACAGACATTTTAACTAAAATATGTTATTGAAAGATAACGCATGGTGGTATGTACTTTCACTTTTGCTAAAAAACAGTTTTTCTGGCTTACTTTTTAAAAAAACTGTCACAGCGATTCAGTGACAGCTTGTCACTCACTTTGCTACTCTATGATATTACGGATAAGTTCAAAAGAAGGGAGTTAATTTTAGTAAATACTTGACCAATAGTAGTCAGGCAAATAACGAGAATAATTGCAAATAACTAACAAAAATGAAAAAAGTGTTTATTCAATTTTTGTTTTAGAGAGGAGCTCTGTATTATTTTCTTTAAAAACCCGTCACATCAATGCACCTTTCACAGTGTGTGCACAGTCTTGGCATAAGGGTCGTATTGTGTCAAACCGCCTATCATCTAATAGTACCTAATGCACAAAGAAAGCTGTTACCGAAATGGTATTTGCGTTAAATTCAAACGGTCTGTCGTTTTTTATCACAAAAAAGTTTTAAAATTAGAACTTTTTCCCAGCAGAAAATTCCCTGTGAGACCATGTGTTCAAATTCTATTCACAAAAGGGTTTCAATGGGTCTCGAATTGTTCTAAAAAGTTTTTTTTTTAAAAGTATGTGGAAAAAGTATTTGCAGACCAGACTTCATGGTTACAGCATCCGATTTGCAGTCGTTACGTCTGGTGGTCTGGATGAGAGTTTCCTCCGGGTCTTACCGAAGACTGTAAAAATGGAACCTTCTGCCATTGAGCTAGGTGCTCAGCAAAAGCAATTAAATATTGTAAACAAGCCAGGGAGCCACAACTGAAAAAGGCCTTCGTACCCATCTACTTTATTTCGATGATTTAAGGCTAGTCATGTGAAACAGCAGGCTAAATATGTACACGAGAACGTTTTTGCCAGCGGGGATGTTGCGAAACTATCAGTTAGTGTTAGTGA
Organism: Holothuria scabra; assembly: GCA_037179385.1. Taxonomy (NCBI): domain Eukaryota; kingdom Metazoa; phylum Echinodermata; class Holothuroidea; order Aspidochirotida; family Holothuriidae; genus Holothuria; species Holothuria scabra. The sequence continues at coordinate 34,708,121 of CM074197.1, forward strand.
CGTTCAAAACTCCAGTAATGGCACTTAATAAACGTGTGGATTTATCTGTGTGAGATAATAACAAATGTAAGCAATTTAACATAACTATTCATGTGATTTCTCTTGACAGATGTTTTACTTCGATTCGGTGGTTTTCTACACATATGTCTTGGCGATGGTAATTTCTTTGGTAGTAGAAATCCCATTGGTTAATCTGGAAAGACGCACACTTTAAGCCGTTGCGTCAAGTTAGTAAACAACCATGATCTTACCTCGGTAAGATGTTTTTAGACGTCAAAGACTTTAACACAAAATGATGTCTTTAAGTAGCAGCTTGGCTGAGGGATTGTAACTATTTGTGGTGAGAGGATTGGGCTTTTGAGGTGTCAAAATGTATTAAGAAAAAGACATTGTTTTTCCTTGTGAAAAGCATGTTTCTTTTCCAAACATGATGTAGTATTTTTCGGTTTTAGTATTGGCAAAAATATCCCATCAATTTCCTTATTTAACATATGAAAAATAACATTTAACAAACAATAACAAAGTGAATACAACAAGGCACAGATTTATGCTCAATTAACGTTCACGTTGAAATTTGCAATAAAAGTAGAAGACCAGTCGGTGAAAAAAGAGTTTATTGATTTCGATTTGTATGACACGTTCTATGATTTATTGATAACAGCCATAACTTCCTTTGATCATTACGGTTGCTATAAAGCTGTACAATCGTATGAATATACATCATAACGTTTTGAATATCAATTGATAATGTGCTTACAGAAATGACGAAATAGTTGATGCTAATGTGTAAAGAAATAAACTGAAAAAGAAGCAAAACAAAAGCAGAAAAGTACTCTTGAAAGAAATGCACATTCATTCTTACGGCACTTTATGCAACAAACTTATTTGTCAAGCTTATTTTCCAGTGTTCAGGACACAGGCCTACTTGACATTACCATTCTACTCAATGGTTGGGTTACAGTTTATCTGGTAAACCTAATTATCTCATCATTTTGTACTTTGTCCATTTCTTATTAAAGTGAAATTGTTACTGCTAACGAAAGTTCAAGACAAAGATTACTTCTATCTAATCCTATTTACGAGACTGGAACGCCATTTCCAGCTGTTTGTGTGTGTGTGCGTGTGAGGTAGGAGGTGGGGCGGGGACGGGGGCCATTATTTTCAAGTTTTTCTGTATATACGATCCACGTCATTTAATGGTGGCATACGCTTAGTCTTTGGGATGACTATCACTTCTCTCGGGCTCTTCAAAAAATAATTTCTAGACTATACGTTCCTGAAAGTTACTGCTAAGAAGAGCTAGCTCCCTGGGAGTCTTAAGAAAAAGCATGACAGTTTTAGGGTTTGGAATTTTAAGGAATAAAGACAGCTGCCCAATAACTTTCAGATGAGTATATGGCTAAGATACACAGTCCAACGTCCAGCTATATGTAATTGCATAGCTTGTGTATGAATAATATCAGGCGCTATTGAAATAACGTGTGTGCATATCTCATAACGCAAAGGGTTCATTTTTGTCTAAACGTTATGACGGTATACCGGTCGATCAAGCATTAGATGAATATATATATATATATTTAAATAATAAGAAAGTAAACACTATTGCATTTCAAGATACAAGCTTGTTTCGTATAGGCATACGTTTGTAGCCTACACTCCTCAGTCTACAAACAAACAAGAACAAAGTGAATACAACAAGGCACAGATTTATGCTCAATTAACGTTCACGTTGAAGTTTGCAATAAAAGTAGAAGACCAGTCGGTGAAATAAGAGACTGAGGAGTGTAGGCTACAAACGTATGCCTATACGAAACAAGCTTGTATCTTGAAATGCAATAGTGTTTACTTTCTTATTATTTTACACTCGCTCCCATCGGTTGAGCACTGTATCCAGTGTTGTTTCGCTATCTTTAACCATATATATATATATAGTCCAAAAAGACGCATCATATCAGGCACTTCAGATAAAGTAAAACAAAAACCCAACACACGAGGATTCAGTTTAATTTTCGGGCAGCACAGTACCCTTGAACACAACTCGTACAACACTAAAACAAAAAGCGAACACTACAAGCCTTAAAACGGAAGAACACACAAGTCTACGTACATACAGACAAGATTACACGCCTTAGTGAATAAGAAGACCTGAAAAGACGGGAACTCTACACTGGAAGAAAACTCGACAACAAACAATAAAAGTTTAATCAAGCGGAGAGGAGAGATCGAAAAAGAAAGCTCAGTTACGTTTTTGTCTGCTGGAACGGTTTTGAGAGTAAAAAGTGTCGTCAATGTTACAGCCATGTGGAACCAAAGTGTTCAATTTCCAAATCCATCGTCTTTCTTTTTCATCTAATAATCTATCTAATTTACGGATATCCAATTTGTCAAACCCTTTCGTTTTCAACACTTCTAAAATCTGAAATTTAAAGTATTCCCCGCCATGAGATTTAAGATGCACATAAAGTGCAGATGTTCCCGATTTAGAGGTTTCCCCGTTAACAAATTTGCGAAAGTCAGAATTATGACCATTCATTCTCAACCTTACGTTGTTGGTTTGGCCCACATACTGTTTCCCACAAACCTCACATTGGATCATATACACGGCCCACTTAGTGTTACAGTTGGTACCTTGATTACGACATGGAAATGTTCTACCATTACTGAAACTAGTTACTTTGTCCGAGGCTATAAAGGAGTGACAAAGCTGACAACGCTTTCCATTACATTGGCTGGTAAGGGTCACATCCGAGTCTTCAGCCGCGTCATGAAGCTTAGCCCGACATAAGAGCCGACCCAGACTATTAGCTTGGGAGAATGAAATTATTGGAGGACTCGTAACTAATTTGCGCATACGTTCAGATGTCTGAAGCAGAGGTAAATACTTCTCGAGAGTCCCCTTTATATCTGGTAGGCCGGGGTGAAACTGTATATATATATATATATATATATATATATATATATATATATATATATATATATATATATATATAAATGTATATATATATATATTTATATATATATATATATATATATATATATATATATATATATATATATATATATATATATATATATAGATGCAATAGAAAAACGAAATAAAAAATGATACTTTCATTTCTAACTAGAATTTATCGATGAAGAATACGTACAACATATTTCGAGCGTGACACCACTGCTCTTCCTCAGTTGAAAACAGACCTAAAATGCATTATTCTCTACGGCTTTTTTAAGAATACCGAGGAAAGGATCAAGCAAGAGGTTAAGTCTATCCTTCGACTCAATACCCATAAAACCGGGCTCAACAGGGACCTCTCTTTCATGAGCAACCAAGCGAAGGTTACTCCTAGCACTGTGTTAGGATTTTACCATTTTGTGTTTTCAACTGAGGAAGAGCAAATATATATATATATATATATATATATATATATATATATATATATATATATATATATATATATATATATATATATATATATATATATATATATATAACGCGGGATCGACCTGTTAGGCGAAATCGGTATACCGACAGTACCACCGGAGAAGAAAAAAAAAGTACATAAGGTTAAAATTCTCCTATTGGTTCAGAGATAAACATGCACATTATTTCAATGGACCGTAAGTCCTTAGTGTCAACGGATAGATATACGTAAATTGGTCAACATCGAAGTAATTGCATAGACATTATGTGGTAAATTGGAATAACGTGAAGTGTTAAGGATTCCCATATAAAACAGTGTGCAAAACGTTCAAGCGAAACGGTTTTTCGCCCAAGGGTCGAGTTCTCCAAACAGTCGCGTCTTCTCATACTTTATTTCGCCTAAATCCCAATTTATAGAAATATATATATATATATATAAATATACATAGATATATATATTTGCCTAAATCCTACCTTAGGTGGACATTAAGTCGTCGAAATCCGCACCTTAGGGGAACATCATACTTTAGGCAGACATTTTAGAGTCCAACTAATGTTTGCATTATGATTTTTCCCCTTGTGCTCATGCTAGTTCAAAAATTTCGATAGCTATGAAATAGTTGTATAGCCCATGGCATTGGGGTACCGTGTGAAAACCGTACACCACCGGAATATTAGTTATATTGTTAAAAATGTCCAGTAAGGGATACACACGTATTCAATATTCAAGTACATATAGCATGTATTTTGTTTATTTAGTTTAATGTTCTACATAGGCAATTTACTTAAAAGACAATTACTATAGGTTATGACCGTTATGCAAGACTGTTGTGGCATTTTAATTATAAATTTCAATGACTCGAATATGCAAACATGTGCAAATATGTGATTTTAATATGTGTCCTTCGAAGGTCTCATTTAACGAATGTCCGCTTAAGGTATGATTTAGTAGTAAATATATATATATATATATATATATATATATATATATATATATATATATATATATATATATATATATATATATATATATATATATATATATATATATATATATATACATATACACACACACACACACAGGATTCGAACCAGCGACCTCCCGCTTACAAGGCGGATGCTCTGACCACTGAGCCATTGAGGCCTATGTGATTGAGCGCGGTCAACTTATTATAAATACTGTTGGGTTAAGTTCTCCATTCTTACGTCAGAGAATCTCATAGGAACGCTTCCCCTGTAATATTAAGTAAGTCGAGTGACGTAGCGACCTTACATGAATAAGTGAACCAGTGCGGTATTGAAAAGTCGCATGAAGACCTTAGGTCATTTTTTCCTCAAACATAGGCATTGCCTTATACTGATATATATATATATATATATATATATATATATATATATATATATATATATATATATATATATATATATATATATATATATATATATATATATATATATATATAAAGAATAAGAAAGTTCAACATACCCAAAAATTAGGATGCGATGGTGTTTCTCTCATAATGTAAAGAAAGCTAGAAAGTCAACTTTTGCAGCTCGGTTTGATAATGTTTAAAAACGTTTCGTTCATTTGACCTGCCTCAGTTGAAACTAACGGCTTCGACAGTAAGCACATAAAATAACTTGTATCATACATAACCGTCTATGGGGCAAAATTTATACGCTTTTTGGAAGCAAGCTAATTTCTTTTATCAAGGCCGTAAGGGTATATTGTGTGTAACTGAGCTGTCCAGTAGATTTCACGGATGAAGAGATTTGTTTTGTTCTCCATGCTATCAGTGATGCGTTCAATGGGAAGAAAGGCAAAATCGGTCAATTGATGGGGAATTTGATCGTAATGGGTAGCTTCAACGCATGTGAGATTTGTGGTTACGGAATCTTACCTTAAATTGGGTAGAGGTTGAACCAGCATATTGAACATCTCGTACAAGTTAACAAATAAGTAACATTCTTAGTAATACAGAAGATGTGCTGCTGAATTGAATAAGTACTCCCAGTGGCATTGCAGAGAAGAGTGCAAGAACTTGAGGGATAGTTTTGACAAGTTGTGTCTCTTGCTATTTGTGCTTTTTGTTTATACTTTCGGATATATATATATATATATATAAAAGAAGAAGAGCGTCCCTGAAGAAAAAGTGCACGCGCAAATCGAACATGGTCGGAAAAAAGGGGAAAAAGAGTAGACAAAAACTAGGTCCGGAAAAAATAATGATTAGGGCTACACAGTTAAAAAAGAGCACGAACGGGTAAGTGTAAAAGGAGTAAAAACTGGCTCAAAAAGGGGTGAATATGACATAAGGTCAATCAATTCGTGTAGAGCGAGAGTACCTAGCCTCATGATCAGTCGGTTTTCAGCACTAAGGCGGTCACGATCGGAGCCTCGTCACATTACAGCTGCCGTAAGAGTAAACTGCTGTATAGAACAAGGTGAAGGGGGATTAAAATGTGCTGCCACCGGATATCCATAAAGATTCTGTTTCGTGGACCTAAGGTGATCGGAGACTCGATCCGCGAGGCGGCGCTTGGTCTCTCCCACATACGACGAGTTACATCTCCAACATGCTAAAATATAAGCTACATTAGAAGAAATGCAGGAGAATCGTTGTTTGACAATAAAGGTATTGCCGTTGGGGCCTGAAATGTTGACGAGGTCGTGTTTGCCAACAACTGGACATGTATTACACCTCGGACGGTTACATGCAAAGGTACCAGCAGTGTCGTCGAAAGAAGTTTGTGGGTGGGAAGCCCGAACTAAATGGTTGGCTAATTTTTTCTCAACTCTTAAAGCAGTAATGGGGTGTTCCAGGAAACATCACCCGTTGGGGGGTCTGGTCGGAGCAACTCTTCATTTTTTGGATAGCGTGTAAAATAGGACGGACCGAAGGGTGATACGAAATAACTAAAGGAATACGTAGATTGGTACCAGATTTGCTCTTTTTCTACAAGGGGGAGGGGGGGAAGTTGACATCTTCTTTCCAAAAAACAGACTGATCATGAGGCTAGGTACTCTCGCTCCACACGGCCTTAAAGTTACACTTAACTTTGGTAATATTCTCCCCTTTTTTGAGCCAGTTTTTACTCCTTTTACACTTACCCGTTCGCGCTCGTTTTTTACTGTGTAGGCCTTATTTTTCGCCGGTCCTAGATTTTGTCTACTTTTTTCCGACCATGTTCGATTTTAACATGCACTTTTCATCCAGGACGCTCTTTTTCTTTTTTGTGATTTGTGTTTTATCCTTCGCATTCATGTTTCCTGACTTTCATCTTCGTACGGTTCTGTTTTTACAGCGATCGCTTCGGATTTGATGTTTGTCGTGTCCAATTGTTACTGTTGGTTGTTCAGTTTGGTTTTTGCCACCTGATGAAGGGTTTATACCCGAAACGTCGTGGAGTTTTCCGCAAACTTTTAAGCGCTTTTTACTACCTCTTTTCGACCTACACATTTCAGCAGTGCTCCGCAGCATTTCGACCTCATAAATTTATATATAGATAGGTTTATATTAGTGTTTGCACGGGTAACCCGGGTACCCGGGTACCCGCCCGCCATCGTATTACCCGGTTCCAAATCTACTACCCGAATATCATCCCATTTACGCCATTGCCCACGGTAATGGACTAAAATATTTTGCCAATTTGGTAAACATTCTCCGAGACTGAGAATGAAGAGAGCCCCTAGAAATTATGTGTAAGTTTGATAGTTGTCTGTACTTCGTTTCTGAAGTTGAAATTTTTATCAGCGTGCGGCCCGATCGCGCTATCGTCACGTAGTGGGTTACTTCTCACACATTACATGTATACCGCTTATAAACTTACTCGCAAGCAAGCTATCTTAACGGTCGATTCAAAATCACATCGTACTGTTTCACTCAGACATAGCAAGACACACTGTATCACCCCCGCCCAGCTCGCAAAGACAGTGCCCGTAACGTTCAGCATGCTAGGTAAACTGAGCCTTGCATGTATATACGATCTTATTTTCAATACGGTATGCCACCTCGAGTATAATCCTCGAATATTTCTTAATGGTTAAAGGTGTCAGTTTTACGCAAATCAACACTTTGCCGCTATCTGCAAAGTAAAATGACATCAATGTAATAACACCGTAAACATTCACAAAAATTTTTTTTTTTAAATAGGCCAGTATGTATTACGTTATTTTGCCCCAAAATGGCGCTCGAGCAGACTATGAAGTTTATGTGTGAAAGTTATGTTACCGTGCCTGGATGTCGACACGAGGCTAGCTACGTAAGCTATAAGCCATTAGCGATAATTCCAACGCACATTGCAAAGTAGTATGAGGGAAGTTCACAAACATGACGTTTGTTTACAATCAGTAATTTTTGAAGTGCAAGAGAATACCATAATACAGGGCTCTGATTAGTTGATATTTTTAAATCAGTGGTTTAAAAGGAGAAGCTTCGAGCTCTTACTATGCTGGCTTTTCGAGTAGGAAAGCGTCCCAAAATTCAATATCAAATTGATATAGGCCTTGGGAAGTATAATTTTCTTATTTGACTGTTTTCTGTTACGTTTTTTTTTTTACTTGTCATTTTGATCTAAAACAAAACGAGACGATTTAACCTTCTAACAAATCAAATGTTTTTGAACTTGGGAACTGTGATCGCTATACCTATCCAATACAGATGTTAATGTTACCATGCATGTCTTATGGAGTATGCCTAACAAAATGCTCATATCTTTTAGTCACCGTATGTAACACCGGGTAACCCGGGTACCCGACGGGTATGGCGATCGGGTACCCGGGTCCTAATTTTTAGTACCCGTGCAAACACTAGTTTATATATATAACGCTAATTCCCACCTTAGGGGGAATTGTTATAACTGCTTGTACATAGGGTGAAAAAATAACAATAAAATACATATTGGAAAGAATTCGCCCAAGCGTTTAAACATATAAACAACGTTGTTTCAACGGAAATCCATCCGTTCGTGTTAACAGCTAGGTGTCCGTAAATTTGACAACTTTGAAGTAAGTGTATCTTCTTTGTAAACTAGGAGGGAGTCCTTATCCGTTTACCTATTCTTATAGAAAGAGTGTATAGAACCGTTAAGGTGAAACTTATATTTCTCCCCAAAATTTTTCCATCTTAGGTCGACTTTCCAAAAAATTTCCCCCTAAGTGCCGAATTAGTGAAATTTATATATAAATATATATATATTTATCATATATCATATATTTTATATACTTACATATTTATTTTTCAATACTTTATATATATATATATATTTGTATAAATATTTATACATATGTATATATAAATATATATATATCTATCTATATCTATCTATCTATCTATCTATCTATCTATCTATCTATCTATCTATCTATCTATCTATCTATCTATGTATCTATCTATCTATCTATCTATCTATCTATCTATCTATCTATCTATCTATCTATCTATCTATCTATCTATCTATCTATCTATCTATCTATCTATCTATCTATCTATCTATCTATCTATCTATCTATCTATATATATATACATATATATATATATATATATATATATATATATATATATATATATATATATATATATATATATATATATATATATATATATATATATATATATATATATATTGAATGAAATGTACTGGAACCAACAAAATTTCTCGCTTAGCAAGTAGGATTCACATAGGATTCACAGACACCACTGAAATATTGCATATTTTGAGTGATAAAAGTTAAGTGACGGTCAAATACACGCTAAAGATGACAAGAAGCGCACCGTGCCTGGTAGCTTCCGGTTATTTATTCAACCTTCGTCAGCCAAGTAAAATAAACCAAGCTAAAAGAAGTTATAAATACCCCTGTGCATCAGAGTTAAAAGGTAAAAGATCAAAGTTAAAGGCACCCCTCAATAGACTACACAAGTCTCTAAAACGATACCAAGAACTAGCGGTCTACTACCAATCTCCGGAGAACAGCCATTGAAGCGTAACAAAAAATAAAAGAGAGGAACAAAAGCAAAACGAATTCAAAAGGGGAAAGTAAAAGATAAAACCCTTTAGAGGAAAAGCGAAAAACTGTACGTACGGCAATAATGAACAAAAACTAGGACCAGTTGCTGACTCTTTTACGAGAATTGAATTCTTTTCTCTTGTTTAGACCATAAGGGTGCAAAGTACATAGTTGTGCCATCCAATAAGCTTCCCGTTTCGTTAAAATGGTGTTTACATTAGAGGTACTGCTAATTTTTTCAATAATAATAAAACGAATATGGTCGAGATTGTGAGACTTAGAGTTAAAGTGTACTGATAACTCACACCTCGATTTGTTATTAACGAGGTCCGATTTGTGGTTTCGAAACCGGACCTTTAAGGGGGTGGCAGTAGATCCAACATATTGTAAGTTACATAGTGAACAGGTGGCTAAATTAATTACATTACAGCTAGTACAAGAAACGCTTTCAGAAATCGAGTACCTATTACCGGTGCAAGAACTTGAAAAATATTTACCCTCCAATAGGAAGTTCAAGCACAGGTCGCAACGCTTCCTTGCACATTAATTACACCCAGTGTTGCCAACGAAGTTTGTGACTGATTTACGCTTCATAGCCTGCAGGTGTTCCTTTAAAGTTTTACATCTCCGAAAGGCGGGAAGAATGGATTTCTCTGGGAATATATCTTTCATCTTCTATATATATATATATATATATATATATATATATATATATATATATATATATATATATATATATATATATACATATATATATACATATATATACATATATATATATATACATATATATATATATATATATATATATATATATATATATATATATATATATATATATATATAAACATGACGGAGAAACTGTAAAACAACGGTGCTACAGAATTGAAAGGCTGGATCTCCGAGGAGATACAAATACCGGAAGGCTAGAATTTAGATAAATTAAACAGCCAAAAGGTTTGAAGTAGAGCTTTCGAGGAATACTACCTCTTTGTCAATACTTGGTCAGAGAATGACAAGGAGTGAGAAATTTTGGAAGCTTATAAAGGTTTTGACAATGGTCTCACCTCTATTGTGACAGGATAATCCTTCTTAAGGCAATTGAGCAGGTTGATTGAGCGGGAGGGTCTGATCGGATTACTCGGGTGTAACCCATCAACAATAGGAAAATCCTCTTCAAAGTAATTAGAGAAATTGTTAGGCCGGAATGGCCTGATCGGATTATTTTGGTTGTTATCAGCAAGCTGGTAAATCGCTCCTGATGTTCAAGCCGAAAGGCGATGTGGTTTTGAGATTGAGTTCCCAGAAATTTTCTTTAGCTTTTCTTGCTTTGTCGGTCCATGTATCGTTTTGGTCGATAGCAATGACCCGTAAGTTTTTGATAGAATGATGAGGCAAATTGAAATGGTTTGCAACAGGTTGTTCAACCTTTTTGGTTTTAATTGCTGACCTGTGCTGTGTCATTCTCATTCGAAGAGTATTTTTAGATTCTCCGACATACTGCACACCACATAAATTGCAGTATATGAGATAAATGACATTTTTTGGAAAGACAATTTCTTGTCTAATTTGGAAGGTGTGTGCATTTTGATTGCTCTGGAAGACTTTTGTGGAATCAACCAATATATATATATATATATATATATATATATAAATATATATATGTATATATATATATATATATATATATGTATATATATATATATATATATATATATATAGCTAAATTCGGGCTATCGTGGACATTGCGCATGTAAAATTGAGTCAAATCGTGGACTTTGACAATAGGTGGACATTTTCGTGTCCACGTATTGTTCAGGCCTCTCGGAAGAGTATTTTCTGAAGAGTGCGTGACTCCAAGGTATGACTTCTAATAATAAAGAGCGCCATCTATTTTGTGTCAACAAATGAACCCGATTCAATCACTCCCGCAGAGGCGGGAATCAAAGGGAGCTGTATGGTAACATGTCTCCTAAAAGATCTGAAATTTCTTCAACTCCTGTCAAGTCGACAGAGAAAAAACACAGAATGAGTGAGGGAGCAAGCAGTCTGATCTCTAGATTTCATGAAGTGTCAGAGGTAGAAACAGAAGAAAAGCAAACGGAAAGCATGAAGCACTTGATCGAAGATGCAGTATCGCTAGCCTTCTCTCACTACACTCAGAGCTTAGGCCTCTATAACCCAGAACACAGTGCAAGTGAGGCTAGGCCTGCTCAAGTGACGCAACTGATTGCAGCCGTTCTGAAAGAGATAGAGCCGATTATCATGAAAGTAGTTGCTACAGCGATAGCTTCAACCACACAGACAGAAGTGGAAAATTTTAAACAACAACTGGCAGAGATCAAACCAATTAAAAGTGACGTGGACACACTTAAGTCCAAGATAGCCGAGCAAAAGTCTGTCTCAGAAAAAATGGAGCAGTATTCACGTAAGAAAAACATTAAAATCTATGGCCTAGTTGAAGCTGAAAATAAAAACCTCGAAGAAGAAATTATTTCTAAATCTAAAGCTGCCGGAGTGGAAATTTCTTCAGAGAACATAAGTGTTTGTCATCGCCTTCCGGGGAATGGCCGCGGTCCCCGCCCTGTTATAGTAAAGTTTGTTTGACGAAAAACCAAGGCAAACATCGTGAGAGGTAAAAAGAATTTAAGAGCAAACCGAAAAATCAAAATGTGTACATTAACGATGACTTAACGAATTCGAGAAGAAAATCGTGAGAGAATTGAGAAATGACAAGGATGTTTCAAAACTATGGACCATCGACGGCAAAATATTTTGTGTTGCTGATGTTGGAGGGAAAGAATCTAAACTGTCATTAGATTCGGCAGAGGATATTTCAAAACTGCACTGGAACATTAAAAAGGTAGAGGAGCTACAGCCCTACAACTCCTTATAGGATTTTGGGGTTACAACCATGGATTCTCCAGCAACTGTTATTAAGTTTTCTACTGATAATACATGTAGTGATCATACGTATTGTAGGCGAACGCCTTCGAGGCACATTCGGATTCTTAGCTTGAACGTTTGTGGGGTGGGAAGTAAAACAGATTATAACATATTGCCTGATTATGTAACGAAATTTGACATAATTTGACTTCTCGAAACCAAAACTGATGAAATCGACCCCACCTTCTTCCCGGGCTTTTTCATTGTTCATGCTTTTAAACCCACCGAGAAATTTCGACACGGTGGTATTCATGGGATTGCGTTGCTTTTTAAATCCTCTTTGTCTGGGAGCTGTCAGGTTCTCTCTAATACGTCGTCAGATACAACATTGTGAGTATCCATAGACCGTGGCGTGCTTGGTTACCAATTGATTGTGGGCGGTACTTACATGCCACATGAGATTTCCAAGTACTACGATCCTGACATGTTTGATGACTTCGCTAACGTTTGCGTTTCTCACAAATCCATGTAAAATGACGCCTTTATCTGTCTAGTAGGATATTTCAACGAAAGAACAGGAACAATTAGTGATTTTCTTGACTCTGAAGAAACTTCTTTCGACGGATTTGATTTTGTCCCTCTGTGCAATAAAGTAAACTCTAGGGATGAACTTGACTTACTGGTCATTTGTACGCTTCGCTATAACCAAAATGAATGTATTAATAATAATGGCCGTAAACTCATTGAATTGTGTAGAAATCTAGACTTACATATTGTCAATGGTAGGATTGGGGAAGACAAAGGGATTGGAGCTCGTACTTGAGATGCAAAGAGTGTAATTGATTATGCCGCAGCTTCTGCAGATCTTTTTCCTCACTTGGCCAATTTTGTTGTGGATCCTTTTGATCGTTTCCTTTCTGATAAGCATGCTCCTATTATTCTTGATATTCAGGGATCTGTGAGACCCGAGGTCGATGGCCTTACTATTAATAAGGGTGATACTATGGCAACTGCTAATGATGAGGGAGGAGGGAAAAAAGTTTAAGATTGGAATGAGATCAAGAGCATGGATTTTCTAGCAGCCTTGAATATAAACGACATGGAAAGGATATCCCTTGCCATTGACTCAATCGATGCATCACATGGCAGAATTGACATGATCTCGGATATGTTTCATAACGTATTCTTTGATGCTGCAAAGAAAGCTTAAATGACCAAACGTAAAAAGCCGTGCAATTTTGAAACCAGAATTAATAAGTCTTGGTTTACGTTTAAGATTAAGGAAATGAAATCGAGGTATGTTAAGGCAAAACATCCTCACAAAATTAAAAATAATGCCTTATCTGAAAACAATCTCAAAAAATTGTCAAGGGAATACAAAAGGGTAATGAAAATTGCTAAGCGTGATTATTTTAACAAAGTGCACTAGGAAATTCGTTTAAAATTTCTGACCCTAGGTACTTTTGGAAGGTGATTGACTGGGCTAGCCCGAAAAGGAAAAAAAGTGCAAGCAATAAGCATAGAGAATTTTAAAAATTACTATGAAAATCTTTGTAGTTGCAGTCTCCTGGTTGCTATGCAATTAACTGGGACGCTTTCCAAGTTTCTATTTGAAATGTGACCCTGAGAATGCTGCCGTTGCAGTGTTCCACGGTTTGCGCGGGTGAATTTTTAAACGCCCATATCTCAGCAACCACACATGCTATGCTGCTTATCTTTTCACAAAATACTTATTATATCCCATTTTACATTGTATGCAAATTTCGAGCTGATCCACGCTCGTTTGATTGAGATATTAATGATTATGTTATTGGCCGCTCTTTGAAAGTACCTCATTTCGTAGGTGTCAAACTCTCTTCTACGTAACCTGTCACTCTTGAAACTTTATCTTGTCAATCAGAAAGCTTGTCTCCATATATGGTGAGAGTCGCTCCTTCTGTAATTTACTTTCCATATATTTACATATCAAAAAACATCCCCCCGTTTTCCTGCTTTTGATAATCAAACTCCGCCAAAATCTGCTTCGTCGTATGCTATTAACATGTACGTCACAGAATTGTCATAGTAACATATATCAACAATTGAGTCAACAAAGCACCGAGTGTTTGTTAAATTGCATTGCGGGTAGCGCATACTGTGTGTGTATCCAATACATAGTAGCCTATATAGCATTAGCAACAGGCTAGTGTTATCATTTCGATTGGTAACCAATTTGGTCATTTTTTAGCCTCAAAAACATCGTATGAACAAAGGTATGATACTTGTTAGTTTTGATTTCAGTTACGTCGTCCAGCCCCCCCCCCCCCCCAAATACAACTTTGCTTCGGTAATGCAACTCGACGGGCCCCGGCCTAAGTTAGGCCTAACGTTAGTCCTAACGTAAAGTACCATAAAGGCTACATCGTATAACCGGGACTTAGCCTAACTGAACTTACTACTTAGCCAAATTTTTAAAACGAAGACCATTGAGACTTCAGTCTCCTTAGCGGCCAGAACATCCCATCCTTTTATCATTAGGCCTAGCTTTTATTTTCGCTGTATTTCTAATCGTTAGGCCTTACGTTAGCCTACTGTATGCTACAAGTTGTCATAGCGTTATATAAAGTTAGACCATAGGCCTAGTAATAGCCTAGGCTATACACGAATCCGGACAGCAAGTGATGGTCTAATTTCAGTCGGCCATAACTGGGTCCGTCACGTTTAATTCTTCCAATTTCCTTGCTTACCTGTATCATGAATGGTTGTACACTAATTTGTATCTTAAATTCTCCAATTTTACTAAATAGGCCTATGAGGGTTTGAAATTCATGTAAACAATAAATAAAAACGATTTTAGGCTGATGGACCCCACTGATGGCGGCCTACAATCACTAAAAACAAATGCTTTTTGGGTTCGTCTATTTACTTACTAGACACATTGTAATACACCAACGCAGTACTTCGCACAAAACTTTTCATGATTTCTCACTTTATACTACATTTTATTCCTTCAAATCTCTTGAGAACATTCCTTCATCTTTCTCTGATGAAACAAAACAAATGTTGAGTTGTCTCAAACAAAAAACCTCACATCAAATGCAAAAAATCTTCTCCGATTCGGTGTTAACTCAAAACTAGATCACTCGTCTCCAAGTAGCATAATTTGCAATCATGTGGCCTATCCTGTGAAACGTTAGACCAAAGCTTTACTACTGAAACTAATAGACCCTGGCTAGGCGGAGGCCTAACTTTACAGGCAAGGCCTATGTTAGGCCTACAGGGAACACAAAAACAAGATGGTGTTACTACGGCTAAACCTCAGTTGAAAGTAAATGCTGTGCTTGGCTGAAGTTATGACTAACGTTAGGCCTATATATGAGTGATTTTAAGATGAGTTGCTTCCGCAGCCCTGTAATATGCAGTGTGAACTGAAGGGCTTCAATTTTAAGGCAACTTAGGCTAGGTAAAACGTTGCAAATGTCATCTTTTTTAAGTTTAGTGTAAGTGCAGTGTAACTAATTAAAGTAGGAAACCAAAAGAGTCCTGTTTAAAATTTTCTAATTTTTATGGGATTGAAAAGGAGGGGGAGGGGGGTTGCTGGCCTCCTGGAAGGAGTGCGATGAGACCAATCTCCCTCAACCCCCCTTCCATCATACCACCTTGCATATGGCAAGGTGGTATGCCTAGACTGAATAATTATATTTGGTGTGTTCCATCATTATAAATAGCACATACTGTACTTTGAACTTTGACTCAATTACCAGGAATGTTTGAAATTTAAATGAATGGTTTTGTATTCTTGGCTTTTGTTTAGTTTATTCATCCCACCGCTGTAAAAATTGCTTGCAGTTTTTATTCTGTATAGAATTTCCATACCAGGTAACATTAGGAAATTTAAAGGTAAGGAGCAGTCCCCCCAAAATTTATTTGAAGGGAAAACTAAAAAGCACAATCTTTGTCTTGTTTCTCTTCAAAGTATCTTTCATTACATTTTATGACTCTACTATTGCATATTCAAGGTAAACCAAGCAGTTACTTCTGTTAAATTTCACATTTGAAGAGAAAAAATGTTGTCACATGACTCCCAGCAGCCAATCATGAAACTGGACAGTCTACTACACTTCTTCAATCTGGGAGGACTGCTCTTGCCCTTAAAGGAGAATTCTCAAATTTTGTTGTTAGAAAATGTGAAAATACGTTAACATAATCAAAGTTTAGTTTTCAGTAATGTTGCAACCATGTTACCTATATCGTAGGTGATGTAAAAATCATCACCTTTAGTGCCCATTCATTCCGTTACGATAAACAGTGAAATGCAAAATTAAAAGAAGTGTTTCCCCCCCCCCCCTCATTTTTTATAAGGTAAAATTGTTGTGTGCGTAAATACTTCCAGTGCATTGTTCCTTGTTCTATGGTTGCCGGTACTTATTCTGATACCAGCATATATATCAGCCTTCATCATCAGTTTTGTACAAGTGTAGTGTATGATGTGGCATTATTTTTTTTCTTTCTTACAGCTCTTTTGCATGATGACGTCACATTTTTAGAAGTCAGGTAGCATGTAACCAACAGTTTGAAACATTGTCTCACTCACCAGCAGGGCCTGCATTGAGAAAAAGTGACTTAATTTGTAGCTTTTACCATCAACGTTGGTCTGAGCTTTCATTTTCACAGGTCATTTGCCTATCAGTCCACTGCAGTCCAAACTTACCACTTTTATTGTGGCATATTTTAATTAATTTATCCAAAAGTGGGCCACAGTTATGTTGAGTGGCAGGTCTTGATAGAGGTGAGAACAAAGTAGGTCAAAGAAATGTTACCAATAGGTTTTAAACTTTGAGGGAACTTTGTCCAGAAAAAGGATCTGATATATCAGTGACTCAGATGCTGCTCAAAGGCTACTGACTTGAGTGAACACCCGAAGCAAAGTACCCAACAGTCCCAGTCTGCTAAATGCCCTGGCTTAAAGAAATGTCACAGTACAGCCAAACATGTAAGCTTGTTTCACACCAATGTACAGTTGTGTCAGGCTGTGGGAAATTAATCAGACTTGTATGACACCTTATAATTGTGGGCAGTACCTTCCCATGCCTCCGTGAGGCATTTACATTCCAGAAAGTCAAACAAATTTCCAGAGTTTTATTATGAAAATTATGCTACTTCTACATGTTCTTGTATAGAAATTAGGATAGATGTAGTTTTACATCCCTTTCTGTCTCCATGGAACAATTGTCTGGGGTTTGAATATTCCAGGGGTTGATCTGTCTGCTGAAGTGATTATTTTAATCAGGCCCCATGATACTTGCAGAACCTCAGAAGACATAGGAATGAACCAAAGGACATTTTACTTTTAACTGGCACCTGGGTTATAACCCCCTTATCTAATGGGACAATTTTGATTTGGTTCTTGAGTGATGCCACATTTGTTCTAACTTAAAAAAGCTTTGCCTGCTTGTATACCATGGTTGTCAAACCTTTTGCATCAATTGACCACATGACATGGTTATGATGGATGAGGGGCTATAGCTATACTTGTTAATGTTGGGCCATGAGGGTGCACAGATGGAATTTCACAGTTGGGGCATTCTCATGAAAACACAGAAATGAACTTTGATAAAATTATTTAAATGTGGTCTACACACTTTCGTAGAAGATTCCAATAGTTGATGACATGCCATAGTAGTAGCCCGAAGTGGTCACCGATGAATCTGCTTACTGAAAATTTTTGCACTATATACCATTTTGACTGGCTGGACTGAAAAGCAAAAAGGGGGGTATTGCTGCTCAACTGCAAATCCAAATTGATGCTGTCATAGACTCAAGTAATAAGTGTGTTCAGGTGGCAAAAACTTGCTTTAGAACCACCTGTAAAGTGCAATTCGAGGGGTTTTAAAGACATTTGTTTACCTAAGTTCAAAAATTGCAGCAAAAATGACCTCTCTTTTGGAAAGAAATCAAGATATTGACAATTTTCTTACTTGTATCGAAAGGGAGATTTTACCCACCTTCTTCTTGAAAGGGGAGAAGAAGGAGATGAGGAGTTATTTGTTCCATGTTTATGCCATTAAATCTGTAGCTACTGTACTGCCAGGTACTCCTGTACTTGGAAAAAGAATGGGAAGGCACTTTAGAGTGGCAGAAGATAAATTCGATGAGCTAGTGCTGAAAAGTTTGCTTTTGGATTTGGACAGTCATCTGTTTTTCTTGTGTTCTTCAGGTTGATGTGACTGCATTTCCAATTAAATGCTAAAACTTGTGCAGTTACAGTCTAGAATCCTTTAGAGGTGTTTCTACTCTGTCCTGGAGTTGCGTACTTAGCCCTTTATACTGTAGCTTTCAAACTATTGTAAGCACAAGGAATATTTAGTTAACATAAAGGTCATGCAGGTATCTAATTGTTGAAGAAGCTAGCAGGCTTTAAGCTTTTACATCATGGAAGTATGGTTTAACATAATGTAATTAACTTCAATTTTCATTGCAGTAAATTAAGATACTTCTAAATGAGTGAGCCAGCATGGATTTAGTGAAATAGTGAAAGGGGGGGGGCTGCTAAAACTGGATGAAGAGTATTCCCTTAAAATACCTCCATCAATACCAGCCGTATACAAAATTATGCACAAATTGGTAGGGGTGTGAGGCCCATAACTATTGGGGGGAGGCAAGGAGGAACTAAAACCTTCTGGAACACCTACAAGCATCCACGCTAGTGACTCATGCTTTCTTATGTGGTTGCAAGACAATAGGAAAACTGATATGACTGGAAGAATGAAAATTTGAGTTATTTTTGCACTTTCTGTTATACACCTTTCTAATGTATAAATGATGAGGGTTTGGCCATTAGTTAGTTAAAGTGGACAATGGGTCAGGGGAGCTGGAGAGAGTTGCATTTATAAATGGGCAGTATGTCATTTCAAAAGTCGATGAGAAAAATTTGGTGGGTGGGACACCTTACCTTCATTGTGAAAAACTGTAATTGCAACTGCAAGGTCTAATCCGCTCACCCCGAACTACAATTTGTGTCATTAGTTCATGGAAGTTCTTCGTTGGCACAACTCTTTGATTAGTAGCAAGTTCAAAATATGCAGAGTACTGCAGTATTGTCACTATAGTATTACGAATACTTAGTGAGAATGTTTTGACTGCACATTGTACACTCATCCTGAAGCAACTAACTGAGATTGTGTCTGGGTAAGGATGAATTTTAGACCGTTTTAGGAAGGACTTAAGCAAGTAGGGTGAGAGAATTGGAACTGTTTGAGTGAGATGATTAGGCCTTTTAAGCTTGTATGTTGTGGAAGTAAACCTGTTCCATTTTTTATGGTTAGCTGTATATTTTCTGAACACAATCAGTTGATAGTTTTGACACCTTCTAGAGCACATATTATCTCTTACTTAAAAATGTTCCATCTTTGTATATTACCTCATGCCTGTTTTTCAGCCATTTTCAAATTATATAGAGGAACATGCAAAATGTTTTGTGTTTTTGTTTGTATGAACTGTATATGGCAATTGCTTTGTGTTCAGATCTTTCCAGCTTACAAGGTCTACATATTTCAATACCCTAATGTTTAGGGCAAGGAGTTATGGGAAGGGATTGTGGTAAGTGGACCATTGCAGTAAGTGATTGGCTCTTGATCCCATCGAAAAAGGAATGCAGATCCATCCATCCACCATGGGAAATTTATCAGTTTGTCTGAGGTA
The DNA here is from genome assembly GCA_037179385.1 of Holothuria scabra. Taxonomy (NCBI): domain Eukaryota; kingdom Metazoa; phylum Echinodermata; class Holothuroidea; order Aspidochirotida; family Holothuriidae; genus Holothuria; species Holothuria scabra. The sequence continues at coordinate 34,728,115 of CM074197.1, forward strand.
TCTGGATACTAGGCTGATGAAACAAAGATACTGGAAAACAAATGGGTGAAACTGCCTTTTAGACAGAGTGTATACAAACTTGGTCAAATAATGCAACTTTTACCTGCAGAGTCTTGAAGTAGTTTCAGCTTTATATTCCCTGTCTCATTGGTCCCAATATCTCTCTGGTCCCCCTTCTCATTAGTCCATCTCAATGGTCCCTTGTCTCATTAGTCACGAAAATCATTTTGGGATTAGGATCAGGGGGTAAGGTTTGTGGGTTATTGTTATGAGTTAGGGTTGTACAGTTTGGAAATATTTTGGTTTAGCATAAGAGAACACAATCTCCAAGACACCTGGACGACAAATGAGATGTGGAATAAGTGATATGGGGGACTAAAAGACATACCCTGTGGAAATGCCAAGCCCATAGGCATGTCACAGTTACTTCTGTGATTAGGTACGGTATTTCAGCTATTGGAGCATCCATCCTTGATTAACCAGATGTCTTGATCTGCTTATCATCATGCACACCTTGTTATGGTCGACTGCATATTGTCAGTTAAAAAAATTGTCTTTCTGCACGTTAATGGTGAGTCCATTATAGGCCCTGGCAACCAACACTTCTGATGGACGATTGACTGACAGGTGGGTTTGTTTTATTTTTTGTTTTGAACTTGAAGAGCTGATGTGTTATGGAAGGTGAAAGAGGGATAAAACAAAACTCTTGAAATAAGTTACTTCTGTGTCATAAGTGGTATAATGTACCCATGGATGAGTAGCTTTCATTTGCCAGATAAGATCAAAAGCTTCATCAGAAGGGAGAACTGAATATATACAACAATAGTGGAAGACTGTTTATATTGGCAAAAAATTCATAAGCTGTAATTTGTACAAAGGAAGCTTTGAATATTTGGGTTTGTAATGATGAAAAGTGCAAAATTTGCAGAAAGAATGATCTCAGCTGTCCAAATTTACAACAAAATCAGGCAGCCTAAACTGTCCGGTGACACAGTGTTATCTTTACAAGTATATGCTATCGGGGGGGGGGGGGGCTGGCTTTCTGATCCCATGGTTCAATGTTCCTGAATCTTAGCCTGAAGCATCTGTACTTCTGAGAACATCCAGCCCCAGCAATAACGAACTTTTTACCCATTGTTAAATTATGGAGATATAACAAAAGGGGAACATCAAACCATTGACCCCCGGAAACATCTGGTAGACCTCAGGGAGTGGGATGTATACTGGTATGCAGGCTATACCTCATATGTTACATGTAGCCATCAGTTCAACTTGAAATATCACATTCTGCAGGTTTGTTCAATCCCAGTGGCAGAGCTACCAGGCATGTGCACGTGTGGCAAGAGGGGACATTTGCTTCCCCAGATTTTGGCCCGTCCCCAAACCCAACTCGGGAGGTCAGTTTCGAGATGGGATAACCGACGAAAATAATCCACACCGACACTGAACTACTGAGCTGGGTTGGGGGAAAGCAAGGCAGAAATCCGGGGCAGCAAATGTGATGAAAAGCTTTGCTGATATGAACTAAAAAACCGGTTTTTGAATGGTGTCAAAAGTTTTTTGAAATCGGACGTCGTGAAGGGGTTAATGAAGAAGTCTAAAGTAAAATATTAACATTTTGTGGGTTCCGAGAGTTATTGGACCATATTATATTGTCGGTCTCGCGGAGCTTCGGTCTGGCGGGAACCACCCCCCCCAAAGTAAATATATATATACCGAGGCCTACAGAGACTTTTTACCCCGAGGTATGCTAAAGCCTCGTGACTTCTCCCCATGCATATCAACTCTCAGGTACGAGCGCATCAGTGGGCTCGGTTTTGTGCAGAACAAAAAAATAAAAAAAAAATCCCCAGAGCATTATCCTTTGCACCTACTAGTTTGCCCCTCTCGCGAGTTTTGATATTCTGGCGCCGAGAGCGCTCATTATTCGAAGCTCCTCAGTGTACTTTTAGCACAGATTGCGAGCTTGGAAATTCAGTTTTCAGACACCCCTCCCGCTCCTCAGAAGTGTAGAATGCGGTTAAATAGGCGGACAATAAAAAAGGTCCACGTGACTAAAATGGTCTGCCGGATGTTGGGCCCTTCATGACTCCATCTGAATGGATTATAAATGTATTCCACTATTCCTGCGCCCTTTCCCTTCCCAATAGCATCGGCCTCTTTTCTCCTCCGATTGTATGCCTACTCTCCGTCTCTCTTCAGATGAACGACCGCTCATCGAGAAGAGACCTGCACTTTGCCCTTATACGTATCTATGAATCCAACTTACACATACCTTATTTTGGAAACAATATTTAACAGTTTCAAAAAACTAGTTTCTGCATTTACGTTAAAATTCTATGCGAAATCTCCCCTTAGATAGTAACTGGACATGAGCTGCCTGTTTTTGGCTGTGCGTCCAGGGGTGAAAAATAATCGTCGTGCACCCCGACATTCTGAAGAAATTGACCAAAATGACCGAGATTTCACGTAGCAACGTCAGGAACGCTTTTCATATCTGTCACGTTTGATTCTACGTGAACTTTTTCCCTTCGTTTTGTGATTTTTGTTCCCATGACACATTAAGCTTCAAACGTAGAGCGTGAGGATTCTTGTTTTTGCTTCATTCCTGAAATTTTGGGGTAAGTTAAGCAAGGATTGATACTACACAAATTTGGTTCCTATTACACACGAAGCCTAAGTTCTAGCCCATCATTTTTCTCGTTTATCTCTTACGGTTCCTTTCTAAATTTACACTGGTTGTGGTTGTATATGTTCTCATCATTATTTGAAACTTTGAGAAAAATTGATGGAAGGAATTAAGAGAAATCGCCGTTTAAAAACGGTTGGTTTCTGTTGTCTCTGTGTAAGTTCCAAGGGCACCACATGGGTGTGTTATGCAATGTTACGCAACCCAATTAACTCGAGCTTAGCAACGTTGCAAAAAGTGCATAGCAACCAGGAGACTGGTTGTGATAAAATTGCCCATACATTACCTGATAACTAGTTGTTGTCATCAAATGATTTCTTACATAAAGATATCTGTATAGAAGAAGTTACTGAGCAAGTAAGGAAGTTAAGTAAAGTCCCTGGGATAGACGGCCTCATTAATGAAATTCTAGAGAATAGTCCTACGCTTGTCCTACAAAATTTGACTAAATTCTTTAATTTGATACTTTCCTCCCGCAAAGTACCTACCGACTGGACCATTGGTCTTATACAACCAATCTATAAGGGTAAGGGGTCCCCTAAGGATGTAGATAACTATCGTGATATAACTTTACTCAGTAGTATTGGTAAACTTTTCACGTCAATTTTAAATTATCGCATTATGAACTGTATGCAAGTAACAGGTTTCCTAGCAGATGAGCAAGCAGGTTTTAGAAAAGGGCATTCATTCTTAAACAATATATTTGTTTTGCATTCTATTATCGATTGGTATCTTATGGACAAGAAACGTGATTTTTGCGCTTTTATTGATAACATAAAGGCATTTGACCTAATTGATAGGCAACATCTTTGGAGTAAGTTGGTTGCCCATGACATTCATGGTAGAGTTTTACAAGTTATCCATGCTATTTATAGTAATGCTAAGTCGTGTGTTGTTAATAATGGTACAAAATCTGGTTATGTTTTTTTGCAACGTTGGTGTGCGTCAGGGTGAAAATCTATCACCAATACTATTTTCGATCTTTTTAAATGACTTCGGTCGTTTCATTAGTCAATACTATAATGGTCTTGATAATTTATCTCACTCTTTTAGGGATCACTTAAGCAATGACGAAGCTGATGTTTATCTTAAATTATTTACATTGTTATACGCCGATGACACTATTGTATTAGCCGAAACTCACACTGACCTACAATTTGCATTGAATGGTGTTAAGGACTATTGTAATTTGTGGAATATTACTGTAAACACAAGTAAAACACAGGTGGTTATTTTCTCTAGGGGTAAGATACGACGATTACCGGAATTAATTGGCAATGTTAAAATAGATATAGTTGATAACTACACATACCTGGGAGTTACATTTAGTTATAATAATAAGTTCACTAAAACGAAATGCAAGCAGATTAGTAATGCAAAGAAAGCCATGTTTAGTCTTTTGAAAAAGTCTAACAACCTTCATCTACCTTTAGATCTATTACTTGAACTCTTTGATCAGTAAGTCTCACCAATCCTTCTCTACGGGTGTGAAATTTGGGGCTTGGAAGACATAAAACAAATTGAGGCTTTCCATCTGAACTTTTGTTAGCGAATTTTAAAGTTAAAAAAGAGTACTATAAACTGCATGGTATATGGTGAGCTGGGTGGACACAAACTTGTTAAGGTAGTTGAGAGTAGGATGGTTACTTTTGGGGCAGAGTTGTGAATGGTGACGGTAACAAGTTGTCTTGAATGATGTTTAAGTATCTTAGAGTTCCCCATGACACCTCCCCCTGGCTCCTTAAAATTAAAAGCATTTTTGTAAAAACTGGAACACCCTTCATCTGAGACACCTTTCCTTAGTTATAATAATGATATACATCACTGCCCTTATTTAAATTTGCCTTGGCTTAAAAAAACTATTGATCGTAAACTTGATGATATCTATAAGCAAGAATGGTGTGTGGAAGTTGATAGCAATACTCAGTGTAAAACTTACCGTATTTTTAAAAAGAATCTTACGTTTGAAAAGTATTTAGTTAATCTCCCGTTTCGGAACAGATTTAGCTTTTGTAGACTTCGCTGTAGCAATAGCAAAATACCAACTGTGACCGGCAGATATAGGAATATTGTTTTTCATGACAGAATATGCACCCTATGTAATCAGGAATAGTTAGGAGACGAATCCCATTACTTCTTCGAATATAATGCATTATCCAAAGAAAGGAAAAAGTATATACCCCCTTATTTTCCCTGAAACCCTGAAAATAGGAGGTTTATTTCACACAAGTAATAGGAAGACTTTGCTAAAGATCAGTTTATTCTGTGGAGACGTCCTTCAACGATTCAATAAGTTAGCCTTAATCCCCGACCCTGAATTGTTACTATTGTTGTTACCAACACTATTATTTTTTATTTTTTTATCTATTTATCCTTTCTATTTTATTTGTTTTTATTTTTTTATTTAATTTTCCTATATTTTTTATTTTTTTACTATTGCTATTGTTATTATTCTTATTTTTATTATTATAACTATTTTCATCTTTATTATATTCCCTTGAGTGTCTTGATTTAATATCTGTACTGTATCAGTATGAGCGATGCTTTCTTTTTCCCCTTTTTTCCCTTTTCACTTCTTTATTCTTTCTTTTTCTTTCTAAGTAATGATTGTGTTTACCTTGCTTGTTAATTATGTTTCTCAGTCTCTTGTACCCCATATGGGGGTGTAATAGAGAATAAATTGAATTTGAACTTGAACTTGAACTTGAGTAGGCATCAACATGATTTTTATGTTGCCTGTTTCATATTGGGTCAAATTGTGGACTTCAAATAAAGGTGACACACCTTAAGTGGACACGATTTCATGTGAAGCCAACATTATATCTCAAATACAACATGGGACTTAAAAGCAGTCACACTGGAGTACCAAAGACATGTCATAGTGGTACTAAACACCATGCAGTATCACTCTTACATGCCTGAATGGTGCATAATACATCTACCATAGTAACATGATAATATGTCAACCAAAGTACCCTCTTTAAATCATGTCCACCTCAGCCTGCATGTAGCAGTATCCATCCATCCATCCATCCATCCATCCATCCATCCATCCATCCATCCATCCATCCATCCATCCATCCATCCATCCATCCATCCATCCATCCATCCATCCATCCATCCATCCATCCATCCATCCATCCATCCATCCATCCATCCATCCATCCATCCATCCATCCATCCATCCATCCATCCATCCATCCATCCATCCATCCATCCATCCATCCATCCATCCATCCATCCATCCATCCATCCATCCATCCATCCATCCATCCATCCATCCATCCATCCATCCATCCATCCATCCGTCTGTCTATCTCTCTGTCTCTCTATCTATATGTCTATCTGTCTATCTGTCTATCTGTCTACCTGTCTATCTGTCTACTTGTCTACCTGTCTTTCTGTCTATCTGTCTATCAGTCTATCTGTCTATCTGTCTATCTGTCTATCTGTCTATCTGTCTACCTGTCTATCTGTCTACCTGTCTACCTGATTTTCTGTCTATCTGTCTATCAGTCAATCTGTCTATCTGCCTATCTGTCTATCTGTCTACCTGTCTATCTGTATATGTGTATATATATATATATATATATATATATATATATATATATATATATATATATATATATATATATATATATATATATATATATATATATATACCTAATTGTGGAATAAGGGGAAATTTTTGGGCAAAATATCAACGTTAGGGGGAAATTACCGTTAGGGGGAAAATTTACGTTCCCCTTAACGTTTTCACACACTGTTTTAATGGGAATACGTTAGTGTATAGTAAAATACATGTGGGGGTACGTAATATGTCTAATTACTTCAATGGTGACCAAATTACGGACGTCTATCTGTTAACACGTACAACTAATGGACCTTAGAATTTACGTACATTTATATGTTTTTCCTTAAAGGCGAAATATACAGTTATGTATTTTGATTTCCCCTAAACGTATCAAGATATACAAATTTCCCCCTAATGTTCAATCTAGTTGTATATATATATATATATATATATATATATATATATATATATATATATATATATATATATATATATATATATATATATATATATATTTGCCTTAATCGGCACCTAAGGGAAACTTGTTACTCAAAGTCGACCCCAGGGGGAAAATTTTCGGGCGAAATATTATTTTTGCCTTGACGTTTCAACACACTTTTTCAAGGGCGTCCCCTTAAAGTAACAAGCTAGATACAATTACTTCAAAATTTACGGACAGCTAGCTGTTAACACGAACGGATGGGTGGCCTTTACATAACATTAGGTATATGTTTAGACGTTAAGGCGAATTCTTTCCCTTTTGTACAAGCAGACATAATTTTTATATTCCCCTTAAGGTGGGAGTTAGCTTTGTGTATATATATATATATATATATATGTATATATATGTATATATATAGATATATATATATATATATATATATATATATATATATATATATATATATAACGCTAATTCCCACCTTAGGGGTAAATTGTTATATCTGCGCGTACTTAGGGCGAAAAAATAACAATGAAATAAGGAAAAGCCTTCGCCCTAACGTCCAAAAATATAAACAACGTTTTTTCAATGGCCAGCCATCCGTTCGTCTTAACAGCTAGGTGTCCGTAAATTTGACAACTTTGAAGTAATTGTATCTACTTTGTTAATCTAGGAGGGCGCCCTTGTCCGTTTACGTATTCCTATAGAAAAAGTGTGTAGAAACGTTACGGCGAAACTTATATTTCGCCCCCCAAAATTTTTCCCCCTAAGGTCGACTTTTCAACAACAACTTTCCCCTTAAGTGCCGAATTAGTGAAATATATATATATATATATATATATATATATATAAATATATATATATATATATATGTATAAGGTCGAAATTCTGCGGAGCACTGTTGACATGTGTAGGTCGAAAAGAGTTAGTAAAAAGCGCTAAAAAGTTTGCCGAAAAGTCCACTACGTTTCGGGTATAAACCCTTCATCATGTGGTAAAAACAAAACTGAACAACCAACAGTAACAATTGGACACGACGAACATCAAATTCGAAGCGATCGCTGTATAAACAGAACCAGACGAAAAAGACTGTCAGATAACATGAGTGCGAAGGATGAAACACATATCAAAAAAAGAAAAAGAACGTCCTGGATGAAAAAGTGCACGAAAAAATCGAACATGGTCGGAAAAAAAAAGGAAAAAAGTAGACAAAAACTAGTTCCGGAGAAAAAATAATAAGGCCTGTACAGTAAAAAACGAGGTGGAACTGGCTCAAAAAAGGGGTGAAAATTACAAAAGGTCAATTCTAATGAAAAGGCCGTGTGGAGCGAGAGTTCCTAGCCCCATGATCAGTCGGTTTTCAGCACTAAGGCGGTCACGATCGGAGCCTCGGCACATTACAGCTGCCGTTACGGTTAAATGCTGTATTGAACAAGGTGAAGGGGGATTAAAATGTGCAGCCACCGGGTATCCATGAAGATTCTGTTTGATGGACCTAAGGTGGTCGGTGACTCGATCCGCGAGGCGGCGCTTGGTCTCTCCCAAATTCAACGTGTTACATCTCCCATAAGCTTAAATACAAACGACATTAGAGGAAATGCAGGAGAATCTTTGTTTGACAATGAAGCTATTGCCGTTGGGGCCTGAAATGTTGACGAGGTCGTGTTTGCCAACAACTGGGCATGTATTACACCTCGGACGGTTACATGAAAAGGTACCAGCCGTGTCGTTGAAAGAAGTTTGTGGATGGGAAGCCCGAACGAAATGATTGGCTAAATTTTTCTCAACTCTAAAAGCAGTGATGGTGGGTTCCGGGAAAACATCACGGGTTGAGGGGTCTTGTCGGAGCAACTCTACATATTTGTAGATAGCGCGTAAAATAGGACGAACCGAAGGGTGATATGAGATAACCAAAGGAATACATAGATTGGTACCCCCTGGGCATAAGCTGCACAACATATTTAACAAAAACATTGTGAAAGTCAGTTATAGTTGCATGACAAACATGAAAGCCGTCATAGACAACCGCAACTCTAAGGTGCTTTCAAAGAAAACTCCAAAACCCCCAAATCACGGCTGTAACTGCAGGGTTAAAATTTCTTGTCCCCTTTACGGGAAATGCCTCACATCAGAAGTAGTCTACAAGGCTGAAGTCACTAGTAACGACGCCACACACTCATACTTTGGTGTGTCTGGCGGCCCATTCAAGGAAAGGTACAACAACCACAAGAAATCTTGTAACTTAGAACGTCATGAAGAAGAAACCGAGCTCTCTAAACACGTTTGGTCCCTTAAGAGGAGCGGCCAGGCTTCTACCATTCGTTGGCATATATTAGCACAGTCAAACACACACAGAACTCCATCTGGCTTTTGTAAACTTTTTCAAGCTGAAAAACTTGCTATAGATGATCACCGTTCTCCCAACCTCTTGGAGAAAAGATCGGAGATTCTATCACAATGCCGCCATCACCACACACGCAAGTGGGTAACTCAAGCGGGCAATGGTTAAAAACCCAGCACGGCGAATACTTGAGTTCATTGTTAACCGAGATCCCCTGACGATCGCATTGATTTGTGAGAAACTTTAGGTAGGTTTTTTTTTTGCTTGTACAACATATATACATGTTCGGTATATATGGTCGGTATATAAATATGTATATATATATATATATAAATATATATATAACTATAACTATAACTAAAACTATATTTATATATATATATATATATATATATATATATGTATTTGATCCTGAATTTTATACCGATCCAAGAAAGAGTATAAACTCTTATCAAAGAAGGAACAGTTGAAGAAAAACACCAGAGAGAAAAATTGAGCCGTATGGGGGACCAAACCCACCATCTTCCGCTTTCCAGGCAGAGTCTATGACCACGACGCTAGAACAGTGAATCACGAGCTGTTCTAGCATAGTGGTCATAGACTCTGCCCGGAAAGCGGAGGATGGTGGGTTCGGTCCCCCGTGCGGCTCAATTTTTCTCTCTGGTGTTTTTCTTCAACCGTTCCTTCTTTGATAAGAGTTTATACTCTATCTTGGATCGGTATAAAATTCATGATCGAATTCATTACTATAACACTTTCGACCTACACATTCTAACTTCGATCTACCAACTTCGACCTACTATATATATATATATATACATATTGATATATATTTCTATATATATATATATATATATATATATATATATATATATATATATATATATATATATATAATATAATATAAGTCTACGTTTGCCCTATATAATGTAAAAGAATAAGTAGAAAACACCACAAATATGACAATATTAGAGCACATACAAGATAAGAGAAACGTATATTTCAAAGACACCTGTCTTCGTCATCAGCGTAAATGCGGAGTGAAGAAAAATATAGCAACAATAAGAAACAAAAAAAAAAAAATACAAATCCTATCGAGAATGTTAAACAGTACCGGCTTCCCTGTAAACCACGGAAGGGAAGTCGCTCAAAACACCAAGATCTTTGTTTAGGCCGCGGGTATGTGTTGACAGTTTTAGCATCCATTTGCTTTCGAATTTAAGCCTTTGAGTGACAGATGGGTAATTAGAATTGAGTAGGATACATCTTAAATTAGACAAAGAGTGATTTGAGTTACTAGTGAAATGTTTGGATAAAGGATAATTTAATGATTTGTCTAGAATAGTTTTTTTGTGATTGTTAAACCTCAGTCTAAATTTGGTGCCGGTATGACCCTCATAGTTGCCTTTCTCACTCACACACACACATATATATATTGTGGAATAAGGGGAAATTTTTAGCTAAATATCAACGTTAGGGGGAAATTACCGTTAGGGGGAATTTACGTTCCCCTACACGTTTTCACACACTGTATTAATGAGAATACGTTAGTGTATAGTAAAATACATATGGGGTACGAAATATACCTAATTACTTCAATGTTGACCAAATTACGGACGCCTATGTGTTAATACGTACAACTAATGAACTATTGGATTTACGTACATGTATAAGTTTTTCCTTAAAGGCGAAATACTCAGTTATGTACTTTATTGTTTTTCATTTCGCCTAAACGTATCAAGATATACAAATTTCTCCTAATGTTCAATCTAGTGATATATATATATATATATATACATACATATACATACATTTGTTGAAAGAAGGCTAATGTACTGCTAAACATTAAGAATCTAGAACTAACATTGGTTTTAAAAGCATGAAATATTTCTATATGAAGTACGCAAAATATTCTTCTAAATTTACAATACATGATCAAGTGGTCTCTTAACTGCATGCCAAGTGCTCAAATAAACAACTACCGGCATTCTTGAAGTGCTTTGATGCTTTAATACTTTTTTTTATCTGAACAAGTACAGTAAATACTATACAACGGCTAGTATAGTAAGTAATAGTACCTTAACCCCTTTTTCCAAAGCGTCCTTTATTCAATGGTAAAACCACACGGATATTTCTGTATTTTTCTTCTACCGCGGAAACTTAATTCTGGAAAGGACAAAAACTTTACTGATTATTCTTTTGACGTTCATCCGTCTACATCAAGTGTCTTTTATGTATGGGTGTGTACGAGGTGAACTAATTGTACACATAATATAATCTTAGCTAAAAGATCTCATATCAGGGAATCATTAGAAAAGGAGAAAATGACCAACGAACACACTTTTCAGATAATATGTACTTCAGAGCATTTTATATCGTTTGAAATGACACTATGACAACATGTAATTGTAGGGTCGTTTTGTTCTTCTTCATTATTAGGAATCAAAATAAGGTAAATTTGTAAAAAAAATCGTTGGTGTTTCCAATATCGCCAAATGAGATATATTTCATAGTTCTGCCGAAAGTTACCGGGAAAAGTGAAATGGATGTGTCTATTCATTGGAACTTTTCAATGTGTCACTGATCCTGGTTGATGTAAGCATTGAGGTTAGAAATTGTGGGAATAGTACCAGAACTGTCGTAAACATGAATTTACCGTAGAAAACAAGCCAACATAAAATGATTACCGGTTCGCCTTCTTGAATAGATAAGGCTTCAATCAAATATGCGTCCAATAGTTGGAGCTGAAACCTGGACTTGATGTCATTCTTTTCTCTTAAAAAGGCACATGTAGTAAAAGCAGACCGTAATTTTCCGGAAAGAATAAAACAGTTTTTTTGGTCTGCAGTAGTTTTCCACTTGCAGCTTATAGTTGAAGTTGTCAAGAAATTTAGTCAAATTGGGGTCTAAATAAAATTTGTCAAGTGGTAGCTTAAAAAGTTATAATGGCGGCTCTGGAGCAGTCTGTAGCCAAAAAACAAAATGTTTTCTCTTGAGAAAACAAATTGCCCTCCCAACAGTGTGGGTTATTCATCCAGTATAAAACTAGAAATAATATTGCATTGCCAAAAAAGTATTCAGTTGTTTCACTCTCTGTGCCACAAAAGGGGCAAAGTGCATTGTCTGTTTTTCTCATTTTTAATAACAAGTTACTAGTACCTCGACTAAAAGGGAGTTCCAGTTTGTCTGAGCTGAAGGACAAGTCGCAACATTTCTCAACAAACGCTTTAGCAAAAGCGGGAGAAGGAAGGGATTTGATTCAATGCGAGATACATTGACTCATCCTCATTAGGTATTCCGGCTTCTTGTGATACCATTTTCTTGTGTGCCGGAGTTGCCGAAATAGTTCCAAAATACAGAGTGAACGGCCAGTAAATCAAAATAAACTTATTTAAGAAAACTCTGAAGGGGTGAAAGGTGTTATCCGCTCCCAAAAGATCTTTAACATGAAATATTCCTTTGTCTTACCACTCTATATTAAAACATATTTAAACTTACATTTTTCGGTTCAATTTGATGGTGTTATAATCTTGCCAAATAGAACATGGTAACCAAGCAATAGGGAACTATTAGACACAAATTCAATAATACAGGGATTTGCTTTTAAAACGTAACATGAATAATATCAAGAGAAGGAGTTGCACATGAAAGGTATTGCAGTGACCTTTTGATTTTACGTAATAATATCTTTTCAACATCATATGATCTTAAGTGTTACAGAATGCTGGTAATTTTTAACCAACAGTTTAGTCCTTTTGTTTATTACTCTGTTGAAAACGGTTAAGCGTCCTCCACAAACGGAAGGAGAATTTTTTTAATGGTAGGCCTAAGTGGTATTAACATTTGCAAATTTTATTTAACGTTTGCTAGCCGACAACTCTCAATGCATTTTGCCTTATTTCAATAGTTCTTCTTTAGTTTAAGTGAATAAACATACTAATGTTGATACAAATAAAGGTTCGACTTTCATTTAGTGAAACTAAAATCACTAAGACTTCGAGGAAAGATAATTTGTGCTAATAGCCTGTGTTAAAAGTGTACTTGGCTCCGTAGCAAATCTGATGAATCAGGAGTTTCTGATTTTGAATCTCATGAGCCAAAATGGCAGCCCTATCATTCCCTAGCTGGATTCTCTTCGCCGTCCTTACATCATTATTGAAACCAGAAAACAGTGTCTCTGCTCTCTGTAGACCTAACACTCTACCGGAACTGTGGTTAAAACTGAATATTTTAAACATATCTGATGACTGCAAAAAGGAATTCCAGAGACTGATTTTTAACAGGACAGATGATTTAGCCAAAGGTATGTAAGATATTAATAGACTCTTTACTGTTTGATTTTAGCATGGGCGTGGATCGAAGAGGTTTTTTAGGGGGGTTGGGCAATTTTCACCCAATGAAAATGTTCGGGAGCAAACAAATCGTGTGGCTGCAAAATAATTCATGAAAAAACAGCGACATCAGGAAGAATGTACAAAATGTGATAAACAGATGACTATTGATCTTCCAAAAATGCAAAATAGATTGTTAGTTATTTTGATGGAGTTTTACGGCCAACTTCAAACCAATTGGTTCAAGTCGAGGAGGCCACGGCTTTTTCCAGTTGTGAATCACTGGTTTGTTTTCTCTACTCCATTGCTAATGCCAATTAGACTGTACGCACTTATCAATTTGAGTGTGTATGCATGTTTGTCTGTCACGGGGAGCACCAGGATTTGCGCGAAAGGAGATCAAGTTCCAGGACAGAGGGCCAAGCTCCCGAAAAGGGTGCAACCTCCTGCCATAACGGTAGGAAATGCATTTCGAATAGTTTTTGCTTTCTTTGTAAGAAATATTAAAAAATCCCGAGCTTCTTCCGACTCAACTTAATTGGAAATTTTTCCAAGAAATTTGGCTTTCTCTAAGGACCATTAAAAAGTCGAGTTGTTTATAAAAGAATCTGCCCTCCATATGAGCGAAATCAAAAAGAGTTATAAGTTTAAGAAAGTAAGAAGTTTTTCAGAAAACGTTTAACCGTTTTTGAAAAAAAACTTTGAAAAGTAAAGCTGACATTAGAGAGATTTGGGAAATAAATGATAGAAAATTTTAGTGTTTGGTCTGGGGAAATTGAAAAAATGGGGTTTCATTTAGTAATTTGCCTTTCAAGCGTAAAAGTAAATAGCATGTCGGGGCGATTGGCGATTAAAATTTCTGTGGTTTTTAATTAACGCATTTTCAATGTTATCGAAAGTTGAAAATTTTCCGTTTTTTCATTTTCAACAAACATTTGAAAATCTGAAGCTAAATCTGGAGAAAAATTGTAATTGTATGACAGGTTTTGTTGGTTCTCATTGAAGACTCCTTCAGAGTTGTCACTAGTTTTAATTAGCGTATGTTGCCGGCAGAAGGTAAAGACTTGCACGGGAGCAGTTTAGTTGGGGCAGATGATTCTCTGTCTGAAAATGCAATCATGCCCGAAATACTATCTCAGCGGAGCTCTACCGTCAGTTGGTGTGGAGCGCACAGACAATTTGGGATACTAACAACCCTTCATACAGCTAGAAATGGCATCGCAAGAGGGACTATTTAAGAGAAGGGCCATCACTGGTTGGTGCAGAACTTTGAGAAAATTGTGGGAATTGCAGTTCTTAGACAACCGTTAATGCTATTCGCCAGACTTGTGAAGCAGAATCTAAGCAATCGTTATTTTTAACTTTCCTTTCGCAAAGAAATGTATAAATCGATGAAAAAGAAAAACTAATTAGAAATTTGCCTCTGAGGGTGTAGTAATATTAGGTGTGAAGAAGGGACAAAGACGAGAAATGTAAGGAGAGGACTGTTTACGTACTAAATAGGACACATCACATAGGTCTATTTGAGTTCCAATATAGGACCTTATCATTGATTAATGAAGGGAAAAAGATTTACCCCTTTTGTAAGAGGGTTGCCCCGTCATCCTTTATATGCCCTTGGGTCGCTGCGTCGACTTAAAACTTGTTGGGGTTACCTGGTTACTGCAATATCATCATGCAGATTGTGCGGACGATATTGGAAAATTTACGAATTTTAAGTCAGAAAACAGAAACAAAAAGAATAGTATTATTATTAGGGGAAAATTGGACAATTGAAGTGATTGAAGATCAATCTGCCAAAATTTGTATGCCATAATAAAGACTAAACTTAGTTGGTTGCGGTTTCTGATATTTTGTTGTATGGTGTAAATGGAAAATTTTTTACTTTCTTTCAGAATGTTCTAAAACTTACATTGGTTTTTCTATTTTGGTTAGGAAAATTGAGAATTTTTAGAATTTCATTGAAGCATATGATCTTCTCTTAAATAAAGTGAATGAGATCGTCGTGGGAGGAGGGGGGACCTGAAATTCATACTGTTTACTTCATTTAATGTATAGGTGGAGGCTTCCGAAACCAATTGGATCTTCTCCTTGACAAGGAGTCAACCTTTACTGACGGGAGAATGCCCTTCCGGAGCCAGCCTTGGTGCCTGTGTGTGTATATGTGTGCGCTCGTGTTCGTATTGATGGATTACTAATAGACGATTACGGTTCGAGAAACATTGCAGGGTTCAACTGGCTTTTAGACAACTTTTGTCCCTAATACGCAAACCAGATCTTCACCACTGGATTAAAGTGCGTCATTTAGATTAAACGATCTGAAACTCATTCAAACATGTCTAAGCGAGTGGCAATGTTGCATTTTGATATTTACAAACGTAACCAACACAAAAGTAGCTAACATCGCTAAAGCGAACAAGAATGAAGTTATGGCATCCCTGAATATTAACCATTTTGACCCTATATCACTTCAAGTTTATACAGTGAGAACTATCAATATCCTATTCGAGGCGTATTCCTTAAAGAGGAAGTCTAAGCAAAACTTTAATTTTTATATATGAAAGAGGAGCCAAATCTTCACAGTGTGGTGAAATTCCATTAAAATCGGACTTGTATTTCTTGAGATATCATTTAAGCAAGTCATAAGATTTGTGTTCCAAAGAAAGTTTGATGGAAGCAGAGCTTATGTCACTTTCTCTCATTGACAAGAAATGTTTTGTTTCCCTTGTTTTACTTATACAATCACATTTTAAAAATATGGGATCGTTGAGGAGAAAATCAACTCTAAAGTTTAAAGAAAAACAAAAGACTTTGCACTAATGTGGGGATATGATGTCATGTATGATTGCTTCAAGTTCACTTTTTGTTGAAAATGTGAAACCATTATGGGCTCATATCTTGAGAACCACACATCGGTTTTCAATGAAAACTTCACCAAAATGTTTTGAATAAATACCCCTCTTACATACCAAATCCTGTTGTGATCTTAAATTCCCTTTTTAATTAATATCCTGACGACATTGAATACACAGCGAGTGATACGATTGATAGGTATCCAATCTGAGTATCCGTAGGGATGTAAAAATCTGGAACGAAGCCGGACTTACGGCTTGGGGGAGCGGGCACACTAGCGTGACAAATTTGTTGACCTATAACAGCTTGGGAGATAACCTCTTTCGGGGGAAAATGGTTTTTCACCCGATCGGGGGAAAATACGGCTATGGGTGGCGCCATTTTCAAATTTCTCCCCTGATGCTTTGCGATCCTACCGCGCAATTTAAACGGAAACAAACGTTCAAAACACCTGGAAAGTTTAATCGGTCTTAGGAAAGAGAAATTTTGGAATATTTAGAAACTTTGTTGCTAGGGGAACAAAAATCCGGATCATGTTTGGTAGTTCACCGTGCAAATTTTGAGATATCGAGCAATTTTGCCACTTCAATTTTTTTCTGCAGAAAGTTGTGTAAGTTACTCCTGCAGGCAATTGAGCCCATTAGTACGTTCTTGAAAGTTTTTTAAGATTTCTGTCTGCGGTGGTGAACAATTACCTTGTAATTGAACATATCCACATTTATAAAACAAAGCGACGACTGTGAAGAGGTAGACACTAAGTGCTCTTGAATATTCATGCTGCAAATTTTCTCCCGATCGGGTAAATTCTCATTTCCCCCGAAAACGGTTATCTCCCGAACTGTATAAGGGAAGGAGTTTTTACCTTCCCTTGAGAATTCTTTCATTTTTAAAGCATCCTTGATCTGTTGATGCAAAAAAGATTGAGATGTTCGACTCTGACAGCCTGAGGATTAATATTAAAGGTTTAGTGGATACCGTTTATTCATTTGGTTAAATATTTTTTATCCTTAGGTTGCAGACCTTTTATTGGAAAATCGTTTACTGAACATTCCGCGTGCCCCGTGGCTAAGAGCCTGTGGTAAGCCAGAGTAAGCCACCTGCAAATTGGATAGCCTAGAAAACTGGTCTTATTACCCATTCCTCATTTCGCTCTCCTATTTTCGGAAAAATTAGCAAAACGAAGCGTCCATGATACGTTCGTGACAATCTCTTTCTGGTTCTTGTTGGGTTCATAAAGTTTGCGCTGCGTTGAAGAGGTTCCCACTGAATTTCTATCTACGCGCTGAATGCGACGCGTGCGACGTATCTAACGTTCCCGTTGAGTCCCCACAAAGATATTATAAACGTATTTCATACTTATTTGGTAATAAACCCCAACTCCTATTGGTCCATTGTGGTCAGGTGACCGTGCGTTAACACCCATAAATAAAGAACGGACAAACCACGGGCGGTAGAATGCAAAAAAAACCTAGTACGACACTACAATACCATAAGCGTTATAGGCGTATACAGAATCGTGTTTGTAAGGTTTGAAATGTTTTGAAATCACAAGTACTACACAGGGCTTTTAAATTAAAACGTCTGATGAATGATCAGCACTTCCGTCCGTCCGTTTCGGAGTCACCGCGCCATTTTAAATTTGGTATAGCTTGTGATACCTTTGCGTCCCCACTGCTTTAGCGCTGCTCGAGACCCGTTGTTGAAACACCAGTAGAGGAACTTACGTTACCTTAACGTCACTGATTCGCCATGCTGGAGGAAAATCTTGCTAAATACACATGGCTTTGCGCTGAACGCACTGCTGAGTGTGTACTGAGACACAGGAGATATGTCCAACAGAGAAATCATAAGCTTTCTACGGCGCACACATTCAACTGTAAAAATGTGGGAAAAAGATAAAAAATAAAGATAAATAAAAACCTTGTTAAGCAAGAGCGTGATGAGGCTAAGACTGAGATAAGCTGGGAATGCTGGAGGGAACGACAGCGGGGAAACATCTGACTTTGTGACCGCCGCAGAGCTCTCCAAACTTTTAAACGACCGCAGTCCACCGAAGACTGTAGTGTGCAAGGAACTCTTAGTTAGAACTTGTTATGAACTTGCACGTCCTTTACGCAGTATTGACGCCACGACGTGATTTTAGCGTGAAAATAAATGAGCCCGGAAGCGAGGAGAACATAAAGCCAAGTACCCACGCCCAAGGGGTGGGTGAGCACTTGGCCTACCTCTGAATGGTCTATACGTTGATTGAATACATATATGTCCGGCACAGTCAAATACACCGTCTTTTTTTACCTTTTTTAAAAAGAATTTTTTTCAAGAGGAAAATGCAATCAGATCAAAATCTGTCCAAACAAAAAAGAAAAAAAATACCCCCATTTTTAAATTAAAGGGAATTAGTAAAGCTTAGCCTTATCCTACGTTACCTTACTTCAGACATGACTCAAAATAGTCATAACATTTTTCAGAATTCTTCTCTGTTTCACTGATAATAATATTTTTTCACTGTTTGATGGTTTTTTTTCAAAAGTATCTCCTTCTTTCATATATTATAAAATTATTCTTACAACCGTAATTAACGTTTACAGCCGTAGGTGACCGGCTCAATTAGTACACTTCTTGAACCAACCGTGTTTGAAACTTGTGCTGGGCATGTCTTTGTTTTTTAAATTATTTGACTAACGAAATGCACTCTTACTTTTTTTACTTAGAGTATTATGGGTAGGAAGGTTTTTGAGAACAAAGAATAAGGTATTGATTAATGATTTACTTCAAACATTCATTTTTATAATGGTGAAATTTCCATTGAGTGATCTACTCATAGTACAACCATGACACATGGCGTTGTTGATAGGTCTCAACTGTGTCCTGTTTGAGTTACTTCAAAGCTACGTGGGTCTTGAACATGTTCAAACTTTTCGTAGCAGAAAAATATTCTCCGAAGACCACGGAGATTCGTCACGTTCATGAATGAAAAACGTCCTCACTAGGTTTTAAGAGTGAACTCTCCTCTGCGTTTGGTCGTTTAATCATTGACGCGGCGGCAACTCAAAAAAATATTGCTTTTGGAACAATTGTTTCTTGGAACTTTATATTAATGTACCACTATTTAATAAGAGTATTGGCCAAGAATTGTATGAACAAAATTGGAAAAGTGACTGCTGTTAATTTTTTTTTACAGCTCTCGATGCATTTGGAAGACCAGAAGCCGGGATTTTGGTACAGAATTGGAACTGGTTTGGACATTTTCCTGAATGTACAGGATTAGAAGGGTTGAAATTCTGCTTGCTTGAAGTAGATTTAAATACATCTTATCTTACCACGGTAAGCTAAAAGACAAGGCTAAAACAAAAGAAAGAAAAATATTTTCATGTAGATTCAATCATTAGAGTGTAATTAAATACAAGTCTCTCTAAAAATTACAGACACATTTTCATTCAGTGCATGAAGATTTTTTGTAGTGAAAAAGCGGATACTGAGTGTTTTTATTAGATGGTTGGGACGTAAGGGGACCGGGGACAATTGTTCTTTTAAATTACGTAACAAATTAATGATCACAAGTGTGACCTACAAATGTTAGTACACTTTTGTAAAGCGGAAGACATAAAAAACGCGCTCCCTCATAGACCTCGTGTATTGAAGACACAATGACGTCATCCGTTGAGCAGAACAATACGACGTGGTCACACGCATAGCTTTTCCTCTGCACATGAAGCAAATTAAGTAGTGCGCATTCGACTTAATGATAAATCAGCTGTCTGCATTTGTTTGTGTTGGTTTGTTTTGTCAATAAAGGAGGAGCGTTATTTCCAATATGTAACATTGAATGCCCAAGGTTTATTCCCGGACATGAATGAGTCAAACGTGCATCAAGTTCGTCCGAGTTGAGACGCAGTTGGATGTCAAAGTTCTCTAAATATTGCGTCAAAGAAAGATTATTTGTGAGGCACATTGTGGCATAATCTACAGAAAACGTTAGAAGGTCAATAAAGTGTACGTCAAAAGACACAAATGTATCACACCCCTAATAACGAACATTGACCGACCTTTCCCCGGAATCAATGGGGCGTCTTTCAAAAGAAGGGTGTCAATTTTGTTTCTGCACGTGCGTTAGTGACCTTTCTCTTTAGGTCAGCTGGTAACAAATGCTGCCCTCGCCACGCATAGCATACTGTTTTACGTGTGTTTGCATTCCGTCTTCAGCTCAAACACACCTAAAAGTGTTACATGCAGATTGACCTTATTGCGCAATACTGTTCCTTGAAGAAAATTTCGACGAATCCGGAAAGTCAAGTGATGGTCTGATTTCAGTAATAACTGAACATAACTGGGATCTATCACATTTTATAATTCCGATTTTCTGTATCATAGATGGTTGTACACTAAATTGCATCTTGATTCCTCCAATTTCACTGAATATAATGGTTTCAAATTCAAGAAGACAATAAATGAAGTCGATTTAACGCTCGTGGACCCAACAGATTGCTGTCTACAGTCTCTAAACAAATTGGTAATCAGATTCGTGTATACGTGACTTCGGTAACTCGTTATGGTGGCTTCAACATGCTCACATCCTCTAAATCGTCGGGATAAACGAAGCAATTTCGAACCTTCAACATATGACCTACAGTTCGAGTTAATATGAAAATTTTGGTGAAATTATTCTTTCTTGATCAAACCATAAACTGGGAGGAATCATAAGTATGGTTCTTTGCAGCAAGTTTTGTCTAAATTGCCGTTTTGGGTGTAAAAGTATCCATTTTAAACTGCTCTAAAGTAGGCTGCGTCCCTATTTTTGTTCGGGTTGGCTATTCAGGGTTACGCTTATAGTGTTGCATGCACGCAATGTTCGAAAACAGGGGAACGTCGCACATTATTCCCTTGGCCCGGTTTGTGTATCCCATACTGTGCCCCACAAGTCCATGCGCCAACGCATTACCAAGCCTTCTTGTCGATAAGTGCAATACACTTACGAAATTTAACACTAAAGGCTTTCAACAAGACAGTAAAGAGTTACTGCTGGACACAGTGTACAAATTAAGACACAACGAGCATTCTTTATGATTTGACATCAATGCGTTTGTTTTAAATTTTAACAGCCTTTGACAAGGTGAAATTTTGGCAACTAACGCTAAAAATTTCTGTGTGGATTTGTAAGTAGAGCAATATTAACCTAGGCCGTCGGTGCACTGATGTAATTTTGTCAATGACCCTTACAGATAGAAGATCACATATTTATTCATTGGGGAACATGTTTTCCTCAGAAATGCTCAACAGAAGATATTAAAGAAGCTTCACATGTAATGTTAGGTACGTATCACGGGTGTAACTTTTCTTTCTTACCTTGATATCTAGGAAATGTAAAAGGAGTACAATTTCACTTTGGGAAAATTTCTCTCAACTTCAAATTCAAGTTTACAAAATGCGCATAATTTTTCAATTATTTCTAAATGAAATCTTCTTTGGGTTGTAAAATAAGAAAGTAAGTTAGTTAGTTAAGTTCATAAATTTACTACAGTAAGTAAAGTAAGTAAAGTTAATTAAGTGAGTTAAGTCAGTTAACTAAGTAAGGTTAGTTATGGTAGTTAAGATAGTTCAGTTAGTAAGTTAAGTTAGTTAAGTTAATAAGTTAAGTTAGTAAGTAAATAAGTAACACTTTATTTGTCCATAAAAGGATTTGACATACTCGCACGTAAAATCAGAAAAAAGACCAGCATGTATGTATAAACGACCATTGAAAAATTTAAATATAAAGGCCAATTCTTAAAACTTACATAAAATAAAACACTGGCAATAAAACGAGAGACCCCACCTAACGACTCAAGGAAGCATTACAAAGTTTTATTTCACGTGGTATAAATGAGTTCCTATAATGGTTAGTTTTAAGTTAAGGAAGTCGTAGTCTGCCAGTGTCTCTAGAGCTGATATTGCTGGAACAGATAATGTAAGGCAGTGCTTCCTCAACCGGGTCCAAGTGCACCCCCAGGGGTGAATTCGAAATGCTCAGGGGTGAAATCTGAAAAGTTGGGGAACTGGGGTGAATAATACACAAGAGGGGGAGGGGGAACTTTTGTGAACAGCCGAAACTTTGCATGAATTGAGTTTTCATACTCAAAATTGAAAATTCATAGCTTCATCCATCAGTCAGACTATAGCGTGTTTAACTGTACATGGTTGGTGTTAAGAGAGGTATTCTAAACATCAGCTCTCTAGTTGTATGAATGGACGGTTACCGATGACAATGATCGTCTACGAATCTTGTTTTTAGTAATTTGATGTTTTATAGTACTACGAGTGAATGGTAGAAAAATTTTTTCCCAAGTGGGGAAGTGGATCATAAATGTTGAGAAGCACTGGAGCAGACTGAGAAACCCCTACAACCCTTTCAGCTTTCTAAATAATAATATCAATACGTTCACATTCCATCTTAGTTACATTCCCATCCCAGCATCAAAGACAATACCCCCAGACTCCACCAGTAGTAGCTTTATAAAACACATCTGAAATTAGGGGGGGGGGGAACGTTAAACTGAGACATTTTTAAGACAATAAAGTCTGCTGTCCAGCTTCTTAATAAAAACATCCATATGATCCCCGAAGTCAATTTATTATTCAAAACCACCCCAGATATCTTTAATTTGAAACTCCATATACGTCATCTCCTTTAATAATGACGCACGGTGGTGTATTAACATTGCCCCTAAAATCAATAAGAATTTCTTTTGGTTTAGATATATTTAATTGCAAAAGTTAGAATCACAATAGTCTTCGAAAAAAATTATTGGTGGGGGTATGCCGATCATCGTCTCCATGATGAGTCCAGCCATGGTTGTGTCATCGGCGAATTAAATAATTGAACACACCCAAAAAAGGGATCTCCAGTCAGACATGTATAGAGTAAAAAGGAAAGGTGCGAGTACAGTACCCCTCGGAGTCCCTGTGTTAGAAGAAATAATTTCTGAATTACGAACATATTGTCTTAAATTGTTTAACATATTGCGTTCTTTTTGTAAGGTACATCATTACCCACCGAATGAGACCTCAGAGATATTGATATTCACGAGTATACTGACCAAATTATGTGACTGGATTATGATAAAGGCCGATGAAAAATAAAAATCATAACTCGTGGAGAAATACTATTATGCTCCAATTGTGATCATAAACTCTGAAGGAGAACGAGAATGCAGTCTTCATAGCTACGACCAGACTTGTATGCATATTGCAGTGCACATAAAACATCATTTTGCAGGCTACTGGCTACATTGTAGGACGTATGAGAGCAGTTCTAACTAGACACCAGTGACACTCCGCCAGTATTGTCAACTATTTGTGATCATTTATCACTTTTGGAATTAAATTAAAAAACGATATCCCCAACGCTTGAGCAGTAGTCTACATATAAAACTGGTAAAGAAGTAATGCGTATTCAACATTTTGGCCCTGAGCGACTGCACGTGGAACTTCGTCGCAAAAAATCTGTTTGGGCTTTTAAAGTAATTCAATTCTCCGTAAATGAATGTTGCGCTAAGCCTTTACCTGCTGCATAATGGAGAAAACTGTTATATTGTAACTGATTTTTCTAAATGCTTTAGTTGCTTTATGTTGCAGGACACTTGAATCTTCAGCGTAGTGTCTACGATGCAACTAACGTCAACCGGGTAGAACAGTGTGTGGAAGATCCAGTCGTTCATTACAGCGCAGGTTTCTATATAAGCATGTAATTAGCAAACAGTTCTGTCGTTTAATGTTCTTTCAGTCTCTTTTGGTATTGTGTTACGAAATATCTGAATGTATATAGAATGTCATATGAATGGAATGAAATATCATGAAATGCAACGTACTGTTACTTTAATTTAAGAAAGTGTTAGAATCCTTTTTATTGGCTTACCAAGGCCAAATATGAATCATTCTGTTTTTGAAGGAATTTCTTGATTGGCTGTTGCAATGGTATTGTAAAAGTTTCGCTCTTTGTTCAAGTAAGGAATAAGGCCAAGAAGTAGCGCTTTTGCTATATCCAGTTATAAAATTGTTTTGTTTAAATATACATATTTGCCCGAATTCAAGTTTGCCCTGATCTGTTACTTTAATATAAAAGCTTAATTGTTACTTAATTCAATTTGGTCGGTCCTCTGCGGGCTCATCGTCGGCCACTCCGGTCAGGGTGTCCGAGAGAAATATCTGATTTTTGGGAACGACTTTTACTGATTTGAAACTGCCTGTCCAGCATGCAATATCAGCCGTCTCTTGGACGGCTCTCCGTCGGCTATGATGGCCGCCAGCGGACCGCCAGTTATTGCTGAATGTGAAATGCATGCACCACTACACAGGCTGTTGACAAAAATATGGTCGGCCTTAAGCCGCGGCTACACTCCAACGAAATCTGATCGGATTCCGATCTCATTTTGTCGGGTTTTTGTTAAAATGTTCAATCTCAGGTCGGAAAGACCCAAAAATTTGTCAACGTGTGTAAACATGGGTGATACCGCAGGACTATGAAAATAACAATTTTTCCAAATTATTGTGACGTCACACCGATAGACAGATTTCAACAAATTACCCTGTCCGATAAAAAAAATGTTCGTCGGTGTGATATCACAAAATGTCAGTTGGCATTTCATCTTCATAGACAGATGCAAATCATATATTTGAACTGCTTGACCAGATCTGGGGAAGATTTTTAACAAAAACCCGAAAAATGGATGGGACATCGATCCAAATTCGTTGTAATGTGTCTGCGGCACCAGTCTGGCACACAAAGCCAAGTCCTGATACTGGCCATCATTATTCTTGAACAATTTTATTGAAAGGCCCCCTCCTCTCTTGAGTTATGTTGCTACTTAATGCTGGATTACATTACTAAGACATTCGGGGAGCTGTTACAGACGATAAAGTAGATGAAGGATTGCCTTAAAATAACGAATTCATTTGAAATACGATGTGTTTAACAAGAAACATAGCAATGGTCTCCACAAAAAGTGTAATTGTTCTGATTAAATTGGGGTTCTTTACCATAGACTAAGATTCTGCTAAAAAACTCGTCAATGGATAAAAAGCTCCATTATTATAGAGTGTGGCTGGACTATAAATGCTTCCACGTACGGTAATTAGCAACATCTCACGTCAGCAATCTTGAATGACCTCAAATATGCATTTGTATAAACACATGAACTTTAAAAAGCTTCAGCTAACGGGTTTTAAGAAAAAGAGCTGGGGAACGAGGGGCAAGGGGTAATCTTTCCAATCAAGATGATTGGGAATTTCCAAATTGTTTACAAAGTTGAGCTAAATCGTAGTTTGACAAATTTTGCAGAAAATCGCACGAGATTCGAACAAAAATTGAGAAAAAAAAATTCAAATCGGAAATTTAATTGAGATTTTCTGAAAAAGGCACTACAGATTCGAGGCAAGCGTCTTGTGCCCAAATTAAAATGATCCTTTAAAGGGATTTATGCACGTGTATTGCTTTGCATTTACGTCTAGGTGTGCTAGGCCATAACTGCGCCATTGCTTCTTAAATTTACACGATAAGTGTGATGAACGATCATAATCAATATTTGGTGATTAGCATTAATAAGACAATATAGTAGACCGCAATATCGTAGACCAGTTTTGGGACTGGTAAAAGCAGAGCATGATCAGGGACGTCTTGTTCATTGAGGTCCATGGACGATGCGCCCCAATTTTGTCAAGTATACCAAAAAGTTTTGTTTGTAAATGCATTTAATAACCCGTCCCCTCTCATTTAAAAAAAAATTGAGAAAAATCATCACAACATCAGTTCACATAGATTTATTAGGTTAATATCATGATTAACCTATCATCAAAACGATCTGGAAACAGTAGTTAGGGAGAGGGGCATGGTCGATGCCTGTCAAAATCTTATGTCAATGGGTTTATTTCCAAAATACGGAGAGGGCGCATAACCCATGTCTTCTAGGATGTCTAAAAATAATTGGTTCATGTTCGCACATATTGAACTTTTTGCGCTCCCATATTTGGGTCACCAAAGTAACTTTTGGAAAGACGTCCGTGCTGCTGATGTTAAGCTTTATCAAAACAAACATATCTCCAATCTTCTATTTCAGAGTTTTATTCACACTTTTTGGTCTATTGGTGATATCTGGCTCGATGTTTGACGTCACTGAGAGACGATTTTTGAATACAGGAAACGCTGAAAATAATCAAAACCCAGAAAGATCTTCCTTGATACAGAAAGATGGGCGTGAACTAACCGAAAGTTATTCGGATGCCATGACAACGCCAGATTCTGATGCCAAATCTTGGAGAAATATCGTTGATAGATTTATCTGTAACGTTCTGTGTTTTATAAATTTCTTGATATGTGTTGTGAATAAATGTTAAATTAGCGACAGTTGCTCTGCATTAGAAATATTTTATGATCTAGGCAACAATTAAAAAAGCAATCGATTTTGCAGTTGGATATTATCTCTTAAGATACTCGTTACGACTAGAGAGAAAGATGTGGCAATCCCATCGCCGTTGTGGGCATTCAAACATTTAAATGCGAGTTGGTATTCCATAAATATCGGTCCTCTCAAATAACGCCCTTCTCGGTACCTCGTTTTGGTACGTTGTAATTATCAGTGTTATATTTGTCTTTGGTTTGATGGAGGTCCGTAGCAACAGGGAGTGGGCCTGAGAACACGACAAATTTCTCAAAATATTTCTTTAAAAAGGTTTTGAATCTGAGTATAAAAACTAAATATCGCTCAATAAGCCATCGCAAGTAGGCCTTCAAGATTAATCCTGTTATAGAAAACAGTCTCGCACCATTTCGCACCTATAGATTCCTTAAAGGGAAGGGCAAACCGCTCCCTTTAAACCCCCAAACAGGTCGGTCAAACTCAAAAGTTAACGCACCCCTCCAATTCGTAAGGGTGGCTTCGGGCCTAGTTTAACGTCAAAATTGTAAAGAGGATGAGACGATATAAAATAAAAGAATACAGGAACTTGACATTCAAATAAATTTAAATATATTTAAAATAAGGAACTTTGAGAATGAATCGTGTCTCAATAATCCACCTTATTTGGAGCCTATTGAGTTAGATCCAAAACCTGTCGCCCCAAACTCAGAAAAATCATTCATATATTGTGGGAAAAGTTAATATTCGTGTGGTGAAGTTGGGGGACAGTTAATAATTTGTGGGACCATATTTGATATTGAAATTGTGGCAAGTTTCCACGGGACGGAATTTGCTCAGGATTGATCCTACTAAAATACGTAACTTCATAGTGAGGTTTGAGTTGGCATTCTACTTATCATGTGGAAAGGTGCTCCCATCAAAATCCACTTTTTTTGTTCAAATTTTCTATGAATTGGTGGTGGACCATTTTTAATTGGTACATTTCCGTCCCTTCGCTTTTTGACATGATATTTTTAGTTTTTCATATGATTCAATCAATGAATCCCTACATCACTTTGTGAACTATCAATCTCTCTGATCCCTAGTATCAGCAACTAAAATGATTTAATATAGATTACCTTGCATTGGAAGCATGGACGTCCGCAGAAATTTTTACAAGGGGGGGGGGGGAAGGTCATTCATGGATGATTGAATTGTGTACACGATGTAAGCGGAGCGCAACCATCAGTTGGCGCGGAGCGTAGAAGAAAATTTTGGGTATTACAAACCCTCCAGATGGCCGGAAGCGACACTTGGCGAGTGTTATAAGCTGCATGTACCCAGCCCCGAATCAGGAATTTCATGTCTGTAATTTTTATATTTTAAGAATTTTCAATGTAAAAATTGTTGAAGGGAAATCTGCCTCTCGGTCACGGCCTCTCACGCCTGTACACGATAAAACTAACAACTGTCAAACAGCCTATATAGGCCTATATCCGTTACCCAATTATGAATCATACCCCCCTCCCTATATTCACCTTGTATATCCCAGTTACATCCGCGAGTCGCCACTTGAGATCAGCATGGGAACAAACCAAGACCAACGCATTCATCAATAGTCGGATGTCATATGCACACTACATACCTGACAACTAGTACAATTTGGCATTTAAAATTACAAATTTCCAATCGATATCACGAATGATGGTCCCCAAATTACGATTTCACTATTCAGCAAACCATCTTCTCTTTTATTCCTGGTCAAATGTCTGCATATTTCAGTAGAAACTGACGCTGTGGGTGAGGGGGGGGGGAGGGGGAAAGTGCCTCCCCCTTGCCCCCCCCCCCTTGCGGACGCCCATGACTGGAAGAATGTTTCTGTGAAATTTCATGACCGGACGGAAAGTTTTCGCGACGAGACTGAAAATGTTGCGACTGGACCAAGCCAGCCGTAAGCTATATCTAATGAGTAACTAACAGATGATCAATAAAGGGTAAACAAATGAAATGTCAGTACTGTGCAAGACTCCAAATCATTATTTTTGCTTTGCTTAAGAAACATTCAAACTTTGAAGAGGTATATCTTGAGAACCATAAAAGGCACTGACATAATTCCAAATGATTATTCCAGGGAAAGATCACTTCTTAACTGCCATGTTAGAGCTAGAGAATGTTGCTGACACGTCACATTCCCTTAAGCGAAGTGAATTTAATTATTCATCGAAACTGGATGGATTTCGATCATGCATTATCCCCATAAATTATCCAAGTCGTTTCATTTTCGTTCCCTGATTTGGTCTTTGCAGGTGGAATACGGCTTTTGCTTTTGGACTTTGCGTTTAACCGGAACTTAAAGAGACTTTTACATGTTGATGAGCGCACCGATGACGATATCAACTGTCTGAACGGAATACGTGTTTTGAGCTTAATGTGGATCATATTAGGTCATGTGATTGACCCCCCAATTGCACACGACCATCTTTGTAAGCTGTCACAACATATTTCGATAATGAAGGAGTAATATTTTCTGCATCTAAATCGGTATACAGAAGATTAACTACAACCATAGTTATTACACCTTTCCCTGGTTGGGAAACTCCGCGAACTGACTGCTTATGTTGAGATTTCCGGTTTTCGTCAGTCACGTGACGTTGATAGTACACGAGAGTCTTGTTGCTGGACTCTCCATTCGTACTGTATATATGCAGACAGGGTAAACTGATTTCTTTGATAGTGTCTTGCGAACAATTATCAAACTGTAATGACTTTAATTAGGGCGTATATTATTGCGAAAGGTTTGATTAAGATTTCTGTATTAAATTAGAACGGCCGTAAAGAGAGGATAACTGTACTCAAAATTAAACAGCGGGACCATCCAAGACTGGGCTAGCAATCGTAACTTGGTAAGCATACTCAACAATTCCGCGAAATTGCGAAGCACGTAGCAATCACACTGTGTAACGTTAGACTAGTTGGATTAAACCGTTTTAACAAACGAGTGTAACGGTTCATCAGACGAGTGTATTACACAATATTTATCGTCATTATGGTCGTACAAAATTTTAGGAAGCCCACCTGGCGTAATGAAGTAGGTCTACTTCGGCCTTACCGCACACTGGCTGCGATATAATAAGCCTGCAGGGCCTCCTGAATGTCCTCAGCGAAGTTCTCCAAACGACAGGCCTCGGAACCAGTATTTTACGCTTAACAAGAGAAAATAAAACCCGAGAATATAGGATTTGTTCATTTATTCAAAAATCTTAAAAACTAACTGATTAGGAGGCTCTTTGCAGTTCCCTATTAGTCCTTGGGTCAACTTTATATTCACTTTCCAGCAGAAACGGTACATCACTCAAGGGAGCCATATCGCTACCGATCGATCATGTGCATCTTCAAAGTCACGTGATGAACTTTTTTGAAGAGCTCAACATGCTTTTACGGACATTTACGGACGCACCTTACAAAAACTATGAACGTACATACAGGTTATACGTCTGTGCATACACAGTGTACGTAAGGAGTTTCCCAACCAGGGAAAGGTAGAATAACTTTGCTGAAACAAACAATATCAAACGTAAAAGAATAGGACAGTAGAAAGTTAGACGAATGAAAAAATAGGTGTAAGGAATGACAAATCGGTTATATTTGTAAAATGTTAAACGAGCTGCTTTGAATAATAACATGTTGGGCTGAGATAGAGGACGGGAAAGCAACAAGCCTACGAAGTAGCTTATCCTCTTAGCTGAATGAAATTTTTAACATTTGTTAAGCCCAGAAGGGTGAATTGAACAAAGTTGAGCCACGCATAGAGCTTCCGTTTTTTCAACATACCGTCTACACAAAAATTACTAAGGATTTCCTCATTAATAACAAAAGTAAAGTGAACGGATGGTTTGGAGTAAAAAAGAAAAGCTTTTGATTCACATCTGGCCTAGTTTGTTGTTAACCGTGTGAGATTAATGATTGCGAAGACGTGCCAGTAGAGCAGTAGGTGTTGATCCTACATACTGAAAATTACAATCAAGACAATTTGCAAGAAGAATAACATTAGTACTAAAAAAAGAAAATTTAGGTGGCGATGATTTTTTGTTATGGTCGTTACAATTTGCTGGATTCTTTAAGTGATGTTGACAGTATTTTGATGAAAAATTGGGGGTACGCTTGGTCCCTTGTAATTTCGTGGAAAGTTTGTAACAAAAATCACACCAACTAAAGGTAAGATGGTATTTCGTTCACTCTAAAAACAAAACAGTGAACTTAGTCACTCTCAAATAGGCTGAAAAGAGTGATTGCACTACATCAGAGTGTTAATTCACTCCAAGAAGAGTGAAATTCACTTCATGAAGAGTGGCACTCATTCTACAACGTGCCTCAACGGATCACTCTTTTTCAGAGTGGTCCCTGCAGGCACTCCATGAAGAGTCAACTTTCACTTTTTTTATTATTAAAGTGTAATGCAAGTTAATGTTCTCACGAGTGGAACTTTTTTTTCCTTAGACAATCCCATCGATGCATCTTCGGAACTTCGGGGGACATTACACCAAGCCTTTATTAGCAACTTTGTCTTTGCTGTTGATACTTTCTTCTTCATGGGGTCTGTATAAGATTTAACATTTTTTTACGTACACTCTAAAAATAAAAAGAGTGAAATTTCTCTCTTTAGAAGGGTGAAAGTTAAAACAAAACCCACTCCAAAAGGTGGAAATTCACCCCAGGAAGAGTGAAACTCCTCACTCTTGATGGAGTGCCTACAGGCACCACTCTAAAAAAAGAGTTATCCCTGCTGGCACTCGTTGAAAAAGAAATGTCACTCTTTTTGGAGATAATTTCACTAACCTTGGGATAAATTAAAATTCTAAAGGAGTAAATTCACACTTTTCACTCTGTTACAGAGTGACTTAGTGCACTCTTTTGTTTCCTGAGGCTAAAGTATGTATTGTAATGATTCCCTACTTTTTCTCTTGTCCCAATTTTAACCCTAAGGTTTGTGGTTTGTGTTTAAGTAAAGACTTGAGCCATGGAGGGACTCTAAGTCCCCCACCGAATTAAAATACAATAATCCAGCTGGTGCTCACTGTTTAAGAGGGAATTTCTCGATTAGCTGTGGTATTTCATCGATTATATTCTTTTTCATGGTTAGGTTAGGTATTCGTTGGCCAGTCAGGAAATTTCTGTGTGCATCAGCACCAACTATCCAAAACTTGTAAAGGCGTCAAAATCATTTAAAGAAAGAAATGGGGGTTTTGATGCAGAGTGAAACAAGGTGCGGCGGAACGGAAAACATTTTGGGGGCTAAGTGCAAACAAGAATACCATTGTGGAGCGCTACCATTAGTTGGCGTGGAGCGAATAAAAATATTTTGACTTACAAACCACCAAATGGATGGAAATGGCACCCTCTGAGTGTTATAAGTAATCTTAAAGCCACACTTAGCAAATATGAAGGGGGCTGAATGTACCTTTTCCTTCCCACTTTTTTCATTGGGGGGTTGAACCCCCTCACATCCCGAGTTCGCCGTCACTGGGTGGGACCTTTACATTGAGATTTTCAGAGCCCTGCGAACGAGAATCGCCATCTTTTGAAACATGCAACCAGACCTCACTCAGAGGAATTACACAAATTTGCAGGAGGAGACGGCTGATCAGTTGTATATAATGGATCATCTACAACATCACCTCAAAGATTTACTGTTTTCACTTATTCGAATTAAATTTCTATTAAAGTTGCTAAAGAAAATAATTCAGGCAAGTATTTACAGTTTTCTCTATGGCTATGAAAAGTTAAATAGTGGGGAGATATTTTCCCACTCTGATCTTCAGTTAACGATAAACTAAAGGGTCTGCCTCTTGAAAGGGGTTAATCAAATGATTCTTCAAGTTGTTTGTTATCTATACAAATCATGCTTCCAATACCGGCATATTCACTCCGTATCATCGACAGGGATTTATCTAAACGGGCTAACTTTCCTGCTAACATGCCCAAATTTTTGGATTGCAACTAAAAATGAGAGAAGTGGCCTAGGTACGTAGAGCTAAGAAATTTTCTTGAAAATATTCCACATCATTTTTGTATCATCATCACACTCTTTCTGCACATATGTCTGAGAATTGGAAACAAAACTACTTATCTGTAATTTTTTTCAGTGGTCTGTTGGTTTGTTTTAATACGTTGAGACAACTGGAGAGGAAGGATGGACATGTAAACTGGCTTTTGTTTTACATGCATCGTTTCATTAGGTAAGATTCCACATGAAATGAAATGAAAAAAACAAAAAAAAAAACAAAAAAAAAAAAAAAACAAACAAACAAACAAACAAACTAAAAAAAAAAAACCCAAAACGAGTAGTTGACGAACAATGCACTTTAAGACTCCACAGACTATCGCATTGACAGGAGGGGCAACCCAACGAGCGTGACCACTTTTAGCACCTGAGCCTCACTTCGTTGAATGCTTACTTCTGTAAACCAAAGTGGATTTGCAAACGTCTGTGGTCTATTCTCACATTGTTGCCTGTATTAACCTCTAACACCTAGATGGTCATTAACTGTGGTCTTCACCATATTAAAAAGTCTTGGAGCGCAAATCTACGATTGCAAATCCAAGTTGCTGTAATGAGGGACGTGTTGCTTTGGATCGACCTGTACAACTAAGAGGTATGAGGTCGTATAATCTAAGATATATTTACATACAACCCCGTTTCCAAACACAAAGAGAAATAACGAGCACGAGTTGTTAGAAGACTCAGCAGGTTAATGCCGATGAGAAGGTCTGGTATGGTAGTGCCTATACATTGGTATCGGACACTCCATAAGGAGGGTCAGTACTTTCAATTCGGAAACGAGTAAATTACAGCTCGAAAGGACAAGGGTAGTCGCGAAAGTAGTGTAAAGTTTCGGACAGGCCGACTTCGTTACGTCACATCCGGCTATGCTTTTCGGTTTATCGATTCGATCCGACACCGATACTGTCAAAATCTTGCATGTGGTGTACAGTGCGAATGTAGTTGTGGTTCACAGTACTAACGTTGGCCTAACTTTAATTTGCGTTGGGGTCTTATCTAGGTCTACCACGAGAAACAAACTCTTTGATCGAAGACTGCATTCTCAATACCAGTAAAATCAACATGCTGTGAATGAACCTCTTGCATATGATGTGTCTTGCCACTAGTATGACACTAAGACTTGCAAAGCTAATATAATACACCTACGTACTACGTTGTGTGTACTACTGGATGGGTGGATGCATCGATTAGAACCGATACGAGATGAAATGGTCAATATTGTCGTTGGCAGAAGAAACCAAAACAAACAAGAAAACAAAATACGAATTGTAAAATATTTTGTAAGTGTTAAACAAAATATCCCAAGAAATTATTGCAAAGTTATTTTGCAAAATTATTTTGAATGAGAATACAAACCGCGTTAGGACTAATATTTCTAACATTAGCCACACACAGAGGGTGGTCATCTTGTTTTTGTGATGTATTCATTTTGGAAGAACGCCACTACCCTGCTCCTTTAATTGCCTGTGTGTTTGCGTGTGTCTATTTGTGTGTGGGTGAGTGTGTGTGTGTGGAGAAATATGATGGCGCATAAATATGACAAAAAGGCTTAGGAAAATAGATAACCATGATCATTTGCCAAAGAGTTAAGTATGTCGCGCAAAATTTTGAGGAAATTTACCCACGCTTTGTGTTTTGTTGATTATTCGGACGTTGGCAGTTGACCTGTAGTTTTATGGCGTGAGTGTTACATTTTCTCTACATTACGTTTCCTATTCAGGTTGCTCCCCATATTAATTGGTACGTTGTTAATCTTCATGTTTATCACACCACATCTTATATGGGGACCAAGAGCCCCATACTTTGCAGACCGTCGAAGTTGCACGAAATACTGGTGGACCACTATGTTATTCGTTAACAATTTGTATCCAAGCATGAAACATCTGGTAAGTTCTATTTTATTGTTTCACTGTAAATTTGTAATAAATTATTGCAATATTTACTACAATCAAGTAAAATTAATTTTGTAAAAAAATGTACACAATGTCTTTATTTGATTATGAGAATTTAAAGGCCTAATTGGTTGCTCCCATTAAAGTGAATCTTGTTCCATTATCTTTATTCGCAACCTGCTTTAGTCGGTGTTTCACCAGTTGCACTCTTGAAAGCACACGCATACTCTCGTCCGGTTTTATTTCTAAACTGACCAGGTCGTGTTTCTTTTTGGTGTTTGTAGTGTCTCTTTTACCTCTTGTTGTTCAGATTGGTTTTTCCACCTGATGGAGGGTTTATACCGGGAACGTCGTGGAGTTTTCCGCAAAAAAATCGTTATTTTTGGTTACCCTTCCTCTGGAACCGTTGTCAAAGATAGCAGAACGCTGATATGACACGCAATTTTTCACGTGCAAATATAAATACCATGCGAACAAAGCATGGTCCCCATACAAAGGCACAATAGAGTAGGTGCAATAGGGTATCATACATAGCATTACCTTACTTTGAATATGTTCCAAAAGGGGTGTAACAGGTCGACAAACTTTTGGTGGACACGATTTTGTCGACCTATTGTAAATGTCGGAGCACTGTGGAAATGGGTAGGTCGAAAAGAGGTAGTAAAAAGTACTTAAAAGTTTGCAGAAAACTCCACGACTTTTCGGCCTTCATCAGGTGGCAAAAACCAAACTGAACAACCAACAGTAAAAATTGGCCCCACACGACAAACATCAAATTCGAAGCGGTCAGTGTAAAAACAGAACCGGACGAAAGTGATTGTCAGAAAACATGAGTGCGGAGGATGAAACATAAAACCAAAAAAGAAAAAGAGGGTCCTGGATGAAAAAGTGCACGTAAAAATCAAACACGGTCGGAAAAAAAGAAAAAGGTAGACAAAAACCAGGCCCGGAAAAAAGAAACGTAGTAAAAAACGAGCACGAACGGGTAGGTTTAAAAGGAGTTAAAACTGGCTCAAAAGAGGGAGAATATCACAAAAGATCAATTCTAACGTTAAGGCCGTGTGGAGCGAGAGTACCTAGCTTCATGATAAGTCGGTTTTCAGCACTAAGGCGGTCACGATCGGAGCCTCGGCACATTACAGCTGCGGTACCGCTTAAGTGCTGTATTGAACAAGGTGAAGGGGGATTGAAATGTGCAGCCACCGGGTATCCATGGAGATTCTATTTGATGGACCTAAGGTGCTCGGTGACTCGGTCCGCAGGGCGGCGCTTGGTCTCTCCCACATTCAACGAGTTATAACTCCCACAAGTTAAAACATAAACTTTATTAGAGGAAATGCAGGAGAATCTTTGTCTGACAATGAAGCTATTGCCGTTGGGGCCTGAAATGTTGACGAGGTCGTGTTTGCCAACAAATGGGCATATATTACACCTCGGACGGTTACAGGGAAAGGTACCTGGGGTGTCGTTGAAAGAAGTGAGTGGGTGGGAAGCCCGAACGAAATGGTTTGCTAAATTTTTCTCAACTCTAAAGGCAGTGATGGGGGTTCCGGGAAAACATCACGGGTTGAGGGGTCTTGTCGGAGCAACTCTACATTTTTGTGGATAGCGTGTAAAATAGGACGGACCGAAGGGTGATAAGAAATAACTAAAGGAATACGTAGATTGGTACCAGATTTGCTCTTTTTCTCCAAGGCTTCCTCTCTGCTGGTTCCCTGAATTCTGCGTAGGGCATTAGAGAGGACTTTGGCAGGGTACTGGCGTTTTTCAAAAAAGGATAGAATTTCTTCAGAGGCAGTGGAGAAGTCAGAACCCTCTGAACATATTCGCCTGGCTCGCAAGAGCTGGGAATAAGAGATAGATTTAGTGCAGGAATTGGGATGGTTGGAAGGGTAAACAAACGGCGTGATCCCCTAATACCGACTGACACCTTCCTACGTCTAACGGAATTTGTTCTCACGCAAAATTGAAATTGTTTTCAGTTGAATGGGCGTTTTTTCCGTCAAGTTAAAGGAGTGGCCATGGGAACAAAAATGGGTCCCTCTGTTGCCTGTTTGACCATTGGTCACTTTGAAGAACAACTTTTTTCTCAGTATACCGGGCAACGACCTATACTTACCAAAAGGTATATTGATGATATTGTAGGAGTTGCCACTGGATCTCGTCTTGATTTAGAAACTTTTATCGACTTTGTTAATTCCTTTTGCCCCTTTTTGAAATTTACCCATTGTTTCTCGGAATCATGTGTTGTTTTTCTTTACCTTAAACTGTTCATCAACAACCGTACAATTACCTCTAACCTACACTCTAAGCCAACCGACTCGCATAACTACGTTTTGTACCCTTCCAACCGTCCTAAATCCTGCACTAAATCTATCCCTTATTCTCTTGCGAGCCAGACGAATTTGTTCGGAGGATTCTGACTTCTCTACTGCCTCTGAAGAAATTCTATCCTTTTTTGAAAAACGCCAGTACCCTGCCAAAGTCCTCTCTAATGCCCTACGCAGAATTCAGGGAACCAGCAGAGAGGAAGCCTTGGAGAAAAAGAGCAAATCTGGTACCAATCTACGTATTCCTTTAGTTATTTCTTATCACCCTTCGGTCCGTCCTATTTTACACGCTATCCACAAAAATGTAGAGTTGCTCCGACAAGACCTCTCAACCCGTGATGTTTCCCCGGAACCCCCCATCACTGCCTTTAGAGTTGAGAAAAATTTAGCAAACCATTTCGTTCGGGCTTCCCACCCACTCACTTCTATCGACGACACGGCTGGTACCTTTCCATGTAACCGTCCGAGGTGTAATACATGTGCAGTTGTTGGCAAACACAACCTCGTCAACATTTCAGGCCCCAACGGCAATTGCTTTATTGTCAAACAAAGATTCTCCTGCTTTTTCTCTAATGTAGTTTATATTTTAGCATGTGGGAGATGTAACTCGTTGTATGTGGGAGAGACCAAGCGCCGCCTCGCGGATCGAGTCACCGAGCACCTTAGGTCCATCAAACAGAATCTCCATGGATACCCGGTGGCTGCACATTTTAATCCCCCTTCACCTTGTTCTATACAGCATTTAATTGTTACGGCAGCTGTTATGTGCCGAGGCTCCGATCGTGACCGCCTTAGTGCTGAAAACCGACTGATCATGAGGCTAGGTACTCTCGCTCCACGCGGCCTTAATGTTAGAATTGATCTTTTGTAATATTCACCCCCTTTTGAGCCACTTTTTACTCCTTTAACACTTAACCGTTCGTGCTCATTTTTACTGTGTAGCCCTAATTATTATTTTTTCCGGACCTAGTTTTTGTCTACTCTTTTCCCCTTTTTTCCGACCATGTTCGATTTGTACGTGCATCCAGGACGCACTTTTTCTTTTTTTGATTTGTGTTTCATCCTTCGCACTCATGTTTTCTGACAGTCACTTTCGTTCGGTTCTGTTTTTCCAGCGATCGCTTCGGATTTGATGTTTGTCGTGTCCAATTGTTACTGTTGTTTGTTCAGATTTTGCCACCTGATGAAGGGTTTATACCCGAAACTTCGTGGAGTTTCCCTCAAACTTTTAAACACTTTTTACTACCTCTTTTCGACCTACACATTTCAACAGTGCTCCGCAGTATTTCGACCTTATATATATATATATATATATACATATATATACATATATATATATATATATATAACACTAGATTGAACATTAGGAGAATTTGTATATTTTGATACGTTTAGGCGAAATGAAAAACAATAAAATACATAACTGTATATTTCGCCTTTAAGGAAAAACATTTACACGTACGTAAATTCAATAGTCCATGAGTTGTATGTGCTAAGAGACAGGCGTCCGTAATTTGGTTAACATTGAAGTAATTAGGTATATTACGTACCCCCATATGTATTTTACTATACACTAACGTGTGAAAACGTTAAGGGGAAAGTAAATTTTCCCCCTAACGTTGATATTTTGCCCCAAATTTCTTCCTTATTCCACAATTAGATATATATATATATATATATATATAAATATATAGGTCGAAAGTGTTGTATTTCTACAACACTTTCGACCTACACATTCTAACTTCGATCTACCAACTTCGACCTATATATAAATATATATATATATATATATAAATATATATATATATATATATATATATATATATATATATATATATATATATATATATATATATATATATATATATATATTATCTAAATTCTAGCCTTCCGCTATTTGTATCTCCTCGGAGGTCCAGCCTTTCAATTCTGTAGCACCGTTGTTTTACAGTTTCTCCGTCATGTTTATATATTTCTTTCACTGTTTGCATCAATTTTGATCCAACCTTGCTACACCCATGGAGAGTTCTTTGGAAACTTTCAAATTACTTCGACGCCTGTGCGAAAAACGTGTCAGGTATCGACATCACCTTTCCAACTATAAAACGTACCGAGCAAACAATACGGTACCGAAAGGTCTTCAAATTAAAGTCCCTACCGGCTTGCCACTCTCTGACAGTGGAAGCTACGCCAACTGGAAAGGTATACTCAGAAAAACGTCTCTCAGACTGATGGAAGTACAAATTGGAAATTGTGGGAAAACCATCAATGAACTCAATCACCAAATTGATTCCAAAACCAGGAAGCTAAAAAGATAGCTTCACAAATCCGAACTTCAAAACAAGCTTCGGTTTATCTCCCATGACTGTCTCCGACTCTCTCGTACTCTAAATTCTAGGCAACAACGCAAGCTTCAAAGAGATCATGTCACTTCAAATCATGTGACTGTCACATCAAATCAAGTGATTTCAAATTTTCGGAAAAGCAGGTCTCGCAGATTTATTCGTAAACCGGTTACCGAGCCACCACCGCGGTTGTAAGCATATCGTGTCAGCTTTCTGAAGGAGAAACTAAAATTCTCTCGAAGGGACTCAATTTCGGTCCCAAACCAAGGCAGACTGATACGCAGAAATTATCGCTAGACATGAAAGCGTTTTTCCGACGCTTGCGCCTTCGGGAGTATTTTGCTGACGAAGACGGCCTAAATTCTCCACCGGACAACGATATATCGTATCAATTTAAACCAAAAAGCACCTGGAACCCACCAAAGGGGCGTTGTCCGCAACTGGAATCATTTATTTCTGCCATTGAAGAGGATGTGAAAAACCACACCCCTTCCCCAGATTTCGGCGACAATCTCACAAAAAGTGAACGTCAGGCCATTCGAAGTCTACGGCATCGTGATGATATTGTTATCAAGCCGGCTGACAAAGGCTCTGCGATTGTTGCAATGGGGACTCAATTTTACAGGGAGGAAGCCCTCAGATTACTTGGCAATCCCGACCACTACAGACGTCTAGACTCAGATCCCACTTCGGAAATTGCGAAAAAAGTGGAGGCGGCCATCAAAAAGATGGTTCGCAACGGCTCCATTGACTCTGAAACCGGCCCGAATCTCCTCCAGGTAGATCCTAAACCAGGCCGTTTCTATTTTCTGCCCAAAATTCACAAAACGGGTAGTCCGGGCAGACCAATTATTTCCGGCAACGGGACTGCCACGGAAAAAATTTCAAAATTTGTTGACCTGCTTATCCAACCCCTGGTTCCAACCCTCCCCTCCTACGTTCAGGACACTACGGACTTCATCCGCAAAATTGGGAAGATCAAAAATCTCAAGTCGGACACAATTTTGGCCACTCTTGACGTGTCCTCGTTGTACACAAATATACCAAATGAGGAAGGCATCTCCGCTTGCACCAAAGCCTTCAATCCGATTCGGGGCAAAACTCCCACCAAGAAAGACTTAGGCGAACTCATGCATCTGATTTTGACCAACAACAATCTCATTTTTGGTGACCACCACTACATCCAAATTCATGGTACAGCCATGGGAACCAAAATGGCTCCCTCATTTGCTAACTTGTTTATGGGCAACTTCGAGCAAAAATTTCTGTCTCGACAATATTTGAAACCACAAATTTGGTTACGCTTCATAGACGACACCTTCATGATCTGGCCCCACGGTGAAGACTGTCTAAAATTTTTTATTGAAAACATCAATTCGTTCCATCCCACCATCAAATTTACGGCCGACCATTCCAGGTCCAGTGTCCACTTCCTGGACACCACTGTAACCATAGAAAATGGTTCCCTCAAAACAGACTTGTTCAACAAACCAACGGACAAGCACAACTACCTTCTACCCAGCAGTTGCCATCCTCCGCACTGCACCAAAAACATTCCGTACAGTCAAGCACTCCGCATAAAACGCATCTGTTACTCTGAAACAGATTTTGACACGCGGGAAAAGGAACTATCCGGTTACATCCGTAACCGGCAGTATTTTCGGGGTTCAATTGAAAATGCCATCAAAAAGGCAAAAGAAACCCTTCGCTCGCAAACTCTGACGTACAAAACTCGTCAGCGCAATTCCGACAGAGTGCCGTTGATAACTGAGTACCATCCCGGTCTACCACCACTAGCCAAATTCATCAAAAAGCATATGCCCACACTTCAGAGCACCGATCGCCTAAGGTCTATCTTTCCCTAACCCCCCGTTGTTGCCTTCAAGCGGCCCTCAAATTTACGGGACATTTTGGTTCGGGCAAAATTCCAGGACAAAGCCTCAGTCGAGGAAAACAACGAAAATTTTGGTTGTTCACCTTGTCCTTCCAACTGCAAGACGTGCGCCCTGGTTGATTCCACAAAAGGCTTCCAGAGCAATCAAAATGCACGCACCTTCCAAATTAGACAAGAAATTAATTGTCTTTCCAAAAATGTCATTTATCTCATATACCGCAATTTATGTGGTGTGCAGTATGTCGGAGAATCTAAAAATACTCTTCGAATGAGAATGACACAGCACAGGTCAGCAATTAAAACCAAAAAGGTTGAACAACCTGTTGCAAACCATTTCAAATTGCCCCATCATTCTATCAAAAACTTACGGGTCATTGCTATCGACCAAAACAATACATGGACCGACAAAGCTAGAAAAGCTAAAGAAAATTTCTGGGAACTCAATCTCAAAACCACATCGCCTTTCGGCTTGAACATCAGGAGCGATTTACCAGCTTGCTGATAATACCAACCAAAATAATCCGATCAGGCCATTCCGGCCTAACAATTTCTCCAATTACTTTCAAGAGGGTTTTCCTATTGTTGATGGGTTACACCCGAGTAATCCGATCAGACCCTCCCGGTCAATCAACCTGCTCAATTGCCTTAAGAAGGATTATCCTGTCACAATAGAGGTGAGACCATTGTCAACACCTTTAAAAGCTTCCAAAATCTCTCACTCCTTGTCATTCTCTGACCAAGTATTGACAAAGAGGTAGTATTCCTCGAAAGCTCTACTTCAAACCTTTTGGCTGTTTAATTTATCTAAATTCTAGCCTTCCGGTATTTGTATCTCCTCGGAGATCCAGCCTTTCAATTCTGTAGCACCGTTGTTTTACAGTTTCTCCGTCATGTTTATATATATATATATATATATATATATATATATATATATATATATATATATATATATATATATATATATATATATATATATATATATATATATATATATATATATATATATATATATATATATATATATATATATATATATATATATATATATATATATATATATATATATATATATATATATAACGCTAATTCCCACCTTAGGGGGAAATTGTTATATCTGCGCGTACATAGGGCGAAAAAATAACAATGAAATACATAAGAAAAAGTTTTCGCCCT
Source organism: Holothuria scabra (assembly GCA_037179385.1). Taxonomy (NCBI): domain Eukaryota; kingdom Metazoa; phylum Echinodermata; class Holothuroidea; order Aspidochirotida; family Holothuriidae; genus Holothuria; species Holothuria scabra. The sequence continues at coordinate 34,770,407 of CM074197.1, forward strand.
AACGTCTAAAAATATAAACAACGTTATTTCAATGGCCAGCCATCCGTTCGGTTAAACAGCTAGGTGTCCGTAAATTTGACAACTTTGAAGTAATTGTATCTACTTTGTAAATGTAGGAGGGCGCCCTTGTCCGTTTACGTATTCCTATATAAAAAGTGTGTAGAAACGTTACGGCGAAACTTATATTTCGCCCCAAAAAGTTTTTCACCTTAAGGCCGACTTTTCAACAACAACTTTCCCCCTAAGTGCGGAATTAGTGAAATATATATGGATATATATATATGGATATATATATATACATATATATATACATATATATATATATATATATATATATATATATATATATATATATATATAATGGTAGAAGCTTTTCTTCCTGTTTACCTCGTATTCCACAGTGTATGCAGTGGACGTGGTATCTTGCCAACGACATGCAGTTTTTCGTCATTAGCCCGTTGTTCATTTATGCAATTTATAGGTAAGTGATCCCTCAAGTAGAAACTGCTGTCACTCTTTTAAACACTTGTGTAGACTGGCCGTTTAATGTCTCTTAGAGTCATGCGACGCAATCAGGAGCTACACCTTTACAGGCATCTGGTCTAAGAGAAATAAGTAGTAACCCGTCAGAGTAACAGCCATTGTTTACTAATAATCTTTTACATATCCGCTGTATTAGCTTAAAGAGGATTCAATGTGTATAATTGCCTGCAAGTACTTTAATGACTGATAGTAAATGTTCCACATAGATGGTGGCCTAAATTAAGAGACAAATTGGGAAATGTATAAAGTGTTCACTCAGTCTTCGAGACAGTTTTCAATTCAGTGGACTTTTGCAGAAGACAATGCAGAGCAGGGAATGGACATTCGCTTAGCAGGCAGATATATCTGTACTCATGCAAAGGATTGTGAAATAGAATTCGGTGTGAACCGCTTTTTGTCACAGCAAAACATCATTGACATCTTTCCCGTGTAAAGTATCATACATAATATAGTTGTGATTATGCTATAAATTGGTTTAATATCATACCTAACTAATCCACGTGTGCATGTCAAATGAGCAGCCATCTCCTTTTACATCGTATTTTCTCTTTTTGTTTTGTGTATTACATAATTCATTCTAGTTTTCAGGCCTTAATCTGATTACTAGAAATAACGTGTTCCTATTTTTCTTATTAGAAACCCATTCATGGGGCTCGGATTTTTCGTTTTGTTGCTAAGCACATGTGTGGGTGCGACCGGGTTTCTAGTGGCCTACGAGAACTTCACCTTTCCAATATATTTATCAATGGAGTGAGTGAACATATACGTATAAATCAGCACGCAATTTATAATTGTGTTCAAAGTAATATAGTTTGCATATTCAAGTGTTCATTACAATACGTGTACTGTAGAGAGTGGATTCTGCGATTTAACATACGCGTACCATTTTTTATTCTTGTCTAAACGTACGAAGAGCAAAAGTCCTTTTGCAAAGCAAACATAATTTAAAAGGTGTGGAATGCTTTTTTGTGGTAATCGATATTATATTGAAGTCAAAAATCAAACTAACATTGTTGAAAACGGAAATAAAGTAATCAGATACAGGGCATTTTACTAAGTCCGTAGTTTAAGCCGTGAAGTGTCAGATGGAGCAATTAAGCTGTTGTATAAGGGAATTTGCTAAACGACGTGCGCAATGTTTAGTATAGCCTATCTCTATGTGAAGGTGGATTTTTCTCAGTCGGATCCCAACCAACATACCCAGTTGGCTCCATATAGACTCTAGCTGGGCTACCTGATAGTCTCTAGATACCCACAGAAGCACTAGGCGTAATGGTCAGTGAGCTGAGCTAATCCCAGCATCTCCTGTTCCCGGTTTATGAGTTCTTACACAGGCTCTCCCAGACTGCGTACCCACTCCCCACAGGATGCATTGTTCTCGCAACTTTCATAGGATATTACCTTGTGAATTGTGCGTACAAATTTGGGGGTAAAAATAGATTCTAAAGTTCAGATCAGGCAGTTGTAAGGGACCGAATTGGCCCCTGGCCAGCTGAACATTTTTAGGGAGCGAGATGGAGGGAGAATAAACTTTCTTGTAGTTTCCGGTGTACCAATTATTATGCAGTTTGTTTTTATCTGTTGGGGCAGTAATATTTTATTATAGGGAATTGTGCCGAAATTCTCGCTGCGGCCACGGGGCCGGACCGATAGCTTGGTCTTCGCATATATTCATTCGGAACTCTAATCTAAACATATTAGGTACGTATTGTTGCGAAAATACTCCTTATTCCATCAAATCAAAACCAATAATTAGTTTTAACTTTTGAAATAGAGACCGGACCAAAGTCATAGCGAAACCAATATACCATTTTATCCGGTTTCAATCCTTACGAAGATTTCTTTCCAATCTTGTGTATTCTTTGTATGTACATCATTCTCTGTTCTACTGGACTAACTATTGTACAGTGAAGTAACAGAACACTTAAAGAAGACCGTATGAAAGACCTACCTCAAAAAGTAGAGGAATATACTCAAGTTGTCCCATATTTAGTTTCGAAATAAAAGACTATGTCTCTGTGTCTGAGAAGCTTAACCAACTAGTTTCCTTATCCTCCTTTTATCTTGCTGACAAATCTATACAGCTATGCCAGGTCAAGAAGTAGTTTTCGCTACATTTCAACCCTTTCCCAAACAACTTCTATATTGTAAAGAGACTTTTATACTTCTGTCCAACCATGAACTAATTTCGCGGTTTCGCGATCCAGAGAGAAATGCATCATATGGCCAGGTGCAAGTTAAGCGCATGTTAAACAATTTTTAAAAAGTTTCATTTATTGCATAATTTCCCAAAACTTGATAATATTGCGCTTTGCCATCTTAGCTTGATAGGTATTTACTAACCAACACAAAATTTTCATAATAAAACAAACGAATTATCCTTCAATGTTATTCAAATTTACTGGTAGTTACTGGGCAACAGTTTGTAACCAATGCTACACTCCGGTTCATGCAAAACATGTTTTGTCTTTTCATTATGCTGTACTGCAGTTATTTACATACTTAACAGCTGCAGATAAATATTGTGCTTTGCCGTCTTAGCCCGATAAGTATATACTAAGCATTATAGAATTTTCATAATGAAACAAAGGAATTAAAAATTCATTGGTAGTTACTGAGTAACAGTTTGTAACCAACGCTACAACCCGGCTCATACAAAACATACTTTCTCTTTTCATTGCGCTGTACTGCAGCTATAAACACACTACCACTCAATGCCAACTCGTATAAGCTACAGAATCACTCATTCGTAAATCTATTTCTTTACCATTTTTACATCGCCAATTGCCAGTGCGAATTAGCTACAGAATCACTCAATCGAAAAATCTTATCATTTGTCGAGCTATATTACGTAATCCTAGATCCAAGCAAGGCAGTGCTTATGTAGTTGGTATAATAAAACAAGGGGTTTACTGTGTTGGGTTCCCAAGATTACGTTGTGTAGAGGTTCAGGTGGTGTAAGATCTAGTGACAGATTAACCACCTGAAATCTGTGCGAAAATTGTCTCACAACTTTTAAAGTCTTTTCTTGGCAGAAAAGTATCTGAAATCATTCGTAAATTATCCGGAAGACCCATTACTAGCAAAACTAAACAAGCAGATTAATAAAGAAAGGTGGTTTGGTTAAATTTCTTCAGTTGTAGTCAACCATAAGGTATCAGTTTCTCACAAGGCTTCAATTGCCACAATTACCTATTCCATTGCAAATCCAAAGACGGTTGATTCTGTGAGAACGTCTGGGCATGCATAGATGGAGCCCAGCTAGGCCTGAGGGTCAACAACTAAAGCCATAGCTTGGCTCGAAATGAGTTCAGGTAGAAGAGGCTGGCACAGTTGGGCTCCGCGTGGAAACAACTGACAAACACCAGTGGGGCTCAGCTGGGGTCCATCAAGTAGCTTATCTGGAAGCCAGTTTGGACATGTTGGCTGGGATTGGGCTTGCTTGGGTTGGGTCGACCAGTAATTTAATCAACTTGTTTAATCTGCACACAACTTAAAGTAAAGTAATGCTGTACGTATACAGGGCATAAGGATTATCAGTAGACTATTAATCACCAAACTCCACAACACTATTTGTTTTCTTATATCAAGACTAGGTCATTAATGATACTTTCATCTGCAACCTCTTCTCTCTCTATACTGTTTGCAGACATCCAGCTACAGATCTAATCTATCGAGGTCCTTTTGTTCGTTTGTCTCCGTATTTAGTCGGTCAAATCACGGGCTTTATCTTGTTTAAATGCAAGGCCAATAGGACCACTTTTCCAAAGGTGAGTTACACGTTTTGTGGGACAAATTTAATAAGACACAGAGATACACGTCCTTAAAAAGACCCGCATGCAGGAAACTGCTATTTAGAAGGAAGCACACCGTAAAATTTACCATATGCTTGTCTGATTAGACCTACCACATTGTCACTACTACGAGATTTTTTTCCCTTATTGGTTTTTTGTTCTTCTATTGGGCCTGTATCTTTTGCAAAACATCCCTGAAAAGTTGCTTAATTATTCTTTGCTGGTTAACATACCCTACATCACGAGAGAATTTTAAAGAGAACTCAAGAGTTTACCGATCACCATGGTTAACTTATCTAGAGCATATGGGTCAACAAATACGTCACTTTTTCTTGAGAGAGTTGACCACCCCCTTTATATGTTGATTGCTTCTCCATCTTGATGTGTGACTACCCTGACTGGTACATTTTGAATCCTAGACGATCCTCGGTATGTGGTCCTTCTCTTTTTTACACTGGAGAAAGGCTATTCTCTTCCAAGTATGCACCCACTCACTTAAATGGAACTTAAAATCCTCACGAACAGTGCTCTCGCATTCGCTAAAATACGGAATTATCAAATACGATTCCAGCCAACGGTGACAAAGAACACTGCAGCCTTTTTCTGAATTATCACTTGAGAACGGGCACCTTTGCATTTCAACATTATTTAAAAGGTTTATCATCATATGACGCAGATAAGCAATTTGGATGCTAGAATATTCTAGCGTCCCAATTGTTTATCAGAGTCATACGTGCAAAATTTTGTCTAAATACGTTGATTTGCCTACTATCGTGTCAGCCAATCAGGTTCCTTCATTTGGGGTATTTCCTTTCACGTCCGGATTTAACTTGCCCAACTTGATTGCCTGTATTGCATTCAGTATAGCACAACAACGCTTCATAGCCAAATCGGCTTTGCCCTGTACCCAACGTTTCGGCTGTAATTTTGGTTAACAACCTTACATACCTTACACCTAATCTCGCTACCAACAAGCTTATCAAACTTCCATTAAATATATTTCCAAAGTTAAGTGTGACACCCCAGTCATCCCGCAAAATAGGCCGGATAAGGTTATACCGAAAAGGACTACCGTATCGTGACTCTCTTATACCTCCCACTAATTTTTTATCGGCTTACGCGGCAAATTGAGAAATACCATTAATTATTTATGCTACATTGAATCCTACCGTGAAATTTATGTATCATTGCAAAGCCTTATACTGAATCAAAACCACAGTTATGTACGTTTCCCGAAAGGATACTGTTAGAGATCACCGTTGATCCTTGAGGAATGATAGTGCACCGCAAGTTATGATCAAAATGTCCATGCATCTGAGTGGGGCATTACCAGGTTCAATATTGGATAGCTTGGCAATTTAAACATCCCCACGAAAAGCAATGCAATGAAGAAAATCTCCTTAAGGGTAGTATCTCAACGACACTTGACAACTTAAGATACTGCGCGTTTATTTTCTTCACGAAACCATTCCAGTATGTAATGAATAGGCTATGGTATTCACCTGTGGCAATAACTGAGAATATTATAGGCCTCCTAGCAAAATCTCTTAGAGAGTCAATACAAAGAGCTCTCTCCAGTTGATAAAAAACATGTATGTTAGCAGATCCCTAGTCATGCAAGGGGTCGCCAAAGAGGGCTAAGCCCCCATGATTTTCCCCAGATAGGCCTAATTTGATTATTTTCATTGACTTATTACTTGCAGTAGCCCACACACTTTGTAACCTTGAAAATTTTCCCGGGTTTTGCCTTCTTCTCACTCTGGCTACGAGCGGGAACTAGGCTATATAGCATATTACGGTGACTGCCCTATATTCCGACAGCCCTATATGTTCCGACACCCATGTGCTCATCTACGATCAAATATCGGAACAAAAGGGGGTCGGACTATATGAGGGTGTAGAGTATATAGGGCTGTAACCGCATATTACCGGAGGTATATAAAAATATCAAACCAATTCTGAACGGCCCCTACCAAGATTCTTGCAAAGGCACTCTTTAGGTTACTTTACTAAGTACAAGTAATTAGCATAGGCCTACTGAAAATAAAGAAGAAAGAAGAAAGCCTATGAATTGGAGTCTAGACAACTCCCTCATCGTCAAGTAGCAAGTGGCCTAGGTCAGCCGTTAAGCTTGGTGCTAAGCATAACCCGGAAAACTGCTTGGTGTTCAGCATAAGCAGGAAGACATGTCAGTGAGTCACAACTGAAATATAGCCTTGGCCAGCCTGATTTAACCAACAAACTTAAGCCATGAAAACCTCATCTAACCTGACCTTAACTTATACGAACCAAACTCAAACTAATTGTGGCCGTTCTCTACAAGCAACATCAAGCTACCTCTACCAATGGTTATTACAGGTTTAAAACTAAGTTTTTTTGAAGTCTTCTTACAAACAAGACCAGCTACTGCGGAACCTCCGCTAATTCAATCGCCTCTAAGCAGCAGCAACATTAATTACACAAGGAAAAATAAAATCTGAAAACATCTCTGAAACAGAATAAACGATTTCAAATCCACAAACTGCAAACACAGCCTTACACAGGCCACACAATACTTCATGACACTGACACCCTCACAATACCCTACAGCTCGTCTATCGCAAAGAATCGACTGGTCTCTTGTTTTATACACAGAATGTACTGTAAATCCTCATTGAGTTAACTGTATGTGGAGAAAGTTTACACAGTAAAACTCCATTGCAGTCCAAGATCTGACCCCGTGACCTCAATTATCTTTCGACATATGCACATCTCATTATGTTTGAATTTCAGCGCTCGATACGAAATAAACCTGAACATATTTTCACACACGACAAATTTCAGTTGAGAGCATTTTACTCACATAGAATCCACAGTCCAAAAGAAGACAAACCATCACGATAATCACTTAAGTTAGGAGTCAATCCGACGAAAATCATGTCAGATAGCGACAGAAGAATCATCCAGGTCGACCCAGCATTGAGTTATGTTGGCCACGAAACCTTACGAAATATTGGCCAAAACCACCTTTCTAGATCAAATAAGTGAAAAACATCCAAACACACATAACCGCTAGGTACTTTTATTTGAGATTCCGTGAAATTTTGCATGAAAACTACTCTAATACGCTCGTTCACAAAACGTTTTACGACCAGAAATTCGGTGCCGCATGAACGTGCGGCGGCCATTTTGAAATACAAAGTAATCTTCATACACCAGCCGTTTTCATCAACCCAGCAAAACCATTGCGGAACCGGTTCCCGTGCCATTGGGTAGGACAGGGAAATTCGACGAATCGAGCGTTCAACAAGCAAATGCGGTATAGTGCAGTGGTGGGAACAATGTTTGGCACAGGGCGCCTTGCTAGTAGTGGGTTCCAATGTCGAGGGGAATTTAAAAGGTTAGGATGGACTTTTAAGAGAGATCCGTGGCCACGGGGGGAGGGGGGGGTATACGTACATTCTTCTATGGGGCCTCAAATGGGAAGGCTAAAACTGTTTTCTGGACTGGAGGGGGAAGGGGTGTCAAAAAATACAGGGACTTCTGCTCTCGTAACCACGGTACCACCCCACCTTGCAGCATGCAAGTTTGCTCCCCTTTCCACCACTCTGAAAGTTATACCCCAAAACTGAGTTTCAGGACTGAAATACATTATCCATGGGATTGTTGTATGGTGTCATCACTGCTGAGAATGAGGGCTGCTTTTGCGATCCCCTACACACCTTTTCTGTTGTGAACATTTTGAGCTGTCTTTGTCCAGTTTAAAAGCATATTTTCATCACCCAAGCAGTTCCACAAATTCTACCAACCTACTTACTTCTAGCCTCTCCCACATTTATCTAAAACTCATCTTTATCCATACACAATCCTAGTTTATAGCTTCATGGCATGTCCCGCAGTGGGAATACAAGTCCGCAATGTGATCAAGACACTTTCAGCGCACATGCTGAGTAATATAGCTAAGCTGCATTGTTTGAATTTGATGCCAGTCAAGGAGCTGTACCCATGGGCGTCCGCAGGTAAGGGCAAGGGGGGGGGGCACTTGCCGCCCCCCCGGAAAATCAAACATTTGAAAAAACGTATAAAAATCAAAGCAAAAACCCGAACAAAACGTGTTTTCCAAGTTTATATGCCAAAAATAGGCTTTAGAAATGCCATTTCCGGCGATCTGGGAGGCATTTTGGGCTGAAATTCTCTCACGTTTCATGTCAATTCATGGTGACGCGGAGGTTTTGCCCCCATCTAGAAATTTTGCCCCCCCCCTGATTTTTTTTTCTGCGGACGCCCATGGCTGTACCAATTGAGAGTTTTGGTGCAGGGGCGCAAATCTCTGTCTGAGAGTGGGGGGGGGGGGGCGAAAATGCTTATGATGTGCCCATGAGTACTAAACTGTGCACGCTTGGCGGGCACCAGGAGCGCGAAGCGCGAAGCCCCAAAGGATTCCTAGTGGGATCCAGGGGCAAAGCCCCTGTGGGGATCAGGGGGCGAAGCCCCCGGAAGCTCTTGTGTTCTGGCGTTCCCAAAGCTTCAGAAAAACTGTTCTCGAATGAAAAAAAAAAACGAAAAAAGGTGACCATATTTTTAGGTCTACTCAAATTTTGGGGGGCCAAATTACGATTTGGCCCCCCCACTTTTTCACTTGAGGGGGCGAAGGCCCCCCTTGCCCCCCGGGATTTGCGCCCATGTTTTGGTGTATGCATACTGAAACTAGTTTGTGGTGACGAATGACTGCCTTTAACTGGAGAACATACGGTTTTCCTTTGTGGAACATTTGTGGGGACTTGGATGTGGTTTAACCCCCCTCACTTATAAGGCTGCAGCCCCTTCATGAGACTCACATACCAGTGAAGCTAAAAAATGGTCCCACACTTGGCCAGGCGCTCAACAACCCACCACCCCACCCTGCCACTGTAGCACTACACCCACACCTCCCCCCTCTGTAGTACACCACTAAGGGCATACTTGTCGAACCTCTATTACTCAATCCTTTAAGGATTACCACACAAACCTCAAATGTGCCAGGCTTACAACTGACTCGTCTGACGAGGCGATCTTGATCATGGTTGATGAAGATTATTAATTTGTGGTGGGTGCAAACTTTTCAGGAGGGGGGGGGGATATGGTGACTGTGAATCCATGTGGTGCTCCGGGCCACAAAAAACAAAAACATGCATGTCGGCTCCTCAATTTTACTGAAGTGTAATCAACCTGCCTTATTGTGCACATGTCGGGGCCAATTCTTGACTATCTCTATCCAAAACCAGTGTAGCACTGCAACTGCTATAGTACGAGTCTTCCTCCACTGGTTGGAACTAGCTAGTTGGCCTGTCTTGAATATTAAATTGATCACAAGGTCCTTCCTCTAAGTTCCCATAAAAGCAATCATTTTTTCATGGTTGAAAATAAATATGAGAAACATACTGCTGGCTGCTTCAACTGTAATAATTGAAATTTATGCTGTTATATTGACATTTGAAAGTTTGGTGGTCTTCAGTTTTGTCTTAAAGTGTTTTGGGGAAAAGAAGTACGGGATATTTCATTGGTATATGAACCAACATTCCAACAAATCCACAATTTCCAACACAACTGTTGTGTCACCCATTCGAACACCTCAAAATTGAAGATTCGGAATTTTAGGTGTCCATGGTGTTGAAATATAGTGGTGTTGGAACAAAGGACAGCAACCATTTAACCTGAGTGGTGGCATGGGGTATTGAGTTAAACACTGAATGGAAGGGCCAATGGAAAGGGGAAATTTCTCTAGTAACATTTCTCTTCGACCACTATCTAATTCAAGGTTGGGAAGTTTTCTTTTTTATTGAAGGTAGCTGGAGAGGTGAATGGACAATAAGAGTTGCTCCTATTCCACAACTAAAAAGTGTCCAACCATCTGGGGGTGGCATGGTTTGTGCTCATTACATTATTGAGAGGGGGGAACATTTTTAAAGTGTACCTCGAGTCAAAAAATTCAAAAATATATACTAAGCAGTATGAGAAATGAATTGTACCAGTCAAGAAAAGTGTTCGTATGACCTTAAACTTCACCGCAAAAGAGTAAGAGTACTATCACACTTTCATACAGTACAGGTTGCATTTAGGAAAACAAAGAAATTTAAAGATTGTAATTTGAGTAGTACAACTATGAAATCACAAATTATTGCATAATGTGCCATTTTAATTTTAGTGAATTAACTTCAACATTCTATATCTCAGCACAGGAATGTCATATGAAAATGGGAGTTGAACTGTAAAAATTCATTTTCATGCTGTGTGATATATACATTTTTGAATTTTTGTCTTGAGGTACACTTTAAGGGATGCCAGAATCACCCTACATTGTATGTTTACAGAACTATGGGGAATGATGTACTTCAATTGCATGATCAAAGAATAACATGAATATATCATTTACTATATTGCAAGTTTTCCACACTTCCTTTGAAGAGCATAAAGCACAATTCAGGGTTTGTCCACTGTTTCCATGTTATTCCTTCATTATACAATCTCACTAGACAAAAGTTTACTAGAAAGAGGTAAAAAAAATAAACACAGTGTTTCTACTGTTCAACATTTATTGATGATTCCTTCTGTCTTTCTGGACTTTACATGAAATACTGTGAAATAAAAGCAAATAATAACAAGTTTCACTTTTATTGTACAAGGCATATGTAAACTTAAAAACGGAACTACGTGTACTGAAGCACTGAAAAGTTGTAATATTATAAGTAACATTGCACCCATTCATTTCTCATAGCAAGACTCCCTGTCATCCGTGCTGTTTGAGGGGAATGAACCCAGGGTGTTTTCTTGACTCTTTTGTCTCTGATAATATGCAATCTAGCTTCCTAAAAAAATAAAAGTAGATTGTACTCAGGGTTTCCGTCAAGGGGGGAAAGGGGGGATTTGTCCCCCCTTTCCAGAAGAGGGTGGGTAAAATCACCCGCTTTTCATTTCCATAAAAATTAGAAAATTGTCAATATCTTGGTTTCTTACTTAAAAAGAAGACACTTTTGCAGCAATGTTTGAACTCACACAAATAAATGGCCATTAAAACCTTCAAATTGCACCTTACAGCTGGGGTCTTGAAGCAAGCTTTTGTCCCCTCTGAACCCACTCTGTAGCTTTAGCCTAGGACAGCATCAATTTGGACCTGAGGTTTAGCAGTTATAAATCCCCCCCCCCTTTTGTGTTTCTGGTGTAATCCCTGGTACTGGTTGTGATTACCAATGGCCTCTCATGAAAGACCTTAAATAACATGTGACACAAAAGAAAACACTATAACTAAGTAAAAATATGCTTCTTAAGCAATATCATAGAATGTCATACAGTATAGTATCTATAAAACAGTTACTCCCAGACCATGAAACTCTGAAAAGAAGCACCTCAATGGCTGGGCGCTAGGTGAAAATACAAATTTTGCAATAAAGTATTTACAATATACTTGATAAAAAAAAAAAACCAACCATGTTAAGTATGGACGGCCGAGGTATTCCAGATGAAAACTGAACGAAATATTTGGTGTACACACAAAGTTGAAACTTTTAGCACCTATAACTGTACATACAGTATAAAATGGCTGGATGAGAAAAACAAATTTTTCTAACAATATATGTGAAAGTGAAAACTTCCACATATTTACACTTTAAACGAAGTCTTCTTACCGTGTCATGTATGTATATACGAACATAGGAAATCTTAAAAAGGGGCAAGGTTACAAGAGAACATGACTGGAATATTCACATATGTAATATTTTAATTTGGCATATATCACTTTGAATACTGAGGGAAAAATGGCAAGGTATTAAAACAAAATTTGTTGGTTTCTTGTGAGGTACAATGAAATTAAGTCAAAAGTACTGAATTTTTTTAAAAGGAAAGCACCCATGTTGATGTACTTATCAACATACTCTTCAAAGTAACCATACTGTACCATTTGCATTAGTACAGTACTTTGACTTATATTTCTCTGGGGAAAAAAACCACAATGGCAAGGTAGCAAGTGAAAGAAGTTTGGACATTTACAGTACACCCACACTGTAGCAAAATCAAGCTTGAAGGACTGTAGCAGAAAGCACATATTCAAATTACCTCTTTATAACTTTCAACAATAATATTTATTGTTCCCAAGTTTTCTTCTCTTTTTCTTTGAAGAAAAAACCTTTACCCAGCAAAGTGGTAACAGAAAAAGGTAGCAAATCAATATTGAATAGTTTTAGCTTAACACATCTGCCTCCTCATTTCTAAAGAAGACTCAACACTGCAGGCAGAGGATTACCCTCTGACACTCCTCATCATAAATGCCCGTTTAAAGGGTTATCATAAGACCATGTTTCCCTCAAACAGAGCAAGACCCTGTAGGTCTATGGGGATGCAACACTTTGCATGAACTTTCTTTGGGCATATTGACAAAGGTTACTGTGCAGGTGAATGAATACAGATTATGCAAATGATATGCACAATAAAAGGTGAATACATGCAACAATATAAATGGAAAATTAGTTTTCATTCTGTATAGAGCTAGTGTAAATACTGAATTATGCACCTTGTAAAGTATTTCACAAGATCTCAAATTGAGTTTGCTAACAATTCACTGTCACAACAACAGTTGCTGTGCTGAAAGGATAATAGTATTCAGTGTGTAGCATACTTTCAATTGTTGGGTAGGATGTCAAGGGATATGACTTTGGACCCACATCTGAGTACTTTACTGTACACACCTTATTACAAATTACGTAGAAAACAGCTTGACTCTCCTCAAAACTGATGCTCTAGTCATGTTCTAATTTTGTTTAGCAAAAGTTGCAGTACTGTACTTGCTAATACTAAGGACTCATTGAAGATTTGTTAAGTGAGTTTTTTGCTAATCAATTCACTAACACTATTTCGTCCCTTGTTATTGGAAACTAGTCTGGTTTTTATTGTAGTTGAATTTACTTTATTACTGTTACTGGATAGGGATTAGTGCTGCCAGGTCAGACCTACCTGTCGCTTATAGAGACACACTCAATGCAGCAAAGTACACTCTAATCAACAATCACAAAGAAGACGTTTATAGTGATTCTCCTCAAAACTTATGTCACAATCCATAATTGTGGGTTAGCTTCAATATTGTACTGTACTGTACAACCCCTTACACTGTTAAAACTTACAGACTACATTAACCTTTTATTAAAAGTGACGTCATCATAAAATACATGAATATGGGTAAACTTTCAAGTGGTGATTGAGTAAACACTGGTTAATGTATAGGCTAGGCCTAGTGTAGCAACCTACACTAAGTAAGTAGCATACTCACTGTACTGTACACCCCCTTAAAAATATTATTATTAATATCCAAGGACTCGGTTTGCTCCCAGTCTCAGTCTGGGCACCCAAGTTTACTGAAAGAGCAGGCACAGATTACACATGTACTAATGACTAGGCTAGATTAATAATAATGCATAAGCTTACTGGTACAAAGTGTAACTTTGCCCTAGGTTTTGCTAGGCTAGGCCTAGACTATGCCCTAGGATCTAGGCCTTGGCTTTAGGCCATATGCTCTATATGAATGACTCCCTGACTCTGCTGACTTTCAAATAGTCCATGTAAACGATAGGGGGGATGTGAAACAAATTTTTAATCGGCGTTGTTGTTACAATTTATAAATTGTACAAATTCAGAATTTTTGTCATGTCCTAATCAATCATTAACGACGTTTATGATTATGATACAACGACTACTGTGTGGTGACTATTACAAGCCTAACCTGTACAAAAGAATAGCACCAACTTACACACAGTACATATACTGTGTTAGGTTCCCGGCACTAAGACAAATATAAAGTTCAACGTCGAAAGCCAAAAAGTGGTGTCAAAAGTTGAAATAAATTTATCAGCCTTCAGTATGATGTTAACATATTTATATTACACCCCTCCAAATGATTTTAAACGAAATTCGCCGCTTAATATAGGAAATTACCGTAAAAAACCAGAGCTACTCGGCACTCACTTTTGCACAATCCTCTAAGCCAAAGGTGTGCGAATAAACTTGGTTTCAAAGTCGTCTGAATTCGATATTTGCCGTAAAACCCCGGAAATCCGACCTTTAATATGTTCTCTTTCAGTCGATAATAAAAGTAGTGCAAAGTGTGAATATATAAATATTCAGTAGACCGAAATACTCCGAGTGTGATCGCCGGCAACTACACGAATCGTCAAGGAAGTGTTGCGAAAATGAACACTTCCGGTTGAGGTCACGATGATAAAAAACACTGCACTAACGGCTGATATCAGAGGTCAGATCTCGGACTGATTGCGACTGTCGCCAGATGAGAAGCATTTCGACTTGCTTGTAGTCGTAGTGCGTTACAGATATGTAAAATACGGAGTACAAAGCGGATGGGTTGCGCATTGCTATATCATTAGTGGCTGTATATGTGTACATTGATTTAGTCTGATCTAAGACCACAACGAGTGTGGCTTATAATCTCAGGCTTAGAGGATTTTCTCCAAGAATGCAGTAAACTTCATCGTTATTTACGACTTTTTAAATTATTAACTACTTGATGACCCCATAAATTTTTAGTAAGAAAAAAGTCTGTGACTTTTGTTTTGTAGAAACACTGTGTCGAGCAATATTGTAAAAGCATGCGGTATAAGTAATCGTCGTCGCTCATTTGTATGGATGACTTGTAATAGTCAATATCGACTTTGCAATCCGCGGTCCCCCGCAAGGTTTTACCTGGTGAAGAAGAGCGGCTCCATAGTTTTCCCTTTCGGGAAACCAAACCAGAATGCAAGGCATTCATACTCGCGAATGGAGGCGGTCTAACGGTTCTAGTGATATTGGCAGAGTTGCTAAATTTTAGCCACTCCCTGATACGAACAGGCAGTAGATGGTAAATTTTTTATGATGAAGATGTTTGCGCATTTCAGAAAAGGATATCAGTGTTGAAAATTTATACAGGTGAAACATTAGTTATTTGAAGAAAGGGAAACAGAATTGTTTATGCTACAAGCTCGACGTTTAGAAAAGTACATATGAGTGATACGTATATACGATGTTTAAATTGACTAAACAAAACAGGTGGTGGATGATATTTTCTACTAGATCTAGAAAATAGAAGTGCTTCGATTGCAGAAGAATTGTTTTATTAATAAGTTCCGACCGTAGCCAAAACTGTCAGAATTTCACACATATTATTGGCAGTTCAAAATATCAAAATTTCCTTACGAATGACAATTTCATTTTTTAAACTTCCTTACAGTTCTCAGTATTGTGCTATTTTATTACGCTTCGGCAGTTCAACCGTATCACCTGTATGTATATGCATCGCATTATCACCAACATAGTAAGCACTTTCAGATCAGAAGAGATGTAACTTAACTATCACCTCGAGTGGCTATTGAATAGAGAGAGATAACTACGCAGTCTTTTATTTTGCTACTCCCTCGTCAGAGACCTCTCTTCCCATTCCTACCATAATTGTCAACAACATAAACAGAACCGGTATAAAATTTCTCACCTTCCTCTTCTTTCTTTGGTTGGATAGGTGCGCAGCTAGAAAGTCTTTTCCCTTACAGTACGGTTGCTCAAAGGAACCATTTTAAATTTGTCTTTCAAGATTGCTAAATTATTAGAACAGCCACCAATAAAAGAATCTAATGTGAGAATATTTACAAAATGTAAAACAAAAAAAACTTGGGTTGAGGTTAACTAAGTTATTTCGATGCGGCTAAGCAAATAAAGCCTTGCGCATGGCCCATATTTGACTTTCCACTGAAACACATCTGACTCTCGAAATGACCTCTTTAAGCCGCGGTAGCACTTGATATCATCTACTGTATCACATGTCGTTCGGCTGATCACGTGGTCACCGGCAAAGCAAGCGCATATTGGTGAGGGCGATTCAAGTTTCAGTTGAAACGTTTAGGTCAGAAGAAAACTACGCAGTTACTATTGCGCAATTTTCGCATCCGGGAGACTACGTTATCTTATCCGTTCTCTATTCCTAACCCTCTGTGACCGTCTTCAGTTTTGAACAAAACAAGGTATAATTTAAGTTTGACGCTCTTGTTACAGTTATAAGTTCCTTGGTCATGAAAAAAAATCACCCGTTCAATGTTTTCTTTACAACAACGCAAAAACTCTCACGTCAACAGATTGCTCGGATGTTTCAAACTGTAAGAAAAGAAGGGTAGCGACCATGTCATAAAGAACGGCAGTTGACAAAAACTATAGAAATGGCTTCTGAGAACCCCATATAGTCGATCCCTGGTCGTTCCAAGAACCATGTAATTGAAATATCCCTGAACTAATATGCCTCATCGTGTGATGAAACCTGAGACATCCTTAAATAAATTATCTGTTTTCATGGTCAACGCCTTTTAATTTACAAACACTAAAAAGTAACAAAACCAACAAGGCACAGAATAAAAACACTGTAACAAGTCTATAAAGCGGCTGCTATACTTCGCATTCGCTTGTAAAAAGGATATTTTTGAAAACGGAAAACTTAACCTCAAGAAGGAATCGAATTGGTGACCTCCCGCTTAAACATAACACAGTAATTTCATATCTGGAGATAAGCGGGAGCGCCCGTGTTTTGCCAGCCTATTTATGTCCCTAATTGAAAGTGTGTTAATTAATAACAGCCCTCACAAGCTGCTGCTCTACACCAGGTTCATTGATGATACTTTTTCACTCTGAACCCATGACCGTCCCTCCCTAGATGACATGGGCGTCCGCAGGTATGGGCAAGGGGGGGGGGGGCACTTGTCCCCCTGGAAAATCAAAAATTTTAAAAAACGTATAAAAATCAAAGCGGAAACCCGAAAAAAACGTGTTTTTCAAGTTTCTATACGAAAAATAGGCTTTAAAAATGCCATTTCCGGCGATCTGAACTGTTAAAAATTTCTGTAAATTTACAGACTTTTTTAACTTAAACTTTTTGTATTTTACTTTTAATAGAGATTTTCTGTATCTTTACAAGCACTTTGTATTGCTGCAATGAAAAAAAGGTTGTTTAACATGTATTTTCTGTTTATTTGAAAAACCATTTTTGTCTGCTTCTTTAACCAAATTTTACTGCTTTGTAAAACTTTTTCTGTAAATTTACAGAACTTTTAACAGTATTTTGTATTTTTCTGGTTTCACATAAATATACTGTCATTTAACAAACATTCATTTTGTTTTTAAGCCGAAAAAGAAACAAAAATAAGCCCAAACAAACAAATAACAAATAGCCAGAAAATTTTCAATATATAACATGCATCGTTCTGCGAAGTTTCAGTTTAAAAAAAAAAAAAAAATTGGCAAATTTATGGCCCTATTTGAAAATTAACTTACATTAATTATAAAAGCATAATTAGTTATTACGTTCTTAGTTATACAACTGGTGTTTTGTCACACATTTTTAAGTAAAAAGAAATTGTAAGGCTCTAATTTCAGAGCACTGACAATCGGTATACTGATGTCAACTCATCGCCACCAGCGCTCATGCACTTGATCGGGGCAAATTAAAAACGTTTCACAAATTTTCTTGAAAGGGTCTGTAAATTTACCATTTTATGACGTAAATCTCATTTTGCATAAATGGGTGGACCTTATTTTGTAGGCATTTTCCTAACAAAAGCATTCCTATTGCTTTGAATAATATCTTCTTTGGCGTTTTTTAATCAGGAAGTGATAAATTTATTGTTTACCTTGTCTGGAAATGCTTGCAACCAATGTATTTGCATTCTTTGTAATATTTATTTTAAAAACAATTATTATATTGTACAAAAAAGTGACTTTCCAAGTGAAAAGTTTAGAGAGATAGCAGTCTACTTGACTACAATATGACAACAAAGAATCCTCAAAGTATGGAAACGTTAAGGTGCCGTCAAATTACAAACTTAGTCCCTATATTATCTTATCATTTTGCGACAAAATGATGAAATGTATACTTATTATCGCAACATTTTGCAGTTAAGTGATGAATTACAAACTTACCATATTTCAACAATTCAACATTTTGCAGAAAATTGATGAATTACCTATTTGTCGGATCTCAACAATTCAACATTTTGGAGAAAATTGATGAATTACTCACTTATCACAAGTAATCAATTCAACATTTTGCAGAAAAATGATGAATTGCTCATTTATCGGAACTCAACAATTTAACATTTTGCAGAAAAATGATGAATTATGCACTTATCAGATCTCATCAATTTTACATTTTGCCAGAAAACGATTAGTTACTCATTTATCGGAAGTCAACAATTAAACATTTTGCAGAAAAATGATGAATTACTCATTAATCGGATTTCAACTATTTAACATTTTGCAGAAAAATGACGAATTACACACTTAACAGATGTCAGCAATTTAACATTTTGCAGAAAAATGGTCAATTACTCAGTTATCACAAACAGCCAATGTAACATTTTGCAGAAAAGTGATGAATTACTCACTTACCAGATGTCATCAATTCAACATTTTGCAGAAAATAGATAAATTACTCATTTATCAGATCTCAACAATTTTACAATTTGCAACAAAATGATAAATTACTCATTTATCGGAACTCAACAATTAAACATTTTGCAGAAAAATGATAAATTACTCACTTGTTGAAACTCAACAAATTGACATTTCGCATGGAAATGATGAATTACGCAACTAAAAGATATCATAAATACTACATTTTGCAACTAAATGATAAATTTCTCATTAATCAGATCTCAACAATTTAACATTTTTCACAAAAATGATGAATTACTCATTTACCAAATGTCATCAATTCAACATTTGCCGAAAATTGATGAACTCCTCATTTATCGGAACTCAACAATTTAACACTTTGCAAAAAAATAATGAATTACGTTATTAAAAGATCTTATCAATTCTACATTTTGAAACAAAATGATAAATTTCTCATTTATTGGATTAGAACAATTGAACATTTTGCAGAAAAATGATGAATTACGCACCAAGAAGATCTAATCAATTTTACATTTTGCAACAAAATGATTAATTACTCATTTATCGGATCTTAACAATTTAACATTTTGCAGAAAAATGATAAACTATACACGCGGCGAAATAACGATCTACACTCGTATATACTATACTTTTAATGGAAACGTTAATGGTTTGCGATGGAAGACAAACATATGGAAACGTTTAGGTGCCGTCAAATTACAAACTTAGTCCCTATATTATCTTAGTATTTTGCAACAAAATGATGAAATGTTCACTTATTATCTTAACAATTTGCAGATGAATGATGAACTACAAGCTTACCATTTTTCAACATTTCAACATTTTGTAGAAAATTGATGAATTACCTACTTATCACAAGTAATCAATTCAACATTTTGCAGAAAAATGATGAATCACAGACTTAACGGATTTCGACAATTCGCCATTTTGCAGATAAGTGTTTAATTGCACCTTTATCGGATCTCAACAATTAACCAATTTGCAGAAAAATCACGAATTTCACACTTACCAGATGTTAGCAAATCAACATTTTGCAGAAAAATGATGAATTACTCAGTTATTGGATCTAAGCCATTCAACATTTTGCAGAAAAATATTATATTACACTTATTAAAGATCTCACTAATTCTACAATTTGCGGAAAATTGATGAATTACACAGTTAATGGATCTTAACAATTCTAAATTTTGCAGAAAATTGATGAATTACAGACTTAACGGATTTCGACAATTCACCATTATGCAGATAAATGTTTAATTACACATTTATCGGATCTCAACAATTAACCAATTTGCAGAAAAATCACGAATTCCACACTTACCAGATGTTAGCAAATCAACATTTTGCAGAATACTGATGAATTACTCAGTTATTGGATCTGAGCAATTCAATATTTTGCAGAAAAATATTAAATTACACATTTAAAATATCTCACCAATTCTACATTTTGCAGAAAGTTGATGAATTATCGGACCTTAACAATTTAACAATTCGCAGAAAAATGACGAATTACGAACCTTCTTAAGATTCGATTTCCACATTTTAAAGAGGTAGAACAAAGTTTGCTGTCAATGAAACTTATCAATTACACGTTTTCATACCAAAACATTTTTGTGTATCTGTGTGTTCGGGGCAATCCGACCTCTTGAGGCGGGGGGGGGGGGGGCGTAAAACTTGCAAAGAGCCCATTTGGGGTTGTGGCAATCCCCTCTTGTAATGCTACTGGTTTGATATGTGTAAAAGGTGAAGTAGCATATCATGGGGACTCTACAATTAAATCACTTTCTTTCCATTCTCTGCTATCTTCTCAAAAGGACCCCTATAATTACTTGTTTTCGTTGTTATTGGGACGTTAATGTCAGGAAGGTCTAAACACCCTAAAAACTGAACACAACAGCTACAAATCTAAAGTTTATTATAGTTTTCACTTAAAGGCTGTACTAATCCGGGCTTGGTTTAAGACAAAAACAACAACTGGCATTTAATTATCCTTTATGAAGCAGGATTCCTGAACCTACTTGTACCCCATTAATTCTTTAAGGCCAAACCATCGAGCAAAATTTCGTTTACAAAGTGCAGTCAACGATTATCATCTCATTTAATTCGGACTATTTTCAAGGAATAACTAAAAGATAACAACCTTTAAACACGTAAAGCGAAAAGGTATGATGCTGTTTTCGACTGAAGGGTGGAGAGGGAAGCTAAAAGGTTTTCTTCGGACAGCATTTATTGCCACGGGTCTAAAGATAGAGGGGCGTCGATTTGATCCTCAAAGGTGGTGGAGGGAGGCATCTGGCCTACATTTTTTCTCCTTCCCTTGTAAGGCATCAACATGTTCGTAGCTAGACATTTTTACGAAAAGGGGGATGGGCAAACATCCAAATTTTACGATTTTTTAAATGCGAACACCACTGTGCTAGGGACGAACTTTGTGACGCGCGAAGCGCGTTGAAATTTTTGCCCTTTTTCCAATATATAAAAATATGGAGCTTGCGTTGCAGAAAAGTTCGTCGGAGAGCCTCATTTCGTAGGCTTTGGATAACATTATGTAGCAACAACTATCTTTGGTCGCCCCTCAATCTCAGATTTGCCAACAGGAAATGCAAATTCTTCAGTAATCCCCCGAATTAATTTTTCATGTCAAGGGCTTGTATTGGGGAAAATTTGGAATTTTATGAAAGAAAATTTATGAAATTTATGAAAAGCACTGTAGTTACCTTTGCTGGTTGATGATCTGGTGTCACATATAGCAAATTTCCGATTTTGTCACTTCAAGAGCTCGGAAAATTTGACCAAACTGAAGGTATGAGTGAGCCCTTCTGCTTAGGAATTGCGATTTGCGGCATGCGAAGTGCCTGGGAAATTTTGCCTTTTTGAAACAAATAATAACGAATAAGGAGCTTTTATTGGAGATAATTCGGAGTTTCGTAATTTCATGAGTTGTCAAACCACACAGTAGACTGGTTTCACAAATGGCAAATTTCCGAATTCTTCATTTTTCAGAGCCGCCTCCCCCCCTGTAGCTACGCCCATTGGCGGCGCTACGGGGGGGGATGAGGGGGCATTTCCCCCTCAAATTCTGTCCTTGCCCCCAGTTGCTCCCCCAAATAAAATTGATGGAATGGAAGTGTATGTGGCCTATGTGTGTGTGTGTGTTTTGGGGGTGGGGGTGGGAGTGCACTGGCTCCTGGGTGAACATGCAATTGATACTGACGAAAATTTTTCTAATTACATGCCCTTGAAGTAGGCCTTCATCCTTCCGGGTTAGGGTAAGGTGTTTCCAATCTACATGTGGTACGCATATCACTTATGATATAAAGTTGTCCTGTCTTGGCAGTTCGCGGTTTGGTACATAGAGTGCTTCTTTTATTTTTCTATTGTTTCTTATTCTCCCTCATACATCCATCAATTATTTATGTAGGCTGCACGCCAACTGATGATTGCGTTCTGCTTAGATGGTGTCATTACAGCTTAACACTACCTCAATTCTTTGCCCATCCACAGCACCCCACCCAAATGAAAAAGTCTGGTTTAGACACTGACCAGTATAGTGGTACTCGGTGGCACCGCGCAAATATAATGATACTCTCAAAGAAAAAAAAAAGTTGTTAACCTTGGAGTTAGATTAACCGAAAAATCAAATAATATACCTCTCCTGGGACTTAATTTTTCACCCAGAAATATGCTACAACCCCAGAGCTTCCGGGGGCTTTGCCCCCTGGGCCCCACCGGGACTTTGCCACTGGACTCCACCAGGGGCCCTAAGGCGGGCCCCTGGACCCCACCCGCAAGACCTCGCGCTTCGCGCTCGGTTTCGCGCTGGGCGCGAAAATCTTTGCCCCCGGCATTTTCCTTTGCTCTCAGTTCCCCCCTAAATTTGACATTCTGGCGCAGCCGCTGGCTACGCCACTGGGTGCCTGATAGAAGGGGCCCAAATGCAAAATGGTGCTAAATATTTCAATATTTTGAGTTACTAGGAAACTCCAAAGTCTTAAAAACATGATCTTGATGGTGTGGGTAATTACTTCAACGGACTATACAGTCGATGTGAATTTATCGGGTGTACTCTAAGTGAATAGAATCACAACGTAAATTGTGATAGTTTGCAAAGGATTTTTGCAAAAGTTTAATAGTAAAGAAAAATTTTTAAAAGAAGGTAAGATAAATCCATGAACTGATGAAAAGCACACTTCAGTCTACTGCGGGAAAATCACAGATCGATGGGGGAGGAGGTGGTACCCACTGGTGCTACTGAGACACCGTTGCATAGGCCTACCGGTGTAAGATTGCTGATACAAAAAAAGTAAAATATGTCCTTTCGAACGACACCTCATCATACACTATCTACAGACAGAGGATGGAGGTGTACCTCTAATTCCAGATTGACTTCTCTAATATAGCAAACATCAGTGTGATTTTTCTTCTCTGATAATGATCTAAATACGAAATGGTCGAATCGTTATACGAATGTGTGATGTGCGCGTGTCGAAATTTGCATTTGAAATCATTTATTTTTTGAAAAGGTTGCATGCAGACTGTGCACCGAGGCATTTTCAGTTTCCCTAAAATGCGTTTGCCAATTTCAGCCTGCCAGTCTGGTTATTCACTAAAGATTACAGATTTCATTAAAACATAGAAGTGGACGATTCCTCCTCTTCAAATTCCTAAATGTTGTGCTCCTTCATAACCACACCTGCAGCCCTATGCACACAATCAATCGACATAATCATAGAGATCGATGAATAATGTATGTTTGATATGCAAGTGAAAAAGGAACATCAATGAGACTGCAAGCTCCCGAAAATTTTGGGGATTTGTAAAGTAAACATGTGGAATTATTGATACAGAAAATCGATCGTAATCGGTAGAGCACACCTTTCATAACCTACATGTATATATTTTTGGGTTGTACCTAACTTTTAAGTTTCAGGTCACAAAAGAAGCGGCGGGAGGGGAACTTTAACGTTAGTGTCCCCTCCACTAAAAAAGTTGGGGGGGGGGGGCATGTCCCCCTGCTCCCCACAAATCGACGCCCATGGTAGCGAGAGGGAGTATCCCCTTTCTTTTTGATTCCTTGCCGTAGGCAGGCAAGGAATCTATGCGATGGTGATGTCGTGTGTATGTGTGTGTGTGTGTGTGTGTGTGTGCGTATGTGACGCTTTGGCTTGTAAACACGATATCTCAAGAAGGGTAAGTCCGAGGGATCTCATACTTGGCATGTGGATTGCCCATATTGAGTAGATGATCCCTATTGTTTTTGGTGGACGTCAAAGGTCACTTGGGGTCACGAGAGGTCAAAAGGTCAAAATCTTGTAAACACGATATCTCGAGAACGGTACATGTGACTATGCTCATATTTGGTGTGTGGGTTGGTCATATTAAGTAGATGATCCCTATCGATTTCTTGGAGGTCAAAGGTCATTTGGGGTCACGAGAGGTCAATAGGTAAATTCCTTAGAAATTGCTTGTAAACACGGTATCTCAAGAAGGGTAAGTGTGACTAATCTCATATTTGGTGTGTGCATTGGCCATATTGAGTAGATGATCCCTATTGTTTTTGGTGGAGGTCAAAGGTCATTTGGGGTCATGAGAGGTCAAAAGGTCAAAACTTCGTAAACACGGTATCTCAAGAACGGTACATGTGACTGTGCTCATATTTAGTGTGTGGATTGGTCATATTGAGTAGATGATCCCTATTGATTTTCTGAAAGGTCAAAGTTCATTTGGAGTCAGCATGTTCAAAGCATGACAAGCTTTCCTGCACAGTCTTTCAAGAAATGTCACTTGTAGGGTCCTGTAACTTGTCCTGTAGATGGCACATAGTGAATACATGGTCCCAGAAGTTTTTGGTGGAGGTCAAATGTCAATTGGGTTCACAACGGGCAAGGGGGATCTCAATGAAGGAAGATTGGATGCCTTGCATGTGTACTTTGTGGGCACATTATGGAGCCCTGTTAATTGAAAAACATTGCCAAGCAATGTCAATGTGAAAAAAGGCCTTACATTTCAGCGGCAAGGAATCACTAAGCCTTTTGGCTTTCTTTTTTGAAAAAATTAATAATATTTGATTGTCCCCAAATGTAATGTAGTGAAATATATTATTAGGTAATATTTATAGGGAAATTACAATAATTTATTTTTACATTTTTTCAAAAAGGAAATATTAAGGGGTATTCAATCTTAAATAGTGCGAAAGCATACTTCCGCCACAACATTTCGAGTAGGGGATTTTGACAATAATTTAAAAATATAAATTTTACAGTAAATAATGTCATATGACGTCCCGGATTTTACAGTGAATAATCACTTTTACTCTAAGTGAAAATTGTAAGTGCTAGTCTCAAAATGTGACATTTCTATTAAGATGTATGTAGTCATTTCATATTTGCACTATTTTTCATATTATTCTCACTCGAGAGGTGCCGTTTCCGACCATCTGAAGGGTTTGTGAAGTCAACAATTTTCTTGTACCCTCCGCGCCAACTAATGGTGGCGCTCCGCTTACATAGTCCTGCTGCCTGTTTGGAGTTTCCCAGTAACTGAAAATATTGAAACATTTACAACCATTTTGCATTGGGCCCCCCTTCTCTTAGACACCCAGTGGCGTAGCTTCAGGAGGCAGGTGGCTCTAGAATATGAAGAATTCGGAAACTTGCTATTTGTGAAACCAGTCTACTGTGTGGTTTGACAACTCATGAAATTACGAAACTCCAAAATCTCTCCAATAAAAGCTCCTTATTCGTTATTATATGTTTCAAAAAGGCAAAATTTTCCAGGCACTTCGCATGCCGCAAATCGCAATTCCTAAGCAGAAGGGCTCACTCATACCTTCAGTTTGGTCAAATTTTCCGAGCTCTTGAAGTGACAAAATCGGAAATTTGCTATATGTGACACCACATCATCAACTAACAAAGGTAACTACAGTGCTTTTCATAAATTTCATAAATTTTCTTTCATAAAATTCCAAATTTTCCCCAATACAAGCCCTTGACATGAAAAATTAATTTGGGGGATTACTGAAGAATTTGCATTTCCTTTTTGGCAAATCTGAGATTGAGGGGCGACCAAAGATCGTTGTTGCTACATAATGTTATCCAAAGCCTACGAAATGAGGCTCTCCGACGAACTTTTCTGCAACGCAAGCTCCATATTTTTATATATTGGAAAAAGGGCAAAAATTTCAACGCGCTTCGCGCGTCACAAAGTACGTCCCTAGTACAGTGGTGTTCACACTAAAAAATCGTAAAATTTGGATGTTTGCCCATCCCCCTTTTCGTAAAAATGTCTAGCTATGAACATATTGATACCTTACTAGGGAAGGAGAAAAAATGTAGGCCAGATGCCCCCCTCCACCACCTTTGAGGATCAAATCGACGCCCCTCTATCTTTAGACCCGTGGCAATAAATGCTGTCCGAAGAAAACCTTTCAGCTTCCCTCTCCACCCTTCAGTCGAAAACAGCTTCATACCTGTGCGCTTTACGTGTTTAAAGGTTATTATCTTTTAGTTATTCCTTGAAAATAGTCCGAATTAAATGGGATAATAATCGTTGACTGCACTTTGTAAACGAAATTTTGCTCGATGGTTTGGCCTTAAAGAATTAATGGGGTACAAGTAGGTTCAGGAATCCTGCTTCAAAAAGGATAATTAAATGTCAGTTGTTGTTTTTGTCTTAGACCAAACCTGGATTAGTACAGCCTTTAAGTGAAAACTCTAACAAACTTTAGATTTGTAGCTGTTGTATTCAATTTTTAGGGTGTTTAGACCTTCCTGACATTAACGTCCCAATAACAACGAAAACAAGTAATTATAGGGGTCCTTTTGAGAAGATAGCAGAGAATGGAAAGAAAGTGATTTAATTGTAGAGTCCCCATGATATGCTACTACACCTTTCACACATATCAAACCAGTAGCATTACAAGAGGGGATTGCCACAACCCCAAATGGGCCTTTTGCAAGTTTTACGCCCCCCCACCCCCCGCCTCAAGAGGTCGGATTGCCCCGAACACACAGATACACAAAAATGTTTCGGTATGAAAACGTGTGTAAGTTTCAATGACAGCACACTTTATTCTACCTCTTTAAAATGTGGAAACAGAATCTTAAGCAGGTTCGTAATTCGTCATTTTTCTGCGAATTGTTAAATTGTTAAGATCCGATAATTCATCAACTTTCTGCAAAATGTAGAATTGGTGAGATATTTTAAATGTGTAATTTAATATTTTTCTGCAAAATGTTGAATTGCTCAGATCCAATAACTGAGTAATTCATCAGTATTCTGCAAAATGTTGATTTGCTAACATCTGGTAAGTGTGGAATTCGTGTTTTTTCTGCAAATTGGTTAATTGTTGAGATCCGATAAATGTGTAATTAAACATTTATCTGCCTAATGGTGAATTGTCGAAATCCGTTAAGTCTGTAATTCATCAATTTTCTGCAAAATTTAGAATTGTTAAGATCCATTAACTGTGTAATTCATCAATTTTCCGCAAATTGTAGAATTAGTGAGATCTTTAATATGTGTAATTTAATATTTTTCTGCAAGATGTTGAATTGCTTAGATCCAATAACTGAGTAATTCATCAGTTTTCTGCAAAATGTTGATTTGCTAACACCTGGTAAGTGTGGAATTCGTGATTTTTCTGCAAATTGGTTAATTGTTGAGATCCGATAAATGTGCAATTAAACACTTATCTGCAAAATGGCGAATTGTCGAAATCCGTTAAGTCTGTGATTCATCATTTTTCTGCAAAATGTTGAATTGATTACTTGTGATAACTAGGTAATTCATCAATTTCCTGCAAAATGTTGAAACGTTGAAATATGGTAAGTTTGTAATTCATCACTTAACTGCAAAATGTTACGATAATAAGTGTACATTTCATCATTTTGTCGCAAAATGATAAGATAATATAGGGACTAAGTTTGTAATTTGACGGCACCTTAACGTTTCCATACAAACAAGACCTTACCACCCAAGGCATACTCTTGTCTTACAATGATCACCATCGAACATACAAGGATACAATGCGATAACAAAGATTAAAAACAAGCATTCAAAAAGGGAGAAAAGTAAAACAGAGGAGAATGAAAATTGTAGAACAGTTGTATTAACATTCTGCTGCCATCTCATGAAATGAATTCAGGACTTTATCCCCCATTTGGTGGCCCACGTATGGAAGGCACAACACTAAAGTTGGCCTTTTTCGTTTTATACTTCCCTTAATCAATGGCATCAGTGAAGCAAATGTGTTGGGCTATCAGTGAACCTTGCATGAAGACACACAAATTTCAAAATTGTGTTTTACAGAGCTAAGCTCTGCTAATCAGAATACCATGGTGACTCTGCTTTGAGGTAATCTTTTAATTTGGCCCCCCCTTCTCCACAGCTGAAATCACAACCTGTGAAGACTGAACACCTTTAATTCTAACTGCCCCTTCAAAGCCCGTGAAATGCATTTATTTATAAAACCGAATTACTGTGGGCCCGCATCCGAATATGTACATGTTTTAATTGGCATTATTCATTGCATATCTGAAAAAGTGAAACAACCGATTTCAACTAATCTGGTGTGGGTAACGAAATGTGCCAACGAAAACAAGCTTGAAAGGAGGTCAGAAGAATTGCTTTTTCTTGAGTAAAATTAAAGCCCGCTGGACGAATAATTTTTTGGTTACTTCACACTCATGCGCCTCAGGCCTGTAGCCAGACAAGGTTCTGAAGGGGGGGGGGGGGGGATTTCTCTAGCGTCCATAAGGTATCTTATGCATCCATTTTTGAACAAACAATTGTGGGGCCCCTAAATCTAGAGGGCCCTGGACCTTTTCCCCCCGGTAGGACCCGCCATAAATCCGGCACTGATAAATAACATAAATAGGCCTTAATATGCTCAGAAACTCACATTCTAAGTAACGAGGGTGGGGGGGGGGGGTTTCGGCCTGCGGGACATGTGCTGCCCGCGAGACAATTTGGTAGAGGACGGGAAACAATTTGAAAAAGGTAACTTCTATGAGTCATGAATTGTTTGACGTTTTTTCGGCTTTCCATCTGCCAATTATTACTTAATGCCTCTAAGGTACACTGTACTACAAGTGAGGGAGCAAACCACATCACACGCTAAGCGCATTGAAGTGTACCTTGGGGGTAGATCGGCATGTGAGAACATTGTTTGGCCGGCGAATGATTTTGTGAACATCAAATGGCCCTTGGGAGGAAAAAGGTTCCCTACCCGTTTAAATAAACAAAGTACCAAAACCCAGATGCAGATTTGTCTACTCCCTAACAAACTTTCAACTGGAAAGATCATTGGTGTCCATGATCGTGAACCGGGACATGGCACCCTCGACGACGACCACTTTTCCTGTCTAACCATTTCGTTGGTTCAACTGTGTTTGTTCTTTAGGAAGTGAAATGTCCAGTATGTTCCAAAAATTTCGGACAGCATCTCACGATGTGAGCTGCCTTGTAATTCTATAATAATTTAGGTTTTGTTTACCGCTAAATATTGTTTTTTTTTTTGTTTTGTTTCATGATCGCATAACGGGTAAAATGGTGCAGATAACCCGGGTCAGTGGTAAATTTGGTTTGTTAGTTGTATGTAAGATATGGCAGGTCTCAGAATCACAGGAACACAATTAAGTACGAATTTACATTTTCGTGATATGTTCAAGTTTGCATCGGATCTGGTAGTTCGTTCATCCATACTGTCGACAACCATCTAGGCAGGTAAGTGATTCTATGTGTGTAGGATGGTAAGGTCGGAGTCAACATATCTGCATAGGGAGCAAGGATGGAAGGGTTTCCTCCCCACACATGTCTTTGACAGGGCAAGTGAACTCAAGCTTCTGGGTATTAAGGCAAAGATACGGTAAGAGCGGGAGAAGTGAAAGGGCAGAAAATTATGTGACAACTGGTGCATTGCAAAGAAGGGGGCAGTTTAATTTTCTCTTGCACTGGCTGTGCAGCCATCCTGGATTCAAAGGTGGAGCCAGAGGGGGGAAGGGGGGGGGGCATGGTAACGCTTAACTTAGCTAATGCTTTCTTGTATCTGCCGTGCGGTACGGCTGGTGACGCGATGAAAAAAAGTACAATGTAAGCTGTTCCCGATAGGGATCAACTGCCAGGACAATTGAGATATAAGCTTTCAATAAGTACAGATTCTTTTAGTGTAGGCTTTCCTGAACAAATTTCGCGTGCTTTCCGCGCCTTTTCACAATTTGGATTCAGAGAAAAACATTAAATCACCGCCTGTTTTCCTCTAATATATATACATTTAATTATATATGCCCCTCAGTGGCATGGTGTCGTACACAGATTTTTTAACTCTTCACCAACCAATTGACGGCATAAGGGCCATAGGGGATTCAGGTCGCTGTCCCCTCAGGAGGTCTGTCCCTCCTTGTGGCAAATCCTGACGCCACTCCTCCCTGGATTAAGAGAAATATTCCCAAGCCCATGCATCAAAGGGTGGCGTCAGCAGGGGAAAAAGTACCATATGCAGTGGTGTCGCCAGCATGACTGAACTTCCCCAATAATCAGGCAACCTGTCGGTTACGGGTCCCCCGATATTTTGACCTTTATGGGTCCCCTAAAATTTCTGTAAACGAGTCACCTCTTTGGCTTATACACTCTAAAAACAAAAGAGTGAAATTCAATCCAAAAGGAGTGAATTAAGTGACCACTTCTAAGGAAGAGTGATTTCACCCGGAGTGGAGTGAAAATTCACTCCAAATAGAGCGATACTTCATACTCATGGAATGAAATATCGCTCTATTTGAATTTTCACTCCACTCCGAGTGAAATCACTCTTCCTTAGGAGTGGTCCCTCAATTCACTCTTTTTGGAGTGAACTTCAGTCTTTTGTTTTTACAGTGTAGCTTTTACATCTGTTTCTGACTGAGTTAAAACAGAAACCGTTACCTTTCTTTCTACCACAGTATATCCTGCAGCACTTGAGTCTTGATTTTCAACTCTATTTCTACTCTTTTTCATGTTCGCTGTATTATTGAAATTGTTTTCATTAACCTGGATCTAATCGCGTTTTGTTTGAGACCTTATTGACGAAATACTCCAAATGCGATCATTATCTGCACTTAAACAAGCGGAACGGTTCATTTCCGACAATGAATGAGATACTTTTAGCGTAATTATTTCCAAGCCCTACTTGCTAATGGTCCTTCGGCTACATCAGTGTTTCTCAGTCAAGTCCCAGAAACCTTGGGGTCAACTGGAGGAATGGGGATGGGTGTGATTGTGTGGGGAGTTCTTGATTCCGATCGATGAATTTACTAGTCTTTTTTCGTTTTGTTCACATTGACACGCACATGATTGTTGGGTCAATAGCTAGTCACTTGACATTTTAAAATCAATAACAGTGCCAAGAACCGATGGGATACATTTTCTGTACCTTAATTTCTGTAAGCACGAAATTCACATCTGACAGTTTTTAAATTCAAAATTTTCGCAGAGGAGGACCCTTACTTGCCGTCGCTGCCTTCTGAACAGTATTGGGTCTTGGTTATATTCATGGCCCTATTCAGCGGGGTGCAAGAGTTCAAAGCAAATGTTCATCACATCGATCTGTTAAAAATTTCCGAAATTTTAAAATGGAGAATGTTTAGGTCTAATTTGGTAAAGCACAGAAAAAGGGCCCCTCATATGATAGTTTACGAGCCTACGAAGGTAAATCCGGCCGTGGTTGCCAGACTTTTTGAAGTGGGGACTGAGGGCCCAAGGGTTTCGCAGGAGGGGCACACCAGAATGAAGGACTGAGCGTCGTTGGAGTCGTTGTAGTGACGCACAGCGCTTTCCTGTATTTGTTGGGCCCCATGTACCCACTGTATGTCTTAGTGAGGTCCAGTGATAAATTTACATAGGGGTCCTGAGTGCGAAGTCCCCGGAGGCTCTGGGGTATTAGCAAAGTGTGACCATTAGATTAAAGCACTTGACAATCTCCAAAATGTCACGTGGTGCGCCCTAAACATGACACAATAATAAAAACAACGACTATTTTTGTTAGCCTTACACGTACTAAGGATCTAATGATGGGGGTGGGGGGGTGGGGTGGGACGGGGGGGGGGGGCTAAATGGGGATAATAGGAACGGTGGATCATGTTAAGGTTTTCATTGAGCTTTCAAAATAGATACACAAATGCTGCCTAACAGGAATTCCTGTTGAGAAAAGTACATTCCTGGTATGCCACTGAGGGAAAGGCTTCACACTAGCGCAGATTTTGAATCTACGGATGCGGATCCGGTCCTAACGAGAAAAAATTGGGAAGACTTGAACTAGAATGCGATTCAATGGATTTGGGGTGTCGTAAAATTGGAACTACGACCGATATATTCCCTGCATTCTCCTCACCAATAAATTAAGAAAGGTGCCATAGCGCCCGCGGAGACCATCATCTCTGGTGCAAGCGCCAAGTGACCAGAAAATAGTTATGGTATTGAGCATCTATAAAATTTCGTGCAAGTTCTTATACACCTTTCGGAGGTAGCCTATCACCACTCTAATAAACTGGGTGTAGTGCTTGACTGCGCATCGGCAAGGATATATAGGCGAGCAAGGTTTTCCCTTTCAAATTTAAAGGCTTGGTACTTAAAATAAACGGACATTAGCCTATTAGAATGAGGCTATGTAATTATTCTCATACGCGTTGAAAAGCGCGACAAAAATAGCATTCTTTTTTTAAACAGTTTTCAAAGTAGAATCTGGTTAAAAGTTAACAGGTTAATGTGGGAATTATGCTGAAAGGAGAGAACTCAAGGCCGCAGTAGCCACATAGCTGTTGTAAACAAACGTTGAAACAATAGATTTGAATTACATCTCCCAAAAAGGCAGTCCTCCACACAATTCATCAAAAAGATGCGGCACCGAGGCGAGCCCCAACGTTGTAGTTTAGATAACATTTTGTGCATACTTAGCCGCATTTTTTACTCATTTTGTGATCGTGGTTTCTTGTGTTCGTTTCGAGACATGCTTGAACGGCATGTTTGTGCATAACTAGTTTCATACCCAAAATCTCACTGGGACACTTTTGCAACCCCACCCCATTCCAGCGGCGTTGCAAGAACCTCGGGGCCCCTGGAAAAGAGACAACGAGGACCCCACCCAATGGTATCACAAACCCATTGTCCTAAAATCCCTCCAATCTCCATGGGGAAGTACGGGCTAAGAGCAATTAGGCATTGCACGTACCAGATCTTGGTTCACTTCCCATTGTTGCCTGGTTTATCAAAAGCAGTTTTGAAGTTGTTGATATAGCTTTATGGTTCCTTTCGTATGTAGTTTTAAGCAACTCCATGGGACGGATTTAGGGGGCGCTCCCGGTGTGCCCCCCCCCCCGCCGGTTCAGAGCCATAATTATACGTGGTCCCAGCACCACATACATTCATTCGAAACTACCGGTAACTAACACCATATCTTAATTTTCTGGATCCGTCCCGAGTAATCTTTACCAATGGAAATGGAGATGTATTTCGGGAGTTCAATACATGTAAACAACAGGAAAATAATCCATTTACTCTGTTGGCCGGTTTTGTTTTGACATGGATACACCGGAATACATGGAATTATACCGGTAATTTATTGAAGACATGTATTTTGTGATTCATAGGTCTTTGTCATTTATTTAACAATAATGGTAGATTTTGTTAGGAACTTGGGAAAAATTTCTTAGGGTAATACCGTCCACTGCCCATTGACAGAGGGCCTGCCTTTGATTACCCCTACTCCCTGGGTATATGCGAAAAAATATAGAATGGACCCGCTGTTCATGAAAGTTTTTAGCCAGTCAACCAAACCAGAAGAATGTAAAGGAAGTCTTCAATTAATTTGAATATTCCGTTGTAATAGCTTTCCCACAACTTGTGGTTTAGTGGTCTAATTTCAATCATCACCTGCTTGTGAATCATCGGAGGACTTTCTCAGATGCTCGTAAGTCGGGGGGGGGGGGGGGGTAACTCATAAGAAGATTGGGGAACGATCTACTCAAGGAAAGGTATAACAATGTAGATCCTCCTCCCTGGCAGACAATCTGGGATTGATCTGGGCATCCAGGTGATCTAAACTGTTACACATGCAATAATGCAAAAATACAAAGTGTTTAATCTCTTTTCTGCAACTTTGTTTTGGTTGTATGTCTAATTAGTAAAAACTTGATATCATAATAAAAACGCTTTTTAATGATGGCTGAAGTATCACTGAATGAAGGATTCCCATACTAACTTGGCTTTGGTTGCTTAGAGAAGTCTCAAACTGAACACTTAATTTTAAGCATAGCTGAAATTAGATTTAACTTATGAAAAGTAATAGAACTTGTAAAGACTTAGGACTACAACAACTGTATTAACAGGTAAGCTAGTGTCATTATCAAACTTCGGCAAATGGAGGGGTGGAGGGGGGGGGGGGGTCGATGCAGCAAAATTAAAAGTGAACTGTAACTGATCGAAAAACCTTGCATATGTCAAACTAACTTTGAAGCAATTGAAATGCAGTAGGCCACTGTTTACAATGTGTCATTATACAGGTATGATTTTGCTTGTGCAAAGAAAAGCAAAATCTTAAGATTCCTTACATGACAACCAAACACCAAAGCACGCCATGGCTGAGTTCCCGTCAAACCAGTCATGCAAACTCTCACGTGGTTTGGAAGGCATAATAATACCGTTACACGAAGTTTTGAATAATTTCTCTCAGAGAAATGAACATGTCCAAAGCTTCAGCTGGTGATGTCGGCATTTGTAAATGATTCAAGGGCGTCCCACAGATTTCTTCTACAAGTTGAGTAAAGTCTTCATGGCGTCCGTATGGAGGCATTTCACAACCGAACTCTCTTGCAATTTCATCTAGGTCGGCTATGGGGAAGTCTAGACGCCGTTTACAGTCCATTGCATTATACAACTCAGGGGAATAATACAACAGGTCCGGTTTTCCGGAGGGGCATTCGACGTTGCTTTGAGCTCTCAGTCTGTGTTGGTTCCAGGTCTGCATCACCGTGTCTAGTTCACCTTGAATAAGTCGTGTGAAGCAAAACCGTAAACACTGTACCTGAAGAGGGTCGCTGTTGTCATATAATCCTTGGTCTACCATGACTTTGAAGAAGATCATCCAATATCCGGTACACATTTGTCTTAAGCGACCCCACCAGTTCTCGATTCTTTGGTTCGCTGTTGATTTTCCATACAGAAAACTTTTCTCCCTAGCCATGGGGTCATTGTGATACCATCTAAGTGCAGTTTGTATTCGACGTATGCCACCATTTTCAGTTACTCTATCTGAACGGACGATCATTGGCACCGCTTTTAGACTTTTTACAAAGTCAAGGTATAGCCTATTTGCGACCCGGGGGTTGTTGTTACTGGGCCCAGCGTGTATCCAAACAACTTTTCTAGAAAATCCGTCGATTGCGGCATGTATGGCTATACCGTATGGCTTCAGTTTGTCATATGCATCGATATGAAGTATATGATTTGGTCCCTGAGAAGTGTATACACGCCTAATTAATCTGTTGGCCCTCCTTCTTTGGACTCCTTCTGGGTCTATTACAGATTGGACCAAACGCACTGTTGACTGGGCGACTCTTAGTCCGTACTTGATTTTTAGGCGAAGCCACATAGACTTGTAGCCAAGAAATTTTCCGCTACCTCGCAATTCTTCCTGAACTGCAGTCACTACGGAATCTATAGGACTTTGTCGACGAGCAAATAATCCCCAGGTGTGGAGCACACGTCTCAAATGACGCAAACTGATTGAAATGCCATGGCACATGAAAAGGAGCAAAATAATTTCTTTTGCTTGATATCTTTGCTTGGAGTAATGTACTATTAACGCATTCCGATATTTTCCCCAAGTTCTCCTCTCAGTTGGGCAGCTGTGTACACGTTGGGTG
Source organism: Holothuria scabra (assembly GCA_037179385.1). Classification (NCBI taxonomy): domain Eukaryota; kingdom Metazoa; phylum Echinodermata; class Holothuroidea; order Aspidochirotida; family Holothuriidae; genus Holothuria; species Holothuria scabra. The sequence continues at coordinate 34,806,081 of CM074197.1, forward strand.
TTGTAATAGCAAGCAAGACCATCAAAAGGAGTATGCGTTCCTGTATATGGAAAAGAAAAACGACATTTGCGATAAATATTCTAAAAGGGGTTCATTGAGTTGATATCGATTATTTTGTGACGAGTTTTAAGGATATCATTGCATGACAATGTTTTTAATTAGCTTCACTATTCATGCATCACTTCCTGTAGTTTCTGAAATGTGAGAAATTGTAGTATGGTGGACAGGGGTTGCATATGATTTATATAACTAACGGTAAAAAGTGTCTGGTCACGAATTTGTAATAAATGATTTCAATCATTAATTACCCTATCATTGCCATTTCAGTTGTGTATCAGATGGGCAGAATCTCTTAATTTGACCATTTACCATCAAGATGTGAGTAAATCCCAACAGGTCTGATAAAACAATCATGAATTTTGTGAACCAACTAAATAAGCCCCTTTAACATCCATTTGTAGTAGTAGTAGTAGTAGTAGTAGTAGTAGTAGTAGTAGTAGTAGTAGTAGTAGTAGTAGTAGTAGTAGTAGCAGCAGCAGCAGCAGCAGCTGCAGTAGCAGTAGTAGTAGTAGTAGTAAATACTTTTAACAACAATATGTTTGATAATTTGTGTGGTCATTTGAGATCGCTAGAGGTCATTTTCTCAAATAGTAAAAAAAAAAATTGCAATGATTTTGGTTTCAATTTACTGAACATTCGCAGATAAGTTTCGGTTTGAAGCGTGTTTGGTCAAAATTGTTTTGGAGAAAAAGTTTTGGCATCATGTTAGGATCCATCCCCCCCCCCCAAAATGGTTTCTGTATACAAGTTACAACCAAGCTATACCCTTGATGACAAACACACGTCACCCCAACGTATATTTTAAATATTGGGGTACCAAAATTCTCAGTTGGTGACTGCTCCTTGATTGATATCAAAGTTTGAAAATTCAGAAGATGCAGAGTTGCTCACATTCCATACAATGCATAGAAAGTGTTTGGGTTACACATTATAGGCCCTCTATGCTCACCTGGACATAGCTTTAAGCAATAAAATAGGTTTGAGTCTGCGCAAGGAGGACTTTTACACACTAATGGGGGGGGGGGGGCTACAAGTTGCTTACTTGGGAGCCTATCTGGGATGAAGAGAATTGCCTTTTAATCAGTTCCAGATATACATACACTATTTACTTTTTAATACATGCATAGGCCTATGACAAAGAAGAACGTGTACGCTCTTTTTTTTTTCATTCTGGACAGAAGAGGTTACTCAGTTGAAAGAAGCTATGTTAATGAATATCTGTTGGTAGAGTCTACACCAAAAATATCTGGGGGCAGAGCTGATATTTTTAGTGCATTAAAGTTAGACAGCTCAGAATTTTTTTAAATATTTGCCTTACATTGTGGGGACAACACTTTACACTTTCTTTTGAAAAGTTATATAGGCGGCGGCAATAGCCCCCCTCACCAGCCCCCGCTCCATTAAGCCATCAGTATACACGGTGCCTTTCCAAACACACCCAAACAAGTCTGAATATGACTTGATGACACAAGGAGGTGTGCGCAGGAATACTGGATCTGCCTGACCAGTTACCGTACCCTTTCTGTAAGGATTGCATGCAATCTTTGTGCTTGACTCCACTTTAGATGAGTGGTATCGAAACAAAAGCAAGGACTATGAAAGACAATGTGAAAAGGATTAAACGTTGATAGGTCCCTATAACATGTCTCTCTCACCGTGAGCCTCTTATGGGACATTTTAATAGTAAACTACGCCAAGAACAGCATGAACAGTACATTGCATAACCCTAACTGAGTGTTTGCGCATTCAAGTCCAGCTGCAATGTCAGAGGCGTCGGACCCGCTACGGCAGGTACGGCATCTGCCGTACCACTTTTTAGAGAATATTAAAAATAACAATTATATTAAAAAAGATGAAAAAGTAAAGATAAAAAACAAAACATAAAAAGCAAAAAAAAAAAAACAATTATTCTCTAATTCTCCGATACTAGCCTATAGTGTTACTGTGAGGGCGCCATGTAGTGAGTTACTTCAAAGTTGACAAATATAGCACCAGGATGCATCTATGGACATGTTATAATTCAAAAATGTCTCAAAGGGGAGGTGGAACCCTTAGACCCCTCCCCCATATAAGTTACCCCAGATCCCAGTTTTGGCCATACCACTTTAAAAATCGTTCCAACGCTTCTGAACTTCATGTTTATCGACTTATCTTGTTATTTAAGTTGAAAGGGGAAAATATTGTCTTTTTTGTCTACATTTGAGTAACGAAAATTAGGTTTTTAACTTTATTTATTCCAAAGTGGCTTTAACCGTTCAAAGGTTCAACCCTGCGCACATTGCTCGGATTACAATAATCAATCCAACTGTTGTTTGGATGACTTACATATAGAGTCGTTTATTAAGATAAGTATTATATTTGAGAGAGCACTGTAAAGCTTTATATATATATATATATATATATATATATATATATATATATATATATATATATATATATATATATATATATATATATATATATATATATATATATATATATATATATATATATATATATATATATATATATATATATATATATATATATATATATATATATATATATATATATATATATATATATAACGCTAATTCCCACCTTAAGGGGAAATTTTTATATCTGCGCGTACTTTGGGCGAAAAAATAACAATGAAATACATAAGAAAAAGTGTTCGCCCTAACGTCTAAAAATATAAACAACGTTATTTCAATGGCCAGCCATCCGTTTGTGTTCACAGATGGGTGTCCGTAAATTTGACAACTTTGAAGTAATTGCATCTACTTTGTAAATATAGGAGGGCGCCCTTGTCCGTTTACGTATTCCTTTAGAAAAAGTGTGTAGAAACGTTACGGCGAAACTTATATTTCGCCTCAAAACATTTTTCCCCTTAAAGTCGACTTTTCAACAACAACTTTCCCCCTAAGTGCCGAATTAGTGATATATATATATATATATATATATATATAGATTAGGCTTAATATAGCGCACGATATGACATAGTCTTTCACGTGCACTTTACAAGTAATAAATGAGAGATAATACTATAGGTTGAAAAGGTAAGTCTTTAGTCCACCTTTAAATTTTGAGGTATTCGAGACACTTCTGAGAGAGAAAGGAAGGGAATTCCAGAGTCTAGGGCCTGCAACTATAAAGGCACGGTCATTCAATTCCATTGCTCAAACAAATTAACTTCCCTTTGCTCCCGACCTTTCGGCAAATAATAATGTTACCGTGGCTTGCTAACATTAGTAATACCGTACATACCACAGAACGTACACGGCTTTCACCATGCAACTCTCGATCAGACACCGTTTATCTTATAACCCCCTTCCCTGTTACAAAATTCTGGGTAGATCACAGTGTGAATGTAATTGAATGAAGAATAAATATTATTATTATTATCATTATCATTATCATTGTCATCGTCATCGTCATCGTCATCGTCATCGTCATCGTCATCGTCATCGTCATCGTCATCGTCATCGTCATCGTCATCGTCATCGTCATCGTCATCGTTATTGTTATTATTATTATTATTATTATTGTTGTTGTTATTATTATTATTATTATTAGGCCTATTTGAAATAACCCTAGTACGGTATCGTTCTACGGCTCATTAGTCCCACAGCCCATTGGTATGGCAACCACATGACAATCCATTGGAACCACTACTCATACAGCAAATCTACTGATTCCACGTACTATAGGTCTGACAGTGAATACTACTCGCACGCAAAATACCATTAACTTTATAGGAAGTGGCATGCAGCAAGTAGCTAGGGCCCAAACAACGTAGTACACAACAGTAACATTAAAACATAGGCTATAGTGTAGCAGTAAAAAAAGGGGACTTCAAAGATGCAATGGTCCACTTACCACAATTCGACGAATCTTCATGATGACAAAACTATTCTAAAACTCTTTGACTTCTTACACAAACACTCCGGTAAAACGAAATGTTTCCTGCAGTAGCCAGTTCTAGTATTCTTATGGACTCCGTTAAGGTTGTTCTGTATAGTATATGGTGTGCACATTCACAAAGAAACGTTGCGCTTCGAAACTAAACGCTGAGCAACTCATCATTTTTCTGCAAAATGTTAAATTGATGACATTTGCTAAGTGAGTAATTTTTCATTTTTCTGCAAAATGTTACATTGATGAGTTCCGATAAATGAGGAATTCATCAATTTTTTGCAAAATGTTGAATTGATGACATCTGGTAAGTGAGTAATTCGTCATTTTTCTGCAAAATATTAAATTGTTCAGATCCGATTAGTGAGAACTTTATCATTTTCTTTCAAAACGTAGAATTGATAAGATCTTTTAATTGCGTAATTCATCATTTTCCTGCAAAATGTTAAATTGTTGAGTTCCGATAAATGAATAATTCATCAATTTTCTGCAAAAATGTTGAATTGATGACATTTTCTAAGTGTGTAATTCGTCATTTTTCTGCAAAATGTTAAATTGATGAGTTCCGATAAATGAGCAATTCATCATTTTTCTGCAAAATGTTGAATTGATGACATTTGCTAAGTGAGTAATTCATCATGTCTCTGCAAAATGTTGAATTGATGACATCTGGTAAGTGAGTAATTCATCAATTTTTTGCAAAATGTTGAATTGATGACATCTGGTAAGTGAGTAGTTTATCATTTTTCTGCAAAATGTTTAATTGTTGAGTTCTGATAAATGAGTAATTTATCATTTTGTTGCAAATTGTTAAATTGTTGAGATCTGATAAATGAGTAATTTATCAATTTTCTGCAAAATGTTGAATTGATGAACATCTGGTAAGTGAGTAATTCATCATTTTTCTGCAAAATGTTACATTGGCTGTTTGTGTTAAGTGTGTAATTCGTCATTTTTCTGCAAAATGTTTAATTGTTGAGATCCGATAAATGAGTAACTTGTCATTTTGTTGCAAAATGTAGAATTGATGAGATCCTTTTAGTGAGCAATTCATCATTTTTCTGCAAAATGTTGAATTGATTACTTGTGATAAGTGAGTAATTCATCAATATTCTCCAAAATGTTGAATTGTTGAGATCCGAGAAGTAGGTAATTCATCAATTTTCTGCAAAATGTTACGATAATAAGTGTACATTTCATCATTTTGTCGCAAAATGATAAGATAATATAGGGACTAAGTTTGTAATGTGACGGCACCTTAACGTTTCCATATCAAAGTGTTTTGATTGAAAACAACTTCGTAACGACACATTATGTTGATAAGAAAATACCTGATCTACGTAATGGTGAAGTGTATGTTACGTAATAACATATGAAAGGTAAAAAAGCGATATTATAATAAATACTAAAACGTCGGGAATAAAAACAGTAAGCTGTAAATTCACATAAAATTAAGGTAACCAAAACAGAACAATTCTGTAATTCGATTTTACAGTAGACTTTTGTAAACTAATTTACATGCAAAAACTGTAAAGAAAAAACAAACCCTTAATGTTTTTTCATGATTACAGTCTGGCTGTAAAAAAGCATCATTTGGTTGGAAAAAAATTTGCCATAAAAATAATGTAAATTTACAGAGAAATTTTTTAACAGTGTGGGAGGCATTTTGGGCTGAAATTTTCGCATGCTCTGTGTCAATTCATGGTGACTTGGAAGTTTTGCCCCTCCCTAGAAATATTGTCCCCCACTGACTTTTTTTCTGCGGACGCCCATGCTTGATGAATTTATTCTAAAGGCTAACTCTACCCATCCGTCCACCAAATTCACTGTTGACATCTCCAATGACAAGGTTTCCTTCCTGGATGTAATGGTTAGCTTAATCCGTAGTGACTTCAAGACGACTTTATATATTAAGTCCACGAATAGGCCCATCTATCTCTATTACACTAGTTTCCCTTCAACACACTTTAAGTCTTCGATAGTCTTTAGCCAACTGTTGAGATTTAAACGCATTTCTTGTGATAACGGGGTTTATGAAATAGCTGTTTAAGATCTAGTTCAAACCCTGTTGAGGAGTGAAACTCGTATAGATTAATTTCTAGAGAAATCAAAAGGGCGTCAAATATTTCCCGGGAGTCATAACTGCAGTACAAAAAGAAGGAGTACACCGTAGCCGTATGGCTTTTGTCACCCGGTTCAACCCATTCGTCGACCAGTTGTTACGTAAAGTGCAAAGGGATTGGAGGAACCTAAAAAGTGACCCGGCCCTTGCTGAATCTTTCTCCTGTTCTCCGGTTCCGGCCAAGAAATAACCCCCAACTTATACAGTCTTCTGGTTCACACCAAAACTCGGACCCCTTTAGGCAACGTACTTCAGCCTATCTATCGAATTCAGTAACAAAGTTGGGCTTAACCCAGACAGAGTAGGTTGCAATACCCCTCATGTAGTGTATGTCCTTTACTTTTCAAAATGTCCTGAAGCCATTAATGTAGGTGAAACAGTCAATCGTTTTAGAATGCGGTTTAATAACCACACACACAGAAAAAGAAATAACCCTCCCGGCTACTCAGCAGCCGCTCACTTTAATTCACCAGGCCACTTTCCCCACGATCTCCGTTGTTCCATCGTCAAAACAAGGTTTTACCAGTAGCAACAGCAGAAAGATGTACGAACAACGGTTATTATACAAACTCCAATCTCATAGCACTTGCCTTTATAGGGAAAAATCTTTTTATGCCTTAACGCTGGATCGACCGGTCGACCCGTAGGGCGAAATCGCTATACCGTCAGAACGTTAAGCCGAAAATGAAACAATAAAAATTTGTTTTTCACAAAGGAATTTGGGGTTACTGGTTTACCAGAAAAGCAGGCATCTCAACTTCGCAGGTTACAGAAATTCATACACTCAGAGGGATGAAGAGGCCATTTATGCGTTTGGTTTGTTATACGCTCACCAAAACTGTGCGAGAAAGCCCCAGAGCACTTGCCTCTTCGGTTATCCTTTCTTACAGTTGTGCTTACTTGATGTAAATTAGAGATCCAGTGCACTGTAAACACAAACTAGTCAAATTTATGACTGAATCGACTAACCACGTTAGTCACTCATATTTGACTAATTTGTGATAATATCTGACTAATTTCGAATATGGACTAACGAATATCAGTCAAAACTTAGAACTCAGAAAATAATTCAACTGAGTCAGATATTTGTCACGTAGCCTATTAGTCAATAATGTTGACTGACGTAATTCAGGCACTGTTTAACTAATTTGTGTTTACAGTGTATAGGCATGAGCCAAAGTATCATTTAGTGCAGAAAAAGAAAGAAACTTTTGTAAATCAAATGTTGGTTCGGAATATTTTGATTCTTTTTATTTCCAGGTTGTCTTCTACTTGGGCTGGATAATAACAACCTGTGTCATGATGGCAATCTTATTTGGAGCCAAGGTGAACAGGCCAATGGGGATTGCTGGCAGCGTTCTCTATGAAAGTTTAAGTCATTTATGCTGGGGAATAAGTCTGTTATGGGTGGTCCTTGCCTGCAAATTCGGCGGTTCAGGTCGAGTATTGTTTTATTAACATCATACCACTAATAATAAAAAACAGCCATTTTTTAAAATTTAAATCCACCTTTATTGATCATCTTTTACAAGACCTCTATAGCCATTTTCATGTAACAAAGTTTACAGCATGTACACTTAGTACAAAATTCCAAACACTTTTTGAAATACGTTAATGCAAAGGACGTAGAAACATCCTATTGCTTCAAACTGCTAGCAATTATACGATAAAAGAAAGCTGATGTCAAAAAACATTATCAAATTGGTTAATCAGTACTTATAGTAAATTACACACTTCCGTAACAATCTGTCATAATTTTGAGTGCTGTACTTAATAATACAAATAAATAAAACATTACCTGGACATAACTTACTTAATACCGATCAAACGCTCAAAAGACAATAAAGATCAACCAAATAACATTGGACACTCCCTAAATGCCTCTTCAAACTCTCTGAAAGGTAAAACATTGCGTGAATTAGCTTGTTTAGAAATTTGTTTCCCGGCATTAATATAAAACATAAACCTGTATAAAAATTCATCGAGAAATAGAGTTCAATCAGTAATCTTTTTACTGAAAATGTAATACTTCATGTGAAAGATTAAGAAAGTACAAGGATGTCTCAGAAGTAAATTTTATCAGAAAAAAAGATATCTTGTTTTGAGAAAAAGAATTGTCTCCTCAAAATACCCTGCTCCATATACAAAATAAAGGAGGAAATAATCGCAATTTCCCCAAAAGAGTTGATCAATAGTTTCTTCTTGATTCCCACAAAAGGTACAAAAAGAACTTTCTGTAGGATTAATTCAATGACGAAGGGCATTGGTAACTAGTAGTCTATGTTGAAAATATTGCAGGTTATCCTCCCGGATACAGATAAAGGGGATCCTAAAAATAGCATTCCAGTGCTCAGTTGAATCTGGAAAAGCATCGTTCAACTTAGTGCAACATGTGGGGGTAGAACATAACTTGACTATAAGTTGCCTGTAAATTATTTTCGAACTACGGAGAGTCGCAGAAGTACCATTTATAGAATTATTTGGTATTCTCGCCCCCTGAATAATGCTTTGCTTCCAATGTGCTGGAATCGCATTTACCAAACCATAAAACAAAGTAAATAGGCAAGCACGGATATCAAATTTTCCCAAAAGAAAGTTATACGACAATAATTGATTGCTGAAAATAAACAGATCCGTTACATAAATATCTCCATTTTCAAACGAATGTCTGTTGAAGATTAACTTGTTATCCACCTTAATATAATCTTTCCATAAAATCTGATTACTGTAATCACCTAGGGGTTCCTTACAAATGTTCCCATGCAGTACAAATATCCTTGATAAAAGCATTACTTATTTTTATGTCCGCAGCACCAAAATAACACTTGAATAAAAGCGATTTTCCATAGGTCTTCAGGTTGTAAATAAAAGTATCAATGCCATTAGACGACTTATTGGGAAGGATGGGAGAGAGATTTTAGCTAATCATGACATCATCAGTGAGCCTAAAAATTTCTACTCCTCACTTTATTATAGTGAAGGTTGCACTCCTTTTACTTTTTGCAGTAATGTTAGTCACAAGAAAATATTGTCTGAGGAGAACGTCAACGCGCGCTATGGCCAACTAATCAACGATGAGTGTAAAAAAGCTCTTTTTCTCTTTAGAATGACAAGAGTCCCGGAAGTGATGGACTCACGGTTGACGTCTACAAACATTTTTGGCCTCTGATTGGAGATGCTGTCACTTATTCGCTTAATCACGCGTACATTAATACTAAAATGTCCAGGGAACAAGAAAGAGGTGTCCTCACATTAATTCCAAGGCCCAATTAAGATTCATCTTTGGTTAGCAATTACTGACCTATATCATTCTTAAATGTTGACTATAAAATTTGTTCTAAATCACTTGCAGCGAGAATTAAAAAGGTTTTACGTACCATTATTAACGATAATCAAACGGGTCTCATAAAGGGCAGGTTCACTGGTGAGAATCATACTAGATTTTACTGAGTACTGTAAAGACAATGAAGTGCCGGTTTTCCTCCTCTTGGTCGATTTCGAAAAAGGAGTGGGGGTTAATCCATACTTGCCTAGAGTTTTTCAACTTTAAGAGAAGGTTTATTCAGTGGATTTCTACTCTTTATTCTAATGCAACATCTTGTGTGTGTTACGATGGTTTTTCCATGGCCTTCTTAAAAGTCTCTAGAGATGTAGGCCAGGGATGTCCCATAGATCCATATGTTTTTATTTTATGTGCCGAATAACTTGTTCTTAGTATCAATATGTCACCGGCAATTAAAGGATTATCAGTTTTGAATCACGAAACACGCATTATTCATTATGCTGAAGACACGTGTATTTTCCTCGACGCATCCCATTCTTCTGTGAAGGCCGTTGTTGATATTTTTAAGGAACTACAAAATACGTTAGGATTAATAGTTAATTTTGAAAAGTCAAACATATTTCCCCTAGGTCCCTTGATAAAGAATAAACCCAACTTTCTTTTAAATTTTCGCTTTAGTTGGACAGTTGATCCTGTCATAGTCCTTGGTGTTACTTTTGATCACTCTAGAGATAATTTGTTTCGCTTAAATTTTCTTACAAAATTGTCACGCCTCAAAAAATACTTAAATTATAGTCGCAGCGTGACCTTACTCCTGTAGGAAGAGTGACGTTGGTCAAGTCCTTTGGTTTATCCCAATTTGTATACCTTTTCCAAATTTTGCCTAACCTACCTAACAATTTATTAAAGATCTAAAAGGTTATGTTTTTAAATTCATATGGTCTGGAAAACTATACAAAGTAAAAAGGACCACTTTAATTGCCCCCACCTCTGAAGGTGGACTTAATGTGACTCATAAATCTACTTTTAGTAGCAGTCTCAAGTGCTCTGGGTTAACAGATGCTTAGATGATACTAGAAGTTCTTGGAAAGATATTTTTGATTTGAACCTGATGATAATAGAAACAATTAAGTGAGAGTTGTGGAGGAAAACTTGAAAAAATGAACTGATAGATTTCCTAGCTTCATCTTTGGAATAGATTTTTATCTCATCGCTTCATGAGGAGGATGAGATATTGTAATCACTTTGCCCTTTGAGCTATAAATGAGAATGCCGGCTGAAATTGGCACTGTTGCCATGGTAATGGTTGGTGCCCCCAAGTCACTAGTCCAAGGGCCTAACCTAAGGTGGGGTCCCCCAAGGTAACCAAAACTCCAATTCTGTGTGAGGGAGCAAAACGTGTCCGTGTGTGTGTGTGTGTGTGTGGTTTTGTAAAGGGTGTGTATTGGGGACACACACAAGACAAATAAGCTTGTAACTGGGGATACACCGCGAATTGGGGATATCCCCGTTTCTAGAATGTCCATAATAATGCAAAGTGGGGTGGTATATAAGTGTATACAACTTTATAGATTTATCTGAGGGAATTCCCCAATTCCATGTTTGAAGTCCTCATTCTGTGCATAGACATTTGGGGATCCCCTATGCTACGGTGTGTAAACCTGTAATTCTCCCCGATTGACTAGGAGGAGGAGCATGTCCCCACTTAGTTCATATTTGGGCATGTCCCCAGTTGGCGCCGCAAACAAGTATAGGTGTGTGTGTATGTGTGTGAGTGTGTGTGTGTGTGAGTGTGTGTGTGAATTTTTGTTTTGCTAATATCTACTAAAAGGCTTAGTGGATTTTCTTCAAATTTTGTAGGAAGGTACCCTAGGTGGAACCACTGTACATATTGCATAACCGGAAGTAAAGGTCAAAGGTCAGAGGTCAAAGGTCAAATGTGATGAAAATCATATATTTTAGTACATTTCTGTAATAGAACATCGCACTGACATGAAACTTTGCAGGTGTCATGAGGATATCTAGAACTACCAAAATATATGGTTACCATGGCAACAGGTATCAAAGGTCACGTGATGGACGGGGAAGTGTCTATTTTTAAGCGAAAAAAGAGGAAATTTGTGACTCTAACTCCTCCTAGTGGACTGGACCGATCTTTTTCAAACTTGGTAGGAAGGTACTCCAGGGTTAGAACTTGTGTGTCCCAGATTTTCGGAAGTGAAGGTCAAAGGTCAAAGGTCAGAGGTCATATTTCGATCGTAATCATTTTGGGGGATTTTTTGGCTGTATTTCTGGTCTTTTACCGTATTTCTGTAAAGGAACATGGCATTGACGTGAAACTTTGCACGTGTCATGAGGATATCTAGAACTACCAAAATATATGGCTACCATGGCAACAGGTATCAAAGGTCACGTGATGGGAGGGGAAGTGTCTATTTTCAAGTGAAAAAAGCAGAAACTTTTAACCCGAACTCCTCCTAGTGGGCTAGACCGATCCTTTTCAAACTTGGTGGGAAGATACCCTAGGGTCGGAACTTGTGTCTCGTAGATTCCCGGAAGTCAAGGACTGAGGTCAGAGGCCAAAGGTCAAATTTAGGTAAAATCATACTTTTGTCTGTATTTCGAGGATGAAACATCTTAGTGACATGAAACTTCGCACATGTCATGAGGATGAATAGGACTACCCAAATACATGGTTGCCATGGCAACAGACTCTGGAAGTGACCGTCTAAGGCCAAAGGTCAAATTGAGTCAAAATCGTTTTTGTACATAATTCCAGGGGAAAACATTGCACCGACATGAAACATAAAACGTATTACAGGAGTGACATGTTCTGCCAAAATATTTCGTTGCCATGGCAACTCAGGTCTGAAGTCGCATAACAGGAGGTCAAATGTACGGTTTTACTTCAAAAACCGCTGGTTGTTGGATTGTTGGCAAGGTGGTGAAGATGTGCCCCACACTGAGAAAATGTGCCTCGTAGAACCAGGTCCAAGGTGTAGCAAACCTTTTCCATAATTGTCTTGCGTATAGAAATCTTCTTCTTTAATTGTATGGGGTTTGAAAGTATTGTGAGTCAATATTTGTTACCGTTTCATAAGACGGAAAATAACGCCTCGTGGATTCGAAAACATCGGGGCACGCGGAAGTGACAATTTGACTTGCGCATCGTTCTTTTCGGCAATGGGCTTATACTAAAAACGCACTACATAAAATGCTGTTAATAGCTGAAATTCATAAATTCATCGTCGTCCATGATATCAGTTCAATAACCACTGCAATTGCTTCACGATCTCAACGGTTTTCCACTCTCCAACGTAGGCCTACATAATCAGTTTGACTTACACATTTCCGCTAAATATTGTTACCATTAACGGCTCGGTTTGCGCATCTGCTACTAAACGAAGTCCGAATATCACCACGCGACTTTCATTACGCGTCGTAGAAATCTAAAGAGCAATATTTTCAGGGCGCGGACTTCAGCTCGAAGACGTGAACTGTGGACTAAAATGCCGCGTCACACTGGCCACGTCGTGTAATCTAAAGCTCCCTAATGACGCGTGTGGCCGCACGCAGTAGACTTCGTAATGCGCGTGTGGTAGGCTAAGCGCGCGTATCTGATTGGTTAATCAGCTGTCCGAATTTGTTGGTGTAACATCCAATGATATGCGTTTTGTTCGTCTCGGCCTTACTATAGGGAGCTTACACGCGTGTAAAAGCCAACTAACCCAACCACCTTCTCGAGGACAAATAACACACATGGAAGCTAAGTAAAGAAATGTGGTGCGTGGCGGGATGTCTTTTAGTCTAGAACAACTAGTCTAGTGCGTCCGCTGAATTTGACCTTTTGACCTTTGGTGCAAGTTCCTCACAGAGGTCATGTATCGAAGTCACTGCGTTGCGCGTTTCTCTATTTTTTTGATCCAGGAGTACATTGTGCAACAATTGTTGCTAAGGTTCCATCGTGCGCGCGCATCGGTAACACACCTACTGCGTATGATCAGTAACATCATGCAAGCCAAATTAAAACACGTTGACGTCATTATTTTCAATTCTGGAACGCGTTTCTAGCACATCAAATTTGACATGAGGTTTTTGTATAGCTAAAATCCCCAAAGGAGCTTGATAGAATTAAGTGCCGCGTTTAATAGCGATCAGATCAGCAACTCCGTGGATTTCCCTCTTGTTTAGATTGTGAATAGCCAAAAAAGAAGAAGGAAAAAAAAAACCCCCAAAACAAACGACCATAAAACGTTCAATTTGTTGCGTGGACTAATAAGTATCGGCATATCTGCATATGCCATTGCGTGTACTTGGTGCCAAGCACCAAAAGTACAATGAACGACAATCATTAAGTCTGCCTGTTATACACAAAATCTAATTTTATTTTATCTTTCATTAATAGCCCTTAGGACCGAATCGTAAGAAAAAAAAAAGAAAAGCAAAATTTGTTATTTAAAGAAAACCTGTTGTCTCGTAAAAATGCAATAAAAATTATGCTTTATTCTTCATGACGTCACAAAATACTCTTGTGTAAACTTTGATCGCGAACTGTTTGAATGCACCGTCGATAATGCGAAGTTTTTCGATACGCTATGGATGATGTGACACCATCAATAGTATATCGAATCGGTCCCCAATCATAGTTAAGACAAGGGTTATCTGTGACGTCATTAAAACCCGGCATGGTTTTTATTGCATTTTTAAGAGACGATCGTTCATCTTTAATACCTGTTGGTTTTTAAAGAAATAAATCTATTTGAAACTTTTTAAATGGATTGAGAGGGATCAAGCCACAAAAGTTTCAGTGCATGGAATATCACACTGATAAAGACATATCGTAATGCAAATCATTCACTAGTTGATATTATAATTCCTTTTGTTCATCTGAACCTGTCCATCCAACTCGAAAGCTGCTTATGATTGGACTTTGATGTAGTACAAGTAAATTATCAGGAAGTTAGGCCTGATGGCCCAAGGAAGAATGAAATAAACTGCATTGGCTGAAAACTGTGATTAATACCCCTCATAGAGCTCCCTCTCCTGGAAGTGGAAAATACCATTTTTTTTCATTTTGAGAATTTGTGACGGTTTTTTGAAAAAAATGATGCTCAATATTTAAACAATTAGAGTTTGTTTTTACAAGTTGTGCATGACCTAAATTTTACACCACAATCATACATTGAGTAAAAAGTAACCAAAAATGACCTGTCGCCATGGACTGACGTTGTGCATGGAAAATGCGGATAGAAACGACGTTTTCTTTCGTTTCAGTCTTTTTGATGAAAATCTTGTGTATGAATGTACACCCCCTGCATTGCTTGCATTAACCAGATTGTGCATTATCTTCCTGCGTTCATTAACCATTAATTCAGAATAGCTATTCAGTATTGCTGATCGGATTAAAAGCTCTGTGTTATAATTCAGAAGTCAAATGCTTCGTGTCAGTTGTTTGAGTTCAGGAAGTCGTCCGCTTAGATCGGTTTCACTATCGAGCAGTGGTGCAGATAAATATTTTTTATGTTTATTCTACAGGTTGGATAAACGACATTTTAAGCTGGAAGTTTTGGGCACCACTCAGTCGTGTGACCTATGCAGCATACCTTCTCCATCCCGTTCTCATTATAATTATTGGGGGACATTTTGTTCGTCCACTCTACTACTCCACAATTTTACTGGTAAGTTTCAAAGCAAAATACCCCTCACAAAGTTAATTTTAATTCATACTTGTCCTACGGAGGGAAAATAATGACTAACGTTTTAGCTTCTGTTATTGAAGGATAGGCTATATGGTGGTAGGTACGTTCACTTTTGTTTCAGAAGACTATTACTGGTTTCAAAAACAGAGTCATAGTAATGGACCTTATGCATTTGATGTCACAGCAGAAAGTACGCTCTCCCTTGGGGGCAAAACAAGCCGCCAACGACAAATGCAGACAGCCGATTTCAGGGACCGCGGAGACGGGGGAAGCGGTTAGGGGTCTGCATCCCCCAATTTTTCTGCTGTGGGCATTTTGGGTCGCCTTCCTTTGCTATTATATTTTTGAAGATATTAGCCGCTTTGGTGATAAGTCCCCCTCAACCTCCATTCAAATTCTCACGTGCAGGGCGAATTCCTATTCGTGTGGCTAAGCGTTCAATTGTTTTTTCCCCAAGGATGATTTCAGTGTGCCGTCAATGCATACGGTCCATTGGGGGACACATTAATCGCCCACTACTCAATAATATTGCAAATAAGTTAAAAACAAGAGATTACTGTCAATGTTATTTTTTTTATTATACCTTGACCAAAAGCACTCAGGCAACAAACGCGAATAATTGCAAATATTTCACGGAAAAATTTTATTCAATATTCAATACTGGTTTAAATAAGGAGCTGCTATTTTTATTAGAAAAAAACCTGTCACAGCAATGAACCCTTGACAAAGTGTACACAGTCTTGGCATGAGGATTGTTTTGTATCACAATGCCTATCATCTAAAAGTATCTAATGTACAAACAAACGTTGCTACCGAGAATGGCATTCACTAAATCCAAACTTAAGAGTCTGTCGTATTTTGTCACAAGACAAAGATTTAAAAATTAGAACAGATGGTTTGTCTGTGTCTAGCAAAACTGCAAACTTTAGCAATTTAATGAAACTATCCTTCTCATTTCTCTTGACAGATCTTTTACTTCGGTGCGGTGGTTTTCTATACATATCTCATGGCAATGGTAATTTCTTTGGTAGTAGAGATCCCATTGGTTAATCTAGAAAGACGGCTGCTTTTGGCAAGGTAACCCTAGGTGTGAAAAAACGAAACGACCTGACCTTAAGCAAGACGCTTTTCAACTTCTATTTACAGTCTTGGTAGACAAATGATTGCTTCTTTATAAGTACATATTTATATGTGAATTAGCGATTAGACCTTTCTTTGGCATCAAAATCATCATCTTTTGCTTGCATAACAATATAATCTAAGCAGCACATATGAAATTGAAAAATAAATAAAGGGTAATTGCAGTTATGTAATTTACGCGTATTAATGAAAACTTTTCCAGAAAATAAATGCCAGTTTGTCAGAAAAGGGGTTTCTAAGGCTTTTCATAAAGTAGTTAATAGGTGTAATGTATTTATATAGTCTTAATAAGTGAGGTTGTGATCCTGGTAAATGTGAAAAGATAGGATCACCGCGCTCTCTGTTGATCAAAACTTTCTAGTACGTGAATTAAATGATACATTATCGTGCTACTTTTTCAGATATGTTCAGTTTATGTTGGAGTTTCTGTAGTCATTTGCGCTGATATATGAAGTCGACATAAATACATAATAATAGCCTACGCAATACAACCTAGAGCTGATCGAAATAGTACGACGTTTCGGGTAACATATATTTTTAAACACGATAACAGATTTCAACTGAAATCTAAAAAACGGAAGTGTCAAAGTCTAGAACAAAATACACAAGTCAGCATCAAGATTTATGACATGCAAGCAGTGATTCCAGTTTAGAATTGAGGCCATGAATGTGTAGAGCACCAATTCTGTAAAAAAAAAAAAGACGGTTTCTAGTAAACAGGTAAAAGGTGAGCGATATTTGTCCTTTACAGACTAAACCGACTTTGACCAAAACTTGAACAAAAATCTGTAATGGTACACAGACAGGGCTGATTAAATAGGTTGTCACAGGACAAGCAAGAAAACCTGGTAGATTAAGTTTGATAAAACGGAGGTGATTAACGATTCTATCGGCCAAATTTCGTTTGGTTTTACCAAAGAATGGGATATAACAACAATTACAACTTAAAATGTAAATTATATTGAAAGAAATGCAGGAAAAATGTCTATAACTTTGACCAAATGATAAGGGTTTTTAATGTTCAGAAGTTGACCTCCATAGACAACAGCTAGCAGGTGTTACAACGCTTGAGTTTGCAAGGAAAAATTCCAAGGTTGTAACTGCAAAGATGTTGGTTGGAAACATCTAACCAAGTTTTAACCAATGGCGCGAACTCTCTCGAAGATAACCAGATGATCCGATGATCCTGGTGCTTGAAGACGAACTGAGTGATTGGGCCAGACGAGAGAGTCTTTAATACAATCTTTACTCCCGAAGTTTCAAACTCAAATCAACTCAGGCCTTTGGTTTCTACCCTGTACCATCCTTTGTGCAAGCCTCACCACATATCTATACGCTTGGGGAGATGCGCACTGTTTAACAAGAAA
Organism: Holothuria scabra; assembly: GCA_037179385.1. NCBI lineage: Eukaryota > Metazoa > Echinodermata > Holothuroidea > Aspidochirotida > Holothuriidae > Holothuria > Holothuria scabra. Next base: position 34,823,646 of record CM074197.1, read on the forward strand.
TTTCCTTACTGGCTAACGTTAGCTCTTATCCTAACCTAATCCCTAACCAGAACAAAGAATACAATCGATACACTACAATGGAAAGAGCCAATCAAGAAACACCGTGTTAAACAGTGGGCATCAACCTGAAGATCCTGGTACTTGAAGACGAACTGAGAGGTTAGGCCAGACGCGAGAGTCTTTAATACAATCTATACTCCCGAAGTTTCAGACTCAACTCAACTCAGGCCTTTCATTTCTTCCCTATACCATCCTTTGTGCAAGCCTCACCACATATCTATACGCTTGGGGCGCTGTGCACTGTTTAACAAGAAATTTCCTTACTGGCTAACGATAGCCATACTCCCTAACCTAATTCCTAACCCTAACAAAGAATACAATCGATACAAAACAATTTCAACAGCCAATTAAGAAATATCTTGTTAAACAGTGCACATCTACCCATACGCTTTGCTGACTGACTTTCTTTTCCCAGAGTATTTAGAAGTTTCTATATTTACCCTGAATGGGTCAAGTGTAGCTATATACGACAATCCCCTGCACATAACGTCTCCCTCACCGCTTTGAAATCCCGTCTGGACCAGAGGAGCGACCAGACAAGTATTTTTCCCGCTTCTACCCTACTCCGTTTAGCTGACCTCTTCCTTATCTCAATTTAATCATTTCAATGGAATGAACTTCTCCTTAAACAAATTAAAGAGGTAACTACGGGAACTCACAAAGCACCCCCGTTGCTTGCCTTACTCTTGGACTTTTCGAATTAAACTTTTTAGTAATTTTAAAGGAATTCCCCAAATTTTATAGTTATCTTTGGTACCTTTTTTACACACTGGAAGAAGCTTAAGATTTCTTTAACCCTGTTTCGGCATTTTAGCCTAGTTTTAAATTAACCAATACTATTTTTAATTCCAGTTCTGTCTTCTTAGATGTAAAGGTAAAGAGCAGTCCCCCAAAACTTATTTTGAAGGAAAAGCTAAATGGCTCAATTTTCATCTTATTTCTCTTCAAAGTATGGTACCTTTAATTACATTTTATGACTTTATTATTGCATATTCAAGGTAAACCAAGTAGTTATTTCTGGTAAATTTCACATTTGAAGAGAAAATACATTGTCACATGACTCCCAACAGCCAATCATGAAACTGGCAGTCTACTACACTTCTTCCATTTGGAATGACTGCTCCTGCCTTTTAAGTGTTACCAGCTTTAATCGTCGCAGGGAATCCAATTTCAAGAATAACGACTCTGCTTACCTCCTGCCCCCATTAGGTATAAAAACTCAATCCCCTCATCCCAATTACTAAGAACTCAAAGAATATGCTCTATTACGTTGATTTCATGAGCAATCTCAATAAACTTTTTAATTTCTTCACCAAAAGTGGTTACCCGGATAAAGTCTTTAAGGCTGTTAACCTTCGTATAAAATCCATTAATACAGGTCCGCTATCTTCGAAAAGAGAAATACGAACTGTTGCATCATCCTATTCCTACCTTTGCACCCTCGAATAAAATCCAATATATTTTTCTAATGTAAAACTCTATATTGTTTAAATGCTCCTCTATGTTCGCTTTTTTATATACTCCATTGGTTGCCTGAACGAATTCAGTGTAACAAGTGGCATTAGAAAAGGTGTAAAGTTCATCAAAAAGCCAGAGAAACCTCAACGTAGCACCATTTTATTCATCTGTCTTTGAAAGACACACGAAAAATGAGACTGCTGCATCTTTCAGTGCAGTTCGAATTTTGTGGTCAAAATTAAAGCAAAATCTACGCATTCTTTTCTGAAATACATAATGCAACGCTCTCAAACTGAGGCAACATAGATCTTTAAAGATGTAAAAAGGTGAACAGGTTCAATCAAGCGCCTCATTGCCCTAAAGTCTATGCCCACTGAAACCTTTTTGATATACCCCCAGATACACTGCATATATATATATATATATATATATATATATATATATATATATATATATATATATATATATATATATATATATATATATATATATATAACGCTGGATCCTACCTTAGGTCGACATCGACCTTAAGTCGACATATACATATTTCACATATTTGAATGTATCTGCACATACAGACACTAAAAAATTCAAATAAAATACCACCATAAACTTCAACAGCGCCAACAATAATATGTATGGTATAATTATTATGTATGACGTACGCACAAGTTATAATAAAATAAACAAAGTATTAAAGGTATTTTGCAATATTTACGTGTTAACTTAATGTACATTTTTAGACAACGCAAGATATAACACCCCTTTTTTCACGTGCAAATCTACATACTATACATTGTGTTTATTTCGTCTATATACAGACACAATAAAGAGGGCGCCATGAAGGTATTATACATGCACTTATTTCATTAAGAATGTATGCAGAAGGGGTTGAAATCGTGAACCAAACATTAGGTCGACACGAAAATGTTGACCTATCGTAATTGTCGACCTAATGTACATTTTTAGACGAAGGAATGTCGACCAAAGGTAGGATCCAGGTAAATATATATATATATATATATATATATATATATATATATATATATATATATATATATATATATATATATATATATATATATATATATATATATATATATATATATATATATATATATATATATATATATATATATATATATATATATAACGCTTATTTCCACCTTAAGGGGAAATTGTTATATCTGCGCGTACAAAGGGCGAAAAATAACAATAAAATACAAAAGGAAAAGTCTTCGACCTAACGTCTAATATAAACAACGTTATTTCAATGGCCAGCCATCCGTTCGTGTGAACGGCTAGGTGTCTGTAAATTTGACAACTTTGAAGTAATTGTATCTACTTTGTAAATCTTGGAGGGTGCTCTTGTCCGTTAACGTAGTCCTTTAGAAAAAGTGTGTAGAAACATCACGGCGAAACTTATATTTCGCCCCCCCCAAATTTTTCCCCTTAAGGTCGACTTTTTAACAACAACTTTCCCCCTAAAGGCCGAATTAGTTAAATATATATATATATATATAGCCTATATATATATATATATATATATATATATATATATATATAAATATATATATGTATAAAATATATGGAAAAACGAAATTGATTTCCTACAAAAACTTTCTTTACGGAGGAACTTGTCACTATAAACTATACTTATTTGAAAAGAACGCCCTATCCCAGCCCCTAGCGGCAATGCCTTTAAACAAAGGGACGTATCTCTTCAGCGTACTATGCGCGGCCGGACATCGCTCAGATGTTTCTTTACCAGTTGACCTGAACAGAAAGTCACCCGCACATGCGCATCTATAAATTCCGAAGTCGCTTTTAAACCTAATTCATGAGAAAATTTGCTCCTGCATAACACGTCAAGTGCCCCTGATGTCAAGAAATGATCCGGATGACAAACAGTTTTGTGGTCAACTCACCTTCAGTGCAAAAATATATCTCAATACCGTAACAGACGGATTTTACAGTGCTAACAGAAATAACTTTTAATAAACTCTGGGCAAATTAGACCTAAAACAAACTTTGAAGCAACGAAATTGGTTACGAATTCATTAATACATTGCAAAAATTTTACATAGAAATTCAGCTCCGGCGGCTTTGTGAAGTTAAAGTACCGCCAGGTTTGAAGCATTGTCGCCCAGTTTAAGTCACAAGTTTTTATGGGCAGCGGTTCTCTTTTGTATGCAAATTTAGGTCAACATTAACCAAAACCAACAAATGCAGAGAGCTGATTTGTCAACAAGTCGGATACGCGCATACTCTGCTACACGTGCAAGAAGAATTCTTATGCTGTGGCTACGGGTTTCATTGTTTTGCCCAAGAATGACGTCAATCTGTCGTCAATGCACAAGGTCTCAAAGAAATCCAAAGCTTTAGCTGAGGAGCACCCTAAGGGAAACGAGAGAGTAAAAGCGGACCCAACTGTCGGGTGAAGTGTCGAGGAAATCATAATTTTGATGCACCCAAATCGAACTCAAACGTGCCAAACGCTGTCTTTATAAGCGTATGGTGACGTTGGGCATATTGCTGCAAATGAACACGGGTCAACCAGAATATTGAAAATGTGCCGTCAGGATACAAGTTTGGCCTTTGCGAGCACGATACGGTAACAGACTGTTTTGTCACAACTGCATAGGCTACACTGATGACAAATTACACCCAGTTGTAACTTATAGCCAGTGGCGTAGCCGCGGAGAGGGGGGGGGGGTCTGGGGCCCTAAGCCCCCCAGATTATTTGAGTCCTGATAAAGTAATTGCAAAAAATAAAATGTTTGAACGGAAGTAAACTTTGAAGTATTTCCTTCAAAACAGTAAATAAATAAAATGTGTAAAAATTAAAAAAAAAATATGGATGAGTGTGTGCAAAACACATCTTGTGCGCACGTTTGAAATCAAGTTATAACTTCAAAATGCCTACTTTCACTGAATTAGATATCTGCAATGTCGTTTATTGCATTTCACTAAGAAGATGTAACGAAAGTCTCGACGACAAACTTTAATGTGACTTTATCAGAAAAAGACCCTTTCTGCCTTTCGGATGGCTGATTGATTTACTGAAAATAAGGCAATCGCACACTGGAGGCCACTCTTACACGACCATTCCTATACTTTATCATACAAAAAATATGCCGTAAGCAGGTAAGTGTAAGTTACTGCCCCCGGATAATTCTTCCCTTCCATGCTTAACAAGTAGGCCTAGGCTTATGTCGTGCCTCACTCCTGCCCACGAAAAGTGCCACTGTAGGACGTTTTTTCGACAAGTCCTCTTCTTACTAGTTGGCACTGGCGTCCGGGGGATTTCTAAAATTTCCACAAGGTCCTGATTCCATGTGTTTCCCACATGATCCATACTTCTGCTTTGCGGTTCAATTATTTTGAGAGATTTATTCGTAGTATTTTAATTTTGACAACGTAATGTACGGATGGAAAAATACTGGACCATTTTGCACATTGTTTCTTTGGTAGTATGTATGTCTCTTGTTAAATCTCTACAAAAACTGAAATATATTCTGATATTTTTCATGTTCCCCAAAAAGGGAAAACCCTAAAACCTAGGCCTAAAATCAGTTTAAAGTTTTGCCAAACATAGCACCCTTTTGCATCTAGGAAATCTAACTCAAAGAAAGTTTCTCAGAGGGGAAACAACTACTTTTGGTTTTCCTGTTAAAGGGTAACGTACTGCCTTTGGTAAGCTGAAAACCATTCAATTCATTTTTCACTTTCATGTGTTCATTAACATCACAAGGAACAATTTTCAACTTGGTGTCAAATTCTCATTCACGTTTTTCAAAGATGGGGGAGCTGTTTCCAATTGGCTGCAAAAATTAACGAAAACCACATCTGACATATTTTGTAAGGTCAGAAGTAACACTTTTCAGGAAATTGCCATTAAAATAGGTGTAACTCACACACTTCAAACTGCCCTTATTTTGTAGCTCTTGAAAAAGCTCTTTTATTTGGTGTATATTTTGTAGGAGGCCTTATTAAAAAAATCGGGAAAATTAGCTATTGCCTAAGGGTGTCCTTGAGAAATCGTCCAAAAAAACCCGGGGGTTTGACCACTCCAATACATAAATCACATTTTAACAGTTTACATCGTATCTGCTCAACTACACTTCCAAAACAACCTGAGAAATTTGTTTCATCCAGAATGGTTGAACAGACAACTGGCTTCTGGGATTCAAAGGAGAAAAAACAACATCACCTTCTCCAAGGATGTTCAAGTGGACCAGTAACCAAAGTGAAGATGAAAGTGTACATCAAGTCAACAATATCAAAAATATATATTACAGAACATGAAAAATGAATTCTAAGAATCAAACTCCCATCTTCATAGGACATTCTTGAGCCAAGATAAAATGTTGAAGTTTATCCACTCAAATTAAAATAGTACATTGCGCAATAATTTTTGATATCATTGTTGTACTACTCAAATTACAATCTTTGTATTTCTTTGTTTTTCTGAAAGTCACTGCACCTTGTGCCAAGGTTACCCTTATGGAGTATTGTTATTAACTGGGCCCTCTCCGTACAACATGCTATGAAAACAAGCAGGAAGTGTTCAAGGTCATGAAAACATTTTTAATTTTAAAGGAAAGCAAAGCAGGTAATGTGAGTTGTACAACAAGAAAAACACAAATTATTGCATAATGGACTAATTTGTTTCAAATAAATAAATTTAAATATTTCTTATCTCGGCTCAAGAATATCCTATGAAGATGGGAGTTAGACCGTAAGAATTCCTTTTTCATGTTCTGTAACATATAGTTTTGAATTTTTTGACTTGAGGTACATTTTAACTGTTAAGCAAGAGAGGCGGTTACGGTTAGTTGTTGCCAAAAGCAGGTCAGAGTTTGAAGTAAAGGATGCAACTGGCGAATATGAGTTCAGCAATACACCACCGTTTAATTTTCACCCACATGGTTCAATGACTATACTCTCTGGCAAGTCCCAAACAGTCAGGCTGATCATGGATCTTCCTCTATGAGGTAATGTGCAGGAACCCACGGGTTCCTCATTATAGATGCAATGTGTACCGTCAACACAGTTACCAAATCACAAGATGAGAAATTCAGAGCATCAGAGATCAGACTTTGCCATCAAATTTCTTGATATCATCATAAATTTCAGTAGCACATATGATGAAATCCATAGACAGGTAATAGACGGAAGGTATGTCTATCGAGGTATCGAGGCTCACACACTTACACCCATAACACTTCATCATTTAATCATCCAGGTAGTCTTCAGAGAAACAGAAATACCTAATCTAGTCTCAGATAACAAGGGAGCCGTGGATGCATTTGGGTCATATCTCAATTAACCTGATTCCGAATTGTTTAAACAACAAATATGAAGCAATCAATCTACTACTAGGTCGTACAGATGTTTTCAAACGCATTATAGACTGTAAAGCGCAAAGTACAGGAATCCAGAAGTTCTTGACAAATTACATGGCTCAAGTGCAAGCTCTCTTGATGTTTATTGCCGCTACAGGGAAAAGAGACTAGACATTACATCTAGCCACAACTGAAGATCTGCTTCCTCACTTCCATGCCCATGACCAGTATAACGTTGGGTGATGGGGTCCTCTCTTAGTGGCAGATATGCATGAGTTAAACACAACTGATCCAGGGTAGGGTACATGGAATTAGATTGCTTAAAAAGACGATATAACTTTCGACTCTTTTCCTGTCAAAGTCCAAAATCTTGCACCATTTTGCATCTAGACTCCTTGAAAAGGCCAAAAAATTTCAAAGGGGGACGGAGCGACAACCCCACCACAGGCCGACGATTACCCAAGAACACAGGAAAATTAAAGCCAAAGGAGGATTTGTTGGACTAACAGGCAACGAGGCTGCATTAGCAAAATACGCCATCATAGCACCTTCACTGACCAGAATGATACCCCTTACTTCCTCAAGGGGACAACACTTACGCAAAAACAAGGAAAAAGACTATTCATCTGGGACAGCTACCAGAAACTTGGAAAGAAAAGTGCTGAAGCACTCATAAGATATGCTTTTAAGGGCACGAACAACACAGGAATATTTGCTGCCAAGGGCGTGTCAAGCCTTTTCTGGGCAATCCTACAATGTGATGATACCACACTGGATGCATTAGCCATCTTTAGCTCGACAGAAAAAAAAAAACAGCCTGGAAAAAAACTGGTCCTGGATCCTAAAGAAAATGGAGAGGTATGTTTGCCTAGTCTGCAGCACAACTGGTACCAAGTCCACGTCTTCAAAGGAACTATGGTGGGTGTTGTTTGCTCAGAATGGCAGAGAGGGCCGACAGCTGCCCCGGCTCTTTGTACTCCCAAACCACACACAGAAAGATCATTCTACATGGCTATTGGAAGATGTCCTGAAAGCCATGTCCTTGCATTCCTGACCCCACATTGTACTCCTGGAAACTGGTAGATGAACAATTAATACCAATTCTCTGTATTAATCCACCAGCACCAGAGGCTTTGCTTGAACTTCCTAGGTTTTCCTGCCGCAGATCATGCAGAACTAATAAATGCGGTTGCAAGAAAAACCTGATGGCATGCATTGATGCATGTGAATGCTCCGATGGGTGTTGAAACACAGAAGACCTCACCGCAGAAATGGAAGATAATGATGAACGTCTAGGTTGATTATCAGATGAACATGTGGATCAGAAATCTTACCAAACTCATTGGGTTTTTTTTTTTTTTTTTGATTTTGGAGTCATTATTTACAACAGCATACATTTAATTTGATCTGTTCTAGTGTACAATGGATATTGAATTTGGTCAACAGAATAAGTTGATTCCAGCCGAGTCAACCATTAGTTGATCTAACTAACCGATTCCAGTCGAGTCAACTATTAGTTGATCAACAGAGTTAAAAAAAATGGTTGCCGCCGGCAAGACCGAAGGCCCGCGAGACTAAAGGCGCACGAGACCGAAGGCCCTTGAAACCAAAATACCCCCGAAATCCCCCGCACATGAGGCTTCAGGCAAACAGAAAAGATAGAAGACCAAGGGAAAGCCTTTGCTCAAAGAAGGTTCGAAGTCAAAATTTGCCCCCGATCGGCATGGCTTCAGTTCGTCCAATTTGAAACCTTCTTCATCTATTCTTTTGGCACCGACTCCAAGCGGCTTGGAACCAGTCTTTCACAGAGCGTCAACTGAAACCCTATTGAACATGCAGATATCTATAGAGTCGCAAGTACACAGGAAGCCACTTTTACAGTCGAGAGGCAGTGACCGCAGGAGACAGCGACGAGTACATACCCCTCAGTTATTCCAAACCGGAGGTGATCCCGCAAAAAGGCGGAGCAAGTCTACGGGCAGCGATAACGGATCCCTCATGACGGGTTTCCTAAAGCAGCTTCCCGGGGTTCTTTCTCAGAATATGAGTATCCTGCCTCCCTCAGATCCTGGTTCGGCACCGGGAGTCAACACCCTTCGTCAGAGGCAATTTCCCACGTGGACGTTGAGGCTGAGCCGATTCCGTCCCCGGGCCGCGGGTACCTCCGAACCACCAATTTTGATTCTTTAGGTCTTGCAGCCCTCCGATCTCGCGGACCTTATTTCACTTTCCTACTCGCGAAACTTAATTAGCCTACAATCACACGTTAAACAAGTTACCACTTTTCCAATAAGTTGCAATGCAATTTCGGTCTTACAGGCCTTCGGTCCCCCCCCCACCCCCGATTGGTATGCGCAACTTGTATCCGAGTTTTGACTTCATCCCCATTCTTATGTGAAAACCATACATTTCTAAATAATGCTTATAATGACAGATGTGATTTCAGTTTACTATAACCATTATTACTTTTTTGGTTAAATATTTCTATAAGTGGTTTAATTTCAGCTCCACATTCAAGTAAAGAAATGTAAGCAGACTTAAAATAAAGTGAAAAACATGGCACGTTCAAGAAGAAAGATGTTCCTCTAATAGACAAAAGTATACAATAGGTGGTTACAATAATTGTTGATGAAAAGATTCTAATTGGCCTGCAAGATTTTTCCGTGGCGGCCATTTTGTTAAACAGCGCCTTCAACTTATGAGATACAACTTTTTACTCAAAATCAAATATATAGTGTGACACATACAATATATTGTTGGGTGTATTCTTTTACTGTACTTAAATGGTGGGAAAAAAGCTTTTTAACGGATTTTTACCGATTTTGGCAGCCATTTTGAAAAAGCGCATTCACCCTGTCAAGATGGTCATTAGAAATTTGACACCAAGTTGAAAGTTGTTCCTTGTGATGTCATCAAACATTTGAACGTAAAAAAACAGTCTTGGCAAATTTTCTGCAGTAGATGACAAATTTTGCCTGACTAATGGGTACATCCAGCTTTAAACAAGTGGGGAGTGCCGTTTTCAGGGATAAACCAAGTTAATTGGCGATAAACCATGTTTTTCAGTCGATAATCCAAGTTTTTCAGCGATAAACCATGTTCATCGGAGATAAACTTGGATTTTCGATCGAAATACCGGGTTTTTTCGTTGATAATCTAAGTTAATCGGCGATGAACCATGTTTATCGGTCGAGAAAACCATGTTTATTACCGGAAAGCATGGTTTATCGCCGATAATCTTGGTTTATCGACAACAAATTGGCTTATCGCGTAATAATGTAGTGCCTCAATTATACGCACTTGTCACATGGCTGGAAGGCGTACAGCGGTAAACCGCTGGAACTAGCACAGGATGCATGTGAAGCAAATGCGCAATGTCTGTTTTTCGACCGACAATCCAAGTTTATCTCCGATAAACATGGTTTTTTGCCGACAAACAAGGTTTATCACCGATAAACTTGGATTATCAACCGATAAACATGGTTTATCGCCGACAAACTTGAATTATCGTTGATATACCATGTTTATCGCCGATAACGATGGTTTTTCGCCGATAAGCATGGATTATCGACCGATAAACATGGATTTTCGGAAGAAAGGATTATGAGAGATAAACCATGATAATCGACCGAAAATCCATGTTTATCGGCGAAAAACCATGTTTATCGGCGATAAACGTAGATTTCCGGGCGATAAACATGATTTTCGATCAAAAAACATGGTTTTCGACTGAAAATCCAAGTTTTTCGGTCGAATTTTGGAATTGTTGAGCATTAAGCTTGCCATATACGTGTACGCGATATATGACAGGTACAATGTGGCCGTTGCGTGATGAGCAAGTATACTGTAAACAAATTTGACTTACTCAAGTATTCTTTTACAAGACAATTAAATACATAAATGCCAAAATGAAGCCCGCTCATTTTGGGCCATATAATAATCGAAAGTGACCATTAAGTCTCCTTCCCGTCTACAGGACTCATTCTACATAATGAGCTCGATTGTAGAGCAAACCACCCACTGAGAATCAAGAAATATTGAACCAAAGAACTGTCCCTCTAACATGAGAAGCGTGCCTAAGGTGCTGTCCATGACGTCGTGGATAGTACAATAATTCGGTGAATTGTATTTAAAACGTCACATGACTACTACAAAGATAAAAATTTGCACATGAAAGGTATTGCAATGACTTTATGATTTTGTGTCATAATATTTTTTTAATGTAATTTGATCTTAAGTGTTACAGAATGCTGGTTATTTTGTTTTTTCACAAACGCTTTGGTCTCTTGAAAACCGTCAAGCGTCCTCTAAGAAACTAGAAGGTTGATTTTTAATGGTAGCCCTGACGTGGTATTAACATGCATTAACATGAGAAGATGTAATTTAACTTTTGCTGGCTGACAATTTGCCATGCATTATGCCTAATTTCAATGTTTCCTCTTTTTTCAAGTGAATTTACAAACTAATGTTGATATGAATGAAGATTTCACTGTCACTTAGTGGAACTTCAATCGCTTAAACTTCGAGTAAATATGGTTTGTACTAATAGCCTTTGTTAAAGCTGTATCTGACACTGTAGCAAATCTGATAAATCGGAAGTTTCTTACTTTTGAAACTCATGAGCTGAAATGGCAGGCCTATCATTCTCCAGTTGGATTCACCTCGCCGTCCTTACATCATTAGTGAAACCAGAGAACAGTGTCTCTGCTCTCCATACTCTACCGGAACTGTGGTTACAACTGAAAACTCTAAACATATCTGATGAGTGCAAAAAAGAATTCCAGGGACTGATTTTTAACAGGACAGAGGATTTAGCCAAAGGTATGTAAGATATTAATGGACTCCTTCTTGTTTGATTTCAGGGGGTGGGGGCAATTGTCACCCATGGAAAATATTGGGGACAAACGTTTGCTTTTGCCTTACAATAATTCATTCAGAAGGAAAAACAACAGGCAGAAAATACAAAATATAATATTTTGTAAAAACCGATAACTTTAGATCTTCCAGAAAACGCCAAATAGAGTGTATACGCTTATCAATGGTGAGTGTGTATGCATGTTTGTCTGTCAGGGGTACCGCCATGATTTTCCCTACTCAGGGGGCCAAGCTCCCCGACAGTGGGTCCGTCCAGCATTTAGAAAAGTTTTTGCTCACGTTTTAACAAATATTTAAAAATCCCGAGCTTGTTTTGGCTCAAGAATGATTAAATTTTTTGGAAGAAATTTGGTTCACTGAAAGAATCATTTTTAAATAGGTGTGTTCATTAAAAACATCTGTCCTTCATTCGAGCAAAATAAAATAATTTTATATGAAGGACTAATATTCGTCTTGGTTTACGTAATTTATTGTAGACCTTACGTTCTAAAGCCCTTGTTCTCAGACAAAACTGGAAATTTGCCAGAAAACTGTTCAGGTTTTTTTAACAAAAAATTGAAAATGAGAACTTAAGAATGACACATTTTGGATATATATGAAAGAAAATTTTAGTTTCTGGTTAGATGAAAATATAAATTGAAAAAATATGGGTTTCATTTTGTGATCTGTCTTTCAAGAGTGAAAGTAGAATGCCAGAGCAATTGGCGATTTAAATTGGCTGCATCTTTTTAAATGTTCGGGTTATCCATCATGGAAGAAAGTCGATTTTTTTTTTTTTTTTTTTTTTTAACAAACATTTGAAAATCTGAAGCTCATACTGGGAAAAATTGTAATTTAATGACACTTTTTCTTGAAGAATCTGATCTTCTTGATATGTGGACAAATTCAAGTAGGTCGCAGTAGGGGATCCAGGATTTGCTAGAAGGGGAGGGGACAGCTCAGTTGTGGGAGAATGAAAAAAATATAAGCGGGTGAGTTCCAGCAGGACTACCTAAGCGGAGGTCACCGTAGTTGGCGCGGAGAAAATTTTGGAATTTAGCAAACCCTCAAGATTTTGAGAATTGCAATTGCTCAGACAACCGGGTATGTCATTCACCAGGCTTGTAAGCAGAATTAAAGCAGTCGTTATTTTGAGCTTTCCTTTTGAAATGTTTAAAGCAATGCAAAAATTAAAGACTACGTAAACAATATCAGCAAATTGCCTATGCAGGAGTAGCCATATTTGTTGTGAAGAGGAAAAAAGATGAGATATATGAGGGGAAGGGTGTTTGTGAGCCCGGGTGTACGTAAAAAGGACACATCACATAGAGTTTAATTGAGTTGGAATATAATGGCCTTGTCTTTGTTTTATGAAGGGTAAAAGGGGCACCCCGTCATCCCAAACATGTCCCTGGCTCTCAGTGGTGACTCGTTATTTTGGGGGTTCCTGGTTACTGAATATCATCCTGCAGATTATGCTGAGGTAAGAAGTTGGAAAAATTCCAATAAGGCTTGGTTTTCCGTTTAAAATATATTTGAAAATCTGTGGGTTATACATTGGAGTAGTTTTGTGGCAGGAAATTGAAAAAAAGGGTCTCGTTTGTAGGGGGAGATTTAAAAATTAGAAACTTTTTGTGAGGTCAATCCACCAAATTTCATACATTTTTTATTTGTTCTTTGATGCAAATGGAAATCTTTACTTTGTTTCCACAATTTTTTTTTTTTGCAAAGAAAATTGAAAATTCTGATTTTTGTTTATTTTTTTAAAGGAAAATTGAGAATTATAAGGACTTCATTACTTTAGAATATGGTCTCCTCGTGAGCGAACTTAATAAGATCGCTTGTGGTGACTGAAGTGTATATTGCTTAAGTCTTTAACTGTTTTGGTGAAGGCTTCCTGACGAAATTGGATCTTCTCCCCGGCTAGGGACAAGCCTTCTCCGACGTGGAAGGGACGGACGCGGAAATGGCCGCCCGTCCTGTCGCTGGAGCCACCCTGGTTTCCTGTGTATGTATATGTGTGCTCGCGTGTTCGAGTGGGTGGGTTACGAAGAGACGATTTCGATCCGAGACTCATTTCACGGTTTGACCGGCTGTGGGAAAATTTTTGCCCGTAAACAGATTAAACACCTATGAATTTTAGTGCATCATTTGGGTTGAATGATTTGAAACTGATTGAAATGATTTTTGCAAAGAAAATTGAAAATTCTGATTTTTGTTTATTTTTTAAAGGAAAATTGAGAATTTTAAGGACTTCATTACTTTAGAATATGGTCTCCTCGTGAGCGAACTTAATAAGATCGCTTGTGGTGACTGAAGTGTATATTGCTTAAGTCTTTTACTGTTTTGGTGAAGGCTTCCTGACGAAATTGGATCTTCTCCCCGGCTAGGGGCAAGCCTTCTCCGACGTGGAAGGGACGGACGCGGAAATGGCCGCCCGTCCTGTCGCTGGAGCCACCCTGGTTTCCTGTGTATGTATATGTGTGCTCGCGTGTTCGAGTGGGTGGGTTACGAAGAGACGATTTCGATCCGAGACTCATTTAACGGTTTGACCGGCTGTGGGAAAATTTTTGCCCGTAACCAGATTAAACACCTATGAATTTTAGTGCATCATTTGAGTTGAATGATTTGAAACTGATTGAAATGATTTTTGCAAAGAAAATTGAAAATTCTGATTTTTGTTTATTTTTTAAAGGAAAATTGAGAATTTTAAGGACTTCATTACTTTAGAATATGGTCTCCTCGTGAGCGAACTTAATAAGATCGCTTGTGGTGACTGAAGTGTATATTGCTTAAGTCTTTTACTGTTTTGGTGAAGGCTTCCTGACGAAATTGGATCTTCTCCCCGGCTAGGGGCAAGCCTTCTCCGACGTGGAAGGGACGGACGCGGAAATGGCCGCCCGTCCTGTCGCTGGAGCCACCCTGGTTTCCTGTGTATGTATATGTGTGCTCGCGTGTTCGATTGGGTGGGTTACTAAGATACGATTTCGATCAGAGACTCATTTCACGGTTTGACCGGCTGTGGGAAAATTTTTGCCCGTAACCAGATTAAACACCTATGAATTTTAGTGCATCATTTGGGTTGAATGATTTGAAACTCATTCAAAAACGGCTCAGCGAATAGAAATGTTGATTTTGATTATTGACCTTTTAAAGTGGAAACTCTTTTCAAGACACTGAATTAGAAAACCAGTTAAAAATCTGTCACAAATATACAAATTACTCCCAATTTAAAAGAAAATTGGTTCAACATGGCGTTTTTCCTGTTTGAGCTACTTCACAGCTGCGTTGGTCTTGAACATGTTCAAACTTGACGTAGCAGAAAAACATTCTCCATAAAACATGGAGATTCTTCACGTTCATGAGCGTACTCTTTGCGTCCTTATTAGGTTGAGGGAGTGAAGTTAACGCTGCGTATGGTCATTTAATCATTGACTTGGCGGCAACTTCAAAAATATTGCTTTGAGAACATTTGTTTTTTTTACATTTGACATTACGGTACCACTCTTTCATAAGCGTATTAGTCCAGGAATTATATGAGCAAAATTTGAATAATGACTGTTGTTAATATTTCTTACAGCTCTCGATGCATTTGGAAGACCTGAAGCTGGGATTTTGGTACAGAATTGGAATTGGTTTGGACATTTCCCTGGATGTACAGAATTAGAAGGGTTGAAATTCTGCTTGCTTGAAGTAGATTTAGACACATCTTATCTTACCACGGTAAGCTAAAAGAAGAGGCTAGAAAGAAGAATATTTTCATGTAGATTCAATCATTAGAGTGTAACTGAACCCAAGTCTCTCTAAAAATTACTGACACATTTTCATTCAGTGCATGAAAATTTTTTGTAGTGAATCAAGTAGATACGTGGCCTTGAAGGGTCGTCAGTTCAGTGTTTTTATTATATGGATGGAATGTAAAGGGAACGGGGAAAATTGTTCTTTTCAAGTAGGTAACAAATTAATAATCAGAAGAATGACGAACAAATGTTTGTACACGTCTTTTGCACAGAGGGACACATGAAAGATGCGCCCACTTATAGACCTTGTGCATTGACGACACAATGACGTTTCCTTTGAGCAGAACAATGAGACACATGGTCACACGCATAGGGAATCCCCCCTGCACGTGAAGCAAACAATGCATGCATTTGACTAGACTAATTGACCAATCAGCTCTCTACATTTGTCTGTGATGGTTTGTTTTTGCCCCCAAAGGAGGGTGTTTTTTCCAGTCTGTGACATCATATGCACAAGGTCTATTTCCGGACGGACTTGGGTGAGTCACATTTTCGTCAAGTTCTTCCGATTTGTGACGCAGTGGCGTGTCAAAATTCTTTAAATGTTGCGTCAAAGAAATCTTTGGGCGGCATAGGTGTGTCATAACCTGCAGTGAACGCTGGAACGTCTATAAAACGTGGGTCAATCGCGTGATGGCAGTGTACGTCAAAGCACACAAATTTTTCACACTCCTAATAACGAATATTAACCGACCTTTGAGTTGAGTAAAGGGACGTCTTACAAAGACGAGAAAGAGGTTTATATCTACGCATGCGTCAGTGACCTTTCTGGTCAGGTCAACTGTTAACAAACATCTGAGCGCATCCTGCTTCAGGTGTGTTTACATCCCCCCACCCACCCCCCCCCCACCATCTGGTATACATGTTAACGTTTCAACCATTGACCTTTGACCTTTTGCGCATAACTGCACCTTGAAGAAATTTCAAACTAGTATAGTAATAAGTGCAATTCGCTTACGAAGTTAAACACGACAAGTTTCTAGCAAGATAATTCAGAGTTATTGCTGGACTCAGTGAACAGATTTGGAGCAAACGGACATGCATTAATGATTTGAATTCAATGAGTTAACTATAACTCTAAACAGCCTTTGATTAGGGTATAATGTTTGCACTTAATTCTTAACATTTGTGTGTGGATTTCTAACTCGAGCAGTAATAACCTAGGCTATTGGTTCAATGATGCAATTCTGTCAATTACCTCTTCAGATAGAAGGTCGAATACTTATTCATTGGGGAACATGTTACCCTCAGAAATGCTCAACAGAAGATGTTAAAGAAGCTTCACCTGTACTGTTAGGTAGGTATCACGAGTGTAACTTTACTATCTTACCTTGATATCTTGGAAATATAAAAAAGTACAGTTTCACTTTTGGGAAAACGCCCCACAACTTCAAGTTCAAGTTTACAGAATGCACCTTTTTCAATTATTTCTTGATGAATGTCAAAGTTAAATCCATAAGTAAACTAAAAAGGATCAATAAAGTTTAAATTGCGTTCAAAACATCTGGACAATTGGGGCAGAAACAGGAATCTTGCCAAAAATTGACACGATTTGTTTCAGAATTTACTAGAAATGGTTCGTTTAATAGACAAATGTAGCAAAAGTTTGAAAAGATCCCGATTCGTGTCCATATCGGTTTGGTCCTATTCAATTCTGCCCGTAGGACACTTTTAGAATGTGTGCCCTACTAATACCCATCACCCGGTCATTTACCTGGTAAATTCAAAATACCTGTTGAAGGTGAACTTCAGATCTCTTTGTTGTGTGTACAATCTAAACTCGTAAAACTGACAAACAATGTGTAGATTGGGGATAGGGGGGAAATGGGCGTCGCAATGCATCTGGAAATCGAAAGTTGGTTTCCGAGTTCGACCTTCAAACACTTTCGGAGTTAAGTGAGACCACAAAGTTGCAGAGAGAATTTTGGACACGATTGTGGACCGTTTCTAACGTATACTCTAAAATCCAAAGAGTGAACTTAGTCACTCTCCAAAAGAACGAAAAGTGTGGATTCACTCTATTAGAGTGTATCGGTCCAAGAATGGTGAAACTCCCTTTAAGAAGTGTGAGATTTACACCAAGTGGAGTGAAATTCATTCTTTAACAAGTGCCTCTAGGAATACCGCTTTTTAAAAAGCAATCTTCTGTTTATTTTGTGTCCGCTCTCCTTGGGAGTGCTCTTGTCTCTCGAGCCTAGAAGGGTTTTAAGAGTACTTCCATTCACAACAATTGTCTTTTCTAACGTCTTATGTGCTTATATTATCTTGATCATTTACTGTTGTGATAAAACAAATAAATGAAATGGTCCCTGTTGGCACTCCATGAAAATTGAAACTTTCCTTTTGGGTGAAATTCACAACTCTTAGAGTGCGTTTTCTCACTTTAAGAGTAATTTTTATGAATTACACTCTTCTATCGAGTGAAATATTACTCAGTTTCATTGCAGAGTGTGAAACGAAGTACCTCAAAACTTATATAACTTTTAAAATAACTTCGTTCCTTGCACGTGTTTCATAAACAGAAATTTCTCTGGGCTGCAGTGGAGATATAACATCATTTTGCTGGCTACCGGTTACATTGTAGGATGCATTAGAAACATTGCTTTATGGAGGAAACTGTTGTTCTGAAAGTAATTGTGCTAAGTGCTAAAATTGCTTTTTGTTGCAGGACATTTGAATCTTCAGCATAGTATCCACAATGCAACGAACGTCAACCGGGTGGAACATTGTGTGGAAGATCCAGTCGTTTCTTACAGTGCAGGTTTCTATATAAGCATGTAATTAGCAAACAGTTCGGTCGTTTAATGTTCTTTCAATTTCTTTAGGTATGGCGAAATATCTTAATGTTTATTAGAGTGTCATTCGAATGCAACGAAATTTCATGAAATGCTATATATTCTTTCTTTAATTGTGAGAATACATTTTATTGGCTCATCAAAGCCTGGATATTGAATCACACTGTTTTTAAAAGGAATTTCTTCATGGGCTGTTTCCATGGTTTGTATGGATTTTGGTCTTTGTTGGAGTAAGGAATTAAGATAGGAACTAGCGCTATCGTTAATAAGTTACGAAATGCTTTTGTTCAACAGTGCATAATGGCCCGAATGTAAGTTTACCTGTGTTGCTTCCTAAATTTTAAAGTTTGATTGCTTCACATTTTGGTCTGTCCTCTGACGACCTTGCATCAGCCACTCCGGTTAGGGTGTCCTAGATAAAAGTCTAGTTGTTTGGTCACAATTGTGACTGATCAAAAAATAGTGTCCAGCATGCGAAGTCAGCGGATGTTGGACTGGTCTCTGTCGGCTATGATGGTTGCCTGCGAACCGCCAGATATTGCTTCATCATGTGAAATGCATGCATCGCTCAACTGGCTGTTGACAAAAGTATAGTCGGACTGACTAGAATATAAATTAATGTGCTGATTAGTCAGTGACAACAAACTAGTCAGTTGATTAAGTCGGGACCACACGGACTAATCCTCTGGGAAGATGGTGACCTCTGAACTAATGCTACGACTAGTTTGTGACCACCTACAAGTCAGCCGACTAATTTATTCTATGGTCAGTCGAACTAATCAGTGGAGGCACCGTTCTAAGTTTTTGTCTCCAGTGTTAATCCGCCTTAAATATAAAGAGTCCATTTGAAATACGAGTTATTTGACAATAAATATCAAAGAGGTCGTTGCAAAAAGTGTTGGCTTAATTACATCGGGGTTTTGTACCATAACCTTGCAGGTCCTGCCATAAACTTGTCCCTGGATAAAAAAAAAAAAAAAAAACTCCACTGTTATAGACTGTGACTAGACTTTAAATGCTCACGCGTAAATAGCAAACGCATCTCACTGCCAGTAACATTGAATGACCTCAAATATGCACTTGTTTGTAAGTAAATGAACTTTAGATAGCCTTAGAGAAATTTGTCGGGGCAGTGTGGGCTAAGGGATGGAGAAGTAGGGAATTATAACCCTTCAGATATCTGAAAATTTCAAACTCCGGGTAAAATAAGCAGAAAGTTGAGTTAAATCGTAGTTTGAAAAACTGTGCAAAAATTCGTTACAAATGTGTGCGGAGAAAGTTCTAGTCTAAGTCAGAAATTCGTAAAGGGCGCTACACATTCGAATTAAACGTCTTGCGTCCCAAATTAGAATGGCCCCTTAAAACAAATATGCTTGTATGTTGTCCTTCATGAACATATAGTTGTGGAGGTCATAACTGTCTTGCTTCTTTAATTTTCAAGATAATTGTGATTACTCATAAGGCTCGAGTTTTCTAGTATCTGGTAATTAGCCAAAATAAGACAAAATCGTAGACCGTGACATATATTAAAAAATTGGTAAAGGCACTTCAAAAGCACAACCTGATCGGAGGCGTCTTGCCAATTGGGGCAGGGGAGGGTGTACCCCAGTATTGTCAAGGGTAATTTTTGCATTTATAAAGCCTTCTCTTATCGAAAAATTGGAGAACAATATCATAATAATCAGGTGATATACAGCCACTGTCATTGTAAATATTAATAATATGATTAACCAATCATAATATTATTTAATTTAATCAATTTGAGCTGGAAACAGTAGCGTCATTTTTTACTCGAATGTGTGTGTGTGTATGTGTGTGTGTGTGTGTGTGGGGTCATGGCCAATGCCATTAAGACGTTACTGAGGAAAGTTCTAATTCCAATAGGTGTTTTTCCAAAAATGTGGGGACGTGTCCCCCCTTCTCTCAGGATGCCGGGAAAATAATCTCTCTGAAGTTTTATGCTCCCACATTTGGGCTCCCAAATATTGTTTTTCTAAAAAGCCTTAATGCTGATATTATTCAGCTTGGTCAAATACCTCTAATCGTTTCTGTTTCAGAGTTTTATTCACAATTCTTTATCTATTGGTGATATCTGGTTCGATACTTGACGTCATTGAGAGGCGTTTTTTGAAAACAGAAAAGGCTGACAATTACCAAACCCCAGAAAGATCTCCTCTGATACAGAAAGATGGACGTAAACCCAACCAAAGTTATCCGACGAGCATGACAACACAACCTTCCGATATCAGCTTTTGCAGAAGTATCATTGCTAGATTTTTAAGTAAGGTTCCGACTTTTTTATTTCTCACTTTGCATGAATGAAGTGAAAATGTTTTTAAATGTATTCTGAATGCATGTAAAATAAGTGAAGTTTTCTTTGGCTTAGGAATATGGTATGACCACGTCAAAAATCCATTTTTAGTAGGATATTGTCCTTGACGGATATATCAACAAACTTTATAAGTGGGGGAGGTAGTCCCATTGCCGGGGGTGGGGAGGAAGATCTTCGGCCACTTAAATGTGAGTTTGCTTACCTATAAATATATAACCCAAATACCGTTTTAGCATCTATCTCGTCTGTTCCGTTATCTTGTCTTGGTACGGCTATCTCGGTAGATATATGTGTTGAGTGTTATGTAGGCCCGTAGTCACGGGAAGGAGGCATGAGGAAGGGGGCATGTGGACACAAGCCTTACAAAATTTCAGTTAAGAAGGTCTTGAACATGAGGAAAAAACCTATTATTCCTCACTGGTAAATCATTGCAACTTAGACTTGAAATTTAATCTCACCATATACGCTTTGTGAAAAAAGGAATACTTCTCAAAGGGACAGGGTACCCTTCCCCTTAGACCCCTGTCTCCCGAGGCCGGCGTAATACCTACACTTTTACTATTGGCGGTACCGTCCAAGTTTTTGCAAGTTCGATGAGATTGACTTCAAAGTTTTACCCTTCGGAAAACCTGAAAGATAGTTTAATCATAAAATCAGTCACTCAATTATTGAATTGTGAAATAATTACCCACACTCATTCTCCACAATTACATTACATCAGACCGGAATTGATTGTAAGCTATTATTTCTGCTGTTCCTTGGAAAATTTCAGTTCTCGCAAAAACAGGAACCTCTCTCACTTTTTCCTTTAAGAAAAACTAGTAGTAATAAAAAAAAAAACAATAAAAATTAAGTAAATGCACAATATGGATAAAGATATCCTTTGATACACTCTAAAAAATATTTAAACGATTTTGTTTAAAAATTAGGATACTCACGAAAATGAGTATTTCTACTCGAAATAAGTGAGTACTTTAACTCAATTTGTGTAAAATTTTGCCCAAATTCAGCAATTTGTGTAAAATTTTGCACAAATTCAGTTAAGTACTCACTTATTTCGAGTAGAAATACTCATTTTCGTGAGTATCCTAATTTTTAAACAAAATCGTTTAAATATTTTTTAGAGTGTATTAACTCTTCTATTTACGTTTTACATTATATTCTGGCCATAACTACGGTAATATTTATGCTGTAAATGTTAAAAATATGGTGACAGGTAATTGGTGTTGATGTTTTTTTGAAGAATGTGCATGGCAGGTTATTTGAACATTGCAATTGCATTGCACCTACACGCTGTACAAGCGGTAGGAAGAGAAGTGATCGGCCCAAGATAGTGATCGACTTTTGATTATTTACTCTTTGTTTTTAAATTCATTTAACACTCTTTTCCTCAAATAATTACATCCTTTTCGTTCCCTAATTTTTCTGTTTTCAGCTGGAATACGGCTTTTCCTCTTAGACTTTGCGTTTAACCGAAACTTAAAGAAGCTTCTACATGTTGGCGAGAGCACCGAAGGAGATATCGACTGTCTGAACGGAATACGTGTTTTGAGCTTAATGTGGATCATGTTGGGTCATGTGATTCACAGCCCTATTTCACACGGTGTTCTATGTAAGTTATCAATGAAAAATGCTAAATAAAAGAGTAATATTTTATACATTCCCTCTTGTAGCTTTCATAACCGTTTTAAATCATGGGAGAGTGAGGTGGCTGATAAAAAAACCATCAGTCAACTGTTATATGCCAACTGACGTGTGGCTCCTGGTACGTTTATACGAGGGCAGAGTAAAGCCGACATTGGATTAACATTCCTGCCTGATAGTCTGTAAAAATATGAAAATCAGTACAGCTCGAAAATATAGCTTAGGTGAAAAAACGAAGTTGACTCCCTCGCGATTTGAACTCTGAACCTCCCCCCTTGTAGCTGTCGTTTTAGCCTCTGAACTACGAAGCAAAGATAGTTTGGGGTTTTGTACAAATACATCGTTTAGCAGTTCTCAAACTTTTTCAAAATACCGCCCCCATGAGGCATCCATGACTGATCCAACGCCCCCCTCCCACCCAACATACCATCATATTTATATAAGTCGTTGACTTTGAGCTTTCGACTTTCAATTTCCAGCACCAAAATGACTCCAATAAGTTTTATATTGGGTAACTTTTTGTACGTAGTTGCTAAACCCTTCGGAGAAGACAGTCTGTGTCAACCACTCTGCAACCTCCTAGGTTCCTTTATTGCACAAATGTATGAGAACCTTCGGGGACCCCCTAGTCAATGCCAACGTCCCCCTATTGCTTGCAAAGTCCTAAGCGCCCCCTTGAAACTTTTCAACTCCCTCCAGGGGGCGGTAGGGACCACTTTGAGAACCACTGGTTTAGCATAATAACAACCTGCTTTCAACATCTATGTGTTCCTACCCTATGAAACGCACAGTTAGACAAAACAGATAAAAATAAAGACACCAATGGAAACGGAAAGTACCACCAATTTACCCTTTAGCAAAATGGTATGTGCCAAAGTGAAGAAATGTTACTCTTTTTTTCATCAGTTAATCCAGTCGATGCGTTTTCGGCACTTCGTGGAACATTGCACCAAGCCTTTGTTAGCAACATGGTATTTGGCGTTGACACTTTCTTCTTCATGAGGTCTGTATAAAATTTAACAAAAGATAAAATACTCAATTTAAAGTCACATTGAATTACTTTTCAACCTCTAAGACTTTTATTTTGTAGAAATGAATCACCTTCATTTGAACTGAATGTGAAACATTTTCCTTTCCATTTTAATAACAAACCGTGGGTTCTACAAAATGTTGAGTGACAGGACCCTTTTCAAAATACCAAGTTTAAATTATAGGCTTTGTTAGATTTTGTTGTCAACGACATTTAACGGTGGCAAAATCCGACACAGCATCATATTTTCACAACATTTCTATTTGGAAAAATGTTTAAAGGGGCAATCAAATCATTATCCATGCAGTCCTTTAGCTTAGGAAATTTGTTTCCGCTCATAACACACACATTGATATGGACTTTATTGCTTACCTACCTAGGTGAATCGAGCTTGTGATTAAAGAAAAGAGATCTAGAGAGAGCGCTAAGAATGTCTCTGGTATACCACTCTAACATTATCATTACAACTTTATTTTTATTATGTTATTTCATTTTAGTGGCCTTTTGGTGTGTTTTAATACGTTGGGAAAACTGAAAAGGAACTCTGGACACATAAACTGGCTTTTGTTTTACATACATCGGTTTATTAGGTAAGATACACCTGAAAGAAAAAAAAAAAATAATTGACATGCAATGCACACAAGTTCCGAGAGAACTACTCTGTTAAATGACGCCCTCTATTATTACCCCTGAAATTACAGTACTATATATTCCATATATGAATTCAAACAGATTTGTAGAAGTCCGGTGGCTATCCTTACTTGTGTGCAGCTTTTATAGAAACCTGATCCTAGCTGACCAATGAACAGAGGCTTTCCTCATTTCCTAAAGGGTTGGATACGCCTCTTCAGTGGTAATTTCGACATTCGGAAATGATTAAGTATATAGTTACATCACACCTCGTTTCTGGACTCATAAAGAGCAATATCAGGCTTCTTCTCAAGTACCCATCGACACTCGGTGCCACCCCGTGTTTGCAATAATAGACCGGCAGCCCAGGGCCTCAGGGCTAGATGAACTAGGTACCAATAACGAAGTATATCAGTATGAAGCGTGTCACCTTCGGATGTTCAGATATGAAAGTCTGCCTTGCACCATCCGTTGCTAGTAGGTCTGGCGGCCATTTTTCAAAATGGCGGTCACTTTTTAGTAGGCTTCATTATGTTTGATAATTAAACTTTGATAGAGCCTCCTATGAAAACGTGCAAGGTGTAATATAAAAGACAATTTTTTTTACAAGTTGTACCATATATGATGGCTATTGTGCTACATTTAATTACATTTTGGGGCAAAAAGTGTAATTTTTAGTCAAAATTTAAATTAAATTAATTCACATATTTTTCACATTTTTTACAAATCTCAAGATAATATAGCGAAACTTTTCTGAAAATGTTTCCTTTAAATAGGTACTGTTGTATCTAAAAACAAAAATTGTGGAATCAATTAACACTGTATCCTATTCATATCGGATTTATCCTGTTATTGCACTTATTTTGTCCAAAAACTAAGAATGTATCTGAAAGCTGTCGAGGTGAGCAATGTAATTGGTTTAGCTAGTATAGGGTAACTGTCGAGGAAAGGGATGGGGTGGTGGAGTGATGGGAGTGCCTTAATCAATTGACCGTTATGTACCACCTTAGAGTAGATCCAAAATGTACTTAAACGAAGTTTAGGACCTCTGACGATTGCCTCCCAGTGCACAAACAAACGGGAAGTCATTTCTTTCTTGATCGAAATTTCCGAATCAAAGATAGATATAAGGAGAAAATAGTACATTGACCACTAGCAACCATCTTGGTTTACAAGCCTCGTGTATAAAAAAGAGTGTCCTTGTGTCATTGTGGGTTGTATCTTCTGGTGCCATTTGATCAAATATCGCAGTTGTTCTAATCGAAAATGGGCATTAAATGCTAGAATTAAAAAAAATTGGGCCAAAAGTGCATTGGCCGATGGCGGCCATCTTGGATTTGGTACAAGATGTCTCAAAATCAACACAAGCAGGCATCTTGTAATCACAGCCTGCACTTTTTTCTTTAATACCCAAAGTGCACAATATCGGTTGTATTTGGCCCTTATTAGTTGTACTATTTGAACTGATGCGAAATGAGAATAGGGCGAAATACTATTTTAGGTACGAACTTCTATTTCCTGAAATTTCAAATTGTTAACTTTGAAAGACTAACTTTTGTTTTTAGCAAGCAATAACCTTGTTTTGCTTGACAATACAGTACCTATTTATCGGAATGAATTTTGGGAAAGTTTCGATATATTATCTTGAGATTTGTAAAAAATGTGGAGGAATATGTAAATTAATGCAATTAAAATTTCGGGAAAAATTGGCATAAAATTACACTTTTTGCCACATCAACAATAAAGCATACCCAACTCCCTCAAACCCCTGCTTTCTCTTAAGTCAGTCCCCTTTTTGAAATGTCTGGATCCGCGCCTGCATCGAACCGCGAGACTGCCCGTTCCCATGTTACCTGAGCGCAAGGTGACACGGTGTTGTTTCGAACGTGGGATACTTCAGAACCACCGACTTCCTAAACATGGACAGGGCATACTGCATGGTAGAATTTCGCTACCGTACGTGTGATAAAAAGCGCACCAGGATGGCTGTCTGCTATTGTTTTGTGTGACAGTTTGGATCTGCTCAAGTTTACCTCCATATTTTGCAAAAAAAAGTTGAAATATTTTCGAAATATGGCAAGCTAAGGTCAAAATAACTTCATGTATTGCAAGAATATGATATTGTTTCTCATTCAAGTTTAACTTTTGCTCAAAATATTACAGAGTCGTCGTCAAATCAGATGCTTCATAGCTTCACGACGGCCATCTTGGTACGCCTTTTTTGTCCCAGTCGGTGGCGACCATCTACGGATGGGACGTACGTGTTACATGCTCTGTCCTGTCCATATATATTTTGCCCTGGACAGAACAGAGTCAAAGAGCACGAGTGAGTAGAAACTTCAACAGGTTGATACCGAAGTGAAGTGCTGGTATGACATTGACATTGTGCATGTTACTGACACACTACAGGGTGGGTGGGGCATTTAAATTGTGAAAAGGGTTAGTTTAGCTTTAAATCGTGTTTGAGGATTTTAACATTGAGCATGAAATTTTCCTAGTATTCCTTCAGTTTATTCAAGGTTTCGGAGGTGGAATTGCACATATAAACTACACGAGAGGTAGATCTCCGAATGTGCACCATTGACTTTCTGCTTTCATTAATGCTATCCTTGGATGTACTTGGCGAGACTGTGGCCATGTGCATCACTTGCATTGACTCTGTGCATTATTCTGTACTAATGGAAAGTCTATCGTTCATTTACCTTCATTTAGTATGGTATCAATGTTCGTACACCGTGGTTTCAAATGCTAAGTACTACACGAAAAAGTTTCTGCATTCTTCTGGGAACACCAATTTTTTACTGAAAACGATATGCAAATCTTCCGCGTGTGCAAGGGTAGAAAGAACTGAGGCAGTCCTATCAGAAATTAGCAAGGGATAATAAAAAAAAATCATTAGTTGGTCTTGCCAAAAATATGGACGTCTGGAAGGATTTCGAAAAGAGTACGCTTTGTGTCTTTTAATCATTACGAGGTTGGCAGTCTACAAGCTGTTAGTTTATGATGTGAATGTGGCATTTCGATGCATTTCGTTTCTTTTCCAGGTTGTTCCCCATACTAATTGCTACGATGCTGATCTTTATGTTTATAATACCACATCTTACATGGTCACCAAATGAACCATCTTTTACAGACCGGCGAAGATGCACCAAGTACTGGTGGACCACTCTGTTATTCATCAACAATTTGTATCCAAGTATGGATGATTTAGTAAGCTTTGTTATATTTTTCACCTTTAAGTTTTAATGAACCATCGCAGTAGTTACTTGGAAAATGTTGAAGAAATGACACACACACACACACATTTATATATATACGCATATATTTCACTAATCCCCCTCTTAGGGAGAAAAAAAATTTGAAAAGTCGACCATAGGGAGAAAGAAAAAAATGGTCGAAAAAGCGGATTCCCCTTAAAGTCTCAAGTACTTTTCACATAATAATACGTAAACGTATGTAAACGTCCTTTTAAACAATCTATATGCAATTTCTTCAAATTTACCGAAGCATATACGTTAACACGCATGAATGGCAGGTCATTGAAATATTTTTGGGGTATACCTTGGAGACATCAAGAAAAAATATAAGCTGATGTATTTTATTATTTTATTTTCGCCTTAAGGTAGGAAGATATGAAGACTTTTCCCTTAAGGGTAATTAGCGTTATATACGAATAGGTATTTCTTCTTCCTGTCTACTTTGTGTCCCACAGTGTATACAATGGACGTGGTATCTTGCCAACGACATGCAATTTTTCGCCATTAGCCCGATTTTTATCTATGCATTTTACAGGTGAGTGTAGTTTTTCAAAGTGTTCTTGGAACAATTTTTTAACCAGAATATTTTTTCAATGGCTATTGAGTATTATTATTCATTCAGAGCAACATATTATTGCATATACGTGGGATGAAGAGACGATGACATTTTGGAGATTTAGATGTTGATGCGAAGTACGCCGATGCGGTTGCATGGGTCCTATGACCACTTTTTACGACGGAATCGGTGCAGTGCGGCATACGAACTGTGCAGTTGGTACAGCGGGGAAAAAGAATTAAGTATAACAATATTATGTGCGTGTAGAATGTGGGAAGATTGTGCACGAACAAAGGTGCCATGATGGTATCATGAAAAAAAGAGGCTTTGTTAGGGTAAAATGGACTCACACGGTTCCCTTAAACGGCCTTCTCAAATCAGGAAAGAGAACTGAAGTTCGAGTCGTGGCTGAGTCATATCGAAGGCTTTAAAATGCAATTTGCCGTCATTGCGTGTATGGAGTAGGGACAGTAAGCTAGTTAGCAACAATTAGACAAAAAAAAAAAACCTTGGTAGACCGACTGAGACCAATTGGTTAAAAAACCGAACAATAAAACTCGATCCACCTTACTCAGGATATAGACACTGAAAGGTGCTTAGTACGCCATTAGTGTAGCCATTGGAGTATCAATCACTGTTTGGATATAATCTTTACATCTTCACTGTGTTATGGTAACAAGGGAACAATATCTATCTGCTTTCACATAAATGTCTGGTTGCAATTTATTCAGATATGTTGTAAATTAATGACATAATTGAGCCAAATACTCAAAAAAGGGCAATACAGATTTTGTTCAAAACCAAAGCAAAGTCACGCAAAAGAAGGACCTGGGGTAAAGAGGTAAAGTTTTGATATGGAAGCTGGGTTTTCATACTAAGCATGCTGCAGAAATTTGCACTGGGATATTCTGTAGTTCTCAAGAAATGAGGAAGTTCCTACTTTCAACACAAAGCGAGCATAAAGCAAGATTATATGGCATCATATCCTCATCATCTTAACATCAGTCTTTCGTTTATCTTTAGGAAAAAGGCTTTTTAAGTACGAAGAAACATGCACTGACAAACTTAATAAGAATCCCAAACACAAAAAGAACCCTAACGGATCACAAACACAATGCTAAACAAACTTTACATACTATGCAACAGGGGACAAAAGAGTCTTTGTTAATACTGAAATCCATTAACTGCAAATGCAGTCAAACCCAAAACAACTCCCTCACGGCCAATTTGCTCCTCAAGAGCACTTGTTTCAAGAATTTTGCAAAAGAACCGCGACATTAGATGTTGATATTCCCAATAAATTTAAACAGTCACATAAAACAAAGGAACAACAAAACGAATTCCTTGTCAACGTGAAGAAGCGGTATAACACTTACTAATTTATAGGTCTAGTTTGGTTAAAAATTTTGTACTTCTATTTTCTGACATCTCGGGAAATACATGTCTGATTGGAATGAATATCAGTCACCAAACTGTTTTGATGTATAGTTTCTTTCTTTCAGGTATAAAGATTTAGTGGTTTGCTCTAACCATTTCTTGAAATATCGACATTCCAGGCAATCATATTAAAATACAAAATTCCCTTAGCTCGACCTAGCTCTATCAATGCTTATTGATAGAACGTACGCATATGATGTCAAAATACAAAAGTACGCCCTCGTTTGGAGGAATAATAAATCAGCAAGTGCGGTCAACCAAGGCCACTTGCATAAAGCATTCCTCCAAGATGATATTAGTTTTTACTTTAATTGATAAGATCTATAGTTAACATATAATCTTCACATTTGTTTAAATTTCGTCCTTCTCATATATTGCCAAACTCACTTCCATGTGAATTCAATCGTTAAAGTCATCTTCCTCTGCAACGCAATTTGTGTTGTTGTGTACTGTGTATGATACGTTTACCTTATTTTGAATTCAAAACTTCTGAAATATTCTGTTTATGTCCGTTTGCACGTAATGACATCAACGGTGCTTTTGTTACCAGAAACCCATACTGGGACTAGGAATACTTGCTTTGTTGCTGAGCATATGCATGGGTGCAACCGGGTTTCTTGTGGTCTATAGGGACTTCACTTTACCAATATTTTTGGCATCGAGGTGAGTGTTAATACTTACAAGTAGATTAATAAACCATTCATAAACCATTCAAAACTGTAGGCAAATTAATTTATTACTATCATGTATGTTTTTATATGTTTATTAAAACGAGCGTACTTTGGGATTTAGATTCTTCTTTTCATAATGACCATTTTTCCTTTTCCCTTAACAAAGAAAGAGAATAAGTTTTAGCAAAAAGGATCAAGCTTTAAAGTTGAAGAACACTATTAAATAAGCAAGTTACATCACCATGAATAAAGTAAAGAAGTCAAGCTAATATTATGAAAAACTGCGATGCGGAAAATCAATACAGTGTATTTTACCAGTCCTCAGATTAAGCCGTTGAGTTGCAGATGGTTCACTTCATGCTAAGCGATGTGAATATAGAAATAGCCAGGAATTCACTATGGGCTGATTGTGACATATGTTGAGGAGAAGGGATTCTGTGAGCTTGGGTGTTCATCTTCTCTTTAAGGAATTTTTAAAAAATTGAAGGGCCCTATTTGAAGTCTTGTACAATAATTGCCATTGAAGTCATTAACATATATCATATATTTGAATAGAATTAAAAAAAAAAAACAAATAAAAGAAAATCTGGTCGATAATGTGTATCACATTGTACCTTTTACATTACCTTTAACCCTTTACCGTTGTGCTCCGATCGGGGCATATTTGCGCGACTCGGGAGTGGGCGGAAAAGCGGACGTAGCACGCCCCGCATCAGCTTCCGTAGGCCATTGACCCGGTGACCTTAAACTATTGTCTCTTTCGCTGTTGTGGCCAAATTTTCGGGTAGCTACTCGCAGTTTCGAGCTCCGCGTGAAACAGTAAAGATGGGTGACAGCCGAGCTCTCCGCATGGGTCCAAAAGGACCCAAACAACGGTAAAGGGTTAATCTGTAAACATCTGTGACTAAGAAAGCCTAAAGACAAGTCAGGACAACCCAGCCTAAAGTACCTAATACCTACGACAATGTATTTGGGAGAAGTCGATAATTTGAAAAGAGAATAAACTTGTCCAACTTCTTCAAAGTGTGATGGAGTTGGAACTAATCGTTACTGCTTTCATTTGCCATACATATGAATGGGATAGAAAAACGTTGGGAGTATTTATTGCAGACAAAAATCCATACAGTCATGAACGATTAAGACCAATTTTAAAAATAATGACATGATTGTATAACCCATCAGCAGAGGCTTTTGTACAAGTGAAGGAAGAAGCCAATTAAATAGTTTTCTTGAGTCCACCAGTGAAATAGCTATCTTGTTTTAATCTGCAGATGACGAAAAATGTCCTGGTTACAAGGAGTAACTAAAACTAAGCTGAGGACCCTTAATCAATCGTCTCATCAAAATATATCATTAAAATTCGTGTATAAAAGCCAAACTTACTAGGTAATTAATATAAATTTTTGTGCAACCCCTTTACTCTTTTTTAAGGAGTCCAGCTACTGATTTGATCTATCGAGCTCCTTTTGTTCGGGTGTCTCCGTATCTAGTCGGTCTGTTCGCTGGTTTCATCCTGTTTAAATTTAAAGCCGAAAGGACGACTCTCCCAAGGGTGAGTTACTTTTTGTTATCCAAAGAGAGGAACGCATTCTTACCAGAACCTTATGCAAGAAATTGCTATTTAGGAGGAAAAATTTACCGTATTCTATTATTATGTGATCCTCCTTACCACAAGTATCTGGGGAGATTATCGACTTTGGTTAAAAAGGGAAATAAAAATAATCAAGCTTACGCTTTTGTTCTCCTAGAAGCAAAGTTTTTAATATGCCTTCATTTCATTAGCCTTACAATCGATGACAGTTTCAGGTTATTGCAAACCTTCACCTTAGTTGAATCTATGAGGGAGGATAGCAATGCATCATGGAAGAATCTGAAAATACCTGGAAAACTTGAGGACTCTGAACGGCTATGAACGACGCTTTCAGCTTTAGCGTCCCTTCGACGATTTTGGTAAAGCTGAACGTTGCGAAACGGGACAAATACGACCAAAATTTGATCATAATCAGGAGTAAGTCAAGAACACTCCGCTTTTCACATAGAGATGTGCATAATTGTGGACGACACCGGGATATTTTGAAGGGGGGGAGCATGAGCTGAGTGCTCCTCTTCCCTCTTTCCTTCTCCTTTCACTTTTTCTGCGAATATAGGAAGAGGTAGGTCCTGGGGTCAATTGTTTCTCAAACGTGCATTTCAACTTCGGATGTTGAAGAAACCAACGCACTGAAACGGATGAAAGTGGTCCAGTTTCCCACCAATATCCCACCAAATGGTTCAAATCATTCTAGTTTTAGGTTGGTTAAATGACTGTTAAACCTGTGTGAGAAAACTCTATATCACTTACGTCTTCCGTAAACTTTTCTTACAGCTTCATCTATTGGGTACAATTTAGAGATCCAGTATAGCCCAGCGCCAATGTAGCACCAAGTCCAGAAAAGGGAGAAAATGAAAGAAAATATCTGATGTTAAACAAATGCTGGCTTCAACTAGTTTTGCATCTCTTTTCAGGCTGTCTTCTACTTGGGCTGGATAATAACAACATGTGTCATGATGGCAATCTTATTTGGAGCCAATGTGAACAGACCAATGGGAATTGTTGGCAGTGTCTTTTATGAAAATTTGAGTCATTTTTCCTGGGGTATTTGTGTATTATGGGTGGTTCTTGCCTGCAGATTCGGCGGCTCAGGTTAGTGATGTTTTGTCAAAGTTATAGCACAATGAAAAAAATAGGTAAAAGTTGGCTGGAGACTTTTACGTAACATCAGAAAGAAAACACGAGAAACTAAAATGATAAAATTACTTGACTTACCTAGTCTTATGATGTGTGGTTGAATCATCTTTGTTGTAGAATTTTAAATTTTGAAAAGCAAGGAAATGACCAAAAAAGTCCAATACGTTGGACAAATTAACATGAAGTATCAAACTATCTCCAACTGAATGTTCTTGGTGTTAAACAATAAAATAAACAACAAAAAGTTACTTTGCTTGTGATGAGAAAATCACACTAATATTTATGTTCAGCAAGTTCATTGAAGAAGTAATTGTCTGTGGCATTACACACTTGCAAAACTTTTATTTTATTGGAACTTTGACTGAGTATTTTTTAAGCAAAAACGGTATTAAAGGGCAATCTTCTCACCCCACAATGCAATTTAAGAATTTCGTTTACTACGAATTTTCAATTGGCCCAACTCTTTGAATAAAAGCAAGTTTTAATAAATGATGAGTAATGTAAGTGCATATAATACCTCAAGCAATGGACTGAAAGTGTTTTGAGTACACACTGGAGTCTTACACGCTCCTCCTGAAGCAATAAACTAAATATGTGTCTGGACTGAGATGGGTTTTAGACAGTTGTAGGAGAGGTTTAAGTAAATACATTATTTTATTCACCTGCACTTGGCTATCTACCTGATGAAAACCTGCTGATGTTTGGGTTCAGGAACAACCTTCTAACTTCATCAGAAAATAAAAAGCTACTTAAAGGAATAAAGTGCAGTTGTCTGACAGTTTTTGATGAGTTAACCGTTTCAGTTCATCAAAAAATTGATAGAGACAGAAACTGCTCCCAAAAAATCATCGCTTGTATCATTTTGAGAGTGATTGACAGTGTGTCAGAAAATAACCGGTTAATAATTAAACTGGCTCACATGTTTCGTCTTTAGGCCTTTTCAAAGTTTAGAGCAGTCCTCCAAAGTTATTTTGAAGCAACAGCTGAATATAAAAACTTTCGTCTTGTTTATTTTCAAAGTACCTCAGTCATATCATGTAACCTCAATGCTGCATATTCAAGGTTGAACAAGCAAATTCTCCAAGTCAATTTCTCATTTGAAGAGAAAAACTGTTGTCACATGATAGTCAACAGCCAACCATGAAACAGGTTAGTACAGGACAGGACCACATCATGTTCGGATGAATGCTCTTGCTCTTAAAAGAAAGAAGACTTAAGATACGGCATGTGCTGTCAAATTGTTTGTTCGACAACATAGACTCAGGGTTTGAAAAAATGTTTGTTTTACTTCCTAAATGCTTCAAAAGAAGAGATGACAATAAATGATAATTCCTTGCTATTGTTGTAACTGCCTAGTACACAGATGTATGGAAACCCATCAAAACTCTCCTAGGGCTAAATGCCATTCGCTCAGCATAATATTTTACAAAAGTAATATTTTACTGAGTCTCAAAGTTTTGACAGATATAACTTAATAATATGATTGTCCGTTCAGGATATTGTTTGACTCAGGTTGTTGTCCGTTGTAGGAATTTTCTCGATTTGAACGGTTCAGTTTTCGAGCAGAAGTTCAGAGAAAGGTATCGGAGTGTATCGAAATTTCGTTTCTTAAAGATAGCTAATGGTGAAAAGGAAATATGATGTCGTAGGCTACATCTGCTCAAAAAAGAAACTTTCGGAACTACCGTTACCAAAAGTCTTTTTGTAGCGGAATTTATTTTGTTTAGAAAATTAGGGCTTTACTTATTTGTGATTGACTTGGGTTTTTAATTTTTTTCCTTTTGTTCTGCAGGTTGGATAAACGACATTTTAAGCTGAAAATTTTGGGCACCACTAAGTCGTGTGACCTATGCAGCATATCTGCTCCACGTCCTTCTCCTCATGATTTTCGGGGGACATTTTGTTCGCCCACTCTACTACTCCACAATAGTACAGGTGAGCGTAAACCCTTTACCGTTGTGCTCCGATCGGGGCATATTTGCGCGCCTCGGGAGTGGGCGGAAAAGCGGACGTAGCCCGGCCCGCATCGGCTTCCGTAGGCCATTGAACCCGTGACCTTAACCTATTGTCTCCCTCGTTGTTGTGGCCGAATTTTCGGGTAGCTACTCGCAGTTTCGAGCTCTGCGTGAAACATTAAAGATGGGTGACAGTCGAGCTCTCCGCATGGGTCCAAGAGGACCCAAACAACGGTAAAGGGTTAAAATAAGCCTGTGGAGTGTGTTTACTGCAAAGCTGATGCCACTGTTTCTGCGTGTTTGCACGTAACCCTTTAGCCGAGTGGTGCAGGTATTTTAGCTT
The DNA here is from genome assembly GCA_037179385.1 of Holothuria scabra. NCBI lineage: Eukaryota > Metazoa > Echinodermata > Holothuroidea > Aspidochirotida > Holothuriidae > Holothuria > Holothuria scabra. The sequence goes on from CM074197.1 coordinate 34,858,544, forward strand.
AACCCTTTACCGTTGTGCTCCGATCGGGGCATATTTGCGCGCCTCAGGAGTGGGCGGAAAAGCGGACGTAGCCCGCCCCGCATCGGCTTCCGTAGGCCATTGACCCCGTGACCTTAAACTATTGTCTCTCTCGTTGTTGTGGCCGAATTTTCGGGTAGCTACTCGCAGTTTCGAGCTCCGCGTGAAGCATTAAAGATGGGTGACAGTCGAGCTCTCCGCATGGGTCCAAAAGGACCCAAACAACGGTAAAGGGTTAAGATACACCTAAAACAGATATAATTAGTTTATTCTCGACGATAGGCGTACGGGAGCATTTTAGTTGGTTGGCAGAGGATTTTTCGACAAAAAATGTGAAAAAAAATGTAGAAATGCCCGAAAGACTGTCTAAACACCACCACGAGTTGGTAAGGGTTGCACTGAAAATTTTGAAAAATTGGACCCTTCAGACACAGCCGATAAATGGTATTTCACAGCCTTTAAGTTAAATGTTAGTAGTCGCCATTTTTTTAGTTTTTAACTTGCATCAAAATAAATGATTGAACCTAGATAAGAAAACCTCAAAGTTCAAGCGGAGAAGACAGTCTGTGTCAACCACTCTGCAACCTCCTAGGTTCCTTTATTGCACGAATATTTGAGAAGCTCCAGGGACCCCCTAGTCAATGCCAACACCCGCTTGCAAACTCTTCAGCGCCCCTTGAAACTTTTCAACGGCCCCAGGGGCGTTAGGGACCACTTTGAGAACCACTGCTCTAATTCATCCTACTAAGGAAAGTAGAAATACAAAAGACTTAGTTTATCTATCAGATACCATCAAAGGCACTATCAGTTAAATAGGTGGTTTTAGTCTGATGTTTCATGGAGCTTGCTGACTTAACTGAAGGGAGCGTCTCATTCAATAACTTGGGGCCTTTGACAGTTCGCGTGCGCTCACAAAATCTTGATCAATATTGAGGAACAAAAAAATTGGCAGCGGTCTCAAAGTTGTCTCAAAAGGTCTGTATACCAAGAAAGTGAAATTTTGCCCGGACGTCTAAAGAAGAGAGCCACCATTAGTTGGCGCAGTGCGTACTGAAAAGTTTGAAAAATGGAAATTTTCTGACGGTCGAAAATGGAACTTGTCAGGCGTATAAGTCGAATAAAAGCAGTCGCTGTTTTTTTGCTTTCTTTCGGAATAATAGAAAGGTCATCAACTTGAAAGAGATCAGAAAATTATCAGATTAAATGCACCACTTCTTTTGGATTAAATGGTCTTGTATATTTTCAGGGGAAACTATACAACCGAATTGAAAACATGCTAAATTAATGCTATTTACTTTATTGCTATTCTTGGCAAAATTCAAGGTTTACTAAATTGGTGAAACTGTCCATGTGACTACCGTAACTACAATAATTTAACCTTCAACAGCTATAACGTAACTATAACGTAACAATATAACGTAACGAGCTGCGTTTGAATAAATTTTCAAGCAGACTTATAGGAAGACATTTTCCCTTTTTATCATTATGGTTTTGAAAGAAAATTACCCGATTTTCATTACCGTTGCTTGAATTTGGCTCTTGGAGCAAGATAGATTGCAAATTGTAAGGCGCAGCACCTGAAGAGACTCCTGTCCCTTAAGAAACTAGCAAACTTGAGCAATACACTATCACTACTCATGCGATTTCTCCCGACAGATCTTTTACTTCGGTGCGGTGGTTTTCTACACATATATTACGGCAATGGTAATTTCGTTGGTAGTAGAGATTCCATTGGTTAATCTGGAAAGACGTTTACTTTTATCAAAGTAAACCAATGGTGGCAAGTTAAGAAGGAACTGCGATCTTCGGCAAGAAGTTTTTCAACGCTGGTGACTTTCATACAAAATAATTTTGTGAAGTGGATGAAATTCGATATTAGCTTAGCAGTAATTTATCATTAAAAATTATATTTTTTGACATCAGAATCATCATCAGGCTTAAGTTTTCCCAAGAACATGGTATATATGAAAAACTTTAAAAGTAGGATATTCGACAAAAGGGAACATCTACACAGCTACACAGCTTTTGTTGATTTTGGTTGACGTATTCTTGTGTATGAATTTTTAATATAGGAAAGTAAGCGCAGGTAGTCAGAAAGGGGTCACATGCCATATGAGAAAGTTTACCGTAGCTGTAAGATATTTATCTAGTACATCCTAAATCAGTGAAGAAGTGATAACGGTTTACACATGAATGAATATATTTACATGGAGGCTACGTTTGGTCGTCATAAGTGCTACAAAATGTACCTGAGGTCGACAATTGCAATTGGTTGAAAAATTTGTGTCGACTCTATGCTGTCGAACTGTGACAGACTTTTCCGAACGCATTCAGATCAATGTAATGCAAGACAAAATATTCTTATGACACCTTGGTATTCATGTTTGAACATTTCAAAAGGGTGTAACATCAGCATACTCTAAAAATTTACTTTACGCTGATACAAAATTCTTACGCAAATTTAGCAATCTTCACTATCCAAAATCTGCTACACATTTTACCAGTGCTACGCAGAAATCGAACTTATGGATATCTATCTATCTTTCTGTCTGTCTGTCTATCTGTCTATCTGCCTATCTGTCTATCTGTCTATCTATTTGCCTTTTTGCCTAATTCGGCACTTACAGGGAAAGTGGGAAAAAATTTTCGGGCGAAATATTAGTTTCGCCTTTACGTTTCCACACACTTTTTCTATAGGAATACGTAAATGGACAAAGACGCCCTCTTAGATTTACAAACTGAATACAATTTCTTCAAAGTTGTCAAATTTACGGACACCTAGCTGTTAACACGAACGGATGGCTGTTTGTATATTTAGACGTTAGGGCGAATTCTATGTACAAGCAGATATAACAACGTTATTTCAATGGCAAGCCATCCGTTCGTGTTAACAGCTAGGTGTACGTAAATTTGATAACTTCGAAGTAATTGTATCTACTTTGTAAATCTAGGCGGGCGCCCTTTTCCCTTTTCCGTTTTTCTTGAGATTTCACACACGGCTTGAGATGAAACAATCAATTGGAATGAAATATCTGAGGTGAAGTGTGGTTATATGGTTTACAATCAGACGTTACCTAGTCAGTGATTTGTACTATGTTAAGGGAATAACAGCTTATCATTCTAATATAAGCAAACGCTTAAAATTACAACCCTTTTTCAGAATGTGAGTTGTTCTTAAATTGACATGAAGACCATTTAATGTTAGTCAATTGGGCCAGTTTCTGTTCTTAGTTGTATACTGCAGAATGTCATCAGTAGTATCCTTACCCAATGATGGAATTCGTCAGCAGAAATGCAACTCAGAGCGATTAAGCAAAATCCCGTAGTTCCTTTCCAGTTTCTTTCGTCTCCAGGTCAAAATAGTATCTATAAATTTTTGAAAGTTGAAAGAAAGTGTTTAAGTGTTGGTTTAAAGAATATCCGTAAAAGGAATGTGATTTTAAGACGACCTATCAGTTACCTTTTAGCAATACTTTCTGGTGCGTCATGATTTTTTCCTTTCGTTTGTTTTCGGAGTTGGTTCACCTTAATAAATTGTAGTAATGCAATATCACATAATCGTTTCGACTAACGTTTATTATGGTCACTTGGCGACTATTTGGCAAGGACAAAAAAGGCGTTCCGAATAACCGCGTTCACCATTTTGAGCTAAAGCCATTGCCAAATCAGCTGTTAGAATCTTCGTTTTGTTCTTTCTCATCCGATAAGTCCTATATATTAATTTGGAAATAAGTACCTTTATAGATCTCATCCTGGATATACCAGCCTCACCAAAACATTTAAAACCTGAGAAGAGAAAATAACTTGCAATCAGGGGAAGCAAACTCCCTCGGTCAAAGGACAGAAATCGTCCAAAAGAAGAGAAAAGAATCATGTTCTTCTTAAAGGAGCTGTTTACCCCAACGACAGCAAGGCGAGAGTTGTGAACTTCCTCTGGCAGCTAAAAAACTCTTTGATCGAGAATAAGGGCACAGAATAGATCATCTCAAAAACATCGAAAGCATGTCTATGTCAATCCAAGATCTTTTTAGATAAAAAAGTTAAAAAACACAGTAACCGATCGAAAAAGGCTCAAAAAAAAAAAAAAAAAAAAAATAATAAAAATTTCACGTGTATCCGCTTAAGAGAATATCTGAATGCATCCTGAATACTCCTTAAATATGTATAAACATGTCCGACAGTACTAAGTTAAAGTTGCATTGGGTAAGATTCAAAGTTCTTAAACAAGCCAAAGAGGCTTTAACGTAGCAATTTACTCATTTGTCAACGAAAAGCATACGCAAAATGGGACTTTGCCACATCCCTCAAAATAGAGATTCAAAATTATAAAATTAAGGGCTTATCTCAAAGTTCCTTTTAAGTAGCCGGTGGGACTTGTACTTTAGAGTTTACTGACCAAAATTTAAGAAAATCAATCTGTTTTGAAATTCATTTTGGTTACTTTTAAAATTAAGGTAACCTACCTAGGTCTTAAAATCTTTTAAATGGTAAAGGTTTTAATGAAGAAAACCATTTAACACTAATGTTTATGCCATGCGCACTGAAATCTTTCAATATACGTCGAGGCTACCTTGTAAAAACACACCTGCTACATCCAAAGGGGTTTATAAAAAGTGATTTTTAAATACGCTATATGCAGCAAAGAAGTTGATTTCCTAGATAAAAGAAACTCCTTTACCTATTAAAGTCTCAATAGGCACTAAACTTACGGAATTTGCTTAAAACAACGAGCCTGTCTGTTCACAGTTGTTATAATGATAAGGGCAACACCACTTCTTTTTAAAACAACCTTCATCCCGCATATCAAAATTGGCACCTTAAAGCATGCATTAAACTTGAGGAGAAGAATGGCAAAAATATAGTTTTCGTGAGTGAAATGAGAAGCAAATTTATAGAGTGGGTGAAACATTCATTCAAATTGAACAAGATATCAGTAAACGAATTCCCTTGATTTGTGTTTCACAGTGAACTGGAGAACAGCAGAGCTTATATGACTTCCACACATTAACAATAAATGATTTGTTTCCCTTCGTTTTGTCAAACTGTTGTTTCGACCTTAAAGGTAATAGAAATCTTGACCTCCCTGTGGGGATGAAAAGTCCTCATGCCGTTTATGCAGTCACATTCTGACAATATAGGATTTTTGAAGAGGAAATTGCTTTTGACATTATTTGAGAAAACAACTATCCATTACTGTTAGCATATAATGTCATACGTGCTTTCTTCAAGTTTACTTTTTGTTAAAAATGTGATAACTTTCCCTGATAATATTTTGAGAACCAAACATGAGATTTCAATGCAAATTAGAACCACTTCAACATATCGGAACTTGATGTGACCTTAAACATTTGTTTTAATAACGCACTGGTATCGAATAGTGGGTAACCACCAACTATCCCGTCTGTTCCTCGTCGATTTCCCCACTAACGTCAATTGAATGGCACCAAATCTGAAAGATGTGCTTCCTAAAGCAACGGTCCCCGTGAGCCAGGAGTCAGTAAAACCAGAGGAATGGTTCAAAGAGATTTTGTTGGATACGCTCTTAGCTATATAACTAACTCTCAGTACAAATGTCGCCATTATGAGAAGGCCACGTTTGATGTCGTTCTAGCGTATTGAGCCTGGATCAGAAACCAATCTAATTAGTTTATAAGAAACAACGCTTAAATATCAATTTGAGAGTGTATTACATTCCTTCAGAAGAACAGAATTTAAATTTTTTGTTGTAATCATGCATATATTGACATGATTGGTACTATTTCCCTAAAATAATACACTTCACCCATCACCGGCTAGACAACGTCGGGTGATGAACCACCTACCCCCACCAGGGAGTTGCTGGAGAAGGAGAAACAACGTTCTATAGTCTCTTTGAGACAATGTTCGTTTCCGACGATACTGTTGCTTTTATCTGCCAAGTTCTTAACTCATTACTTCGATTAACAAAGATTAGCGACTCATTATCGCAATTTCAATGAAGAGACGTATCCCTTACACTCTAGTCGTTATCATTTTGTTGCCAGCCGTCGTGAAAAATTGTAAAATTTTTGTCATTTGACGCTATCCGAGACGCGACCCATTGTTTAATTTGAAGAAAGGAACAATTTATCTGCAAATTATTTTTTTTATTTTCTTAATGATGGCAAAATTGTATATATGAGGTAAAGGTATAGACTTGAACAACGCTTCTATCTAATGACGAAAGGGGATCAATTGAAGCACCTAGTTCAACCATTTGTTTCCAGTCGTTCTATACAAATTGTTATTGTAAAGCTTCACCATCGGCGGAAACAAACCTCTATATCAAAGGATATACAGACTATACCATTGTTTAGGGATTACTCGAAGGAGAATGGAAGAAATGGTCATTAAAAGGACTTAGTCACAAGGGATTTAACAATAGAAACAAAGGGACCTGCCAATCAAATAGTGGCTCCTCAAAACATATAATCTGTTTCGAGTACATATTGTCTGGAAAAATTTCTCCTTTGTATCCCCTTTTCTAGCAACTCCTTCTCCTACCTCAAGACATTCACTGAAATACCTGAATTTCAATTGGGGGTTTAGTAAATTGGTTTTTGCATTACTTAATAACACGTTGTAAGTTCAGTTTAGCTTCTTTCGCTTATTATTACATTTGCACATTTGCACAATATAAAGCGAGATGTTATGCAAGGTTTTATTTCTAAAAACCCTTCCCCAACGACCCACGCCCCAAAACGCACAACCCCAAACCCACACCCTTGCTTGACCCATAGGTCGTGGCATGTGATGGTTTTGGTAATGTTTACATGGTTTTTACTCAAACCTCCATGACTAGAACCACTAATGCAAAACTTATATCAAGGCCTTGGTCAAGATTGAGGTTCGTGGGGTTTTAGATTGTATGTGGGGTCATTACTGAAACCCCACAACCCACAGCCAAGGTTGTGAGTGGTAGGTTGTGGGTTGTGAGTTGTGGGTTGTGGATGGTGGGTCGTTGGTGTGGGGACTGTGGGGCTTTTAAGAAACAATCGTTATGCAATTTTCGCTAGAAAACAGTCAGTAAATTAAAAGGTTACAAATAAACCTATAGTTTTTGGAAAAGCCCTAACAATTTGAGCATGAAAAATTAAGCAAGCTTTGAGACACAATTACTGATTTACAGAGAAACCGTTTGAACCTGCTACCTTTATAACAGTATAAACTTCGCGGTTTCATTAGCAACGTATGACTAGGTTATTCGAACTTTTGCCAGTTTGTAACCCAACAACCTGCGATATCGTGTTACTCGCACTTTAAACAGCTTGGGTAATATGAAAAATTCTGAAAATGCTTCAACGAATCTTCACATAGTCTGAACAAGGAAGAACGTACTCGAAATTTCAACAATTGTAGATACTTGAAAGCTTTTGAACAAGTGCAAACAGGATTATTCCTTAAGACTGTAGATACGAGCGGAGATCTATCATCTAGTTGTAACATTACTGAAAGATTCTTATGATTACATAGTGTCCATGCGGCAAGAACAGAAACGTATGCTTTTAGTCAAGCAGAGAAAATCTTCTCACCCCAAACTGCAATTTTGGTACGGGGGTACCGAAATTCTCAATTGGCTCAGCTCTTTGATTGACAGCTAATTCAAACAATGCAGAGTACGGAAGCTTATATTACACAGCATGACTAGAGTAATTAGAGTGTTTTGATTATTTAAATAATATAATATAAAATATAAAGACCTTTCCGTAGGTTATGGATGGATAAAGATAGAACGATGTCGCGAAATTTTCATGTTAATTCAAATTTTGGAATACTTGTTGAAAGAGCCGAATTGGTCTATTTTCCCGAAGATTTGCTGGATATGCACATGTGCATACCCACAAAAGATAATTACCGAAATCGTTGCAAGTGGTTCAAACGAAAGGGCCCCCTTGCCATTTGGAAAATTCTAGAGAGTTGGCTAAATGCACAATAGTTCTTCACTTGTTGCTAGGGGGCCAGTACTGTTTCCTTTGTTCCTTCTTTTTCCACTTTTATCAATTTTTTCCTTCCATTTGGGTTGAGAACGACCGCTCTCATCGCCCCGGGATAACATTGCAGGAATTCCCGCACCATTTTCTCACGAAATGGCAATGAAATACTTTTAAACTTGGTATCAAATGTCCTGTTAAATCAGTTCAGAGAATTCAATCAATTTAGACACTAGAATATGAATCATACTTTGCATGTATAGATGAGAAGGTTTAGTATTGCTGTTACTTAAAACTCTTGTAAAGAGTCAAGTATTTTCAGCCCGGCAAGTTAGATCATAATAGTATGGAATTTTGTAATAAACACGGTCGGCTGTATTCTTGCTGGCTGGTAGTAAAGCATGAGATTTAATGGTTATAAATTCAAAATAGTCTCATGACGGAAGAGATGAATCAACTCACCCATTTTCATATATAGGCTTATTAGGGATATATTTATATACTTTGGAAAGGGAAAATCACAATAACTTCCGGGCAATGTACCCTTTCAACTATAAGAAAAGCTGTTCTTGATCTTGTACCAAATCTGGAGAGTAGGATTCTCGTACTTCTGGAAATCAAGCATGCATATGGAAGCTCTGTCGATATGCAGTTGGTTGCTTTTCATCGTCCTGTTTTCAGTCGTTAAAACAAAAGACGCATTGGCCGTATACAACAAACCTGTCAATGCGCCAGAGTTATGGCTAGAGCTAAAGATTTTAAATATATCTCACGACTGCAAAAGTGAATTCCAGGGACTAATTTTTAACAGGACAGAAGATTTAGCCAAAGGTAGGTATAAGAAGCTAATGGACGTCTAGTCGGATGGCTTAAGAACGTCGTTTTGTGTGTACACCTTGGAACGGAACTCATTTTTAAAAGAACAAATGAGACTGGTTTCTAAATCCGCCAATTTAAGTTACACATCTACAAATTGGCCATAACCATTGAAAACCTTTAACTCTAGATTAAAGAAGTGCAAACACAAATTAGCCAAGTGGTGTCTGACATGACTAATCATGCACGTACGTCCCTCTTATCTGACTAATATGCGATGCCATTTGACTAATTTTGAGAATATCAGTAAAAAATTAGTCAATGAGGCTCAATATTTGCTAGAAACTAATTCAACTGGGTCAAATATTAGTCAATACTGTTGAATAACGTAGTTAGTCAGTTCAAGCACTGTTTTGACTAATTTGTTTTTATAGTGGGGTTATTTAAAGCAAAGGCAACCCTGTACACCGTGAGTTATCATGAGAATACGCTCATTGTTTTCCTTGTATAACGTAGCACTCCTGTCGCTTAAGGGGAGGACATGACTTGATTTGTATTTGAAACCGTATCTTTCATTAGCTTTCTTTTCTATCTGACTCTTCACAACTCATTTGTGCTGGTGTGTCGTTGAAGCAAAGCTTTGTTTTCTGTTAGCATATGGCATAGCAATGGTAAAAAATATTTCATTATAAGAATATTGAACGCTTGTACGATATTAACAAGTTACTCATACACAGCTATTAAAATGTATTTTTAATTTTCTTGGTAACACTACATAACATATTCCTGTTAGTGTGTCTTTAAATCCCATCTAGGTAACTAACTAAAATATGGGGATTGAGTGTGTCATAAATTCATCATTTTATTCAAAAATAGGTGTTCTTACTTCATCTTTCATCTATTTTGCCCCGTATTTTTAAAATACTTTCCTTATTAATAAAGTCAAACCACTACAGTAATAAATTTCCACATTTCTTGAAATATTGCATCAAATGGCATCTTAGGACATTACGTTTGCATAAATTTGAATGGGGTCTTATAAATTGCTTCTGTCATTTATACGAAACACCTGATAGCTTTCCTTGCCTTTTTCTAAAATATTGCACCAAGTTGCATGTAACAGGTCCGAAATATATACTTTTCCAAGGGAAAGGGGCAATCCCACTCCTTGAATGGACAAGACATTGAAAAACTTATGTTGCCCATTTACCTTCTCAATCAGTAGAGCGTAAATCTTTACCAGAATATGGAGGGAGAGGAAGGGGTATGACCACTTCCGTCTAAAATGCAGTATGAAAATGTGAAAACCTATGGAGTGTTTCCGAAACGTGTGTGTGGTCTCCGACGTGGCCCCCCATGCGTCATGTTTATATTCAGAGATGACCTTGTTCTATGAAGTCTTCCAACACTGATAATGACTAAATCAAACACTTAATGCAGGCGAGTGCTAAGTAGTAGTGTGGGCAATTATTATGTAGTAATAAACTACCATATATTAGCTAAAAGATCTTATGCCCTAAGCTGTTCAATACAGCGACCCTTCTGTAAACTTCTTACTTGTCTGGAAGCAGGTGAACGTAAAAGTGTGTCTGTGCGGCACTGCTCTGTTGTGTAAGTTAGTTAGATGAGATTTAACGACACACCAGCATGAATGTGGTGTACAGTTTCATATGAGATAAAACGTTTCAACGTCATCCCTTTAGTTGCCTTTCACGACAGGCGGGAAGTACCGTGGAAATATTCAACACCCCTACCCACAGGGAATCAGTTCTGTATGGATGGTCACCTATACGCAAGATCTATGTGCGAACAATGCTTTCAGGTTTCCTTTGTGTTTTCTGATCACGATTGTTGTACTTAATTTTATTCATTTAATTTATGTGACTTGTCGTTCTGACCATGTAAATAATGATAAGAGAAGATTTAACACTCATTTGTCCGATATTAAAATAATAAAGCAATTGATTTACATGATAATCCACTTCTTCGTTATCAACAACATTCCCATTTCGTATGAGAATATCAGACGGTTCTAAAGAAATTGAATACAGATAACCGATACATTGGCACCAAACGTCACCCATTCACTACCTTTCCTACCTTTACCAATGTACATACACATAATGCTTCACCCTCAAAATGTTCTGATAACAATTAAAATAATGAATAAAATCATTCGGTGGGTCGATAACTAGTTTTTGCTTTTGATTTCAAGGTTTGTTCATAAATTTTCATTTGAACAACAATAGCCACTCAAGGGCTTGTTAAAAAAGTCACGTGAAATAGTTTGAAATTGTCAAGTCTTTAACGACATGACTTCTTAAACAGTTAAAGTAAAGTCACGATTCTCCGCAATGAACTAAGTAGTAGTTTTTCACTAGAGCCTCGACTACATCATTGAAACACTGGCTAATATTTTAGTTGAACGAAGCAGTGAGGAAGCATAAATGTATTCAGGAGGCGACCGCGCCCCAAACGGAACACAATTGTCTGTTTGTTTCATGTTTCTAAGATGAACCTGTTTGAACGAACCCCTGCGTGCTTTTTTTACCCCTCCTCCTGAGATGACTCCCATATTTGCAATCTTTTTGCTGGAAATTACCTTTCCGTTTTTCAAACTAAGGTAATCTAACCTCAACAAATGTAACTTTTTCCTTTCTTGGTAACACTGTAAATCCTATCTAAGTAACTAACCGAAATTCCTGGCCCCACCATAGGAACAAAGTTTTTGATAGCTAACTGGTCAAATGTTTTCTTAGGTAATGGTTAAAAGTTTCGTTCCAACACGTTTATTCACCTATAAATTGTTAGACGTACTCTTCTACCACCGGCAGTGTTGAGTCAAATATGAGTCTCACAGCGTCAAAACTTTGACTCAGAGATGAAGCAAAGTTAACAAAACTTTGTTTCAAAGCAAGTCAATATGTGCGTCATAGGTGTGTCATATGATACAGAAACGTGCGGTAGTGTGTATGAAATGTTGGGTCAACTGCCTCAATGCATAATGATGTTTGATGTTCTTGGCAAGCATCGACAGACTTTGCCCGAAGGTCAGAAGGTGAGACTTTAAACTGGTTTGTGAATTGTTGCAGTGATCGGATTACAAGTTGATCAAATTGGTGACGAACTGTAATCAATACGGTGGCCAGCAGTCATACTTCCTCCTTATGTACTTGGAGGCAACTTAATTGCTGTTTTGCCCGATGATTGATTACAACTGGGTAGGAAAAGGGAAAGTTGCGGGTTTTGCGCTAACAACTAGGAACAATAATAACAGAAATTGATGTTGTTAAACATTTCTTCGTTTATATTGACATTGGCTCTACAAACTGTAATGTCCTATTGACATTGCTGACATTCAAAAGAGACACACTCGTTTATTGCTGACATTCAGATTAGAAATGTTCTTATGTTATCTTTTGCCATGAAAAGAAGCAGTTGTAACTGATAACGGGAACATGATCTAGCACACCTGTACATTACTATATTCCAAGAGTTGAACTGAGCGCCAAGTGACTATACAATGGGATTGCGGAATCCCGGGTATTTTCTTTCACGTCCAAAACGGAAGTAATTATATAACAAAAGATTAATACATGGCCCCTACTTAAGATAGTGCTCGAAATGGAGGGAAGGCCGGTTTTGCAATGCAAGGACGGCGGCTAAAGACAAATGCATTATTAGCGTCATTTTACATTGGTTAAAGCCTTATTGGTCTGGACAAAAGTCTCCGTTGGTAATGACATTACAACCAGATTAATCAAAGACTTTTGAAGTTATAATTAAACGCATGATTTTATCTTGAGGTGAATACTCAAGTTGCCCAGGTTAACGTGTTTTTCAACTTCTATTGTTGTGCTATGAAGCTATAGACACATGGTGCAGTGTACTGATATTTACATCAAACAATCTTCATACTGTAATTGAATTCAAGCAAGCATTTCAATAACCTTTTACAACAGGTAGCAAAGTGTCTCAAGAAAATGATTCCATACTTAAATAGATACACAATTAGTATTTAAAGGTAAACTACCGATAAATATAGTTTGATTACAACAAAATTTGAGTAACAGTATACACCGCAAACCGGACGTTTAATATTTAAACACGGAAATGTAACAAATAAAAAGAACGGATCAAAGTATAATCTTGGCTTGGCTTGTGGTGAGATTGTAATCGCTTTCTCCATTTTTAAACGCATTGCTCATACTTGAACTCTTAATGCTCCATTTTTAAAATCGTGACGCTTATGTGGACTCTTCAGCATGAAGAAAATTGTCTTTGAGACTATTTGTCAAAATTCAATTAACAAGAGATCTTCAAGTACTTTCGAAATTGTTTTACCGCCTGTTTTTCGAAGAGATTGACTTGATGCAAAGGGTAATTGTAATATCCCTTGTGTTTTGACCAATTTAGAACAAAAATCTTTAAATGCCAAAGGATTTCGCAAAGAATCCTGTTTGAAAACTTCAGGACTCCATGGCTGGTGTACCGTAAAACCTTTTCTAACTGAATAAGTGAGTGAGTGAGTGATTGAGTGTGGGAGTGAATGAGTGACTGTGAGACTGACTGACTTACTAACGAACTAATTTAGGCCCCAATGGGTTCAAAGGGATATCTCAGCAAGTGAACGCATAATGAGTCGAATGTGAACAGTCACGAATCAGACATTCCAAGGGAGGGGGTTGATTTATGAGAAAGCAGGGGTGTGTGGAAGTTGCACTGCTAATGTCCCATATGTTTTACGATGTTGATGTGGTGAAAAAAGGGGGTGAGGCCGTAAAAGCCCCTTTCCTTGGAACCACGCCTGGTTAAAATTCTGACCCCTACTGTTCGAATTTTCTTTGCTGCAATTTATTATTTAAAAGCAAGCTTCCATAATTTGAATAGTTTTATGCTACTTGCAGTAACTTCGGATTGATTACAAGCAGCGAAGATAAGGATTTCGTTCAGAGGAGGCGAAAGTTGCGTGTATGGTTTTGAAGCAGGTATATATACCCCGAGTCTCACGACGATCATGGCTTTTCAAACTTCTCATTTAGTTTTCTACAGCTAATAGAAAGCTACTTTTTCTTTTCTAATCCTACAATGGTCTATGGAAAATAGAGAAGAGCTGAGCAGAACACTTCAGCAGATTGAATTATATGCGTCTATGAAAGCCCAGTCTGTAAAAAATTTAAAGATAATGGGAGACTTTGTACGACTGTTTCTCATCTCCTAATAATTCCTTCCGACTCCTTTTGGTCGATTTTGACGGGAAAAATATTTTTTTTATTTTCAACAACCTTTCCAACAGCAACAACGTTTCCTCCCAAATTGGTCCAAAACTTATCAGAAGAAGATGGATGTTGCAAAACGTCGTCGCCAATCTTCCCAAACATTCCAAAGATGTCTCATATTTTTATTGAGAGGAGACGTTTATAACTTGAAGTTATTGTTTTGCCTCCAATCAATTTCACAGAACCCATAATTTAAAAAAAAACATCGTTCAATTTCATATTTTGTTTTTAAATATTTGATTGGATCTTGTAATTTAAAAAAAAAGAACCCTCATTTGACTCTGGAATTAATTGTTTCGTTCGTGTTTCTTTTAGCTCTTGATGCCTTTGGAAGACCAGAAGCCGGAATTTTGGTAGAGAATTGGTATTGGTTTGGGCACTTTCCTGAATGCACAGGTCTCAACGGGCTGAAGTTCTGCTTGCTTTCAGTAGCTTTAGACGCATCTCCTTTTACCACGGTACGGGCTTAGAAGTGAACGCCTCCACTGAGACTCGAACCCAGTGGCCATTGAAAGTGTTATTGAAATATGTGTAGCAAACAATGTAAATACTTGAATAAGCTCTAAAAGAATAGTTCAGAAGCAACTTCATGTTTCAAACTGATGTTTCAGAAAAGAACATTTTCTAACAATTCTGGTGAAAGTTTAATTCATTTCCTATAATTAGTTCTCAAGATATTGGCAATTGAAGTTGTCACATTTTCTGTTAAAAGTGAACTAAAAGCATGTATACAGGTGTGATGTCATGGATTCATATTGCTGGTCAATGTTTAGTTTCTCCTAATTTTTATCCTAAAGGCTTAAGATTCTATTGCTCAGGATGCACTTATGTTATCAATATATCAGAATTTAGATGCATAAAATAAATTAAGCTCTGGACTTTTCTTTTAAATCAAAATTGTGAATGAAAGTTTTTCTCTCAGCAGAAGTCAAAATTTTCATTTTAAAAGAAGGATTATCCTAGGTCAAGTCCAATTTTTGTTATAACTACTGTAGTCAAATGAATAAATATTTGCTCTTACCCTTAAGTGACGTCTTGAATGAAACAAACATATTTTCTGAATAAAAAGGAAATAAAACAAATACATTTTTTTTTACGAATTTTACATTTTTGAAGCACCAGATTATGGCGTCAACATACTTTTTATCTACCTGTATCATTTTCTATAAGTGTTTAACATTTGCTGCTCAAAATCAGTTTGGGAGTTCGAGTCCTGACCCGGTCATACCGCAGAAATAAAAAACAGAACCTCCTGTCACTGTGCTTGATGCTCAGCATAAGCAAAGGTGTAGGGAAAACAAGCCAGTGAGTCAAAACTGGGAAAAAGGCCATGGCCGGCTGGACCTGAACCCATTGGTTAGAAACTGGGCCGTTAAACTATATCTAACTAACTAACCCCAAGTACACTTGTGGCTAAACGAAAGCAAAATTCTAAACTTCGGAGTAATTTTTGACGTTCAAAAACTCCAGAGCAGTTTACATTATACAGCATGCAAAGACAGTGTAACAGCATGCTTTGGTCTTTCATACCCCTCCGGGCTGTCAGAATACCCTTAACGCAATACGCTTTTGCTTGTACAAGTAAGGCAGTTTGTGGAAGGGCTAAGAATAACTTGTTTTGGAAAATATGAACTGTCGGAGATCAGAAGGGAATCAAGCAGCGGACACCGTATACTCTAAAAAATATTTAAACGATTTTGTTTAAAAACTAGGATACTCACGAAGATGAGTATTTCTACTCGAAATAAGTGAGTACTTCAACTCAATTTGTGTAAAATTTTACACGAATTGCTGAATTTGTGCAAAATTTTACACAAATTGAGTTGAAGTACTCACTTATTTCGAGTAGAAATACTCATTTTCGTGAGTATCCTAATTTTTAAACAAAATCGTTTAAATATTTTTTAGAGTGTACAACGACATCGGATTAGATTCCGATCAGATTTTTGAGAGTTTTTGTTTCAATCTTTTCAATCTCTGGTCGAAAGGACCCAGAGATTTGTCACTGTGTAAAAATACGAGTTTATGCTAGTTTTTTCATGACGTCACATCGACAGATAGACTTCATCGGATTGCACTGTCCGATATAAAATGTATGACGTGTTACGTCACGAAAAAATCTGTTGGCATTTTACTTTTTAAGAGATGCAAATCATATACTTACACTGATTGACAAATTTTTGGCTCTTTACGACCAGAGATAGAGAATATTTTAATAAAAAAAGTTAAAAAAGGAGAGAAAAAATGATTGAAATCAGATCCGACTTCGGTTGTAATGTGCCCGCGGTCTTAATCCTTCCATACAAGGCAATCATAATACCCGATAACCGGAAGGATCGAATATTTAATGATCCTCTTTCTAGTGGTGGCCCTTTTCAGTTTTTTGTAATTAAACTAATGGAAGAATTAGGGTTGGTGAGAGGAAGGCTTTACGACCTCAGAGTTTGGTGGTGGCTTACCTCAGAAAAAAATGTCTTACATTGAATTTGAATTGTACATTCAACTTTTCTTAGCCCCGTCCCTTCCATCCCTTTACTTTAAAACAGTGACTCTGCTGACTATCATCCATTTTAAAGGGGAAATTCAAGCAAAATCAATTTTTATTTATGTCAGAGGAATAAAGTTTACAGTTTTGTGGAGCTAATACTCAGTCAAAGTTTCTACAAAAATTCTTAATCGGACAAGCTCTTTAACTTAAATCAAAAAAAAAAAAAAAAAAAAAAAACCCTCATATTACATACTATGCACTAGAAGTGTTTTTATGGGATCTGTAGGACGAACCTCACTAGGGGATGGGACAAACCAGGGTGCTATTAGGCTGCAGAGAGTGAAACTGTCTGTGGTTATGAATGTATATATATGTCTTTAAAGAAATTAAAGCAATACAAAACTTAGCCATTGTTGCTAAACTGACAAACGTGTTGCTCTTTTATTCAGACAGAAGATTGCATACCAATACACTGGGGAACGTGTGTTCCTGACAAATGTTCAGCTGAAGATGTTCAGGAAAGTGCACATGTAATGTTAGGTGAGTATTCGGACACAAACATCGTTGCTTTGTTTGGCTTCCAGTACACATTAATAAGGGTTCACGTTTACCAATTTTCACTTTTGCAAAAACGCTAAAGGGTAAATTCAAGTCTTACAATTCAGTTACTTTCAACTTTTTCAACTTTTAAAATGAAATACAAAGTGGAGCCATAAGCAAAATTAAAGGATAGTTAAATAAAGTTGTTAGTACGCCGGGTTATTTTAAGCAGAAATAAATAAAATGTGATGGACAAATGAAGCACTGCTTTCAACTCGCAGCATCAATGTGTATTTTTGAAACGGATTTTCAGTTGATAGAGACACACTCAATGTTATTTGTTCATTCTCATGCATGCTATTTTGTTAAATACCCTTGGGTCTTTAGAATTACTTTCTATCCAACCTTTAGGCAGCGGGGTAAGGGAGATGTCATCGATCTATCGTCTCTCCAGTATGAATGTACCTTGTGTGCCCTTTAAATATTTGTAAAACTTGAGTCAGTTTTTCACTGCCTTTACCGTTTGTTCTCTTCCATTCCCTTAAAAAGTAAAGGTTTAGAAAAATACTCCCACTACAGTGTCTGATGGGTGCAAACATAATTGATAAAGAAAAAACTGTGTGCACACTATATTGTCCCGGCTCAATATTTTTGGTCCAGAGTCAATAACATGGCAGACTATTTAAAAAGTTTATAGACTCATCCACTGTTCCGTCACTGGTTGGCGCAGAGCATGAGCAGTAGCATATGCTTGAAATAGGTGCAGCGGTTTTGCGATTGCACACAGGTAGTCGACGAATTAGAATTTACATACCATTTTGACAACAATGTACGAGCATCTCATCAATTTTGTTGTGAAGCAGCCGTGACGTCCCTTTTAGTAAACATTAATGAGACTTTATATCTAAAAAATCTGTTGGAACCTCGCATTGGCTCGTAAAGTCAGTAGTGAGTAGAGAACTTCCTGCACTCTATTGAAGTACATTGAGTTGTTCTTGAAATTCACCAAATTTTTGAATCCTGTAATCTTTCTTCACACAGTAATGACAATGGTCAAACATTACCTACAGATAATTGTTTCGACAGTGAGGGATAATGTATAATCATACGTTTCCGTTTCGTTTTTTTATGACCAGACGCATTTGTTCAAAATAAACGTAAATTGTGTTGAAATTTTAGAAGTATCAGTAACTACATTAGAGAATTCTACTCCTTGAAAAATGGACGTCATGACTTGGCCGATGTCATCACTTGGCCGCTTTTTAACAATACATACCCGTAGACAACAAAAGATGATCACTGGACCATGTTATCCACAACAAGGTGTTTTTTTTGTCAGTAGCTTAACAAGCAAAGATTTCAAGGACATCATCAGTGTGCCCACCTTTCAAGGGAGCTAAATCTGTAATTATTCCATATGAAACTACTCTTTTTGCTTACTGTAGGCATTGTCTTGTGGTTGTTAGGCTTCAACACCAGCTTATCAGAAATCAACTCGATATGAACCTTTTGTGAAATTGTTTTTAATGTTTTATTTGCTTATTTTATTTTGCAGGACATTTGAATCTTCAACAAAGTATCTACAATGCAATTAACGTCAGCGGCCTACAGTATTGCGTGGAAGATCCAGTCGTTCCTTACAGTGCAGGTTTCTATATAAGCATGTAATTAGAAAACAATTTTACGTTTAGCATGTTTACTTGGTACTTCTAGAGCAGCATTCCTTAACTTACTCACTTAACTGCATATGGAACACATTCAAACCATAGTAGCTGTCGAAAGCTGAGACGGAATTAGAGTGCGCAAAGTATTAGTCTAGTACGGTGTGCAATGTCTGACGTTTTTTGGGTATTTGATAATTTAGCTGATCCTCTCCCTTCAGTTACATAATGCTCTTCAAATGCACAAATACATGACTTACGTATCGTATGATGTAACAGACGTTGGAGAGGTTAAATAAGGCATGTCCTTAAAAACGAATTTAATTGACTTTATGTGTTGGTCAAGAATTTGAATTATTCTAGTGATTGTTGCAAATAATCTCTGCCATATCATCCATATCATATTTTTCACACACATCGCACAGCGTGGTCAGCAACCGCTGTTGACCACAAAAGAACCGTAATTAGATGGAAACCTTTTCGCGTATGGGCCCAGTTGGTAGGGGACACCCTGTTCCAATTTTTATAAACTCAAATAAGTGCAAAACTGTTCAAAATTGAAGACAAAATTGGGGAGCTTTTATAACACCTCGAAACGATAGTTTTACTACGATAAGATACAAGTATTAGGCTTATAAGAATACGAACAATAATGTTACATTTGCTCCTTACAAAATTACTACTGTAGCCCTCATGCTTTACATGAGAAGGATAGCCATCACAAGTAGAATAAATTGTCGGACCCCTAGACTTCGTGACGTCACATCCAGTCATGTGTCTTTAATTAATCGAAGCCTACAGCTTCGATTATTGGATTTGCTCAGTTTGTTAAATGAACTGGTGCCTTTTTCCTTGGCCCTGTGGATGAATATCTTCAGAGTGATGCCTCTCTATTTACACACGAACAATACTAACAATATACAGCATTTCATCTGCCAATCACTTATTTTGATTTTTTCAGGAAGTAGAAATTTCGACTACTTCCCCGATATCACCGACTTGACGGTGTTCCAATAGAATAATCAGCCTATTTTAAGCAAGCAGGAAGTCTTCATTTCGAAGGACGATAAGTCGTTACGCAGTTCTATTGAGTTTACTTGATTTGATCACTCATAAAATAGTCCTAGACTTGAACGCCGCTACGCAGATTAACGCTAGTTTAATCCACGACCACTCCATCGAAAATCCCCGCTTGTATAACAATCAAGTGGTTCAATATTGGGCTTTTCGTTTCGTTTCGTTTCATAGCATTTTCAGTGGCTTCAATCAGTACTTTCTTGCAAGTATAAACCGTCTAGTTGTTTGTTCGATTCGATCCGATGACGATACTTAACTAGGCCATGCATGTAGTATGCCTGATGTAACAGTACACTTTTATCTGTCGTCAACGGTAATAACGTTAGCCTAACTAAGGCGAGCGTAAGTGACTAGCCTGCATATACCTAGAGAAATAAACTTATTGATCGGATGACAACATTTTACTACATGCTAATCTGACACTGTTGTTCATGAACCTCCTGTAGATAATATGTGTCGCACTAGCGTAGCCAGGGGGGTGGGGGGGGGGCAAGTGGGGCAGAGTGTCCCCCCCCCCCCACAGAAATTTTGGGGACGCGATATGCAATGTTGAAAAAATGAAGGAGAGCAAAAAAACAATAATAAAAAAAAGATAAACGTCAAGACGAGCGAGGGAATCGGGGGTATTTTTTACAGTTTTTTGGGGGTGGGGGGATCTTAGTCGTTACGATAAAGTATGCAGTCCCCGACGACGACTAGTCTCCCCGATGGTTTACCTGTTTTTTGCTCTCAAGGGACAATTTCCCAAATAAGAACCCCAAATTTTCGGCACGTTACGCGCGCTATAGGACTCACTCCAGTTTTTCCAATACTTCCATCCCACATATCTAGGGAGTGTTATAGCTGTCAACCTTACCAAGTAACGGGTAGGAACAGTACACAGGTTATGTGAAGGTCGTAAATTTCATCCCATATCACAAAGCCTAGTTGCTGTACTCTTGTGTGTGTCATGCGATAGGTCAGTTGGTGAGCGACTCACAGAGCATAGTTTGGTTATTTTATCGGGTATTCCAGGTGGTTTCGACACAATGTATGTTATCCCCGATACGGTCTACAACCCATTTAGTTTCAATTTTTTTCTTTTTGTTCTTAATGATTACATAGGCTATGTTATTTTTGTAAGCGTACCAAAAATTTTCGCGCTTCGCGCGCTTCGCAATTTCACGATTCAGACTCAAAAGAACACTATCAGTACGCAACTCGGCTTTTAAAATATTTAGTGATATTGTGCAAAATGTGCCCCAGGCTGCAATGACATGGGATTGTTAGGCTCCTTCATATTCCCTTCTCATCACCCCCTCGACACAGGGGCTGTCGGAACTTGTGGTCGCCAGCATAGCCCGCTCCCTGTCGGGAATAATCTGTCGCCTTCCCATGGTCGGTTTAGTTATTTTGGCTTTCAAAAGAGTTATTTCTGCGATAAAGCCCAAAATTTTCGGTACGCTTGCACACTCTTCCTCAGTTCCGTTACCTAGAGCTAATAAAATACAAACCCTTCTCATCTTTTCAAGTAAATTAATAAGTAGAATAAATGGATTAATGTACGTGTAGGGAATTTCATCTCATTTCGCTAAACTTAGTTAATAATCTCTTGTGTCAGTCGTGCGGTACGGACTCGAAGAAGGAAGTACAATATAAGCTGTGCCCGATAGGGCCCAAATGCCGGGACAATTGACTTATATAAGCTTTAAATAAATACAGATTCTTTTTAGTGTAGGCTAACCCAAAAATTTTTCGCAAGCTTTTCCACGGTTAAATCAGCGCCGAAATACCTTCCTCCAGCATATAAAAATTTAATGTTGTATTTGTCTCGTAATGGCAGGTAGTGTACATGTTTTCTTCAAATCTCCCTCACCAACACATGGATGGCATCCTGGCTGAGGTGCTTGGGGTCGCTACCCACCCTACCCCTCCCCCGTTCGTCGGACAAATCCTGGCGCCAAGTCTGGAGGGAAGACACATTTTTCCAGTTATGATAGGTATATGTGTAATGAAGCAATGAACTAAAAATGGAAGCTGCATTTTTTGGAGGGGGGCAACTATTTTGGAGGTGAGGCCGAAATCACTAGGAGGGAGTGTCACCCCTCTAAAACCCCCTGTTGAGAACACTGGAATCTAGTATAAAAAGAACAAAATATAGCACCATATTGCATTTAAGCTCTTCGAGACAGCAAAAAATTCCAAAAGGGGGAGGGGGACACCCAGGGAGACAGGCCCGTAGCCAGGGGGTTCGCACTTACTCCCGCCCAGACCTAATTTTTTTTATTTTTTTTATTTAAATTGAGTTTTGGCGTTTTTTAGGGCAAAATGTCAATTCCGCCGGTTTAGCCAATGTAAGCCTTATGCGTAGCTGTTTTGTTTCAGTGCAACACAATTCCCTAGCGCCCCATTAACTCGCACAGTAACCATCTTACAGCCACATACTTACTTTCGAGGGAATAAGGAAAACATTGATACAAGATTGAAAATGTCCAAAAATTCCAGCTTAGGTGTTCACCAGATCGCTCAATTTTGATGTAAAATTGCAAAATCTCCTTGGGATAGGAGGGGGAGAACCACGCCTTCTCACCGTTCGGTCGCTCGGCTCTTCACTCGGGCGCTTCGCTCCCTCCAAAAAATGCCGCACCCCAGTGGCGGCTATGAAAAATGGAAAAATGGGGGCTTAAGATATGTTCAACCCCTCAATATTTGACAAGTGCTCCAATTAAGAAGCGGAGAAAATTTCGAAGTCGGGTTGAACATATTCTTGCGTCGAACACTAGGGAAGTGCCGTTTCCGGCCATCTGAGGGGTTTGTAAAGCCAAACATTTTCTCGTACGCTCCGCGCTAATCGATGGTAGAGCTCCGCTTAGAAACATGTGTTAAAATTTTTCATAGATTAATTTTTTTTTTGCATTAATTGAGAATTTCCTAAATGAGATCCATATTTTCAGGCTGGGAACATGCAGCATAAAACCTTTCGGGAAGTGCCGTTTGCTGCCATCTGAGGGGTTTCTAAAACCAAAAATTTTCTTGTACTCTCCGCACCAACTGATAGTGGCGCTCCGCTTAGATAGTCCTGTCGTTCAAGATTGGGGACGATGAGTCGACTTTGCCCCCACAAGAAAATCCTGGCTATGCCCCTGAATTGTGTCGTGTCAATTGTATCGCACTGAAAACGGCCGAAGCTTATGACCACGGACACGTACGTTGTTAGTTGTGTTTACTATTGCCTAGGTGAATGCGTCGATTAGAATTTAGAACCGATATATATTGAAACGATTCAAATTAGCGGTGCCAGAGGTAAAGGAATAGAAAATATAAGCATAAATGTTAAATATCTTTCAAATTTAAAATCAAATATTTTAAAAACAATATAGGAACATCATTGCCAAATCAAATGAGAAAAAAAACCCATACATTTTTAACATTAGACCCGCAAAAAGGTTAATCATCTTGTTTGTATTATTTATTTCGTAAGTACTCCAATAACCTGCTCCTCTAATATTCCGTGGTTCCTTCAGTATAATGTGATGTGACTTTCATGGACATGATGTAGAAGCTGTTAGTCATTAGGCATAAGCTACCTCTATACGGTCTGGTCACTGTTTGTTTACACAAATCATTACGTTCCAGTGCCAGCACAACCAGCCTACATGTGTCCAAAGAGATAAGCCTATTGTCCTGGTCTGCTGAGGCAGCTCTGGTTGCAAACTTGGCTTGCACTTAATAAACAGTCTCTGCCTTTATTAATGAGGTTTTCAATGGCCTCCTTGTTTAAATAGTGCTGGACATGGCAGCTACTTTTGACAGAAAGCTGATAATAGAAAGTCGGGTTGACCTTGCTGTAACCTCACTTTTTCAACAAAAAGGGGGGTGTCAGGTATAAATTGTATAAAGGCAACCTTATGCCTAATGCATGTTTTAAAACCATCTCTTTAAATGAAGCTTTATTAAATGCATGACTTGAAATATTTCCAATTTCAGAGTTTTATTCACAATTTTTGGTCTATTGGCAATATCTGGTTCAATTTTTGACGTCATTGAAAGACGACTTTTGAAAACGGATAACGTTGATAACCACCACACTTCAGAACTATCTTCTCTGATACAAAAAGATGGCATTGAACTCACAGAAGGTATTCCGACTGCCATGGAAACGCCAGCTTCTGATGCAAACTGCTGTAAAGATATCACAAACAAATTTGTCGGTAAGATTTAGTCTCTTTCGTACTAGGCTCACATGACTTAGGCAAGGATTTCTGGAGATGTAATTGAGTATGTTCCAAAAAGTAATGCATGCCCTGTTTAAGGGAGATAATGTGTTCAACAACTACCAGAGAGTTCTCTGGTCAAACCACAAAGTTCCTTTACATGGACAGAGCATGTAACGCGCACGTCCAATCCGAGTTGAGAGTGATTTGGACCTTACTTGAATTTTTCTCAAACATATTTCAACTTTCTTGCAAAATCGGTTGATCGGTTGAAAGTCCAAACTTTCACACAAACCATAGCAGACAGCCATCTTGCTACGCCTATACACACACGTACGGTCGGACAATGTACCGTGCAGTATGCTCTGTCCATGTTAAGAAGTCCGTGGGTTAAACTTAAAAGGGGCAATCCCAGTTTGTTTTTACAAGTTTTCCAAGACTTTAATTCTGTGCATCAGTCATGCACTGAGTTAAAAAAATGATATGTAATCACGGCCTTACATTGCACTTTAAAGACACTCTAAAGACATCTAGTCAAATGCGGCACGAACCGGAATCTTGTCAAATATTTGCAAAGCTTCGTTAAAAAGTTGACTAGCAATGGTTAAAAAAAGAAACTATTAGTTTCATTTATGAGCCGAATCTATTCAAGCATTTGACAGAACTCCGGTTCGTGTCCCAATTGATTAGATTCCATTCAAATTTGACTAGAAATGTTTTAGAATGTGTAATTGCACTCACAAAATGGTAAGTAAAAAAAAATTAAGTAAATTAAAATAAGTAAAAATAAGTAAAAGTATTACACAGTTTAAGTAAATATGTATCACACGACTGAAATTCAGTTTACCAAAGTGGATGGTAAAAACTGTTCGTTCTTAACTTTTATGTAAAAAGTATTTTTCAGATAATCCATGTAATTTTTACCAAAAGTATGTAACGTGTAACAAAGCATTAAACATTTACCAAAGAATGAACTAATTTTTACACAAGACTGTATAAACACTGCAAGCGGTGGCGACCAGAGGCGACGACCAAACTTGGTGTTTCCTGCGAAGTAACTTGCCGAAAAATATCGACTCACTTTCAAAATGGTTTCACTGGATTGGAAAGAAATGCTGAAAAACTGGGGACTCGATGAGCTGATACAAGTTCGGAAGGTATTTGTTTCATTTTTGACCCTTTCTGCAATATTTTGTAGTTAATCGTTACCGCTAGCCAGTGAGGCTTGGAAGGTATAGGCTAGGGTAGGATAACGTTAGGCTACTTGACACTACGGTCGGTGGGCACTGTTTATGAAGGCTGAACATAACGTTAGTTATAGGGCCGGGTGTTTACCCAATTATGAGCTAGAGTGGGACTCTCCGAAACTCCTGTGACCTCTTCGGGATCTCACCGCAGTGGCATATTTTGTGCCGGTAGTAAACATCCTGCTCTACGAAAATTCACCCCCAGCATTTTGGAGTAAATATGGAACTATGCTAGGCCTAATTACCTTCTACAGTGACGTAATATTTAATGTAGCATATGCCTAGCATAATGATGTAAACAAAGTTCCATAGGCCTAGGCTAGTCATACCATTATGAAGGGAAAGGAGATTTCATTTTAAATTTTTTGCTTTTTTCAAAAAGATCATAACCGCACAAACATAGCAATACCATTCTGTTTGACCTGGGCACTGTTTCATGCAGGCTAGTAACTCTTGTTTTGTAAACAAGGTGGCTACTTGCCATAGTCAGTCTTATCCCTTTTTCCAGAATAAAAGTTTAATACTTTAGATTATCTATGTGTACTGGAAACATGCAAAATTATATAATTTATTAAAAAAAAAAGTGGCAATATAGTAAATTATATTTTAAGAATTTTGGGTGGATTTAAACAGACACCAAACAGAGATTTTCTAGAAACTAAACTCACCTGTGGAAAATAATTTAATGGGGATTGGAGAATGAAGGCCTACTTGAAAAATAAACAAGTGGGACACTATTATGGGACACTATGGTGTCCGATTTACCAAGTGAAGAGTTGCCTTTCAGAATTAAACCAGTTGAACCAATTATCTGGAAACTTGGCTAACCAACTAACTGACTCAGAATTTAACCATAGATATTTGTTTTAATTTGGTGTTTAATAGTGACTATATGTAGTAGGCCTACAATTCAAGTAAAGGTTAAATACATTTCCCAAGAAAATGCTTCAACAAAATACACCTTGCAACTTACTATAGGCCCTACATACCATTTAAAAGAAATTAAAGTCTTGCAAACACAAAACCATTAAACAAAAAATAATTTTGATGAAACATGGCTGTCATGTTTTTCAAATGATTGTGAGGGAGGCTGTTGTGAGGGAGGCTTGGTCTCACCTACAGTACCTCGTTGATTGGTTATAGTGCTACCATAGTAATAATGAGGTCAAACATTTCACATACTAATTACTGTCAAATGTTAGAAAATACCTGTTATCAGCACCATACACACCTATGACCTTGCTTGATCAAAACAAACACGGTGCTAAAAACCTGCATTAATCCTGCCATGTGGATTGGATCGAAATTTAAACGTACACCAACCCCACGATAACCCGCGTTCCCATGTAACTCAAGCGCGGAGCTATTTGGTAACATTGGGTTACCTCAAGCGGGGTACGTGAGACCACAGTCTAGATGTAACCCCTGAGAATGCATTGAAGTTACTTTCACCTCCTAATATGAGGTATGATATTATCTTTTTCTTTTAACTAGGACAACAGTTTGATGACAAGTGTAGCGGCAACGATTCGGTACCCTGTTGTTTATAGGTCATGCTCATATGTCATGTTATTGAATATGTATGAACTTATGAAGTGCACTTCAAGTTGAGGTCAAAGGTCATTGACGGGTTTCCCCTAAGCTTGTATTCAGGGTTTGTGACGGGTTTCCGCCCAATTCAGGGTTGCATGCTTTACAGTAGTTTATGTATTGAAGGGTGGGTCACTTGTCGAGGAGGGCTGGAGAGTACAAGACGTTGTGTTGACACAGTTGTAGACTGTGCTGTACCGATACTGCGTGTTATTTTTAGGGCCCCTACGTATTCTTACCGTATTTTACTTCCTTACTGTGCTGTTTATAAAGGTCATATCATCTATAATTGTGCCGTTTGGATCATCGCTTAATACACCAATCATCAAACGAGAACTTTGATCTCTTTTGCATTCTTTTGGAGGTTACTTGTCCTAGGCCATAACCTTTGACACGGGAGTTCGAGTCACAACGATGCACTGCTGTCTTGTGGTAACTTACTGTGTGCGTTTCAAGTAAACATTCCTTCGCCATGGGGATTTAGGCAATTTGGCCTGGCCGGGGACGTTCGGATAAAAATGTAGCAAGGTTAAAACGCTACAACAAGTCTTTTCAGAAGAGGTAAAGAGGAACATCAGACAACTTATACCTAAAATGGGGCTGAGGCTGAAATTTGTTAGATGCTACCATGCATAGGTGAGTGTTACATGTTTGCATACTGAGAAAAATATAAGAAACACTTACTTAATAAGACCCTTCTGTTCATGCATACTTGATCTTCATTGTTCAATTTAAATTGTTGGCAACTTGAAAGGAAAAAGGTGTTTATATTGTACTAAGCTGATAACAGCTTAGATGTGACAAAAATTGTAGAAATGAATTCTATGGAACAACTCCACTATACATTCCTTTAGCTCCATTGAGATTACTCTATATCACACACATCACCTCATCATCATTTCATTCATTTCATTTATTTGTTTTTTCACTGCAATGTACAATATTACATAATACAACAGTTACATAGTAACAA
The DNA here is from genome assembly GCA_037179385.1 of Holothuria scabra. Taxonomy (NCBI): domain Eukaryota; kingdom Metazoa; phylum Echinodermata; class Holothuroidea; order Aspidochirotida; family Holothuriidae; genus Holothuria; species Holothuria scabra. The sequence goes on from CM074197.1 coordinate 34,886,375, forward strand.
TATAGAATAGACAGAGTAGTGAAAGGAAGTGAGCTACAAAACCCTTGGGGGCTTAACATTAAAGGCAGAACACTCCCTTAAAAGAAAAAGTGTAAAGTACAAAAACAAAACAACTTAAGATACTTAGTCGCAAACAAAAGAGTGCCGAATAAGGAAACAAATGCTGGTAACACTAAGTGCAGACGGCACAACAATCTAACACTTAGAACAACCACCCATAGTCCCATATCACACACCCTCTCCCACCCCACCTACACCCCCCCCCCCTCAACCACCTACTAACACCAAACCATCTCGTCCACATAATTGGAATAGTAAACTCGAATTTTGGGGAAAGGGAGAAACTCACAGAGATGTTAAAAAAATAAACGAAAATTTTTATTAAACAATATAATTTTGCCTCTGATTTTAGTTTTCTTAGAATCAAAGGATCATCATAAGGAAAAAATGAAGCTAGGCCTGGTATGTTTTAAATATTGTTGTCCCCATCACTTTTGCTAAGATGGCAGTAATATTCTATCAGTTGATCACAAGATTTGCATTTTTATTAAGATATTTTCTTTTTGTTTAGATTGAAGTGGAGGTATTTTAAAAAGATGGCTGGGGCTCTGAAGTTGGCAGGTGGTAATGGGATAGTGAGGAAAAACAAACCACAACTTGCAAAAGAAGTAACTGTGAATTATTTAAAAACTTACCAGCATGAGTGACGTACATGCTGTTATTACCCCCTCCCCCCGTAAAAAAAAATCGAGCTTATTTGCTTTGTACTTCCCCATGACACAAGTGGAAGGTCGTGCCTGCCTAATGAATCGATCCATTTGTTAGATATTTGTGAAGGAATTATCAGTGGCCAGTTTTTATCACAAACGGACACTTTGAGGATAAAACAATTTGAAATATTTTGCTATCTTTTACAGAAATTGAAAATCCAGCATTGCAACTCCAGTGGTGTGACGACTCATGGCAGAACTACCATCAAAGTGTACAGAAACAGCAGTAAATTTCCGAAATGGCATGATGCATGGATTCTTATGGAAAGGAAGGGAAAGAGGACAATTCAAGAAATATAAGCGAGTTTCTATACAAGTTGAACCTGGGGGTGGTGAGTGGATTTCTCAAAAGTATGCTGATCGAACAACCATTACCAATATGTGTTTCATCTAACATATTATACGTACTCTACTATATTAACAGCTTGTTATAGTGTCTTACAATTGCTATCAAGCTTCAACAAAATGTGATAATGCTGTGGTTTTTATATCCATTCTTTTCCTTTGACACTCTCAAACAAAAAGAGTGAACTAAGCATTCTGCAATAAAGTGAATAATGTGGATTCCCTCCATTAGACTGCTATAACACTCCAAGAACAGGGAATTTCACTCCAAGAAGAGTGAAATTAAATCTAAGAAGGGTGAACATCCACTCTCTAGTGAGTGTTTTCAGGAATCACTCTTTTTTAGAGTGGTCCTTGTAGGCACTCAAACAAGAGTGAAACTTTGCTTAGGCCTACAAATGGAATGAATTTGAGAGAGATTTCAGTTCACAGAGCTAGGATCAACCTGGAAATTTGGGAAAAATGGTCACACATGAGTGAACAACTTAAGTTATGCCAAATCTTCTTCAGAGAATGAGAGTGTGCATGCATATGAGTATACGCAAATAAGCAAAGGGAGTGTGTCACAACCCTAAATATGTATATGAGGCTTAAACCAACCACCAAGCAGAATACCAATCAGAATCCAACCAATCAGGATGGGTGGTAAATCAAGGGTGGTATACTCAAATTTTGCCTGCCCTATATTGAGTAGAAGAAATTCATTATTTTTGTGGAGGTCAAAGGTGTCTTGTGGTCATGAGAGGTCAAAATGTGAAGAAACCATGATACTTGATGTTTAGATTACTCATGCTGAGTGGAAGAATCTTTCTGGCGGATACCAAATGCCATTTGCAGGGTCACCTATCAAATTGAAAACTAAACCTTTGAACACAGCTTTCAAGGAAAGACAGTTTGCATGTTGTCATTTCAAAATTGAGTAGAAGAAACCAGGCTACTTTATTTCCATGCTAAAGATCAAATTGATTTTTTGGTTTATGCTAATTGAGGAAAGCACATTAAAGTGGAGTGATGAACAATCCTTTTTGCGATGTTCAAGGAATCTGTAAGCCTTTTGGCTTTCTTTTTCCTCCACTTACTTGCACCAAGCAATTTATAATTTCAAAATGTACCCATAGTGCAGCTGCTTCCTTACCATCATATTTTTTTTTATATTTTGCAGATAAAAGCACAACCTGGCTACAAATTTCTGGCCATATCTCTTTCCTGGAAGACCCAAAGGTGGACGAATATCAGGAAAATATCCTGCTGCTTTTGTGGAATTTCAGGTGTAAGTATCAGCAACATTCAACTCAAACTAACTTTAGATTTCTTAGAAGGAATATTGAAGCATTTAATGTGACTATATCTTGCAGTGACAGCAAGAGGAAATTTTCAAAAATAACCAGTTTCTGTCCATACGGTTTTGCCTGTTTTATTGATTTGTGTTCCTTCATCTTGTGCATGATTTAAAGTTACATCCCCATGAGGTATTGTTAACAGGTTGTTCATTTGGAAATTAAGGTATAGGTTTGTGTGCATAAAGTGAGAACACCTCCAAGTGTAAAATGATTGAACTTGCAAGAATGATTTATTTGTGTGGTTCTGTGAAGTTTCCAGCAAACAAGCGTACCAAGTTTTTATTAACAGCTACCGATAATTCTCTATGGCTTTTTAGATAGTATTTGAATGGAACTGGATGTCATTTTGGCTGACAATGAATTCTGTTATTGTGATAGGAATTAAGCCAGTATTTGTTAAAATCCTGACACGTGCAGCTCTGGAAATGGTGTTTCATACAGAAGTTGATCTGTACATTTTATTTCATACATATTCTTGGATGAACTTGGGTATTAAATTTTTTTACGTCTCTTATCTCTCATGACAAATATGATGCTAGTTACTCTAAGATTTTGAGGAAACAAGATAGATTTTAATCTTTAAGTAATAAAAGTAAACTTTATACATTTCATGTACAAAAGCAACTTTATGGGTGTTGCTGCACCAGGTACTCGTAACCTGATTTTGCTTTGCATGGCATAAAGAGACTTCACACTTGTAAATGCTGTTCTTTGTGCCAAACCTTGCTGAAAGCCTGTTAATTTAGAATACTATCCTGTCTTTCACGTTCATTTTCCTCTAATGTACATAAAAGCATCTTTACTGTATATTTTTCCTTTGCAGGAAAGTACCAACTTCCAGTACTACCTGAACAGCATTTCTGATAGGCCACAACCCTAGGGGAAGGAAAATGAACTCCCATCACATATTTGTTATTATTGAAAGCACTCTCCTTCTCCAAAAACATTCATGCTGTTGGTGTCTGCTATATAAAGCCATGCAGTTTTTCAATCTGATGTACCAGAAGTCTTACATAGGAGCATGGGAGTTGCTACAAAAATTATACAAGCGTTGAAATTTCAAATATCACCATATACAAGAGTTGTGCACCTTCTACCAGTATCAAACTGTAAAGAACATACAGCGTAGGCGTTGCATGTTCTCCTTATGTAAATTCACCATAAAACTGGTAATTCTTGCTTGTCTTTCTCCATTTTTTATAAATTATACATGTTGGGGTGGGGTGGTTGGGATGGTCAGTGATAGGCTTCTTTTCACCAGGTTCTAGGAGGAAAATTGGAAATGCCAATCAAAAATATTTTTCAATGTTTAAAGTACAAAAAGGATTAGAATAACTATGTTTATGATTTAATTGAAAGAATAACAGCCTCTAGCCCTGAGATTTGTGTCATTGATATCATTCAATGGGTATATGTAATATTGAAATCATGAAAGTACCTGTTTAGGAGATGGTACCCTAGAGTATAAATGTCAGTTCTTAACCACAGTTATTTTACCCTTGTATTTTTAAGAAATGTGAGTTTAAGAAAAAAGGTTGCGGTTTGTACACTGGATGATTCAGTTGATAAAAAAATGAACGACCTATAACCTGCACTTATGTACTTCCAGTAACTGGGTGATAGTGTGGGAAGGAGGGGGGGGGGGCAGAAATAGACCCACAACATGTATTGGATTTTTTTTTTCATAAAAAGAAATGAAGGCATTGCGTACAGGTATAAGATAAAATGACCTTTTTCTTGCGCAATTTTCTTGACAATAAAGTTCAATAAGAAGCCGATACCACATTATGCTTCTGTAGTAAAATGTTTAAGAGGGGATAAACACATGTCATGTACATAATTCATGCTGTTCCTGAGTAACCCAAATAACTTGCAGGAGGTGTAAGAGGCAGGATATTTAACTCAAGCTGTCTTTTATGTACAATATCAAAGTCACGTGTTCAATTGCAATTTGGGGTTCCAGCAATGGATGTATAGGTATTATGAGGTACTGTAAATTTCAACTAGAAACCATATCTTTTTTTTGGAAATTCATTAAGACCACGTAAACCTAATGTTTTTAATGTTTTTGTTGAAAGAGAATCTTGTGTATTTAACTTTACTGTTATCAATCAGAAGTTGACATGTAGTTTGCTTCTGCTGAAGTGGGGATCCAGGGCAATTTAAAGAGCCAAACCTCTCCCCCCAAAATACAATTTTGGTACAGGGGTACCAAAATTCTCAATTGGCTCAGCTCTTTGATTGACAGCTAATTCAAACAATGCAGAGTACCAAAGCTTATATTACACAGCATGAACGTACTGAGAGTGTTTTTATTACAAATATTGAGTTTTCCTATACTCACCCTGAAGCAATAAACTGAGATTGTTCCTGGATGAGGATGAATTTCAGACAATTGTGGGAGGGACTTAAGTAAGAAGGTTAGGAGAATTGATACTCTTTGGGGTGAGAGGACTGGGCCTTTAAATGACCCCATATTATGTGTTTTTTTTTATCAATGAAAGGGGGTGGGTGGTGAAAGCCTGGGTAAATTTCAGATGTGTTATGTTCTGATGTGGTGTTTTTAAAATATCAAACATTATTGTGTGTGTACAATATAATGAAGTATGGAGTTCCTTTTTTACGATACTAGGCAAAATATATCACATGCAAGCATTGCTTGTAGAACTTGTACTCCATAATTTAAGGATCCTATTTTCAAATTCTGTCGATAAGTATAAAAGGAACAAATTCCCAAACGTGTGTGTACAAAAAAAGAACGCCTGTGGTAGGTATTAGCTGTCAATTTAAGAGGTGCTATGCCACAGACAAACTTGCAAAATGAGGTAAAATGAGAGATTGGTATCTTGCACATTAGAAAACATTTAACAATAACAATAAATTAAGGCATTTCTTGCATTGCTTAAGATAAATTGCTCTATTTTGGGGTCATTTTGGACAAGTATCAGATAGAATCAAAGTTATGGCTTTCGTTCATATTTGTACTGGGAAGGCATAAACTAGACACTGGATCCATATTTACAGTCATTGAACTGTCTTCTCTCAGGAGAGACACTGAATAATACAATCTTTGGATTATGAGACCATATACACATCCACCTAGTTTAGGTACTAAATGCTGAAGAAAAGTTGTAATCAAAATGGCTGCTAAACATTCTGTTTGGCATGATGTGTTTTGAAGGAAGTAAGGGACAGGTTAGAGAAAGGAAAGGAATTCCCTCAATCTCTATGCTGCTAGCTGTTATATTTTTAGAATAGGTATAGTAATTTTAAAATTTTCTCTGCCAGAGGTTAGTTACCCAAGTGCCTAAATGTACTTTCCTCTGAAAAAGTTTATTTCACAACATTATAGAGGAAAAAAACCTCAATGGAAATGTGTTATGATTAAATCTTTCATTCTCTCACCAAGGCTACCTGTAGTTAAGATGGTAAAGTGATGTCAAGCAATTACATAACGTAGAAAGTCATTTATTTTATTAAGCTTAATCTATGATTAAGACCATTGATCTGATTAAAACTATATGTCATTCTTATGTACGAGGCCTCACATTATGAAGGACCAAGAATGGATCCATTCCACCTTTGTTTCCTGTAGTTCCATTCATACTTTTACAGAACTAGGTAAGAATGCCATAAGTAGAGATCCCACTGCTACATCAAATCACTTAGTTTTCACATAAATGTAGAGCATTGACTATATTTTTCATTATCTTCTCCCAACTGTTATCACATACATGAAGATCTCATCTGTGTTAAACATTCTGTTTTACAAATTAGCTGTATTTCATATTTAGCATGTCTTCATCAGCTAGTTATGAAACATTGCAACAGAGCAATAATGTTTTAATAGTGCACATACTTGTGTATGAACCAAGGGAGATTTGCAAAAGAATCTTGCCACCGTAGAGTAAAACTGTAGGTGTGCCACAATGTAATATTGTAGGTTTATGTACACAAAGGTAAACTGCAGCCTTAAGCCTTGTATTTTACAGCCAGTGGTGGTACTAACCGGGGGCATCCCCCAGATTTTCCCCTTGCACCCCCCCCCCACTTGCCCCACAAGTTGGATCAGGTATGAGTTGGATTAACCGAAAAAACCTCTCCGTAAACTTAATTTTTCATCCAGAGGTATGCTAAAATCTCAGAAATTCCGTGGGGTTCGCCCGTGGACCCATCCCTAGGCAGGCAATTGGGGCTAGGTCCCCCCCCCCCAAAATATCCCTTGCCCCTATATTGCCTCCCCGCATTTTGACATTCTGGCACCGCCAATCTGTACAGCTCATGCAGGCGCCATATCTTGAGGACCATGAAGCCAAATAGCCTGCTTAATGTAAGTTTATATACAGTATATATAGATGATTTTATCAAAGAATTTACTACTCTACTTGTACTGAAAACTATGATGTGGTATACATGAATGTATTGTGATTTATACTGCGTTGATTCAGTGGCGGAGCTAGGGATTTCGGTCAGAGGGGGCGAAAATGGCCGGCAGGGGCGCTTCGAAGGAGTAAATACCCTGAGCCTCAGCACGATCGAAGCCACGGCTTTTCAGATTTCCATTTGATTCTCCGCACCTGGTAGAAGACTACTTCGCCATTTCTCCTCAGCAAGCTTTTCTGTTAAAAAATGTTTAAATTTTCTATCCATGGGCCTCCGCAGAAGAAAATTCCGGGGACAAAATTCTTTTAGGTTGGAGAAAAGCTCCACGCCAGCATGAGTTGGCGCGGAGCGCAGGAAAATTGTGGCCCAAAATACCTCCCAGATCGCCGGAAATGGCATTTCTAAAGCCTATTTCCCGCATAATAATAGGGAAAACACTGAGTGAACTGTTTAAAAATGCTAATGTTAATTTTTCTTCGTCTTTTCTTTATGTTTTCTTCGTTTTTTCAGGTTTTTTATTTTCCGTGGGAGGGCAAGTTCCCCCTTGCCCCTATCTCTGGACGTCCATGTTTCTATCTCTCTCTTTCACATTCTAGTATGAAGGCGGTCATTATATTTTGTGTTATTGTCATGACTCGATTTTTAAGATTTTAATGTTATAATGGACTACATTGTGAAGATGAAGATTAACCTGCTAGAGCTAAATAACGTGATAAAAGCAATCTTACAGGGGAAAAGGTTATGGAAATGAATCACCGTTATGTGTACATTTTTGGCATCTGGAAATCAAGATACGTACATAAAGAAACATTAATTGACGTAATTTACATCATGTGACCGCTCTGAAATAACCATTAATTAAGTATATTGCAAGAAATAGCCAAGACAAAAGGTCTGCTTGGCTCTCTAGATACCGAATTCATAATAAATAAAAGTAATCTAAACCTAAGCTTATTAGATACAATTTTCTGGCTTTTGAGACCACGAAAGTACAGAAATAAGCATTTTCATGGGATTATCGTGCAGTGTCAGAAATAGCCATTTATCATGAGAATGGTCACTTGAAGAAAAGCAAAATTGAAATTGCTCATTAAATCTCTTAAACCGTTACCACTATGATAACAGTTCTATTTTATTTTAACCTGAATGTTCTCTTAAAATGATATCAAAAAATGTTGTGGAAGCTAGTTTGGTTTCTTTATAAACTCTTTTTATTGTCTATGTTGACAATTATCCCCGACAACACTGGCTATTTGCACTATAATTATTGTTGCACCCTCTGCAACATTTTTTATTGGCCGGGAGGGTGAACTTAATGTGCGTCTGTGTATTTTGTAAGCTTATAATCACGCTTGGTGTGGAAGCATTTAACTTAGCACAGTATAAAGCATGAAGATACGTTTCGGCAAAACATATCCCTTTATTAAAGAAGATGACCCTTTTCATCAGAGTAAAGTGCAGATAGTTCAGATACTGGTAGCTGTTTGAGCATTTTGTTACCTGGGCCAACGCTATTCTTTTGCCAATAATGTTGCAAGAGTAAAGTGTGTTAAAAACCTAAAAAGGGCGCCGACAGACGATTTTGGTCCGTCGGGGGGGGGGGGGGCGACCGCCCCCCTGACCATATGGCAGCTCCGCCACTGCGTTGATTTGTAGTGTTACTGTTTTAATAAAATGTTCTGAGAAAGAGATGCACCGTTTCTGTTGTTTATTCATCTGTCTTTTTCAATACCCTAATTTTCAAAACCCAGGGAGTCCTTTTCATAGGCTTACTATTAAATGTGAAGAACAGGTCCCACTAGTCGTGATTAAATGGCCCAATAACAATTGATTGAACAAAATATATTACTTGTCATCCATGTAAAAGGTCCTGGACGAAATTTAAGTAAAATACAGCACACTGAGGTATTTTACTTCATATTTCGATAATTTCTTTACATAATTTTCATGCAAAAGTTTACTGAACTGAAAAAAGTAAAATTTACCATCCACGTTTTACTTCATATTTCGACAGTTTCTTAACATAAGTTTCATGTAAACTTTTACCGACCAACAGTTTGGTAAATTTTACATAAATAAAAATTCTGGGATTCCTATTTTATAGCGAGATTATGTAAACTTTTATTTAACCTGTGTAAAAATTACTGTGAGTGTAGTCATCGTAAAAATAAGGCTGTTTAGTCTTGCATCTGTGTGGGATTCGATACCGAAGCAAAATTACAAAATTCCCATACAACACTAATAGACACTGTGTTTACGTTTCTTCTGACTTAGGAAACCTCTTCAGTGTCTCTTACTTGTAGGAAATAATCATTTACAAGGGAAATATAAAGTGCTAGAATAAAATATTAAAGGCACTGTACACTTATTCAAAGTAATGTTTTATAGTTTCTCATGTGTGGATCATGTGTAGTATCTGTTCTTTTCATCCCTGTCTAGAATGAAACAACACATGACAGATCAATAATGTAAATGGTCTGAGGGCAGTGGCGTTGGTCATATATTGTTTTTCACTGGGAGTAAAAGCTTCTTCTGGAAGCAGTGAAAGTTTTGTTTTCACCGAACGGACCTTTGTCAGAGGGTCGGGAGGACTTTGGAGAAAGTATTTGTGTAGTTCCTCGCAAACTCTAAGTCAGCACAGTTCTTTGATTGACAACAAGTTAAAAAATGCAGGATCGTTAACTTCATATTGAACAGAATGTACTGTACTGACAGTGCTTTGATTACACATCGTGGTCTTGTTTACTCACCCTGAAGGTATAAACTGAGCGTGTGTCTGGAAGAGGACAGTTGTGGGAGGGTTTTAAGTTGTGGGAGGGGTTTTAAGTTGTGGGAGGGGTTTTAAGTTATGGTAGGGGTTTTTAGTAAGTAAATACGGAGAACTGGAACTGTTTGGCGTGAGTGGATTGGACCTTTAATATTCGCTGTCAAACTCTGATATCCTCTTAAAAGAGGCAAGAATAAGACCGTGCTTTGGCTTTTCGATTCCCAAATGGTGGGTCCCTACCCAAAGTATGGTCGAGAGATATAAAATAATGGGTTACGAACCCATCAGGGCTCACGGGGGTGTCAAAACCTTGAAATGGGTTTACAAGTAGGTCTATTAACATTTACGGTACAATGGTTTGTGCCTTGACCATGAAGTTATATGAGCCGCGATACACATTACATACTCACTGAATAGTTCCATGATCATGATGTATGTATGACAAAACAATCGGTGGATTAGAATGAAAGATTCAGCATTTCCATCTGATTATTCGTTAACGTTTTGTCATTACTTGACTCACAATCTCTACAGTGGTGATCGTTATATTTCATCAAACGTTGTGCCCTTCCCTGCATAAAAATTCGGGCAAATCCTTGGAGAATTCTAAATCATTAAATTTGGTTCTCTTGAAAAAATCGATGGAAATCAGGGTTTAAATTCCTACTTAGCTGTAAACCTAAGGACTACTAGACTAGCCTTATTGATGCAACTGTTCCAATTCCAGCATTCAACGTTAAGTTGGTAGGCTACGGTGATACTAATATTATAGTGATCCCTGTAAGAACTACTGTGATATGGGGACGTAATCACTTAAAGAATATCTGTCATATCACAAACATGCATTATAAACGTATGCCAGATTTTCGACGTCACAGCACCCTCTCTCCTAACTTCTATTGCAAACACATCCGATACACTATGAAATGTTACATCAGCGATAGCATATAAAAAACGTTTAGGCCTATGCCAAGATTATTCCATAGAACCGACTGGCGTCAGAGTTTCAGAGTTGGCAATGAATTGGGAAAGTCTGGAAACAAATTGGGAAATTTTATTATATTAAATTTTCTTTTATTTCGGATATATATATATTTTTTTCTTATTTATTTCGGATATATAAGTATGCTTTGATACTGCATTTTCTGCAAAACAAAAAATTATGCAATAATTATTCAAAAAATTCAGATTCTCAGGGAAATAAATGCCTTTTAGATGGTGATTTTGTAAAGTTCATTACGTGAAATGGCCCTCAGCCAAATCACCTAACCTTACACAGTCTAAAACCCGACTTTTGGGCAGAAGTCGGGTTTGACATGATGTTTTCACCTCCAATTTATAGCTAATACAAAGGCTCGAAATTTCGCAAAAACAATAAAATATAATAAACCCTGATGGGTTTATGAGTGGCTATAAACTGTAATTGCAAACATCAACTAAAACCTGACTTTCCTCCCAGAGTCGGGATTGAGACTATTTAGGTAGTGTTTGATTTAAGCAAGGGCTATTTCATGTAGTGTTCAAGTTTAATAAACATTTTTAATTAAAGAGACAAGCAGGCGAAAGATAACAATAATGGTGAACCTGGTGAATAAGATTGATGGCTTGATGTCTGGGCTGTAAGTCTATGTATTCTGCGGGATCAACTTATCATGTTCATATTATCAACGATGGAACCAATGAGTTCGTAATCAAAGTTAAGAAAGGGGTATACTATTATTTCATCAAATTTTTTTCCTCGAGTTTATAATGGCATAATGCATGGTCATTAATGGACTCAAAAAAGTTGACACTGTCAACTTATTATTTGTATACAATAATAATGAATGAAGTTGAATTAAACAGTAGATATATAACATTTGTTGACTTCTACCCCTTTCTACCAAGTTACAATTGTTAGCATTTCAAGATTTTTACCAAAATGCTTCGGCACGACACTGGTTGGTAAAGAACATGGGCAGGAACGTATGCGTGCACGTTCGGTTTTGCGCGTGCAGTGATCTAGCGATTGAACTCAGAATGTCAACGAGTTACATTTTACATGCCGTAGTGATGAAATGTACGCGTACCTAACTTCATCAACCTGTAAATATTAAACAGCCGTGACGTCATTTGTTGTTGAATGAGTCTTACTAGGTCAAAAGGAACCACCGGTGAGTGTAATTAAGTTTATAAATGATAAATTGAATTGATCGATGAACTTTCACTCAATATACATTTGGGTTATTTTAAAATCTTTCTCAAAAAAGTTCTCGTTGTCTTAATTTGCTTTTCACAGCTGGAATACGGCTTTTGCTTCTAGACTTTGCATTCAACCGAAACTTAAAGAAACTTTTACATGTTAGTGAAAGCACCGCTGAAGATATCACCTGCCTGAACGGAATGCGTGTTTTGAGCCTAATGTGGGTCATTTTAGGCCATGCAGTTGACATCCCAAATAGACGAGCAGGCCTTTGTAAGTTGTTATGATACCTTCAGTATGTATATTTTTCTGATAGTTACTGTTCAGTTCCTAGTTACAAAGTGTGATAGCCCTCTTATTCTCAAGGAGTCATGTTATTAATTAAGCCCTCTCTGTGAGACATGCTATGCAAACAAACAGGAAGTGTTCAAGGTCACAAAGCATTTTCAATGTTAAAGGGAAACAAAGCAGGTGATGTGAGGTGTGCAACAAGAAAGTGACAAATAATTGGGAAATCGGCTTATTTGTTTTCAAATTTAAACTTTTAATATCCCAGCAATGAAGTGAGCTATTACAATGAGAGTTGGATGAATAAGATTCATTTTGCAACCTGTACATTATATTTTTTCAAAATTCTAGACTTGACGTGCATTTTAAATCAAAAAAAGTTTATTGAGCAATAATTTGTGACTTTCGTTTGGCAACTTGCATTACCTATTTTAATTCCGTTTGAAATTTTAAGTGCTCACATGACCTTAAATGCTTATTGTTCTCTGGTATAGCGCTTTGTAGAGAGACTGCTATCACATTATTAGTATAAGCTGCAGAGGCCTCAGAAAAACGAAGACCGTTCTTTGAGTAGTAAAACAAAGACATCACAAGTATATTTGATTTTAAAGTTGAGTGAATAAATTTCAACAATATATATATTCCAGCTTAGGAACTTCGCCATGAAAATGGGAGTGTAACTGCGTAGACACAAATTTTATGCTCTGTGGTTTTTGACCTGGGGAACACTCTATTAATGGGAGTAATGTTTTAAGTATTAGTTTCTCCTACTGGACATTTTCTACCATTCAAATATTTCACTATGAGGTGCTTGGCAATGGCAGTTGACAACTAGTAAGATTTCGTATGTGCCGACAAACTCGTGGTATCCCTGTTTAACATAGACTCTTAAATCAAAAGAGTGAACTTGATCACTCTCATAGAGTAAAAAGTGTGAACTCACTCCGTTAGAGTGTCAATTCGCTCCTAAAAAAGTGAAATCCACTCCAAGAAGAGTTGAATTCACTAAAGGAAGAGGGAAAATTTCCTCTTCCATAAGTGCCTACCATGATCACTTTTTTTAAAGAGTGATCAATGTAGGCACTCTATCAAGAGTGAAACTTTGCTCGTTTAGAGGGAATTTCACTCTTTTTGGAGTGAATTGCACTTTGCTTAGAGTGAGTGAATTATCACTCTAATGGAGTGAATTCACACTTTTCACTCCATCAAAGAGTGACTAAGTTCACTTTCTTATTTTAAAATATAAGGGCATGGAAGAAGTAAATTTAACTGTTCCTGACTGTTCGTCTGTTGTAACTTTAACGAATAATGTTCCCTTTTGACTCATGCTATTATCAAAGGTGTGCGGGAGCATTTCAGTTTTTTTTTTTTGGGGGGGGGGCGAATATTGTTTTCCCATTTCCACTGACATTGATGGAATTAAGACTGAGGTATTTCAGTTCAAAACCATCCGCAATACAAGTAAGCGAAAAAAAAATAATAATAAAAATAAAAGATTAAAAGTGACGGACCCCAATTATACCCGGCTAAATCAGGACATTCTTTTACTATTTTCATTCGTCTGCACTGAGTCTGATGGAAACTAAAATTTTCATAACCATTTTTTTCAGTGAGGCTTATGTAGGGAGAAGTGGTCGCTCCCCGGTGGATCCACGTACTTTTGATGTTTTGGTGCATCATTTGTTCTCCGTGAGGTCATAGTCATCTCTCAATCCAAAAGAAGGAATTTAGGAGTGGGGTCTAAAATTATTATTCATATGTCTATTAAAACTTGAAGGCCGATTATTAAACTACTGCTATTCATTTATATGCACTCTAAATAGTGAAATAACCTTCTCCGATGGAAACCTTTCCGTCCAAATTCAGATCGGTCCTTAAAAGATGTTTCCACTCTAAAGATTTTAAAGTGTAATTGACTGCACCAGTGGCATTTAGTTTCGGAACCAGTGAAGGGAAGGTGGTGCAGTTGTGCTTTGCCTTAATCGGCTACTCAAGAAGAAAACTGTTTTTTTTTTTTTTTTTTTTGCCAGATAATCCAATCGATGCGTATTTAGAACTTCATGGTACATTACATCAAGCGTTTGTTACCAACTTTGTCTTTGCCGTTGACACTTTCTTCTTCATGAGGTGTGTATACGATTCTACATTGATTACATAATGCACAGAGTGCTGTAAATAGCCACAAGCTCAAAGGTGTATGATAAAAATGTACCTCAAGTCAAAAAATTCAAAAATATACATTAAAGAGGATGTAAAGTGAATTTTTACAGTCCAACTCCCATCTTCATATGATACTCCTGAGCTGAGATATAAAATGTTGAAGTTTATTTAGTTAAAAAAAATTGTTTCATTATGCAATACTTTGTGACTTTCTTGTTGTACAACTCAAATTTTCTGCTTTGTTTCCCTTTAAAACTGAAAATGTTTTCATGACCTTGAACACTTCCTGTTTGCTTGCATAGCATGTTGCACAGAGAGGGCTAAATTACATCACCCCATAAGAGAAAAAGTGCTATCATACCTTTGTACAAGGTGCAGTAACTTTCAGAAAAACAAAGAAATACAAAGATTGTAATTTGAGTAGTACAACAATGACATCACAAGTTGTTGCGCAATATACTATTTTAAGTTGAGTGATTGAAATTCAACAATTTATATCTCAGCTCAGGAATGTCCTATGAAGATGGGAGTTGGAGTGTTAGAATCTATTTTCATGGTCTTTAACATATATTTTTGAATTTTTTGACTTGAGGTACACTTTAAAGACCCGGTTCTCTCAACCCAAACAGTACCAATTCTCCTAACCGTCTTACTGGAGCCCCTCCCACAATTGTCTGAAATTCATTCTCATCCAGACACAATCTCAGTTTATTGCTTCAGGGTGAGTATAGAAAAACTCAATTTATGTTTCGTTTCGTTTCGTTTATTGTTTTATCGCTTTTACATATAAACATACACATATAGAGTATAAACTCAACAAAAGAATACTAAGGACATATAAAAGCGAAAGGAAGTACACAAAAACCCCGGGGGCTTGAAAATATGCACTCCCTGAGAAAGAAAAACAACAACAAGCAGACTACTGATAAACACACACACACACACACACTCACAAAACTAATACAGTAGCAAAAAAGGGAGGTTACAATAACATAGCAGAGGTCAAAAAGAAGGGAGAGATCTTTCCCAGCTTGGAAACCGGTCCCTCAAACCACACACCCCACCCTACCCAGCAACAACCGGCTGCGGTGAACAAAATGCTGAAGACCTTTAAGATGGCAAAACATGATGCTAAGAAGCCTACGGAATGGATTCAGTGCGTTATATGTGAGATGAAGCCTAGTAGTCTTTAATAAAATAGCGTGAAATGTTTTTCCTGAAGGACTGGATACTTTGTTTGGCTATGACAGAAGACGGGAGGGAATTCCAAAGCCGAATGGCTCGATTACGAAGGCAGTTGTGCTGTAAAGAACTTTGAATAGTGTCCAGATGTAGGGATGTAGATTGTCGAGTGTTGTGATTATGAACTGAGAAGTTGTGAGAAAAAGTAATTTGTAAATTGGTTGGGCAGCAGGTCGTGTAGCGAGCGATAGGTGAATGTGGCAACACTGGTATTAAAAATATCAGAGAGTTTCAGAAGGTTTAGTTACTTGAACAAGGAACTGGTATGGTCACGTGGTTTGGAGCAAGTGGTGTGACGAATAGCTCTCTTTTGTAAGACATTTAACTTATCGAAAAGAGTACGACTTGTACTGGACCAGGCAATGGAACAATAGTTAAGATAAGGGTAGATTAAAGCAAGGTAAATGGAACGAAGAGCATTCTTAGGTACAATATACTTAAGTCTTCCTAACATACCAACCACCTTAGCGATCTGGGACGAAATACTGCATACATGTTCATTCCAAGAAAGCGTAGAATCAATATGAATCCCCAGGAATTTAACATTATCCACACGTTGTAAGCAATTGCCATCAACAGAGATTTGAAAGTTATAACCTTTGTTAAGAATGTCATTATTAAAAACAATAAAGTTCGTTTTTGCAACATTTAAAGAAAGTTTGTGCACAGTAAACCAGTCAAGGTAAAGTTTAAGTTCACGGCACACTTGCTCCTCTAGGCGCTGGGGATCAGAGTCACAAAAAATATATTAGTGTCATCTGCAAACAATACAAGTGAAGCATTCTTGGAAACATTGGCAATATCATTTACATAAATTATAAAAAAAGAGAGGTCCAAGGATAGACCACTGTGGAACACCACATTTTACTTTTCTAAGATCAGAATTAACACCATTGAGAGAAGTAAATTGTTCTCTATCAGAAAGGTAACTTTTGATCCAGTTATAGGACACACCTCTGAAACCATAATGCGATAATTTATTGAGCAGGATACCATGGTCAATTGTATCAAAAGCTTTGGACAAGTCAAGAAAAATTCCAATAGAAGTCTGCCGCGCAGCCGCGGCTTTGTTTAAGTTATCCAGGGCATCTACGAGAGCGAGTTCTGTTGAACGACCGGGACGAAAACCGTATTGACAAGTTGAAAGTATGTTATGCTTACTAAGGAATGAATAAATTCTATCGTACATGACTCTTTCTAAGATCTTGACAAGCAGGGAAGGACTGAAATAGGACGGTAATTTACAAACTTATGTTTGTCACCTTTTTTGAAAACAGGAATTACTCTAGCTACTTTCAATCTGTCAGGAAAAATACCTTGAGACAGAGAATTATTGAAAATATGGGTAAGAGGTTCGGCTATGTAATGAATTACCCTACGAACAATAGCTGGTCTCAAATCGTCATAACCTGCAGCTTTCGTGGGGTTTAAACACTCACGTGCAACCTTCAAGAGTTCATTTACGTCAACCGGTGGAAGATATGCAGATTCAACGTTTCGCAGATTAAGATGGTCATAACTACTTTTAGTTGCACATTTTGGTATATTATCCGCAAGAGAGGGTCCAAGATTTACAAAAAATTTGTTGAAACAATTTGCGATACTTTGTGGATCGCTTACAACTCTGTCATTCTCCATGAAATATTCAGGAAAGCCTGAATCTTTTTACCTTTGTGCATAATGTCATTGATATGTTTCCACATAAGTTTAGAATCATTTTTGGCATTACAAAAAATATCATTGTAGTGTTTTCTTTTTGCAATACGCATTACATGATTAAGTTTGTTACGATACTGACGGTAAGTACTCTCATTGTCTTCCGTCGGTGACCTCAAGTATTGTTTATAAAGTTTAGTTTTACGATTAATGGATACCAAAATTCCTGATGTAATCCAAACTTGTTTTTTCTTCTTCCTTTGTTTCACACTGACAAACGGAAAACAGTTACAGTAGATGCTATTAAACAGGTCGCTAAAAATATTGAAAGAAATGTTTGCGTCATTACATTGATAAACATGATCCCAGTTTACATTGGAAATACGATACACAAAATTCTCGATATTATTAGGACTATAATTCCTAGCAACCTGGGGTGGTATAATCTCATTAGAGAGCATTGTATCAAAATTAACATTTACAAAGATAGGAAGATGTAATCAAAACACTCCCATTACCGTTCATGCTGTGTAATATAAACTTCGGCACTCTGCATTGTTTGAATTAGCTGTCAGTCAAAGAGCTGAGCCAATTGAGAATTTCGGTTCCCGGGTACCAAAATTGTAGTTTGGGGTGAGGGGTTTGGCCCTTTAAGTAATGGATATGAAAAGAACTAGGCCAAACTAGAAAAACTGCTGTATTAAATGGCATCGAATTATATAAAATGTAGTTTACTTGCACCTTTAAGTTGGAAGAACTTCAACAGTAAAACGAGGCTGGTGAAGCTTTGCCTCATGTCAAGGCGTCAAAACTACACAGGGGCACATTGCCAAGCATTGAAACCGGGCATTAAAACCTGCTTTAGGGTTCTCCAGTTATTCTGTGTGTCAGCCGATGAGTTGTGTAAGATGGGACATTACCTGTGATTTATTTTAACCCGGGCCAATGTATGTTTCTTCCTTTTCTAATTTTTTGGAACTGGCCCTACTGCATTTTTCGAAGCATGCATTTGTGTTGGGAAAATTGATACGTGGCGAAACATGTCTCTCCGATTGCTACCCACGACCCACTAATGTAAGCTTGGGTTTCCATTTATGCCACGCTCATCACCAATAATCTCATAGATCGAAATTTGACGGAAAACAGTACCGTAGAAAGGTCCCGTGGGTGTGGTTAGAGGGGTTGACAGGAGCTAACAAGGTCGGGTGGGTGTGGTTAGAGGGGTTGACAGGAGATAGCAAGGGACCTCTTAAAAACACTTTGCGTAGATCTCATAGAGCATCCGTCTTGTCGGGAGGTGACATGCTGTGACGTTGCTTCTTGAGACGCACCAATTACACCTCGGATCAAAGGCGGTGTGGTGAGTAACTGATATCTGAGTTTGTTACATGATCTGTGCCCTCAAATGAGCTATGCTTTCATTGCGTTCACGCCTCGTGAAAGACAATTAACACATGCATGACTGGCATATTAGCTAACCCCAAATGTTACGTAACTTTTTGTGTATTTTGATATATATTTGTTATTGTCGAACATTTATTCAGATGTGAAATGTAGTGAGCTTTTTCTTCCCTGAATTGATAAGAGTTAACCATTCAAAGGAGGATACAACAAAGAGTAAGAAGGAACGTTTCATTATGGAAGATTTCTACTCCTGGTCGTGTCATGCCAAACTAGCTCGCTGACCCGAAAGCTAGTTAACTGACTGACTGACTGAATGGCTGGCTGACTGTGTAACTTAGATCTCACTTATCTCCACGGGGAAGGGGGATGGAAAGTGTAAAGGTAACACACCTACGTTTTCCAACCAGCCAGATTAGTTTGGGCTCCAGACACCCCGAGCTTACGGGCATTCATCCAATCAGTCTTTACGCTTGCCAAAGCCTTTGTCGAACAAAAGATCTTGTTTAAAATTCTTACCGTTTTGGCAAAGATGTTCCTGATTATTGGTTTTGATTTGTACTAAGTTGTAGCCATCCCGAGTCTCCTAAGGTTACCGTAATGGAGACAGAGATAATGAAGACTTCAAATATATGTTCCTTGTTTTATAGCATGAAAAGTGGTTTAAAACAGGTTGTGTTTGCTCAACTCTAACCTATGCATTTTTCCGGCAAATGGGTAACACCAGTTTCACTTGTATCCGAAGAATGGGAACATGATATGTTTATTTGTGACTTTTTCAGTGGCCTTTTAGTGTGTTTTAACACGTTGGGAAAACTGGAAAGGAAGGACGGACACTTAAATTGGTACCTGTTTTATATACATCGCCTTATAAGGTAAGACTCTACAAGAATAAAAAAGGCAGAGCATACGATATGCTTTAAGATCATAATGGCAATCGCATTAAGTCCACGACGGGGTGAGGGAGGGGGCAAAAATGGCTACTAACAATAACACCTGAAACATACGTTTCCACGTGAACCTACTTATTGGTAGTAATATTAATACATTCGTTGAGGACTGGCTTGTCGGTATAGCCTCGAGTTTATTTCTGTATGGTCTAAACCTCGTAGTACACTAGCCGACGTTTCATTTGCATCCCCTCGAATTTGGATTAAGCCTTGCATAATTATGATCGATATCTTCCACCAGTAGGGACACTCAAAAAGACAAATATAGCCTAATAGCAGTATAAATTAAAGTAATTTTCCACCGATTTCATGGGTATGAAACCCCTCAACCCAATGAAAACTTGAAGTTCAGCTACAACAAGGCGCATAAAAGAATAACGTCACGTACACAATTTTGACCTTATGGATATGATTTTACAGGCAAAAAGTGTGCCCTTAAGATAAGAACGTTCTCACCTTGAAGGTGCTTATAATGGCAACTTACACACAACTTAATAGACAAAGCCCTAAAGCCACCAGTCACCGTCTCCGATGTCCCAGTAAATTGAGCTGTGCACACTTATCTCCTCTATAGCCACTATGTCATCTTTGTGTTAAATAGCCTTTTTCAAATGCTAGTAACCATATGAGCAGACAGGCATGGATGAGCTACTAACTAAAAGTTTTGGAGATCTCTAGGCTGGTACTACCAACTTTTCCATTCCATAAATATGCATATTGTCTGTATCTGTGCGTGCAAGTAGGACGTTGAAAATGGAGAGGATCTGGGTAAATGACGGCTAAAAGTGACCTCTGGAAGATTTATACAGGAAAATAAATAACCATAATCTCTCGCCATAGAGTGAAACTTCATTCATTTTAAATGTAAATCTCGCGGGATTTTGAAGAGAGTGCGCTTTGCATTTTCTTAATAATGCGGAGATCGTCAGTCTATCAGTAGGGCTTTGATGAGTAAGTGAAATTTTCCATACTTTACGTTTCTTCCTCAGGTTGCTCCCTATACTAATAGCTACCTTGCTAATCTTCATGTTCATTGCACCACATCTTTTATGGGGGCCGCTAGCCCCAGAAATTGCAGACCGTCGACGGTGCACCAAGTACTGGTGGACCACTCTGCTGTTTATCAACAATTTGTATCCAAGTATGAAAGATCTAGTAAGTCCTGATATTTTGTCACCATAAAATCGTTTTCTTAATGCAAATTATTTCGTGACATGGATAAACAAACCAATATTACAATATGTGACTGGATAAACAAACCAATCCTACAATAGGTATTCCAAAATTTGAGTTGGTTGATAAGAAAATTTTGTGAAACCATTTTCCCTAATCCATTTATAACATAAAGGGAGACCTCAAAGGTTGTTTTGGGGAGTGGATTGTGTCTAATTGCCTTTTTGGTATCAAAACATTTGCATTTTATTGTGACGCAGAGTAGGACTGAAACCCCTTTTTCGTTCGAGTTTTATGCTTCATGTTTTATGCACGCGATGATGAAAACAAGGGACCGCCGTACATTGTGTTGAGCTCGGTTTGGGTATCCCACGGTGTACCCCACAATTCCATGCGGCAACGCATTACCGAACTCGTCAATGAAAATAAACAAACAGGCGTAGCTTCTATGCAGTAGTGTACTCAGCACCCCGTGGTCTTCATATTTTTAGCAGGAAGTCAGTCTAAGTATTTGCAAAGTATAAGGTAAAAGGACTATCACTTTTAAAACTGCATTTAGAGTTTGTTTTCACATTTTTTTCACAAATTTAGTTTCGCACCACATTTAAAAAAAGACAGGTATATCTGATAAAAATGGTGAGAAGATAAAAATTTTGGAAGTCCATTAGAGTGTTTTGTGAAGAAGGTAGAATTTCTACATGTGGATACATTATTCTTAATTCATACAATTCACACGCTACGCTCGTTTTCGAATCTGACTTCTAGGCGGTGGTTGGTATTTTGTTATCCGGCACTGTTAAAAGTCACTTTTAATTTACAAAGCAGCAGATAAGAAGATGCATCATGCTTCCAAAAATTTCTACCAGCGAATGATTTTTCTCAGCTTGCTTCTTTAATTTACAACATGTTTTGACAGTGTGCGCTTAGCTTATTATATGCAGCGCATATTTGCCAAGCGTCGCATGTAATGTAATGTTAAAAGAAGCCGTGTACTAGTCGTATGTTTGTTGTTGAAGTGGGGTAAGTTACTGTACTGACTCATTGTTTGTTGTGCTTTTAGGTTCGTAGGTCCAGCTAGTTGTTCCCTACAACTCCCTAGTGTGTTGGTGAAAGAAATTATTGATCTTAAATGAGTTGGTTAAAACATTTCTTTTGTATTGCATGTTTTTAAACATGAATGTTTGCAACAACAAACCACTTGTTGACTTGTGTAACATTTTAAGTTTTAAAAGGACTCCGTCGTAACGCAATAGATACAATGAAGTAACAAAAAACGTATATTAAATTTTTTGATCCCTTCCGGTTTTCTTTGTTTGTTCTCACAATCTACAGTGCATGTCATGGACGTGGTATCTAGCCAACGACATGCAATTTTTTGCGATTAGTCCGTTGTTCATATACACATTTTATAGGTGAGTGAAAGCTTAATTGAAAACTTAAATCACTAAAATTAACAATATGATTAAGGGGCCCCGATTCGGGTTGGAGGGGGAGGGGCAATTCACCAAGAAAAAAATGACCCTACAGTAATTGGGTCAGCTAAAAAAGGAAAAAAAAAAAAAAAAAGAAAAAAAAAATGGAGAATAAACAGTATGTATTATTAAGTGTACAAACGACTAAAGAGCTTCTAGGAAAACATCAACTTGGGCCTATTTTAAAGCAATAATTCTGCATTTTTAATGCATCATTTATCCATGTATTGTGTATTAGCGTGGCAATGTGTGTGTGTTTGTGTGTGTGTGCGTGTGTGTTTGTTGGTGTATGTAGGTAAGTGCTAGCTTTCGTGTGGGTGGATTGCTTATAGACGATTTCAGTCACTTACACGACCTGAGCTTCCAACTGTTGGAAAATTTTGGCCCGCCCCCCCCCCCCCCTCCAAATTCAGATCCACCCCCATGAAGTAAATTACTGGGTACCGTTTTCATAAATATCTTTTGAGAATAATGCCAAAATGTCCTCATTGGCTTCTTAGTTTAACGTAGAGTAATTACTCATTGGTTTACATTGACATGGAATATCAATTGTCCTTAAATAGTCTTAGCAGTTCATTGGTGGCACAAGACTGCAAAGCGCGAATTTTAGCAAGTGGGGTCTAGTGGGCGTCTTAGGGTTCCTAGTGGGTAAAAGGATAATTCCTGGACAAAGTCCGTTGTAGAGCTCAGGTAAGTATGCCTGTAGATGGAAATGAGAATTTCAGGATTGGTAAACTTTGTTAAACAGATGGGGTTCGGGGACTGCTAAGGTACCGTGTCCGATTCCATGGCGAAAACAGGTCTGGTTCCATGGGGCGAAGTTCTCGGAAGTTCTGAGGTGTAAGCACATCCGTGGGTGACAAAATGAAGAATTATGACAGGTCTTGTTCAGGAATTATGGGGAGAATCGCGGGAGGGGACAAAGACCGTGGGTGGGGGGGGGGGTGGTGATGTCACTGTGTGGTTGTTTGCAAGGGAGATAAATGAAATTTGAAAGATTTCCTGCTGATTCGTATTCTTGTTTTTAAATAGTCAGCGATGCTCTAAATAAGACAACAGTTAGGATAACAGTTACTGCACTTCATTGTAGGAGCGCCAAGTAGTTACGTACTTACCCAAACGGCGTGCTATCTGCTATGGAGATAATTTTTTAAAGTTCAGAACAAGCTTTTGACTATAGCTACCAACAGTATAATTTTAAAAAAGCGCACACATATTGCAAATTAAATATTAATTGCATCACTGCGTAAAGTGGAAATGGACAATACCTGTGTAACCCAAAATCAAAATAAAATGACTTGTTAATAAAATCTCAAAAATTATGTTAAAAATAGACTTTTGTTGTTTAATACCCAAACTAAGAGTTTCACGCTCATACATACATAGGCTCAATACTCTTAAACAGCCTTGGCGTTACCCTGATATTTTATACAAACTGCGTTCGTCTCATTATCATACCAGCGTAACCTCACAAATGTAAATTATTCGTTTACTTCAAGGTGTTTTATTTCGCAAGTTTTCTTCTTGTGTTGAGTTTCATGTTTTTCAATGTTCTAATTTTTTTTGTTATTCTATATTCCACGTTTTTTTCTAATCACTATAGTAACGTATACATTATCCTTTGTTCCAAGATATCCGTTGCTTGGACTCGGGTTGCTTGGTTTGCTGTTATGCATATGCATGAGTGCAACCGGCTTTCTGGTGGTCTATGATGATTTTACCTTACCATTTGCGTTTGCAGAGGGGTAAGTGAAAAGTATTCTTTACAATTAAAAAAAAAATCATGAAATCAATACCTTGTATACCTAGGTGTTGAAACGCCGTACTTACAGGTGTGTATTTTTTCAGGTGAATATGTTTGTAAAATACCAGCACCGGTATAAACTTTGTGCATACATTAGTAGTATCTAGTGGACGAACCTTAAATAATCAACCATGCACATTCAGAAATAAATCATTGCTTATGTTTATGTCTTTACCTTTTTCAACCACACTTTGTTCATTACCAAAGTCTTTATTTTCTTACTCTCTCTCTTTCAGTTAGTTATAAAAACAGTAATTGCATCCTTTTCTCTCTCTGTCTTAAGAAATATTGCTACAGATCTGATCTACCGAGCTCCTTTTGTTCGCGTGTCTCCGTATTTAGTCGGTCTAATCGCCGGATTTATCCTGTTTAAGTTCAAAGCCAGAGCAACCACTTTGCCAAGGGTGAGTTTTGAGTGACATTTTTCGAATCTGTAGGCACGTGCAGCATTATCCTACTAATAAGCGACAGGCCCGTAGCCAGAATTGTGTCATGGGGAGGATTTTGGTGTCATGGCGAGGGGGTGGGGCTGGAGCACGATATGAGGGAAAAGTCTAAGGACAGAGAGGAAAATCCGCTGTTTTAGGTGTTGTTTGCATCGTACGGTTGGGTCATGGGGGGGGGGGGGTTCTTACCCCCAAACCCTCCCCGTGGCCACGCCACTGATAAGCGAGATCGGTAATTCGTTGTCGCATGGAATTGTGGAGCACGGCGAATGATACACTCTAAAATCAAAATGAACTTATTCACTCTTTGATCGAGTGAAAAATGTAAATTCACTCCATAACAGTGATAACTCACTCCAAGAGGAGGTAAGTTCCCTCCAAAAAGAGTGAAGTTCACTCCAAAAAGAGTGAAATTCCCTTTAAACGAGCCAAGTTTCACTCCTGATGGAGTGCCCACGATGATCGCTCCTTAAAAAAGAGCGATCATTGCAGGCACTCGTAGAAGAGTGAATTTTCCCTCTTCCTCTAGTGAATTTCACTCTTTTAGAGTGAACTTCACTCTTTTTTTTAGAGGGAACTTCACTCCTCTTGGAGTGAATTATCACTCTAATGGAGCGAATTTACACTTTTCACTCGATCAAAGAGTGACTAAGTTCACTCTTTTGATTTTAGAGTGTAAATAAACCGAGCTCAGCACGTAGTGTACAGCGTTTCCTTGCTTACGTTTGTACGTGCGTACAACGCTATGTGTTTAGCAAAGTCGACGACGATAGGGTTCTCAGTGATACTTTACGACACATTAAAATACAAAATTTTTGCACCAAAAGAACAACTTAGACAAAATACACAACACGAAGCTACACTTGGGGTTCCTCGTTATGCTTTGGATAGATAAAGAAAGAATGATTTCACCAAATTTTCATGTAAACTCAGATTTTGGAATACGTGTTGTAGGTGAGGGATTGGTTTGTCTGGAGGATTTGCGCATGTACACAGCCACCAAAACGAATTAGCCTGCCGAACTGACTTATTCCGTAGGTAGCACACTTTATGAGCATTTACGATTGCACCAACATGAGTAGCACATGCTTGGGGACACTACAAGGCTTATCAATGCCATATCAGTTGTTAACAAAGCCCCAGAAGTATAACAAATACACTCTAAAAGTAAAAGAGTGAACTTAGTCACTTTTTTATAGAGTGAAAAGTGTAAATTCACTCTATAAGAGTGAAAATTCACTCAAAGAGGAGTGAAACTCACTCCAAAAATAGTGAAATTCACTACAGCAAAAGGGAAAATTCACTCTTTCACTAGTGCCTGCAATGATCACTCTTTTTTAAAGAGTGATCACTGTAGGCACTCCATCAAGAGTGAAACTTCGCTCGTTTTAAGGGAATCTCGCTCTTTTTTGGAGTGAATTTCAATCTCCTTGGAGTGAATTATTACTCTTATGGAGTTAATTCACACTTTTCACTCTATCAAAGAGGGACTAAGTTCACTCGTTTGATTTTAGAGTGTACCTTTTTGGTCATATGGTTTAAAATGACCCGTCCATTAATCCCAGGTGCAAACCCACATGTCCATTTTGGGCCAAGAAATGGCTCCCGTAAGGGTTGTAATTGGGAATGTTAGGCTTACTTGGGTCTTTGTTCCCTTCCATTAGCATAGGAGAGATAACAATAAAATTGCGGGGGCAGCGAAGGACCGAAGGAGGTCCAAACACTTTCTTTCTGATGACGTTGGGAAACTTTATGGTCAGAGATGGATTTTTACCAAGGGGAGGGGGGCAGTTGAAGATTCCGTGACTTGGATGACAATTGACTATCATTAGAGGGAGTTAAACACACTGCCGAAGTTTTCAGTTTCGTGTGGTGGGTAATTGGCACTTTTGCCTGGCTTGCGGGACAATCCCCGCCTTAGTTCTATCGTGGTTGGAACAAGCCTGGGGAAAAAGAAACTATTTTCTCAGAATACTTTGAGTTCTGTCTACCCCTTGTCTATTCCTGTCGCATGTGTCCGAAGTTTAATGCAATGACCATCACGTTGTCTGGGTATGCGGATTTTTACCATCGGCTTCATATATATTAGTATGGATCTTTGTCTTTTCAGGTTTTTTTCTATTTAGGCTGGGTAATCGCAACCGGTGTTATGATGGTAATCTTCTTTGGAGCTAATGTGAACAGACCAATGGGAATTGTTGGCAGCGTTCTTTATGAGAATCTGGTTCATTTGGCATGGGGAATTTTTCTGTCATGGGTGGTCTTCGCCTGCAGATTTGGCGGTTCAGGTAAAGTATAGTGCCCTATTAAATTTATATTATGCGAGCAAAGCAACAAAGTGAAGATTGGCGATAGCCTATAACTTGTCTATAGAGGGCAAACAGTATTTAAATGGTTAGCCTACACCTTTTCACATGCTGAGGAGCACGCAAGGGCATAGCATAAAAGTACAACAAATGTAAACTAGTGATTGACCTCCTTCGCAGTGTGAAATGTACCGTAGTCCAAACAGCATTGATACTTCATTGTTTCGTTTTACGTTTATGCATATAATTTTTGGCATTTTAAAGGGAAATAGTGCGTTTGTTTTGCAAGAAAAATTCATCCCTTTAAAACTAATATTTATCGACACAGGGTGATAGACTATCAAAAATAAGGCTGAATGGTAGCCTTCTTTTCAAGAAATAAGTTTCCCTCAGATAGAAATTCAGTTGTTTGTTGCTCAAGGATAATCTTTTCATCCAAACCTTCAACATTTTTAAATGATGCAATGTCCATGGCTCTTCTTGTGCATAGTATTTTGAAGAAACGAAGCTATCGCTGGGGTTTATGATTAAAACTGAATAGGGTCTGAGCTATTTTTTTTTTACTCTTTGTTGGAGCATTTTACACACAATACTTCCCTTTAAAGGGTTCACTCTAAAAAATATTTAAACGATTTTGTTTAAAAATTAGGATACTCACGAAAATGAGTATTTTTTTCTAAAAGTCCCCACGACTCTCTGGCGAAGAGCCAAGGGGCGAAAACCAAACGATTACTCCCGGAGGAGTTCTGCTCCCTGAAGGAGCTTAACGTCGAAAATGAGTATTTCTACTCGAAATAAGTGAGTACTTCAACTCAATTTGTGTAAAATTTTGCACAAATTCAGGTTAAGTACTCACTTATTTCGAGTAGAAATACTCATCTTTGTAAGTATCCTAATTTTTAAACAAAATCGTTTAAATATTCTTTAGAGTGTTCCCTTGGTTGATTTATCTACTTCATTGCTTATGCTCAGCATCAAGTACAATGCCAGGAGGTTCCATTTTTTAAGTCCTCAGTATGACCGGAGGCTTTAGAAGAACCAGAAGTAAGGGTTAGATACGCACTGTTTTACAAGTTGTTCCTTGATTGGCTGTTGCCATTGTATTGTATCGATTGTTTTCTTTGTTAGGGTTAGGTATTACGGCTATCGTTAGCCAGTTAGGAAATCCCTTGTAAAACAGTGCGTATCGCCCCGAAGTTACTGTAGAAACTGTATTATAAACAATTTCTAGTGGCATGCTTTACTTCCAAACAAAAGTAGGCTACACAATTGAAAGAGATTTATTCACATTTTATCCGGATAAGTTCCAGTTTTAGCTCCGACCATCCTTTCTGAAAATCAAAGGTTTTCACATGACATATCCCAATTATTTCTATTTTAATTTACATATTTCTTTTACTCCATGTTCTGCAGGTTGGATAAATGACATTTTAAGCTGGAATTTTTGGTTGCCACTCAGTCGTGTAACCTATGCAGCGTACCTTCTCCATCCCGTTCTTCTACTCGTTGCATGGGGATGTTTGGTTCGTCCACTTTACATCTCCATGACAATAAAGGCAAGTTTGAGGATAACTTTCCTTGTACAAAGTTTACCAGGGTTCTACCACCTTATTTGGAATCCTTCATTAAATTTATTTAAAGTGCACCTCAAGTCAAAAAATTCAAAAATATATATATTAAAAAGCATGAAAAATGAATTCTTACAGTCCAACTCCCTTTTTCATAGGACATGCCCGAGCTGACATATAAAATGTTGAAGTTTTTTTCACTCAACTTAAAATGGTGTATTGCGCAATAATTTGTGATGTCATTGTTGTACTACTCAAATTACAATTTTTTATTTCTTTGTTTTTCAAGGTGTGATATCACTCTTACTCTTATGAGATGGTGTAATTAATTAGGCCCTTTCTGTGCAACATGCTATGCAAGCAAACAGAAGGTGCTCAAGGTCATAAAAGCATTTTTAATTTTAAAGGGAAACAAAGCAGGTTATGTGAGTTGTACAACAAGAAGGTCACAAATTATTGCGCAATGGACCACTTTGTTGAAAGTGAATAAATATCATCGTTTTATATCTCAGCTCAGGAATGTGCTATGACGATGGGAGTTGGACTGTTAGAATTCACTTTGCATGCTCTTTTATATACATTTTTGTATTTTTTACTTGAAGTACACTTTAAGCACGTACGGCTATTCTCGAACACACCAGCAGTTACAATGATATGAAAAAATTACTAGAAACTTCAGACGGATGCCTCAATTTTTGCCAATCGTGCATATTATGAAGGCACGCGCACCTGTGCATTTTTCACATGAAGATATGAAGTCATAATATACACTCTAAAACACTATAGTCAAATATGCACCGACTCCAGCTATGGTAAAGATGTTGACCAAAACAATGGTTAAATGTTACAAATCAAAGGTCATATTTGACCAAAAATTGGTCAAAAAGTTGCCACACATAAGGTCAGTAATTTAACCATAGTTTGGGTCGGTGTATAGTTGACCAAATCTATGCTCATATTGACCTTAGTGTTTTTAGAGTGTATTTTCAAAAATGCACTCGCACTGTTCCGACCCTCCACTCGGCCACGCTGGCGGCAATTGATTTGATAAAGACACATGTGCGTCAACGCGCGTCTCATAGTATGTACTGATAAAAGACGTCAGATCTCTAACAGACCATCTGCAACGATCAGGTTAATGAGCTAAGATCATCAAATTCCGGAGCCCTAAAAGGTGCCAAAGTATGTACTTTCCTAGTCTTGTGTTAAGACGATGGTGTTCCAGTAACTTAGTGAAAAAATTTCATACCTACAGCCAACCCTCATTCTAATTTTTCTGATTCTAACTGTTCACCATGTTAGTGGCCCACAATGAACGAACTTACAGTCTAGATGTCAAGCGCCCCCATTATGTAAATCTGAGAAGTGGAAAATTTACTAACGTCTTGACCAAGACTTGCACTTTCCCAGAACTGATTTCGAATAATCCCTACACTTCAAATTGTAGAATTATTCAACAGAAGATGTGCATTGTTACCATAACACGAAAATTTAGGTGAGAGGAAAAAAATTAGGTGTGAGCAAAATTTGACATGCTTTGGTTCTTTTTAAGGAAAAAACTGCTACAAAATAGGTGTCATTTTCATAGCTTTAAAATTTCGTCCCAGAATTGCCGTAGACTTGACATCGTTACAGGATGATTTTAAGGCTATCTGGTATTATTTTGTAGCAAAGGAACTTTACTAACAAAAAGTCATAGCATGACGCTTAAAATGGCTGGCAGTTTTAGCCATGTCTAATTGACACTCTTAATCTTAAAAATGTATCACGGCAGATTGGGTTAGATGTTTTATCGCCCAGTTTCCAACCAATTGGTTTAAGTCGAGTGGTCACTGCGAAAATCTAGCAGAAAACTGAATGTCCAGATATCTGGAGATCAATAAAGTTAATGGGGTTTCAGTACTCCTGTAAAGATTTTTTGCTTGATAGAATCAGGGGTGATTGAACTCAAAGCTCCCTATTATGCTACTAGATCTTCAAAAGGTTTACTTCTTAAGGTTCCTTTCACCACACGCAGTTTTTTGCGGATCGTTCTTTTATGGTCGCTGGCCCGAAGCTTTGGAATCCCCTCCCTTTGAAAACCTATCTTTTTAGGAAATCTTTTTCTTGATTTTTGTTCTTTGTAAAGCGCCATTGAGTGTGTTTCTTCACAGTAATGTGCCCTATATCAAGTTTTGCAACCTAAACCTTAACCTTAAAACATGCTTGTTTGCAAATTGTAATTACAGAAATAAGCTTCATCCGGGAAAGTCTTTTACTCCCGTAAAATTGGCTGAAATGTCCTTTTCGAATCAAGCAGCGTACTGATAATAAACCAATAAAAACAAATGCAAATAGCTGATTGGTTAATTTATGGGATGCGCGTAAAGTCTTCTACACACGTACATGGGTTAATTTTACTGCATCTACGATCATCCGCTTGATATATGTTCTACACATAGTTCAGTGTGTTTCAGTGTTATTCCCTCAAAACGACGTCATTGTGTCTTCAGTGCAAAAAGGTCTGTGTTGCAGAAGGTGGACGCAACAAAGAACTTTACCAGAGGTACAAAAGAACTCAAACACCAAATTTGGAAAAGGCATAGACTAAGCTACGCCTTTTGTCCGTTATCTTCCCAAATTTTGAGTCTCGGCGAATTTTCACCAACGAGACTCCGAAAGTGCAGTTTATTCTTTGAACTACCGCAGATAACGTGTAATAATAAAAGTCTTACGGAAGTCTTTTTGAGGATGGCTTTTTAATTATGTGCTGTTCAACCTCGAAGTATAACAAGGGATTCGGCCTACTTCTCAAACTTGTCATAGGTAACCCCTCAGGACAACCATAACGATATTTTGTTAGAAGAAGAAAGGAAAGAACCAATAAATAGTAACTAGAGGCCAAGGTATAATGTTTGCTCTGTACCAGTGAACATACTTTCGAAAAGCCTTACCTGGAAGCAGGGAACTGCTATAAGATAGCAGCTATTAATAGCAGCTCCCTGGTGAAAGCAAAGAAACAATCTTCTTCCTTGACACAAGTTGATGATGTTGCTTTACCGTTAGATCCAATTTGTAGCAGCCGATGCTGTATAGGTCATGTACGAGACGTTGGCGCCTTTAAGTTTGGCATACAGGTTGAAACTGATCGTGCGCAGTACGTGTTTTACTGTTATGTGAGCACCACAGTACCTTAGTTTGTAATTATTGTTGTAAAGTGGACGCCCGGATGGTCAGGTAGAAAGACGTTCAACACAGTGACTTTGTTGTATGACCTTTACAAAATAACAGGATCCTCCTAAGATCTGAGATTTATTTTCTGCTTTCAGGGCCACAGAGCGAACGTACTTGATACAGTTGTCTACAAAGCTACCTTGCTGGAGTATAGACTGTCAGACTGTGAAATATCTACTACGTTCTATACTTTACTCGACACGTCAATGCAAGTCAATGTAAAGCGCTTGCTTTGCGTCGACACATTGGAAACTAATCCTGCTGCTGTTCATTAATTTTTTATATGTTTTAGTATGTATGACATTGTTATTTCATATTGTTGTTATCTCTCCTGACAGATGTTTTACTTCGGTGCGGCGGTTTTCTACACATATATCTTGGCGATGGTAATTTCTTTGGTAGTAGAGATACCATTGGCTAATATGGAGAGACGTCTGCTTTTATCAAAGTAAACTGTTGGTGGCAGCGAAAAGAGGAAAGAATTAATATTCAGCAAGTTTTTGTCTTTTTGGCACTCAACATTTTTGATAAACAGTGTTGTATCTTAAAATAAAAACATGAAATTTAGCAGTAGTGATAGTTCCTACCTTGACGTCAAAATCATTATATGTTATATACCCCGCCAACATGCCCAGCTGGGCCCCAACTGGATTTCAGCTGGGCTACTTGCTGGGCCCCAGCTGGGACCCATTCGTGTTTGCTAGGTGTTCCCACGTGGGACCCAACTGAGCTAGTCTTCCCCATCTGATGCCCAGATGAAGCCCAGCTGGGCCCCGCTTCAATAACTGAAGCCTAACTGGGCTTCAGCTGGGAAAGGCTAGCCCAGTTGGGCCCCACGTGGGAACACCTGACAAACACGAATGGGTCCCATCTGGGGTCCAGCAAGTAGCCCAGCTGAAACCCAGTTGGGGCCCAGCTGGGCATGTTGGGTGGGTCCCTGCATGGTCAAGTGAAAGGTAGGGAGTTCGATTCCTGGCCGGGTCACACGGAATTCTTGAAAATCGGAACCTTCTGTCATTGTGTTTGGTGCTCAGCATAAGCAATGGAGAAGGGAAAACAAGCCAGTGAGCCACAACTGGGAAAAGGCCCTAGCCGGCTCCACATAAGCCAGTTGGTTGGGAACCGGGCCGTAAAGCTTCATCTTACCTTAGCTGTGTTTGTATAAATCATCATCATTCTTTTAGTTTGTACTCTTTGCTGATGGCACTACTGTCTATTGTCACGATTCTGATGTAAATGAAGCCCTTCATGTTGCAGCCTTAAAAATAAACTATTCGACTGACTGGTTAGCTGCTAATAATTTATCGTGAAATATTAATAAAACAAAGTTGTTGGTTTTTGACAACAGCAGATGGGCTAATCATGATCTTTCCTTAAATTTTAAAAGTACAATTATAAAGAATATTAATTAACGAACTTGTTTGGTTAGTATTTACGACTGATAGTAAGATTTCTTGAAGAATCACATAGACAATATCGCAAAATCTGTTTCAAGAATTGTTGGAGTTATGAATAGATTGAAATATATTCTTCCCAGTAAAATTTTGTAAACTATTAATAATTCTTTAATGTTTTACCCCGGGGCGATTCTTCCAAAAAATAGATTGACAAAACTTTTTTTATCCAAAGGCGGGCTGTCTGTTTAATCTGAAATGTTCCAACTAACACCCACACACTTTGGTATTTTTATAACCTTAATATTCGTACTTTTAGGGATCATAATAAATGCCAGTTAGGCATCTTCCTATATAGACACCACAGTGACCAACTTTCCCATGATTTGAATTTGTTTTTCCTCCCACGCAGTACCCATCATAATTATCCTACAAGCTGACAAGAGGAAATGATAAGCTGATACAACCTTTCACACGAACAATATTTGCCCACTGTCAAGTGAGAAGTTATGGTGTGCACCTTTGGAATTTCCTTGATACTAAATTATGAAATTCCCCTTTTACTAATTTGATGAAAAAGTACTTCAAAAACATCTGTTTTCCCTATAGTTTCCCTAATCTGCTTCTTATATGTTATTATAATTGTTATTTTAATGAGCCTTCAACTCCTTATATGTTTGATTACGCACTTTGTGTATGCGTAAATAGTTTCATGATGTTTTATTATTTTGAAACAAAAATCCTAGATTGGACCAGACTGGAAAAGCTTTTAGCTCCATCTGGTTCCGCTATCATTAATTTCATTTGTAATTCTTTCTACGTAAATAAGTTTAATATGCATTTCAATTTAAGAAAGAAACGAAACGAAACCTAATGCTGGAAAAACAATGAAGTGTCGAAGTGTAAGAATTAATTTTATTGCCAACATCAATACGAATTGAGAAATGCTCGTTAGTATCAACAAAATATAAACAAAAACAACATCTACTTAATACCCTGGACACCAGCATCAACAACCAAACATATCTGAGCTGAGCATGAGATTTCATCATTTACAAAAAATTAAACAAAGGAAAACATGAACATGGGCAGCAATATCAAAATTAACAGTATGAATGAAAACAAGATTACCATGAACAGTTTCAACACGAACATCAACAGGGACTACTAAAATGTCCAAAAATTTAGATATAATTTTGGTAAAAGAAACCGCTCGTATCAGAGTACCTTTTAGCGTGGGTTACACGTGGGAACTCAATTCGGTGTAATATCAACACAGGTATACACTTCATGGTACTCAGTTTTCAGTGCGAACTGATGTAGGACTTCTATTGATGTGGAGTGTTTTCACGTGACGTCATATTTTCGTGAGCCACGTCGACTGCCGAGCAAAAATTTGTCAGGTATCACGTCGATCGTCAGTTGCTTCTAGTCAGCTAGCTGTAGGCCCACGTACATGTTTTGCGCGACAATCAAAATAGGCGCAGGGCTTATCCCAGCCAACATGCCCAGTTGGGCCCCGACTGGGCTCCAGCTGGGCTACTTGGTGGACACCATTCGTGTTTGTCAGGTGTACCCACATGGGGCCCAAGTGGGCTAGTCTTTCCCAGCTGATGCCCAGCTGAAGCCCAGCTAGAGCCCAGCTAGGCTTCAGTTGTTGAAGCTGGGCCCAGCTGGGCTTCAACTGGGCATCAGCTGGGAAAGGCTAGCCCAGTTGGCCCTCTCTCCAGTTTTCATTATCAGGAATCCCGTATTTTGAGGGACGAATTAGTAAACATGAGATGGTCACGTGGTGCACGAAACAAGTGTGAATAGTGTATTTTGGTACATACAACTGATACAACGAACACCGAACAACCTAATTAGCTTTTGAAGGTGTAAAATGTGTACCAGGCCATACGTTCGATGCATAAATATTACCAATTTCGCGAGATATAATTTAGTATTTTAATTTTTGTCGTGACGTCATATTTGGTGGTCGTAAATGAGATTCGCTAGAAAGTTGACAGGCTATTGTATACCGTAGGTGTATGTCATGTAACTTAGTTGAAAACGTCGGCTGTTCAACAGTGAAGCCGTTGAAAGACTCATAGAATTATTTATAATAGCGAAAGTAAGATTTTTGATATTTGAATGTAGTAGTTGAAACGCAAACACAAAAGCCTGCTTAGGGCAGGCTATGACATCATATGCACCAGGTCTACAGCCTTGTTGAAGTATATATATGTGACTTTAAACATGCTTGTAAACAACATTATTTTTAAATTATTTTTAAAATATCAATGGTGATAGAAAGTTGTTCTCAATTTGGAAATATGTGGGGAATGTCTCACTTCCTCCTTCTGTTCACGTGTACTACCATTGGGTATAAGTTCAATATATTGAAAGTGAATTCCCATGGCTGTTTCAATCGAGACGTTCTACAAGAAGTTACGGTGTCCTAAAAAACGAAACAGTAGCTTAAAGAAGAGTGCTTCCCCCCAAAAAAAAACAGCACTGACAGCGGCGCCAGGATGTCAAAATTGGAGGAGAGACGCAAGCTAAGGGCAAAGGATAATGTCGGGGGCCCAAATGTCCTGGGGCATCGCAATTCTGAGCCCAAAGCGTCCGTCCCTGGGGTGAGAGTCAAAGGGGCGAAGCCTCGCAAGCTCTGAGGTTTTAACATATCCCTGGATGATAACTCTCTGGAGAGGTATATTATTTATTTTTTCGGATAACCCAACTCCTAACTAATCTTAGGTGGATGTCCCTTTCCCACCGTAACGTCGCCGCTGACTGAAACATTTCAGTGAAGGCTTTTGTTTTCTTTTGTACCGAATGCAGTTACATGTATTTGTAGTGCCTGATAAATTTCCTGGTATATTCATGTGCTTTTTCTGTCCATTAAGCAGGATATAGAAATATATATCCTAGTACATGGTTCCTTCTTTCATACTTTCTTACAATCGATCATCTCCGCTCAATTTTTCACTCG
Organism: Holothuria scabra; assembly: GCA_037179385.1. Lineage (NCBI taxonomy): Eukaryota > Metazoa > Echinodermata > Holothuroidea > Aspidochirotida > Holothuriidae > Holothuria > Holothuria scabra. Next base: position 34,922,209 of record CM074197.1, read on the forward strand.
TGTGAAAAACAAGACATGTACGATTTTGAAAGCTAGAAGTGCGGGATACTTCCTTCGTTCTGTTTTTCTTACTTTTTAAATGTTCTGAAAAAGTTTGGGGGCGAGTGTTCCCCACTGTGTTACCGCATATGGCATTTGTCACATTTTTGAAACACTCTGAGATACCTTGATCTACAGAATGAATGGTTCAGTGGTTAGAGCATCCGACTTGCAGCCGGGAGGTCTGGAGTTCGAGTCTTGGCCACGTCATACCTAAGCTCATAAAAATGAAACCTACTGCCATTGTGGTTGTGCTTGGTATTCAGCAAAAGCAATGATGTAGAGAATTCTAGACAGTAAACCCCAACTAGAAAAACCAATTGGTCAGAAAATGAACCGTAAAATATCATTTATCATTATGTATTTTTGTTTCCTGTCTGTCCGCCCTGTTTGTCCAGGCTGTCTGTCCGGTCTGTCTTGTCTGTCCTGTCTATCTGTCTGTCTTGTGTGTCTGTTCTGTCACGTCTGTCCTGTCAATATATACCTTACTGACAAATTACTACCGATAACTAAGAAACTACTGGGTAAACGTTCATGATTTGTCAGTTCAAAACGCCTTTAAAAAGTACAGTAAAATTTAACTGTATATTCTTCCTTCACTTAAACAGTATAATTTACTTTGAGTTGCTGAATATGTTGTCTTGTCCTTTTTAATTTTATCTTATACTTTTTCATTCTGCTAAAAGAGAGACAACTGAAATAACGGGACACTGCTCACGTGTGATTTGTTTTATTTAACCAACGTTTGTGAAAACCTTCAAGCAATGTCGGGCAAGCGTGTGGTCGGGGTCGGGGGTAACGCCCCTTGACGGACTAAAACTGCCTACCGGAGCCCTTTTTAGGTTTCTAACATTCTACAGTTAATGCGCCCCTGCAGACTATTCTCCCCCTGTGACCAAAATCCCTAGCTTCACCACTGTGGTGACAGTTATTTCCCTGCAACTAAACGATGCCTGGAATCAATGATGACTATTCAGTGGTGAGAGGAAGAATTTGATTGGTGCAATAGGCAGCGATTCTGGAAGTGGGAAGAAGGGCATGTTTCCCCGATAGTCGGGAAAAATCGACCTTTGACTTTGAATAAGGTCGCAGCCCTTCATTGGATCAAATATTACCAGCCAGTCCCCACAGCAACCAAAAGTCGCTTCTTTTCTAATTTGAGTATGCATGACGTCACAGCCTTTGCATATATAATTAGCAAAAACTAACTGTTTTCAAATCCAAATTTCGACATGAAAAACACATAATCTTACAAAATCATCAATAAAATTAATAGAGAACACATTTTCCGATAGTTTCGCAACATTTTTGAAGTATTTTATACACAAAGCAATGAATTTGAGACGATTTTTTGAACTCGTAAAAACAGTTTTCATTCTGTTCGGAAAATCTGGTTTTTTCTCGAAAACAAGTTTTTTGGCACGGTATGCCAGAAAGAGGGTATATCAGAAATTTCTTTATCCACCTAAAAAATCTAACACTACCATGAAATATTTCTGAATACGGTCAGGTATTCGCAAAGTTTAGAGCAGGTATTGACACTGCCTTGCACCGTACATAAAAAGCCCAATTTCCGGACTGAGGTGTTTGCTTTAGTTGCGCGAAAATGGAACTACACCGAGCGAGAAAATATCCTCCACATAAGTATTAATCATGTTAACCTCGTCGAGTCTTCCTTTACGTTTGATTTACATATATATATAGCAAGAAAATTACATTGAGAGTCAATTTTTGAAAACCTTGTAACGATTAAGTGGCTACCGATGCAAGGGTTATAGTGATTGTATCTTAAGTACGTCAGTACCTTGAGTCGATCACCACAGTGTAATACAAAGTACGACACGATGTACAACACCTATTAATTGACCGACTCATGGTAACCTTTTGACATACATGGCCATACACTTTGCACGTTACCACATTATACAATCAGTAAATCACAGTTATTGTACTAGACTCATAAATTATTGCAAACAATAACATGACAAAAAAATTGTGGCATTAAACTAGACAATAAAGAGGTAAAATGGAGGGATATTGGAATGTATAGTTCTCTTTGTAAGGCTTGTTAGTGAACTCTGGGGTAATTAACGCTATACAGTCAGTCCTTATCCTTAGGTGGTGAGGTCGAAGAAATGAAGCCTCTTGGATCAGAAACACTTTGTTTAGTAATAAAAGTTGTGAACAGCATGTGGAACTGGGTGGGTCTTAAGTTTTTTTAGGGAACTGGGTACTCAGTACATAACCCCCACCCCCATGCACAACTGGAGGCATATCAACTGAGAGTCCAAGGTAACAACAGGCCATCAAGTTAATTCAAGTTTGTGACAAAAACTTTGACTGTAATATGCCATTACTATATGGGGCAATTGCTACATTATTCATCTCTCCTCTGCTCAGTTAGTGGTGTAAAATGACAACAGTTTATACTTCAAATGAGAAGGCAGTCTCAGAAGAACATATGAGGTTTCATCCATCAGAATTAACAGCTGATGATACAGGACACAAGTGCACAACCAACAGTAAATTGGCATTTTGCTTGTGTAGAGAAAAATTGTCCTGTAGGATACACTGACTCAGAATCCCATTTGTGCCATTATACAAGAAAAGGGTACATAGCAATGCAAGCTCTAATCTTGACCTTAACCCCCAAATGGGCCTAGAGCACTAGTAGGTATGGGCTATAACTGGCAATTACATTTCAACAGGAACAGGCTGAGAACTAAGGCACAATTAATTCATTTGTGTAGAAATATGATTCAGCACAACAGCACAAAAATATGGTAAGTAAGAAAACTGAGAACAATGGCCCAGGCAAAATAATAAACAAAAAAATCCTGAAACTAATGGAGCTCTTATAGGTGCGCATTCCATATACTCTAAGTATATTCCTCAAGTCATTTCCCTTTTTAAAATTCTTGACTTTGTCTGGTAAAACCATATGAAAGAACCGACAGGCTGATAAAGTGTATGTGTTAATAAATGGCTATAGGGCCTATATCAATTGTTTCATGTAGCCTGCAATACCTGTAAGTGTAACACTAATTTGCTTATTTTGGTTCTTCATCTTCATCGTTGGTACTGTACATTGCTCCGATTCAACTCACAAGGTGCATATGACTCAATAATTTTGCGCTACAGGCCTCTTAAAATTTTTTACAAGCTTTTTTCTGGAATGGAAACTCACTCATACAGCAAGCAAGGACTAGTAAAGTAGTATCTGTATGATGATCACAGATCATCATACATTCACTATGTACCATAGTGTGCAGTTTTAGCATGCACAGGCCAAGGCCTAGTATAGACTAGGCGCCTGTCTGTAAAATTTTAATGTTATTTGTTAGTGGTTTAAAACCTTAAAAGGGCCTACAATATGTTAGTCGTATTAAAATTCACTTTATTACTTGGCATAATGACTGAAATAGTACCCTAGTTAGCAGCCTAGAATAAAAAACCAATGACAATAGTTTACCATATGTTAACCATAACGTTACCGCTTTGTGCGATGCTCTACGTGGCCAAAAAGTGCAAAATTCCAACTTGCAAAAACGTTCATTGCGACTATTTTGTTGTTTTGCTCGTAGTGTAATAGGTATCAGTAGTTAGCTTTATGTCTCAAACACTCGATTTTGGAAGTTTTACACCCCAATGATCCTGAATACGGTCAGGTATTCGCAAAATCTGAGGCATGTCAAAAAAACCCACCAAAAGTTGACCTGTTTTTGATGGAAAATTTCTCTGTGAAATTGCGAAAGAAACAATACCTCACGATATTTTTAGTAAAGAAAAGACTTTAAGATTTCAAATGACCAAGGATACAGCAACAAGGAACGCCTTTTTATGCATTATTCAGAAGCTTGAAGTTCCCCCAGCATGTTAGGTACCTATTCTGCGAAACTCATGATTTTATCTTGTGGGCGGAGTTCCCATTTTAGAGGATGACGTCACAAGCCTCATTAACGCTTACAGCGAGGCTTGACTGTTACTGGTAAGCCATCTGTGGTTTGATGGAAAAATAAAAAAAAACCTGATTACACGAAGAGCGTTGTAGGCCTACATATTTTAAATATCATACACTTTGAAAATGAGATGTCGAAACTATAATCGATTAAGAGTTTTCCTGTCCAACAGGAAATGTTTCAGTTTGAAAGTAGGCAAATCTGATATTTTATTTACGTAGTTCTTAAAATAAACGAACATAAAACGTTCGTAATTTTCTTACTTGGAAGCTGACAATACATCTTTGTGCAACCGTGGGCAAACTTCCTCATAGAAAAACAAAATATCCTTGAAATGTAAACTCTCAACGAGGTACATTGGTACTTGTTTATGTAGTTAAGATTGCTTTATTGGATTCGAAAAAGTGTGCTTTAACAACGAAAAATATAAGAGGGCACTTGCAGTCTTTTCTTGTTTATCCAGTTTTAACATTTTCTGAAAAATGTGTTGTAATAAGTACAAAAGCGGCGGAAGTTGTTTTTTGTTGGGGTGACACAAGTTTTCGCGGCCGACATAATGGTGACGCCGTAAGGAGTCCGGTTTTGCGGGCAAAACTCCATCGGCGTGAGGTTCAGGGGCCCGCTTTAGGGCCCCTGGTGGGGTCCAGGGGCAAGGCCCCGGTGGGGGTCAAGTGAGCGAAACCCAGGAAACTCAGCTATTTTAGTGATTTCACAAGCTCCAAAAGGGTCGAAAATCATATTCAAATTAAGGATTCTAAACTATGAGTTTAATTCGGGAGTGGGATGAGGTAAGAGACGAGAATGAAATCGTAAAGTACTATGGCATTTGATTAAGGAGAAGCATACTTTACAGTAATTTTAGGGGACAGCCAAAATGTTGAAGCTACTCAAAATTGAACATGTGATCGATAATTTGAGACAGGGCATTTTTAAGAGATCCAAGGTGTTTGGGGGCATTTAATCAATAGAGACTTCTATATAAAACCCCGAGACAGTATACGTGGCGTCCAGGGCTCCGCAACAGGGCCCCCTGAAGCTCCGACGTTTGAAGGTTTTTAGTGGACGTAATGGAAGCAAAAAGTACCTTTGTATAGGTATCATTAATAATCCTAAAAGGGACATTATTACTGTAACAAATGTATGTCATTGGGGGCAAATAAGGGGACTGAGGACATGCCCCTCGCTCAGTACGTTTAAAACGCCCTGATTTGAGAAAAAGAAAGATAATTTGAAAAAAGAAAGATAGCTTGCAAAAGTTTTTGTTTTAATTGTTTAAAGGGCGAAAGTAAACCCTCCTACAGGTTATCGTTAATGTGGGGGTCTGGGGCGAAGCCGCCGGAAGCTTTGCAACTTTTGCATTTTGAAAAGTAATAATTGAGCCACAGAATAGCCGAGATGTAATAAAAGCAACTTACAATTTATTTTGCGACATTCAGTTATTTGGGAGGGGACCATGCCCCCCAAATCTCATAAAAATATTGGGGCAGGCCCCCTGCACCCCTCGCTTCCGCCGCCTATGAAGTAATGACTGTATAAACAACAGTCTAGTACAACAGATATAAATTTAAATCACATGTATAAACTGTATTTAAAAGTTACTCTAAACACAGGAACTTAATGTATAAATAGAACGAAATAATTCATCAAATTAATTGAAGAAACTAACTTACCAGGAAGCAGCGTATAAATAGAACGAAATAATTCATCAAATTAATTGAAGAAACTAACTTTCCAGGAAGCAGAAATTTCAATTGAACAGATTGTGGATAAAAGTTTGGTATGTACTACATTTTTTGCTGCAGTAAAATGCTATTGACAAAATGATGCATACAAAGCCCTGTTGCTGAATTCTTTTAAATAGATATTGGGAGATTCTGTTATCCACCTCACACGAGAAAATTAAGCTTCGACGAGGTAATTCTTATTCCAAAACGTCTTGCTAGTTTTCCAAGTAACACTTGCCTCACATTGTGTTCATAACCGGAATATTTACCTCACCATTTTGCATGAACAGTCTAGGGACGACAAATGAAAACTCCACAAAGCAAAACAGAGAAATAGGATAAAGTAAAAAAGAAAACGAAAAAAGAAGGAGAAGAAGAAAACAACAACTGCCAGATACATTGAATGTTTACTATCTCGCTAAGAAAAACACATTTCACGTGTTTCAGATGTTACATGGTTTCTTGCCTTTTTACAAGTTTTTTATGAAACATTTAATCAATGAAAATAACTGGTGAAACATCATGAAAATTACTGATAAAACACCACCATTTTAAACAGAAACGTTTCCTAATTTCTCAATTGTTTAATATCTTCATATTTCACTTAGAAAGTTCGAAGGTTACGGTGTTCTAACCGGACATTAACTAACGACCGACGTACAAATGAACAGAAATGGTATGGTAATGCCCCAAACGGTGGCTACGGGGAGGCATTGAGTGGTCTATTTGGCTCCTCCCGAGCTCCTCTCCGAATGGCAATAATGTGATGCGACAACTCGACAAAACCTGGAGGATGGCATGATTGCAGTGATATAAAAAAGTGTACCCTAAGTAAAAAAATTCAAATATATATGTATATATTAAAAAGCATGAAAAATGAATTCTTACAGTCCAACTCCCTTCTTCATAGGACATGCCCGAGCTGAGATATAAAATGTTGAAGTTTTTCCACTCAACTAAAAATGGTGTATTGCGCAATAATTTGTGATGTCATTGTTGCACTACTCAAATTACAATCTTTGTATTTCTTTGTTTTTCTGAATGTTACTGCACCTTGTACCGAGGTGTGATATCACTCTTACTCTTATGAGGTGATGTAATTAATTAAAGGCCCTTTCTGTGCAACATGCTATGCAAGCAAACAGTAAGTGTTCAAGGTCATAAAAGCATTTTTAATTTTAAAGGGAAACAAAGCAGGTAATGTGAGTTGTACAACATGAAAGTCACAAATTATTGCGCAATGGACCACTTTGTTTAAAGTGGATAAATTTCAACGTTTTATATCTCAGCTCAGGAATGTGTTATGAAGATGGAAGTTGGACTGTTAGAATTCATCTTGCATGCTCTTTTATATACATTGTTGTATTTTTTTACTTGAGGTACACTTTAATGCGTTGTTTATGCTTCACGAGGAGCGTATCCAAAATTTTATAAAGATGTGGTAAAGGTGTGTCCGGAGCAATTCCTCTAAAATAAGGTGCGAAATTACCAGTTTTAATTTCGAGGAACCTGGGTGGGTGGAGAGTATGGTCAAATTCGTTGCCAGCGAGGGATGAAAACCCTTAGATGTCCAAACTGTAAATACGCTTTAAGTGGTAGCCGACCTCTAGTAGGCAGTGCCTCAGTTGATGGCCATAGATGTTTTTGTTTTCCAAATCTGTGAGTTCTGTACAGAATGTAAAATGCGGAATGTACAATGTCATTGGGGGAGGGAGAGTGGGTTCGGTGGATAAGGCTTAAGGGGGAACTCCTGCACGGAATCTTTTGAAGTGCTAAGGCGATACTTTTTTATTTTTTCACTGAACGATATGAGCCTTCTCTGCAGCTTGCGTGTTAAACAGCTTTGCAGACAGTACTAATCTAATACAAGATGACACTCATTTTACATTCAATAATTCTTCGTCTAGCCGTTTTCAATACAAAATTTAAACTCGGTCGTCAGTTAAATCCAGGAGATAACTAGTTCTCCTTAGTCCTGGGGTACCCAATTAGTGGACTATTGTTTCTCAGTAATAAGAAAAAAATTAGAAAGAAAGATATTTTTGTGACGCATATTACCTTGTATTCGTCTCTATTTAGTGACAGTTCTCTGAATTAGTACCAACTTGAAATAAAGAACGAACCGATTTATTTCAAAAGTCAGAGAAAATATTGTGAAATAAAATTTCCCCTGTAAGCAAATAAATAATCATCAATTGAATACAGTGTAAAGAACAGCAGAAAAATGTTGAAAGCAATCGGAAACCTATAGACAGTAAAATACAAAACCAATGATGCACCAAAAGATCATATAGCCAAATAGAGGAAACGCGATCAATGTCTCACAGGATAGTTTCCTGATAGCTTTCCATGACTTTAATCCTCATGACACATCCCTAACCTTTAAATAGTTTTCTATTGTTGTGTAGAAATGAATCAGGAAATATGATCAAATAATATATTTGATCGAGCAATGAATTGGAAAACTTGCACTTTCGTTTCCCTAACATTAACGGAAAGAATACCCATGTGAAGGAATACCATGTCCAGGGAGGCAGAATGACGCAACGGACAACAGGTCTAGTTTCAATTAGGCGGTCGTTCAAAGAAAGGGCCCGCTAGTTTTTTAGACAGAAGTGATCGAATTTGCACCTAATCTGTAACGATGTGTAATTGAAAGAAAGCGGCATTTTCTGTATTCTGACAGTAAAGACTCATTCACGCTTACCTCCATGGTTGGCACTAGTTGGCATAGAACATGAAGTGATCTCGCGATTGCGCACAGAGTCTAAACGAAATAGAATCTACATTTCATTTTGACAAAATGTTTGTCCATTTCGTTAACTGTATGTACGTTCGATATAGCGGCTCGATCCAGCTCATCTGGCTCAGCCAGCGATCGATCATTCGGAAAAGTGATCTTAGCGTCATCCAAACGTCACAACTTGGGCCCGCAAAAGCGACCAGCCCTTCGAGGTGATCTAGTTGAACCGTGTGACGTATTTAACGTCAGATGTCATCCAGCCAAGAAACAGTTTTGGCCAGTTCAGCCTGCTCCAGCCGCTGAATCGAACGCACCTTATGTCGCCAAGCTGCCGTGACGTTATTTGATGGTAAACATTAATGCGCCCGTCGTTTCTTTCTCAAATTTAATTCATTTCGTTCATAAAATTACAACGTTTCATAAAGTAAGAACGCTTAAAAGGCCATTGCCCGTGTTCCACAATAACTATGTTCTTTGCATTAATTGTTTCCGGCCTTGTAAATGCAATCATTTCAACATATTTAGAAAAATAATTATTTTCTATCATAATGAAAACAAAACATGGGCAATGCTAATCTTTTGGAAACCATAGGGACTAGAGAACATCATGCGCATGACCTTAGTTAGAAACTCACATCATTTTAAGGTGTTAGATGTTCACGTTTGCTTATTTTGCCGTTTTGTTTTCTATATATACTGTTTATATCTCTCTTCACTATAAAAATATTTACTCTGTTTAAGGAAACATTTCATTCTTTAAAACAATGGACGAGTTTGATTAAGTTGTTACATTTTGCATTACATCTTTCACATTTTTAGACTATAATGCATTATGATGATTTAATAACATAAGAACCGTTTTCTTTTCGAATTGTTCTTCCTTGTTTTCTCTCTGGATTATGTAAACATTTGAGCAAGCGTTATTATTTTGATATGGAAAGGGTTTGTTTTGCAAAGCTTTACTAGACGCCTATATCATTCGTCATAATGCCAAGATTTAACTTTCCTTTCTGGAGACTGTACTAGCAGCAATCTCGTTTTCTTTTCATTGAGTATCTGTTATCATTACGTCCAGTACTGAATAAGTACCAACAAAATAGTTCAAAATATACGATTTTACCAACTCTCGTACCTTTTTATTGGAAATTTAATATGGAGGTACTAGCTACAAGTGTTGTTACTGCTTTGATAGTTTTCAGTGTTGGGGCAAGTCATTGTCCATTAGAAGATGCCAACACAGTCAACGTTAAGGGCGTATTAGGAGAGAACATCAACATGCAATGTGATATAGACCCCAAAATTTGCGACAAGGTACTCTGGACAAAGAAGCCATCTGCTTCTCATCTTAACGAAACTGGCTGCGACATGGGATACTGCATTCGTCACACGACTGATAAGAGCGTCCTTGAGTTGCCTAAAATTTCGCCCGATCATTGTGGTTCATACGAGTGCTGGTGTTATCAAGGTCGCCCAGAGGCACTTCTCATAAGTTGCTTCGAGCTAAGAGCAGTATGTCAAATGCGTGTAATTTTGCCTGACGGTACACTGGTGAGTATCAAAAAATTCAATTGGGAATCAATTTGCTAGTTACACTTTTAGTTTCCTAAACTTTAAGTCAAATGAATTATTTTAATAACATTAAGGAATTTCCTCACTGAGACGTATTAGGCAGGGGACTAGTTGAAACTAATACAGCGCATTATGGTGGATTTAAAAACTAAATGGCAAGAATAAAAGACGACACTGTTTTTAAATGGTTATAAAATGAAAGGAAACTTAGACATATCAGATAATTTATATGTCAATGTAGAAGGGTTAAGTGTGTCCTTTTCGTGGCTGGCGGGAACATCCTTTTATTTGTCATATCTATGAATATGCCCCCGTCGATAAAATTCTTCTTACTACAGGGAAAGAAGAATCCATCTTAACCCGCCAATCCCTATCATTCAGTTCGAGCATGTGATAAATGAAATTTACATTCTTGTGAAAATGAGGGTCAGGAGAGAACCGTTAAGACAAAGTGGAGTTAAATGAGGAGATAATGTATTGAAATATGTAAATTTCAAAGAATTGAAAACGAATTTACTAACAAAGGTTTGTAGACCAGAGGCAGGTAAGAAACACAGGGGAAATAAGGCATCATTACAACTTAACGTAACTTTTACCAATCAACAAGTATTTCCCATTTACGCTGTTTCATACACGGAGTCGAATCTGAGCACCCGGGAGTTTATGACTTATTACAGATCTTGACATGGTCACGTCTAAAACTTTGCAGTCTTACAAACTGATGTGATGGTAGAGGAGAGATATAGCCACAGAATTTTTCTTGAAATTTTGAAAATTCCTTTGGATGTATGATGATGCTTATCTTTTGACGTATTAAATAAACCTGTTTGTCAATTAGTTAGGTGTTAACAATTTTTCTGTTGTCAATATTCATTATTTTCGCATTTGACAAGTAGATCGCCTCTTTTATATATCTACAATATCTATATTGAAATACATTTACATCTGCACCTTTATTAATACATTCAAGTTTACGTTGCTATCCTTTTAGTAGAAATCAACCCCAAATTTTATTTCTCTAGGTAATTTTAACTCACTGATGTAACTTTTTCTCTTCTTGGTGAACCTTAATACAGTAACACATTCGTGTAAGTGTGTTCGTTAAATCCTATCTAACAAACTACATTGAAATAACGTCACTTAGCTTCATACCCAAGACCGGCGTTTATTAAGTGTAACTGCTAAATATTTCATATCGATTACCCGACAGATTCATAACGGTAGTATCAGTTCAAATCCGGAAGAGACAAAGACCATTGATACAAAGATGGGAGACCGTCATAAAATTGAATGCCAAGATGGAGCAGAACATTTCACCACCTGTAATCCTTTAGGTATGTGTCTGTAAAATTTTTTTGGAATTAGATTAAAGATGAGAAAAATGAAGTTCATAAAGATACGTTAAATACATAAATACATTCGGCTATTAGAACAGCCAAGACTGTTACATGAGAAGGGTGGAAATTTAGCTCATGCTTAATACGGTCTTATAGCTGATAATGCTGTTTTTAATTCCAGATAAGAACTTAAAGTAATGCCAACTGATTTCATGTAGTATAAGTACAAATGTGCCTATCAATAGCTTACTAAACAAATCAGCTTAATAAATATTCCCAAGAAGGAGTTACGATCTTGATTGTTCGATCAGAGTTATGACGTAAATTTTCAAAGCTCAGCAAAACGTTTTGCAATATTTAGAAACAAAAATCAAATTATAGAGTGATGAAGGAATCAGTGTTTAAGAAAATAATGATTGAACTATTGAGAAAGAAAAAAGACTCAGATTTAGCAAGTGAGTATAAATTTTTGTTTTGCAATACCATTTGAACTTACTCGATCCCTCCCACAATTACCTCACCCAATTTCAGCTTATTTTACTGAGCAACGTCTTCTTTATCATTGTCTTTCACGAGAAACTTTACAAAAGGGAAAACTTGTCGTGTGTCTTTTTATTCCGAAAAGAAAATGTAAACATTTTATAACATTAACATTTTATAACATTAATTAGGAATCCGTTTCTCCAGAAACTGAACCTAACAGCGAATGTTATTGGCAGTGGCGTAGCTAGGATTTTTTCCAGGGGGGGGGGGGGGGGGGGGAAAGGTATGAAATTTCCCCAAAACTTTTCCCGGTCAATGTGTATGTATTTCATATAAAATATGCAAACTTACAAGTATAACACCATTACCATGTCATTTTGTAATATTACCTGCATTTTAATCTTGAAGTATATTATTATAGTATATTATTTTGGTAAACAAAATCTGGTTTATTTGTATGTATACTAACGCAGTGGCGTACGCAGGATTTCACTGAAGGGGGTGGGGGCATACAGTATGGTCTAAGGGGAGGGGTGTCCGGAAATTTTTTGACGTTTTCAAGGAGCCTAGATGCAAAATGGTGCAAGATTTTCGACTTTGACAGGAACAGTGTTAAAAGTTGAATCGTGGTGGTTCATGAGGATAAAACTGAAACTTTTGTGTCTTGACATGCATTTCCTTATGCCATTTATGCTACCTTACGAAGAAAAACTTTTCATTAAATTTGCACACTTTTAGGAGTCAAAATAAAAGAGCATTGATCGGTATTTGTGGTTTTTCTTGGCCACAAAATGTTATTTTGTCATAAAGATTATCTAAGCGGAGCGCCACCGTTGGTTGGCGCGGAGCGTAGAGAAAATTTGGAAAAACCAGACCCCTTAGATGGCCGAAAATAGCATTTTCTAGGCTAATACGAAGGATCTAGCCACTTGCTTTCTTCTTTTGCCGTTTGCAATAAAATGATCACTTCAAAATATGTTCGCAAACTGCATAGTGATCAGAGAGTTAAGAGCTAATTTTACCCCAAAATGTAATTTTGCCCAAAAGACCGAGCGAAGCGCCACCATTGGTTGGCGCGGAGCGTAAAGAAAATTTCGAAAAATCAGACCCCTCAGATGGTCAAAATAGCGTATTTATGCTTGTAAAGAGAATCTAAACATGTAGTCTTTTTTATCGATGCCACTAGTGGGAAACAGAGTCTACCTTTTTAGGTAAAAATTGGAATTTGACAGAATTTTCCTAGGCCTATTTGTAGGAATTAAAAAAAAGTTGGCATCACTGAAAGACCTTGCAGGGACAATCCTTCCCCTTTGAAAATTTTTGAAAAATTGGGTGCCCTTATAAGCAATCTGGTGCCACATATGCTATCTTTTGAAGTAAAATCTGTATTAATAAAGTTAAACAACGTATTTTTAAGAACAAAGAAAAAATGGCATCTGTGAGGGGGGCATGGCCCAATGGTCTCCCCTTCGCCTGCCACTAAGGAGGCCTAATAGTGGCTCGATCACACAGGATGTTAGAAAAGCAGTCTGTTAAGTCTAGAAGGCTACCAGGTACTCATTGTCCATTTATTGTTACACTCAAAGTGAGCAGAAAGCTATTTTCCCGAACTAGCTTGTAAGCCTCCAAGGATAAGGCTAAATAACAAAATCTAAGTGTACCAACGGATCCCATTGATTAACTTTAAGTTTATCGTTGGCCATGGATTGCTTCAGCCCTATCCATCGTTATGTACACAGAGTAAAATCGTACAGCTACTGCTAGCTTGTAGAAGAACATAACAACCTCGGGGTCTACGGTAGTGACTTGTCAGTTTTCACATCCTTTTACTGCATTCCCAAAGTATCACCTGAGTAACAGCTTCCTGTGCACTGAAATGAACTGATCATAACCCGTGCGTATACAAGCACAAGAGAACATTCAATCTGCTACGCGGCGAGGACATTTCTGTGGAACGCGAATTGGGCCGGTTCATGCGACACTGACGAAATCTGAGTTAATTTGTTGCATGAAAATACGAATTATGTATTAGAAATGTCTCACAATTTCTTATTATAACAAAAATTTTGAGAAATTTTTGTAATAATAATAAGATTCATCAAATTTCCCCATTTTTATCAAATTTCCCCAGAAATTTTTCCAGGGGGGCAACTTGCCCCCCCTGCCCCCCCAGTAGCTACGCCACTGGTTATGGGGAAGAAATTGAACGGAATGTTTTAATTTACGCTGAAACCCTAAGGACGAATTAATCACGAGGAAGTTAATCGGCTGAAAGAATTTGTTTCCTTTACATCATGTCTTCAAGTCGAGTTTTTATTCGAAACAATGCTTTAATATGTAGCCACAGCCGCAGTAATTATCTCTGTGATGAAACCTCATTTTCTCAGGGAAGAGATGAAGCACACTACGTACATACTTGATATAGTTAGGTTTCACATCTGATCAATAGATTGGCAGTTCCTACCCAACCAAAATACACAAAAAGTTAGGTAACATCCACGGTTAGCTAACAGGCCAGTACTGTATGTGTTAATTGCCTTCCCGGAATAGGAACACAATGAGAGCATAGATCGCCTGAGGGCACAGATCGTGTAAAAAACCCTGATATAACTTACACCCCACACCGCCTATGATCTACTGGAGTATCTATGTTGCATTCTTAAGGAGAAAAGTCACAGCATGAATATTCACATTAAGGGAAGCGATATCAAATGTATTGATGAATCAACTACTCTTGGGGATCCCCGTGCATTCCTCTCAGTCAATAGTGAGCTTTAGATTGCACGACGCGGACGTCAGCTACAACGCAATGACGTCACCTATTGCGTTGCCACTGCCATTTAAGAACGGCATAGGCACAGATGATGTCACTTCGTTGTAGATGAGGTCCGCGTCGTGAAATCTAAAGCTCCCTACTATCACTGAAGCTGGTCAACAGTTTTTTATACTCGTGTCCTATATAATGGAAATATAAGAACCAGCTGTGGGTTTTCCATATGCATCTTTAGAGTACTTGCACCAAAGATCTGCCGTATGTAAAAAAACATTTTTTTAATGACATCGTTTGTTGATGGACGTTTTTCGTAATACTTATCCCCCACGCATGTTGCTGCATACCACCTTTATCATCCTTCCCGCTGGTAAATTTTTTTTTGTTAGAACCCTTACAATGATTCTCCCCAGTATGGCATTCTTATATAGAAAAATCGATTTGCCCTTAGCATACTAGATGTGAAAAAGGTGAAACAAAGAATTAGATAGGTATCAACAACTTTTCCATTGTTCTAGACAGACAAAACAGAGATGATTGCAAGCGATTATCAACATGCGACACAAATATGTTTAAAATTGAACCAAAAACATGGTTTTTAGGGGCAAGAAAGGAACTAAAGAGCGATCGATCCCTTAGAGAGATGTTTTGCAAATCTCGCAAATAAGGTGCCATGCCTTGCTAAAAAACGTCCTACCGTAACTGTCACTTAACAGTATCCTCCTTTCTTTGTGAATTTTGGTAACATACATCATTTGATTCCATATGTGAACCGACTGCATGGTCAACTGGTTAGAGCATCGCACTTGTAGTCGGGAGGTCTGGAGTTCGTGTTCTGGCCGGGTTATAAAGAAAACACCTGAAAATGGTACCTAACGTAATTGTGCTTTACACTCAGCGTAAGCAATGAAATGAGGAAAAGAAACCAAGAAGGAAATTTGCTGTTTTGTATGTTGATATGCTGAGAACGAAAATAAAGTTCTTCCTACACACACACACACACACACACACAAAAGAAGTTAGTGAGTCACAACTGGCCGACCGGTTCAACTTGAACCAGTTGGTTGCAAACTGGGCCCTAAAACTCTATCCTTCTTACTTACTCTATGCGTGATATTTTGGGAACCTTTGGTTGCACTGGACGTACTACGATTTGGTGTTACATTTCTGATGCATTACTTTTGTCAATTTTGTCAACGGTTGATTATCAGTACTAGTACCTGAAGTGTGTGGCTAATACATCTTGGTCAAACTAACTTTACTTTTAATTTAGTTTCTATGAAAATGAAAATAATAACAGCTGTCACATTCACTACAAATGTATCATGGTTAGCACTGGCTATCTTTTAAAGAAATGAGGTCAATATGTGAATAGCAATATGTTTTTATTTGGTGTAAACTTAAGGTAACTCAAATGTTTCCGACTAATGACGCAATTTCCAAACAATAACTATGTTTTGAAAGCTTTATTGAATTCACCAATATCATGATTAAGCATGTGATTTTTTACAACGTGGAGAAAGGTTAACATATATGTCGATATTCGGTTCGTAAATGCAGCCATATGTTCACTGGGGGAGGGGGTGCCAAGATGATGGCACAGAAGTAACCGTCGTTAAACTGTGCTAGAGTTGGCAATGAATCGGAAAAGTTTGGCAATGAATTGGTTTATTACTTCTTTCACCCTTGCTTTCTTTTGAAGACTTTCCATGGTTGACCTGTACTGGGTGTATGTAATTGTAAATTTCAGATTCGTAAGAAAAGTACAATTTTTTCATTGTTAGTTGTGCCATATTCCAAAAAGGGTGATTTAAAGAAGAAGAAACACACATAGACAGTTTTAGGACTGATGATATTTTTGGACTATAAGACTGCGTGTTCTATGGGATCAAATTCTCATCAAATTTGCATACGGTTGTAGCCAAGCAATCCAGTCTGAAGCCATGTTGTGTTATTTTGTTATGTGTCTGCGTGAAAGGTTTCAACTTTGCCATTTATAATATCTTAAAAATGTCCTTTCTTGTTGTAGATGATGGTTCCTTCACTGTAACACAGTATGATGAAGAGTGTTGGCACCTCTGCTCTCTGCCCGTTAATGAAATATTTGAAACATGTGACGTCCATGTTTCTCTTCGTGTTCAGCAACCATACCCACCAATGTTTGTACCGGAATCCGACGATACACCTGGAGTTTTCCGTGGTAAAAGATTAAAACGAGATTCGGTCATTACTGGTAGTGCATCTATCTCCTCTATTGTACCTACATCAACTAGTAATCCGACTTCAAAAAGTACTAGTAACATGAAAACTTCACCTAAAACTATATCTGGGCTGACCGCGGAAGCCGATCTTACAACTCTTGCACCACCTAACGTTCCAAGCACGGCAATGGGGTCCCCTACTCAGAAATCGTCAACTCAATCACTCACGTCACCGTCAAATCATTCAACCTCGAAATCGTCAACTAAATCACTCATGTCACCGTCAAATCCGTCAACCCCAAAATCGTCAACTCAGTCGACTACAACAACAACGACAGCAACCAAAAAAACTTCGACCACGTCATTGAAAACACCAAGCAAAAAGGGAAAGCAGGAAGGAGCAACGTTGAGCACAAAAATAGACCCTTCATCTTCAAGCAATAAAACATCAATATTAGGGTGGATTTCTAACGACTGTTCACGTTTAAGTATAATTGTTGCTGTTGTAAGTTTTGTTCTATCCTTGCTCGCATTGATGGTAGCAGTGAGTTGCTGTTGTTACGCATGCTTTATTTTCAGACACACAGGGGCGGCCGAAATTGCTTCTGAAGAGGCGGGACAAGACGATATCGCTCTTGAAGGTGTGACTATAAATGCAGAAGACACAGAAGACACAGAGAAAGAAACTCAAAAAGAAGCAGATGAATCCCCACCACCAGGCGAGCAACCTTCAGTAACGACCTTTGCCGGGGAGGCAACACCAGGTGAATCCCCGGGGACCACCGAGACTTCAGCTCCTCAGGAACCACAAAAGACGGGTGGTGATGCAATGGCAGGTAATGAAGCGGTGGCAGAAAATCATGTAATCGATGAAACAACAAAAGCAGAGAAAGAAGAATTTCCTAAAGAAACAAAACCAGAAGCACCGGATGTTAAAGAAACAGATGTGGAAAATGGGCACGCAAAGGACCTGGAATCTCCTGAAATGCTTTAGGTGTCGAACATTACTGAATGGTTCTTTCCTATGATAGGAGCTATGGTTGAGAGGTAGTCTATTGTCAAATATTTGGCAAAGAGAAAATGCAATCGTCGATCTTGGGGACAAGAGTACCATGTTGTAAGAGGCTCGCTAATTTTTAATGGGAGCTGGATAATTGTGCCAAGCCCAGCAGCAATACTAAAAGCTCTTTGTTCAGATATTAAAAAATCTTCCCTGAAAAGTAACGTCTACATGTAACTTAACAATTTTGTTTATCTTACCTCAAAGCATTTTGCCATTTATATGTATAGTTGGGGAAATGGGTTTAAAAGTCGATGTCTGAAGCCCTGATCAGTATTTTGACTTTGGTACTGCTCTACGGCAATACTTTTGCTTCCTTATATAAATATTTTTTTTCCTGTAAAAGTTGTGACGCTTCAATCTGCCCAGGATTCAAATTACTTGGACGCAAAAGTGCATTTAAGTTGAACGATGCTTTTAATTAGAACAGGCAATTAACGAAAACAAAGCATTCATCAACCTAGGTTGGCTGGCTTATTTCGATAAGGAAACAAAAGTACGTCTTTGATACTACAAGCAAAGGATGAGTCCTTCCTTGTAGAAAAGAAGTTTTAAATTTGATAAAACATATATTTTTAAGTATTGTCAGCAACGAAGTTTAGAGTACAGTTTCTTTAAATTCAGTACCATAGTCATAAAATTAGATAAAGTAGCGTGCACCCAGAAAGTTAAATTTTGTCAATTGAATCTTTAAGAAATATTCATTTTTTTTAATTTAACATACAAGCGACTGTAACTAGATTTTAACGATTTCCGTTTTTTTATTCCTTGTTGAAGGCAGGTTAGGAAGCTATGATGCCGTGTGCACTTGTGTGTATATGTTTGTCTGTTTATAACGATGCTTATGAACACAATATCTCGAGACACACAGGTCCGAAACGTTCCCAATTTTGTATATATATAGTGGTTCGTGTTTTGAGAAAGAACGTTTATTGTTTTTTGATTGAGTTTTATGCCATTTGTGGTCATCAAGGGCCGAAAACTTAAAGCTTGTAAACACGATTGGCTTCTCTCAAAATAGGAATGACCGATGTTTTCATAAACATATATATGTCATAGTGAGAGGATTAACGCTACTGTTTTTAAGGTGAAGGTCATTTCAGTTCAACGATGGTAAACCTCGAAATCATAAAAGTGGCTCGTAAGCACAATATATCAAGATAGAAATTACAGACGAGTTTTATTTTTACTTTATCGATCTTAAAGGTGAAAGGAGGAACCCTTTTATTTTCTGGAGTTAAAAGCTCATTAACGTGGGAAATTGTTCAAAGAGGATACAAATCTGTAATGTTTGGTGGAACTGTTACTCAAATCGGACATGTATTTTTGAGATATCATTAATGAAGTCAGTAGATTTGTATTCAACAATGAGTTTGAGGGCAGCAGAAGTTTCATCACATCCCTGCATTGGCAAGGAATACTTCGTTTTCCTTTGTTTTTTTTTTCAAACTGTATTGTTGAGCTTGAAGTTAAAAGGGGTAGGACGGTTAAAGATACACCACTTTTGCAATAGCATTCTGTTGTGGAAAAAAATCGTTGTAAAGTTTAAGGAAAACTGTAAGAATTCCATTATTGTAAAGATGTAATGTCATATGTTCCTCTTGGAAGTTGAGTTTTTTTCGAGAATGTGACAACTTTATCTGCTCATATCTTGAGAACCACACATTGAACTTCAATACACATTTTACGAAATGTTTACAATGAGGACCTCGCTAAGATATAAAAACTTGATGTGACCTTTAGGGTCAAGAGATTTAGGAGCCCAAACTTCGTAAATAGTCTTATTTTCGCCCTTTTGAGAGTTTGAAGTTTGCATTTAGCCTCAACACATTTTTACACATTTGGTCCGCCAGAAAAAAAAAAGCTTTGCCTTCTTTAGCACCTTGCCTGACTACAGGCTGGATTTTCTTGTAAAGATTGTTTCAAAATTGCAGAGGTTGTAGAATATGCCATTTCTCGCTTGTGGTTAAAGACGACTTAAGGGGCGGATTTGCACCGTATTTGAATTGGCCGACCTTTAACTTGAACTGTTTTTGAAACCGAATTTAAACTTGTTTTAATGTACACGAAACTGTGAAACACATTTGGGATTGCGCGTCATTAAATCTCATTTACTTAGCTAATCCGAGGTACCGATAATGATCGCTTTTTAATTTGTTTTATAGATTTGAAATATCATAAGGTCAACCTTTTATTTTTGGTGGTGGCCAAAGGTCATCCGAAGTCACGATGGATGAAAATTTTGTTAAATGAAGTACCGTAAAGAAATCTTATATTTAATGTGTCTATGCATTATGGTCAAAAGGGAATTTGATTGATTTGGGGAAGTGAAAGGTAAGTTGGGTCACCAGAGATCGAAAGGGAAAACTCCCAGTTTTTCCTTTCGGCGGGGATTCTTTGAGTATTCTTGTTTCCTTTTATCGTCTCAAATAGTTTATTGTTGTCTTCAACAAGCTTAACCATAGATACAACATGCAGAGAGCAAACATTAAAGGAACTTTAAGAACCTATGATTTGGGTTTTGAAAGTGCAGCAGACTTGGGATGTTATGTTATTGGCAGCTCATAACGAGTCAAAGGTTCTACCACATGACGACATTATGTGAAGGTCGTGACAACATAACTTTCTAAGCTACCTCTCTAATCATGTCTAAGCGTGGATATTATTGTTCAACATTCACTTCTGACCACAAACATGAGCCAGCATGTTCACATGTACATAAAAAGACTCAATTTTAGATTGCAATTGCAAAGAATTTTCCTACTGTTTTTAATGAACCGTTTATTTGCTTCAGCAAATGCCAGTGGCAAGCATGGAGGAAAATATGTTTTGCTGGATAAGTTGTGATGAAAATAGATAACTAATGATATGATTTGAAATAAAATTAAAATGAACGTTCAAGAGACTAAAAGTGTAAAATATTAAAATATAACATTGGAAGGAATGAAACTTGCCAAATGCTAAAGGGGTGTTGCAATTACGTCACAAGTCTGCCATCCTGAAGACAATCATGTCAAAAACATGTGTTTTTGCTAAACGCACTGTCCAATGTGCGTTGTGGTATGCTAGGTAGTGAACACGAAGTTAATCGAGTGTGGTCAACTACAACGCAGGAACCTATACTCCAACATGGAAGCTGAGCAATATTATGATGGCATATTTAAATCCTCAAAGAACTCTTTCGAAGAAGATGTACTAATCATATGTCAGAATTTGGGCTGATGGGCAATGCTTAATAAGGAATTTCCTAACTGGATAACAATAGCGCTACTCCCCATCCTAATCCCTACCCAAACAAATATTACAATCGATACAATACAATAATTACATCCAGTCAAGTAATTCCTTGCTAAGCTCGTCAGCTCCTCAGTTCACGAGAAGTTGCAAAATAACGTTACTAAATACTAGAAATATCATGTTTTACGGTAATGTCTTTTTCTATTGAAACGATTGGGCTGTCTAAAGGCCCAGTTCTCTCGCCTCAAAGAGTACCAATTCCCCTAACCTTGTTACTTAAGCCCCTCCCACAATTTTCTAAAATTCATCCTCATCCAGATACAATCTCATTTTATTGCTTCAAAGTGAACGTAGAAAAACTCAATTCAAATAATCAAAACACTCTCAATAGTGTTCAAACTGTGTAATATAAGCTTTGGTACCCTGCATTCTTTGAATGAACTGTCAATCAAAGAGCTGATCCAATTGAGAATTTTGGTACCCCCCCCCCCGTTCAAAAATTGTAGTTCGGGGTGAGAGGTTTGGCTCTTTCAGGAGATAAGTCTTTGCTTGTTAAATAAAGGATTTATTATGATAAGGTTTGTTCATGAATTTAATTTAAAAATAGCAATAAAGTAGTGATAACGGTGAAGGTGTCATTATAGTCGTATCAACTTTGAGCTAAATCTTCTATTATTTTGTAAGATATTTTGTAAGATATTCTTCTCTACTCAAAACTAAATTGAGCCAAATTTAGTTTCTTTTAAAAGATTTGAAATTGTAACATACCAATTTTGTGCAGGAAAGGTAGCTTTTATAAACTCTAATGAGGGTAGAGGATTACCTTTTCTGTAAATGTGTACCATAAGTACTTTGTTCTTGACTGCTGGTACTTTTATAAGCAGCACATGTTTTTTTCACCTGGTGGAAGTGGAAAGCAACCAATTTTTCTAAGACAGCGATGTAATTTTCCGGGCAGAACATGGAACTGTTAATTTTTTTCTTTTTGCATGGAAATGGGAATTTAATGGAATGAATTGAACATGAATAATGTTTTATCATGGTACTAAGCTTTTTACAGTTAGAGGTTCCGACATCGTTATTCGGCCGGATCGGTCGTTTTTTTATGCTAACTCAGACAGACATCAAGAACCAATAACTGACTGAATGAAAAAAAAAAGTTTTGTGATTGAGTTGAAACATTTCGAAGTTGTCTGTCTCGTCAAGATTACAAAAGGTTAGTTTAGAAATAATAAGTAGGTTGTTGGAACTTATTGTCTGTCTCTGTCTTATTCTCGATGCAAAGTTGGACAACATGCAAAAGATGAACGTCATCTGAATATTTCTGAGCATTTTCCAATTTGCTTCTCTTTTTGAAGTAAACCATTTATTGCAAGAGAAAGCTCAGAAAATGAATGCATTAATCTTACTAACAAGCCTGCAAAAAACCATTTCAAAACTTAATGTACGCTTCGCACTTATAGGTGGTGGCACTTTACTTTTATAGTCTTTCGGACAGGATTGCACTCATTCCGGCATAAGTTGCCTTGCAACTCCAAAATAAAATTCTCCCTTGCGAAGAAACTGTGAAGGTAATGATTGTTACCTTTATAAAATGTTTTATTCCTAGCAGCATTAGAAGAATGTTAAAATTTGCTTGACAATTCCTATTGGTAGAACAATTTTGGACGTTTTCGAAATAAATCGTTCAAAAGCAGAACACTTTACACCCATTCCTCACCGAGTAGCTGACGGAGTTAAAATTTGATGACTCACAGCTTGAAGCTCAGTATTACACTACAAAATGCAGTGCGCTGCCTGAGAAACTCTGATCTAATCCCTTACCCTTACAATCCTTTGAAAGAATACAATCGATACAATAAAATAACAAACAATTAAGAAATTCTTTTTTACAAACAGTGCTAATCAACCCCAAAACGGGGCGCTATGTAAAACCACACAGGTAAATTTGCACAGACTTGTTGAAATGAATTGTTCCGACAACTTTTCAGGAATGTTTTCCAATATACCATGTCCTATAGACATTCAGTTGTTAAGAGTTATTTGAAATCGGTATGAATAAAATGATTATTTGGCCTCAGAGAAACTGTGGCTTTTTAGTGTAGAGAAGAATTGTTCTTACCTGTAGAGGTAATGCACCGACGTCACTGCGTTGCGGGTTTCTCTATTTTCCATACAGGCGTACATTTTACAACAATTGTTACCAAGATACTGCCGTTTACGGGTTTCGGTAACACAACGGCTGAGCATGATCAAATCCATCCAGTATGCCTAAGTGAAACTCGATGGCGTCACGTGCATAACCTCTATAACATGAACAGATAAAGGTAAATGGAATACTTAAACAAAGCTGGGTCAAATGTAGCAGGGAATGGTAATGTAGATTAATAAATGTGTGCGAGAATGAAGTGAACACAAAAAATTGTATTTACTTCTCATTTATCAATTGTCTACGTAAAGAAAAATAACTTCCTTTTGCAAATTAACACAGTTACGAATTTTCAAGCCTGTTCATAAAATCTGAAACCATCTTAAAATAATGACCCATTCACAGTGACAGTATAATAAAATGGTTTTTACGAGCAAATTATATTACTGGACGCTTGACAAATCTATACGAATAAAACCTCTCAAAGCAAAGGCATATCCTTAACTACTCGCTGTACAAATGCAATTCATTTTTATTTCAACATCCCCTCGTCCACACCAGTTTAAATCGACATAAACCAGTTTACTATATTATCATATTTCATTACCCGTTTTTGTAACCTCTAAGAAAAAACTTGCCCTTTACCCCCTAATCTCAGAGCTCTGATCATGTAGCTATCACGTAATGGCTACATGTGTAAGCAATTTTTAACAAGAGACGTAGTGAAATCTTACCTTACCTAAGGAACCGTGTTTTAGGAAAATAAGTAGCCTCTGGAAGCATGGGACTTAAATATTTGTTCTGACGCAAGGTTACTAAATTATTGTGTATAGTCAGGGAATTGCAACAGATTGCAACTCCTTGATATAACAAAAATTACCAAAAAAAAAAAGAAAAAAAGAAACACGCCCAAAAGAAAGTGAAATAAAAATTTAGCCAAGTTGTTATAGTTCAACATTCGGTAGAGTTCTTTTTTACTATCATTTTTTTTTCATTAGCTGGCTAGCTAACAAGAATGCTAATCCGACCTGTTCCTGATTCAAAAATGTAAAAATATTGTCATATGTAAGAAAGAAAAAAAACTGTAAAATTATACAAAAGAGTATTAGCTTTCGTTGACATGAATAATGACGGCGGCAGAATGTAAAAATGATGGGAGCAAAATATGGACAAAGGGTGATGTAAGAGAAAAAAGTCGGGCGCAGTTCGAAACCGAGCCCAAAGAGTCCGTTCTCGAGGATAAAGGAAGTTGGAACCAATATTCATCGCGATGTGCTTTTTTCTTTTAATTTCCTGTTTTTAAGGAGACGGACAAGCCTCCCTTCCCCCTTCATCAGTTAAATACTGAGAAAAATATCTGTTCCGAAGTACATGTGCATACCCTAGATTAAAATAAAAAAACAATCAAAATATTTTGTGGGATATTTGTACACAGACGTTGTTACACAAAAATAGATGGTAGCACTAAAAACGACGGAGGAATAATTTTTATTGTAGCCTGCATAATTGGGAAGTTATGCTGAGAGAAGACTTTGACAAAGAACACTTTGTAATTCTCTTTAAGTAGTTTTGTTACATTAAAGGAGGATAGTTGTATCATTGCTGTTATTCCTAGTCATTTGTAGAATAATGTCCCGAATGAACCAGGAGTAAACTTGAAATGTTTATGATATTTTAAAGGATATTTGAAAACATGAGATAGTAAGTTATTTTCACTGCAGCAAGTACGTCTAGAACGGCTGTAGATATTAGAAAGAGTTATCAACGGGAGGGATAGCGTAGGTTTTGGATGTAGGTTTGTCCCTAAGCTTTCTTTAGGGAGTAATGACGAGGAAATACCACCATATTCGCAATCCCAGCACCTTCCAGTACCTTCAATTTATGCGAGACTAGATACAGTGGCGGCACCGGCAGGCGGAATGGGGGCATTTTAATCAAACAGATCCTTTACCCACTCTTCCCCCTACACTCAGCTCCCAAAGTAAAGTAAATTGACAGATGTTCTCTTGACAAAGTGGTTACAAATAATCCTGCAAACAGGCTGAACTCTTTTCAAAACTTTCAAAGTAAAACATTTTCTTTTTATAACTTCCTTTCAACTTTTCGCAAGAAGAGCGAGCTTGTGCAGTGGCTTTTGTGTGATGTCCCCCTGGCATACTAGCCTCAGACCAAAACTGCTACATTCTGTACATTAATCCTGCACACACTGGCTTTTGATTGAGTTGCTTACATGCTGCCATTCCTGCCTTCAGTACCTGTTACATTATGATCCTACTACTTAGCCAAAGTAACTTCTTTGTCAAAGTATTAGCTCCATGGTAAATGCAAGCCAGCAACACTCACTCGGTTACTATTTATTGCTTAGAACTTTTGACTAGGGTTAACTCACACAAGGCCTATACAAACAAGTTTACATTTGCCCCACCAGCATAACTCGCGCCCGAGCTTATTTTGATATTCTTTTCTCAACAGTTTCTCGTGTCTTCCATTTATCCCCTCCAGTTTTGAAACCCTGAGGCCGTAAAAGACTTGAACACATCAAGAAAACTGCGATTCCTTACAAGGGTAAACTATTGTTTGTTTTGCAAATGCCCTCTGCCCATATCACTGGCTACTGATTCAATTAGTTACACCAAAAATACTCTCTTCCCAAAATGTTCTTGAAAAGGTGGCAAGTACGGATTCCTTTCTCCGAACACACTCGTCTTTTATACCAGGAGCATGGTAAATCACAATTTATTCCAATGATATTGCTTCACATTATGATTGGATACAGACAGGTGGATTTAAAAAATGTTCAATACTTATAACGTGCGTAAAGTGTAGCCGAAAAAGTCTACACGCAATTTAATTTGCTAATAAATGAGGCAAAATGTCGGTCCCCTTTTGGCGTAATGACGAGTCGCTCAATGGCATTTTGACGAATTTGAATATGAAAATGTTTCCTAGTGATAAAAGGACAATAGTGAAGAATTCAATTTTAACAGAGTAATTCATATTAGAATTAAAAAAGTGGAATCACTTTGGACTAAATTGTTTCCCTGCGATTTCAAACTTTAAACGATGAACTAGGCAAAAGTTTTGCACATTTGGTCACATTTGTCTGAAAAGTAAAAACTTTTTCCACTTACAGTAAACAAACTGAAAAATGTTTATGAGGGACTATCTTTGTCTTCTTTACAAAATATTTATCTGGTAAAATATTAGAGCCTTTGCACTCTGGTACATACATGCCTCCTGTCCTCTCCTAAATATGTTTATCCTTCAAACCTTCTTCACACAAAATCCTCCTGTGGTCTCGTTAGGAAACGAAAAGTTGCTGTGATCCTTGCAAAAGCGGTTATCACGAAAACAATCTTTAGGGGGATGGGGACAAATCACCAAATTTGTTCTATGTATTTTCAAGACAACTATAGCCCAATTCCTAAGTTTTAGACCGCTCTAAATGGCAACGACATTCAAAGTACGGGGCTAAGCCCTCATGGCCCCTTGTCGTTGTGGTCCTGAAAACGTTACTATTTGTCACACTATAGGACTGATGAGATATTTTATATCATATGCAATGGAGCAGTCAGTGAACTACATCTTGAGAACGGCTGTGGTCGACCCTACTTAAAACAATTGGTAAGAAAATAACAGTCAAAAATCCCACTAACCTTGCTGGTATTAGTAAGAGAACACTTGTTTGAAAGTAAACAAAGTAGTGACTAGTTATTGCCAATCAACTCATATTTGACTTGTCTGCTAGCCAAACCCAAATGTTGCACAATTTTTTGTGTATTTTGGTGTACTTGCTACTGTCATCAATTATTCAGAGATGAAAGTTGACTGTATCAGGAGTGAATATAAACTACTGTGATACTTTTCCTCTCGGAGAAAGTACAAATATAATCAGGCAAAGAAATGAGGATGTTTCAAACCAATGGTTTTCAAGGTAAAATGTATTCTTCCGTTCTTCTTTTAAGCCTTTTAAATCATTTCTCATCATTACACGTTGTATTAGTATTCTTGATTTACTACGCAGACTGCTAACGTCGTGATGTGGAGCTTCCATTCCACTCCCATAAATGTGTGGTCTAGTTGATAGAACATCCGACTCTTACTCGGAAGGTCCGAGGCTCAATTTCCAGGTTGGGTCATACAAAGGACTTTAAATATTGAACCTGTTGTCGTTGTGCCTCATGAGCACTAGCATAGGAGTTTTACCAAAGTCCTCACGACCCTCTGGCAAAGGGCCTTTCGGCGAAACCAAACTTTACACTGCTTCCCGAAAAATCTATTATTACGTCCAATGAAGGACAACACTTGACCAACCCCTTCGGCCGTCAGACCATTTCCATCATTTGTCTGTCACGTTTGGCTTCATTCAAAACTGGATGAATAGAATAGATGCTACACATGATATTAGCCAAAAGGCCGAGAGATGCCTGTATAATGTAAGGATTATCTGAACATATCTAATAGTCCGTGGGCTGGAGGGGTCCACCTAGCATCACCCTAGAATTGATGAAATAGGAATAGGAATGTAGTTTGACCATTGACTTACTTCCGTTTGTCACAGAAATAAATGTTTAGAAAATATTTTAATACTGGGTTTTTAAATATGCAATGGGATGTCTAAACAATACATTCCATGTTGTTAACAGTGTTGAAGTGCTGAAGCCCAGCTGTGCCCCGCTTCAATAACTGAAGCCTAGCTGGGCTTCAGCTGGGCTTCAGCTGGGAAAGGCTAGCCCAATTGGGCCCCACGTGGGAACACCTGGCAAACACGGATGGGCCCCAGCTGGGGCCCAGCAAGTAGCCCAGCTGAAACCCAGTTGGGGCCCAGCTGGGCATGTTGGCTGGGCAATTCCAGGGTAGAAATGGCTGTTTCAAAATGGGTGTACCACATTTTGGGCACCATTCAAAATTGGTGACCTTTTGACCTCTAGTAACCTCATATTGCACATAATTTCCTTTTTTGATTTTTTTGTTTGGTAGAGCTGATCGAGGCAAATATTTTTACAGGTCATTCATCAAAAAGTAACAATTCGTTCCAGAGTTATTGCTATTTGAGCTCCTCCTACCCCCAAAATATAGTCACTCAGCCGTAGTGCACTATCAGCATTTTAACCTATAGAAACCATAGTTCATCCCTGAGAAATCAATGTTAACATAAAAAATCCCAAATTGTACACATGAAACTACACTCCTGTTCCTGTTTTTCAATTCTAGGGGGGTGCTAGGTGAGCCCTTCCAGCCCAAGGACTATAACAAAGTATGAGCAGCAATCCATTACCCTACATTGCAACTGGAAAAAATGCCGTAGGCGCCTCTAGGTAAAAACGAAAATGTTAGAAGTTGAAACCCTATACTTGAATAAAACGTTCAGTTGAAGTGCAGGTTCTGAAGCAAATCAAAAATTAGTTCAAAATTACATGGATGTGTAGCAGAACCCAGTGGCGTAGTTAGACTGTATTAAGAAATACAATTCGTGGCCCGCAAACGCCGAAAATTTTCCTCTTTTAGAACAAAGATTTTAAAACATGGAACAAGTATTCAGGAGCTTTATAAAGAAATTTTTAATGGTGGTCTCATTTCACATAAAGGATCAGACATCTAAGATCTACCATAAGGCAGCAAAAATTTTCTGACAATTTTCTGATTAATATCTCACCTATTTCCCAGAAATTGTGCGCCCCATGCCTTATAAATAAGTTTACCTCAGGTATCACATGTTTATTTATATCATGATTGAAGTAAAACAATAGTGCTTCCTTGCTTGTATACAAAGAGACAGTGTTTCACAAGTAGCAGACATTTAGGGACTGAGAATTGTAGGGAGACCATCCAAACGGAATGTCAACTAAGCATTCCGAAAAAAAAAAACTATACCTTTCAGAGGACAATTTAAACATGAAAAGCTTCTATTGCAACTTGAGGAAATTTGGAATTTTAAGAAAGAAAATTTGGAAAATTTGCACCGTAGATGACCGGTATCACTTGATGATCTGGTGTCTCATATGAACATACTCATCTATTTTACTCTTCAGAACCAGTGAAAATTGAAAACTTTTGGGTAAAACACAAAATGGTTAATTCAAGATTTTTTTTACTTCTCAAACTAGGAGATAATTATGTTGCTGTGCTTCTGGCCACAACAGTAACAAAATTGTGGATGTTGTTCAAACTTTCAAGAAACCAGTTGATTTTCTATTGTCTTTATGTTAAACATTTTTCATTCCAATAATTGAGCTGTAAGTTCCCTTTGACTAATTACATAACTGCATCTTACCTGTAGGTTCAGTTTAAAAAAAATGTCTAGATTTTCCCCAGAGGTGAAAATATTACGAGTCTGACTAAAACCATATTACGAAGATATTACGTTTAATAAATCAATCTTCAATTGAACATTTAAATTAAAGACCCAGTTCTCTCACCCCAAACAGTACCAGCTCTCCTAACCTTCTTACTGAAGACCCTCCCACAATTGTCTGAAATTCATCCTCATCCAGATACAATCTCTGTTTATTTTTTTTATTTATCAAGGTGAGTATAGAAAAACTCAATTTTTATAAACAAAACACTCTCAGTACCATTCACGCTATGAAATATAAGCTTTGGTACTCTGCATTGTTTGAATTAGCTGTCAATCAAAGAGCTGAGCCAATTGAGAATTTCGGTACCCCCGTACCAAAATTGTAGTTTGGGGTGAGAGGTTTTGCCCTTTAAGTTAATGACTACCTGCCAGGTTTAACGACAGTCAACGAGGACCACCTTTTTCGACAGAAAAGATTAAATAGCCAGGTTGTCAAAACACTCAAGTTTGTGATATCCTATCCCAGAAAAACTTTACTTGTCAAAAATTGCAACTAACTTACTTCTTGTTTCTGAAAACGACTGTAAAAGTCATCTCTGTTGGGACAAGAGAGAGGGAGTGGATGTAAGATTTGTAGTTATTTATGATTCAAATACCTCTTTTTATGACTTATCTTTTTATGATTTATTTGCTTTGGATGGGATGTGTGCAATTAGGGCGGATATTGAAGGTATTTGCTCTTATGCATATCTGTCTCAAGTACGTGCAGCTTTCGGAATAAATATACCAATTTGACTTGATCGTAAATTTTACGGTTCTAGAGAGTTCGCTCAATCAAACAAAATTAGTGTAAAACTTCTTTCAGTAAATATTTGACTACATTCAAAAGAGTCATGTCATAAAATAATTACAGATGCAATTAGGCAGGTGTTTTTTATTCAGAAGCAAACTTTATTTACATGGTTAGGTTGAATGGAGTTTTACGGTCCAATTTCTAACCAATTTGTTAAAGTCGAGCAGGTCAATGCGTTTTACAAGTTGTGACCTACTGGCCTGTTTTCCCTACTCCATGGCCTATGCTGATCACTAAGCCCATGAGCCGTGGGCTCCGTTTTTCAAGTCTTCGGTATGACCCGGCCAGGGCTCGAACTCCCGACCTCCCGACTGCAAATCCGAGGCTCCAACCGCTAGACAAAGCAGTCGGTTTGGTAGAATAAGCTTGTGTGTAAGCTTAACATTTGGAGCGGTTCCTCACTCAGATTCTCTTAGACTTTGCCGGCCGTTTGCATTTTCTGATTGGCGATGAAGAAAGGAACACTAAAGTTGCCCAAACCTATGGATTCCCGCTTCAAATTAAAACGCTGAATTTCAGTTATTTTCCTCGATTACGTTTTGTCCTAAATTTTAGCACATCAACATTACGAAAAGAAAAAAAAGAAGAAATCGGACATACATGGGGAGAAATGAAATACTAGACTAAAGCGCAGGTAACCCTACAGCAATGTCGGGTCGGGTTATGATCTCTTTCGTGATATTTACTCAAAATTTCCTCCATCCATGTTTGTATGAGATAACACGAAAGTGAAGTGTAAACTAATTCATTCTTGCAGTCACATTGATGAATAGTTTTTATTGGACGATGCGATAATTATTATTACCTTGATATTCGCAGTCAGGCGAAACAAATCATATATTTATCATATATTTACACAGGTTTGAAGATTTTAAGTAAGACTCACAAAAATCGGAGAGAAATCCGATCCGATATCTCTTTGGTGTGACCTGGGCTTAAAACACCTCCATGGATTTAAAAGGGAACACTTCTAGAAAAAAGGCAGAAATGTCCAAAGTAATTGAAAAGTTGATATTTTCTTTAGAACCGTGAGAATGACCGACATTTTCACTCTTTTTAGGTTTTTTACTCCAACACAGTGTCCCTTTTTCTTTTTTAGCTACACATTACATAACTTTGTTTGTCTGTCATTAAATTTCATACCAACTAGCTAACTTTTTAAAACCAGCCCTACTCAACCTGAAACCCTTTCATTCAAGTATTTAAACATTTTCTCCTCTGTGGGGTGAGGCTCCAGGGGAGACGGAGCACGTTGTTACAGGAAATAGTTATTAAAAAACTGAGATTTCTAAACGATTATGCTTAATGGTTTAACTGTCTCCCAGACTAACGCTGCCTTGGTTACTGTGTTTCATCTCACGTGGGAAATTGTTATTGATTCAAAATGTACGAAAATGCCCCGACTAATCGTTTTTACTGCCTACTGTGGTGGTATGATACTGCAAAACAACTTTAAATCAACGTAATATTGTTCAACGCCGCACTACTTATGCCTTGTCACTCATCTGTAGCCTTTTAAGATAGCGTTTGCCATATTGAGTTATTTAACGGTGCAGATACAAATTTACTATAGACCTCTCTCAAGACAACATATAGAAATGCAGAGGATATCTTTTCATAAGTAAGAAGATTACGTAACCCTTACTAAATTCAAGTTGACTTTATAACACGAATGACATCATAGCTTTGTTTGGTTATATCTCCAAAGGTAAACATTGGACTAAACAAGAACCTTGCCCTGGTACTGAGAGAGAGTTCTTCTTTTCACATATGAAAGAATTCCCTTTACATTAGAATATTTCTGTTCCAACTGTATGTTCAAGTGGTAAGAGCATCCGACTTGCAGTCGGCAGTTCGGGAGTTCGAGTCCTGGCCGGGTCATACCGAACCCACTGACATTGTGCCATTGTGCTTGGCGCTCAGCAAAAACATTGTAGTAGGGACCACAAGCCAGTGATCCACACTGGAAAAAAGGCCGTGGCCAGCTCGACTTGAACCAATTAGTTGGAAACTGGACCGTAAAACTCTGTGTAGCTTACTTACTGCTCCAACTTAGTGGGATGCTTCAACTTGACATAATATGAAATTTGACAGCTTTGTAAACGATAATCATACATGTTTCAGCAATTTATTTCATGTATTTGTTCTTATTAGTTTGAATGTGAAATTTATTCGTTATTCCGCTAAGACATAGCCTACATTTGGCATTGTAAGGCATGACTTGTAATCTAGGTATAAAGCATTCACATATTTGACCTTCAAAATTCCTTTCTACTTAAAGAGATGTCTTACAATTGGGAAAATCACAAAACCTTGCTTTGCATGAAAATTAAATTCTGGCCTTTGAAACTTTGCTATTAATCCTATTTTTTGTGTTACTTACCCTTAGTCTACAAGGTTAATTGTATGTGAAAAATGTGTGAGTGTAAATCATCTTGCTATAAAATCCACCCTTGTTGTCCTAGCCAATCACACGTAGATATTGGTGAGATTTTCCTACTTAAAGGTAAAATGCAGTCACCGCAACTAAAATTAGTGTAGTAGACTATCCTTGTCAGTAAATGACTCCTAGAAATCACGTGACATCTATACTACAGCATATTTCACAACTTTTAGGGGTTATAAAAGCTGTGAGGCTATCAAGTAAATTATGCCACGTGGACGTTTAACTACAGCTATCCGCGATCTTGTCACGGATGTTTAGTGGTGACACTTCATTTGCCAACAGGTGGTGAAGTATTACTCTTTAAAAGTAGTCACATTTCTTTCGCCATTGAAAAGGAAAATGGATGTTTAAAACCTTCATACTAAAAGATCACCTGCGAGTAATTCCACAGATTTATTTTACTGAAATTGATAGAATTTAGAAAAATTACCATCTGTGTTTCGACCGCCACGCATCAAAAGTGCTACAAGATTCGACCATGTCACCCTTCATCCAAGTACGAGTGATACAGATTGCTATATTCTGTTGGACAGCATGCAAATGTCATTTGGCTCAAAACTTGGTAATTCTTACTCACTTTATACCTACTGGTACTCAACGTGATTCTATTCTTCATGGTTTGCTAACGTTCAATCTCGAAAAATTACTAAAACACAATTTTTTTTCAGAACTATATATAGTAATCTCAAGGGCTGTGTAATTTTTAAATTCGTTTATAAATTAAAAGAGGTTTCTTTTTTAACAAACCATGACGTTGATCCCACAGAACACACAGTCTGACAGTGGTACATCCCAAGCATATTGTCCTAAATCTGTTCAACAGTTGCCGAATCATTGTGATCTTTCGCCTACTCTTTCTCATCTATTTAAAATGTTTATTTGAACTTGACAAAATTCACATCGTGAAAGGAGTAAATTTTCCATAGAATCTGAACTAATTGATTAAGCTATCGCTAAATGCGTTGTGTGGAAGAAATTTCTGTATCAAAGTATACGCAGTATAGGCAACCTTGACAAGTTCATAAATTAAACGTGCAGTAAAAAGACAATGATACCAATTCGTTGTCAGACTTCGCCAGTTCATTGCCAGCACTGACGACTGTCATTTCTGTGGAATCATCTTGACATGATAGCGTCAAAAGGGTATCATTGATAAAAGTGGAATTATAGATCTGTTTATGATCCGGAAAATTTCCTCTTTTAAAAGCAGGGCAAATTTGCTAAACGTTAATATCAATACAAAGAAACATTTTGTGGCTTACTCACCTTACTCTTAAACCCTCTTAAGGAAAACATTCTCGACATGGTGTTAGCATTGTAATTGCTGCATATCACTCCGTAGATAAAATTGTATTACAAAAATTTAGAAGTAGAAATATCTATGGCAGATACGTGCTATATCTATGATACTCACCATGATGGAAAATGTCACTCAGCAATGGGCAATTTCAAGACAAAGAAGCCAAGTCAAACAAGTCCTTCAGTACCTGTGTTTTTGTGACGTAAAAGCATCGCCCATTTTTAACCATGATCGCCTATGTTAAGTGGAATGAAGATTTTCATGGGCATTTGGTTGTATCATGATTAATTTTTGAAACATGCAAATTTACAGGCAATTTAAATTAAAAAAAAAAAAGTTTTTGGTACCATTATGTAGAATTTTTTAGCTGCATAATTAATGATTGTGATTCCTTCCTGTCAGCTGCAGGGGCGTCGATTTGGTTTTCAAAGGGGGGGGGGGGTGTCATCTGGCCTAATTTTTTCTCCTGTTCCGGTAAGGTGTGTACAGCGGCGTAGCTAAACATTTTTTCTGGAAGGGGGGTGGGCAAGCATCCAGATTTTACGATTTTTTTGAGTGTGAACACCACTCTACTAGGGCCGTAATTTGCGCGGTGAAATTTTTCAAATATTTGAAAAAATGGAGCTTGATTGCAGAAAAGGCTGGATTTTGTGATTCCTGAAAGAAAATTTGAAAAGTTGGGGGATTACTGAAGAATGTGCATTTCCTATTGGAAAATCTGAGATTGAACGGCGACCAAAGATCGTTGGTGCTACATAATGTTATCCAACCCCTACGAAATGAGGTTCTCTGACGAAATTATTTTGAGTTTATACCGTAGTGGAGAAAATTTTGAATTTTATGAAAGTAAATTCATGAAAATAGCACTGTAGCTACTGACGTCACTTCATGATCTGGTGTCACACATAGCAAATTTCCGCTTTTTTCACATACAAAATTCAGAGCTCAGAAAATTTAACTCAAGATATTAGCGAACACTTCTGCTTAGGAATCGTTTGTGGCGAGCGAAGCGGGCGGAAAAAATTGCTTCTTTGAGACAAATAATGACAAATATGGAGCTTTTAATGGGGAGGTTTCGGAATTTCATGAATTGTCAAAACCGCACAGTAGACTAGTTTCACAAATAGCAAATTTCCGAATTCTTCATTTTTCAGAGCCGCCTGCCCCTATAGCTACGTCACTGGGTGTCTAAGAGAAGGGGCCCAGATGCAAAATGGTGCTAAATGTTCCAATATTTTGAGTTACTCCAAAGTTTTCAAAACATGAACTTGAAATTGTGGGTAATTACTTCAACGGACTATACCGTCAATTTAAATACAGGGTGTACTCTATTAGGTAATTAGAATTACAACAAAAAGTGTCATAGTTTGCCAAAGATTTGTGCAAAAGTTCTAATAGTAATTTTGAAATGGAAAGAAGGTAAATAAATCCATTACTTGATCAAAAGCGCACTTTAATCTACTACGGGAAAATCACAGATCGAGGGGTGTGGAAATGGTACCCACTGGTACGGTGTTACTGAGACAACGTTGCACAGGCCAACCGGTGTAAGATTGTTGATACAAAAAAACATTAAAATATGTTTTTTCGAACAACACCTCAGCATACATTATCTGCAGACATGATGGAGGGTACCTCTAATTCCTGATTGACGTCTCTTATCTAGCAAACGTCAGTGTGATTTTACTTCTCTGATAATGATCTAAATACGAAATGGTCAAATCGCTATACAAAGGAATGATGTGAGTGTGTCAAAATTTTTGCATTAGAAATCATACATTTTTCTAAAAAAAGTTGCACGCGGACTGTTCACCGAGAAATTTTCAGGTTCCTTTAAATGTATTTGCCAATTTCAGCTTGTCAGGCTGGTAATTCACTTAAGACCATGCACAGATTTCATTACAACATAGTAGTCGACGTTTCATCTTCTTCATATCCCAAATGTTGTGCTCCTTAATAAACACACCTGCTGCCTATGCACACGAGCAATTGACATAATCATAGAAACCGATCAATAATGTATGTTTGATATGCAAGTGAAAACAAAAACATCAATGAGACTACAAGCGCGCGGAACGCGCGAAAATTTTGGGAATTTGCAAAGTAAACAAGTGGATACTATTGATACAGAAAGCTAGTCGACTGTAATCGGTACAGGACACCTTTCATAACCTACGTGTAAAGTCTTTTTTGGTAGTACCTAATTTTTAGGTTTCACGTTACAAAAAGGGGGGGGGGGGACTTTAAATTTATGGTCCCCTCCATTCAAAAAAGTGGGGAGGGGGCATGTTCCCCTAAATCGGCGCCCCTGGTCAGCTGTGTTTTGCCTGGTTGTAGCATCAGGTTGTTGAAGTTCAGATTCACACTGGGGCACCTGAAAATCCTTTATTTTTTGTACAATGCCATTATAGCACTTCTGAGAGTCGGTCTAGCACGTTTTTCCCCGACTTACAGCATGTGGAATTATCAGTGGAGTAGCCACCCCCGCCCCATGACCCAACCTTGCAATGTAAAAAATACCTAAAATAGCGATTTTTCTCTCTATCCTTAGACTTTTACCTCATATCGTGCCCCACCCCCCCCCTCCCCATGACACCAAAACCCTCCTCATGACAAAATCCTGGCTACGCGCCTGGGGCTTATTGAAGGCCTATGTTAATACTGTACAGGTCAGATCAAATAACGTAGACGTTTCCTTGTTTTTTATTTAATTTAGCATCATAGAGCCATCATTTTTGCGGAGACATGAAAATTTTTGTCTTCGTCTTCTTTTGTAAAGCCATCAATAATGAAAACTAAACTGGAAGACTAGGAGGCAGGTTCATCTTTCAATCGGCAAACAATTTTAAGGAACAGTAGACGAATCCGATAAGCGCTTGTGTTTAATGACTGTAGGCAGCCATTAGTGGGGTCCTTCAACCTGAATCGTCTTCATTTATTAATTTATTGTCTACATGAACTTCAAACCCTCATATTCAGTGAAATTGAAGCAATTAATATACAATGTAGTGTACATCCATCCATGATACAGGTACGCAAGGAAATTAAAAGATTACAATTTGATAGACCACAGTTCTGGCCGACTGAAATCAGACCATCATTTGCTGTCCGGATTCGTCTATATATAGTGTCTTGGTGCAGAATCTGCGTGCAGCGTTTGCCATGGAGATAAATGTATTTCTGGTGCAACATTTTGATATGCTTGTGGGATCTTTGCGCATTGTATCCTATGTAGTTTAAAGACGTCAGTGGGCCACAACTGGAAGAAAGGCCGTGGCCCACTGACGTCTTTAAACTACTGAGTACAAACTGGGCCTTAAAACTTCATCCAAGTAACTAACTCAATTAGCATCTTATGAACATCGCAAGGATAATAACATTTCAATTCTCTGCCTTCAGGGTATGGTAAGGTGTCATTGGAACAAAAAAGAAACATTTTCATTGCTTTCTATCAACTTAAAAAATGTCTTCCATAATACCAAAAATTTGGCGCACTTAAGTCTTAGGCTCTATTCATTTATACTACAATAGTCTCAAAAGCCTTCAGATTGTTCAACGCAGTAGGGTTTGTGCACTTGTTGTAGAGCAATTGCCAAAATATTAACCCCGCCCGTGTCGTCGCCACGGAAGAAATAAGTAAGGGGACACTTTCCCAACCATATTTTAACAGAAAATACAAATTTACCTAAAACGTATTTATGCGGCATTAATATGTGCGGATGGAGTGAGTTCTGAATAAATAGAAAGAATTCAGTTGAAACTAGCTCAGCTTGTTAATGCCGTCTACCGTCTTCTGGGAAGTATTTTCGGCTGAAAAGCCCGATACACACCGCGTAAACTGGTTGTGGCGCTCTGCTTATGCGGACACCGTAGGTTGATGTGTCGTTGAACAATGTCTTATCTAGTCATACGTAATTCTACCCAATCCAATTAGTCCAATCTAATGCAATCCAGTACAACTTGTAATTTAATCTACTCTAATCTAACCTTATCTAGTCTTCTCTCGTCTCATCTGTCCCAGCTCATCTAATCTAGATATAGTCCAATTCTCATATTTTTCAGCAGCCAACTACCCTCAAACGTATCAATGGGTTCATTAAGCCATGCCATCCCACCAGTTCACGAAAGCTGTTTTCCTAGTCGCAACTTTAAAATGGTGAAATATTTTAACACAAAATTTTATAAATCAGAAACAGCTAATATGTCACCGGATTGCCCGTAAGGATACCTAACTTTTTACTAGTTTTTAAAACGGGGGAAGGGGACACATCATCTTCCTAAATTTCAACAAGATCTGAATTCGGGTAGGCTGCCAGATTGTGTCATTCCAAGCATTTTCAGTTTTTTTTTTTGATAATTTATGAAAAATTTACCGTGTCTATAAGTTTTTCTTCATAAACCAGTAAATTTGTGGAAAGGATTCTGGCACCCTCATGATTTTCCGTTGTGTTAAAAAGGATGCTAGATCTTTTCAGACTAAAAGACCAATGAATCATTTTTCCCTCAGTGTTAGAATATCGTTAGAGCAAAACTTGCAAAAGACTTGTAGGAGATTTTCAACAGCTAAATTAAAGAGAAAAATGGGATGTAAATAGAAGTACGAAAACAAAGTATTGGCCGAAAAAACTTTATTACTTGCACATTTTTACTCGTTATTTAAGATTGTGTAAGTGAACATATAATTGCCAACTAAAACTCAACATAACGACTGTCTAATTTTTGTCTGGATTTTGTCAAACTTCCCTTTGCGCACCACACAAACGGATGGTGGAGTTCCGCTTACATAATCTTTTGGAAAAAGAACAACATATTTTGAAGAGTATCCTTTGCCCCACCGTCCTCCAAACGCCAGCATGAACTGAAGTGAATGTTAATGTTCTTCACTATGTTGTCGTGGAAATTCTGCATGATGACAAGCAATTAATTTCTACACATGCAAGGCAGCAATGCTTGAAGTTTTTTCCTTTTCTCGACAACAAGGATAGTATACCAATCTTAATCCAAGCTGAAGTTTATATACCTATATGAGTATAGGAAGCAATGTCATCCTACAGAATAGCAACTATACAATGAAAAAATGGCTAACATGTTTTTTACGTTGAATTTTGTGCAGTACAACAATCGTCAGCACCACTTTTGTTATTGATTTAGAAGCTAAAATACGCTCAAATATTCCACCATTAAAAATTTTCCTTTTAAAATGGCAATTCTCTGCGTTAGGGGAGTAGAGGTCCTTAGATCCGTCCCCCGTAAAAGCAAAGTTCCACTTTTTGTCACTCAGATAAAAATATACAAGCCCGGAAATGGCAAATTCCTTTGTCGCCTATCTGAGGAATCGGGTTTTATTTAAACTATCTGTATACTCCAAGCAAACAAATTAGAAACTCGGCGAGATATTTCATCGGACAAAAATAAAAAACAAACATTAGTCTAGAGGTGGGAACGAGAATCCGCCTCCTGGATCACGTTGTAAAAAAGAACATGTTATATTTATTGGGTGTTCTCACTTCGCGAAATTGGTCTGGAGGCGTCTCTACGTGGTTGGAAGAAACATCCAGCTGGTCGAAATTTTGGACCTTCTACCTCAAAAGATCCTAAATACATAAATAAAAATATAATAAAATAAAAAAAGGATGAGTACAAAGGCTAACATTCCAAATCAGGAATATTAGGTGTACAGTTCCATTTTTAAAGGCATTTCTTAACTCGCGTTCACATTTAACAGCTGAGTGAAGATGTGTATGCTACATTTAAATTATTGGTTTGTACCATTGGGTGATATTAAGTCATGAGTCCACTGTAAACCATAAACGAGTAAACCGTATTTTGCAAGTACTGGCTGAAAAACTTCTATTCTAACACTTGTCGTGAAAATGAAAAAAACTT
The DNA here is from genome assembly GCA_037179385.1 of Holothuria scabra. Lineage (NCBI taxonomy): Eukaryota > Metazoa > Echinodermata > Holothuroidea > Aspidochirotida > Holothuriidae > Holothuria > Holothuria scabra. The sequence continues at coordinate 34,962,263 of CM074197.1, forward strand.
GAGATCTAAGAGCGGGCATCTTACTTCACTCCAACATTTTAAATAGGAGCTCTTAAAATCCCTCCCCCCATTTCCTGCTGTTCTAATGAGGGCCTTTTCGAATTTCGAGATGAAATTAGGCCAAAATGGATGTCGCGTTTGAAAACATTCTCTCGTTTGAGCCAAAAGCAGTTCATTAATAAATGGAGAGAACATCGAATTCCAAGCAACTCTATTTGCGATAAGTCCGTCAGGATTCCTGGTAATCGGTAATAAGAAATTTCCTGCTTGAATTTCCCTCTTGATTGCGAGAAGTGGTGCACATTCACTTCGATTAACCTATTTAAGTTTTTTCCATGTGCACGTGCACCAATGTGTACGTGAAGAGACTTCACAAAGTAATTTGACCGATGCAATACTTTGGGTACCTCAAGCGTTCAAATATATCAAAAAGGAACAGCGCCAATTCCTTTCAAAGTTTATTTCGTATCTTGTATTTTTAAGAAAAAATTTGAAAATACTATAACAGAATTTATCAAAAAAAAAAAAAAAAAGCATACGTTTTTGGTTAAACTAGAATACCTTCCAAGCTTCTGTTCACCATAGTATGGAATGAAAAGTTTTAGATCTTATGCAAAGTTATCTTATGGAAATTTTATGATCAAAAGTTGAAGCATGGTTGCAATAGTTTACGGCTGAGCATCAGCGTGGTCAATTTTAAGAGCTCCCTTTTTTCAATTTGCCTCTACAGGCTACATTAATCTAAAGCGGAGGAGGTGATTCTAGGAATTTTTGAAATATCATAAAATCAATGAAAAATAACCATCTCAAGAGTTATAGTATTTTACTTCCACCTTTCTCTAGGAATCAAACATTTAAAACACATGTCTTTTCTCAAATATAAAATGGATAAAATATCGCATAATCACTTAAAAGTGGTGTAATCTTACGTGTAGGTATGTTGAAAATGGGCCGTCTTTCAAGCAATTTAAAAATTAAGTAAAAAACTATTAACTTAGTGCACGTACCGTACGTTTCTAAATTTCACAACTTTTTCCACACCGAATATCTGTTTTAAAATTTTGCCATAGACTCTATCTCTCATCACTTAATAAGTAATGTTTCCTTAAAAATGTGTACACTTACGCTTTTCTTTCGTATTACATATATTTATTTGTACAGAATTTTACCTAAATGGAGGTTCTGTCCCCTTTGATACTTTAATTGATGTATCCTTCAATAATACATGCACATTTAACGATTTACCCAAATGGTTGCACATCAACCTTTCTTGCAATAAGTTGTTCCCCCTCCCTCAGGAAAGATACAGCTTAACTTACTTAAATAGGCGTAGGAAGCGGGGGTGGGAGTGGAGTGGGGGAGCAAGCCCCCTAGTGAAAAAATAAGGGGCGGAAGCAGGCTTCCGTCCCCCCCATTTCCAGGGTCAGAAAACCCCTTTTTCATTCTTCCAAATCTCAAAAAAAAAAGGAAAATTTACGTCGCGCTTCCCGCGCCGTAGAATGCAATGTAAAATGCCTTAGTTCTCGCTAATAAATCAGTGTGGTAAAATTTATCGAGCTCTGGAAATGACAAAATCGGATATTTACCATATGTGACACCACATCATCAAGAGAAACCGGCAGCTTTATTGCATATTTTGTAAACTGTCTTTCATGGAATTCCAAATTTTCTTCCATGATAGCTCTTGATTTTGAAACATTTTGTCCAAAAAGGACAACAAACTTTGGGAAACTTTTGAAATGTCATCGGAGAGAGTCAATTTGTAGGCCTTACATAACATTATGTAGCAACAACGATTCAGCCGTCGTGCAACGTAGCTTCTTCGGGAAGCAGTTTATAGTTTGGTTTCGACGAACGGCTCTTTGTCAGAGAGTTGGGAGGACTTAAGAAAAAGCAATCATTCTCAGACTTGCCACCAATATATGAAGGAAGTGCAGATTTTTCAGTATTCCCCCAACTCTTTAAATTTCCTTACGGGAAACGCAGAATCCAAAGCTTTTTGTAATACAAGCTCCATATCTATTTTGTTTAAAAGGGGCAAAAGTTTGAGCAGTCAAACACAGGGCGGTTTTCCCAACTTTTCCTTCATAAGATTCTGAATTCTTCTTAATAGAAACTCCATATTTCTAATCGTTACTTTTGGAAAAGGCAAAATTTTACGCGCGCCTTGGGTGCCCTAAATTGCAACCCTTCATGCAGTTAATGCCCCTCATAAGCAGTCAGTGGTAAACTTTTTTCGAGCCGCTATGCAGTGCCGTTCCCCTAAAATTCTCTTCAATATAGGCCTATAATTTTTAAATGTTTTGTCTAAAAAAGGTAACAAAGTCTATGGAGCTTTTTGAATGTCGCCGAGAATCCTCAATCCGCACTATCCTTAGATTACACCCTATGTAACAACAATGATCTTCAGTCGACATGCTTTCTCAGATGTATTTTAATAGTGAACGTAGATTCTTCGATAGCCCCCCAAATATTCAAAATCCCTTGAAGGAAACCCTAAGTTTAAACTATTTTATGCAATACAAGCTGAATATTTACAAACGCTTGAGAAGACCCAAATTTTCGACGCGCTCCGCCCCCGCAAATTACGTTCCTCGCAAAGTAAGTAGTGCTCACACTTAAGAAAAAAAATCATTTTTATTATTTGAAAAAAAAAATGTTCTTGCTCTTAAAAAGCCAAAATTTTATCATAAAAAACTTCCTTTTTGGTCAATGGGGTTGGGTGAGGGGCGTGGTCCAAAATTTTTCCGCCCCTCAGTCTCATATTGCTTCCTCTGCCACCGATTACTTATGTTTATTTCGCAGACAAATTTGGATGGAAATACCTTCTTCATTATCAATAAGCGCTATCCACACGCAAAGTTGGCTCAGTGGGGTACTGAAGGCCGGGGAATGGGAACCTACGAGCAAAAGACTTATCCTGACCAACTGTGGATACTAAAGGCTAGCCCCTTGCACTCGGAATACTTTTACATTTTCAACGCATACCGTGGAAACTATCGTGTGACAAAATGGGGTCTTGAAAACGATAAGGTTGGAGCTTACAACGGGCAGTTCCACCCTGACCAACTTTGGAAGTTCGTAAGTTTTGGGGATGGCTTCTACAGAATCTATAATTATAAATACACAGACGCTAAAATTACAAAGTTCGGAAAGGGTGATGGTGAATGGGGAACATACACAGGGCCGGATTATGAGGATCAGCTCTGGAGGCTAGTACCGAGATTCCAGGCCGAGTTCGGAGAAGTTGTTTTATGGAGTGCTGACAACAGACAAGGGTCGCAACCACTCGAGGAAGAGGTTACGGTTACGCAGGGACTTAAACTTACTAGTAGTAGTACCATAACAACGACTGTTGGATTCAAGTTTTCTCTGACATCATCCATTAATTTCATTGCGGCTAGTTTCGACCTATCTGCAGAAATGTCCTTCCAGCTGGAGACGTCGTTGAGCAGAGGAACTGAGAAAGATTGGAGCGTAACGAGAAAAATTACATTTTCTGCCCCACCTGGGAAAAACTATAGAGTTAAGCAGAACAAGGTGGACTTCACAAGTCCCCTACACATCGACGACTGCTCCTTAAGATCCAACTATAAAGTGGAGGAAACAGAAGGAGATTTCTACAACTAATGAAAAAATGGCAAGTCGGAGCAAAGATGGCAGCATCGTTGCCGTATTCCACCATGTTAAAGGATTTTTTATTTCTCAAAAACCAATAAGTATCTGGTTATTTCACTAAATCGACATTTTATGTGAACATAACTTCTATAAATATCTGTTGCTGACCGTCATACCTACTACTGTTTAAAATTTGCTTGCTTTTTGTTGCCGTAATAATTTTTTTCGTTTATTAACATCTGGTTCGCAAAAAAAAAAAAAAAAAAATGAGGGCGAAGGTAGTGAAAATTCCAAAAAAATTTCCCTGACATTGACACCGTGTGTACAGAGAGAGAGTTCCGAGCTTCGTGATGCATGCACTCATTATAGCAATGCATTAGTGCATAAAAAGGCTTATTTTTATTTAAGAAGTTAGGAGTTCAAGTAATAGAAACAAAATGGTGGAGGTATGTGGAGGTTTGATAGATTAAAAGAACAAAGTGGTGGAAGAAACATTGCGGTAATTGAAATATTTAGATGGTGGCGAAATGTTTTGGAGAGCAAATTGGTGGAGGAAAGATTAATCAAGAGAAAAATGCTTGATTAAAAGGACCAAATGATGGAACATGATAAATTAAAAGACACAAGAAGGTGAAGGGATGGTTTACTTAAATACTGGTGTAAGTTTATTTTTTTTTATTTGGCCAAACGTTTTAAAATAACAAATTTCCTTTAAATTTTCTTTTAATAATGGAAAAGGTTTAAAAGTAAAAGTTTAAAATACATAAGACTTTTCGAGAAATGGTACTACGGTCTAGTGCTATTACTTGGCCATGTTTTCACTTGTTTGTGTAAAAAATGTTTCACTGAGGAAAACTGGTATTTTACCGTTTTATCCCTTACTCGCACAAGATGTTTGATCAGATTAAACTTGTGGTAAGAAACCTACGTAGCCCCAAACCAGTCCGATTCCCAGTTCTGGTATAACCCAAACGGTTCATATTATTTAATTATGCATGTTGTCGAATCTTAAGATGTCAATGAGTCTGTTCTTCGCTGAATTCATTTTGGCCAATGGAAAAAAGGATGTAGCTTACATGATGGTCACGATAGAGAAACTATGGCCACAAATCCAAATATAATGCCAAAAAACTATTAAAACAAGTCATTATTGAAGAAGCACAAAGATTCTTATCCAAACCGGAATACAAAATGCATCGATAGTACACGTTTGGCTTTGGTTTTATTCAAATAGTACCAATGTTTCACTCCTTCCAGTCACTGTGCAAATGGCATCTTAACATGTAGTTTTGTGCTTAAATTAAATCTTGGAAATTCTTGACAAAAATGCCCATTAACCTCTGGAGTCCAAGATGCATTTTGATTTTCAATTTTTGCCGAATCGCCTAACTACTAGCCTAGGTCGCGCAAACATCAAATTTTAGGCTTCTATCTAAATGATCAATAAGTCCACAGAAGCCATGATCTGTTTTGTTTTATAGTGTATCGTAATAAACGGTGACGTTGAAACTTCATTCTTCCCTGATGTCGGTTCAATCTTTATGTAAGACGTAAACGTTACAACTATATAAGCAAAGGACACCACGAAATACGAATCATGTGACTTGTTGAACTATGTCAAACATTTATCTTAACGTAGGATGCATACCCTAATACATAGCCAAAAGAAGGCCAAGTTCAGCACAAACATGTTTAGACAGTTTATGTTCACTGTTTTGAATGAAGCTTTTGATTGGCCGTTACCATTGTGTTGTATCCTCGTGTCATTATTAGGGTTAGGGATTAGATGACGGATTAGCCTTATCGTTAGCTAGTTAGGAAATTTAGCGGTTTTCTACAATTTTCAGACCCACTAGGGAAACGAAGACAAACAATACTATCCCAAGTCTAACCCTGGGGGGGGGGGGGACTTAGCACCTACGACAAACTTCAGACTGTCTATGCATGGGACAGACAGTGAAATTCTGACATACAACCTCAATTAAACATTTGGTTGACTGATAGAGTTTGACGCCTTCATTTTTAATCAATGGTTTCATTTAGATGTGAGACACTGAATTGTTTTCCTTACCACATTGCTAATGCACAGCATCACGCACAACCTCAGTAGGTACCAAAAGGTGCGTTCGATTTAGCGGCTCGAGGGGGAACAAATGGCTCAACCAGTTTCTTGTCAGGTCAAAATGTGACGTTAAAAACGTCACCGGCTCAACTAGACCATCTCGGAAGGCTGGTCGTTTTGACCGGCTCAAGTTGTGACGTTTTGATGACGTTACGATCATTTTTCCGAAAGATCGATCGCTGGCTGAGCCTCTGAATCGAATGCACCTAATGTTAAAGCCTTTGGTGTGACGAGTTCCATCTTTCCGTTACCGAGTGACTTGAATGTTGAGTGCTTACACTGACGTCATAAGCCCCACCCCATTTTCGACTGTCGGGCAAAACTTTAGCATAGTAAGAATAAATTGCTGACAAGCAGCTGACGAACGACCTGATGACGGTTGAGTTTTTGCCCGACAATCCGCGAGGCTAAGCAATGATGACATTACGTGAAAACACGCTACTTTTTCTAGTCTGAATGCCAATACAGGAACCACTCTTTAAAAAGAGTGACCTCTTCCACCACTAGTTAAAGAAATAACTTTCACTCCTTTTGAGTGAATTTTACAATCCTTGAAGTGAATTAACACTCTAAAGAAGTGAGTTTACACTGTTTATTCTGTTAGGGAGTGACTTAGGCCAGCCTCGACATCGGATCCGATTTCGCTCCGATTTCTGTGAGTTTTACTTAAAATCTCCTCCATATTTGGTCGAAAAGAAACAAAAATTTGCCAACTTGTGAAAACATATAATTTGTATCGCAGGACTACGAGAATCTAAGTTATACTAGTTATTCCGTGACTTCACATCTACAGACAGCTTTTATTGGATACCTGTGGTCCGATAAAAGCTATTTGTAAATGTAGAGTCACGAAATAAGTAGTTTACAGTTCAATTTCGTGATCCTCCCATATTGATCATGCATTTACACAGGATGGCAAACTTTTGGTTCTGTCCGACAATTGAAGAGAAGATGTTAATTAAAACTCACAAAAATCGTAAAGTTATTTGATCCGATATCGCGGTAGTGTGACTTGGACTTTATTTCACTTTTTTGCTTTCGTCGTGAGCCTTCAGTAGGTACATATAATAGATCCGACATTTCCAACGGAAATGGAAATAAAATGCATTGCTCTCAATGCACATTATTATGTGTAGGTCCCTATAACTGCGAAATAAAATTTGTCCCACTTCTTCCAGTAACAGGATGAATTATGGCGACCTTGTTGTGCTGGCAAGACAATCAGTTTGCTCTGACATGTAATTTCGGGGATAATTGGAACTTTATTTTTGCTTTTGGGCCTTTGGCTGCCGATTTCATCTGATTTCCGACAAATAGGAATTCTTGACTGTATTTGTTCCAATATCATTAAATTAAAAACCACTTTCCTTTTATTTCTAACATGGGACAAAGTGTTAGCAAGTTTTTCAGAGTTTGGGGTCTAGTGAACCAGATATCCCTCAAATGACGGAGCTAGGGATTATGGTCATAGGGAGCGAAAATGGCATGCAGAGCGCGTTAAAAGGAGAATGTTACAGGATGCAGGATGACTTTCAACAAAACCTAAGTGAAATTTTCTCCCAGTTAGAATTATAGGCCAACACAGGCTATAATGTGTAAAATCTACCAAAACTCACTCACAGGAAGGGTAAACAGTTACGACCCCTAGTGACCGATGACATATTTTCATCGACCCCCACCATACACAACATGGTCTTTCTTTCAGTATGTGGCATCCAGATGCACAGTTTGACTTCTTTCGAAATCTTTTACTTTTTCAAAGTTTAATCTTCTGTAACAAGAGGTAATAGTAATAGTTTCTCCTTTGACACAAAGCAAAACACATACCGTTGGGATATGCACGTGTCGTCATCCCGCTGTTACTGCATCATCAATGGACGGCAAATTTCTTTTTGCGGCTTCTAGATTCATTAACCACAGAAAATCGCTTTCAAATATCTCGGTACTCGATTAAACTGATTTAATTATGCTGCTATTGCATTCTGTTTCTTCAAGAAGTTCTCCTAGGCTACTAATGAAAGACTCGGCGGATATCGTGGTGGAAGGAGTGCATGGGAATTAGAAACAAACTTAAGCCTTTTCTCTCGCCTATTAAGACAGTTTGCCTTCAATCATAACTTCTAAACAATTACTCAGCTTCACGTTGACGTCATACTAATGAGTGAACGATTTGTTTTTATTTAAAAAACATTTACATTCATTTCAGCAAAGATCCTTACTTAAAAATATCATACTAACGAGAATTTTAGAATTCGATCTCCTGTAATCGGCCCAGATCGTCCACTGGTCCGACCATAACGCATCCACAAACCTAGTGTGAGTGGTGTGTCCAAACCAGTGGCGTAGCTACGGGGGGCTGGGGGCTGGAGCCCCCACTGAATCGCCCAGCCCCCCCCCCCCAACAGCTCCCCCCACTGGCGACCTGGGCAAATAAATTATATTCATGCTGGCATAAGATAATATTCAATCCAGGCTACCCGGCTAATATGACATAGATACATTTGCGATAGATCCACGCAGTTGCAGGGTATTTGGAATTGTGTTGCACTTTGAATTTGAAGAAACTGAAGACAGTGACCAACTTCATATCTTCGGAATTTCTTGGCTTTTTACTCATCGGGTTTCTGGATGGATAACTTTCTAGCAGATTTGGAGTGGTTGAACTTGGTTACCTTGGTGTGGACTAGAGTGTACTCCTAGCATCTGTTCTGTCTCTATCTCCTGTAGGGATTTTTTTAATTCCTGGGGATGCACAAATTTGCCCAAAATCATACTTGGTGTGGTAGGTAGAATATTTGAGTCAAATATGGCTAAAAGGAATTTGCACTTTGCACGGTCATTGCTGCTAGTCACTGGCCAGTGCAACAACCAAACCCATGTTGGGTCAAAGAAGTCTCAAGGGTCGCAACCTTTCCACTATTACCTCACAGGAAGTGGGTGGAGTTGACATACCCAGTCACGTACGAGACGGGGCAGGGGAAAGACTTCCCCAAATTTCCGCAAAATCTAAATTCGGGCAGGAATTTGGAAAAAATTCGGACAGCCCTTTAATTTTGAAAAAAAAAATGGGATGGTTTTTCAGAAAAATCCTAAAAGTGGCCGAAATCTTAAAAAAGATATGCCCGAAAAAAGGAAAGAAACGTCATATAGTCGCGATAATGTTTTCATGAAAAAACAAAGTGAAGATCCAAACAATTCGCTACACCTTCGGGCTGCGCAAAAAAGCTGTAATTCGTCACTTTAACCTCACGGATAATCACAACACAATGCCCGAAATTGTCGAATATCAAATTCTTTCAAGCATTTGCCGGAAAATGGAAAAGTATCATAGTAAGGGTAGTTAAGAAAAACGAAACAGATAAAATAATCGCGACACATTTGGGAAGCCGGTGGCTTAAAAGAAACAATCATTCTTGAGCCTGTTTTTAAATATTGTGTAACACAATCCCCGAAATGGCCGATTATTTTAATAGCTTCAAATCTTTGCCGAAAAACAGAAAACGCTACATTTAAAGTAAAATTTTCATGGAAATAACAAAGATCTGCAACACATTTCGGTAGAATGGTAAATAAGGGTTTCCATCATCCCCACTCCATACTGTAGTCTTCAAAAATCGCAGGAAATGGTCAAATATTCGGGCAAGGTTACAAAAATGGTGGGACGTTTTCAATTGCCGAATTTCATTTCATTTCATTTATTTAATTTTGGTTTATCACAACACAAGATTGAAAACAAGTATTAAAAAGTAAATAAGTAACAAAGAGTGTGAAAGGAAGTGCACGCAGAAACCCTTTAGGGCTTGTCGAGAAGTGACACTCCCTAGAAAAAAAAAAATAAATAAAGAAAACACGAAGATAGAAGATAAGACTAGGAAAATCAGAAGAATTTTAAAAATTAGACGCACAACCCACCATCCCACCTCATCCGTCCTAGAACCCAACCACCACCTACCCCTCGGACTTAACAAAGAAGCTAAATAGGCAGGAATACAGTATAGTAAACAAATTCATGGGCTTAATACAAGCTTATATAGAACCTTTGAATATTTTTCCTAAAAAAAGCTAAGGAAGGCTTTGTCTTAACAGTTAACGGTAGGTGATTCCAAAGAGTGGTGGCACGGTAATGCAGACTGTTCTTCTACAAATTGTTGTTATGCTTCCTTGTATGTAGATGATCGGCTTGTATTGTGTTATGTGAATGTATGGATGAGTTGTGTGTAAAGAGAGCGTTTAGTGAGCTTGGAAGCATTTCATGTAGAGAACGGTAGACAAAACTGGCTACATGTAGTTTGAATAGGTCAGTAAGTGTAAGTAAATTCATGAATTTGAATAAATAATTGTTCGTACACTCTTAAAAAAATTGGGCAAATTTTGCCCAACTTTTTGACCAACACTGGGCATCTATTCAACAACCTAAACAGTTGGGCAAAACTTTAACCAACCAAATTGGGTAAAGTTTGAACCCAACTGTTGGGCAAGAGATTACCCAACTGTTCGGTAAATTAGCATTTTAAAACATACCCACTTGTTGGGCACTTCTTTTATTAAACTGTTGGGCAAATGCATTAACCAAATGTTGGTTATATGTTAATCATCTTTTCCTTAAACATTGGTGCTTTCTTTAAATGTTAGGTTGTAGGTTATGGCAGGGAGCTGCCACTGCAGCTCCCTGGTTATGGCAACCCATCGGTCCCGGTTAAAAAACCCTGGCTTAATAACCTATTTGGTTTGTCACTGAGTTTCGTATAGGTACGTCCAAAACTATCATTTTTAAAAGGCACTGTAAAATGATGTGTGTAAATGATGTGATGAAGTATTGTAGTTTCGTCAATGCATAAATGTGAACACAAGGGCTGCATGAGAATTAGCTGGTCCGTAGCTCTCATACACTTATATCATGGTTATGAGACAGGTTTCTTGTTATGCCGAAAGGTTTCAAATAATAATATATAAACGCTCATTCGGACGTGAAAGAGAATATCCCAGATCCTGACCTCCCATTGGATAGCAGTTTTGCGCCAAATACGAATCATGGAATCTCATACAAATGTGTTCTAGTTCGTAGTACTGTTTAAAGAATTTTATGGAAATAGAGATCGATTTCATGGTCTAAAGTAATGTACGAGTTTAGCTGTTTGGCCAATATAAAAGATGCCAAAGAGAATTTTCAGATTATGGTACCATGGTCTGATTATGAGAAGAATTGTGAAACAAATCGGGTCAATTGCACTGTTGTTTGGTGACAACACTGCAACCAACAATATACCCAACAAATTGGCAAAAAGTTACCCAACAAGTGGGTAAAGGGAAAATATGCTCAACTGTTGAATAAAATCTTATCGTCATTTTGACCAGTCAGTTGGGTATAACAGTATACGCGTGCATGGAAGGGGAAATTTAACCATTATTTGAGCAAAGATTGACCAACACTTAAGCAATTACTTTTACTCAACAAAAACTTTGCCCAGCGTTTAAACATTGCACCAATTAGCCCCAAAGTTGGGCAAAGTTTAACCAACACATTTCATAAACTTCTTTAACCAACGGATATTTTACCCAACGTTTTAAGAGTGTATGATCTCTCGAATTGGAACAGGTGATATGTCTTGTTGCTCTTTTCTGTAGCATACCTAACTTATTTAATAAATACTTGCTTGATCCAGACCAAATAACGCAACAGTAAGTGAGATGTGGGAATACAAGTGTTTGATAAAGGGACCTGAGAATGCTTGTAGGGAGTGTATGTTTCAGTTTTGAAAGGAAGCCTACACTTTTTGCAACAAGAGTAGAAATATACTTAACGTGATCATGCCAAGTAAGTTTAGAATCTTTGAAAACACCTAAAAATTTAACACAATCTACCTTTTGTAGATATTTTACCATTAATATCAATATTAAAGTTTACCACATCATCATTTTCATTGAAAACAATAAAACTCGTCTTTTCTAAGTTTAGGGAAAGTTTGTTTGTGGCAAACCAATCACTGTATGCAGCTAGATCATTTCTAATGGTTTGTTGCAGACGTTCAAAACTACTATCATAAAAGAAAATATTTGTGTCATCAGCAAATAACACAATGGATGAATTAGAAGAAATTTTACTTACATCATTCATATAAATGATAAAAAGAAGTGGTCCTAGAACTGACCCTTGAGGGACACCACAGTGAATATTATTTACATCAGAGTTTATTCTTTGAAAAGAGACAAATTGTTTTCTGTTGTTAAGATAGCTAGTAAACCAAGAGAGAAAGTTTCCCTAATACCGTAGAGAAATAATTTTGGACAGAGTATGGTATGATCAATGGTGTCGAATGCTTTAGACAAATCAAGAAATACACCTACAGTAATTTGGTTGTTGTTTATGGCCTGTGTTAAATTATCGACGGCATGCATCAGCAAGGGAACCCTTACAAAAAAGGGTGCGTCAACCTGTGTCTGCACCATGTGTGATCACGCGTGGAAAAACAAAGGAAATCACGCGTGTTCTTGGGTGACAAACCTGCGTTTTTGGAACCTTCTACTCACAGGTTTGACACAGGTTTTGCACACATTTCCTTGCCTTTAATATCAAGCCACAGGTTTTGTGGAATAATTCCTTGTTATCCCTAGTTTTTATCACCACACGTTTTGCACGTAAAACCTGTGTCAAACCCGTGGCAAACCTGTGTCGAACCCGTGGCAAATGATCAACCTGCGTCAATGTTAAGGGAAATCACAGGTTTTCATGCAAAAACCTGTGATAACCCCGGAAAAAACCTGTGAAAACCTGCAAATTTGGAACCAATTGCCACACCTTTTTTTGTAAGGGAATTATTTCAATGGATGCCCAGAAGGGTGTTCAGGTGCCCAAATACGGGAAATGGTTATGAAAATCGGGTTATTTATTGTTCGTTACTTTCATGATGCAGTGTGAGAATGTATTCCCATAAAAATGCTTGGAAATTCATTTAAACACACCTTTATAACATTTTTCAAAAATAAATTCATATATAGTCGGACGTTCGGGCAGTCACACAATTTTATCAATATAAATTGAATTCAGCCAAGAGTCGCCAATAGAGTAAAACTTATTAGCACGTTTTCAATTCCGTTTTGTAGTTTTTCCCCGAAGATATGCGGGACCATTTCATCGATTGGTAGTAATACATTTTATCTGGTAATTTTTGATCAAATAGTGACTGCTTAGATCCCCCTATAAGCCTGGGAAATGTCATTTTCGGCTGTCTCAGGGGTCCGATTTTTCAAAATTTTCTGTTCGCTCCGCGCCAACCAGTATAGTAGAGCTTCGCGTAAAGTATTCCAAGCAGAATTTTATTTTCAAGTGTGCATTGTTTGCAAACGCAACCTCGAAAAAGCGACTGCTTGGACCCCCTCCCAAAAAGCATACGAAATGACATTTTTGACTGTCTGAAGGGTCAGACTTTTCAAAATTTTTTGTACGTTTCGCCCCAACGTATAGTGGTGCTCCACTTAAACGGCTTCATAACGTCATTTAAGTTTCAAGTGAACTTTTTTTGCAAAAGGAAACTCAAAATGGCGACTGCTTATCCCCCCCTATAAGCCTGAGAAATACCATTCTCAACTGGCCGAGGGGTCGGATATTTCAAAAATTTCTTTACGCTTCGTGCCAACTAATGGTGGCGCTCCGCTTCGTCTTTTCTGGCTGAATTTTAGTTTAGAGTGAACGTTTATCTCCAATTCAAAACTTCAAATAGCGACTGCTTGGATCCGTTTTATAAGCCTGGGAAATGTAATTTTCGACTGTGTGAGAAGTTCGAATTTTCAAATTTTCTGGACCCTCCGCGCCAACCATTGGTGGCGCTCCGCTTTGACTGTCTTACAGGTAAAATTACATTTTGGGGGGAAAAATTTGCCCCAAACTTAAATGCTCCCCTACGCCTATGGAAATAACTAACTCAGACGTTCACTGGAACAGATCCTTGCAACAAACAGCAGGATTCCGGACTAATTAGTATCTCAGAAGAGTATTTAAATCTGAGACTGAAAATCTACAAATATGTCTCACCAGAATTAAAGGCAATTAAACCTGGCAAATGCCATTTCCAGCCACCTGGGAGGTGTTAAAATCCAAAATTTTCTTTGTGCGCTCCGCGCCAACTAATGGTGGCGCTACGCTTAGATAGTAAAAATCCAGCCCCCTACAAAGTACCCAGCCTCACTTAGCCCCCACGAAAAAAATCCTAGCTACGCCATTGGGCCAAACTACCTGGGATCGCATTAACATTATTTCAGAGTTATGCTCGGACGACCTTGAGCCTCCCAATGGAAGAGACAGGGTTATTCCTCTCGATATGGGCTTCTAAGGGACAAGTTTGACAACTATCGAGACATAATGTTAAGCGTCAGGAGCATGCAATCACACACACCATCGCGACTATATGGCGCATGTTTCTCTTTTCATCAAAACCAAATTAAGAAAACAGAGAAGTCATCACGTTCAGCATAATCCAAGTGTATATTTTTGGAGATATGTATCGTTCATGTAACATGCATGCTCCAACAGTAACCGTGAAATAAGTCATTAATAAACATTAAGCCCACGGGTGCTTTTAACTACATCCATATACACACATTCAGATATTACCGTGGTTAGAGCATCCGACTTGCAGCCGGGATGTCGGTAGTTTGTCTCCTCGAAGACTTCAAAAATGGAACCTACTGCCATTGTGCTTGATGCTCAATATGAGGAATGAGTGTAGAAAAAAGAAAGTGAGCCATAACTGGAAAAAGGCAATGGCTGACCCCACTTAAACCAATTGGTTAGCAACGTAAAATCTGATTTAACTTCCTTGACACTCGAAAGGTTCAAGGTCGGGGCACCGGCGTGTGCAGGGGGAAGCGGGCCATGTCCCCCCCCCCCACATTGATGGGGTAGAAAAATGAGAGAGGGAGAAAAGGGAGGAGGGGAAAGAAAGGAAAGAAGAGGGAAGAGAGTGAAAAGAAGGAAAATAAGGAAAAAAGAAGCGAGGAAAAGTTATGAAGATGGGAGCAAGAGAATGGTTACGGAAACGGTAGCAATGACGTGAATTACAGAGGAGTACTGCAAACTACCTCTCCATAGACATGCATAGGAACTGGAGTGAGAATGGCGGAAAAAAATTTCCACCTACGACTTCCCAAGCCCCAACATAATGATGGATGAACCAATGTTATTCAGGGAAGAGGTGCGTGATATAGCTAGCTTTCAACGTGAATGAATGACGCCATAGTACCAAATGTATCAATCCCAAATTGCACACCTTCCAAAACCTCTGAGTGTATATTTTCTTCAGGAATGGCGAGAAATTGTTTGCTATTATACCAGTCTGTTGAAATATCTGCCCATATCGATGGCTCTTTTGCCACAGCTCCTTTTCGAGTATTTGAATTAATTTTAAACTTGGAATGTCAAGACAAAGGTGGTTCATATGCATGTTGGAGTGTTTGGGAAGTGACAGTTTCCTGCGATCAGGAAGAAGTATTTGGTAATTACTTCCGCGTTCCAGCTGATGGTGGAGATTCGCGCCAAGTTCCCTCCGCCTCCTCCATAGGTTCTTAGTATTTATTTCCTTCTCGAAATTCATACGATTTGAAATGTTCTGTAATTTTGGGAACTGATTTTCCAACTGCATCCACAATGATTGGTCAAAAGTTGTCATCTTTGCTATGTCGAAGTTTTCGAGTTGAAAATACAATTTATATATGAAAAAACATGTCTCTTTTATTATATAGGAACAAGACACATTTCGCAGAGAGTTAGATTATTTTCAAAATTGAGCATGTTTAGATACAACTTGTTGGGTCTGGGAAGTGCCATGAACCGACTGTGTGACCAAGTGGTTAGAGCATCCGACTCACATCCGGGAGAACGGGGTTCGATTCCTGGTTTGGTCATACAAAGACTTCAAAACGAAGCCTACATGTCGCTGTGCGTTGTGTTCCGCATAAGCATCAGGGTAGGGGGGGGGGGGGAAACAATTCAACTCGCAACTGGAAAAGAGTCCGTGGGCGCAGCTAGTTAAACCAGGCTGTTAAAACTTAAGTCGCACAGCCCAATTTAAAAAGCTAAATTCAGTGATCTGGAAAACATCTTTACTAAAACTTTGGTGACAGCTAATAATGCCAAGTAATGGTGGGGCCCTGCTTAGATAGTGGGCCTGCTGCCACGCACTGTCCTGCACCGGTATTCATTATTCCAAATTTCGTCACTTCGCATTCCCGGAAACCGAGGTATAATAAAAAATAAATAACGATGTAGATGTCCTGGAGGGTATAGTGAGGAATACGCGTAGCCAAGGGGGTGAGGTTTGAAGGGGCAGCGCCCCCACTAGCATATTTTTGATATTTTTATGTTTACTTTTACAATATTTCTAGTGTTTTCCCATTCATATACGGTAAACAGGCCTGGGAGGTGCCTTTCCCAGCGATCGGGGAGGCATTATGGACCAAAATTTTCTTACGCCCCGCGCAAACCCAATAATTTGCAGCAATAAGTGAGTTTTTTATTTCAATGCGGTTATTCGTAGAAAATGGTTCATAAAATACATAAAAATGACCTTCAACATACAAGATATCGTATAAATTATACACCAAATCACGTATTTTCACATTAAACAACTAAAAAGCTTCGCATCCTTGGAGGGGGACAAAAGGGGATCATGACAACGATGAGGTTGGATGCTATAACGGGCAGTTCTACATAGATTAACTTTGGGAGTTCGTAAGTTGTGGGTAAGGCTATTACCGAATATACAATTATTTGTAAGAAAACGCTAAAATGACAAAGTTGGGAAAAGGGTGATAAATGGAAGGGGAACATGTGGAGGGTGGGACTATGATGATCAGCCCTGGAGGCTAGTACCGAGATCCCAGGCCGAGTTCTACGAAGTTGTTTCATGGTGCGCTGACAACAGACAGGGGTCACAACCAGTCGAGGAAGTGGTAACGGTTACGGTGGGGCTGAAACTTACTACAAGTATTACCATAAAAACGACGGTTGGATTCAAGTATTCCCTGACATCACCCATTCAAAGCGTTGTAGCTAGTTTCGACCTATCTGCAGAAATGTCCTTCCAGTTGGGAACATCGTTGAGCAGGGTAACTGAGAAAGATTGGAGCCTAAAGAGAAAAATTAAATTTACTGCCAAACCTGGGATAAACTAGAGTTTTAAGCAAATAAGGTAGACTTCGCAAGTCCCTTGGACATCGACAACTGTTCCTTAAAATCCAACTGTAAAGTTGAGGGAATTGAAGGAGAATTCTACAACTAATGAAAAAATAATGGCGAGTCAGAGCAAAGATGGCAGAACATTTAGCATACTTGCGTATGGAAAAAGTGTGGAAGGGCAGTTATGGGCCTCTTGATTAATGAAATGCAGTAGTGCATAACATGCTTAATTTCATTTAAGAAGTCAAGAAAAGTTTAATTCATAGAAGCGACACGGTTTAAAGGTTTAAGTGAAAAATCAAAAATACATTAGACATTTTTGAATTGGTTAGACGTCGTACCATCAAGCTCATGGTCATTATTTTGACGGGTTTGTGCCAAAAATTGTTAGACGGAGGAAAATTGGTATTTGACAATTTCATTCCTTACTTTTACAAAATGTATAACCACATTGCATTTGTAGTAAGACTACTTGCATAACCTCAAACCAGTTCGATTCCCGGTTTGAGTATAGACTAAAAACTTCCTTTAATTATTCCATTTACCCCCCCCCCCCCCCCGTTTCCTAATCGTACCCAATCTGCCACGGATAAAGACTGAAAAAATGTACCATAGGTCAGAGTATCCGCCTTGTATGCGGAAGGTCGATGGTTCAAATCCTGCTTGAGAATATGTTTTCGATTCGCAAGAAATATCTCCTTTCAGTTTAAGGATATGCCTATGTTACAAAAATAATAACCTAGTGTCTTCTTACGGCTATTCATATACATTATTATATATTTTTGTTATATGTACCAAGCAAGGAGTACCCAGTATATATAATATAACCTTGTATACACAGATCAGTGGAAAATGACAATTTAGGAAGATTTGGGAAGACATGGGACGTCCTTTTTAAATTCAGATATCTTAATTCAGGCAAGATTACTCAAAAGGAAAAGGTAAGAATTTCGTCCAGTCTTCCATAAAAATCTTCCAAAAAAGCCATATTTTTTCAATTTTGTCACGTAAGGGGGGAATCTAAGCAGAAATTAATTTTCATATGACAAAGAGAAACCAATTCTACACAGTATGGGGGAACTTCCATTCAAGTGAGACATGCATTTTCTCGAGATATCAAAATATGAAGTCACTAGCTTTGTCTTTCAATGTTCATTTGAGGACAACAGAGGTTTAATCACTTTCTCACATGAAGAGGAATGCATTGTTTCACTTTGTTGTGCTGACCGTGAAGTTAATGTGGATAGGTCCTCCCTGTGGGGAATACAAAGTTGTCTTGCCACTTATGCAATCACATTTTGATTGAACGGGTTGCTGGGGAGAAAAATTGGTTGTAAAGTTTGAAGAGAAGTAAAACCTGTTCATTAATGTGATGATATGTGCTTGCTTCAAGTTCACCTTTCTTTTAGAATGTGAAAATTTTACCTGCTCATATCTTGATAACCACACATCAGATTTCAATGCAATTTCAGCAAAATGCTTTGTTTTAGTGCTCTTCTAACGAATTAAAACTTGATGTGGTTTTAAACCCATTTTTAAGTGCAAAGTGCTTGGGTGCTACCGTACACTTAATAGAACTCACGATAATGCTAGTTGTATTTACTAACGACACAATTTTTGGGCCAGGTCGAAAACGCGGAAACGCGGAAATCGCGGAAACCGCGGAAATCGAAAAACCGCAAAGGTTGTCCAAATATCTGTCCGCGGTTTCCGCGTTTTCGACCTGGCCATATGGCCAGGTCGAAAACGCGGAAATCGCGGAAAAAGTTACCTCTTAAGGAATTACAGAAAACTTATAGACGAAAGAGCCAAAAGTGTTGTGGAAATTGATAATATGTAACAATTACTGCGTTTAAGTCAAAAGACAAAGTCTGATGAAGGGCCGGGATACTCATAATTTCAGAGTTACAAACTGCCACGCAATTTTCAATTCAAGATACTAAAACGGGTCTCATGGCTTCTGTTGCAATGAATAGGAAATGCTTCGAGTGAAAACAGAGTTTTCGTTTAGGTCTGCCATGTGTTAAACACTTATCTGCGATTTCTGCGTTTTCAACCTGGCCATATGGGCAGGTCGAAAATGCGGAAATTGCGGAAAAAATTTCCTTCTTCAGAGATTACAGGAAACTTCTCCACGAAAGAGCCGAAAGTGTTGTGGAAATTGATAATATGTAACAATAAATGCGTTTTAAGTCAAATGACAGAGACTAATGAAGGGCCGGCTACTCATAATTTGAGAGTTACAAACTGCCACGCAATTTTCATCTCAGGTTACTGAAACGGGTCTCATGGCTTTTGTTGCACTGAATAGGAAATGCAGCGAGTGATAAAAGAGTTTTCGTTTAGGTCTACCATGTGTTAAACACTTTTCCGCAATTTCCGCGTTTTCGACCTGGCTATATGGCCAGGTCGAAAACGCGGAAATCGCGGAAAAAGTTACCTCTTAAGGAATTACTGGAAACTTCTCCACGAAAGAGCCGAAAGTGTTGTGGAAATTGATAATATGTAACAATAAATGCGTTTTAAGTCAAATGACAGACACTGATTAAGGACCGGACCTGCTCATAATTTGAGAGTTACAAACTGCCATGCAATTTTCAATTCAAGATACTAAAACGGGTCTCATAGCTTTTGTTGCACTGAATAGGAAATGCAACGAGTGATAAGATTTTTCGTTTAGGTCTACCATGTGTTAAACACTTTTCCGCGATTTCCGCGTTTTCGACCTGGCCATATGGCCAGGTCGAAAACGCGGAAATCGCGGAAAAAGTTACCTCTTAAGGAATTACAGAAAACTTATAGACGAAAGAGCCAAAAGTGTTGTGGAAATTGATAATATGTAACAATTATTGCGTTTAAGTCAAAAGACAAAGTCTGATGAAGGGCCGGGATACTCATAATTTCAGAGTTACAAACTGCCACGCAATTTTCAATTCAATATACTAAAACGGGTCTCATGGCTTCTGTTGCACTGAATAGGAAATGCTACGAGTGATAAAAGAGTTTTCGTTTAGGTCTACCATGTTTTAAACACTTTTCCGCGATTTCCGCGTTTTCGACCTGGCCATATGGCCAGGTCGAAAACGCGGAAATCGCGGAAAAAGTTCCCTCTTTAGGAATTGCAGGAAACTTCTCCACGAGAGAGCCAAAAGTGTTGCAGAAATTAATAATATGTAATAAAATCTGGGTTTAAGTCAAATGACAGAGACTGATTAAGGACCGGACCTGCTCATAATTTGAGAGTTACAAACTGCCATGCAATTTTCATCTCAAACTCCTAAAACGGGTCATATGGCTTTTGTTGCACTGAATAGGAAAAAGTAAAGGCTCGATGGTCAGGTCGAAAACGCAGAAATCGCGGAAAATTGTTTCACGCATGAAATTTATAAGGGTGATTCCATAAATAAGGGTATCAACCTGTGACATGACAATTTTGGAGCCAAATCCGTGAATTAAAATTTGAGATGTGAAAGCAATTATTTTTTTTTTTTTTTGGTAATCAAATTATTTATTAAAAATGGTTTTGGGTGAGTCATTTTTATGGTTTGCTGAGTTTCGTACATTTTCTGAACTGCCACATTTAGCAAATCATTTGTTCCCCGTGCAAAGGGGACATAAATAATGTATTAATCGCATTTAAGTCATCTGGATATTTTTCAAAACAGTTATAAACCTCTTTAAAATTCTGGACAATGTGCAGCTGAAAAAGTCAATAATTTGCCAGTTACAACCATCATATTAAGTTTTGTGAGTGAAATCGCTGCGTGGTCCAGAAATCTGTTCCCCGTCGGTGGAAATTAGCACGACGGGGACTTGAAGCTGGAACTGTGTTGAATTCGGAAATTTGAAGAAGTTGACAAGTGGCATACACTGCATACCAAAAGTCAATGGAGAAATAATTGCCAGGCCAAATCGGTAAAAACACATGTTTAGGATATACCTTTTTCTTCAATGCAAAGTTTCACAACGTGAATTTTCCAGGGGACATAAATGCGGTTTGTCAACATTTGCAAATGCCATTTTCCCATGTTTACGAGAATTCAGGCTTCAACAGTTCAAACTTTTTTCATATTTAAGACCATGCACAAACTTTAATAATCCACCAGAGCTGAGGGAATCTAAAAATCTGTATGGACAATATCCCATAAGTATAGTGCCAATCAGGACCGTCGCTAGAGCCTCATGTTTGGGGGTGTCATGGTCCCAAGTTCCGACGGGCTGGATGTTATCCCAACTAAAACATGAAGCATGAATGCCAGGTGGAATGGGTCGAAGATGACGAGGCTGACGACTCTCAAAGTTTTCGGCGCAAAGTGGGGCGTCCCATCAGTTGGTAGTAGAGCGACGGTATGAGAAAATTCCAACTGGAATTTCAGATTTTCCAACCATCGTCGCTCTGACGAATTATCGGGGTGAGACACCCCCACATCTCTCCATTGCTTGCGACGACCTTGGTGCCAATGTTCCCCGAGTAAATGAGGACATGAAAATTTACACTGGGAACAAAGTTTTATCGGGCCCCTAAGGCAGAGTTAATGTAAAACTTTCGGGCAAAAAATAGTTTAAAAGAAGGGTTTAAGGTCACAACAGGATTTGATATGTAAGAGGGGTGCTTATTCTAAGCATTTTGGTGAAATTTGCATTGAAATCCGATAAGTGGTTCTCAAGATATGCACACGTGAAGTTTTCAAATTTTCAACAAAAAGTGAACTTGAAGCAAGCACTTATGAGAATTACATCACATCCCCATGTTAGTGCACAGTCTTTTGCTTTTCTTTAAACTTTAGAGTTGGGTTTTTCTTCAACAATCACATATTATTAAAATGTGATTACATAGGTGACGTGCGTATTTTATAAGCTTTGCATTCCCACAGGGAGGTCCTATTAACGTCAAGGTCAACACAACAGTCTGATAAAACAAAAGGAAACAAATCATTCCTTGTCAATGTGAGGAAGTGATATAAGCTCTGCTGCCCTCAAACTCCTTTTGAAACTAAAAACTACTGACTTCATTTACTGGTATCTCGAGAAATACATGTCCGATTTGAATGGAACTTTCACTACAATGTGAAGATTTGATTCCTCTTTCACATTTGAAAATTGAAGTTTTGCATAGACATCCCCTTTAACAGTTGAAATGGATATTTCGTCAGTATTATATCTCAAAGACATTACTGAATTAAACCTACAAATAAGGGCAACCAGTTTTTGGAATGACAAGTTTAAATGTCACACTTTTTGCTCCTAAAATGTGCTAATTTTGATTCATTTTGCCTTCATAATTTCATCGTTTAAAAAAATGTTGAATATTTTTGTAATTAATTCATCGATTTTATCATAATAAAAACATAAGGATGACCAACATATACAGACAAAAATACTGACTACCATTTAATGCCCCGTATGTACCCTTGGTACCCAAATAAATGGAATCACCGATTAGCGAAAACTCTTTTATCATTTTCGTATCATTTCCTATTTAGTGCAACAAAAGCCATGGGACCCGTTTAAGTATCTTGAGATGAAAACTGCATGACAGTTTGTAACTATCGAATTATGAGCAGGCCCCTTCATCAGTCTCTGTCATTCGACTTAAACGCAGTTATTGTTAAATATTATCAATTTCCAAACGCTTTTGGCTCTTTCGTGGAGAAGTTTCCTGTAATTCCTAAAGAGGTAACTTTTTCCGCGATTTCCGCGTTTTCGACCTGGCCATATAGCCAGGTCGAAAACGCGGAAATCATGGAAAAGTGTTTAACACATGGTAGACCTAAACGAAAACTCTTTTATCACTCGCTGCATTTCCTATTCAGTGCAACAAAAGCCATGAGACCCGTTTTAGTATCTTGAAATGAAAATTGCGTGGCAGTTTGTAACTCTGAATTTATGAGTAGCCCGGCTCTTCATCAGACTCTGTCATTTGACTTAAACGCAGTTATTGTTACATATTATCAATTTTCACAACACTTTTGGCTCTTTCGTCTAGAAGTTTCCTGTAATTCCTTAAGAGGTAACTTTTTCCGCGATTTCCGCGTTTTCGACCTGGCCATATGGCCAGGTCGAAAACGCGGAAATCGCGGAAAAGTGTTTAACACATGGTAGACCTAAACGAAAACTCTTTTATCACTCGCTGCATTTCCTATTCAGTGCAACAAAAGCCATGAGACCCGTTTTAGTATCTTGAATTGAAAATTGCGTGGCAGTTTGTAACTCTGAAATTATGAGTATCCCGGCCCTTCATCAGACTTTGTGTTTTGACTTAAACGGAATTATTGTTACATATTTTCAATTTTCACAACACTTTCGGCTCTTTCGTGGAGAAGTTTCCTGTAATTCCTAAAGAGGTAACTTTTTCCGCGATTTCCGCGTTTTCGACCTGGCCATATAGCCAGGTCGAAAACGCGGAAATCGCGGTAAAGTGTTTAACACATGGTAGACCTAAACGAAAACTCTTTTATCACTCGCTGCATTTCCTATTCAGTGCAACAAAAGCTATGAGACCCGTTTTAGTATCTTGAATTGAAAATTGCATGGCAGTTTGTAACTCTCAAATTATGAGCAGGTCCGGTCCTTAATCAGTCTCTGTCATTTTACTTAAACCCAGATATTATTACATATTATTAATTTCTGCAACACTTTTGGCTCTCTCGTGGAGAAGTTTCCTGTAATTCCTAAAGAGGTTACTTTTTCCGCGATTTCCGCGTTTTCGACCTGGCCATATGGCCAGGTCGAAAACGCGGAAATCACGGAAAAGTGTTTTATGCATGTTACGCCTAAGCCCCTTTAGGCCTATCACTTTCGTATCATTTCCTATTCAGTGTAACAAAAGCCATGTTACCGATCTTTCCGATCTTAAGATAATTATTGTGTAGTAGTTTGAACAACACTACCCAATAATCGGAACAACAATTCCTACCAACCAAACCCAACAAAACCCAATCCAACAAAACCCAACCAACCGAACCAAACCCGATCAGGTTTGGAGCATTTTTAGTTAGTTGTTGTCCATCACTTTACTGCATGTACGCTTTGCGTTAAAGCTGCCGTTATAAATATCGTAAAATGAAACACGTATCAGAACTTCCAGTCACTATAGCACGGACCAGTTTCAACAATGGACCAGTTTCCATGTGTGTATCCAGGGAGCTACAACTCCTTGGTTTATCCGGCAGTGCGCTACGGTAAATCCCATTCACACATGCAGTACCAAGGTCATATGGATTATGTTAAGTATGCAGTTTGTGGTGTGAGCTGATGTCAATTAATTGGCACAGTATGCTTTGGCATTCGCTCGCACAAGTTACGTATGTTGTGCCGTGTAATGCAGGCTAGACTATGTTACGTCGGAAGACTCCGCATCAAGTCGGCAGTGCATCCATAACATTTCCGTTCTTAGCAATGAGCTATAGTAGAATTACATCATGTATCGCAGTTTGTATAAGACTCTAGTTCTATTGCAGGACTGCAAGAAAAACTTTCCGCGTTTTCGACCTGGCCATATAGCCAGGTCGAAAACGCGGAAACCGCGGACAGATATTTGGACAACCTTCGCGGTTTTTCGATTTCCGCGGTTTCCGCGATTTCCGCGTTTCCGCGTTTTCGACCTGGCCCAATTTTTGGAATTCATTTGGAAATTTTTAGAATTCATGAACTGAAAGTAAAAAGTGTTGTGGCATGTTATATGTTATATTTTTATACCGATAACACATGTTCAGGCTGTTACCGTTGCACATTTCACCGCATTGGAGTAAAACGTACTGTTCTATTAAAGGCCCGGTTCTTTCACCCCAAACAGTACCAATTCTCCTAACTTTCTTACTTAAGCCCCTACAACAATTGTCTGAAATTCATCCTTATCCAGTCACAGTCTCAGTTTATTGCTACAGGGTGAGTATAGAAAAGCTCTATGTGTATAACCAAAACACTCTCAGTACAGTTCATGCTGTGTAATATAAGCTTTGGTAATCTGCATTGTTTGAATTAACAGTCAACAAAAAAGCTGGGTCAATGGAGAGTTTCTGTACCCCCCTACAAAAAGTGTAGTTTGGGGTGAGAGGATTGTCCCTTTAAGTGAGATCTTTATTGGTATTCAAAGTTAAAAGGCAAAATAAACTTCCATTAAGACCGTGTTAGACTTCTACGTGCTGAGGAATATCATTATAACGGCATATTTTCTGAACAATTATGTTAAGTAAATTCGAAAGACTAATGCAGGCTTATGAATACTAGACGAAACCGATCAGGTCGTAAAGTGGGCCATTGGTGAGGTCCATGAGTCCGAAATCGTTTTTACCAAAAACCACATGCAATTTGTAACCCTCATATTCAGTAATTTCGAGGTAATCAAGAGGTATTTTGATCTGGAACCATCTTAGGCTATGATAAGCGTTAGTAAGGATTGTGAAGTACTAAAGCGGATAGATCCCAACTATGTCCGACTAAATCAGACCATCAATTGATTATTCGGAATTGTATACAAACCGACAATACCAGGAGAGGGCATCTACAAGTGAATTCTCTTAGTTGTTGTTTGATATGAAGCTAGGAAGACATTGGGCTATATTCTCACTTGAATTACTCTAACATGTGTCCACATATTTTCCCTGTCACTTCTAAAATGTATCTACCGTTAGGCTTATCGTTCAAGGGTTCCATGTTTTTGATATCCTGAAATAGCAACATAAGTGATTAGAAGGAAATCAGCATTCACACAAGGTATGAATCATCAAAATGAAATGAATAATAAGGAAGGAAGGTTTGGTAAGATGAAAAATACTTAAACCTGACTAGCCCAGCATGTGCTGTATTTTCGTTAGATAAATGATTGTTTGCCAGTGCGCGGGACGCACAGAAAACGTTTTGACGTTACAAATCCCCTGGTGGCCGTAAACGGCACTTATCGAAGTGTAGCGAAAACGCAAGGTAAGCGCCCTCCTTGCACGGTACCTTTAATCTGTCACACGAAGCAAGTTGACCCCTGACCTGCGTAATTCTAATTAGCTGTTATCGTGTGACTTGTCACGACCTAGTGCCATGTTTCTATTGTTACCCGTGCGGGCCGGATATCACGTGTGTAGATTCCCGCCGGCTCACACTTAGCCTCGTGGGTTGATAGCGAGCGGAAGCAGACAGGCAAGCGCTAAAGGAAGAGACGTTGTACTCCCTCGGTTCAAAAAGTAACGTGAGTTTAAGTCGTAATTCTTAAGAGTAATCAATTAATAGAGTGACAGTTAATTCTTTTAGGCCCACTATAGAAGAGTGAAGCGATCGTTAAGTGAAGTAAGGCAATTATAAAGTCGTCGATTGTATATGACGTGTGATAATCAATGTACCGTTAGCTCATTGCTTCGTAGGCCTGTGTATTGAGATTTGTACAGAATTTACTATTAAGTTTCTACACAACGGTGTCGTTACCGTGGGACCGTTGGGACGAAATTATTCCGTAAAAGTCAGTGTGTATAATCTTCTGGCCTAAGAGTAACCTTACAAGTAATTAGCAATCTATATAGACAGTTAACGGGTCTTAAGTTACTGTCGGTGACCTGAATCTTTGAAATTACATCAGCATTGAACCCTAAGCTGGGGAAATTTAATAGTAGCTTAATGGTTCCGGTCAGTGTGAAGCGGCCGGCATAAGTTAAAAGTGATAAGAGAAATAGACGGATCATTTAGGCTGAATGCACTTTTCTGGGACAGATAATTAGTTCATTCGAGTGGTTTAAGAGTAAAATGGCCCGGGCAGAGCTATGATTTAGACTTGTTTAAGTCAGTATGTCCCCTGCTGAGACCATCTAGATTTTATCCATTTTCTTGAGTGAGGTTTATAATTAAGGGGAGCTTTAACAAGTGATTCTTACGGGTGATCAGTGCTCGTGAGTCATAGTGGCTAGGAGTAACTCTCACGAGCGGGTAGAGCTCACGAGCAGGTAGTGCTCACGAGTAGCAGTGTTCGCGAGCAGGTAGTGCTCACGAGCAGGTAGTGCTCACAAACAGGTAGTGCTCACGAGTAGCAGTGTTCGCGAGCAGGTGGAGCTCACAAGTAGTAGTGCTCACGAGTAGGGGGACCCATAGGTAGGGGTGCTCACGAGTAGATGTGACCAGTGAGTAAGTTCAAGAGTAGCTTAAACTGTCACCTGTCACTAAGTTTAATTAGGTCGTAAAAGTTAAAGTAAGTGATTGTACGAGTTGCGCTTACTCACAATGATGGCTCACTAATCAAACCGAATCGGGATGTACAATTGCTGAATAAAATTGATTGAGAATCAATACTCGACCTGTCTTCATCTTTGAGTGTGTGTGCTTCTGTTATACTCTACTGCGACTGGAAACGCTGTTGGAGGACGACGGCGAGCGTTAAACGTGGTGGCAGCGGTGGGATAATTGGCCAGTCCAGATGTCCGAGAACAGCCGGGAAAGCAGTCGGATGGGCAGATCAAGTCCGGTTTCCAGTTCTGCAGAGACATGGGTAGACATACTACAGAGGCAGACAACGAGCGGGGATCAAGACGGACAACATCAGAGCGCATTTTCCAGTCAACCAGATGGTGATATCCGGGAGACGCCAACCACAGGGCCGAGTCGGAGGCAACACAGTGCAGAACCCTTGATTTCTTTGGATTCAGGGGGTATGCAGAGGTCACCACAACGAGCCGAGTACGAGGTGCGCAGTACTACGGAGACAGATGGACCGAGGAGGCCAGCAGTCCAACGAGATTATGAACAAATATCACACAGAGAAGACAGGTGTCAACAGTCAGAGCGGTTTCCACGTAGAGTAGGGGTCAGCCCAGAGGAGTTACCTAATACTGTTGGTGGTTACCCTCCCCCTGTTAATTCATGGCTAGACGGGATGGAGAGGGATAGAGGTTATGAGTATAGAGGGCGTCCCGTTACTTGTTCAAGGGAGCAGACAAACCCATTCAGCCAATATTTGCCCCCTGAGCCCGAAATCCCAGAAAGGTATGAGACTACAGGAAACAGGGGCAGGCCAAATGTTCTCCCACCCCCATTCGATGGAACAGGGAACTGGGATGATTATATGGTTCAATTCGAGCTAATAGCAGAGCTTAATAGATGGGACCAAGGAGCAAAAGCTTTGTACCTGGCTGCCAGTTTAAAGGGACAGGCTAGGGCTATTCTTAGTGACCTAGATAATACACATAGAAGGGATTATAGTCAGTTAACAGCAGCCCTTGCAAACAGGTTCAGTCCTGCTAACCAGACACAATTATTTAGAGCAATTCTGAAGAACAGGACTAGGGACCCAAAAGAAACCATACCACAACTGGCGCAAGAAATCAAAAGGCTTACATTGCAGGCATACCCGGCGGCTCCCTATGAAATGGTTGAAACCCTAGCCCGGGATTATTTCATTGATACCCTGGGAGATGCAGACACAAAGTGGAGAGTATACCAGTCAAGACCTCGGAACCTCGCTGACGCTGTGGAGGTAGCTGTAGAACTAGAAGCTTTCTACTTAGCCGAAACAAAGAAAGGGAACCTTCGCAGACCCATGGCAAGAGCAATAATGCCCCCAGCAACTGATGGAGATAAAGTGGGGAAACAAATAGAATCCATTGGTGAGGCTATCAAGACCCTTACCAGTAGCATAGAGAAAATGCAGACGCAGATTGTCAGACAACAGACGCAACTTCGAGACCTGGAGGAGAACCAACAGAAGTCAACAGGTCCACCACGGAGTGAACAGAGAGTTATCTACAGGTCGTGGCAGGAGAATGAGAGACCACTACCAAAGTGTTGGCGCTGTGGTAAGCCAGGGCATTTGAAGAGAAATTGCCAGGAACCACCCAAAGAAGCTGAAAGGACACAAAATGAAAATCATCAGGAAAACTACCAGCAGCCGAGCTTACAGGCCGAAGGTCGGCAGTAGACAGTGACATTAGGCCTGCAGAATTTAGTGTGAGAGGTTATGGGATAACGGATAACAATGCAGGGATCAGAGTAGATGGTTTTTTGCAAGAGGTGCCGGTTTCCTTTCTGGTCGACACAGGGGCAAATATAACCATTATCAATCCAAGAGTGTATGCTAGTATCCCAGAGAATAAACAACCTAAATTGTTTGCTGCACCGGTCAAAATGTTACTTGCTGATGGTAGTACCTTTCCCTTTCTAGGGCGAGGAGTGTTTCAAGTGTGTGTTGCTGGGAGAATCATTGAGCATGATGTATGGGTTGCTGAAATTGGGTTGGACGCCATTTTGGGGCTTGACTTTCTAAGAAAGCACCAGTGTAGTTTGGATGTTCTCGGGGGAACCATATCATGGGACAAAGTACACGTAGGGGAGCCACAGGTTGACGGGGAGCACCCTGATGATGAGGTGCTGGGACCTAGTCGGATAGTTTTGTGTGAAACAGTGGTGATTGCCCCAGGTACAGAATCAGTGATATGTGGAGAACTTTCAGGGATATTTCAAGGAAATCGAGGACTTGTGGAGCCAGCTGAAAAATTTGTAAGTAGGCACGGCCTACTGGTAGGCAAATTGTTGGTCGATCCACAAAACCCTGTAGTACCCTTAAGAGTGTTCAACCCTAGTTTCGAACCCATACGAGTGTACAAAGGCACAGTAGCAGGGGTTCTGGAGGAGGTCGTAGAGGTTATTGGGATGGAAGATGGTTCTTATGGTAACCTGGCGACACCAGTTCGAACTGTGAAAACTGCTACGGATAAAGGCCAAGACACGGAGGAATTCCCGCAACACCTCGTTGGATTATTGGAATCGTGCGGTGGTAGACTTGAAGAAGAACAGTACGGACAGCTGAAAGACCTGTTGAGCCAGTATGGTGATGTGTTTTCCAGATCTCTCAATGACTTGGGGCGAACAACAGTTGTAAAGCATACCATTGATACAGGAGCTGCCAAACCTATCAAACAGCCAGCCAGAAGAGTTCCTGTTCAGCAAAGACAAGTAGAGAGAGATCTTGTAACCGAGATGCTCGATGCTGGGGTAATAGAGCCATCCGCCAGTGCTTGGTCGTCACCGGTAGTGCTCGTTAAGAAGAAAAATGGTAAAACTCGGTTTTGTATTGACTACAGGAAGGTTAATGCTGTGACTTCCAAAGATTCCTACCCTATCCCACGTATAACAGATTCGCTCGATGCTCTGAGTGGTGCGCAATGGTTTACAACACTTGATCTTGCTAGTGGATACTGGCAAGTCGGCATGGAGGAGAAAGATAAGGAGAAGACAGCGTTCGTGACTGGCGAGGGGTTGTTTCAGTTTCGAGTTATGCCATTTGGATTATGTAATGCGCCTGCAACTTTTGAGAGGCTTATGGACCGGGTTTTGTCTGGTCTTCACTGGCAGGTGTGCTTAGTCTACCTAGACGATGTGATAGTGTACGGTTCCACGTTCGAGGAAAGTTTGGGGAGGTTGAAAGAAGTCTTTGACAGACTGAGAGCTGCAAATCTGAAGTTAAGTCCCGAGAAGTGCAACCTCTTTCAGTCCAGTGTTACATATTTGGGGCATGTTGTTTCTAAAGAAGGAGTGGCTACCGATCAACAGAAAATTGCAGATGTGACAAAACGGCCTAGGCCGAAGAATCTCACTGAAGTACGCGGCTTTTTGGGGCTGTGTGGCTACTACAGAAGATTTATCAAGGGATTTGCAGACATAGCCGCACCTCTATTCAAGTTGACGGAGAAGAAGCAGGCATTCGATTGGAATTCAGATTGTGAGACAGCCCTCCAAAAGCTGAAAGAAGCGTTGACTTCAGCACCAGTCCTGGCGTACCCAGACACCACCGGTAAATTCATTCTTGACACAGACGCTAGCGATTTTGGGGTTGGGGCAGTTTTGTCGCAAATCCAGGACGGTGAAGAAAAGGTGATCAGTTACTTCAGCAAATCCATGACAAAGCAAGAGAAGAGATATTGCATCACAAGGAAGGAGCTTCTGGCAGTTGTTAAGGCAGTGAAACAGTTCCACCACTACCGCTGTGGAACCAAGTTTCTAATAAGGACTGATCATGCTGCCCTAAGGTGGCTTATGACATTCAAAAACCCCGAAGGACAGATTGCCAGATGGCTCGAGCTGCTGAGCACATACCACTTTGACATTCAGCACCGTCCAGGGAAAAGTCATGGCAATGCCGATAGTTTGTCTCGTAGACCGTGTGAGACTGATTGTAGACATTGCAGTTAGAAGGAGGAATACAGCAAGGAAGGTGAAAAGCCGTCGTCCTGCCCGTCTAACGAGAGATCTAATATAGTTAGCAAGGAATCCCAGGGAAAACACACAGAGGAGAGCGTCTCACCACCAGACACTCTAGTTGCAGCAGTTACGAGGGGAGATCAGGAATTAGAGGATCCAC
This sequence comes from Holothuria scabra, assembly GCA_037179385.1. Lineage (NCBI taxonomy): Eukaryota > Metazoa > Echinodermata > Holothuroidea > Aspidochirotida > Holothuriidae > Holothuria > Holothuria scabra. The sequence continues at coordinate 34,993,502 of CM074197.1, forward strand.
CATGGTTACGGCAATGGTCCTTGGAAGCTATTAGGAACGAACAACTCAAGGATGTGGAAACAAGAAAGGTTATTGAGTGGAAAGAGGAAAGCACGCTGAGACCAGAGGCTCAAAATATTTCGAGGGAAAACGAAGAGTTGAAGAACTATTGGGCACAATGGGAAAGACTTGATGTAAGGGATGGCGTTTTGTGCCGCAGATGGGAGAGCCACGATGGTAGGGAGATAACCTGGCAACTAGTCGTACCCAGGGGTCTAAGAACAGAAATCTTGGAACTACTCCATGACAACCCTACGGCAGGCCACATGGGGATTAAACGGACACTTCGAAGGGTGCAGAAACGATTTTACTGGCATGGTTGGAGAAGGCAAGTAGAAAGGTGGTGTAAGGCATGTATTGTATGCCAAGAGAGAAAAATGCCCAAGACCAAGGGAAAGGCAAAAATGAAAATTCAGCCAGTGGGAACCCCTTTGGAAAGAATAGCGATAGATATTCTGGGTCCGTTGCCTTTAACCGATCGAGGGAACAGATATATAATGGTCGTTGCCGATTATTTCACCAAATGGGTAGAAGCGTATGCCATTCCCAACCAAGAAGCTACCACTGTTGCCACCGCTCTCGTAAATGAGTTCATCTCCAGATTCGGAGTTCCAGACAAGCTGCACACAGATCAAGGCAGGAATTTTGAGTCCCAAGTGTTCAAAGGAGTGTGTAACCTGCTGGGAATTCAGAAAACTCGCACGACGGCACTTCATCCAGAGAGTGATGGGATGATAGAGAGAATGAACCGTACACTTGAAGAGATGTTGTCAAAGACAGTTGACAAAAATCAGAAGGACTGGGATCAATGCCTCCCGTTGACCCTTATGGCATATCGCTCATCTCGACACGAGACAAGTGGTATTTCACCAAACGAGATGATGCTGGGCCGGGACATAGCTTTGCCTGTTGACTTGCTTTTCGACAAAGTATCGGTGGAAGAAGATAACCAGAATCAAGAGGTTGTTTCGCAGGACCAGTATGTAATGAGACTCCAAGAGATGCTAAGGGAAACCCATAAACATGCTCGGGATTGCACAGAAATAGCCAGTAATAGGCAGAAAAGGAACTATGACCGGGATGCAAGAGAAAACGAGTTCAGAAAGGGTGACAGAGTTCTCCTGTACAACCCTAATAGGAAAAGAGGGCTGAGTCCAAAATTAGCTCGAGACTGGGAAGGTCCATGGACAATAGTGGATAGACTAAGTGATGTGACGTTTCGCATCAAGAACGGGGACACCGGACGAACGAGAGTTGTCCACCACAATCGACTGAAGACGTTAGAGTCACGAGAGACTGAAGTAGCTACTACTAAGAAGGAGCCCACATATTGCACAACCGGTGTACAGACTGATGAGACTGAAAAGATGACTGACCAAGGATCGGAAAGTTCGGGTTCGTCCCAACCACCAAAAGGAGGGAGCCAGCCCACAAGTCAGACTCAAAGAAGAAGGAAACCGCCTGAGTGGCACCGAGATTATGTCATGTAATTCTCGGAAGTAATCCAAAATTGCAGTGAAAAGTTAATTGTTTTTCTCTTTTCTATTGCAGATGGAGTTTATTGACACGATGGACGAGAAAGAGCTGGAGTTGGCCCGGGAGTATAGATGTCGGATCTGTAAGGAAAGGCTCAAAACTGTAGGCAAGCTGAGAGAGCATCTTCAAAACAAGCATAAGTCGGCCAGGTTCAAGTGTAATAAGTGCGAGTACAGCTCGGATAGGAGGGGAAATCTCGCAAGACACATTGATGTTACACATACAAAGTCGAGAGAGGCAGCTGCCAAATTACCGAGTAGGGCTACTTCCAAAACACAGAGGACAGAAGAAAACGAGGACAAGACCCATACCCACGACGTAAGGCGGTGTGTGCCGAAGACACCCCGAGTCCAAAGACAAGTGGTACCGTATGCACCGAGTCTGACGGAGCTGCTAGCGGAAAGCCCAGAAGATTGCAGGCTGAAGATAAAGGAGTCTGAACGCCCTGAGCAGGAAGTGACCAACACCCCAGTCAGTCCAGACCATCAGAGTTCAGGAGTGGATTCACCCAAGACTATACCGATTGACAACCCTGGAGATCGAGGCCCGGATCCGCGGCTTTTCAGAGGGCTACTCTCAGGTAACCAGACGGCAACAGAAGTCAAAGTGAGTGAGGCTAGAGTAAGAGCTCGAGACTTGTCCAGTGCGTCAACGTCGTGTTCCTGGCAGATGAAGCGTATCGCCGGAGACAAAAAGTTATATGTGGTGACGACAGAGACTGCTGTCAGCCCAGGAGGTACGTTCTACAGAGCAGTGAAGGAACAGTACGAAGGCCAGTAGTAGATGCAGACGATTGCCATGAAGTTTTGTTAAGTTTGGCATGTTTAAAGACTGACATGAATTTTGTTCTTTTTAATGACTTGTATAAATGTTTCGAAAAGTGTTTTGCTATTAAGTGCATGCTAGGTAAGTGCATTGAAAACAGATGTATATAGATTTTATAGTGTAAAAGTGTTTCTCAAAATTCTGTCTTTAATTATTGTAAAGCTGAGAATGTACAACGTCGAATGCGTGGAAGCATTCCTTTTTGTGGGAGGGGGTGGTGTAGCGAAAACGCAAGGTAAGCGCCCTCCTTGCACGGTGCCTTTAATCTGTCACACGAAGCAAGTTGACCCCTGACCTGCGTAATTCTAATTAGCTGTTATCGTGTGACTTGTCACGACCTAGTGCCATGTTTCTATTGTTACCCGTGCGGGCCGGATATCACGTGTGTAGATTCCCGCCGGCTCACACTTAGCCTCGTGGGTTGATAGCGAGCGGAAGCAGACAGGCAAGCGCTAAAGGAAGAGACGTTGTACTCCCTCGGTTCAAAAAGTAACGTGAGTTTAAGTCGTAATTCTTAAGAGTAATCAATTAATAGAGTGACAGTTAATTCTTTTAGGCCCACTATAGAAGAGTGAAGCGATCGTTAAGTGAAGTAAGGCAATTATAAAGTCGTCGATTGTATATGACGTGTGATAATCAATGTACCGTTAGCTCATTGCTTCGTAGGCCTGTGTATTGAGATTTGTACAGAATTTACTATTAAGTTTCTACACAACGGTGTCGTTACCTTGGGACCGTTGGGACGAAATTATTCCGTAAAAGTCAGTGTGTATAATCTTCTGGCCTAAGAGTAACCTTACAAGTAATTAGCAATCTATATAGACAGTTAACGGGTCTTAAGTTACTGTCGGTGACCTGAATCTTTGAAATTACATCAGCATTGAACCCTAAGCTGGGGAAATTTAATAGTAGCTTAATGGTTCCGGTCAGTGTGAAGCGGCCGGCATAAGTTAAAAGTGATAAGAGAAATAGACGGATCATTTAGGCTGAATGCACTTTTCTGGGACAGATAATTAGTTCATTCGAGTGGTTTAAGAGTAAAATGGCCCGGGCAGAGCTATGATTTAGACTTGTTTAAGTCAGTATGTCCCCTGCTGAGACCATCTAGATTTTATCCATTTTCTTGAGTGAGGTTTATAATTAAGGGGAGCTTTAACAAGTGATTCTTACGGGTGATCAGTGCTCGTGAGTCATAGTGGCTAGGAGTAACTCTCACGAGCGGGTAGAGCTCACGAGCAGGTAGTGCTCACGAGTAGCAGTGTTCGCGAGCAGGTAGTGCTCACGAGCAGGTAGTGCTCACAAACAGGTAGTGCTCACGAGTAGCAGTGTTCGCGAGCAGGTGGAGCTCACAAGTAGTAGTGCTCACGAGTAGGGGGACCCATAGGTAGGGGTGCTCACGAGTAGATGTGACCAGTGAGTAAGTTCAAGAGTAGCTTAAACTGTCACCTGTCACTAAGTTTAATTAGGTCGTAAAAGTTAAAGTAAGTGATTGTACGAGTTGCGCTTACTCACAATGATGGCTCACTAATCAAACCGAATCGGGATGTACAATTGCTGAATAAAATTGATTGAGAATCAATACTCGACCTGTCTTCATCTTTGTGTGTGTGTGCTTCTGTTATACTCTACTGCGACTGGAAACGCTGTTGGAGGACGACGGCGAGCGTTACAGAAGGTAAAAAGTTACAAGTTCAGCAACTACTTCAAAGTTGTCCCCGGGGTCTTCACTTCTTCTTGAGAACCTAAGGTTGCCTAAGAGGAGGGGAGGGCCGCGCGTACTCTAACCCTCACGTTTTCTTCGGGAAAGAGTGGCCCCGCTCTCCGGTTTCGCCGCCACTGATGTTAAGGACGGAAAACATGAGCAACATTATTCTAAGACAGGATCATTTTGTTCAATTAAAATTTTTGTCAGTTTCCTAAGGTAAATGGAGATTCCGTTTCCACTGTAGAATTGAAATGATACAAATGTCTGATGGGCAAACGCGTCACATTTTTTGATCTGTGTTAGGGAAAGGAAATGTTTTTCGTGGCCTTGTTGGAGGTTCATGAAACACAATTGTCGACTTTGCAGGTATTGAAATTGTTTTTCCGATCAATGTGTTTTCCCTCGTTGTAGACCTGGCTAGGCCATAACGCTAGCCTAAGTAACGCTAACGCAGTACTGTTGACGTCACTAACAAGTATAGATTCCCTTTAACGACAGTAACACCAGACTACATGAATGGATTTGACTAGTATCGGTACCATATTTGATCGAATCGATAAACCTTGAAAACCGGATGTTCTGTTACAAAGTTGGCCGTCCGGGATTTTATTATACTTTGGCTACCCTTTTTCTTTAACTGCTTGAAAGAAAAAGACACACAACAAATTTCGATTTCTTGACTCAGCTCCCTATATAATAATAATTCCCATGAAAGTATTGCTTAACTACCATGAGCTACGTGACATAATTTCATAATTGGACATTATTTAATGAAAACATTTTGAAAGCTAAAATAAGTCCCTGGATGCAACAGATGTATACATGCAAGATATATGCTCAAGGTAAATTCATAGTAAAAGAGGGCGCACGTTTTCAATGGCGTAGAGAATATAACAACAACATTACCTATCCTCTGTGTGCCGAGTGACGCATAAGGCCTCCACACTCTTTTTCCAAACTACTCAATCCCTTGCCTGAAACCTAGCTTCATCAAAATTAGTTAGTTAGATGGAGTTTTACGGCCCAGTTTCCAACCTATTGGTTCAAGTCAAGCCTGTCAAGGCCTTTTTTCCAGTTGTGGCTCACTGGTTTGTTTATCCCTACTCCATTGCTTATGCGGGGCATAACGCACAACGGCAGTAGATTCTATTTTTAGTCTCTGGTTATGACTCGGCCTGGGAATAGAACCCGGGCCTTCCGCGTGAGAGGCAGATGCTCTCACCGTTAGACCAAACTTAGTCTCATCAGAAGCTTTCCACCAAAATTCATTTCTTTCAATTTCTTCTGTTCTCCGCCATGTTGTTTTTGGTCAACTCTTCAACTCCTCTCTTAACTGCATGTCAATACAGTCAAGTATTAAAGAGAAGTATTTAACAATACAGAAGTTTAGTACATTGGAATATAACAACTGGTCGTATTGTCTGGTTAATCATTGTGTATTTGTTTTGTTTGTTATTAATTAAAACTTTTAAAGGAAACAAACTGATCAGATTGTTTTGTGTGTTTGTCAGAAACAGGTTCAGCCGCCGCCATCAGTCTGGTCTGTTTGTTAAAGTTTCATTCACGCTATGCCAGAATAAAATACAAAATAGATAAAATAATAAAATTAAGTAACTTTTCTAATAGGAAGCATATACATTCAAACACAAACAAGCTAAAAGACTTTGCGACATATCTTATACGCTTTGCAGTTTTAATAGCGACGCATAGCGTACGAACATAGACTACTGAGGCACAAGTGGAAAAAAGGCCGCGACCGACTGGACTTGAACCAATAGGTTGGGAACTGGGCCGTAAAGCTCCATCTAACTAACTTACTGACGTACGAACAAAGGAATGGGTGTTCCGCTTTTTTGCATTTCTGTCGTCTCGTATAATGCTTCGTGCGGGTAAATCTCTGATTCAATTTTCCACTCGGCTTTACCAGACCGATCGTGTTTTGGGGCACCGTAGGGGTTCGTGATAAGATGATTAATTAAAAAATGTCCTATACTCCTGGACTATAATATATCCTTTTCATTGAAAATAGTGATTCATGCTAAAGAACGATTGGTGACCCTTCATAGAAGCTTGGTCCGAATACCATTTCATCTACATCAAACGTCTTTGTTCAAAAGAGGTGACGTAAGGCCCAAACTTCAATGGATGTTCAACCAAATGTTTTAGAATGATTGTGAATCATGTATGCTTTGTTATTACCACGTACTAATGATTTTAAACTTTACTGGGGTGCTCACGTGACCACTTAAGCATTATAATGGTAACTTGAGTTTTTCAGCAAAAAGCTTTACAAGATAAAGAGATATTAGGTCTAATGTATTATTTACAAAATATTATTCTAAATAGTGCAGGCTACCTTTACTGTGTAGTTGCGTATTAAGCCGATTTTGGTTTGCGCTTTGTCAGAGAGTCGGAGGACTTTAGAAAAATGAAGGTCACTTTAAAAGCAGCGAAAAACCTTTCGGGACTAGTAAAAAATTGCTTGGGCGACGGATCTTTTGTAAGAGTTTTTGACTCATAGTCAAATTATCATAGATTCAACACTGGATCTCATGCATGGCAACACACTTTGACAGTTATCTAACACTTGTGAAACCGCATGAAACGGAATGAGAGTTAGAATGTAGTCCGCGCCAACTTTATTTCGTGGGCAACTGTTCTGCATTACATATTTGTATAAAGGCTCGGAATATTGAAGGCGCACTTAGGGATGTTCTGAGTGTTGGAGACATAAGTAAGTTGAATATTTGAACTTGATTAATCCTGAATTAGTGTGGAGACAATCACTTACTGAGGCATGTGGACTTAGGTTTTTACACATGTTGGAACAGAATAGAAAAGCAAAGAGGATCAGTTAGGTAGAGAGAGTATTACGGACCAGTTTCCAACTAATTGGTTAAAGTCGGACCGACCACGGCAAAAAGGATCAGAAACAAATCCTTTCTAAAAGGGGCTCAATGAGTTGATTTCCATAACTGAATGAGAGTGTTCAAGGGTCGCTACTTCATTACAATGCCGTGCTTATAGGCCCAGTTAGCATAGTCAGTTAAGTTTTATATCCAATAGTTACGATAAAGGTTAAAATTTTGAATTTTGTGGTGTCTAAACTTGTAACAGTTTGTGCAAAATTTGTCTGGTCACGAATTTTTGAAAACCTAATTGATCCGTTAAGTACTAACTCATAAAACAGTCATTTGCATGTAGGATATGGAGATTGGCTGCTTTTGACCATTTGCCATTGGTATGTGAAGAAAGCTTCACAGGATTGACAAAAAAAATTGTTGAATTTCCTGAACCAATTCAACGAGTCCCTTTAATTCACTCTTCACAAAATTAAAGATTAACAGATAGAATTATAGTTAGAACAGCAAAGAAACGTTTAATTCACAGCATTGTGTTGAACAACAAAATGATAAATTTAAAAGCATTTATAAATATAACACAATAGTATAAACACATTACCGATAATGCAAAGAGGTGTCCACTTCATATTCCTTTGACAATTGAAAGTATATTAGGAACTACTAGTTGATTTCATTTTTGTGTAAATAGTCCGATTCCGCTAAATTCGGCGAGACTGTCTTCAAAATTATTACAAGTTGTTATGTTATGATTTCGAAAGCAAGGGAAGCAGTGGATGCAGGTAAGTAAGTCCTTGACATAACACAATGATCTGTTTGTTTGTATTAAAAAAAATAATTTAGCACAGATGCGAAAATCATGTACCGCTTTCACACTAATTCTAGGTTTATTTAAAGGGGTGGTCAGAGTTTTAGAAAGAATATTTACCTTACCTTCTAGTACCCTTTTCCTTATTTAACTGATTATTTACCAGAATATAAAAAAAACATTGACTGGGTTTTTCAAGTTAGAAGAAACTGTAATTATGTTTTAACAACTGTTGAATGAAATTTTCTAAATTTTTGTCGAATCGAATAACAAAATTCAACACTGATGGAAGACTATATATACAATATTTTATTCAATAATAATCGGCGGATTTATATTTTTCAGTTATAAGTCAATGCAGAATTAAAGTGGTGAAAACATTCAAAAAGAGAACTTTTGACACTTTGAGGTCACAAATTGTAAAAGCTGACCATGAAAGAAAATAATTAGAAAGAAAAGGGTTATCGGAGATTATTAACTTTTAGTTTAGACAGAATTTTTACTCTTCCATTTTTAAAAAGTTGTTGATTTCTAATGTCGTATTTTTCATGCATCACTGACCATCTCCAGACACAACGATAACGAAAGAACACACCGCTCTGATTCCAGCCAAGCTTTCATACACCAGCTTGACCGTCAAAGACGATTCTGGCTCATGAACGGCTTCCGGGGCGGAGTTTGCTTCCACCAACGAAACCGGATACCCAGTGATGTCCGTTACAGTCGGCCATTGCCAAGGGACAACAGTCGGGACTGTGCTGTTCACAATGATGGGTCCAGGACAGTTAAGAATGGAAGGAGCCGTGGAATTTCCTGTAATATGATCAGTACCAGAATTTTTTAAGAACGAGCGAAACTCCTCGATTACATTCGACTGAGACTTAAGGGGAAGTATTGTATTTTAAATGCAATGACAACAACAAAATGGAATTCATTACATTAACACAATTCAGGGTCACCAATAAACACCAGCGGTGGCTCCAACTTCTCAGAAATTTGGACTTAACAGGGTTACAGAAGTTTCACATTTGAATTTTTGAAAGTTTCGGTAAACAAGTCATAACTGAGCTGCAAATTATTTATTTTCTTGCTGTGAGAAATTTGTCTTTTGCGAATATGGCTACCAAAGTGTTATGTTTTTTAAATGATTTATCATTATGCGTCCATTACTGCTGGTTTTAAAAGTATGATGATTTGTTTCTGTATAACAAACAGAGAGGTTCACTCTACGTCTAGGAAGTACTAACGTTGGCGACCTTTTATAGGATTGTAATGAAAGGTCATTTGCTTCTACATCAAATACGCTGTCAGTTAGTTTCGCTATAAACTTGAACTAATGTAATGACATCTGGTGGAAATGTGTCGGATTTTTTTTTTTTTTTTTTTGGGGGGGGGGGTCTCAGCAACCCAGGGGCGTAGATGTGGTTCGTTGACCGGGGGGGGGGGGGGCGGAGGGCAAAAGTTTTCTAACATCCAGAACCTAGGGTCGTGTCTGTGACGGGAATGGTCTACGAGCAATCCACCCTTACGAATACAAGCAAATACCCATACACACAAACACACACACACACATTGGCACGCATTTTCACAAAACATTACAAAAGGGGTAAAATTGCTTTGAAATAAGCTCAAATTGACGGTATCGAGAAGCTAAAAAGTCAACGAAACACCACAATGTTACATTTTGTTTATTTTGCCTGTTTCTTTTTTTTATTAGATCTGCCCAAACTATTGTGTGGGTATGTGTGGGGGGGGGGGGGTAAAATGATATTTCTTCCTCATTATTCTCATTAGTGGGGTCCCCCTGCGCTCCAAGGATCGTTGACCCTGCTAAGCACAACTTAAGTGGGTGTCTCCAGGATAGTTGTTGGTCGCTTTCAACCCCTCATATCGAAATGGGCTCCGTAGATGTCTCTACTTTAGTACACACCTCGTACGTTCGCCAAATGTTGCAGCATTAATGGTAGCTTATTATCATTCCAGATAGCCCAAATGGGTGCCGGTAACTGTCATTGTGGATTCTCAGTGCTTCGTGCGGTGGATACATTTGATTCAACTTGGATTATTTTTCCCTGAAACTGCGATTATGTGTCTTTTCATGTCCCCTTTTTGTGGGCGTTGGCTACTAGAGCCGCTGGCCTATGCGCAAACCTGACACTGTTTTCCACACCAAAGAAGATTGTGAAACCAAGTACCTATGAGAGTACACAGGACAGACTGATGATAATAAAATGCGTTACTCCAATTTTGCAGGAAATTCCTTCAACTCATTCAATTTCCTCAACCAGTAACACGTTCAAAATGCAAAAGTAGTCGCAATCACAGATTTCTTTTTATTTCGAGTCCAAGAATCTTTCACGACAATAGAGAACCTATGCATCGCATATTCAATATAAACTGATCAGCTATTCTACTAAATTTTAAAATTTAGTGCGAAAAACATCGTCACATGACTCTCAAGAGTTATGCCTAATTTCATAAAACCGCGCAGACTAAAGGCTCGTAGCCAGGGTTGTGTAATGAAGGGGTGGGGGTGGAGTCATGGAGGGTTTGGGGCACGAAATGAGGGAAAAGTCTATGGATAGAGAGAAAACCGCTATTTTAGGTGTTTTTTGCATTGCACGATTGGGTCATGGGGGGTTCTGACCCCCCCCCACCCCCATCCCCCCCGTGGCTACGCCACTGGCAAACTATAAACCCAAATCAAGGTAAAAGCATTCTCCTTTGAGCTTATATTAAAGATCATGTCTGATCTTGTCATTCAAAATAATCTCTGTGGAGTTTCATACGCTATTTTGTTTACATAACTTTTACACCACAATCTTCTTCCATATTTTAAATACAGATTGCTTAATTCTACCCATGTATTTAAAGCGGCTCATTAAGTTGGTTCATGACATTCAAAATTTTTTTTTACAAAGCTGTACGGATTTGTTCACACACCAATGAAAAAATGGTGAAACTTAGACAATCCCTTTATCCTACATCAAAATAAGTGTCTCATAAGTGAGTTCTTAACGACTCAATTCGGTTTGAAAAAAATCTTGACCAGACACTTTTTCCAATTATGCACAAAACTCAGTAAGCCTCTTTAAAATGGTCTGTTGAAATATTACCTGTAAGGCGCTCGCAGGTTGTTCCATTTAGTCCCTTAGGGCAGTTACAGATAAAATAAGTATTGTAAGAGATGCAGGTAGCTCCATTCTTGCATGGATTACTAGAACAGGGATCCACGGCTGTATCATTTGTAACAGAAATAAAAGAGAAATTGGCCAATTTAATTTCTCAGCTTTGCGAAACAGGTTTAAATGAGAAAAGCTTCTTTTGCTTTAGGGGAATGTTTCATTGGTTTTTATGCATCCAACAATTGCATTTTTCATTTAATACAGTACTCTGCACTGGTAGATAATTGATAAATTTATAAAGGCTCTTCTCACATTTGCTTGGGGTTTTATGAGTTAGAACAAAGTACCTTTGATACAGTAACGGGGAATATGTCGACCATTATTTAAGGAGTTGCACATAGTTATCCGTTATCCCCCCCCCCCCCAAAATAATAATACAATTTAGCCACAAGAAAATAGAGTGAACATGATTCATTTAATTGCAAAATATGAAAATAGTTTTCAACAACGTAGCCAGTGGTAATTCTGTGGAATGAAAAAAAAAACGTCAATACACATTTTGAATTGCAACAGTAAAAATCTTTCAGGAATTCCTGTCTAGTAACGAAAATGTGTGGTACAATTTTAGAGAATCATAACGCCTTAAAATGAATAAACCTTAGTTGGAAAATAACGTAAGCCACCTCCTATATTCACTGCCTTTATACTTACTTTCGAGGTCACACTTTTGACCAATGAAACCGACTGCACAATTGCAAACAAAATTGGAACTTCCTGTGCTGGTGTAAGTATTACTGCATACGCCGTTGTTAGCACAAACGTTGAATCCGTTGCCATTGCACATGTCTGCGACAGAAAGCGTTCCTGAAACGTGTGAATGTTATGGCAAAGTCGATTTCAATAAGTTAATCATTTCAATAGGAGCTTAACATTTTGAAGTTAAAATATTAAAATGTCTTTTCATTTGTGACTCAGCAATGCAGCTACGAATGGGAAATACTTACACGACAGTACTGCTCTCGCAAGTGCCTTTTTCCAAGATAAAAATTAAAATACATACCGTAACTTGTCCTATAGAGAGGGAGAGAGTTCAGAAAGATTCGCAACTCCCGTAAAAAATATTCCATTAAAATGACATAGTAATTTTACATGAGTTTTGATCAGCATAGGAACCAGAACCTTGTTTGCCTGATCGAGAGGTAGCAATTTATTAAAACACATTCATCCATTCGTCCTCTTCGACCATATTCAGTGGCAAATAAATCGGAAACTCTTGCAAAGTTTTCTGGTCGAGTGAAATGAATTTGTAGTAGATGTACACTCATAGCCGACATTGAAGGCGTTGTATTGATTGGCGATTACTTGCGTTGTCTTAAAATCATACACTCACAAACATACATCTTTCTGGCATCTTTCTGGCATCTTTCTGGTATCTTTCTGGACACACGTGTTTAACAGTGGAAAATGTGGATATCTCCACTGTGGGTGTATCATCACTTGATTAGGACAAAAAAAGCTAATGTTCCCGATTGCTTCATACTCATACACACTCACTCATGGCGTGTTACTTAATAATAGGTCCATTACATAATGAGAATGGGGACACTTTAAAATGCTTCAAACATAATGGGGTCCATCTTTGAAACTTGAAAAATTCATGACAAATTCTGTATTTTTTTTTATTGTGGATATCACCACATGCAGGTGTATCCACACTTGCCCAAAAATGATGCCTCTGTTTTACGTCAAAAACAAACGCTGACACAAACACAGAAGCACGCGAAGTTGTTTGTTGATTCTTCTTTTGGTACATATCCACCACAGTTGAATCATCCAAAACAACAATATTTTACATAGAAATATTGAATTACAGAAAATTCGCAAAAAATGTGTTGTGGAGTATTCTGCAATATACATAAACACCACTGAATAAATTTCAAAGATTTTTAAATGAGACTCTTTCGAAACATGAAATACAGCAATCACACTCACAAACCTGTAGGATAGCTACAATTGGCGCCCCCAAATCCAAAAAGACATTTACAAGTGAATTGGTCATCAAGAGACATGCTGCTATTTGAAGTGAAGCTGTTAAGAGATTGGCCACCATTCTCACATGGGTTAGTCCGACAAATATCCACAAATTGACCTGGAATGAAATTACTTCTAATGTAACTGAAAATTTACTCAAATAATTACAGACGTTCTGCATCATCTTCATTTTGCATTCACACAACGTAATTTTAAACTAGGAAATGTGGTACTAATCGTGGTATTATTATAATTTTATTCTGCCAGAATTAAAAGTGAGTGTTAAAAACTTTATAGCATTTTAGAACAGCTCGGAATTTTCTAGATGTTTGCTTTCTACACATTTGTTTCTTTCTGAAAAAATAAGATGAAAAAACTTCATGACTGAATTTAAGTGAAAGCTGATGGCGTTCTATATTTATGAAGAGGGAAAACATATTCTCACATAGGTTAGCACGGAAATCCAGCAAAGGTGAACACCGCCTGAAACAAAACTTAATGCAAAGGTATAAGATTTTAGGTTTATGCTACAATGGACAATGATCTACACTCGCTTATGTTTTTCATGCTCTATCGTAATTCCTATTTCTCATGTCCTATCACCTGACATTAACTTCTTTTTTTAACCAGGTGAGTTGACTTAGGCAAACTTCATAAAGGCTTAAGAAAATTTGCAGCATATCATTGAGGAAACCATAACGAGGGAGCTTCTTTGAAATATTCGAGTTCCACCGATCTCATTTTGACAAGTTGGAAAATTGTTCACCTTATCCGTGTTTAACACTTGCAGTTGATATAGGCAAATTTCCTATACCACTTCAATATGGAAATTCACGGTGCTTCCCCATAAGCACTGACACAAAAGTACCTTTTTAAACTTACCCCACAAAATAACAAAATTTCCTCGAGGTGGTTGGGGAACCTTTCTCTACGGAGGGCTATGCCCTCGACATCCCACTGACAAAAAAACTTGCACCTTGCACCATTTTTAGTATTGTATACAGAATAAAAATACAGTATACGGAATAAAAACACAAAACCTTGAGAATTTCTGCAGTTTCTTCCACCAAATCCTTGTCTACAGAGGCATATGTAACCGGAACCATCGACAATACACGAACCTCCAAATTTGCAAGGGGAACTGTTGCACGAATTTTCTACAACGTTGCCATCCCTGTCTGTACGCATGAAACATGTTACAAATGTTCATAAGAAATTAACATATATACTACACACACACATACAGAATATTAAGTTCCATGTATACACCAGGATATATATAGAACGTAAAATAAATAGCATAGCTGTTGATCTGAAAAGTAAAATTCATTAAATTTATTTAAAATTTTCCATTCTTCCTAGAACCTTGCATCAATGATATCTTACAAGTGAGTTTACTTAATCAAGACTGTCACATGAAATTAACAAAGTGTTGGGAGTTGACCAAACAGAGACAATAGGATTAAGGTGCTTGATAAAAGGTATACTGGTTCAAAAGACCGTTGTCTTTGTTGAGTACAGTGAGGCGTGATTGAAGTAGAATAATGCAGTTTAGTCCACCACGCTTGTGTTTTCCGTGCAAATTTGCTACCTATGAGAGTTACGTTTAGATCATCGAGGAAATGGCCGGGAAAATTAAAGTGTTAAGCTTCAAAAAGTCTCAAAAGCATTTTCTCTAATATACACTTTGTAGTTAATCACCAGAGGGGGAAAGGGGCACCGATTTCGCCAGCATAGAGACCGTGCATTCAGAGATTGCAATGTGAAATGTATACTAGATTGGTTGAGTTGCAAAGCCCAACCAACCTTAATTGTAATTCAGGCAATGAAACAAATCAACCAATCATCCAGACTAAATTAAAAGGACAGTTACTTCTTACCTGGGCACTTTTCCTCGTGTGAGTCCACAGCAGCGACACAGGTGTAGGACAGACACGTGTTTGGCAGCTTGGCGCAGCTCTTTCCAAGTCCACACGGATGAAGGGAACACGGATCTAGATATTCTGTTGTGTGTGGAGAATATATCGCAAATGTCCTACAGTAAAATCATGTTGCAATCTATTAAACATAAAGCTGCTGTTTAACGCAGGTGTTTATGTGGGCTTATAACCTGAAAATATTTAGATACTACACTTCTCATAGGCCTACACAATCATTGACATACACATACTTGTAAAAAAGTATATATTGCGTAGATCTATAATAGATTTTTACTCTTTTGGAGTAAATGCAGTTTATTGAAATTAAATGCTAATGTCATTCATACAAAAAGTAGCATTTTACCATTTTCACAAAATGTTCCATACGTGCAGTTTGAGCATTGAAAAGTATATTCGTCACAGGAATCGCCGTTAGGAACGCAAAGAGCTCCATTTTGACGTTCATTATTGGTGCAAGCATCAACAGCTGAAAGGACAAAAACCAAAATTCTAACTTAAGTTTGTCACAATGAGATACTTTTCTGCAGACCACTCTAATAAATTGATATTCTACATTCATAGTCCGGCACTATGGGTGTATCACTCATAGCACAAGGTTTCGTGCACAGGTACTACTTAAAATATTGGCTGGTAATTTTAATTCCTTGCACAAATTTTAATGATGAAGTTTAACGAACAAATCCTACTACCGCCTCAAAGGTATAAGTTCACTTCCGCTTTGACCAATTCCCATTTGATTCATTCCGAGTAAGCATGTTCAAATTCGTCTGTTACCTTAACATCTTTCCAAAACACTTACTTAACTGACAGTACTCTCCATAGAAGCAAGGTGGGCAGTCACAATAAAATTGCTCACAGGATCCATCAAATGCGTGACAGGCTCCTCCATTCAGACATCTATTCTGGCTACAAACATGGAAATCTTTGGATTGCAAAAAGGAAACACCAGTGTAGTTCGATTTGCTTTTATGATTTATCATTTAACATGTATGAATACCTGCATGTCTTAGTCTTACAGAGCACAAAGTTCTCCGTCAGCCTTCCAATTATTTTACAAAAGGTCATTTTATACAGTGCCACAATCATCGCTTATCTCATAAAAACCTAGTAGTTAACAGTTCATTACGAAAATAGGACCGAGGAAACCAGAACAACAAAAACTTTCAAAACTGGTCCCCTTAACGGGCTAATCCTCTAACCGAAACTAAAATTCTTGTTGGGGTTAACGGAAATTCTCAATTGGCTCAACTTCTTGATTGACAGCTTGTTCAAACAATGCAGAGTGCCAAACTTATATTACATAGCATGAACTGAGAGTGATTTGATTATACACATTGAGTTTTTCTACACTCAACCTGAAGCAAAAAGCTGAGATTGTGTCCCTATAAGGTTGAATGTCAGACAATTGTGGGCACCTGCTTAAGTAAGTTGGAAGGTTAGGAGAATTGGTATTGTTTGGGCAGATAGAACTGGGTCTTTAAAGTGCAAAACAAAATAACACGAAGTTATAATGAGTGAGTTGGGACAGTAAATTAAATTTAAAATGAAAAAAGCAATACCAGTATGGGACGCTTAAAGAAACGGCTATATGGTGAAGAACTTCCAGTTCTTGGCCTTATTTCAGTCTTTTATACGTAAAAATATTTGCTATAGGTATATTGCCATATAGTGATAACGTTCTTCTTTGTTTTGTTGCCATCACTTTAACGGTTTTCCATTAAAGAGCAGCATGTGTACCTTGGATGAGCTACCCAAGGCGTGTTTTAAAGGGATGTTTCCAGTTCTTCAATACACCGTACATATCCAGTGCTACAACTTGAACTCGTACATTTTCTTTCTTAACAAGACATCCAATTATAGTAACTGATTAAGGTAATGCTAGGGCTTTTTTATTTTGCTAAATAAATACACCAGATGATTGGTAACACATTTAGAAAATAAAATTTCTCTTTCTTTCTATTGTTGTGTTTCCCCTCCATGATAATAAAGCTCCTAATCAAAGAACTTAATATAGGTCCATAAAGCATGCCTTGAAGTTACTTCATAAAACGCAACAAAAACACCCCAGAAGATCGAAGGCGATGTTGGGTGTAACTGCATATCTTAGTTTGTTACTTGCTTTCATTGTGTTCCCATTGCGTGGAATGCAATTAGCATTAACTTGAGTGGGCCTGTTAGCTAATCCCAAATTTTTCGTAACTTTTTAAACATTTTGCTAAATAATTAATCAGATGTGTATTTAATGTGCTTTCTTTCTTCCTTGAGGCGGTAGGATGTAAACAGGCAGAGCAGTGGGGATGTTTTAAAAGTAAGAAGGAACGATTCATCATTACGAAAACTTAAGTTGTTGGTTTTAAAGAGAAGAATTTCAACAAAATTGGCATTTTTCTCAATGACACGGCTATTCGTAACCTACAGTAGGAGTTACATGACTCATGCTTTAAGATTTCAAAAGAAATTGCTTATGAGGTGGAGCAAGCTTGAACAAATGCTAGGGCACTGAATCAAAAGAGTGAACTTAATCACTCTTTGATAGATTGAAAAGTGTGAATTCACTCCATTACAGTAATAATTCACTCCAAAAAAGAGTGAAATTCACTTAAAACGAGCGAAGTTTCACTCTTGATGGAGTGCCCACTCTTGATCACTCTTAAAAAAAGAGTGATCATTGCAGGCACTCGTGGAAGGGTGAATTGTCCCCCTTCCTCTAGTGAATTTCACTCTTTCTGGAGTGACTTTCACTCCTTTTGGAGTGAATTATCACTCTAATAGAGTGAATTTAAACTTTTCAATCTATCAAAGAGTAACTAAGTTCACTCTTTTGATTTTAGAGTGTATGACAAAGCTAACATGAAACAGATATACTAAAAAAGGTGCTTATGCCTTATGGTATTTACGAATTGTTGAATATGGAAATAACCTTTTGGTGTCGTTAGCGTGGAACTATTGATCAAGTGGGGAACAACGTTGTGGCTAATTGTCAGTAAAATATACTCAATATCATAAATCATTGGATTTGCAATATGAATTTTAAAAGTATTCTATAAATTAATTCTCCTAGCTGTGCGTTTACCAGTTTCACACGCATCACCCTGATAGCAATCATCACAAATGCAGGTAAAGTCGGATAAACTAATCGGAACACATGTTCCATGTTCACGACAAATACTGTCGTTGCAGGGAGTTTCTGAAATGAAAGAAAGAACCGAAAACATATAAAAAGTACTAGTTATGTTGGATACTTCGCCTTAATATTCGCATGAAGAGTCTACTCTCAACAAAGACGTAAGCATCTTCATGGTTTCTTGTGCTCCCGTCTTTGTTCCTATATTGCCTTCACCATGGAGTCTTTCAAATTGTAGTTACCTCTAAGACGCCATTTGCAAGCAGAAGGAAGCTAACCGATAAGGTAATCTTCGCAAAATTTTGGAAAATGCTATATTTTTCTTCCCATTACTTTTAAGATTCCCTTGGTATATATATAATTATCTCCTTCTCCTTCCTTTTAACGAAATAAAATTCTTTTTTTTTTTATCTCTACAGACAAAAAGTCAAGTGTAAAATTGTACTCGAAGAGTGTTGAATTTAACACTTCGCCCAAGCTTCAGGAGGGACAACACCCGCCTGGCTAATGGAACACTTTTCAAGTGTCAGATTTTTAACACCCCTGTTGGTGTAAAAGAAGCACTCCAAAGCGTTCCATAATGTAACACTCGCAAGTGTTATATCAAATCTTCAGCTTAAATGAATTTTACATCTTGGGGGAGTGAAGCTAGCAAACATTATAGGTACCAAAATACACTTGTAAGTGTAATATCAAATCTTCCATTTGCATGAGCTGACACTTTGGGGGGGGGGGGGGTAAACCCAGCAATCATTCCATGTACCAAAATACACTTGTGAGTGTTTTATCAAATCTTCCTCTTGCATTAATAACACCTAGGGGTGTAAAGTCCACCTCCTTTGCAAGTACCAAATAACAATTGGTACACCCTTGGGTGCTGAATCTATGACATGGACCCGTGTTACTATAACACCATTAGGAGTTGAGAAAAACACAATTTTACTCTCCATGAATTACACGTTGAGGTACAGCCAATCATCATTTCATGGTTTCTGAGGATGTGGCAATAATGGTGTTGACATTAATCTGGCCAACCAAAATGCCTGATTATGATTTAAATTCCAAATCCACCGATTCCAATTAAGTAACCACGATGTTCTGATAATCATCTCCCAAACCAAAATATGAACACTTTTACACAAATACGTAACGGAGAAAACAGGTTCTTTGAAACTAGCTCATATTTATTTTAAACTTTATTTCAAAGCAAGGCAAGCATACTTTTAACGTTCACTTCAGAGTAAGCCATTTTTCCTTCAATATGAACTTTTCCCTACACTTCACAGTAACATTAAACAGTTACTTAACAATTGTGTTTCCAACAGTTCTTTTGCTTTCTTTGAGTTATACGGCCTTACTGCAAGTTACAATTAAACTGCTTTAAGGCAATCTGGATCAATCCTCACACCATCATTCTAAATATTTAAAGTTCAAAGTGCTGTTTCACAACTGCAAAAGAACAAACAATGTTAAAATAGTTAAAAATTTTTTTCTGATTTTCTGTATGGCCATTGCTAATATATTTTAACGGTAACAAACATAATAGTTATTAAAATGAATGATAATCAAGGATCATTCAATCAAAATTAGGAGAAGAAACCATTTGAAGGACAGGCAAAAATGACCATTACCTACTTGATAGTCATTAAACAGTACAACCCCAGGAAAGAATCGCTCACCTTAATTGCTAAATAGTAAGTTTGAACATTTGATTTTCTTTGCTTTTGAGAAAATCTTGTGTCTCTGAAATGAAGTTTAAGTATTTCACAAACAATTAATGGTTACTATTATCACTGAATTGCCATGCATCTATTACAACACAAGTTAACTGATTTTTTTTTTAAATGACCTTTTTTAATGATCCACACTTCAAAAGAAAAAAAAAATACTTTACCACAGGTAGTCAATCATGCTTTCTCAAGAGTTGTGCAAGGTTTTTTTTTTTTTTTTTTTCAATTTTTTAAGTTTAGCTGTTCCAAGTAACAACTGAAGTGGTTTCAAGGCAATTAGATCTATAATTAAATTTTTAGATATCAATGTGTGGTTCCACAACTGAATATCAACAGAGTGTAGACATGATTTATGTGGTTCACAGGTGCAGTTGGCTAATTTAACCACTCTTATGCACCTCAACAACATGAAATTAAAATGAGAGGACCATTTAAGGAACAGGCATCAACCTTCACCTATTTCACAGCCCTTACCAAGTACAATACCAGGAAAAGTTACTTTCGTTTAAACAGTCAAATAGCAAAATTTAACATTTGTCTCCAAAATGTCAAATTACTGTGTAGAAATTATATGGTGATAGCATTATAACACTAAACACAATCAGATGACATTGAACATGTATAATTACCATGATCATTTCTTTGATTATTGCAATGAAATGATTGATAAAGTCAGGTAACTAAATAAAAGAAACATTGTATCAAGTCTGAACAGTAATACACAAATGCTCAGTTAGGTAAAAATATAAAAGAAAATACAGGTTTTCCTTCACAAAACATAATTGTTATGAAAAGCTGATGGCAGCTAGGTCCATGAAGATTTAAATAAAAAAACCTTTCACTTGGTACTCTGTGGAGAGCAAAATGATTCTACTGCAGCGATTATCTCCACCACTTTGTTGGGCACTTTACCAGGGAAAGGCAATCTGAACACATATGCCTCCAGGAACGTAAAGAATAATTGCAGGTCAGTCGCATACTTTAAATTAAATGTGTAATGAAGTTTAAATAACTTATCAGTGCCAGCAATGACATCACCCCCACACGGCATTGCTTTTTGATCAACAATGATAAAGAACTGTGAAGGACTTTTCCGCGTACTAAAGCAAAGTAAATATGGTTGCTTAGTTGTATGGTTGTGTGGTTGTTCCAGATATTCTTCCAAGACAGTTCCAACCTTATAGAGTAAAAAAAAAAAAAATTGATGGGTAAACAGGAAACAATGTCATTTTTATGGCTTCAAAAAAAATTAAAATTCTTTTTTATCCTTTTACCTTTTCAGTTATTTACTACTTTATTCCTGCCTTTTGCAAGAGCAAAAGTATTTATGAAGTAATGCTGCACCTTTCACAGTCAGTATTCTGTCACTGTGGTGACAGATATGTTATTTGGTAGTTTGGTGTTAGCCTATAGTGTGTTAAGCTACTGTAAGGTACTGAACTATGTTGGTACATATGAAACTGTAATTCATTGGGCCCTGTTTTACTCTACCCCATTCCCATACCAATTTTCAGGGTAAAAAGAGTGGTTGTAATTTAATCATTGCATAACATAGACCGACCTTTAGAACTATAAATTAAACAAAAATAACCTCTATGATTTGGTTTACACAGTGAAAAGTCTTTGCAAATGGTCCATACTTCAAGATAAGTGCATCCAAAATCAGCCCTGGTTTTTATTTTGAACACTCTGTTGCTTGCTATAAGAAATTTCAATTATTTATCTGGCTTCCATGAAATGTGCAGGACAGGTGACCACATGCCCTGCTCATTTCATATTGGACGAAAAACTTGAGCACCCAACCACCCCACCAAGCAAACTAATCAATTGTCATGGATGAAAGGAGGCACAGATGAGCCAAAATAGCTCCCTAGGATGTCATAGGAAATCCCTAGCAGGGTTCCCTCACTTCCCTAGCAGAGTTGCTGATTTTGGAGAAAGATGTCCATGGACGATTGGTCCTGTTGTTTAAATTACAAGGCATTCACACAATTATATACTTACAGGTCAAAAATCTATGAATTGGTTCACTGTCTGCTTGCGTAATCCTTTGGCCCTCGCGTGTGTTGGGAGCAACAGTACCAACACCAAGCAAGCATACATAGCAAGGTCATCTACAAAAAAAAAAAAAAAAAAAAAAAAAAAAAGAGAAAGATCAGTCTCTCTACCATGAAATAAGGAAATGTCTCAGTTAAGCCAATGGTTGACACCTGTCCAGAGGAATGGTTGGTATTTAAAGGTTTAAGTGTGACCTGTGGGGATGCCAATCATTGGTGATCAGGGAGGTCACTGCAAAAGATAATATAATTAGTTTACACTAGAATAACCCAAACATTTGTTTAATCTATGCATATGTTGTAACCTGCAATAGTTTTCACATAGACATATTATTTCATTGTCAGCTTTTGGAGGTTTCCTTATGGGTAAGAGGTCCAGGGAGGGAGGAGTTTTTTCTGCTTGGGAGATTTTTGATTACCTAATGTGGCTTAGATTCAAATGCAACATCCTTGATAAAATTGACACTGACTGTACATTGGTGTCTGGTTGTAGACTGAGTTACCCAGAGGACTACAAACTATGCTAAACCTTAATAGACAAAGCAAAAATATGCAGCACACAAAGGTTAAGGACATTGGTAATTGGGGATTGCAGGGTGGCTCCTCCACTTTACTCCTATGCATACATGCCACTTTAAATATGCACCCTTCCCACAAATGTGAACACAACTGGGGCAGTATTGATACAAGCACAACTACAAGCAGTACATGAGGCTAAAAATGCATCATGCATATAAACATTAGTTTGCAAGGGGTTTGCCTTGTTACTTTTGAACTCATTTCAAATATTTTCAAGCAGAAATCTTTAGGTTAGAGGATAGGCACTGGCTGCTATCATACAAATGGTTCTGATGATTTTTCAACATACGATATATGACATTCAGTGAATTACACAACCATTTACTCCCAAATCGATATATTGACCAGAATTTTGGGGTAGATGTGCATTGTTTAACAAGGTGTTTGTTTCTTGATTGGCTGTTGCCGTTGTATTGTGTAGGTTGTATTCTTTGTTTGCATTAGGGATTTGGTTAGGGATTAAGTTTAGCGTTAGCCAGTTAGGAAAATTCTTGTTAAACAGTGCACATCGCCCCGAATTTTTATTTGCAATATACTACTGCAATTGACAAATTCTTGACCACCACACGTTTTGGATTTAGCTATTTTCAATCGACATCTTAATATGAATGAAGATAAGTTTTCTCTTACCATTAATAGGCGATTCTGCATCTTCTTCTATTTCACTGGTTAGCTCACATATGGCAGCAGTTCTAGTTGCCTTCGCAATTTTGATGAGGGAAGGGGCAATGTTTTCCCATTGCATAAGAAGTTGCCTTGAAGTTTCATCTCCAAACTTCATTTGAAAATCTTGATTAACCTAAAAGAACAATGGAAAAAAGCAAATTTATGTATTACATGTCATGCAACACATTGTCAATTTTGCTTGATTATGATGGATACATAAAATGAAAGACAAATTATTAAAGCTATTTTTTTCATATTCCTAATTGTAGTTGTGGCTATGCCAATACTTGGAATTGATTTCAATTTCATGACATACCAGTTCAAAAAAATAACTAGTCCTGGGTCAAGGCATGTTTTAAGCATTTGGTAGAATATTCATTCAACTTGTTTTTTCTTGACATATTAGCAACAGAAGTTGATACATTATTTAAAAGAGCATGTAATTAAGTGTGACGTCATGGATTCATATTAATAATGGCCAGTGCATTAATGTTATCAATACACCATCATGATATAACTGATGGAAAAGAAACAAAACATTGACAATCTGTGTGAATTCATGCCATCACAACCGCTTGCTTAAAGTTACAATTTGTACTAAATGTTTCAATTTCACCTGCTAAATTCTTGATGATCAAACTTTTCAAAATGTTAAAGAATAACTGGCCTGAGGATAAATGCCACTCTAACATATCAGACCTAATGTTAGCCTTGGCCTATACTATAACTTCACCTAACGTTAGGCTATCCTACATATAACAATCGTTTCTTGCAGGATTAGCCTAGCCTAGGCCCACTTACAATTCTACGTTATGTCGTTATGGTTACAACTTAGGCGTTGTAGGCTACTTCACTAAGTAACATAATGGTCTCTCTAAGCGACAGCGAAAAAACGTTAAAACCGACTTACCTTTCTAGCAATAAAGTAACTTTACTAGAGTTAGACCTAGGCCTAAGCGTATACAGTATGCTATGGTCCTAGACATAACGTTAGGCTATCGTAAGTTAGGCGTTCCGTTAACCATGGGCCAGACTAGCTTACACTGGTAGGCCTAACGTTATAGCAAGTGTGGCATTAAACTTGACAATAGGCCTAACGTTAGGCCTAACTTAGGCCCAGGTCTGGGCTAACTTGTTATACTTTTTAGAAAATCGATGATAAACACATCAAAATGAGTTCATAATCACACTCACTTTCACTTACAAAATAAAATGACAAAAGTATTCGTTCTTCAATTTCAGCTACAGTACAGTGGGAGACCGGATTTGGTGATGCGATGTTTCTGCAACTCTTTTTGCCGCCAGCCGGTATATGGACTCTTTCCCGCCGTTTTTACGCATAGCCTGTCTTAGCTGCATTGTGATGTGAATGAAAGACGCTGATAGTGTATACGTACACGTCCGTGTACGTTTCCAATGCACCCAAAGGTGTACTCTGTAACTAATTTGGTCCAATCAGATTTATCGTATCTCATTACACCATTGGCAAGGGGTATTCTAACACCCGCATTTATCAAGGTTACACTTCAGGTGCTGGCTTTACAGTCACACTTAATATAAAGTGTTAAAATTTAACACTTGACTTTTTTGTGTGTAGTAGTTAAGTAGTTGGTAGCTTACAACCCCCGTGGTTTACTAAGACAAACCTAAATGGATTTTGTAAACATAATAGAGGTAATGCTATCACGCCGAACTGATTCTACAACATGTTTTGCATGCTTTTTTAGTTAATTTAAATTGTTATATCCAGTCACTAAAGAAGGCTATAGGAGGGGCAGATATATTACATATTTATCGTCCAAATTTAAACTCACTTCTTGTTAATGATTCTCTGAAAGTAATTTTACCTTATGGAGTTTCGAGTGGGAAAGACGTTCGAGGTTGGAAAGCGTCCGGCGTGCCCTACGAAGTCTCGTACTTGAGCGCGCTTTCACACACACACACACACACACACACACACACACACACACAACATTTTGATCCTTCTTTGTGCATATTGAACTTCGATATCTGTCCAACAATCTTTTAGTAATTGATGGTAAAAAAACTATTAGAGTAAAAGCAACATAACTAAAATCGTACCCCCTTTTACAATAACGTTAAATATGCACGAGTCGGTGTCATTTGTAAGAGTTGTAAAATGGTAGCATATTGGATGTATCCCTATTTCAAAGAAGCTGCCAGGTAGAGGAGGGTTGCTTAAAACCTTGTCACGAGAAGCAGGTTCCACCCAGTAAGCAACACCTCCTCTGCTTCCAGTAAGGACATCCACTTCAATATCTGTTGGACATGGGTGTGGATCCGGTCCTTCGAAAGACAGAAAAATATTACAAGAGTAGTTTTAAATACATTCAAACAACTTTAAGTTTTCAGAGTATTTGCCAACAACAAATGTCATAAGTCCGCCATGCAGTCTTAAATGATTAGATGTGCGAATTGAATTGATGCCAATCTTTGTCGGATCTTGCGGTGGTTTCAAATTACGTTTAAGTTATTGTCTATAGTTTATTCATTTGGATATGGTTAAACATGTCAACATTCTTCTCCTCGTAACATGTCAAATTGTGCCTCTTGTTTAATTTCTTTACAGCCACGTGAGCCTGGTGTGCTGGAGTAAGTAACACAACAAGTATTAAGTATGGAGTGCAGAATGTTATCTGGCCCAATTATCAAAGAAACAGTAAAGAAATTGACAAATGATTCTACCTAAATGAGTAAAATATTACAATTTGAAATATTGTTCCTACTTACCAACAATTACCCAAAAATTGCAAACATATGTTGTTGTATTCGGTGTGACGAATACATATTTGATCTCCTTTCTTGTTCCTACACGATATGTTCCTCTTGAGTAGGAAGGACCCAAGACTTGCTTAGCAGTTAGCCCGTCCGGTAGCACTGGCGAAGGCCAAGTTATTGTTACGTAAGCTTCCCCGTACGTGGCATTTACAACAGTGTCATTTGGACAAATGAGTTTATCTGTATAGAGATCGCAAACAGCTTCTTTAATTAATTCTAATTAAATTCCCTTGAGCTATTATCCGTTTCAATTATGGAAAGTGATTTCAGCACTAGTAACTATAAAATATATCTTCACTGTAGTTTGCTGTTATATTTATGAACAAATTACTGTGTTGCGATTAAACGCACAAACGTAAGCATTTCAAGCAACTTCTAGGTTTGTTTAATTTTCTACCTGCTCTTCAACACTTTATGGAAGAGATGAAGTTTTACTTGCTTTAAAGTAGCTCATTTAGTTGGTTCATGAAATTCAACAATTTTTCACCTGTTAAAATTTCTTCATTTACCTGTAACAAATTGTCAAACTTAGACAACCATCATATCGTATATAAAATTAACTGTTTTATTAGTGAACGGTTCAACTCTGCTTTCAAATATCGAAACCAGACACTTTTTCAAATTTTGCACGAAACCGTTAGAATTAAGGACACCACAAAATTAGTGTCGTAGCCACGGAGGAGGGGGTGTTGGGGGCCGAATCCCCCCATTACCCAACCTGCAAAAATATGATTGCAAACAACACCAAAAATCGCCGTTGTTTTCCCCTCTGCTTAGACCTTCCCTTCATGTCGGGCTCCAACCCCCCTCCACCGTGACATAATCCTGGCTACACTGCTGCACAAAATTCAAAATGTTTACTTTTTTCCGCCCATCTTAGACATGAAACTTAACTACTTATTTTAGTTATAAGCATTCTCATGTGTTAGTGACCCTTGGACACCCTCATTAAGTTATTGAATATCATCTCAATGAGTCCCTTAATTCATAATCCAAAATATAAAACATACCGCTCCCACCAACTGTGAAGGAGATATCTTGGGGCTCGTTCGGTATTCCACAAAAAGACGTCGTTACGACGGCCCCTTTTCCGAGGGAGAGTAGATAGGGAAAACCAGTTTGACAAGTATCGGTTGGAAGTTGCAAAAGCACTACTTTGGTTTCATCAAAATCAAATGCAGATGACAAAGTGTTTTCTGAGAATGCAACGCTCTGTGACCTCAGTTGTGCTATTATGGTTACATTTGCGGTGGTAGTTGGTCGTTTAACCTGAGGAGGGTAAACGTAGTAACACTTAGAGGGAAAATATCACAAGAAGAAAGTGACTTAATTATCGGTTACTTTCATTTTTCAACCATAATCTGAATAATGAAGATACATTGAATTCACCTAATTCTTCTCCGAAAAAATAACTCGATTTTGAATCGACTATTGCAGAGACATATTTTCTACATTTTCATCGTTCATTTTTGTAGATGGGTAGTGTAACTTTACCGGTTTATCAAATACGATTTCTAACACGTCGTGTCCGAATGATTCCACTCTCAAAACGTGAGGAGGATAACCTGCAAATATATAACATTTTATGACACATGTGCGCAAGATGAAATTGGAAAAGAAACTGTTTCGCAGTATTTTTTAAAACTTACAAATTTATATACCTATATCAGTTGATAATTTAGTAAACAGAACCTTAATTTAAAAATTATAGGCCTACTGACATAAGAAAGAAAATTTGATACATAAGAACAGCAAAAAGCCGACATTATAATGGGTGAAAGCACTGAAAAGATATATATTAAAAATATACTACATACAAAAGCATTTTAGGTGAAACTCCTACGTACCGTACAGCCATATCGGATTATCCTAAATTTTCGCTATACATTTACAGCTTTACAAATTATGGCTTCCTCGCTTTCAAAGTCTTTCGTTCGTTTGTGTGTTTCCACAAAATGTCACATTCTTGAGACAACCAGAAAAGCGTGGAAGAAATGGAAACGCAAACCAAAGCATATACGAAACAAATCAACCATTGAAAAGTGCCAAAGAAGAAAAAAGAAAGAAAAAGAAAAAAATCGAAGCACAGAAAAGAAGTAGAGAAGAGAGAAGAAGGGCAACAAGGTGTGTCGGAATGAAAGAAAAACAAAGAAGGAAAATTCTCATCAGACATGTAAATATTTAATTGGAGACAACGGTGTGATCAAAAAGAAGTTATAAACATGATTTTGTAGTAAAATGATTAGAAGAATAATTGTTTTGTGTAAAGAAGCCATCCACGATTATTCGGTGAATAACAGGAAAATATTTAAAGACAAAGGCACCAAGCTGTAGAGTATATTGAAGACAGGACTAATTTTTATTTCAGTCTAAATGGATGCAGTATGATCAAGACACTAGATATGAGATGTATCAATTACTTTAGTTATTCGTAAAACCCTAAAGAATATTTCAAAAAAGATAAATGAGGATAAACAGCGTGAAGTGACTTCAAGATTTTCAGTGGAATTTGAATCTAATTTTTCCCAACAATTCTATCAACCTTAGAGCAATCATTTACATGAACTCCAATTTAAATGCTGATCAAGTAAGTCACCCTGAAATATTACAGGTGAGCTTTTAACGAATTTGAACTCTGGTTAAAGAAAGGTTTCTAGTGTCGTGAGTTTATGAGTGCAAGAAGAACGGTGACGCCAGAAAAGTTTAGGGTAAAATCTCATTCTTTGGTAGGGTGGCACACCGTCCGCATGACAAGATTTTATGAGAGAAAGTTATCTACGGCAATGCATCGATTACGGCAAAGCCAAGAATTTTTTTTATTGAATTTAGTGCCATGTCTCATGTTAGGTAACCGAACAATAACCTGAGTAATTTATGATGGTTAACGGTGTCAAAGTCCTTTACGAGATCTATTTCAAACACCTAGGTTACTGTAGTTATTTGTTGTTTCAATCAAGATAATTAAATTTAAAACATCTATATCAGACATATAACTGTAGATCTATTTTTTTTCTGAGTCCAACCCAGCCAACATGCCCAGTTGGTCCCCGACTGGGCTCCAGCTGGGCTACTTGCTGGGCCCCAGCTGGGACCCATTCGTGTTTGTCAGGTCTTCCTCGTGGGGTCCAACTGGGCTAGCCTTTCTCAGCTGATGCCAAGTCGGGGCCCAACTGGGCATGTTGGCTGGGAAATTGATCGTTGGCAGGAATGTGATTTCCATTTGAAAAGGACCTAACTCTTAATAGACAAGAAACCGTAAAATAGATACATTTCGGTTATTCGATTTTTTTTAATCGCTACCTTCAAATGAGGGTTACACTAGATTTTAAAGCCGAATAGGGCAATATGACTTTTATAAACAGTAAGTTTATTTCATAAGTAACGCGTTCTGCAATAGCAGTCGAAACGCTTCACCCATGTTTTCCACCAATTATCAGGAAAAATTCAAACGCGTTCACATGAGTTCTTTTTAAAAAAGTTGCTTCGAGTCCTACTCTTGATAGAGTTTTGCTAGTGGCAGTTCAACAATTTTTTGCAAAGTGTTATAAATTTGATTTGTATTAATATGCATACATTTCTTTTCTCGTATAGCGCCATAAAAAGTGGAACTTACTAGCTGTCACCAGAAAAATGCATTCTTGTTGGCTTGCTAAGCTAATAGGACAGAAAAGAGAAAATAAATCTTAATAACTATGGAGAGGCATTATGCAGGTTAAACCATTCCATAGACTAGTGGTCATTTTATGAAGCTGGAACACTTTAAAGATGCTAAAAAGTTAGTTCCAAACGATCACATTTCAAAACACTTTGAAAAGTTTACCCTAGGTTATCTTCAGCGCTGTAACAGAGTATTTCTTGAGTTGATATATTGGTCAACGGAGTCCACACGACATCAAAAGAATATTTCAAATGCGAACCTTGTACTAGCTGTAAAGGTGTGGAATTCAATCCAATAGGGGAAGCGGTAGATATTGATGTAATGCTGTAACAGTGTGAAATAAAATGCATAAGAAATTTAATCCTTTTTAATGAAAAATAGAAACATGAAAAACAATTTTACATTAAATCCAAAAAACTTAGAAGGCTTACTGGCGTAGGTACTTTAGCACTGAACACAGCAAATAGTCATGGAGAAAGATTATGATGAATGCAACATCCATTGATTTGTTAATATTGGAACGATACGTCCGGCTAGTCGAAAAAGGTCTTAATTAAAAGAATTTGCATACATTACAGTTTTAGACTTAGGTATAAGAGCAAAACTAGATAATGGCACAACAAGGAAGGGAACTCTAATACACTTCTATATCCCTCAGGGATCTTCAGGTAAGGAAGACTAATTTTGAAAGTGGGTTTTCAAATCCCTGTTCTGTCGTTTGCGTCGTTATAATTAGGAATATGCATCACTAAAGTAGTAACAGTTCCTCGTTGTTAGTCGAAGGAGACCACGGAGAGAACTTCACAGTTCAAACCGACTTGATCATAATACCTCCGTGAGAATTGATCTGAATGAACTTAAAATGTACCATTTAAAGGGTTTGCTCTCCAGAAACATAATGTATTGGTAAGATATCCAAAACTTGCTACGTTTAGCAACATTCGCTACGTAACTTTCAGCCGCCGTTCCACTCAAATTCAGATCGGATTCTCATCCGAAATTTTCCGTTTTTGTTTAAGTGATCTCCATCTCTGGTTGGAAAGAACCAAACATTTGTCACATCGCGGAAAATGTCAAATTTCCATCTCATGTCTATGTACATGAAAAGCCAACCGATTTTTCGCGAACTCACAACAACATAAATTTTCATCGGACAAAGTAGTCCTATAATAACTGTCTTTCGATGTGACGGCACAAAGTAGTTAGCATTAATTTAATTTTCATAGTCGTAGAGAACGCCTGATATATTCCAACTTATCATTTTGGCTTTTTTCCTCCAGATATGGAGAAGGTTTTAACAAAAAAAAAAACCCCAATAATTGGATCGGAATCCTATTATCGCTTTAAGTGTGACAGTGGCTCAAAGTCTGCTGTTTTTGGAAGTTTAAAACTAAATCATTTGTGGCCAAAGTTGGTAACAGGGTAAACTCCTTTCAACTTGTTAAAAAAAGCAAAACGTTATCTGAAATGTCTATTTTGAGGCTTTTAATATCCATTCATCGCTTTAAGATATTTCCGTTTACCGTTTTGAAGTTGGACAACTATGGGTACAAATTTTCGGTAATTTTAAAACGAAATCTCACCCAAGAATGTTACAGTGAGAAATGATGCAAGGTTACCATTACAAAGGTACTCTTTTCTGTTATTCCTTGAGGTGAATATCCCTTGTAATTACTAGTCAACGTGGCAATGCACTTTGGAAAACATCAAAAAAGTTAAAAATGAAAGATGATCTTCATACATGAATGCTTGCACAAGGTTAACTGTTGTTTCATCAATAGACCTGTTTCCAAATAGCCATTACAATGGATTGTGGGATACAGTTTTGGCGTGTGTCATTTTTTGCCACAGTAAAACGTTATTGACAATGACGACACACACCAAAACTCTATCCCACAATCCTTTGTAATTGCTATTTGGTAATAGGTCTATGGAGAATCAGACTGTAAGCTAGGAGCCCGAAACTAGGAAACTCACAGCTGCAGGTAAGAGAAATGGAGCTGTTTCAATTTTCTTACCTTTTCGATTGATCCGAAACAGCCACAACAATTTTTTCTCTCACAGTCCCATCGGGAGAAATTGGAATACAAGAACCAACAGGGGGCGTGGGTGGTACAAATTCTGGTACATCTTGGCAATCATTGCCGGCAATAACATAAAGGAGAAATTGAAGAGGTATTGAGCTGAGAGGATTCGTATCCGTTGAGGTAAGAAAGTCTTCTACCTGGATGGCATATCCATACAACCCAGTGGAACCCCTTGGAGTCCATTCTAAGATGCAGTTTTCCTGTCGAGGTGTTTAAACCAAATAAATATTGAAATAAAAATAAGAAAGGAACTGAATAAACGCTGGTTGTAAGAAATTAAACCTTAACATATGCAGTAATATACAGGTGTTACGGGACGACATCAACCAGATTGAATCCACGGACGAGCGAGTGAAAAGTTCTAGAAAGTGCTAGCTTCGGTGTTGTCTCTCTAGAATATTCAACGGGTAACCCCAGAGATCATTCGCACAGTTACGAGAATGTACGATCACCTACTGGAAACTACTGTGTGATGTAATGGCCTAATAATAGCCAACTATGGCAACTGTCGGCTACTGTATATTTCTCTCGAGAACTATCTGTCTCGCTTGTGGTTATGGGTTACTGAGCCCAGAACTTTCGCTGTTTGTTTTGTACGAGATCAAACGAGGCGTTTCCATAAGAGTAAGTTCCAGACTTTTCTGAAAGAACTACCAGGCATATAAAAGGTCATGCAAGAAGTGTGACGGGGGAGAGAAGAGAACAGAAGATAAACAGATAATACAGAGACCAGACGCCTGCTTCGCCGCTTAACGCTGTAATTGTGTCGCCATTTACCGATCACTATAGTCTTCATCCTGCCTTCGCGGAACCGAGTCCTACGCTGTGCTGCTGTACAATCGACGCTAACAACACTACCCCTTGGACAAAGAGTGATACCTTAAGCTGTAAAAGATTGTAAGTAGATTTAAGATTAACTATTGTAAATTAAGGAAGTAAGAGGTGAATAATAATTAAGTTGTTGATTTTAATCTCGCTCTTCTGTGGTCTTTCGCTGTTATTGGTTTGTATTGCGACCAAGCCGTAACACAGGTGTACTACACGTTTTGTTAAAGGAGGGGTCTTCTTCCTTCCGACCCCCTTCATTTATAGTGACACAGTTGTAGTGTATCTCTCTTTTAACCTGTGGTCTTTAAATCAGGTAGATGCGCACTGTTTCAAAAGGTGTTTCTTGATTGGCTGTTGCCATTGTATTGTTTTGATTGTTTTCTGTGTTCGAGTTAGGGATTAGTTTGTAACGAAATTGCATTGTGGCTATTTGAAGCCCCGTGTGGTAGATCCGACTGTTACCAATACTGGAAGCCACGGCACTCACATCCCTGACGAACAAGCCTCTTTTCCTGACCTCATTGGTTCCTTTCCTTCACGGATAGGCGGTCCGTAGCACCCATTGAAGCACACGGTGAACACGAAAATAGGGGTGGAGTTTTAGGTTTCCCGCTCACTGATTGGGTAAGTCTGCTAGCGCAGCGCACGTGGGACTCAGATGGTGTTCGGATATAAAACTACCACGAGGAGGGAAACAGGGGCTGGCAGACGGAAGATCTCTCTGAAGACGTAATAATTAAAGTATCAGAATTGAGGCCGAATAACAGCTAATATTTTTGGGAACACGGCGAGAGGCGACTGTTACGATTTGGTAAGAAAAATTGAAGAGCGGGACTATTATTAAGGAAGAGCAAAAGTTAAGTTAGCGGTACTCCGCTAACTGTGTTAGAAATTATATAGGCATCAGTAGAAATCATAGCTAAGAGTCGGGGTGGTTATAATTCACGCCTTACGAAGTCCTGCAAGGCGTGAAATTATTTTAGGAACACTGGAATTACGAAACCGTGTTTTAGGACGTCATTATGATCTGGGAGGTTAACTAGGAGGGATGTACGTTATACTCCAGGCAGGGAGTTGTAACTAGGCTGGGTTATAGCATTGAAGAGAAGCCCCGTGTGTTCTATCGTTGGATCAACCCCGTATGTGTTATATCACTGAAGAGCTGCCATATGTGTTCTACCGTTAGCTCAACCCCGTATGTGTTATATCATTGAAGAGATGCCCTATGTGTTCTATCGTTAGCTCAACCCCGTATGTGTTATATCACTAAAGAGGTGCCCTATGTGTTCTATCGTTAGCTCAACCCCGTATGTGTTATATCACTGAAGAGCTGCCATATGTGTGCTACCGTTAGCTCAGCCCCGTATGTGTTATATCATTGAAGAGATGCCCTATGTGTTCTACCGTTAGCTCAGCCCCGTATGTGTTATATCACTGAAGAGATGCCCTATGTGTTCTATCGTTAGATCAACCCCGTATGTGTTATACCACTGAAGAGCTTTATATCATTGAAGAGAAGCTCTGTGTGTTATATCGTTAGCCCAACCCCGTATGTGCTATATCGTAGGGCGTGCCCGCCTGTGTTATGCTAACCTGGAGCTAGCTTAGGTACGTGGTATGTCGACGCAGAGCTGGGTCGCAGGTGTCCATGTGATTTAAAGGCGAGGTCGAACTGTGGATTAGTGCAGTGAGTTGTTTATTTCGTATCGAGGGCGTTCTGGAAGGCAGAGGCGCACAGACGTACAAGGCACCGGGAGAGAAGCAACCCTCTTAGACGCTGGACCTTCTGCTAGAGAAAGGGGGAAGCGGTAGGGACCAAGGGACGAGTGCCCCCGTCAAACACGTATACAGTGGGATATTGGAGCCAGGAGGGGAAAATTAGGACACTCCGACGCCTTGAGGGCCGGGACCACATCGCTTTTGAGACAACGGGGAGTCGGCTGGTACAAGGCCCACGTGCTGATCGCTCTTAAAATTGTATCATTTTACCGCTTCTAAGTGTAAACACCATTATCCTATATTAGGATTTGACTGTAATTCAATTATCAGAGTTCATGAATAATTATTTGATTAACTTTAGAAATTTGTGTTCTGTCCATCTTTACGTGTGTGTGTTAACAATACCTATTCTATAGCCTATCCCCGGCCCGCACTTTAATTTTAAGCGGCGCGTTACAAGTTAAAGGATTAGGGTTACCTTAGCCAGTTAGGAAATTTCTTGTTAAACAGTGTTCATCACCCCTTTGTATCTGTCAAACCGAAAGGAAGCGTTTTGGTCTGGCAATTATTAGTTGGAAAAGATTGTCTTTTTAGAAGAGTCCGGTTAACTTAATGCTAAACACTTAAGTACTCTTGGTCACAATGTGTTGGATGTTGAGTTCGCAATTTTAAAACTTGGTAAATTGAAGTTCCCGAAAGAATTTGGAATACTAGCCTGAATCAATTAATATACATTGGCCGAACAAAAAGAATTCACTAAACAAAACTCTTCATCTCTGTTCCTTTTTACATGCTTGTCACGCACAAGGTACCCGAAGTATTTCGTTCAAGTTTACTAAATTGTACTGTTGTACCGAATAATAGAGCACCGGAACGAATGGAAGTGTTCGTGTAACTTCTTGTCAGATAAACAATTTCACAACTGGCTGTCTCCTGTTTCCTGATGATTAAGGCGATTGTGTGGGGATGATAATTTGCAAATTGGACAATTGCGTCATCTACAATTTTGGAGGAGAATATATTTTGATTGCTTCAGAGGATCTCAGTATTATCGGTTTTACCATAAGCACGTACCGATGGTAAAATGAAATATCAAGATGGGGGGGGGGGGGGGTGCATTCATGTGTAATCTGGTTTAGTCGGCTTAACAATGTATTGTCGCATCTATATGCGATGAACCGCAGGAACGTGCATGGTTCTACTTTCTATTAGTTGTACACTTATCAATTGTGAGACACGCCCTCTAGACACTGCGATATGTTTCAGATATGGGGGAAATCTGGACAAAGGAACCCCTGTATGAGGTGCCGTATCGGCCAATATTTTATAACATAAATATATTTAGGTTATGTTATAAACTCAAAATATATTGATTATAATTCCAATATATTTAGGTTATGATGTAGAAAGTCCAATATATTTGGGTTATGATATAGAAGTTGATATAAATGTGTTATATTATGAATCCCATATATATAGATTATATTACTACTCTATATAAATAGGTTATGAGTAAACTGTCTTAGTTTACGAGTAATCCATTATAGTTTATAAAATTGCAATATATATAGGTTATGACTGGAAATGCAGCTCGAACAAACGAATGACGTTACGTCACGAAGATAGGCGTGATCACAAACGGATGGGCGTGACAGTATGTACGAAGGCGGGATCGGATCACGGTTGGCTTCTCGAAGCTGCCGGTATATGCATTCGACACATGCTAGCACTGCGTGTAACTTACAAACGGTAACTTGCTACAACTAGGCTGACTAATAACGTTGGTATAATAAAATTACCGAAAATGAAATTTTAATGAAGAAGAAATCGTGGAAAGACCAGCACGTACGTGGCCAGGAGAGTTTGGGCCGTAGACATGGTCGTAGGCCTTCGTATGCAGGGCAAATTTCCGGTCTATCCAGTCTAAGTAGGCTTAGGCATAGGCCTACTAGATTCTTGCGACCACCATTCTGGGATGAAAACTATTTGCAAAATGAAAGCCAAGATGCCCTTGAGTAACCCAGACACTTCCAAAGGTACAAATATTTAAGTTTACATTAGAAGTTGCCGTAATGTTTAAAAACATGTTGCAAGTATAAGTGTATTATCAACCGCATGACGTCATCAGCGAGCTGTTAGTGTAGTGGTTTGAAATACGTTTGGGATTCCTTAGGAACCGAGATCGATTTCCGCCTCGTGGGGTCCGGGTAGCTTGCTTTTTGTGAGCTGTAAATTTTCAGATCAACTTAAAATTCTCCTACCATTGTACAAACATCTGAAATTTCTTCCTACTTTAGAAAAGAGGAAGACAGATTAAAAAAAGATTAAAAAAAGAAATACTTGTAAATATTATATTTATTTCTTAAAATTCTGTACATACTTGTTTGCTTATATGTATTTGAAGGTTGAAATAAAGCGTTCCTTCAAAAAAAAAAAAAAAAAAAATAAAAAAAGAAATATCCAAGGCGGAAAGGAAGTTTTTCTTCAAAAGAAATTCAAAAGAAAAAAGTAAAATAAATGTACACAAGATGTACAAGATGTAGCGAAACAACTCAGAAGATACTATCCTCATGTGTGGTCTAACATGCGGCCAAATTCTCATGTGTGTACCTCTACATTAATCAAAGCTTGTGATATAATTAAAAAGCTGTACAGTCTGGAAAATGATTTTGCGAATAATGTATTTAGAGTCAAAGACATTTATAAGAGGATGCACCTTTCTGACGTTCGAATTATAGCCGTAAGGGACCATCCATCCTATCCCTGGAATGAGATCTGGCAATTGTCTTTTCACAATGTACTTGATAATAAGCTTAAAGATTTTCAGTGGCGTTTAGCCCATGGTATTCTATACACGGGACAACGGATTAATAAGTGGGGCATGGGTAACGGTGTTTGCCCCTTTGAAGTTTGCACCGAAATTGAAACGGTTTCCCACTTACTTTGGGATTGCCCAAAGATACAACCTATTTTAGAATGGGTTAAGAGAGTCTATGATGATGTGACCAACGGGCTTCCTCATCCACGCCTCGTGGAAAACTTCTTTTTATATGGCTTCCCCCGCAACAGTATTAAAAAATCGGTGTTTAGCAAAGTTTGGTATGTGTTTTGTATTACAAAGTTTATTCTATGGAAATCTAGGTGTCTTCAGGTGTTTGAATCTAAGTATCAATCTGTTCCAACAATCCTTTCTATTGTTATAACAGAGATCAAGACAAGGGTCGCAGCTGATCACAAACGTTTCACTAAAACTAAGTTCGATAAGGTTTGGGTGGGTAATAACTCTTTTGTTATCATGAGAGACAAAAAGCTGAAATTTCGTCTGTAACACTTTTGTTTGTGATATGTGATTATTTGTATTAAGTTATTCTTGCTTGATCCCCTGTGGGATTTGATTGGTACTAAGAAATGTGTGTAAAATTGTATAAACATGTAAATATTTTAGCTCTGTAAAAATTAATTAACTAAGCTGTAAATACTTGTAAATATTAAAGTTACTTTCCAAAGATGGGAATAAAGTTCTTCTTAAAAAAAAAAATGTACACAAGATGTAAATGAGATATGCCTAAAACCTTCCTTCAAGGGAAAAATAATTTTTTGGAAAAAAATATAACAACAGTGAAATAGCTACGGGTGTGTGTGTGTGTGGGGGGGGGGGGGGGGTGGGGGTCCCTCCCTGCAAAAGCGTCCCTGAAAAAGCGTGCTCCTAGCATGGCCCCTATAGCATCTTGCCTGTTTCTTCCTCCTGTAGGGATTTTTTTTCAATTCCTGAGAATGAACAAATTTGTTTCAAAATCATACTTGGTGTGTGTGTGTGTGGGGGGGGGGTAGAATATTTAAGTCAAATTTGGTTGGAAGGAATTTGCACTTTTCACAGCCAGTGTTGCCAGTCATTGGCCAATGCAACAACCAAGCACATGTTGGGTCAATGCAGTCTCAAGGGTCGCAACCTTACCACTACAGGACCTCACCTAGCTAAGGTAGCATTCCCATGTGGGCCCCATATACGTCAAACCATATGGGTCCCATATTATTTTGCACCCAAGACCCACATGGGGCCCATATGGGCCAGCCCGGTATGCCCTTATGCCCATATGGGATAGTACTGGGCCCATATGGGGCAATTGCCCAAATTGGTCCCAGCACTATCCCATATGCATCATATGGGTTTCCTGGGCTGGCCCATATGGG
Source organism: Holothuria scabra (assembly GCA_037179385.1). Lineage (NCBI taxonomy): Eukaryota > Metazoa > Echinodermata > Holothuroidea > Aspidochirotida > Holothuriidae > Holothuria > Holothuria scabra. The sequence goes on from CM074197.1 coordinate 35,031,810, forward strand.
TCCCATATGGATCTTGGGTGCAAAAGGTATATGGGACCCATGTGTTTGTCGATATGTGGCCCATATGGGAATGCTACCAGGATGTTGGGTGGAGTGGAATACCCAGTGGCGTACGAGACGGGGCGGGGGAAGGCTGTCCCCAAATTTCCCCAAAATCTAAATTCGGGCAGGAATTTGGCAAAAAAATCGGACAGTCCTTTAATTCTGAAGAAAAAATGGCATGGTTTTTCAGAAAATTCCTAAATGTCAGGCCCGTAGTCAGGGGGTCGGAGCGTTCGAACGACCATCCCCAACTTGAGGGAGGTCCATTTTTCTAGCCCTGTGTTCTGGAGTTTGAAGGGTGAGCTATGAAATATTTTTTATCTTGACATATTGAAGACGAATTTCCGTTCACTTTTTGCAGGAAGATAAAACCTTTCAGATTACATGTATGATTTTTTTTTAAAAAGTGGTGTACTGTGTGGAATTCCTGGGGAAAAAGGACTTCTGTTGTGTTCAAAAGTCCTTTAAAATGCTCCAGATTGCAGGAGATCTGCAGAATTCAAACTTTTCCGGGGAAGCATGCCCCGGACCCCTAACAACTACATGCTTACGGCACGCGCCAGCCGCCTTCGTATTTGGGAAAAAGGTCCACATCTTGGAAAAAAGACCCACCCCTCCACATGGACTGGCTACGCGCCTGAATGTGGCCGAAATCTTAAAAAAGATATGCCCGAAAAAAGGGAAAGAAATGTCATATAGTCGCAGTAAAATTTTCAAGAAAATTGGACAAGATTCCAAAATTTCGCTTCATCTTCGCGCAGCGCAAAAAGCTGTACAGTTATTCGTGAGTTTTACGCCACAGGTAATCACAACACAATATGCCCGAAAAGGTTGAATATCCAAATTCTTTCAAGCATTTGACCGAAAATAGAAAAGTATCTTAATAAGGGTAACATAGTCACGAAAAATTAAACAGCTAAAAAATTGCGACACATCTGGGAAGCCTGTGGCTTAAAAGACCAATCATCATAGGTTTTGGAAGCCCCGAAAACGGACGATGAGTTGCCGGTGGGATGTGATAGGCAGAATTTGAGGCGCGCATATCTTCTCAATTTTTTGGCTTTCTTGTAACAAATATTTGAAAATCCCGAGCGACTTGTTCAGAAGTTGGTTTGAAGTATTGGGAAGAAATTAATTTGGCTTTTAGTATAGCTCATTAAAAATCGGGGTGTTTATGGAAGAATCTACCAATCATATGAGCAAAATCAAGAAAGTTATATGGACGACTGAAATTCGTTTGGCGTTACACATTTTATTGTAGTCCTTCTTTACGTATACTAAGGCGATCTGACAAACTGCAAATTTCGCCGGAAAACGTTAACCTCTTGTGAAAATAAAAGCGTATATTAGAAAAATATTTGCTTTATAACAAAAATGCTAACTGGTGTCTACCATATGTTTATGTCCAGGGGTGGCGCCAGGATTTTCCCGACGGGGGGGGGGGGGGAAGCTCCCCGACAGGGGGCCAACATTTCAAGGCCCCGACAAAGGCATTGAGTGGGTCCCAGTGGGACGTGAATTGGCAAAATTTGAGGCGCGCCAAGCGCGCCGAAATTTCTGACTTTCTTTTTAACAAATACTTCAAAATCTGGAGTATATTTTGAAGAAAAAAATTGAAATTTTTGAAAGAAATTTGGCTTTTGTAAAGACCATTAAAACGTCGGGTATTTATCAAAGAATCTGTCCTTTTTATGGGTAAAATCAAAAACGTTTTATACACGACAGCTGAAATTCTGTTGCGTTCATGCATTTATTCGTTCTAGACCTACGTACTTAGGTCTCCAGACGAGACTAGAAGTTTGCCCGAAAAGTTTTTCCCTTTTTTGAACGAAGGTTTGAACATTTTGAGCTTATTATATTGCAGAAAATTTGTTTTTTGTAAGGTTATAATGATAAAATTAGGTTCTTTATTAAGTGATATGCCTTTCAAGAGCAAAATTAGGTAAAATCTCGGGGTGATTAACAGTGCAGGTGGCTTTGGTTATTTGTTGTACTGAGTATCCATCGAAACTGGAAAATTTTGCCACTTTTAACAATCTGAAGCTAATATTGGGGATATGTTGTAATATTATGACTGATTTGAAATGGATTACAAAACAAAAAATATGTTCAAAATCACCAACCCAGTAACTTCAGTCCTTTTAGGTTTTTTTTATTTTTTTTTTTATTTTTTAAGTCCTCCCCGACGAAATCGCCGACCTTCCCCGACGAAATCGCCGACCTTCCCCGACGGGGGGGGGGGGGGTGGCCCCCGCCACTCCCCCTATCCTGCTGGCGCCACCCCTATTTATGTCTCAGGTGATCAAAGCTATTCACTGAAGACTTACGTCGCTAGTTTTAAGTGTGTGTATGTCGCCATGAGAGGGTATGGGCCGCTATAAGAGTCAGGGGCCATTTAAGTTTGGTGGGACAGAACATTCTTTGCCTGAACAATTCAATGCTGTCCGAAAGACTATAGTTAGCCGAGCGCTATCGGCAGTTGGCACGGAGTGTTCATAAAATTGTTATTTCTCAGACAGCCGGAAATGCCATTCTCAGGCTTGTATAGCAGAACCTAAACATTCTTTATTTTGCAGGGATGGAGTCGTGTCCAACTGCGCCGAGTCCTGAGCCGGATCCGAGTCCAGAAGTTCCAAGTCCAAGTCAAGCCCAGTACAGATGGTCTCGAGTCCAAGCTGTGTTCGAATCAGCCGGGATCCGAGTCCGACAGAGTCCGGCAGTGCGGAACTCACCCATCTAGCTGACTACCTGATACCTGCTTGCGAATGCAACACAAATGCAGTCTAAGAATAAATATTGTCTTGAGTGAGAGAGCAGTGGCAGCGCTACAATATCAATTTTGGGGGAAGGGGGGGGGGGGCAGCAAACAAAGGGCAAAGGAAAATGTTGGGAATGAACATTTTCGCTTGCAGTGCGAAACTGAGCACAAAGCGAGAGCTTCTGGCTCCAGGTCAGGGATCCAGGGTCCCACCTCAAAGACCATGGTTTCCTAGAATTTGTTCTTACAAAGTCACGGCTCTGTATATAATTGTATAGACCCAAATCTTAATTGTCCCTTTCCCATTAGTCCTCGTCTCATCAGCTCCTCGTATCATAAGTCTCCTTACCTCATTCATTAGTCTCTCATCTCATTAGTCCCCCATCCCTTTCATTACTCAGTCTCATTAAGTGGCGTACGCATGGGAGGCATTGGGCCAGGCCCCTCCCGGCGGATGCTATTTTTTATCCTAAAAATACATAATTTTGTAAGTACTTAAATTTTACTTCAAATAGCATATGTGACACCAGAATGAATGAAGGGACACCCAATTTCTCAAAAAATTTCAAAGGGTGGGTGGGTGGGTGGCGTTGTCTCCCCAAAGCACACTCGCTGATGCCAATTCTTTTGTTCCAAAGAATACGCACATATTGTGATAGGCCAACTCTAGATTTAACTGCAAAAGTTAGCACAGGCCAACATAGCCCCAGATTACATGTAAGGACACCCAAATTTTCCAAAAGTAAGGGGAGCGGATATCCCCTTACACCCTGACCAGACCAGCGATCCCTCAGCATACTGCATGCCCCCTCCTTCAGAGCGAAATCCTGAGTACGCGCCACTGGTCACATTTTCCCCCGACTCATTGAGATTTGGGACTCGGGTTAGGGTTATGGGTTAGATTATAAGGTTATGGGTTATTTACGTCCTGACTGCCTGAGCACATGCTTGTACATAGAAAACAAAAGATAAAAGGGTTTCTTTATTAATCCCTCATGCACCTCGTCGCGGCACGAAGAAGATATAATAAACATTGTTACAAAGGATAAGAAAGACAAAAGGAAAAAAGCAGAAAGCCCTAACAAGAAAAAGGAAAATAACTGAAACACTGTGGGACCCGAACTCGCGTTACCGGAGCAAAAGCCAGTAGCCATCCGCGCTAGCCACACCGCCAACTGCAAGCTTACGCGGACAATCATTTAGGCCTAGTTCCTTCATGATCCATTGAGTAATGTAACAGGCCCGAATGTAAGTATGGAAAGATGTTTACTGTTCTCTATTGATTTGTCTTCCAAATAGTAAAAGTAGCGAGTCCTCCTTTTCGGTGGTAAAGGCTGGCGGCTTGTTCTCAATAGTTTAGGACAATACCACATTTTCACTCAATTACTGCCTACGGAGGCTACGGTATGGAATTAAAATCCAATGGGCGTTTTCTTGAAATATTGGGGTGATGTCCGAAGGTCCCCCTGGATCGCCGTGGAATTATTTAGTTATTAAACCGTATACGGCACATATTTTGAGGGTCGCCCAACTGTCTTGTACAAACTGTCCACATCTTTCTCGATTTTGTCTAGTTACTCTTAGACCAAAATCTGTCCTGCTTTTTCGTGTTACTTCGTGACGCACTTCGGAGGGTCTGATTGAAAAAAATACGAATCGATGAAAAAAGATGAAATAATAACCCATGCAATTACCACAAGCGATCCGTTTGGCCTATGGATCAAGAAAAAATAAGTAAAAATATCCCTTTAAATTCAAAATCTGGCGAAGGTGAATTAGACACACAACTTCCACGTTTTAAGTAAACTTTTCCTCGAACAGCACTAAAACTACAGCTGCAGCCTCTAATCATGTTCCAAAGGCACTTAAATTATCTGAAACTAGCTTTTCCAGTTGTGACTAACTTGCTTGTTTTTCCTACTCACTTGCTTTACGCTGTGTTTTTTACAGTCTTAGTATGACCAGGACAATACTCGAACTCCTGACCTCCCAACTGCAAGTCCAGGCGCTGATTCGCACATTCAAAAAAAGGGGGGCAGGACTGACCTAAGAGAAAACAGGGGTGAGAGGGAACTGCACTGCTAATTTTCCATATGTTTTATTGTTGATGTGGCGAAAAAGAGAGGGCTTAGGCGTAAGCCCCCACCCCATGTATTCGCGCCTGAAGTCGGATGCTTTAACCACTTGACCATATGCCGTACGTTATTTACTCTCTCATAACTCTGCTGCAATCCAGACTTGATTGAACAACATCACGTGAATCATCTATTGGTATCCTTACTGAACGCAACTCTTCTCTTTCTTGTTTTTCATGTCAAGTGTGTTTATTTCCTTCCTCTTTTCTATATTCCAAATTCTTATTCTTGTTTTGTCCTATAGGCCTATTTCATTTTCCTTCTTCGCTATCCTTTCGCTATCCTTTCCCGTTCCAGTTACTGATTTATTCAACCTTTCCCTAGATGAGGGGAAAGTTGTCATACTCCCCCCCCCCCCCGGTCAATTAATTGACATAAAAGTTTCATCCTTATTGCTCGGCGCATATTGTACAAATTTTGTACGTGTCAGAAAATTCGTGGAACGAGTATCTACAATGATCGTTGGCCACAAAAAGCCAACAACTCACCCTCAAATTTCTCTTCGTAGGCCAACTCGTTCGCTTGTGGTAATTGATATGATGTTCAAAAGGTTAAAATTGACCTTCGTGGGTAATTTTTATGCCGACCCTCAGATGTGCGTCACGAAAGTTAAAAACGAAAGCACTTTTTCGTGTACGGCCCGCTGCCTATCTCTTGGCAGCCACGGGGTCTGCTATATAGCGTCTCCACAAGGGCACAGAAATCTTAAGTTCGGTAATCTAGTTGTAGCAAGTTTCTTTTTTTTGTTAATTTCACTGAATTCTTCGAGATGCTAGAACAAAAATATGATCCCGCCTTCGTACATACTGTCACGCCCATCCGTTTGTGATCACGCCTATCTTCTTGACGTAACGCCATTCGTTTGTTCGAGCTGCAGTTCCAGTCATAACCTATATATATTGCAATTTTATAAACTATAATGGATTACTCGTAAACTAAGACAGTTTACTCATAACCTATTTATATAGAGTAGTAATATAATCTATATATATGGGATTCATAATATAACACATTTATATCAATTTCTATATCATAACCTAAATATATTGGACTTTCTATATCATAACCTAAATATATTGGAACTATAATCAATATATTTTGAGTTTATAACATAACCTAAATATATTTATGTTATAAAATATTGGCCGATACGGCACCTCATACCCCTGCATAATGGGAACGGACTAACTGAGTAACTGACTAACTAACTGACTGACTAACAGACTAACTGACAGACTGACTTGCATACTGACTAACGGACGGACGGACGGACGGACTGATGGAACGACGGACCGACGAACCGACCGATCGACTAATTAACTAACCAACTTTAAGTGGCACTTGTAAAATTGTTTTGATTTTGACGCTCTGTCCAAATTTTTACCTCAATCGAACGTAATTATTTGCACTAAAGCATTAGTGAAAAGTGAAATTTGCTGTAATTAAGTTGCACAGATGTATCGAAAAATTATGCTATCTCTGACACATTCTCTATCGCCAACCAAATTCTTAAAGAAGATCGTGTTAAAGTTCAACTTTTGCAAATATTAGGGGATCAAGAACTTTGCCGGTATTTTATTTGTAAAAGGTAAAATGAGCACATAGCATAATTTACAAGACATTAATATTATGACTCTCCAGAAAAATTATGTCACAAAACAGCAAGATGTCCTATCAATGGATAATACACCGGACGTTATTGTAATGGTGCAAGTTCCATGGCTCTATAGTGGTCCTTTAAGTTAGCTTTCAAACAAAAGTATCTATTTACTCGATGTAGGATTTAAACTAAGGATATTTTGGGACCATGTCTTACTTCCTCTTTCGAAATCACGAAATGCTTAAATTTCAAACCTGCTGCTCTTCTTTCTAAAAGTACAAAACCACGAGCAACGTGAGAGAGTGTTTTAGGAATTAGATTATGAAGTGGATTAGACGAACGCGTTGGATAACATGCAGCCAAGGAAGTTGCTATCTACCAAAGTTTCTTCAAATGGCACAAAGTGAAATATCGCAATCAATATTTTTAAAAACAAAAAGGAGGTTCTGTACGTTAACTGATAACTCTTTTACGCCTCGGATTCTGCTTCGTGTAACATGGAAAGACAAAGATTTTTTTTTAGTTTTAGCTAAGTTTAGGACATCTTCTCGTAAATGCGTCGACTGTTGGAGATGTTCTCTTCAAATATTTTCATGAGTTAGTTTTCATGAATTATTACAAGGTTCAAAGTTAGCGCTCGCCCGGTCGCCATTTGCGACTGAAACAGCCTCGGACGAGTGAAGATACCTTCCCCTGTAGTCCGACGGACTACTTAAAAAATGTCACCAATTACCAAAGGTGAGGGACTTTTACCAAAAGTACTATCAGACTTTTTCCCAAAAGTTTCTACACCAAGTCCAGACCCCGTCGGACCTAGACTCCTAGAGCATGAATGAAATTGAATATCACTTTTCTTATCAAGAAAATTTATTTATACACCAAATACATTTGGTCAGCCTACTTCCATGTCTCTACATTTTGGAATCGAATATCCCCGTTAGTTCCCCATTGCTTCAAAATCCTACCCCGTATGCTGTAAAAAAAAATTGTGAGCACTCCCCAAAATCCTCGGGAAAGTGGAAGCTCCAAAGTTTGTGATTTAGCCAATCAGCCAGCGCGACATGGTCTATGGGAATTTAGTGTAGCGATACGCCCAGCATGTTGCCGAGTCAGTGCAACTCTCTAATTGACTTTGTGTGCTTGAGTCTATTTCGGAATCTCTCTGTTCGAGCAATCGGAAGAATTCGCGAAACTGTCACGGCGAAAATGTGTCGTTCCGGGTCGCAATGTATTGATAAATCCTAGGAGAGTTAAATGAGAGTTGAGTCATTGTCGATTCATCATACAATAATTGTCACAACGACGAAGATCTGGGTACTGGCCCATGGTTTCATTTCCTCGTTGAATTTATTGGTATAGAGGTAAAACAGCTCTGCGCCGCTCGTAGGGCATAATTTCCGATTCGATCTTTTCTGACTGTCGCAAGAGTGGAATACTGGGACCATCGCAATACCAGTAACTTAGGGACAGAATGTGGCGTTTCGTTTCCGGAGCTAAAAACCCGAGTGTGGGGTCATCAAAATCTGGCCTCAAACAGGATCACGAGAAAGACAAACATTATGAGAAAAACAAAAGACGGCTATTGTACAGAAGGGGCCCTTAAATAATGACTTTCATGTGGCAAAAATCTACCCATACGTTTTGTCATGATTTGTGTATTACAATACCATATTTATCAAGCGAAAAACACTGAAGCCATGCGGGCTAGTCAAGCTACTGGCGGACTACCAAAAATATTTTTCAACTAGCCCGGCCGGCGAGTGAAAAGAAGAGTCAAGGGAAACGCCCTGATGATCCTGTCAGGGGTCGAACTCTAGAATGGATGCAAGTTTGTAATTGTACTGTCCGTGACGTCATGGAAAGTACCTTAGGAATGCTTCTCATTTTCGAGGGACAGATCTTTCGTTCAATGTTTCTTTATTCTCAGTGAGTTGTTTGCTCTCCAATTGAGTTCATTATGAAGAGTGAGTCATGTAGACGGGAATGAGACTTCATGGTCACTTTTGGTAATGATATGACCTAAAATGAGCCGGTTTTTATTTTGGCATTAATGTATTTTATTGTTTTGTAAAAGAATACTTGGGTAAGTCAAATTTGTACACTTGTAGTCAAATGTGTATACTTGCTCATCACACAACGGCCGCATTGTACCTGTAGTATATCGCGTACATGTACAGTGTCGCTAAACTCTAACAAACTAAAGAGCATTGTTGTGTTCTGGCTCACACACTATACTGACGTATCTTGCAAATGCTTGTAGTTCGCCGCCGGAGAACAGCCATGACGTTAATATCCGCATCTAGGCCTAGGTTTAGTTTAAGCATTTGACGTTAGCTCTCTTGTAATATTTCTCTCTTAAAAGCAGTTACGTAAGGCTTAACTTAGGCTTGCCAAACGCTAGGTGAATCTTGAGAAGTAATAAGAACTTATCCTTCTCTACGTACAAAACAATAGCAGACAGCCATCTTGCTGTAATCACACGCACGGTAGCGACAACTACGCATAGGACGCAAGTGCAGTCTGCTCTGTCAATGTATATAGAAGTGAGTTAATACCTTTAACTGGGTCTAGCAGTGGGTGATATCTTGCTACGTCTTTATGGTTCGAACTGTGGCGACCAGTTTCCCATGATCCTTTGTCCATGTTAATATAGGAAGTCCGTGGGCATAAAATACGTCCAAATTTAAAGGCCCACCGCTTCTTCAATGCCTGTGTATGTTATCATTTTCAGAATGATGGACATTCTCAGAATTAGCTAAAGTGTCTATACTGTTTTTGTGTGCACTTAGGGTAACCATAGGCCTATTTATTTTCTCACAAGGATAACGTGCTTCGCCACCCTGGTGAAGAGGTCTGAGGGGAGGGGTGAGGAGTTTTGAAATTTTGTTGGTTTTCAGGGGCGGATCTAGGATTTTTCGTGGGGGGGGGGGAGGGCGCGCTGACTGTCGATCATCACCCCGAACGAATATCTAAGCGTAACGCCACCATCAGTTGGCGTGGAGCGTGCAGAAAGTTTTGAAAAATCGGGACCCCTCAGATAGCCGTAAATGGCATTTCCCAGGATTGTAAGTAGAACCTAAGCAGTCGTTACTCTCAGATTTTGTTTGCTAAAAGAAAATAACAGGGTTGCAGGGATTTTCAAAAAATTGCAAACGGTCATATGTAAATATTTCTGACGATTTATGAACTTTTATGGAAGTATTAGGGTTCGTCAAAATGTCTTTTTCCTTGCTAAGCTGCAGAATGTACCTCAAAGATTCTGACCGTTAAAAATAAGGATTATTCTGGACTGTTCTCATTCGTTGACAAAACAATCTTCAGTAAAACTTAAAAAAATCCCACAAATCCACACACCTACACCAAAATGCCAAAAAAATGAAGAAATATGTTTAAATATCACTTTTTTATTAGGTCAGCTAAAATTTCAAACGAATTACTAAAACAGACAATACATCGGTCAAAATAACAAATTTTAAACATGAATAACATCCACGAAACCTGTTTTGTAATTTGGTCTGCTTTCCTTATTTTTAAAGAAACGTAATTAACTTACAATAATTGATGCTAATTTTTGTTACATTTTCGTAAGTCGAGTTGTTCTTCAAAAATCCGTTTAAAAGAAGAAAAATTTTCTATGAGGGTCAAAATTTATTATCCCCCGTAGGTGACGAGTAGAAGAGTTTGATCTTTTTGTTATTTCAAGAAGCCCTTATTATGAGGGATTAAATTCAAGATCTCTCATACACACTTCCACTATGAAAGTTGGTTCAATGTTTAAGATTGAAAAATAATAAATATCTCCATCTGAAACGCTAAATATATTCAGTGCTCTTTTTTAGTAAATTGAGAAAACCCCGACTATGACCATGAGGGTTAAAAACCAAGATCCCCATAGATGCAGCGATAAGGAAATAAGTATTCAGTAATCAATGAAGTGTACAGTATACTATGAGGGATAAATCTCAGGATCCTTCATACAAAATTGCACAATGACAGTTATGCGGGTCAAAATTTGTTATCCCCCTTAGGTGACGAGTAGAAGAGTGATCTTTTTGTTATTTCAAGAAGCCCTCATTATGAGGGATTAAATTCAAGATCCCTCGTACACACTTCCACTATGAAATTTGGTTCAATGTTTAAGATTGAAAAATAATAAATATCTCCATCTGAAACGACGCTAAATATATTCAATGCTCTTTTTTAGTAAATTGAGGCAACCCCGACTATGACCATGAGGGTTAAAAATCAAGATCCCCCATAGATGCAGCGATAAGGAAATAAGTATTCAGTAATCAATGAAGTGTACAGTATACTTTGAGGGATAAACCTCAGGATCCTTCATACACAATTGCACAATGACAGTTAGCCTACTTAATGTTTACAAATTGTCAGTGTATTCAGCAGGAAGTACTACGGCCACTATCTATCCGGCACAACACTACAGTGTAATGTAAGGGTTAGAAGTTTCGACACTTTTTCTTGAAAGATACAATGATGATTATGAAGTGTCACGGTTGAATAATATTAATTGCTTTACATCCTTTAATTAGCTTATAATGGTATCAAATGAATTGTTTTGAGGAAGACTCTTTAAGTAGTTACCATAAAAATGTGAATTTTAAGTGTGTAACTCCCCTAAATGAACATGGAATGGTCCAACCGGATGGAAAGTGGTCATGAGTTGGGAAAACTAATGCTCTGTTTTATTGGAATGTGAATTGAAATTTACAGTGCGAGGGTCAAGAGGCAAGATCCCTCAAAAGCTCTGCGTTAAGAAACAATTAAAAACATTTATTGTACTGGCGAGCTTATATACTCAGTGAAGGATAAACCTTGAGGCCTATTTCATATGCCTTTCAACGATAAAGTAAGCTAGCCTACCTAATGTTTACAATTTTATAAGAAAAATCTAGTCCCTTTATCAAAAAGCGTAAAAAAGATAGGCCTAATATCCATACTCTCTCGCTCTTGTAAGGATATTGGCCAGATCGGCTTTAAGGGTCAAACAACTCCAATATCGCAAAGACAATGCGGGTTTAATCCTCATTTGCTGAATCTATAAAATTAAAACCTTTCCTACAACACAAATATTCCAACTGACATTACCTTTAACTCACAATTCATGAACAAAAAAGATTTAAACTGAAGAATAAGTGTACCCGTCGCATACTGTAACTTAAAAATATTAGTGCTTCCATTTAATACAGTATTGTGTGGCAACGTCGCTACTTCTAAGTTCGAATGTCGATAACAAACGTATGGAATTACAACAACTTTAAACATTTCTAAAAGTAACAGATTTTCCAGTCCTTGTCATGAGGAACCATATTGACCAACCGTCATCGGACATGCTTTCAGTAATAATTTTTATGTGAACATGAGATCGATGGAACGAGCCAGTTACTACATGCTGTTGCTCATCAGCAATTCTTGTCCAAGTTGACTCAGGTCAGAGGATTGCAATTATCTTCCCATTGCTGATTGATAATCATATTCTAATGCCCTCACATAGCTAGAGCATCGAAGCCCCTATTTGGCGGTCTTTCAGTAGTCAGAGTATATGCAATCAATAAAAGGTTACTGTACTCAGTGAGGTATGTCACCCTTGAAGGTTAAAGGCCCAGTTCTCTCACCCCAAACAGTACCAATTCTCCTAACCTTCTTACTGAAGCCCCTCCCACTATTGTCTGAAATTCATCCTCATCCAAACACAATCTCAGTTTATTGCTTCAGGGTGAGCATAGAAAAACTCAGTTTATATAATCAAAACACTCTCAGTAACGTTCATGCTGTGTAATATAAGCTTTGGCACTGTGCATTGTTTGAATTAGCTGTCAATCAAAGAGCTGAGCCAATTGAGAATTTCGGTACCCGGGTACCAAAATTGTAGTTTGGGGTGAGAGGTTTGGCCCTTTAAAGACTTGAACAACAAGTTGAAATACGATAATGGCCAACATCGTTTCCAACATCAGTTTCATCCCCGTCACGGTAACCGTCGAAGCCTAACGCAGTTTGGCTTTTCACTGATCGATGTACCCCAGCTTCTGCCAACTAAGTCTCTTTTAGCTCCTTAATATAATGCCCTTCTTGTGTAGGCACAAACATAATTCCCTGATGGCATATCTTGGTTGGAATTCATAAGTCTGTAACTGGGGTGTTCAAAACACTTTCTGCGCGGCATTGTATGCTTGCTGTAAATTGCAAGTACGTCACATTATGTCGAATACACATATTTTGCTCAATTTTATAGCGGTGCCAACTTGAATCCTAGTCTTCGAGATACTTAAACAGAATAGTAAATAGGATGAGTCCATACTAATCCAAAACAAAAGCCTCGAACAACTCCTTCCACATTAAAACCTGATTTGGCAGTAACCTGTCTGCCGAACAGCATTAGGTTAAAAACGTCGATGGTTATTTTGTCTCTTTATATTCCTCGTTTCATCACTAACCCGTGGTAAATGAACATTAGCCTAATGTTTTTTTCGTTTTTTCAATATCGTTACGACAAGATGACCAGCGACCACAAGTTTTCAACTTGCATTAAAGTTTACTCACAAGGTGGACATCGGGCTAGGTAAGGCTAGCCATTTAATATTATACTAGAGTAAAATACAAAGACAGTTTTTCGCGACAAAATATCCCCATGTGATTCTTTGTGAGACCGTCCTCAAAAACTGGAAGGTAAATGTTAGTCAGGAATCTTTCACACATCGCGGGCTCCCGGTTACGTGAAATCACACGATGGAAAACGCAGTGTTAACCTGCGGTTTTGTCCTTTTGTAAACACGGGGTAACACCAGCCATCGAGGGGTACATGAGACCAAGCCTTTTGTGTATACGTACGTGCAATAAACTGTCGTTAAATCCGATTACATGTAAGCGTCGAGATAGCATGGCGTTGTGTGCTGAACATTGAAGTAATCAGTAGTTTTCAATGCTTTGGAGAGGTGGCATTAGCTCTCCGATATAAGTCACTTTTGATAAAGGTTGTAGGCCAACAGTGACTCGTTCAGCCCAACACAGTGTCAGTGAAACGATTTTCACATCTGGTGGCCAAGAGCTTTGACGGGCAAGGGTCGTATACTTTCTGGCACAAGCAGCAACTCCCCACCCCCCAAAAAACACCCCTCCCACCTGCAAAATAACACATCGGTTGGCCCTCACAACTAGAACATTAAAAGGCGTTAAAATTGAATTTGGTAAGCTATAATTTCCCATAGATCGTGGCTTTGTCCCTTCTCGTACTAAAGGAACGATTAATTAGTGTAGAGGCTACGTTTGTTTTCTAACAAAACCATTAAGTGCCCTTTCACAATGTGCGTACATGACTTAAAATCTTATCGAGTGTTGAGTAATAAATCTTCCCACACTCCATTGCCTTGTGGATTAAGATTTCATTTTGTTTTTCAGCGGGATCACTGTGACAGATATTGCTTAAATTTATAAGCAACAATTATTGAGCAAACTTAAAGGTTGAACTTTTAAAAAATGCGAGGAGGTGACTAGTCCAGCAATGTACCGATCTACAAGGCATTTTGGCCAAACATACGCCTACTAGCCTATACGCTACCGGTCAACTGGTCGTGGTATTATTCAGTTAGAGGTCCACAGGACCCTTTTGATGAAAGGCTACAATCCCTAGCCGGGAAAATTCTTTGATCCTATACAGTGGCGTGTACAGGAATTCGAACGTGGGGGACCTGTGATTTCCCCGACTGGCACGGATTTTGATGACCTTTTTTTCTTTTTTTTTTTTTTTGGCTTTTCTGCAATTCATTTCTTGGCGAACGACTCACGACGGCATACTTGTGCTATCCCGAATTTTGGAGGACATATTTTAAGCTTTGACAACCACTTTTCTGTTCCCACTTGGGCTGGTGTGTGGCAAAGGTTTAAATGCTCAGTGTGTCTCTTTCAAACTTTTCCCCTTCCTCGCATCCTTAAAATCCACGACTGAGTGACCCCCCCCCCGGCTGACTTCGGAGGTGGGGGGCCTTTGCCACCTTTGCCCCCTTTTAACATACGTAGGATTCCTACACCCTTCCTAAAGTCACAACACACACAGCAGATTGATGGAGCACTGCTGTTTAATTTTTTATTACTGTGACCCGAAAAGCGTGTATATGCTACTGATACTGATCTTTAATATAAAAAACTAAGCGTTCAGTTTTCTTCTAATGTCCACAACTTTTTACAACTGTTTCAAAGGTAGTGGCCTTCACCAGGCTCCACGGATTGGTGAATTGAACCTAAATCACTTGAGTTGCGGTGGGAACGTAGCTAGACATATTAAACTGAAAAAGTCATTGAATTGGTGCGATAATTTCCTCCCCCTCCCCCCCTTCCTTTCAAAATAAGAATGATAGGGAAAGGGTGCTTTATCCGTGGAGTATAGCTTCTTATTATTAGCAATTACTAATTGCGCTCAACATGGACCAAGTTGGTTCAGGTAGTAGCTCCATGCTACCTTATTTTATCTTGCTTGCTCGGTATTCACTATGATAAAAGATAATTGAAAGACGTTAAGAAATAGGCGAAAGGTTATATCAGTTCATGTGAGAGATCGAATTATTCGTTACTTTTAGCGGGGAACTGTTAAGACAATCCCTGCTTTTACTAGAAATTGAATTCGGAGACCATTACACGACCTGCACGTTGGCGAAGTTATGCAAATCATCAATTTCAAAATCATAATGTGACCGGTAGTGAGATTTTGAGTGATTATGAAAGACTGCCGAGCTTGAGTAATAACAGAAACCTTTACGGCTACATACACTTTGAGAAATGTAAAAAGTATGATTTAGCGTACCTGCTGAACATCATTTCATAATTATTACCGTTACACACGTAATCCAGAGGAACACCTAATTATGGTTGTAAATGTACTTGCCAGCAAAAACAAACAAACAAACAAACAAACAAACAAACAAACAAACAAACCAACAAAAAAACACCATGCACGTATGTCAGATCTAGACTGAACATCACCGAAGGATAATTACGTTGACCACGCCCCGTAGTCAGTTTGGGGGATATATTCCCCATCCTCCAGTCCTCCGGGATCTAGACCCATGGCTACTTCACTTTATACCGGTGTAAAATTAATTATAAGAATACCTACAATGATAAAAGGTGGAAAGTAGTGATAAGGACTTTTTTGACAAAAGTGGTTGACAGTCGCTGCAAAAATGTTGACATAATCGCGGACTGAACAGTGACTCTGTTGCAACTCCCTGGTCAATCATAATCACTGAGTTGTGATTTTTGTGACAGACAGTGGTAACCCTGACAAAATTTTGACAAAAGTGGTGAGTGGTGACAAAATTGGTTGATTTTAACAATAGTGGGAGTTGCTTCGTTTGTCACACAATTTGATGGTCATGTTTTCACTGCATGAGTGATCAGGCTATTGCGCTAAAAGTTAAACTATCCTATCCTAAACAGGGGCGCAGTAGATTTTTTCAACGGGGCGATATGTGGGGCGATGCGGGGTTTCAACCAGAGACTTGCAACAGAACTTTGAGTGTTTGAGTGAAGGACGGGGTTAATCATGACAAATACACAAATTGTGCAAATGTCGTGCATGTTAAGTCGAAGAGCGAAACCCAAAACGGGGTACTGGTGGGATCCTGGGGCAAAGTCCATGTCAAATTCAGAGGCCGAGGCCTAAAGCTCATGGGGTTTAATGCTCCAGAAGCCCGATGAAGACTTTTAAGGGTTACAATATCAGATGCAATGTTCTTAGACGCTTTTACATTTATACACTAATAAAAAAGTTAAAGGTATTGATTGAAGTAAAGGTTGAACGATTAACTGGCGTGCGAAAATTGTGGCAGTTTGAAAAACATTTTTAATAGACCCACGACTAGTTCTAAGGTACCCTCTCCCTAACCATGCAGGAACATAGTTTGTGCTTGGGGAAAATCTGAAAAGAATGGGCATACGCCCCCATCTCCCCACTATTCAACGGTAGTAGTACCACTGAGACGGGACAGTGTATACCTTGACCATTGCGAACGAAGCGAGTAGACGTTTTGCATTAGAACTCACGTTTCAACAATCCAATTGACATTGAGGTGGTTCTAGTGAAATTGACAGAGTTGCTAAATTTTAGCCACTCCCTGATACGAACAGGTAGTAGATGGTGAATTTGTTATGATGAGGAGGTTTGCGCATTTCAGAAAAGGATATCAGTATTGAAAATTTATACAGGTGTATTTATGTGAGGTGAGGGAAACAGAAATGTTTATGCTACAAGCTCGACGTTTAGAAAAGTACATATGAGTGATACGTATATATGATGTTAAAATTGACTAAACAAAACAGGTGTGGATGATATTTTCTACTAGATCTAGAAAACAGACGTGTTTAGATTGCAGAAGAATTGTTTTATCAATAATTTCCGACCGTAGCCAAAACTGTCAGAATTTCACACATATTATTGGTAGTTCAAAATATCAAAATTTCCTCACGAATGACAATTTCATTTTTTTAAACTTCCTTAGTGTTCTCAGTATTGTTAGAGGGCAGTGCTTATTACGGTTCGGCAGTTCAACCGGATCACCTGTATGTATATGCATCGCATGATCACCAACATAGTGAGCATATACTTTCAGATCAGAAGAGATGTAACTTCGCAATCATCTCGAGTGGCTAATGAATAGAGAGAGATAACGACGCAGTCTATTATTTTGCTACTCCCTCGTCAGAGATCTCTCTTCCCATTCCTACTATAATTGTCAACAACATAAACAGTACCGGTATAAAATTTCTCACCTTCCTCTTCTTTCTTTGGTTGGATAAGTGCGCAGCTAGAAAGTCTTTCCCTTACAGTATGGTTGCTCAAAGGAACCGTTTTAAATTTGTCTTACAGGATTCCTAAATCTAATTATGCCATGCCGCCAAGCACAGCCACCAATGAAAAGAATCTAATGTGAGAATATTTACAAAATGTAAAACAAAAAAAAAAAAAACTTGGGTTGAGGTTAACTAAGTTATTTAGATGCGGCTAAGCAAATAAAGCCCTGCCCATGGCCCATATTTGACTTTCCACTGAAACACATCAAACTCTCGAAATGGCCTTTTTAAGCCGCGGTAGCACTTGATATCATCAACTGTATCACATGTCGTTCGGCTGATCATGTGGTCACCGGCAAAGCAAGCGCATATTGGTAAGGGTGATTTAAGTTTCAGTTGAAACGTCTAGGTCAGAAGAAAACTACGCAGTAACTATTGGGCAATTTTCGCATCCGGGAGACTACGTTATCTTATCCGTTCTCTATTCCTAACCCTCTGTGACGGTCTTCCATTTTGAACAAAATAAAATATAACTTAAGTTTGTCGCTCTTGTTACAGTTGTAACTTCCTTGGACATGAAAAGAAATCACCCGTTCAATGTATTTTCTTACAACAACGCCGGAACTTTCACGTCAAAAGATTGCTCGGATGTTTCAAATTGTAAGAAAAGAAGGGTAGCGACCATGTAATAAAGAACGGCAGTTGACAAAAACTATAGAAAGGGCTTCTGAGAACCCCATATAGTCGCTCCCTGGTAGTTCCAAGAACCATGTAATTGAAATATCCCTGAACTAATATGCCTCATCGTGTGGTGAAACCAGAGACATCCTTAAATAAATTATCTGTTTTCATGGTCAACGCTTTTTAATTTACAAACATTACAAAGTAACAAAACCAGCAAGGCACAGAATAAAAACACTGTAACAAGTCCATAAAGCGGCTACTATACTTCGCATTCGCTCGTAACAATAGAACCAATCCAACCAAAGAGAACGGTGAACACGCTGAGTTAGTAAGTTTGGGCAAAAATGAGAGAAGACCATGAAGACACATACATTATAGCTGACTGCTATGATGACTTCCTGGTGTTTCAATACAAGTTTGGGTGACTATTTTCAGATTTTAAGGGAAAGGACATATTTATGTAAAGTAAAAGTCGGATCTGCGTTGGAATTTGACAAAATTTTCATGTGTAGAAAGCAAGTTATGCTATCCGGGCTGATTATCGTGGACACTGTCCTACTTTTTTAAAGTTAGGGAATTATCCATATTCGTCGGGATGGCACACCTCATGAACATAAACTGGTTTATTGCATACTATGTATCACAAAAACTTTATTTTCTATCAAGTCCTCCCGACTCTCTGGCAAAAAGCCGTTCGACGAGACCAAAACTTACGCGTTTTGACTTTACGCCAAAACCTTTCCTTCAGCATACTAGATCTTAATACACACATTTTACGGCCCAAGTGCAGAAGTACCTTGATTCTAAATACCCAGTTCATTAGTCTACTGTACACAAGGCTTAGTTACAATTTCAAGTTCCGCTTGAATTCAGTACGGCCGAAGTGGAAACGTAATACAGGCTACTACTTACATCACTTGCTTTTCACGAGTTCAAGTTTATCTTTAAAGAAAGGAATGAATGGAGGAGTATAAATTACTCAAATGAATCCTTTAACACGCACCATCGGCTTTGATTATGAACAGCTGCATACAGTACGACCACGATGCTGTTACGTAATAATTTCATGGCAGGATGCACGCGGTAAGGGTGACAAAAGAAGGATACATCAGATAAAGCAAGATAAAGGTCGAAGCTAATTGTTAAAACTCCGACCAGCTTAGGCCAATTGTTGGTCATACCAAGGAGGTTCTACCTTGTACCGTAGAACCTCCGTGGTCAAAAAAGGGGGAAGAAATCAAAATCTGATATTTCTCCGATATCGAAAAAGTCACCGTGACGTTCAACTTCAATATGATTACAAGTCACGTAGTAGCCTAATAGCACAGGAGGAGTACTGGCCCTGTGCCTAGACTCCAATCAGCGGCGTAACTACAGGGATCCCCACAAAAGCTAGTCATCCCCACTCTTCCCATGCTGTGCCCTGCTTTTTTCTTATCTGCCACCCCCCCCCCCCCCCCCCCCAAAAAAAAAAATAATCTCGATAGTCATAATGGATGATTGCCTATAGCTACACATCCCCACCATGCATCTACATCTCTAGATAGTTTCGTTCATGTCTTGGAGCTACAACATTCTAAAATTTATGATCAATTATTCATAGACTACACTGTTGCTGTTGTGCAAGGCTGTATGTATAGGTCCAATCATTGATTGCCTATAGTTGAGTATGAATTGGCTGTATAAGGTATCTTCACAACTCTCGACGGTGAGAATCCGGCATTCCGGACGCAACATCGCCGTCGCGATAAAGCAACACTTCCTCAAAGATTGACTTCGACATTTTCGGCTATCTAAATTTAGCGTGAGTTTTCAAAATTTTCTTCACGCTCCTGGTCAACTTGTGGTGCCTTCCACTTAGTCTTTCGGACAGGATGCCACGTTTCACGTACTTTTCCGGCTGTGTCATAGGTTGTGTTTTTTCACTATGCCAATTGAAGTTGTCAGGACCCCCACCGGGGCTTTGCCCCTGAACCCCACCAGAGGCCCTAAGGTGGACCCGGGACCTTACCCGTTGAGACTAGCGCTAAAATAAGCAATAAAAATCCGAATGAGAGGGGGAAAGGGGAACCCCTTTCAGGACAGGGAACAATCAAACCTTGAAAACTCTGAATTGAAACATATGCTATACTTTCGCTTTCAATTGGAAACCACGAAGCCAACAGCAGTTCCTGACATCCCCAATATACTATTCACCTACATATCCTTTATCAGTCACTGTTTTGCGTTTAGCAAACAATGCAATCGGGAGATTCATCATTTGCCCCCAGATAACAATTCCTGGGCACGCCACTGGCACCACATGCATATGCAATCAGATGAACTAACTGTTGGCCTGCAAAATAGATGTCAGCCATTGCGTAGTCAGTAGACGTTAGCTATGCCAGTTTTACCGTATGTGCTGAGATGTCAACGCAGACCGTGTACGCATAGCTCTTCGGCTCACATGCCTCCACTAAAAAATCGAATATCCAGCTCATTGATGCGCTCTGCTTATAACAGCTTGTCAGTTGTCAATTTTCTAAGCCCAAAGTAACGCCTTGTTGGCCTGGGCAATGCCATTACTGCTGAGGAGTTACAATTTTTGAAAATTTTCTTCGCCCAACAAATGGTAGCTTCGCTTAGATAGTTTTTCCGGTAGATACCCCCCCCCCCCTCCACACACACACACACACACACAATCGGAAGCTCACACACTGCGACTCAGGTATGTTTATTATGCAACCTAACACGAATATCGATTGATCGAGCTCACTCTTTATATTCTCGGAAACGTTACGACTATATTAGCATCTTTTGGCAACCAATCGACCAGCAAATCTCCATTTTGCAACGACTCGATAAGTCACTCAATGCTGAGCTAAATAGAGCCGTACTAGTAGGAGGCAAAATTATCGGCTTGAAAATAGCCGCTACTACGTTTCCATTTTCCGTCAAGAGGGGGGGGGGGGCTCGTAATGGATATTTGTTGTCTGGGTGTAACCACTCCGGACAACAAATAATGTAACACTTTTTTGCCCCAGGAAAATATTCCTGTGTGAGTCAGTGATTATGTATCACTGACAATTTTCAGACGAGCTAGCTAAAACAGGAAAGCGCACAATTGTACTAACTTTGTGATCAAAATAGCCCCTTTTCCGAATGAAAATGTACTAAAACACCCTGAAAGGACAAAACACTGGAAAGTTTCCCTCCCAAAACAATTTTTCTGAAGATCCTGAAATACGAAAATCCAAATCCGGGGGCTTCGCCCCGGACCCCACCAAGGGCCCCTACACTCTAAAAAAGTTGGTTAAAAAACTAACCAACACTGGTCAAGTAAGTCAAATACCTGAAATTGGTTAAAGTTTACCCAATAGTTGTTGATTAATGGGTTATCCAAGAGGTTTTTTAATTACCACTTAATTGGGTAACCAGCTTGTGGGGCAACCAAATAAACAACACATATTGGGAAAACTTAACCCAATTTCAGGTATTTGACATACGTGACCAGTGTTGGTGAGCTTTTTTAACCAACATTTTAAGAGTGTAGACCGACCGACCCCTGAACCCGACCTATTTGGGCCTTCGCGGGGCTTCTCGATCTGCGCTCTCGGCGCACGCTACGTGTGCACAGTTCAAATCCACGCGGACAGGCGGACAGCATACGTTTCGCACCCAGCTCTCTCAATTAGAGAGTTGCGCCCCTGATGTCCAAGATTTCGACCTTGGAGTCACAACTTTATCCGATTCATACAAAAGACTGTAACAAGTGTCCCGCGGGAGGAACGTACAGGCCCTGGAGGGGCCCAGGGAAAAGGGTCCGAATTGACAAAATCTTTCGAAGTCCATGCCATTTAAATAAACATGACTGGGTGAATATTTGTTCTACCTGTCTACCGGCTTTATTGATCAAGTTGAATTTTAGATTCGAATTCCGCACAATGCGGCCGCGAGTGACACAAATCTGCTTGCACGTAGGATACGGGTCGGATATCGACTAATGTGGCGAGCATGCTATACTTCTAGTAATCTGTTTGGTTATGGCGTACCTGTAAATTTGGAACGCATATTAATCATAGTCTCGCAAAGTGAAACTTTAAAACTTTATTTTCCAAGAGACCGGAAGCTACTTACATACCTATCATGGTGGCATTTGTAATTCAGTCATAATATTATGACTTATTGAAAAAATTCATGGGTAAATAGTGAAAGGACCGCCTATACAGATGCGTATTTAAAATCATCCTTTCGTGGCGGGTAAATGAATATACTAGAACCCCTCCCCAACACCCACAGATTGCTGAGAACATAGAGTACGTGCCCGTTAAACATAATCAAATCTTAATTTGACCTGGGACAACGTTAGTCGAACTTCAACAGCACTTGTTCCTTATTACATAGACAGACTATCCCCAGCCCTACCTCACAGTCTTGCGCAAAGCTTTATACGACTAATTGTAGAATATTGGCAAAAGTTCGCAGGCAAGCCAGATTATGCCTACTAAACAGGTGAAAAGTTGTACAGGTGTATAGCTGCGGAAAGTTGTACAGGTGTGTAGATTGCCCCAAACTTGACCCGAAAACCATCTTCTGACCTGTCATTTTTTTTATGTAAAGTTATGTTTCTAATAGTTATTAGGAGGCTGAAAGGGGATGTATTCGGGTGGCCCAGGTATGTACAAGTGGTCACTACTTTGCAGCTTACAATCTGAGCCACAGTAAATTGTGTGAAACTTGAAAGGGTTGGCTTACACTGCCATTGACCCGAAATTTGGGTAAATGTAGAGAGAAAGAAAAAATATCTGGTTAAATCGGGTTGCTTTTACTCCATTACCATAGTCGAAGATCTCGGGGAAAAGGGGGACTAGCCCAAACATTAAATTTCAAGTTTCAACCATGTGGTACTCGGGGTCTGATCAATATACCCAAGGGGCATTATTCCAAAGGTTCATTATTTCGAATTAAACATATAAATCGCTATCCCGAAGGGTTGTGATTCCGACAGAAGGGCCGTTATTCCGAATCAAACATTAGGACCATTTTTCCTAACGTTTGTTATTCTGTTATTACGAATCTAACATTAGGACCGTTATGCCTAAGGTTCAATATCCGGAATGTGAAACTTGAACCGTTATCATTCCGAAGATTCGTTATTCCGAAGGGTCTTTATTCCGACTAGAGGATCAGGTTCAAATATTCTGAACTATTCCCAAATTATCACCCAATAACTCAAAGTCAGTATCGTGATTACGGCGTGTGGACAGACCTTCACCTCACAGGTTAGACTCAAAAGACTCACCAGGGTCCTGATATGCATGGAGGCAGGGAGCCACTGCTCACTGAGATTTTTAACCTGTTCATACAAGTTTGACCTTGAAAAGATAAACACTACAAAGTGGAAGGTTGCACATTTTATTGTCCAGATTATTATTTTATGCCCTTTGAACCCGGAAAATCAGGTTTAAGGGTCCTTTTGCCTAATTTTATTAGACAAATTCGGGACAGAGTCAATGAAGTCCTTTTGGCCCGGTGTCACGAGCGCAAAACCGGAACTTGTATTGTTCGGAGAGATATTCATTCGGAAAACGACCCTTCGGAATAATGAACAACAACCATGGAACTCCGTGCCTGCTCATGATCTCTCCAGGGAGTTGCTAGAGCAACTCCTTGATCTCTCACCCCATAGCAGCTTCTATGGTTCACTGCTTGCATTAGCATGATGTAGCTATGGAGAAGCACAGTTTTCAAGAATGCACAGCAGTTGAATTATTTTTGCTTTCCCCTTTTGAAATGTTAAATGAAAAAATAACACTTTAATCGAACGACCAAGAAGCAGATTCTCCTTCACGGAGTAAGTGTCCCCATGGAGGTTTTTTTCGGGGTGGGTGGTGGAGGGGGACGGGACAGCGGTTCAATTTTTCGGAGAGCGGATAGCTCTTTTGCAAAACGAAAGCTCAACAAACGACTTTCTTCAAGTTAAGTTCTACTTGCAAGCAAATGCTACTTCCAGCCTGTTGTGGTGTTGCGACTTTTCAAACTTTTCTGTACCCTCCGCGCTAACCGATACCGATATTGGAGGAAAGATTAGATAGTCTTTCTTTCAGGGTTTCATATTTCGTGCAGAGAAGGCTGTTCTACCTTAAGCTGACAATGAAGTTTATCTAGTATGTCGTTAAATTAAACCCACGAGAAAACATCCATTCATCCCGTTTTCTTCGGTTTCGTTCAAACTTGGAGATATGTTAATTCGGTATCATTTGCCGAGAAATTGGGCAGACTGTTAATATTTTTCGGGTAGATTCGATCTTGCAACCCCCCCCCCTTCCCCGGCCAGCAGAGAAGCCCATACGCCTACTCACTTTGCAACGTGGCATACCGGCTTTTCTCAAATGGCGCTAGTAGCAAAAACTATTTCTGGGAGGGAGCGTGGACAACCATTATTGACAATGTCATCCAAAGGAGCTGGCCCGTCCAAGTGGAAACTGACAGAGGGCGCTCTCATATGGGTACCGGTAGCATACCTTTATAGAGGTACCGGTTGCACGAAACAAGCGCAGCCGTAACGTCTGCATGGAAAATATGTCGCTTTTTTTGAGCGTAGGCCAGACCTATATCCTCACTGTTAAGTTCATATTAAGCTGAATAATAAAGAGATTCCTGGGTCGCCGCTAAACATTTTCCCGGACAACACCCAAACCTAAACAAGATTTAACTGACGGTCATGTGGGTTAAAACAAGAAAAGAAGACTTGATGCCTAATATCTGAACAGAATGTGGTTCTATAGCAGCCTAGTAGCCAAGTCGACTTAAACCAACCCGAGCCAGACCTATTCTAGTGCTTCATACTCGGCATAAGCAATGAAGTAGGAAAAACAAGCAAATGAGCCATTTCTGGAAAAAGGGCCGTGGCCGGTCCGACATAAACCAATTCGAAACTAGACCGTAAAATCCTGATCTAATTAAATAACTACCTAACATGGGCGTCCGCAGGCATGTGCAAGGGGGCACTTGCCCTCCTAGTGCCCCCCCCCCCCGAAAATCCAAAAATTGAAAAAACGTATAAAAATCAAAGCAAAGACCGAACAAAACGTGTTTACCAAGCTTCTATGCGAAAAATAGGCTTTAGAAATGTCATTTCTAGCGATCTGAGAGGCATTTCGGGCCGAAATTTTCGCACGCTTCGTATCAATTCGTAGTGACTCGGAGGTTTTGCCCCCCATAGAATTTCTGTCCCCTCCCGATTTTGGACGCTCATGCTAGCTAAGCAAGCTGAAGATGGGTCGCTCGGCTAAAGTTGTACTATGTTTCGCTTACATGTAGGCCTATTTCTTTTTTCGAAGCTTTCCATATAAAACCTAAAATTCCAAATCGTAGCAGGGACACCCCTCCCCTTATACATGAACATGAAACATCATAGGTTGGACACTGAAGAAATATATCTTGAAAAAAGTTGGCATTTTTTCACAAGGGTGACTGGACATTGCTTTGGTAGGGCAGTCTTATCACTAACACGCGTGTCCTGCCCATTGGGGCAGGGATTCGTCCCCTCTAAAAATATATCATACCTGGAGACCGTAGGTCCCGAACCACTGAGTCTAACGGTGCTCAATCCATATAAGTCTACACAGCGTTGAAAATATTTGGCAACATGTTAGCACACTCCACTTTAGGGAATGCCCCGTCTCTGATCTTAAAGGTTGCCACTAAATATTCCTAATTTCATCGATGATGGGAATTGTTACCAGAGTCAATTAAACGATCATATTTTCAAGTGGCGTATTGTGATGACAGCTGAAAACAGTATGTAACGTTGTAATTTGTATCGTTTGCCTCAAATGTGATAATAATGACATCAAATCGGGCACGGTGCGTGTATGCGATGACTTCGTGACAAACCTGAAACAATAAATGTAAACTTAGTAACTGAAGGCGAAGGTGGGGCGGTGCCCTTCCCCCAATTGACGTCCTAGGAAGGTTCTGTTGGTACATTTGCTGATCTTGTCGGTACATCCACCCGATGTGGAAAACACCCAACAGACGTATCGCATTGTTTTTAATGGTGGATCTATTTTAATTGTCCTCTATCACCTGATCACAGATAGCTCTCAAACTATCATATCCAAATATCGAAATTTTCGCGCGCTATTCCGTAAAAGGTTGTGCTATCTGTCAACACATTTTGGTAGGAGTCACCGCAAAGTCCCGGGTATGCAATAAAGCAAAGTTTCAAAG
Organism: Holothuria scabra; assembly: GCA_037179385.1. NCBI lineage: Eukaryota > Metazoa > Echinodermata > Holothuroidea > Aspidochirotida > Holothuriidae > Holothuria > Holothuria scabra. The sequence continues at coordinate 35,058,043 of CM074197.1, forward strand.
ATTTAGGGGTAGGGGACACCACCCTTTTCCCACCATAAAGTGAAAAAGGGTCCCATACAGTGCATGCATTTGTGAATATACAAATCCTAAAAGACAGATCAAAAAGACCAAATTCACAAAGTGCTGCCCGGTCAACTGAGGTGGATTACGAAGTCACGTGTAAACTCCCACCAGCACCACCTCCTGGCTGGAAAATTGACGGGTAAACTGTTAAGTGATAACCTTTTAAAAAGTGTCGGTACATTGACTCATTTGTTCTCGGTAGATTTACCAAATTTTGGTCTATCCCCCCCACACACACACACTTTTGCAACTCCAGTTAAGCTACTAAAAACGTGAATCAATATGATTATTTTTTGGTGGTTCTGCCAGAGGGACACACCAAAATAAGGATCCGATTGTAGGGGAAGTCGTCGAAGTGACGCATAGCGCTTCCCGTGATAGGCGTTGGGTGAGTGGAGACAATGAATAATGTTGGATTTACATTAGACACGGAACAATATGATGTTATTTAGAAGAACAACAAAAAACAAAAACAAGCCGGGGACCCCCCGGTGATGTTGGGTTTGTAAGATATGCAGATAGAGAGATGGGAATTTCTTAAATGAACAAATGTGAAGTATTTTTCGCTGAATTATTGAGACATTCATCAAATGGAGTTCACCTGAAACCTTCACAGATTTTAAGTAAAGGGGAGAACTTAATTTGTCATTTCATGCATCTGATCTGAAACTAAATCCTCTCCCTCCCATTCACTCGTCTAGTTCTTTTCCCGTTTGGCTCCGTCATCTCCCTTTATTCCTTAATTTTTTTTATCAACCCGGTGGTTTGAGCTAGTCTCTCCTGCTGAGAACGTGAGGGGGATCTTGCCCTCTGTTCTCTGACCCATCCCGTTACAGACGCGCTACCGGAAGGACAATATTATTTTTAGGAGCAACGCTGCTTGCACTCAAATCAAACTCAATTAAGAATAGTTAGACGGTTCCATCCGAATGTACTTAATTCAAGATATCCACTTGAAAAGGACCAGAAAAACAGTCTCCAAAAGTAATTGGGTCAGGATATTTGATTCGGGATAGTAGAGTAACTGGGGTGATGCTAAAAGCGGGAGGGCGGGAATAAATTATGACACAAATGTACCGACAGCTTATACATAAATGTACAGAAACTTGTCAGGTTGTTAATGGGTTACGGTACCACTTGGTCAGTCGCCCCGCACCAGTGAGCAAGTGACCGCCCTCCACCCACCAAAGGCTTGCATTATTTTCCACACTTAAGTAGTTTACAAGAATACTAATCCCAGCTTCATCAGGGCCCGCTCCAGGATTTGCATGACATGGGCCAATATTCCAAGTGAGGAACAGCATCTCCAAGCCTCAACCTTGACAATGGTAATAATTTGCCAATGGGACAAAGAACGCCGTATTTGCAAGTAAAGCCCGCCGATACTTTTGCCTTCTTGAAACAACTGAAATATTTGAAAATATGGAAAACTTTATTATTAGAGGACGTTTTGAAGTCATTCAAAAAACTTCCCAAAATTTAGGGACTATTGAAGAATCTCCCTTCCTATGGGCAAATCAACTGAGGGTCACGGTAGCTGTATCATGTTTTAGTGCTAGGGATGCTATGGATAATCCTTAGGACTAAAAAGACGATGCAGCTAGTCAATCCGACTGCTGTTCCCGACGAAATTCGTCACCCCAAACTAAAAATTTCGTGTGGGCCTATCAAAATTCTCATTTGACACAGCCCTTTGATTGACATTAAATTCCATACTGCATAGTAGGTAATATTACAAAGCATGCTCAAGGAGCCTTGTCCTGATTACACAGTATAGCTTTTTGCTCACCAGGGCATGTTCTAAAGCATTTAACCGGGAAAGTGTCATGATAATGGTTTTAGACAACTGTTGGAAGGGCTAAAAGGTTAGGAGAATTGCAACTGTCTGGGTGATGAAAGTATACTGTACCTTGAAGACTTTTCCCGAGAAGTTGATGCAATTTTTAGGCAAATATTCGAAAGAAATGGGTTACTCTACACTGGAGAAGATGAGGAATGCTACCGTATGTAAAAAAAGGACAATCTGCTTTTTAAAGAGCAATATTACGTACAATATATTGAGTTTCGTGAATTATCGTGACCCCCCCCCCGCACACACATGCACACATGCAAACACCTCTTGGGTGGAGTTATCAGGGTCGAAATTCGGATAAAAGGAACCTCGGTGGTAAAAGAACAGTTGGTCAGTTAAAAGTACGTAGCACAATCATTAAATATGACTAGACAAGCCTTTCGGGTATTTTTCCACAATCATATACACACCGGGCTTAACAATGGCCCTTTCAGGAATCTTTCTACGGCATTTATTTCTAACGGTTTATCTGTTAACAGAATCCGACCGCCGTTTCTTTTGCAAGACAGTCTAGTGCACGGTACTGCATACACTGCCTTCTTTGTCTTCATAGAGAGCTGTTATTTGCCAAATAGCAACTCATTGATCTTTACATAGCAAGCGGCGGATTCAATTGTGCAGAATATCAACAGGACAACTGAGCTAACGCAGCAGTTAGCTAGAATGTAGAATTTTTGGTTACACTATATCCATGGGCGTCCGCAGAAATTTTTACAAGGGGGGGGGGGCAAGGTCATTCATGGATGATTGAATTGTGTACACTATCTAAGCGGAGCGCCACCATCGGTTGGCGCGGAGCGTACAAGAAAATTTTGGGTCTTACAAACCCTCCAGATGGCCGGAAACGACACTTGGCGAGTGTTATAAGCTGCATGTACCCAGCCCTAAAACAGGAATTTCATGTCTGTAATTTTTAGATTTTTAGAATTTTCAATCTAAAAAAGTTGTTGAAGGTAAATCTGCCTCTCGGTCACGGCCTCGCACGCCTGAGCACGATAAAACTTACAACTGTCAAACAGCCTATATAGGCCTACATCTGTTACCCAATTATGAATCACCTCCACCCCCCCCCCCCCCCCCCGCCATATTCACCTTGTATATCCCAGTTACATCCGCGCGTCGCCACTTGAGATCAGCATGAGACCAAACCAAGACCAACGCACTCATCAATAGTCGGATGCCATATGCACACTACATACTTGACAACTAGTACAATTTTGGCATAGTTTTTACAATTACAAATTTCCAATAGATATCACGAATGATGGTCCCCAAATTACGATTTCACTATTCAGCATACCATCTTCTCTTTTGCTGTTCCTGGTCAAATGTCCGCATATTTCAGTAGAAACTGACGCTGTGAGTGAACATATTTGATGATCTATTTTTAATTTTTTTTTTATTTTAATTTTTAATTCATTTTTTCACAAGTTTGATTTTCCAGGGGGGGGGGGGGGGCAAGTGGCCCCCCCTGCCCCCCCCCTCCGGACGCCCATGACTATATCTTGCAATTGGCTTTCCCTTATTTCTTGATTTTTAAGAATAGAAAGGGTACCTACAGGGTCGGAATAAAAAAAAAAAAAAAATTGGAAGACTCGGAAATAAAAGCACTTCAAGTTGATATCCAATTTATGGTACTACGAAAACTAGTTTGCCTATCAAGGACTCTTCTCATAATCGTGTTAACAGGCAAAAATATAATACTACTTACTTTTGGCTGTCGACTTGTAGCATCGCAAAAATTTTAGGGGGGGGGGATAACTGGGGAACAGAGATTTGGCGGTGGGAATTGCCAGCACTACTCATTGCGCACCAGATCAGCTGGCGAGCGGGTTGAGAAACGTACACAGTTCGTACAAAATAATCCCCAGACGATTTAACGGTATTTTGAGAGCCTGGAAGAAGTAAAAAGGGGACGTATTTTCATCCAGTTTACGCACTGATTTTGATAAGTACAGGAAAAGCGGAATTACAACTTTTGTTTCGTTGTGATGATCGCCTTTCTCATCGCTGAAATGGTGTCAAAACACGACAAAAGGAACTTACGTCATCACGGTGACCGTTTGTATAGCGAATGCAATCAATATATATAACTTTTGAGCTTTGAAGAGAATATAATATAATCATTTTAATGCCGTAAAAATACAGGTCAATTAGTGAAGTTCCTTTGAAATAGTACTTCGCTTAAAAAAATTGAGTCAACTTATCAATTTCGGCCTAACAGTGTCTCATACAATTACCATATTCCAAACCCTTATTACCTGATTCCCCTATCCTATAAAAAGAAAACATCCAACCGATCGTGAGGGACAACTGGAAAAAGGCCCGTGGTAGGCTCGTCTTGAACCAGTACGTTGGAAACTGTGCCATAAAACTCCATCTAACTACTTACCTAACAACAACTAACCAACTGACTGACTGACTGACTGGCTGACTGGCTGACTGGCTGGCTGGCTGGCTGGCTGGCTGGCTGGCTTTTTGGGGGAAGTTTTGCTTTCTTATGGGGATAAGATGCAAAATGGTGCTGTCTTTGAAACATTTTGAACTTGCATGGCAGCCAACAGGGGTGACGTTCCGGTCACTCGGTGAGGAGTAGCTGCAGTGTTTGTTTGGTGTTACTGATAGAAAGGGGAAGTACCGGCAATTAGCCGAATACGTTTTAATAGAGGTTTTGCAAGGTTTGATTGTTAGCTGTCCTGGAAAGTATGCCGAGTCAAGTGCAATAATGTATTTACCTATTGCGCTCCATCCTACTATTAAGATAAATCAGACTTCGGGTTGAGCCGACGGTCAGTCAGCTCAGGGTGTTGCTGAAGACCAGCAACATCCTGGTCAGTCAGCTGGCAAGGTGTGTGTCGGACAGGCTCTTGGCAAGCAAAAAGCAAAGTCGGCTGGTTAACTGGTCCACCCCAAGGTGCTTCAGTCCGGCGCGCAACCGATTTCGTCGGATGGGCAACCGATTTTAGTGGCAAGCCTATGCCAAGTGGGAGCAGGGGTGGCGCAAGCGGGGGGGCATGCCCCCGCCGGGGAACACTGCCCCCCCGGTCGGCGGTTTCGTCGGGGAGGCCTAAAAAATAAAAAAAATAATAAAAACCCACAAGAACTGAAGTTACTGGATGGGTGATCTAGAACAGATTTTCTGTTTTGAAATGCTATTTTAATACATATCGGAATCGATTTTAAATCACTTCTTAAGTCTGTTAAACCTCATTCTATGTGCCATGTCCTATCTCTTCCCCCGTCGAGGGAGACGGCAATTTTTCGGGGAGACCTACACATGATTAACGAAAAGGACTGAAGTTACTGGATGGATGACCATGACTTTTTCTTTTTGAACTTTTTTTTTTTTGTAACGCTACCTTAATTCATATCTGAACGGGTTTTAATCACTTCTTCTCCTATCCCTCATCCCATCTTCAATCCGTGCGCTCAAGTTCATGCCTTCGTCGGGGACGGGCTACCCACCCCCCGTTGTCGAAAAAATCCAATTTCGTCGGGGAGACTTCATCTACAGACCCAAGATAAAAGATGTGGGTCTGTTGTCACTCGGACGACCTTCTTGATATTGCTTACTAGAAGACCATATTCTTCAAGGAAGCTCACAATTCCGAATTCTCCTTACAAAAATAAAAACGGACTAGGGGTTGTTCATGTGTGTGCAGTGCCCAATGGTCTGCCATCTGGCCTGCCCGGAAAACCGAATTCTCACAAAGGTAATGAATATCGGCCATGTCGTTTTCAGCTACAAATAATGATAAACAGTGGTGTGAGAAAATCTCCCCATAATAAGTCTGACTGAAAATTTATTTGAAGGCATCTTGTAACGTGCCATATTTTCAAATACGTTGGCGGAAAAACAACTTATAGTCTTGAGTTCGGGCAGTCACGTTCAAAATTTCATCTGTTTAGTGGACCTTGCAATCGAATTCAACGAAGATTCTTAACGCAGTCAAAAACATTTTAGTATGTTTTCAATTCCGTTGCATAGTCCCCCCCCCCCCCCCCCGCCGCCGAAACGAGACAAGACCATTACATCTAATTGTAGCAGTATCTTTTATCTGGCACTTTCAGTTTCTGATCATTAGCAAGTTGGATTTTTTCTCTTTTGAAGTGAAACTTTCATTTTAAAAGAAAGCTCAAATAACGACTGCTTCATTTCTAGTTACAAGTCCGGGGAATCCCATTCCGACTATCTTAGAGGTTAGATTTCTTAACAATTTTCTTTACGCTCCGCGTTAACTGTTGGTGGCGCTCCGCATAGGTAGTGTTTTAGTCGAACAGATAACTGAACAAAACAATGCATGTATGTAAATTATTCTTCGTTTAAGGCAGTATTTTGAATGAGTGAAAATATTTTTATTGCGAAAGAAATCTGAAAGTAAGGACTTCTTTAATTCTAGTTACGAGCCCAGGAAATGCCATTTCCTGCTGACCGGGGGTTCTCCATTTTTCAAAAATATCTGTGCGCTTGACTTAGATAATCTTTCGGGCAGGATTACATTTTTCGGACAAAAGAACAATTCTGCCCCTCCCAAACCAGGGAGGTGTGAGTAGGTGTACTCACACCTCCCTGCCCAAACTCAGCTGACACGCTCCCGTACGCCCACGACAATAAATAAAATATAAAGCTTCAAATATACGCGAAGCCAAAATTTTTCCTCAGGAGAATGCTCCAATATGGTCCGAGGGCCTAAATCTGCATAATGATATTCAGCAACCTCAACAAAACTACAGCTCACCCCTACTTGATTTTCCCCATGAGAACGTCAGATTCCTCCATAAAACCCCCAAACTGTCATAAAATTCCATTTTCTCCAATATTAGCATATAAGATTGTTAAAAATAGCCAAAATTTTCCAATTTCGATGGATACTCCGCACAATAAATAACCAAAGCCAACTCTCTTGATCACCCGGCATACTACCTAATTTTGTCGTGAAAGGCATATCACTTAAATAAATGAAACCAAATTTTCATTATAACCTTACCAAAAAAACAAATTTTCTTTCATTAAAATCCAAAATTTCTCCATGATGATAAGCTCTTAATTTTGAAAGATTCGTTCAAAAAAGGGAAAAACTTTCCGGGCGAACTTCTAGTCTTGTCTCAAAGCCTTAGTCAGTTAGTAAGTAGGTCTTGTACGATTCAATGCGTAACCCCCAAAGAATTTCAGCTGTCGCCCATGTAACCTTTTTTGATTTTTCCCTTATGAAGGACAGGTTCTTCAATAAACACCCAAATATTTTTAAAGTACCAATGAAAGCCAAATTTCTTCCATAAGTTTAAATTTTTACTTCATTAAACTCCAGATTTTTAAGTATTTGTTAAAATGAAAGCCCAAAACTTCGGCGCCCTCCGCGCGCCTCAAATTCTGCAAAGTGACGTTCAACTGGCACATAACATCGCCTTTGTCGGGGCCTTGAAATTCTGTCCCCCTGTCGGGGAGCTTGCCCCCCCCCCCTTGTCGGGCAAATCCTGGCGCCACCCCTGAGTGGGAGGAAAGCCGGACTGCCGGAGTAGCCGGAGAAAAACACAGGGATACACGGCGGTTTTTATGGTCAAAATCAAAAGCACGTATGCCTACCCATTTCCTCTCGCTGGAATTTAGAAACCACAAACTTACTAATTCTAAACCATTACGAGCGTAACATTTAAGTTTACAAATTTGATTGGTGCGGAAACTCCGTTGGTGTTAATTACCTTTTACACAATGCAATGAATACAAGTAGAGTGTACTCACACCACACAATAACCGACGCGTATAGGCCTGGTGGACATTAGCACAATGGTCAAGGGCACAGATACACGGAATATTGTCAAAGCACCATTCGAACAGAAGTGGGCTGTTAATCTTTGTGTTATAACGTACATTGACTGAAATGGGCACCCAGAAGCAAAAAAAAAAAAAAAAAAAAAAAGCAGTAGCGTGGATGGACCGGGATGTATTTTACAAACTCACTGCGTTTTTATCAAGAGTGATTGCCTTTAACTGTAACTGTATTTCTCTTGCATCAGGTACACTGTATATTGCATATGAGGTACAGTATCACACATGTTTACATGATATGTTGTTGTCGAGGCTATAGGCCTTTGGATAAAAAAGGGCCAATTGTTTTCTCTATTTGTTTTTGATGGAAATTAAACTTGCCATATGTACAACTTTGTCGTTTGTTGGAGCTTACACGGATAGGCATGTGATCTATTGATCCAGATTTCGGCATCACAATTTGAAGCTGATGAAAACCTTTTAACAGCATAATTCAGGTAACTGAGATTTAAAATGTCTGCATCATGACGGAGGTCAAAAAGAAAGTTTTTGCCAACTGGTCGCTACAAAAATAGGCTCCTCCTATTGGGACACCATTTTCTACGTAGGCATACAATTTCCCATCAAGCAAGAAAAATCAAAGGATTTTAGACAACTTATGCAAACGTGTATATTTATGCAACTGCCAACATTCGGAATATTCTAAATACAGGCGTAAATGAAACTGGAAGAACAAAATCAAGCGAAGTAACTTCAGTTGTTGGAGTCACGGTCACTGTTTTTTTTTTTAAACCCAAGACAAAATATCACGATATAGTCCAGCATACTGTACGTTCCGGAGGTAACTCTTCCAAATAGTGAAATCTCATTTGAGTTATTCTAGTTTGAAGTCTTCAGAACTTAAAAGGATGACATTCAAGAGCAGTCGCCACAAATTTATTTGGAAGCAGCAGCTAAATCTCACAATTTTGCTCTCACGGTCTTCAACTTTATCTTTTAAAATATGTTAGGACTTCAACCATGCACATTCAAAGTAAAACAAGCTGTGACTCAAAAACTATTTCATGTTTGAGGAGAACAAAAATACTATTTCATGATCCTGAACAGCCAATCATGAAACAGGACAGTGTACTGCACTACAATACGTACTTCAAGTTTAGGTGACTGTTCTTGCCCTTCAAGATTGAAAAACTGTAGCGTTGCACCTAACTCCATGTATTCAGTGTGTAAAGCTACGTTTTCATTGCTGACATCTTAACAGTTTTATCCTGATATATAAACAGTACATATAGTTTCAAGCCCCCCCCCCCCCCCCTCCGTAGTAAAGCTGTAAATAAAAAATTAACGATCGTTGTGGAAATGATTATTCTTGACCTCTTGCATTGATACGGATACATGATGGACTTAAACGTTTAATGAGGGATCTTGGCTTTTGTCCCGCGAAGCTGAAGTCTCCGTAATTTTATAACAAAACAGTGGACGTACTTAAGCCTCTAGATGGGGATTTCTTAGTTTATTCTTAGTTGCAAAAAGAGGTAGCTGTGATCATTATGGAAATGTGTATGTTGTGCCTAAGTTGGATCTTGGCTTTTGACCCTCCCACTAGGAAACACTTTGGTTAAATTAACCAATGACTGGACCAGCTACTGTACGCACCGAATCAAGAGTGGTCAAACAGTGTGACTAGACTGTTGTCAAATTTGACCACTTATTGGTCAAATGTGACCACTTATTGGTCAAATTTGACCATGGAATGGTCAGATTTGACCAAAGGCTGTAGTTACACTATTTGACTAATTTTGGTTTGGTGCGCAGTTGACCCATTCGTTGGTTTATTTTGTGTTTTAGGGTAGGAGGGCCAAAAGCCAAGATCCTTCATACTGATAGAGAACTTGGCTTTTAATTGCCCCTCGTAGACTCACCTTTAACCTGCTACGTTATATACGTTATATACGTGTAATAAATTCTTAACATGACAAACTTTCATTGCATGCGGAACTGATGTGTATGAAGGGTACCGATTTTTATCCTCGATACTTTAGCCTATATATAGGACGTGTGCAATTACAATAGGACGTCTTGAAAATATGAGAAAAAAAGTGTCTTTTGTGGTTTAATTATCTTATAAAGGTTCCTCAGTTTTGTCCTTCATACAAGTTGAATGAAGTATGAGAGATCTTGAATTTTACCCCCCATGAAATTTAAATCAAATTCCTCCCGCACATGGGAACTGATGTGTATGAAGGGTACCGAGTTTTATCCTCAATACTTTAGCCTATATATAGGACGTGTGCAATTACAATAGGACGTCTTGAAAATATGAGAAAAAAAGTGTCTTTTGTGGTTGAATTATCTTATAAAGGTTCCTCAGTTTCGTCCTTCATACAAGTTGAATGAAGTATGAGAGATCTTGAATTTTAGCAGTCGCTATTTTAAGTTTTAGTTGCAGATAAGCGTTCAGTCCGAACTAAAATTCAGCCAGAAAAGACGAAGCGGAGCGCCACCATTGGTTGGCATGAAGCGTGCAGAAAATTTTGAAATATCCGACCCCTCACACAGTTAAAAATGGCAAGTTTCCCATCTGAGCAGTCGCTACTTTCAGTTTCTTTTTCCAAAAATGTTCCCTTAAAACTTAAATTCTGCTATAAAGCTGTCTAAGTGGTGCACCACCATAAGTTGGGGCGAAACGTAAATTTTGAAAAATCTGACCCTTCAGACAGTCACAAAATGTCATTTCCTTTGCGTAAAGATGGTCTTAGCAGTCGCTATTTAGGTGTTCCGTTTTCAAAAACTGTTCACTCGAAACTAAAATTCTGCTGGGAAGACTGTCTACCCGGAGCGTCACCAATGGTTGGCGCGGAGCGAACAGAAAATTTTTAAAAATCGGATCCCTGAGACAGTCGAAACTGACATTTCCCAGGTTTATAGGGGGTTCGAAGCAGTCCCTCATTTGATCAGAAAATTACGAGATAAAATGTATCACTTCCAATCGATGAAATGGCCCCTTATATTCTCGGTGGAAAACCATTAAACGGAATTGAAAACGTGCTAATGAATTTTACTCTATTGTGAATCTTGGCTTTATTCACTAATAACCACCCCATTTTTCCAAAATTAAAGGGCTGTCCGAACTTTGTCCAAAATCCTGCCCGAATTTTTCGAAATTCCTGCTCGAATTTCCATTTTGCAGGAATTGGGGCAGTCTTCCCCGTTGCCCGTCTCGTACGCCACTGAGAATGTCCACTCCACCCAAGAGCTAAGTGAGGTCTTGTGAGGTAGTAGTGGTAAGGTTGCGACCCTTCAGACTGCACTGATCCAACATGGGTTTGGTTGTTGCACTGACAAATGACTGCCAGCAATGGCCGTACAAAGTGCAAATTCCTTCCAACCATAGGCCTATGTGACTCAAATATTCTACCCACCACACCAAGTATGATTTTGGAACAAATTTGTGCATCCCCAGGAACTGAAAAAAATCCCTACAGGAGATAAAAACATGCCAGATGCTAGGAGGGGACTTTAAACCACACCAAGGTAGGCAATCTAAGCCACTCTAACTCCGCTAGAAATTTATCCATCCAGAAACCCGACGAGTAAAAAGTCAAGAGATTCCGAAGATATGAAGCTTGTCACAGTCTGAATTTATTCTGAAATCCAGAGTGCGGCACAATTGCAGAATACCCTGCAACTGCGAGGATCTATCGGAAGTGAAGGCCTATCTATGTCAAAGTAGCCGGGTAGCCCGGATTGAATATCATCATTGGCCAACATGAATATAATTTTTTTTTTGCCCAGGTCGCCATGGGGGTGGGGGGCTGCTTTGGGCTGGGCGATTCAATGGGGGTCCACCCCCAAGTCCCCCTCCCCGTAGCAATGCCACTGATTAAAACACATATATTCTACCATATTTCTTGAGCTTACTATCAAACAAAACTTTCCAAAAAGCAAAGCAATCCTGAAAATAATTTTCCTCTCATGCACACTTTAAGCTGTGAGCAAAAGAGCATAATTCGACCATTCCTAAACCACCTTCACATTTTGCACTTATTAGAACAGAACGTTTCCCCTAATTGTCTGGTTTGTGTGACCAAATTAATTTTATATAAAATACTCTTTAGTTCATGAAAAAAGGAAGAAACGGGATCACAGACTGTATAAAATAAGTGAACATAAACATTAAGCTCATGTGAAGTTTGATCATGCGCTGTTTAGACATCCTATACACCCTGACGTCACATCTGATGAACCCGAATAGCAGATGGATTGTAAGAAAAAGTTTAGTGTTCTACATAAAGCACGGTCCGAAATAGAGTTGAGACCTTCGATATCACCCTATTGACATTTTATCGGAAAACTTGAAACTGTGTGCTCTAAATTGCTTTAGTTTGTAAAAGTTATAATAACATAGTTTGAAAGTTATAAGATAATACAACATTATGTAGAAACACGTAGGCTAAATGATCTATTTAGTGCAGGTAAAAAGTAAATTTTGGAAATATTTAGGGGGGAGGCGCCCCGCCTAAATCCGCCACTGGTTACTACTGCCCTCCACTATACAACGGTAAAGCGGACGTCTCCTCTTTAGGCACTTCAAAGCAAACACTTGTTACTCTACTAAACTCGCAAACATTGGGCAACCAATTTACCAAAATAAAAAAACGCATTTCTAAGTGTATCATTTCAAGAGGAAAACTTCTAAAGGGTGAGCCAGTAGTTGGCACAGGTCAAGAACGAGGCAAATATGTTCATGTCAGGTTTTACGTGTTTAAACACTGGTGAAATAGGATCAAGCAGAAGGATTTAAAATCTACTCACTGATCACTGTAACAAGGGTAAACTTCAGAATGCATAGGTAGTTGTTAATAAAGTGCAAGGTTCTATTGCTCCTAACCGACTTTATCCTTACCAGCGGTGCTGTTGTTTGTTGTAAATATGAGTACGTCAAATACGATTTCCTATCATAACCATACCTCATCCAATATTTCAGTTCCATCCAGACCGTTGCATATACTTCCGCATTCGTCTCTTTGACTGTCAGCATGTCGGCATTTGACAAAATCTCCATCGGGATCGCTCACTGAAATAATATTTGAAAATTTTGTCACTAGCTTTTATTCGGAAGTCGTGCAGCATCATGAAATACATGTGTAAAGCTAATTATCCCCGTGTGGATATTTCGTCATATTTCAATTGGAGGAAGGAATTCACGTAAGACGAAGGACTGAGGTGGTGAAAGACGATCTGAAACCTATCTAGTGAGTTTAATAATCCATATGGATGGTTTAAATACTTTTTCTTAAGCAAATTGTAGTAAATTCTTAGTTCATTCTCATTTGTCGGAGAATATGAAACTGCATTAGTACTGGGCAAATATAAGTAATCAGATGTTTTGGCCCCATTAGTCAGGGACAGTCTCACAGCTTCCAGAAAATCGGTCAGGATTTGATCGTTGCCGCAAATTGTTAATCGAGTTTTTCCTACATTGTTATCTACCCATGAAATGACTCATTGACAACGATTTGGAGTCATTCTCTGACACTATCTATCAACAAAAAAGCATTTATTTTAAAAAATTCTGCCCCAGAAAAGAGAAATGCTCAAGTGAAATGGTACCCCTTTCAGTCCAACAGTTGAAAGATGAAAAAGACTTAAAAGTGCATTGAACCAAGAAAGACATCATCACAGGAACCCAATTTCACAGTGTGTGTATTATAATGCTATGTTTAAGTGACATTTTGCATACAGATTGGGTAGCATGGGACTGGTACTGGCCAAATAATTTCTCAAATATATCTGAAGAATGTCCCAGTATAAAGCCAAAAATATTTCAATCAAAATTTGAAATTATCACTCCCTATTCCTCAAAAGAGGAATTTTGTCATTATTCACTCAAGCTGTCCCATTCATGTTAGGCCTATCAGTTTGAAATTTTGGTTCCAGCAATCTAGTCGATCTATGACTAAACAACAATTCTTTCAACCAGAAAAAGAAATCATTTTAACTCACATTCAATCAGAGTGTTGATATCTCACCAGGATTCCTTTGAAAGACATCCCTTCCAAGTAAATTTGTCACAAACATTAGTGTGGAAATCATACAACTGATCTTATACTAGCATAGACTTCAAAATGCATGAAGTTGAAATAGTAACTTCATGCCAACTTTTGATAAAAAAGGAATACTTCCTGAAATAACCAAAATATCAGCTAGTCTTTTTCCCACTATAATCACTGTTCCTTTACTTTGAACCAAGCCAAATTGCATGGACATGCATCCAAAACAACACAGAACTTGTTGGGAGTATTTAAACCACTGTGCAGAATGGTATACAGTATTGCATAAGGGCCTGTGTAATGAGAGAATCACTGCTTCCTACCCAATACAAAAATAGTTACATAACACTGGAGGAGAAATGGATGCAATTACATCCCCCAGGAGCCTGAGGGATTTTTCTGTGTGTAAAACCTCTTACCAGGGAACTTCCAAACACTTGTATGATGTATACCAAAGAAGTTTCCCCAGACTGCTAATTGGCTTATGGAATATTGAGAAGTCTCAAAACTCCATCTGTTGAACAGGGGTATTCCTAGGTATTGAAACCGCCTTTTTCAGTAGCTTTGTGAAGCAAACTTAGGATTAGGTTTTGTTATGAAAATTTGTTGATTATATCAATCATCATGCAAGATCATGTAACATCAACAGAGCAGGTTATACTCCAAGTGTACTAAAGGTCACACACTGCGAAGTTGGGTTCCTGTGATGATGTCATTCTTGGTTCAACGCACTTTCACATTTTTCAGCTGTTGTGCTGGAAGGGATACGATTTCACTTGAGCATTTCTCTTTCGTGGGGTGGTATATTTTAAAATGAATGCTATTTTGTTGATAGACAGTGTCAGAGAGTGACCCTAAATCATTGTAACTAAGTCATTTCAAGGGCTCTTTAAATGTCGGTTGTGCTGTATCACTCATACCTAATTTTGCTGTGGAATTTGATATTCCAAAATAAGAGTTTTTATTTGGGACTCTAGTTCTATTTTGTTTGATTTTTTTCAGTTTGCCTCTTCATTTTAATATGATGTTAACACTTAAGCAAAAAAAAAAAAAAAAAAACGATTCGCAAAACAAATATCAAGAACAAGACGAAACAAAATGGGTAAATCTAGGCAACGTATAGGCGTGTTTTTCAACAAAAAGCGAAGCATCAGGAAAAGGAATCTTTTAAAATCCGGTCCGATTTAAGCTCAATTAAAGCAAGCTCAGAAAGTATCACAAGTTGACATATAGTGTACTCTCCTATAACTACAAGAAAAAAATGTCTTCCTGCTTGACTTGGAGACACTTGGAATTGTTTGTTCTAAACGTATATCTTCGTTTGAATTCGTGTGGTGTCCTTGACGTCAATCGTAGGCTGGGGGAGAACCGAATGCAACGGGAGAGGTGAGCATTGTACAAAACCATCATTAATTGAGAAATCGTTCATTAACTTTAAAATTTTCACATAATATTCCTTTAAAAATGCCCCCAATGCGTCCACCAATTGAAATGGAAAATAATCTGATAAACGACATTTCAATAGCTACTGTGCCAACCCTCTATTCAACCTCCCTGTCATAAGGTAAAATACCCCTTCCCTTTATAGAATTTTGCTTCCTAAGGAACGCGAAAATGCCAAACGGAGCATTAAAGCATTTGGAAGCATATTCTATAACGCATGATGGCTAATAGAGAATATCCTGTAGCTCGGTCAGACCCAGCTAGGTTGGCTTCAAGTAAATTGCCACGAAAAGCTGATTTCCCCAGCCTACTTTTAGAGGTGGATTCATGGTCAAGTCCTATATTTCTCACGTTACAGAGTGACACAATGATAAGCAGTAGCTACGTGAGTTGCTTAACTAAGGTAGTAATTCACCTACCAGGAATTACAAGTCTTGAAGGACAATTTTGCTGAAGCCTAACAATTGGTAAAGTACTTGTTGTAGGTGAAGAGTTTATGAAACCGTTGTCTGGCCGTCTTGTCAAATTAACTTTCGCCCGGAGAATCCAATTTCCGTTACCACCATTCGCCAGAGTTATCCAGTCACCGTAGGCATATCTTTCACATTTTGTGATAAAACATATTAAAATTCTTTTTTACGAAACATGATTTTATTTAATTCACAGCTAGATATAACTGTAATTTTTTTTATATGTCAAGCTGACAAGTTTATATCTAGGTTTAGTAACAGTGTAGGATACATTTGATCATTTAAGAAAGCATTTGGCATAGGTCTTCAAGGACCTATGCGAATCTCATCATCTACTTCAAAATGTCATAGCCTACGTCTTTGTGTTATTTGAACAACTTCATTGACCTACTTACTTTTAATCTTATTCACAGACCTTAGGTACAACTCGAGGAAGCCGTTTCTTAAGTTTTATTTTTCCAACCAGTTAAAAATTATTTGGTATGAATGTGAATAGTATGTGGGATAACCTTTCATTAGAAACGATACCACGTAGTCCTTTGCAAGAAGGTCCGGGTCTAATTATTCCCAACTGAATTCCAATCATCACCATACAGAACAATCTTTATTGATTTATATTTAGAAGTGTCATTTTGGTCTACCGATTTTGTTATGCGATTTGCCGCTATGGTAGCAATATATACGAAACGAAACGATATGGTAAGATCAATCACACAAACTTACAAAGAGTCGAATGTTGCTGTTGTCGGCAAGTGGTCAAACTGACCGATTCCAGTAGACCAATCTTCGACGTCACTGAAATCTGTACAGATGTATGAAAGCCGAGTCGAGAGACCGGAGCACCCGTTGTCACAGGTGAGTTTCCCTTCTCCTTCCTTCAGAGTTTGCGAACTTGTCAGAGATTGATCGCAATAATGCTCAGATCCATAACTTCTTCGAAAGGACACTCTCCACTTAAAGTGAACCTTTATTAAAATTTGATTAAATGTAAATAGCAGTCCCCCAAAACTTATTTTGAAGAAAAAGCTAAATAGCACAATTTTCATCTCATTTCTCTTCAAAGTATCTTTCATTACATTTTATGATTTAACTATTGCATATTCAAGATAAACCAAGCAGTTATTTCCAGTAAATTTCACATTTGAAGAGGAAAAACATTGTCACGTGACCCTCAACAACCAATCATGAAACTGGACAGTCTACTACGCTACTTCAATTTGGGATGACTGCTCCTGCCCTTTAAAGTCACGATTGAATTCACACTTAAATGGAATACAATAGCTACTATTAAACGTTCCGTTTCTTGGAGTGGGTACTGGCACGTACAAACCTGAAGGAAGCATTAACTCTAAACAATTTCTTAAACCAAATACATTCCAAACGTATGCATGATGTTCCTTTTCCAGTCAAACGTCAAATTTGCAGCGACCTCATTTGTAGTGTTGTTCTCTAATTGTACATTTCATTTAACCAAATTCAACGATTTAATTTCATTTTGATCTTTTGCTTCTGGTATTCAAAAGTTCCTTCCCTTAATGAGGCAAGGAACACATTTTGTTGTTGTAAGTTAAAACTCGTAACGCCGTGGTGGAGTGATTCTATACATTGACGGCATAGTGTTTATAGTGGCTTAACACCCAACCCAAGATAATTGGTGTGAGGAGTTAAAGTAAATTAACAGTTAATAACTTCTCTATTTTAATGGCAGAAGAAAACATATATATTTTCTCTAGACCTCCAAATGGAATTTTCTAAGACAAAGATTAGCTACTAAGATCTAAACATCTTTTACGGTGCAAACTGAAATGAATGGTCTCCTGTGCAATTAAGTAAAGTAAGCACACTAGTTTAAAACTATGCAATACCTCTATCACAGCCCTTCGCTCTCTTTACCCGAATTTCAAGGCTTCGAAGAATTTCAAGTATTAATATATGAAAAGGACCCAGCCAATGCTTTTACTAGTTGAAAAGGGCCCTTTTTTTACTTTCGCTTTATCATATTACTGCATAATTGGGTATTATTCCCCGAAAAATAACAAAAGCAAAAACAAAATCACCCGTTTCAACAAAGTGAGAAAAGGTAATCACCTACCTAACTTACATTTTTTGCTAGGAGTTACTGAAGTTTGTTGAGTAGCAAAACACGTATAAAATCAAAATTGATGTCTTCGAACCATAATATATGGACTATGAACCTCTCAACAATATAGACGAATTTGGACAGCAAGTGATGGCCTGGTTTAGTCGGCCATAACTGGGGTCTATCACCTTTTAATCTTTTGATATCCTTGATTACGTGTACTATGGATAGTACCTTGATTCCTTCAATTTCACAGACTATTAGGGTTAAAATTCATGGAGACAATAAATGAAGAAGATTTAAGCTAATGAACCCCACTAATGGTTGCCTACAGTCACCAAAAACAAGCGCTGATAGATATCGTCTATATAAATGCTGCTTCCTTGAGATTATATGGGCTCTTTTTTCATACCTCAGAGCTTTAGCCTACTTTACAAAGAATTTCAATTGGAAAATGAATAAATTGTCTGCTTACCGTCGGCAGGACCCCGTCAGGTGGATTGGCATGCAATGGATTCCAAGACAGAATACCACCTCTGAAGTGTGAACAATGGGTTTCGCTGATGAAAAAAACAAAAAATAGTTTGAAAACTATCAACATCGCCATTTTGAAGAGAAACACTTTTAAAATGAATTCATGTGATAGAGCGATGTCGTTTTTAAGTTGTTTGGTTGATAGGGTGATGTAAAACGAACTGATAAATATTCATACCTAAGCGGAAGAACGTTGACAGGTTTGGTAACTTAATATGTTTATTAACATCTGGTTTCCTTATTTTTTAACGTATGGAATGGTGATTCTTTTCTTGTCTATCAATATTTGGAATGAATTTGAAAATTGAGACTTTGGGGAAGAATCCTTGTGTGGAAGTTTTAATGTTCCTGAAAAAAGGTAATACACGATATTCCTTTCAATCTCTTACATTAAGCCCTATATTACAACGGGGATGTACCTTCTTTGCTGTAGGTGTTTCGTATAAAGTAGGCTACAACTTCACGCCTGGAGGCAACCCAACATCTTGCGTCTCAAGTCAAAAACTTAAAAAATATATATTAAACAGCATGAAAAACAGTCTAAATCCAACCTTCACAGGACATTCTTGAGTCGAGATACAAAATGTTGAAGTTTATTCACTCAAATTAGAATGGTACATTGCGCAAAGATTTGGGATGTCAATATAATCTTGGTGTTTCTTTCTTGTTCTTAAAGTTACTACACCTTCGTTCAGAGGAGGCATAGCACTCTTAATCCAATGAGGTAATGTGATTAATTTAGAGCCTTCGTGCAGCGTGCTCCATCTGCAAGCTGACAAAGAGTGTTCAAGGTAATAAAAACATCTTTAATTTTAAAGGGAATCAAAGCAGGAAATGTGAGTTGCACAACAAGAAAGTCAAAGATTATTGCACAATGGACTAATTTGTCTGAAGTAAATAAATTTCATCCTTTTATATCTAGGCTCAAGAACGTCCTACGAAGTTGGCAGTTAGATTACAATTCATTTTTCATGCTGTATACTTTTTTGTTTTTACTTGAGGTACACTTTTCTACCCCTTAAAGGATAGTTGATAACAGCGTAGGTGTTCTATATCCAGTGGGAAGCCTGACCTCGTGATCACTTTGTTTACATAAGAACACACGTGTCATGAAATTTCAGATCAAGGCGCGAAACAGCCCTTTTACAGTGTTAAGTATTAGTTCGAAGTTTGTAAGATCCAACAACGAAAGGCACATGTGGTTACATTGGCTAAGAATTAGCCAAATCTATCTAACTGGAGATACCGCCACGTTATTATCTACCACGATTGTCGCTCTGACAGTTCTTAACCTAAGTGGTACCTTACTTTGCAATATTCTTGCACAGGCGCAGATCAAATTTAAATAATAACACAGTTCAATGTGTTGATACATTTTTCCCCACTGCGTATCACTACCATAGAAACATCGCTCCGTGAGGAGGATGAGTTATTGTAATCACTTTCCCCGTTGAGCTATAAATGGGAATGCCAGGTGAAATTGGCACTGTTGCTATGGTAATGGTTGGTGTGTGTGTGTGGGGGGGGGGGGTGGGTGTGTGTGGGTGTTGGTGTGAATTTTTGTTTTGCTAATATCTCCTAAACGGCTCAGCCGATTTTCTTCAAATTTTGTAGGAAGGTACCCTAGGTAGAACCACTGTACATATTGCATTACCGGAAGTAAAGGTAAAAGGTCAAAATTGGTGAAAATCATATATTTTACTATATATCTGTAATGGAACATTGCACTGACATGAAACTTTGCACGTGTCATGAGAATATATAGAACTACCAAAATATATGGTGACCATGGCAACATGTATCAAAGGTCACGTGATGGAAGGGGAAGTGTCTATTTTTAAGCAAAAAAAGAGGAAATTTGTGACTCAAACTCCTCCTAGTGGGCTTGACCGATCTTTTTCAAACTTGGTGGGAAGGTATTCTAGGGTTAGAACTTGTGTCTCCCAGATTTCCGGAAGTGAAGGACAAAGGTCAAAGGTCATATTTCGATAATGATCATTTTAGGGGGATTTTTTGGCTGTACTTCTGGTCTTTTACCGTATTTCTGTAAAGCAACATGGCATTGATGTGATACTTTGCACTTGTCATGAGGATACCTAGAACTACCAAAATGCATGGTTACCATGGCAACAGACATTTAAGGTCACGTGATGGAAGTGTCTATTTTCAAGGGAAAAATGCAGAAACTTTTTACTCGAACTCCTCCTAGTGGGCTAGACCGATCCTTTTCAAACTTGGTGGGAAGATATCCCAGGGTCGGAACTTGTGTCTCGCAGATTCCCGGAAGTGAATGTCAAAGGTCAAATTTTAGTAAAATCAGACTTTTGTCTGTATTTCGGTAATTAAATGTCTTAGTGGCATGAAACTTCGCACATGTCATGAGGATGACTAGAACTACCCAAATATATGGTTGTCATGGCAACAGACTCTGAAAATGACAGTCTAAGGTCAAAGGTCAAATTGAGTCAAAATCGTTTTTTTGTATATAATTCCAAGGAAAACATTGCACCGACATGAAACGTATAACAGGAGAGACATGTTCTGCCAAAATATTTCGTTGCCATGGCAACTCAGGTTTGAAGTCGCGTAACAAGATGTCAAATGTACGGTTTTACTTCAAAAACTGCTGGTTGTTGGCTTTTGTTTAAAGGTGGTGAAGATGTGCCCCAAACTGAGGAAATGTGTCTCGTTGAGCCCGGTCCAAGGTGTAGCAAACCTTTTCCATAATTGTCTTGCGTATAGAAATCTTCTTCTTCTTTGATTATATGGGGTTTGAAAGTATTGCGAGCCAATATTTGTTACCGTTTCATAAGACGGAAAATAATGCCTTCTTTGTAATAACGCGGAATCGACAATTTGACTTGCGTCGTCCTATTCGGCAATGTGCTTATACTAAAAACGCTCTACATAAAATGCTGTTAAAAGCTGAAATTCATAAATTCATCGTCGTCCATGATATCAGTGCAATAACCACTGCAATTGCTTCACGAACTCGATGGTTTTCCACTCTCCAACGTAGGCCTACATAATCAGTTAGTTTGACTTGCACGTTTCCGCTAAATACTGCAAGGGTACGCTCACACTTGTCCGGCAACGGCAACGGTAACGGCAAAAATATCCCACACAATAGAAAATGAAAGACTGTTCACACTAGCACGGCAACGGCAATGCGGCAATCCGGCAATCCGGTAAAAATGCGTCCGGCAAAAAAGTAATCGCACATGGAGCGATTCAACGCCATTTGCTGTACGGCAAAAAAACCTACCAACTTCAAAGTGTGCAAGCATCTGCCTGTCTGAACAGCGGTACGGGGCAGAGACGTTCGGTGTTATCCCGCCAAAAACAGTGCACAAATTATTTGGACGCGTACAACTACAAGATGCCTCAAAGATCTGACTTATCTGACCAGATTATAGAAAAACTGGTCATTCTTGTCCAAAAAGAATCATTCATATACGATGTGACAAATCATGATTACCATGATAAAGTAAAATATTTTAACATGTGAGAAAAATAGCAAAAGAAATGGGAAATCTCCAATACAATGGTAACTTATTATATCATTTACGTTGATAGCAGGTCCTGTTAGTAGTATTATAACAGTAAGCCATCAATCATAACTTTTGTTTTCGTGATGTAACGTATGCCAGTCTTGAAAAAACACATGATTAGGCAATAAATTATTTCCTCTTAAGTACAGACCTATACTGCATTGCAATGTTTATTAAGGAACATGGGTCGCTCATTTTTTTTCCTCAAAACGTATGCCTACTTTGCCTGGCCCGACCTGACTTCTAACTCAGACAAGCATAATGCAGTCACGGTGACAAAGGAACAATATGAAAGTGGTGTGTGTGTGGGGGGGGGGGGGCAATTTTGGACTCATATTGGATTCATATACGATGTGACAAATCATGGTTACCATGATAAAGTAATATATTTCAATATTCGAGAAAAATAGCAAAAGAAATGGGAAATTCCCAATTCAATGGTAACTTTTTGTATCATTTACGTTGATAGCAGGTATTGTTAGTAGTACTATAACAATTCAATTCAATTCAATTTCATAGAACTTTATTTCAGTCTTTCATAAAGAGAGATATGTAATGAATTATTTGTATGTACAGGGTACCGAAGACAGGGCCGTCGGAAGCGGGGGACTGGGGGGGCTGCAGCCCCCCCCCCCCAATAATTTTGCCATATATAGTTTTTTTGTTTTTTTTTTTTTTTGGAAGTGAGCATTTTATTACAACGAAAGGTCAAAATAAGGACTGCTTAGATACTATTTACAAGCCCAGGAAATTCATTTCCAGCTGTCTGAGGGGTTGGGATTTTTCAAAATTTTCTGTACGCTCCGCGACAACCGATGGTGGCGCTCCGCTTAGATAGTCAACCCCAGTGAGCCCCCCAATCGAAAATACCTTCCGACGGCACTGGAAGAGACTGAGGAGTGACAACAAGAAGCTCCAGGGAGCTTATGTACATTGACACCCCTTTACAGGGACTTAAATTAACAAAAAACAATTACCACAATACACATATATAATATAGAAAAAAGAAACACAAAAACACACATAAATGGAACAGATAGCAAAGAATTAAAATTATTCAAAAGTAGTTGGTGATAAATTGATCTATTAATCGCTTCTTAAATGTACTTAACAGTTTACACTCTTGAATATCATTGGGAAACGAGTTCCATAATTTGGGACCATTATTAGTTCGGGAGATAACCGTTTTCGGGTGAAAATGAGAATTCACCCAATCGGGAGAAAATTTGCAGCATGAATATTCACGAGCACTTCGTGTGTTTCTCTTCACAGGCGTCGCTTTGTTCTGTAAATGTGGATATGCTCATATACAAGGTTATTATTCACCACCACAAACAGAAATCTTAAGAAACTTTCAACAATGTATTAATGAGCTTAATTGCTAGCACGAGTAACTTACACAACTTTCTGCAGAAAAAACTGAACAAATATTGCGGCTGTGTCGAGTCTATAATTTAAGCTTAGGACACAGAACGTGACAAAATTGCTCGATATCTCAAAATTTGCGCGGTGAACCACCAAACATGATCCGGCCTTTTTGTTCCCCTAGCAACAAAGTTTCTAAATATTCCAACGTTTCTCTTTCCTAAGTTCGATTCAATTTTCCAGGTGTTTTGAACGTTTGTTTCCGTTTAAATTGCGCGGTATGATCGCAAAGCATCAAGGGAGAAATTTGAAAATGGCGCCACCCATGGCCGTATTTTCCCCCGATCGGGTGAAAAACCATCTTCCCCCGAAAGAGGTTATCTCCCGAACTGATTATACCGGATTCCAAACTGGGAGGATTTAAGTCTAAAAAAGGTATTGCTATGTGGTTTCGATGTCGACAGGGGTAGGAATATGTGCCAGTACGCAATTCAAAGTAAGTTTTAAATATTGACGTGAGAGAGTCACTTAACCAGTTGGATATGAAAATACCAGTATAATAACTATTAATATCATAAATATTAAGGATATTGAGATTGGCAAAGAGAGGTTTTGTATATTGCAGATGGACTTCATTACAAATGTGGCGCAGAGCTCGATTTTGAAGAATGAAAAGAGGTTGAATTCTAGAAGAATATGTGCTACCCCAAATGACATTACAATAAGTAAAGCCA
The DNA here is from genome assembly GCA_037179385.1 of Holothuria scabra. NCBI lineage: Eukaryota > Metazoa > Echinodermata > Holothuroidea > Aspidochirotida > Holothuriidae > Holothuria > Holothuria scabra. The sequence continues at coordinate 35,081,955 of CM074197.1, forward strand.
TAACAATAAGCCATCAATCATAACTTTTGTTTTGTGCGTGATGTAACGTATGCCAGACTTGAAAAAAAATACATGATTAGGCTATAAATTATTTCCTCTTAAGTAAAGACCTATACTGCATTGCAATCATTTATTAAGGAACATGGGTCGTTCACTTTTTTCCTTGAGACGTATGCCTATTTCGCCTGGCTCGACCTGACTTCTAACCCAGACAAGCATAATGCAGTCCCGGTGACAAAGGAAGAATATGAAAGTGGTGTATGGGGGGGGGGGGTGAGGCAATTTTGGACTATGCACCTCACCCTACGCCATTGACCAAAAGGTACACATTTGATGCTAATTTTTCGCTTTTTCAACGAACAGGAAAGATTTTTTCATAAAATGAAAAAAAAAATTAAATGCCACATGCCGTTTTTTTTTTCAAATGAAACTGCGCACTGAAAAAGGTGGGAATATTCGTTTTTTGCCAGCCATGCTGTAATAGATAAGTAAGTATATCTATGCCATCTGCAACAATGCGACATTGGCTTAGCTGGACTTTTTCCGGGGTGCATTTTTTGATAACACTGTCATGAAAGTATTTGCCTCAAGTTCTGTTCAGATTTAATTATTCTGCTGTAACCATCTTTTCCTCTTCCGCCCTTTCTTCCGATCTATTTGATACGCAATTGCTATTGAAACAAGAGGACAATCCACGGAGTTGCATATCTCATCGCTAACATGTGCGCAAGTTGGTTACAGAACTTGAACTATGTATGAGCCAGAAGTTTTATCTGTGTTGAATTTTATGCTACAGTAGAATGTCATTGACAAAAATTACCTACTAAAACTCCATGCCAAAATCTTGAAGTCCAAGGGAAGCGATTTTTTTTCGTTCAAGGGGACGGAAGTTTTTTTTTCGTAAGATAGCGAGGGGAAAGAATATGGCACAGACAAATCAAGTTCTTGAACAGGCGCACCTTATTCAAAAAACATCATTTGGATATTTAAATTCTGACACTGGATTATATAAGAACTGGAGAGATAGGCTACCCAATCTTTGTAATGCTTGCCCTTTTAATCCAGTAGGCCTATCTAAGATTTTGGAACAAATTTATTTTTTAAGATGCTGTTATCCCCTTGCAACACTATAAAAAAAAAACAACGAGCTTGGCTGTTACACTAAACTGATACGATTAGATATGGACGCAACGATAATAAAAGTAAGACGCTTTTGGGGACGCTTTAGACGAGTGCGTAACTGTTATTATTCAGGCGCTACCTGGGCGTATTCTCCATTTTGACGCGACGGCAAACTTCATGTGTGTCGAGCTGATATGCACATCAAGTGCGTCTCAATTACAAAACTGGGCGTGTGCGCGATGTTGAACGTGTGGCGTTAGAGGATTTCCGGGCGACGCACAAACCTTTTCTGCGTACTGGCCAATCCTAGCCCGTGGCAAGGAAATTGTCACGTACGTTTTTTTTGGCGATGCTCCAGAACTGCCAAGTTTTAAGGGCACCAATATGTAAGATAGAGGCCCTATGCCTAACCAAATGTTAGTCACCCACAAATTTATATCTTGGGTTATAACTCAAGCATATGAATGGCGTAGGTTTACCCCCAGACCTAGCCTACATACTGTTAACCAGCTTGTGATTTCAAGTCTAGCCCTAGGTTTGACTTCAACTTTCATACTACTGTACTAGGCCTAACAGTTACAGCAACTTTGGAGTGAAAACAACTGTCTGCATACACCATATGAGAACACTCTAGATATAAGGGCCATCAAAGTGAATTGCGAGTAGGAACTTAAAAATCTCACTGCAGCATACAAGCTAGTTAAAAAAGAATTTGAGACTGTTACTACGAAGTACTAACCTAGGAGTCTAGCTTATTTATATTAATTGATGAAAAATAGGCTAGTTACAAAACATAAAGTGGGGATGACACGGCCAAAGTAAGTTCCTAGGTAACTGTTCTTTGGGTACACCTTGACGTAAAGTGAATGATTTCCCTAATAAATTATGTCCATAAATGCCGAAATACGACGTTTTGAATTCCAAATTGCATGCCAGACTCAGACTATTTGAAATTCGAAAGCGAAAAAACATATGTGAACGCGTCTCAAAATGGTGACGTCATTGGAGGCACGGTTAGCAACACTGTACCAGAGAGCTCACAGTCATCGAATCATGTGCATGGTAACGCTTGTTAGCGCAAACATAATTGCAAACACCGGTGCTCCGATAGCAGTGAGCGTACATTGTGAATTGTGCATTGCGCGGTGACTGCTTAGTATTCGCAATAGCATCTTCATCAAACAGCTCATACAGTAAAGACGCGCTCGTAGTGGGGACGCGCTTAAGTGTGGTCTGCCCATACATATTCATAGCTGTTCTTTATAGCAACCGAACCGCGTCTTCCTTGCACAAAAACAGAACTATTTTTACCAGCGCGCATGCACACGCGAACACATTGGCCAATGCTTCGCTCCGAATCCCCACCATGGTCCGCGACGTTCGCTCTGTATGTTGTACCCTGTATTGTGATGTAATCGTTTTCATGAGGTTGCTAAGATAAGATAACTTTACCGAGCGTTACATTAGTTCCACATCTAGATGCGCGCCGCAGGGCAGGGTTTGTGCCGTAAATTGCGTCATAAAAGTCAGGCGAGCTGTTGTGGCATTTTTCGAAATTGGATTTCGAACGCAGTTTTCCTTCGAATATCATATATGCCGAATTGTACGGGTTTTTAATGGGGTGTGAGATGATATTTGTAAAATACTGTATCTAATCTTGCAATACACAAAGGTTTTTGTGGCCGTGTCATGCCCACTTTAACCTTTGACAATTTGTAACGTGAACTATGTCCTTGGTTGCAATGACAACCACACATATATCGGTACAACTTACAGTATCATGCCTAGGCTAGTACACTTAAACTTTCAGATTTGTGGGATGCGTTCGTTAAGAGTTAAAGTGAATACAAAAAAAAAGTATTTGACCCCCTGTCACGTGACCTTTGACCTTGGTTGCCATGGAAACTACATATTTTGGTAGAACTAGTCTACCCTATTATACTTGTGAAGTTTCATGTAAAATGAAGGTTTTCTTTTGAAGTTTTAGTACAAAATAGGAAAAAAAAGTGTTTTTCTGCAAAATGTGACCTTTGACCTCTGACCTTTGACCTTTTTTTCGGAGGGTCTGGGAGACACAAGTTCCCATCCTGGGGTGCCCACCTACCAATTTTGAAAAGAATCGGTCCAGCCCACTAGGAGGAGTTCGAGGGACAAAAACGTTGTTTTACGAACAAATTATCACTCGGATTTTTTTGTTCCACTCTACCACTTGACCTTTGACCTCTGTTGCTATGGCAACCACATATTTTGGTAGGTCTAGATGCAATCATCATATGTGTAAAGTTTCGTGTCAGGAGAACGTTTCGTTTTGGAAATATAGCAGAAAATGTGATTTCACTAAATTTGACATTTGACCTGTAACCTTTGACCTTCACTTCCGGTTGTGTATTAAAAATGCAATTGTTTCACGTGAGGTACCATCTTACCAAGTTTGAAGAAAATCGGCCCAGCCGTTTACAAGATATTAGGAAAACAAAATTGGACACACACACAAACACACACCCACACACACCCACACCAACACACACACACACGGAATGGGAAAATTTACCGTTACCATGGTAACCATTGCGATTTAAGCTGGCATTGCCATATATAGCCCCATAGGCAAAGTGACTACAATATCTCATCCTCCTCACGGAGTGATGGGATAATTATCAGCTCCTCATCAATGCCTGCCATGTTCGATAATCAGATAATGGAACCAGGGAGGTGTGATTAGTTACACCTCCCTGATGGAACAAATTTGTCAGGTTCAAATTCCAGTCAGTCTCATCCAGTAAAATTTTTACCGTATGCGGTAATAATTTTTGCCGTCATCTGTGAACAGCTCTGCCGGATTGCCGTTGCCGTTGCCGGCACCGCGTTGCCGTTGCCGTTGCCGCTGCCGTTATATGTGAACGCACCCTTATATGAACAGCTCGGTTTGCGCGTCTGCTATTCAAACGAAGTTCAAATATCACCACGCGACTTTCATGCCGCGTCGTAGAAATCTAAAGCGCAATATTTTCAGGGCGCGGAAGACTCGAAGACGTGAACTGTGGACTAAAACGCCGCGTCGCCCTGACCACGTCGTGTAATCTAAAGTTCCCTAATGACGCGTGTGGCCGCACGCAGTAGACTTCGCAATGCGCGTGTGGTAGGCTAAGTGCGCGTATCTGATTGGTTAATCAGCTGTCCGAATTTGTCTGTGTAACATGCAGTGAGAGGCGTTTTGTTCGTCCCGGCCTTACAATAGGGAGCTTACACGCGTTTAAAAGCAAACTAAAGGCGGGAACACACCTATCCGTTTTTTGCGTCCGAACTCCAGTCCGAATGCGTGCGCGTCATTCCTTGGGTGAACGCACAATTCAAATATAATGACTTAAGTAAGCGCATAACACACCTATCCGAACACTGTCCGTCGTCCGTTTTTGGGTCGGAAAAATTCGCTTCAGGAGCGATTTTTTTCGGATGACGGACACACGCGCTCCATGCAGCTTTGAAAAGTAGTCTTTACAAGCGACCAGTTGATTCACTCAAGCAAAAACAAACAATGGCGGAAATTTTTAACAGGGAAAATAATTATGCTCGCAAGAGAGCTAGAGGCTTATTCAATGTAAAACACCAAAATACAAAGATGTCGAGCTGACGAAGGATATTTGGAAGTCAATTGGAGACGTTTTGAGGGTGTGTGGTAGGTAAAATCTGTGGCCACCCGCCTGCATTATGCATGGTGCCTTGAAGTGATCATAGCAATTAAAGTTTCAAGTAGTTTGGACTAAAATAATTTCGGCGTGTTTGATTGATTCCGAGACGAGTAAAAAGTTTTCAACCAACGCTGAGGTGTTCTTTTTCTTCAGGGCCGTTTTGTTTATAACTTGACATAATAAGTATGAGATAAGAACTGAAACCCTGTCAACTGAAATTTTTCTTATAGGCCTAGGTCATTAGTTTAGGCCTATATAATCATAACCTTTTAATAATAAAATATTGTCTTGGCTTAGTGAGGCCTATATTCACCTTTGAAAAATTCGTACTAAAAATAACGTACGTGATCTTCATTTAAAATTTTTTGGAATCTTTAGAAAACTTAAAGTGGTAATCGTGAAAATTTTAGTCCGTATAGAGTATAGACTTTGATTTTACCGAGTAGTAGAATAACATTGCAATGCACAGCTCTCGCGCAAGGGTCACTATCATAAGTTCTGGAAGCGCAAATAGCTTTTATTCCTGAGAATTACTTTGCAGTCTTTCGCGGCACAGCACAATGCCTAAATGGTCGAATATCCGAGTTCTTTCAAACATTTGCATGGAAAATAAAAAATGTGTCAAAGGGAGAGTAACATTTTATTCAAAACTAAAAGGTTAAAAAATCCCGACACTTTCAAAGTTCACCCAGTCACCACTTTTGCCGAGAATACCTGACCTACGCAGTTAAACCATAATGCTACCTAACAGAAGTTTGTCAAGGGCTTTCGAACATTTTTATGTTGAAGTTTCCATTGTTTGACCGACTTATGGTAGCATACAACCAGTCTATTTATGTAGCCTGCTCAGTAAGTTATTTCATTATTAATCACCTTTTGGGGTGACGCACTCCCTCAAATGTGTATCTTGATTGCCAATTTTCGGGCCTACAAGTCTCAAAATATGCTCAATTTGGTCGGAAGACATTCTGAAATACTTTTAATATCTATGAGCGTCTACCTATAACTCTCTTACAAAACGGGGATATCCACCGTACTTTTCGGGCCTTCCAAAACCGGATGAAACCCCCATGTAAGATCATTTTCGGACTCATCGTTTTCCTCCATTTCCAGTATATTGCCAGTATTTTTTCTACCTCCAAATTATCCGACCCATCATCGCACGTGAATAGCATTGGAAGCAACGTCGTAAAGTTCGTTAAGTATAGACCTTGTGGATTGGCGACACACTGACGTCACCCTTTGTTGCCAAACAATGGAACGCCGCATGCATAAAGAATTCGCTCTGCAAGTGTGGCGGGCAATGCGCGCATTCGACTGGTTGACGAATCAGCTGTAAGCATTTGTCCGTGTTGCATTGTTTTGCCCCAAAGAAGGGCGTAATTTATGCCATTGTGACATTATATGTTCCAGGTCTATAAGAAACGTGTCCGAACTCATCCGATATTACGTGCGAACTTAAATGGTAGGTGTGTTCGCAAATTTCTGAGTGCGGACTGGAGACGCGTACGCGCACGTTTTAAACGGACCGCAAAAAACGGATAGGTGTGTTCCGCCCTTAAGACAACCACCTTCTGGAGGACAAATAACACACATGGAAGCTAAGTAAAAAAATGTGGTGCGTGGCGGGATGTCTTTTAGAACAAGTAGTGAGTCTGCTGAATTTGACCTTTTGACCTTTGGTGCAAGCTCCTCACAGGGGTCATGTACCGACGTCACTGCGTTGCTCCTTTCTCTATTTTTTCATCCAGTCGTACATTGTGCAACAATTGTTGCTAAGGTTCTATCGTGCGCGCGTATTGGTAACACACCTAATGCGTATGATCAGTAACATCCTGTTAGCCAAATTAAAACACGCTGACGTCATTATTTTCACTTCTGGAACGCGTTTCTAGCACATCAAATTTGGCATGAGGTTTTTGTAGCTAAAATCCCCAAAGGAGCTTGAAAGAATTAAGTCCCGCGTTTACTAGCGATGAGATCAGCAACTCCGCGGATTGCCCTCTTGTTTTATGTATTGACTCGTAATTGTGAAAATTACGAAAAGTAATGTATAGTATTGAGTTTCTAAATCGTTTTCCTAGTACCAGCTGTACGTTGATTCATTTCTTTTAGAAAGAGGGGATCCTTTTTCTCAATATTTTCAAGTGTAGTCTTTCATGTGTAAAGGAATGATCAAATGTATATGCGGAACTGAGTAAAGAATAAGGACGCACCCTTGAAATTTTGCTGCCTTTAAAAGCTTTAACCACTATTGTGGATCTCTTAGAAAAATTTAGCAAGAAACAAAGAGATTTGAATTACAAATTATTCACAGTTATAACTGTCTTACTCAGAAAACACCCCGTATCATCTATTCCCCCCCCCCCCCAACTTTTTTTTGGACAGGCTAAAATAGTCCACATCCCCCTTTCGTTTTTTTTTTTTTTTTCGTTTTTACCTTTGTACAGACTTGTACATTTTAGTGTTGTCTAAAATGCAGAAAGCCATTACCTAGATTATTGTATACATTCCTTTGAATCAGTGACATGGTTGCATAGCTTCACAGGGAAAGCTTAACAGGGTACCTTCATAAAATCATGAAGCCGTGTTACCATGAGGGAAGAAAATTAAAAACTCAACCCGAATGCTGATATGATTACCTTGAATATTAAAACCACCAACGCTAGTCACAGTATGACAAAATATTACAGTAATGGAAATGCGGGGTGGCAATTAGAGTTCAAACATCGGTTGATTGGCCACTTGGCTCTATTGAAACACCTCACATCAGTCCTTGCCCCAATTAAGGGCTACTTTTCTTCATTAAAATGCAAGAAAATGCCGATACCCTGGATTTTCAAAGTCAGACATTTTATAAACTTAGAATCTCTAAAATTGTAAATGGGTCATGTAAAATACAGAATGAAAAACATGTTTGGCATAAAGAGTAAACATAAAAGCATGAAAATAGTTTAGATGAAACTTTCAAAAAAGGAATATCCAGTCAGATTCCATGTAAAGTATCACAAATAACGAAAATGTGCAAGCAAAAATGAACTATTGCAACCCATGTTCACTTTGAAATGGAAAGAGTGTGTATAATCTGTACTTAATCTCCTGCAGAGAACTTAAATTAAACAGTTTTCCACTAGAACTCAAAACTCACCAGAAACCATTACATAAGAATTGTGTAAGTCCAAAGATTCCAATACCTCACTTGAAATATCGTATTAGGCTGTTTACAGTTATGTTGGAGTTTGAAAAATAGTGATTATGTGCACTTAACAGAAGGTTCTTCTTCCTTGTACAGAAACTAAATTAAGAAAAGTCTGTCACTAATACTCAATTGTGTCAGTTCAAAAGTTGCAATACCTCACTTGAAATATCGTATTAAGCTGTTTGAAAGTATGTTGGATTGTGAAAAATAGTGGTCATATACAGAAATGAACTATGCCAATCCAGGGTCACTTTGAAATGGAAAGAGTGTCTTTATCTGTACATAATTTCTTGTAAAAAACTTAAATTAAGCACTGTATTTCACTAATACTTAATCCACTCAGGAACAATTTCATAAGAACTGTGTCAGTTCAAAAGTTGCAATACATCACTTGAAATATCGCATTAAGCTGTTCAAAAGTATGTTGGACTGTGAAAAATAGTGATCATGTCAGAAATGAAATATCGCATTCCAGGTTCACTTTGAAATGGAAAGAGTGCGTATAATCTTTTCTTAATTTCTTGTAAAAACTTAAATTAAGGACTGTCTTTCAGTAATACTCAATCTACTCAGGAACCATTACATAAGAATTGTGTCTGTTCAAAGTTACAATACCTCACTTGAAATATCGTATTAAGCTGTTCAAAAGTATGGTTGATTTTGAAAAATAGTGATAATGTGCACTTAGGAGAAGGTTCTTGTTTAAGATTTTCACCTACTTCTTCAAAGTGTCATGCTTCGTCCTCTATTACCACATTTTGGATATGAGGCAATATGACGAAAAAAAAAAAAAACACATTTACCTCCCTCCCTTACGTATTGCAAGCTAGGTAAAAAAGGGAAAATTTTCAGGCTGAAAGCGTCAGAAAGTGCAGTTTCAGTACCACATTTTGTCTTGTATTGCAACATGTGTTCAATAGTCACATGCTTCGTCACTTCAATTTGAGATTTGAGGTGTGACATTCAGGCAGGAGGTTTGTGGAATTGTATGTCACATCCCATATATCTGTCGCCATCCGTTACAACTTCTTCTCCAAATGTGTTTTCATAGCCATAGTCTACCACATATAAATTATTTGTATTATCACGGAGCGTTTAAAACTTTTTGTAAGATAAGCCCAGGGTTAAATTCCATTCGAAACCATTTGGAAAAGTTGAATGGTTCCGAATGGTTCTGAATGGACCCGAATGGACCCGAATGGACCCGACTGGTCTCAAATGGATTTCAAATGGTATATGAATGGAAATGTACATCTGAATGGTTTTCTGATCGCATAGCTGAATGGAATGCAAATGGTTCGCGAATGGTTTTGGTGTTCGCAAATGGTTTCAAATGGTTCAAACTGGAAACCATTCAGTGAATGGTATATATTATGTACATCAATGGAACATGTCCAGTTCAACATGCACGAACATGATGCAAATGGTCAAGTTATCTGTTGGTATAAGCCTACCTGGTGCAAATTCATTTGAAAGGATATGTAAAGCTCAATGAAACAAATTTATTACCAACTGGATTTGATACATCTCTCACAATTTGTACAAGGTACAATTGAAGGTGTAGACAGGAAAGTAAGAAACTTTTTATTAACCTAAACCAATTAAGATTCTTCTCAGCCCGAATATTTCCCTGATCATTTCCCCAGGCACATTTTATTTATAGGGATTTTGGAGGGGGCGGGGCACATTTACCAACTTTTGTGGGGCTCAAATGAATTAGGGGTTATGGTAAAGCCACCCATAGCAACTCGAGTAGGCAACACACCGCACCCCTGGATTTCCCTGAAAATTTTAGCCTCAGTTTTCCCTAACAGTATAACCCCCTCCCCTTTACCTTGGAAAGGATACACAGAGATACTGTAATGCACAGCACGGATAACAGCTGGAATAGGAAATTCTTCCTGTCATTCCAATAACCGACCCATGCCCGAGATAACTCCCTTCCCCACTCCACTTTCTGGCACTTTCTTAGCCCTACTTGATATCCTCGTATACCCCAACAACATTGAGAAGTTTTTGTTGTTGTAGGCTTTGCAGCCTGGTATCATCTGCAGTCCAGAGGCACAACCTCCTAAATTATTGTACTCATTTCTTCTTTCCATTTTCTCCATACAGAATTTCAATCCCCCTCCCCACCCCATCATGCTGATGCATATCTTTGTTGCCTTTCAAGTTGTTCATCTTTATGATAACCGTGACACTGAACAGGATCAAAGCACAATGCAATGCTTGTTTGAATGGAGCTATTACGTAATAGCTCGGCATGCACACAATGCATGATACAGCACTGCAGGTAGCGGACCACTAACTCCAATACTCATGTGCGGGAAAATGTTTACACAGACAAAGCGCCAATAAAAATTTTTGGGATGTTGTTTCTGACTGTGTTACTAACAAAATATGATCATTTTTGCATTTGGATTTTGTAGAAAATGAGTTGAAATACACGCTGTGTAAAATTCAAGGCAATGTGACCAATTTTAGTGCCATTTTTTTTTTTTTTTTTTATTGTATTACTCCGCTCTGTGAAATGCCGTTTTTGAGAAGCTGTTAAGACGGGAAACACATCCCTATCATTCAAGGCTCTCTAGCTCAAAATTTCAGTGGTCATGGTATAGAAATTTGAAAGTGCCATGAAAGCCGAGATTGTGGGCTTCGATCAGAGGGGTAGCATGTCCTGGTTGAAAACTTCTACTGGGAGCTAGGGGGCACGAAAGTAGCCTAATTTAGTGTGTAAGTCAATGGGACTTATAATTAGTGGCCCGCTACCTGCACCATACAAAGCTCACAGATGCTGTACACCCATGTGTACATCACATGCTCAGTACAATGTAACATAATAGGCGCGAGCACAGTTAGTACAAGAGCTACTGTACTTACAGAGAGGCTATGCAGTATGCAGTGGTGTGCAGTTGTCATGAATTCAAGGAACGTGAAGTGAAAGGGCAAGACTGCTTTCCTTAGAGGACTTTTATGAAATGCTGAAGCACAGTAAGTAAAGAAACATGTTTTTAAAGTATTGCACCAGAGAGACCAATACGCAATGAACAGATGTTAGTGAAAATTAAGAGCCAAAGACTGCATCAATGAATGGTTGCTGCTGTGTTAACAGTCAGGCATAATGTTTATAGTAGCGGTTCCACAAGACAATTAGTAGCACTAACTTAGTACTGTAGTAGTACTAGTAGTATACAAAGACTAACGTCAATTTATGAAGCATACCTTTTTAGGGAGGCGGGTGTGGTCATATTATAGCCTGCAAGGAAACAAGGGACAGACATATTATATGCTATTAATACACGTAAAACCCTCTACAAAGAGAACAAAGCTTAATTTTATTGAATCCAAGTTCATTAACCAAATTTAGGGTTTTGAAAAGTCATAGGCCTATTACTGGCCTCGGCCTAGTCATACTCAAAATAGTTGACCCCAGGTCATAGTAAAATTTATAGTTGGAGTAATTTTTTTTGGGGGGGGGGGCGGGGTTGGGGGTTGGTCATGAAGAATGTCTCTTTCCTTTTTGGGTGCCGACTCAAAAATTACAGGATGGAAAAGGAATTCCATTTGGCATGTTTCCATCGTTATCTGTATGTACAGTTCTGTAGCATCAGGCCTAAATAATAAACAGGTACACAATTTGCTGCAGGCCTAGGCCTACATTTATTTGTGTACGTATGATAAATAATTAGTTTTCGAATTCAACTAAGTCTCGGTAAATGGCCTCTAGCAAAATTTGACTGCAGGCCTCGGCCTATACCACAGTCCCAAACAAACAGAGACACCGTCTTTAGTAAAACAAAAGCAGTCAACCAGGCTTCGACAAATCCCCGCCGGACAGTCCGGGAAAAGTAAAAAATCACTCGGGCAACTACCATGCTCAATGTTGCAGCCCGCGTGGCAAGTACCCCCAGCCTTAAATTTTTGAGTGGCCCAAATGAGGAATTTGTACTTTTACACTTCAAAAATTATATGTTCTCAACAGATTTGAATTGGACAAGTAGAGATATTCATGCGTGCAAGTAGATTGAGGAAACGGCTAGCCCATCGGACAAGTACGAAAGAAAATATTTGTCAAAGCCTGAGTCACCCCAACTTGAAGTAGTGTAGTAGACTGTCCTGTTCCGTGATTGGCTGTTTAGAGTTATGTGACAACATTGTTCTTCTTTAAATATGAAATTTACTGCTTGGTTTACCCAGAATATGCAATACTGAATTCTAAAAATATGATGAAAGATACTTTGAAGAAAGATAAGAACAAAATTGTGATGCTTACTGTAGCTGTTGCTTTTAAATAAATTTCGGGGGACTGTTCTTGATCTTAAAAGCTTAAGTTTTCCTAAATTTGTCAAGAACATTTTACCCTTTAAAACCAAATTAGTTGTGCAACTTTTGATATACTTTTAAAATTTTATTTTTAATTTCCCAAACAGAATGACATCATAGTGAAACTGTCTCCTGCAGAGCTGATGGAGTTATTTTTCAGTGTGTCTTAAATACTTTTCTTTATGTCTGGACTGCTGTGTACCATGTAGCAGAGTCAAGCATAATCATTTTAGTGAGTGAGGAAATTGTACTGCATACGTGGAGCCATGGACTGAACAAGTTATCCTGCTATTGAACTGTGACACCAATGTACTGGTAACCTTTTATGGCCTGCTTCCTTTTAAAGAGCGATTTTCTTGTTTGACACTACAAAGCCTGTTTTCGTTATCACATAATATGAGCAGTCCTGATTGTTGAATTATAACATATACATGACATGCAGGCTACTGGACCTTTTGATGTTCTTGCTGTGGAGTCAGAATGAGTCCTGAGGTTGGAGAACTACAGAACAGTGTTGAAGTAGATACTGTAAAGCAGTTACAGGACAACTTATTAGAGGCATCTTTGAATTGACCACAACACTCAAAAAGATATTTGCTACAGATGGCTATGAACCAGTACCAATTTACAAAGGAAATGCTAGTGTCCTAGTTTTTGTGCCTCATTGTAACCTGATAAATTGAACGGTCTTGTTTAAACTGTCAGGATGATGTAATTAAGAAGTGTTGAATCCTTGGTGTGGAATATTTCCTTTACTCAGGAGTCAATGGGAGGATTGGACGAAGAATACAGCCATTGGATTTGGAAACAAAATAAATTTTCCCCTTCGCGGACCTTTCATGTGCCCTGTGTGCAACCTCTAGAGGCATTTAATGGTGTTAAAACATCTTACTTTTTCAACTTGGATAACGATGAGAATATTTTTGCATGGACCAAACAGTTACCAAACTTTGTTTTAGTTGGGAAATGTGAGAAGACTGAAGCCTACTCTATGATTTTTCATGAAATACATTTTACCATGGAAATCCCCATTATTTTAACTGCAAATGTGAAATAACTGGTGCTTAAAGTTACAGTATAAATTACTTGGTGGACCATTTTAATATTTTGACCAAACTCTAATTTTAATTTGAAAGTCAGAAGTTTATCTTTTTTACTCTGGACAAAACATTCTCTTCGATAATTTTTCTACTTTTTCTTCCTTGGAAAGAAAACCTACAGTGTGTTTTTTTTTTCATTCCTTCAGTTTAATACTGAAAGGTGTACCCTACATTTGAATTACAACGAGCTATATTTTTTGTGTATATTGTGTTTGCATATGAGTGCGTATTACATGATTTTGGACACCATGAACTGTTTTTCATGCGTTTAAGTTTGTAACAAACTTGCAAAGTATCAATTGACTTTTGAATTTGAGTGAAGTTGTACTCATATGGACTGTTTATGTTGTTCTTCATTTACCTTGTAAGTATCAGATCCCAACCATTACATGTAATATCCTTCAACCGGGTTGCCAGCTGCATGATGTGCTATCCATAATAACTGTTCTATAAGCTTAACAGAATGCCTTCAGGGGATAATAAACGTACACTCTGTTGCAACTATAGTTAAATTCTTATATTGCTTTAATTAATTTGGTTTTACAGCAACTGAGCAACTGTACAGTATTTTCCATCTCGAACTTGCACATAGAAACCATTGGCAGATCATTTGTGGGTGGTTTCCTGTTTAAATTATTTGAAACTGTTGAGATGCATAAGATGATGAACCATTTACAAACCATTTGTGAATGGTTCAAGTCATTACATTCAAAAACCATTTGCATGCCAGACCATTTAAAAACCATTTGCAAATGGTACCATTCAACACCATTTGGGAACAGTTATTCCATTTAAAGACCATTTGCATACCAGACCATTTGAAGACCATTCGCAAATGGTACCATTCAACACCATTTGGGACCAGTTAAAAACCATTTGCATACGAGACCATTCGCAGACCATTTGCAAATGGAACCATTCAGGACCATTCAGGACGGTCCAAAAATACAGTGTGAAAAATACCATTAGGAACCATTCAGACCATTCGCGAATGGTTTCAAATGGAATTTAACCCTGGGAAGTTCATTGTGCCCCTTGAAAACGGGACATTTACACTTTGACCTTGATTTCCAAATCCAGCAGTTCAGTGGGCTATTTTTGGTCACCCTCCTGAGATTTTTAAGAATTGATTTGCATTTCCACGTATAATTTGACTAGAATTGATTTCCGTGACTGACTAAGTTACGAAATGAATCTTGAACTATGAAAATTGGTTAAGATTTGCAAAAATCTGCACCACGAATAAAAATGTCCTGATAGAATAGCAAATCTCCAGACCAATCGGTCAAATTATTGATAATTGTGGAGAAAAACATATTAGTACGTAAATACTTCATATGCCGCAATTAATGAGAATTGTGTTTAGAATTTCTTGGTCACAGCGTGTTAAATCTTGAGTTCGCAATATTAAAACTTGGTAAACTTAAGTTCCCGAAAGAATGTGGGATACTAGCTTGAATTGATTAACATACATTGGCCGAACAAAAAGAACTGTAACTCTGAACAAAACTCTTCATTTCTGTTCCTTTTAACATGCTGGTCACGCACGAGGTACCCGAATTGTTTCGTTCAAGCTTACTAAATTGTACTGTTGTACCGAATAATAGAGCACCGGCACGAATGGAAGTGTGCGTGTAACTTCTTGTCAGATAAACAATTTCACAACTGGCTGTCTCCTGTTTCCTGGTGATTAAGGCGGTTGCGTGAGGAACATAATTTGCAAAGTGGACAATTGCGTCATCTACAATTTTGGAGGAGAATATATTTTGATTGCTTCAGAGGATCTCAGTATTATCGGTTGTACCTTAAGCACGTGCCGATGGTAAAATGATATATCAAGGGGGGGGGGGAGGGGTGCATTCATGTGGAATCTGGTTTCGTCGACTTAACAATGTATTGTCGCATCTATATGCGATGAACCGCAGGAACGTGCATGGTGCTACTTTCTATTGGTTGTGCACTTATCAATTGTGAGACACGCCCTCTAGACACTGCGATATGTTTCAGATAAGGGGGAAATCTGGACAAACAAAGGAACCCCTGCATAGGGGGAACGGACTAACTGAGTAACTGACTAACTAACTGACTAACTAACTGACTGACTAACTGACTAACTCACCGACTGACTGACTACTATTTAACTGACCAACTGATAGACTGGCTGACAGACTGACTGACAGACTAATTGACAGACTAACTTACTTACTGACTGACGGACTGACGAAACGACGAACCGACGAACCGACCGATCGACTAATTAACTAACCAACTTTAAGTCGCGCTTGTGAATTTGTTTTGATTTTGACGCTCTGTCCGAATTTTTACCTCAATTGAACGTAATTATTTGCAATAAAGCATTAGTGAAAAGTGAAATTTGCTGTATTTAAGTTGCTCAGGTGTATCCAAAAAGTATGCTATCTCTGACACATTCTATACCGCCAACCAAATTCTTAAAGAAGATCGTATTAAAATTCAACTTCCCAAATATTAGGGGATCAAGAACTTTACCGGTATTTTATTTGTAAAAGGTAAAATGAGCACATAGTATAATTTACAAGACATTGATATTATGACTCTCCTGAAAAATTATGTCACAAAACACCAGGATGCCCTATCAATGGATAATACACCGGACGTTATTGTAATGGTGAAAGTTTCATGTCTCTGTAGTGGTCCTTTAAGTAAGCTTTCAAACAAAAGTTTCTATTTACTCGATGTAGGATTTAAACTAAGGATATTTTGGGACCATGTCTTACTTCCTCTTTCGAAATCATGAAATGCTTAAATTTCGAACCTGCTGCTCTTCTTTCTAAAAGCACAAAACCGCGAGCAACGTGAGAGAGTGTTTTAGGAATTAGATTAGGAAGTGGATAAGACGAACGCGATGGATAACAAACAACCAAGGAAGTTGCTATCTACCAAAGTTTCTTCAAATGGCACAAGGTGAAATATGGCAATCAATATTTTTAAAAACAAATAGGAGGTTCTGTACGTTAACTGATAACTCTTTTATGCCTCAGATTCTACTTCGTGTATCATGGAAAGACAAAGATATCTTTTAGTTTTAGCTAAGTTTAGTACATCTTCTCGTAAATGCGTCGACTGTTGGAGATGCTCTCTTCTAATATTTTCATGGGTTAGTTTTTATAGTCCTGTCATGGGTCGAACTCTAGACCTTCTGGATGCAAGTTTGTAAATGTCATAGAAAGTACCTTAGGCATGCTGTCGGTGACGTCATAGAAAGTACCTTAGGCATGCTTCTCATTTTCGAGGGACAGATCTTTCGTTCAATGTTTCTTTATTCTCAGTGAGTTGTTTGCTCTTCAATTGAGTTCATTATGTAGAGTGAGACATGTAGACGGGAATGAGACTTCATGGTCACTTTTGGTTATGATATGACCTTAAATGAGCCGGTTTTTATTTTGGCATTTAGGTATTTAATTGTTTTGTAAAAGAATACTTGGGTAAGTCAAATTTGTACACGTTATACTTGCTGCTCATCACACAACGGCCGCATTGTAGCCTACCTGTATAGTATATCCCGTACATGTGCAGTGTCGCTAAACTCTAACAAGCTAAAGAACAATGTGGTATTGTGGCTAACACACTGTACTGTCGTATCTTGCAAATGCTTGTAGTTCGCCGCCGGAGAACAGCCATGACATTTATATCCGCATCTAGGCCTAGGTTTAGTTTGAGCATTTGACGTTAGGTCTCTTGTTATATTTCTCTCTTAGAAGCAGTAACGTAAGGCTTAACTTAGGCTTGCCAAACGCAGGGTGCATCTTGAGAAGTAATAAGAACTTATCCTTCTCTACGTACAAAACAATAGCAGACAGCCATCTTGCTGTAATCACACGCACGGTAGCGACAACTACGCATAGGACGCAAGTGCAGTCTGCTCTGTCAATGTATATAGAAGTCTGAGTTAATACCTTTAACTGGGTCTAGCAGTGGGTGATATCTTGCTACGTCTTTATGGTTCGAACTGTGGCGGCCAGTTTCCCACGATCCTCTGTCCATGTTAATATAGGAAGTCCGTGGGCATAAAATACGTCCAAATTTAAAGGCCCACCGCTACTTCAATGCCTGTGTATGTTATCATTTTCAGAATGATGGACATTCTCAGAATTTGCTAAGGGGTCTATACTGTTTTTTGTGTGCACTTAGGGTAACCATAGGCCAATTTATTTTCTCGCAAGGAGGACTTGCATCGCCACCCTGGTGAAGAGGTCTGAGGGGAGGGGTGGGGAGTTTTGAAATTTTGTAGGTTTTCAGGGGCCGATCTAGGATTTTTCGAGAAGGGGGCGCGCTGACGGTCGATCATCTGCCCGAACGAATATCTAAGCGGAACGCCACCACCAGTTGGCGCGGAGCGTGCAGAGAGTTTTGAAAAATCGGGACCCCTCAGATAGCCGGAAATGGCATTTCCCAGGCTTGTAAACAGAACCTAAGCAGTCGTTACTCTGAGATTTTGTTTGCTAAAATAAAATATTCCCTTCAATTAAAAGTGAGAAAATTTCAAAAATTTGATTCATGAACTAAACCGAAATTTACTTGATCTTGACTAAAGCTAAGATCACTCTTTAAACACTTTTGATGAAATATCTTTCCAAAAATATGTCGTAATGTTATAGGTCCGAAAAAGTGTTCTAAAGATAAGGGGGATCCTTAAACAAGGTACAGAGAGGAGTTTTAGATTTTGAATAAAAATCGGTTACAACCTATAATTCTATGAACGTAAAAAAAGCTAGAAGAATTCAATTTTGGGGTCTCCACCAGCTCCAAATTCGATGGTAAAAATTTCTGACCAAGAATACGATGCACTGCTGTAAGATTCATATTTGAGATCGAAGTAGCTTTTAAAGTCTTTTGCTTGATGAAATATTCCACTCTATTGTCATGTGCATGAGAGATATACATTGTTAAACGCCTTGCGTCATCATTGATTTCATTAGTGGCATGTAGATTCAGTCTCAACTCCCTCGGTATAGCAGAATTTTTCCATAATACAATGTAAATGGAAAAATACTAGTAAAATTACATTTGTGGCAGGAATCATTCAAATTAAGCACTCAGTCGACTCTCTCACTAAAAAATTAAGTGACCATGAGAGCTCTTGCATAGAGAAGTTTATTGTCAGTTTTAATAAGAATTATTTAAAATATATTGATTAGCTTACACATGCGGAGGGCGTAAAATAAGATCAAGAGCAACAGACATTTTAAATAATTGTTTTCAGTGATAACAAATTCACTGGAAAGGTTACATTAAAACCAGTGGCGTATGTAGGATTTTTATCGTGGACGGGGGGGGGTCTATGTAGGGGGCTGTAGTTTACTATCTAAGCGTAGCGCCACCATTAGTTGGCGCGGAGGGTAGTTACAAATTTTTGTATTTTTAACACCTCCCAAATGTCTGGATATAGCATTTGCCAGGTTTAATTGTCCTTATTGCTGGTGAGAAAAATTTGTGACTTTTCTAACATTCAAACAAGCTTTTGAGAAACTGACTGTTTATCCTAGGATTTCAAATCCGGAATTCTGCTGTATGTTGCAAGCAACTGTTTCAGTGCACGCCTGAGCATTGGGTTGGAAGAGATGCTCTTCTTTTGTACTAGGTGCTTAGCTCTCACTTATAAACCTCGTATTAACTGATTCCTGAAATTACTCTAAATTATTAGAGCTTCTAGCTCCCTGCCCTGAGCAAGGTATTTCCATAGGCGTAGGGGAGCATTTCAGTTTGGGGCAGAAGGTTTTTGCACGAAAAATGTAATTTTGCCCGTAAAACAGTCAAAGCGGAGCGCCACCACTAGTTGTTGCGGAGCGTCCCCAAAATTTGAAAAATCTTACCTCTAAGACAGTCGAAAATGACATTTCCCAGGCTTATAAAGGGGATCCAAGCAGTCGCTATTTTAAGTTTCAGTTGCAGATAAGCGTACACTCCGAACTAAAATTCAGCGAGAAAGACTAAGCGGGGCGCCACCATTGGTTGGAACGAAGCGTACAGAAAATTTTGAAATATCCAACCCCTCACACAGTTGAAAATGGCAAGTTTCCCATCTAAGCAGTCGCTATTTTCAGTTTCTTTTTCAAAAATGTTCCCTTAAAACTTAGATTCTGCTTTGGAGCTGTCTAAGTGGTGCACCACCATAAGTTGGGGCGAAACGTAAATTTTGAAAAATCTGACCCTTCAGACAGTCAAAAATGTCATTTCCTATGCTTATAGAGGGTCTTAGCAGTCGCTGTTTCGGTGTTCCGTTTTCAAAAACTGTTCACTTGAAACTAAAATTCTGCTGGGAAGACTATCTACCCGGAGCGTCACCAATGGTTGGCGAGGAGGAAACAGAAAATTTTTAAAAATCGGATCCCGGAGGCAGTCGAAATTGACATTTCCCAGGTTTATAGGGGGGTCGAAGCAGTCCCTCATTTGATCAGAAAATTACGAGATAAAATGTATCACTTCCAATCGATGAAATGGCCCCTTATATTC
The DNA here is from genome assembly GCA_037179385.1 of Holothuria scabra. Classification (NCBI taxonomy): domain Eukaryota; kingdom Metazoa; phylum Echinodermata; class Holothuroidea; order Aspidochirotida; family Holothuriidae; genus Holothuria; species Holothuria scabra. The sequence continues at coordinate 35,101,880 of CM074197.1, forward strand.
TCGGTGGAAAACCATTAAACGGAATTGAAAACATGCTAATGAATTTTACTCTATTATGAATCTTGGCTTTATTCAATATATAACCACTCCATTTTTCCAAAATTAAAGGGCTGTCCGAACTTTGTCCAAAATCCTGCCCGAATATTTCAAAATTCCTGCTCGAATTTACATTTTGCAGGAATTGGGGCAGTCTTCCCCGAGCCCCGTCTCGTACGCCACTGAGAATGTCCACTCCACCCAAGAGCTTAGTGAGGTCTTGTGAGGTAATAGTGGTAAGGTTGCGACCCTTCAGATTGCATTGATCCAACATGGGTTTGGTTGTTGCACTGACCAATGACTGCCAGCAATGACCGTACAAAGTGCAAATTCCTTCCAACCATATTTGAATCAAATATTCTACCCACCACACCAAGTATGATTTTGGAACAAATTTCTGCATCCCCAGGAACTGAAAAAAAAATCCCTTCAGGAGAAAGAAACAGGCCATACGCTAGGAGGAGACTTTAAACCACACCAAGGTAGGCAATCTAAGCCACTCTAACTCCGCTAGAAATTTATCCATCCAGAAACCCGACGATTGAAAAGTCAAGAGATTCCGAAGATATGAAGCTTGTCACAGTCTATCTGAATTTATTCTGAAATCCAGAGTGCGGCACAATTGCAGAATACCCTGCAACTGTGAGGATCTATCGGAAGTGAAGGCCTATCTATGTCAAAGTAGCTGGGTAGCCCGGATTTGAATGTTATCATTGGCCAGCATGAATATAACTTTTTTGCCCAGGTCGCCAGTGGTGGGGGGAGGGGCTGCTGGGGGGCTGGGCGATTCATTGGGGGTCCATCCCCAAGTCCCCCTCCCAGTAGCTACGCCACTGATTAAAACACATATATTCTACCATATTTCTTGAGCTTACTATCAAACAAAACTTTCCAAAAAGCAAAGCCATCCTGAAAATAATTTTCCCCTCATGTACACCTTAAGCTGTTAGCAAAAGAGCATAATTCGACCATTCCTAAACCACCTTCAACATTTTGCACATATTAGAACAGAAAGTTTCCCCTAATTGTATGGTTTGTATGACCAAATTAATTTATATAAAATACTCTCTAGTTCATGAAAAAAGGAAAAAACGGGATCACAGATTGTATAAAATAAGTGAACATAAACATTAAGCTCATGTGAAGTTTGATCATGCGCTGTTTAGACATCCGATACACCCTAACGTCACATCTGATGAACCCAAATAGCAGATGGATAGTAAGAAATATGTTTAGTGTTCTACATAAAGCGTGGTCCGAAATAGAGTTGAGACCTTCGATATCACTCTATTGACATTTTATCGGAAAACTTGAACCTGTGGGCTCTAAATTGCTTTAGTTTGTAAAAATTATAATAACATAGTTTGAAAATTATAAGATAATACAACATTATGTAGAAACACGTAGGCTAAATGATCTATTTAGTGAAAGTCAAAAATAAATTTTTTGGGGGGCGCCGGATGCCCCCCGCCTTAATCCGCCACTGGTTACTACTGCCCTCCACTATACAACGGTAAAGCGGACGTCTCCTCTTAAGGCACTTCAAAGCAAATACTTGTTACTCTACTAGACTCGCAAACATTGGGCAACGTATTAACCAAAATAAAAAAACGCATTTCTAAGCGTATCATTTTCAGAGAAAAACCTCTAAAGGGTGAGTCGGTAGTTGGCTAAGATCAAGAACGAGGCAAATATTTTAATGTCAGGTTTTACGTGTATAAACACTGGTGAAATAGGATCAAGCAGAAGGATTTAAAATCTACTTATCATTGTAACGAGGGTAAACTTCAGAATGCATAGGTAGTTGTTAATGAATTGCAACGTTCTATTGCTCCTAACCGACTTTATCCTTACCAGCGGTGCTGTTATTTGTTGTAAATATGAGTACGTCTGACCAAATACGATTTCCTATCATTACCATGCCTCATCCAATATTTCAGTTCCACCCAGACGGTTGCATATATTTCTGCATTCGTCTCTTTTACTGTTATCATGTCGGCATTTGACAAAATCTCCATCGGGATCTCTCACTGAAATAATATTTGAAAATTTTGTCTCAAGCTTTTATTCGAAAGTCGTGAAATACATGCGTTAAGCTACTTATGCCCGTGTGGATATTTCGTCATATTTCAATTGGAGGAAGGAATTCACGTAAGAAGAATGATTGAGGTAGTGAAAGACGATCTGAAACTTATCTAGTGAGTTCAATAATCCATATGGATGGTTTAAATACCTTTTTTTTAGCATATTGTGGTAAAGTCCGAGTCCATTCTCATTTGCCGGAGAATATGAAACTGCAGTAGTACTGGGCAAAGAAAAGTTATCAGATGCTTTGGCCCCATTCAGTCAGGGACAGTCTCACAGCTTTCAGAAAATCGGTCAAGATTTGATCGTTGCCGGAAATTGTAAAGCGAGTTTTTCCGACATTGTTTTCTACGCAAACTGACATGGACACATTAAATGTCGGTTTGCATCTTTATTTTAATATGATGGTTACACTTAAGCAAGAAAGAGCGATTCGCAAAACAAAGATCGAGAATAAAACGAAACAAATGGGTAAATCTTGGCAACATATAGGTGTGTTTTTCAACAAAAAGCGAAGCATCAGGAAAAGGGAATCTTTAAAAACCCGGTCCTATTTAAGCTCAATTTAAGCAAGCTCAGAAAGTATCACAAGTTGGCATATAGTTTACTCTTCTATTACTACAGGACAAAAAATATCTTCCTGCTTTACTTGAAGAAATTTGGAATTGTTTGTTCTAAACGTTTATCTTCGTTTGAATTCGTGTGTTATCCTTGACGTCAATCATAGGGGGAGAACTGAATGCAACCGGAGAGGTGAGCATTGGACAAAACCATCATTATTTGAGAAATCGCCCATTAACTTTGAGTTTTCACATATTTTTCCCTTGAAAATGCCTCAGGATATCAAATCATTTGCGTCCACCAATTGAAATTGAAAATAACCTGCTAAACGACGTTTCAATAGCTACTGTGCCAACCCTCTATTGGACCTCGCTGTTATAAGGTAGAATACCCCCTCCGATTGAAGAATTTTGCTTCCTTAGGAACCCCAAAATGCCAAACGGAGCATTAAAACATTTTGAAGCATATTCTAAAACGCTTGGTGACTAATAGAGAATATCCTGTAGCTCGGTCAAACCCAGCTAGGTTGGCTTCAATTGAAGTGCCACGAAAAGCTGATTTCCCCAGCCTACTTTCAGAGGTGGATTCATGGTCAAGTCCTATATTTCTCATGTTACAGAGTGACACAATGATAAGCAGTATGGGAAAAGTAAGGGTGTGTTGCTAAGTAATTCATCTACAAGGAATTACAAGTCTTGAAGGACAATTTTGCTGAAGCCTAACACTTGGTAAAGTACTTGTTGTAGGTGAAGAGTTTATGAAACCGTTGTCTGGCCGTCTTGTCAAATTAACAGTTTCCGCTACCACCATTTTACTTTTTAAGATAATACATAAGATTCTTTTTTTGAAACATAATTTAATTTTATTCACAGCTTGATTTAACTCTGTAATTTATTTTTATATGATAAGCAGACCAGTTAATGTCTAGTGTAAATAACATTGAAGGATACTTTCTATCATTTAAGAGCGCAATTGGCAAAGGTCTTCAAACACATATGCGAATCTCATCATCTACTTCAAAATGTCATAGCCTAGGTCTATGTTTTATCTGAGCAACTTCATTGGCCCACTAACTTTAAATCTTTTTGACAGGTCTGAGGTATAACTCGAGGAAGCCGTTTGTTAATTGTTATTTTTCCAGTCAGTTAAAACTATTTTGTTTGAATGTGTATAGTGTGTGGGATAACCTTTCATTAGGAACCATACCTAGTAGTCTTTTGCCAAAAGGACCAGGTCTTATTATTCCAAACTGATATCAAACCACTACCATACAGAACAACACTTATCGTATTATATTGGGAAGAGTATCATTTTTGATTCCATGCCGAAGGCAGGCAAGGAATCTATGGGATGGTGGTGTCGTTTGTATGGGCTTGTGTGTGCGTAGGTGTGTATGGGACGCTTTGGCTTGTAAACACGATATCTCTAGAAGGATACATGTGACTGATCTCATATTTGGTGTGTGGGTTGTTCATTTTAAGAAGATGATCCTTATTAATTTTTGTGGAGGTCAAGGTCATTTGGGGTCACGAGAGGTCAAAAGGTCAAAACATTGTAATACCTGATATGTCAAGAACGGTACATGTGACTATGCTCATATTTGTTGTTTGGGTTGATCATATTGAGTAGATGATACCTATCATTTTTCGTGGGGGTCAAGGGTCATGTGGGGTCATAAGAGGTCAAAGGGTCAAAACCTAGTGAACACGGTATCTCAAGAAAAATTCACGTGAGTAAGGTCATCCTGTGTGGGTTGTTCGTATTGAGATGGTGGTCCCAGTTGATTTTCGTGAAGGTCAAAGGTCATTTGGGATTAGCAGTGCCAAAGTTTGACAACTTGCCCTTATGGTATTACTGTACAGAAAGGTAACTTGTAGGGTCCTTGTAGGGTCATGTAGATGATGCATGATCCCCTTAGTTTTTGGTAGAGGTGAAATCTCACTTTGGTTCACTAGGGGTCAAAGTCTCAATATCATGTACACAAATTTTCCATGGTTGGAGTCTTGGATACAGCAAAATTTCACACATAGTATGTAGATGTGATATCATGAGCAGAACCCTAGTTCTTGTAGGAAGCTTCGATGCCTTGCATGTTTACTTTGTGGGTACATTACGGAGCACTGTCAATTTGAGAAACATCACGAAGCACTGTCAATTTGAAAAAAAAGATAAGCTTATGTTTCTGCAGCAAGGAATCAGTAAGCCTTTTGGCAAGGGCGGATATAAGGAAATTTGTTTGGGGGGGGGGGGCAAACTCTAATTGAGACCAAGACGTCTCAAATAGTATCAGGGGATGTCGTGCAATTTTTTTTGGGGGGGTGGCATGAGAAGTGGTGACTCACTGACCGAACGACTATCTAAGCGGAGCGCCACCATCAGTTGGCGCGGAGTGTACAGAGAATTTTGAAAAATCGCGACCTCTCAGATAGCCGCAAATTGCATTTGCCAGGCTTGTAAGTAGAATTTGTAGCAGTCGTTATTTTGAGCTTCCCTTTGCAATAAAATCTTCGTTTTAATAAAAAGAAAATCAAATTGCTAAATTATCAGAAAATAACCAGATAAAATGTACTGGCTCCTTTACAGGACGATGTGACATTTTATTGTTTTCTTTATCCCAAAGTAAAATCTCCTTTAAAAAGAATAGACCGGAACCAAATTCTTGTTTAAAATGTTAAAGACGAACATATCTAAGCACTCTGGTGAAGTTTTCATTCATTTGGTCTCATGTTCGGTTCTCGAGATATTAGCAACTGAAGTTGACACATTTTCTACAAAAGGTAAACTTGAACCAAGCAGGTGCTATTTCATGTCTTCATATTGATGGGCAATGTTTTGTTTTTTTTATTAATTATTAATCCTGCTGTTTGATCTTGAATTAATTAAGAATGTTATCTTGCCCTTAAGGCAAATTAAGTTTTTAAACTTCCATTGCTAGAGATGCTCTTGTGGTTACAACATATCACAGTTAAATTGTATAAATATGGTGATAAATTTCATAGAAAAATTACTAACCATTTCCAACAATGTGAAGACATGACATCAAGTCTACCTGTTGCAAGTTTACTCTTTGTAGAATGTAAGTCAACTTCAATTCTAATATCTCGAGAATCAGACATGAGAAATGAGTAAAAATAACAAAAGGTAAATTTCAATTATATCATGTCCACACATTTATGAAAAAAATTTCCAAATCAGTTCGGGTAAAACCGATTGGGGAAGAAAATGAGGTTTCCCCAAATCGGGAGAAGGTTTGGCTGTCCCAACGGTATGAATATTTATGAACACTTTTTGTCTACCTCATCTCATCGTCGATTTGTTAAACAAATGTTTATGTATTCAAATGTGATGTAGTAGTTAAGATACAAAGGGTGAAACTACAAGAGGCCTACAACAACGTATTTACGAACAAAAATGCTGGCACTATCCACTTGCGAATGTTTATGCGAGAAATAGTGCACAAAACTTACCGCTGTGTCGTTTCTAAAACTTAAGCTTAGGACAAAGAACATAACAAAATTGCTATTTATCTCAAAATATTCGTGGTGAAAAACCAAAGAGGACAAAGCTCCCTGATTTCCCTATCAACAAAGATTTAAAATATGTCAGAATTTCTGTTTATTTAAATTGATTTAAGCTGCAAGGTTGTTCGTACGTTAGCCACGTTGAATTTGCGCGGTAGGATCTCAATGCATCATGGGAGATATTTAAAAATGACCCCACCCATGGAAAAATATAACCCCGATTGGGTGTAAATTGATTTCCCCGAAAGCGGTTATCTCCGGAACTGCTAATTGCAGTACTTTAATCGCATTAATATAAACGAAGGAGAACAATTTGCCATGAGGTAAAGTCTGAGTTGAGTTACGAGGCATAACGTTTCCTCATAGAACTGATGCAGTAACTCGAGTCATTGGCACCACTCGATTAGAAAATTAAGTGAAGAGTTACAACTCAACACAATTATGCACACTTTTAAAGGTTAATAGACCATGGTATTTCAATTAAACTCCTGGTAAAACTTCAGTCCACCTATAGCCTTAAAAATTACACATGTTTGAATATCCCAGCAACAGGAAGTTTTGTATTGGGATGACTACCTTCCAAGTCGGTGGAAATACCCGGTGTAGCAATAATGACAAACTGCTGCTTATGATAACCACGCTATCATGTGAGTGTGAGTCATTTACGGTGAAAAGTTTACAGATGTAACGGAGCAGTTTGTCTTATTCTCGAACCGAACATTTTTAGCAATCTGATTTCTGCACAAAAAGGAGCCGGGTGTAATACTAATTGCCAATCAAAGATTAATAAAAAGCGTTAAGATTTATTCCAAATTCAGTGATATCTTCTTTTTTCTTTGTACGCAGGTATACATGAACGAGCAAAGGAACAACGATTTCAAGAACCAACATCTAGAACTGTATCGCATATAGAATGTAGTGCAACTGATATTAGTAGTGAACGTGACTCTCAATGTTGGCTTAAAATTTGTTATTCCTTCCTTAGTGGAAGTTTTTTCAGGAGTGTCACAATTGCAATACAAGTGGACAAGCCATTCTTCATGAAACACTTAAATTCTATAACATCATTTTAGCAGTTGGCTCTTCATATTCGTCCGGCAGGAAACAGCAGCAGAAGAAGCATAAGTAACGCTCTTTTAACCATTAACAATCATTAAACTATCCAACCATTTGACGAAAAGCCAGACATGAACACGATTTATTTCGATTGGATTAACATACCCTTTTCTACTCCTTAAAAGGACGCTTCGTTTTCCGGTACGGGGTAATCCAAACCCCCAAAACACCCTGGGAATATGTTTGGCTTGGTAGATATTCGCAGATGATTTCTTACAGTGACATGATGGCGATTAATGTTTTTCACACCATCATCGTGTGGACTCTAAAATTTATATCATAGCTCATCAATTGAAGGTAAGAATGATAAAGATGCTGTATGTTTCGTATATTAATGGAAAGTACCTGATAAAGTAAGTTCTCCAGGTCAGAGATAAATGTGATATAGGCGTAATCACTCGGGACCAGGTCATATCTTCAAACCCGGGAGGTGGGTGGTGGTGGGGGGGGGGGGGTTATAGAGAGTGATCGTGCCATGAACAAGCCCTTTGGAGTTTGCAATACGTGATTGATCTAAAATAGTCCCCTGAAATCATCTGCTGTCTCCCATCAACGAGCACGAGATTGTTTGTTTCATCTAGCGGGGCGATTAATTTCCTTAGTTTTGCTTAGAGGTGGGTGACTTTCATATGAATTTGGAACAATTGATACTTATCCAGGACCCGTCCTAATGCCTGATATTCGGGGTATTTGATAACGGAGTTCTTCTGTCTTCCTAAATAAAAATTTATTGAATAAACATTCACTATGGAAGATGGTATCCAAGTATATTTTAAATTCAAATTTCAAAATATGTCTAACAACATTACAACAATAAGTGATGAATCAAAAGTGCGCGATGTTTTTTCGAGTTATGACGCAGGCTATGCCAAATTCTGCAAATTTTGCGTCAAGGCAACCTAATATGTGTGTACATTGATGTTTCATGTATAACCACAAAAAAAAATTGCGTCAAACTCTTTGAAATATGGTGTCAGATGCCTGACGGAGGGTGCGCCAATGACAAAATGTTCCACCCTTCTTTTCTCCATTGACTGACCTTTCCCGGGGATCAAAGAGAGTGCCTCCTTCTTTTGATAAAGTCATTATTTACTGGATCTCAATAGTAAATGTTTCAGCAGTAGAAATATTTCCTTGCACTGCTCATATAAACATCTTTGCGTTTTCCAGAAGCTAGAAAACTTATGTTATCACCTTCGAGCTGTTATAGACTCGATCATACAAACCCTGTCGATACTAAATAGTATGCAAGGAAACAGGAAGCATTTCAGGGTCATGTAAGCACAAACCGTGGTTTCAAACAGGAACAGAAACAAGTACTAGTGAAAGATGCGCAGGAAGCATCGGTCAAATGTTTATGAAATCGTCATTTCAAGTTGCGTGATTAAGGTTGATAATTTTATAAACCAACAGTGTTTAGGGTATGATAACAGAGTTTGAACTAACAGGATAAATTTTAAGACTTTCTACTATAAATTCTTTTAAATCAAGATATAACCCGAACTTTACAAGTTTGGTCGACAACTTTAAAAGCGTAATCTCTCACCCCAAATTAATATTTTTGTAGTCCACAGAAAATTTTTAATTGACTCAGCCATTTGATTGACAGGAAATTAAAAAAAATGCTCAGTTCTCTAGCTCATATTACAGATGATATACCGTACTGTGAATGCTTTGATTACACATTGAGGTCGTGTGTACTTACCTGCAAACAATAATTTAAATTTGTCTGGATGATGATCAAACCTATACAGATGTGGGAGGGACATAAGTAGTTGAGAAAAATTGGAACTATCTGCCAGGAGTGAGAGGATAATACCAGTAATAATTTTTATCAGTCATAGGTTTAGTTCGAAACTTCACAATTTTTCGTTTTAAAAAGACTTTTGCACGAAAAGATTGATAGTAGATTGATACGTTTTTGAAGTCGATTGGGGACCAGTTTCCCTATTCCTTGATTAAGATATCACCAGATTTGATCGTTTGACCTTTCTTGAAAGTTTCCCATATAACCTTTTTGTTAACACCTGGAAGCCACACCTTTCTGCTTGTACTTGTCACCAGAGAATTACCTCCCTACTACCTACCTATTGGTACCACGCTTTTTTCAAATAAGCAATTCTCTGCAACAATTTGCACACTCTCTGTAATAGCTTGAACGAAAGTGTACATTCAAGTAACAAACTTCACTTCTAATTTATTACATTTGCTTGTGTTCAAGAAAAATTTTCACCATTACCGAATGTCACAACTTCAAAATATGTTTTAACAGATGGTGTAATTGAAGCGAGTTCAATATGCGTTATAACTTTAACGTTCAAAGTATTTTTAACGTTTTCCTTAAACACCGCGTTTGACCTATGACACTAAATACAGTTATCATCACATGGTTACATTGTCTCTTTAAGTTGATACTGATAGAAACATTTTCTTTTTATTTCATTTACTTTAATGAGTTGATCCTTGATAAAATTATAAGCTGGTGAGGCTACCTTGTTGAAAGTCATTCAAAATATTCACACATGATTTTGCGAAATAAGTCCACTGGATAATTGCTTTGTTTCAATATGAATGAAGCTTCTGCATCACTCACTGGTGATGTTATGCAAACCATGAAGAAATCTCTGAATTATTTCCACTTTAGCATTCCAAACATCTTGGTATCCTATCAGACTGGACTAAATCATACCAATTTGAGCGTGCTCAAGGCGTTTGGTAGGGTGCGATATTTGCTTAAAAGTGTATCTGAACTCATAAAAATCAAAAGTATAAGTTAAAGACCATGAAAGATGAAATCCAACAGTTCAATTCTTATTACCATAGTACATTCCGCTGAGATATAAAGTTTTTGAAGTTTATTTACTTAAAACAAATTGGTTCAATGTGAAGTTATTTGTAACTGTCTTTTTGTACAACTCACATTACCTGCTATATTTTCTTGTAATATTAAAAATGTTTTTATGACCTTGAACACGTCCTCTTTGCTTGCACAACATGTTGCACAGTGCATGCTTAATTAATAGTATCACCAAATAAGAGTAAGAGTGCTATTACGCCTTGGTACAAGGTGCAGTAACTTCCAGAAAAACAAAGAAATACAAACATTGTAATGTGAGTAATAAAACAATGACTTTATAAATTATTGTCCAATGTACCACCTTGAGTAGTGTGAATAAACTTCAACATTTTATATCTCAGCTCAGGAATGAAGATGAGAGTAGTACTAATAGAATTCATTTTTCATGCTCTTTTTTATATAATTTTGAATTTTTGGACTAGAGGTACACTTTAAACTACTTTCACATTTCAACGGAGTGTCAGATGAATAAATTTAAATAGCGTTTAGCATGAAATTCTTAGCATAATCAGTTCTATCAAGTATTATCTCAGTATTTAAAGTGCTTCGTGGAACTCAAAATTTATCCCACAACCGCACATACCGACAGATGTTAGTTATGCCCAAATAATTTATTACCTCTTCATTTGTTTTTGAAACCTGAAACTTGATCAGGTGCTCGCGATGGAAGACTATGAGAGAGAGGCTCTTGATCACTGCTTGGTTGAATCTTGTGCAGCGTTCGAACCATCAGATGTCACCGATCATCTTCTTGGGATTGGAATTTTGAACCCAGAAGAAGTCTTAAAAATACTTGGTGAGATCGTTCCTTGGGCGAGAGGGCAACAATTTGTGACCGTTCTTAAACGGAAAGCTGGGAATGCTTTTGACGTATTTCTTAGGGCTTTAAAGTTGAGCTCAAAATATGGAGAGCTGGTGATAGATCTAGAAAGGTCGGTGGTAAGACTGCGGAATTACAATGGAAAAATCCTAGGTACAAAACAACTTCTTTGAAAACTATAATCATAAATGATCCTTAGCATAAATAGTAACAGGTTTGTCAGTAGGCGTACAAAGTGACCAGATTACACTTCTCACTATTATTTACTGATTACGAAAGAAAAAAACGTATTTATACTTTTATCCTTTGACTAATAGGTATGGACACACCAAGCATACGATTGGGTGAAACATTCACCAACCACTGGTCACGTTTGTGGCAATACTGATATTTCAATAGCATTTGTCCAATAGTTGGTCAACCGAGGTTTGAGTAACCTAAGAGAGTAGTAACTTACACTATTCACGTGTAAATGTAACAATTTTGGACACGTTTTACTCAAGTTCAGTATTGTGACAAAAGTGGCCCGTGAGGTGATTATTTTACAAAACTATTTTTAGAGTGAACAAGTCAATCTGCAAAAAAGCCTGTAGTGCACCTTTTTCCTCTCCGAATTTCTTTGTTTCTTTGGTTTTGTTTTGCACCAGTCGTGCTCAATTTTCAGTGTAAACCTACTTTGTCCAGGCCCACTCATTTTCTTGTTATTGTGTTCTTTGTCTCACCAGTCTCACTCTAGTTTTCAAACACAGACTTTCGTCCGGTTTTGCTTTATTCAGACCGGATCGGATTTGCTCTGTGTTTTCCATTCTCACTGTTAGCTGTTTAGTTTTATGCCACCTGATGGAGGGTTTATACCGGAAACCTCGTGGAGTTTTCCGAAAACTTCTAGGCAATTTTTACAACCTCTTTTTGACCTACACGTTCCTACTGTGCTCGTCAGCATTTCGACCATGTATAAGTTTTTTCATATATTTGTGAATTTTGAATAAATACACAAAATGTTCCCCATTTTCAGAACTAGTGCAAAGTTCTTCGCATGAGGAAAACTTCATGTACTTAAATATGTTATTCTCTGTGGCCGACTCTTTGGACCTCACCGATTCATTAAAATTGTGTAAGCATTTTAGGATTGATGATCAATGGAGTGATGCTGTTACAAGGAGCCAAAATCCTGGTGTTACGACGATAACCATTTGCCGAAGAATGAGAATAGTAACTTTTAGCAATATACAAACACTCCGGTCTGCTCTCAGATTTTTGTCACTTGACAAACAAGCAGGCATTGTTGAGCAGTACATTGTCGCCTTGGAATATCAAGGTGAGTATGGACAGGCAAATTTCAATTTTGGAAGACTTTTGACTGAATGTATCTTATTTTGCTCTCATCTTCGTTTTTCGAAGTTTGGATGAATTGGTAAGAAAATTTAGGGCTTATAAACGACATTACCGTTTTAGGAGGTGATGTTATCGGGGTATTGGAGACTAGTTTAACAAAAGGGTTTTTCTACAACGATTATATTAGGACTGAGAGACAACATGGGAACAGTATGTACCACAAAATAGAAACCTTCATTAAGGACTCAACTTCAGGTAAATGAAACTTGGTTGGGCCTTACAACCGTATCAAAGCCAGCATTATTGGAAAGGAAAATTGCCACTGACGGGTTGCCACGGTCGAAGAATTAGGGAAGTAAGGTCTGGCATATAAATAAATGAATACATACACACATTCATATATATATATATATATATATATATATATATATATATATATATATATATATATATATATAATCGTAATTGTAAAAATTAATTAATAATGTCAACCAGGCAATGGTGGTAAAGTGATCAACCCTGTGAAGGGAGCTGTAATATTGAAAAGGTTGCAATAAGTTCTTACAACATAGCTTTACAGAACTGTTTCGTAAGGGCCAATAATGTCCTCACTCCTCAGAAGCCTGAGTAGTAGAATGATGTCAATAACGTTGAAAACGCTTGTGTTCGCTGCTTTTGAACGTGTCCGTTTTAAAGCACGTGTTCGTTCCGTGTTCGTTGTAAACAGGCAAGAACGGTGTACAGCGAGCCAAGATACATTACCTATTAGAATAATTACACAGTAGATGTTTGTTCCTGTGTCTACAAGAGCTTATCGGTTCGTTTCTCTTATTTAGAGTTGCTAAGGAAGGTTTGAGTATAATGAAGAACTTTTCTTCCAGACAGAGATTACAAGTTTAAGATGATGTGGAGTATGCTCGAGCTTTGTTCATGAGTTTCCATTTTACGGAGTGTTCTACATCTGAATCCTTTAGTTTCCAGATGTATTCACTGAGTGCAGTTGCGTTTCTTTTGTCTTTGTGTTTAAAGCTAGACTTGTTGGCGGTGTATCTTGTTTTGAATGTGTTTTCTGTTAGACCAATGTATGTTTCTTCGTTGTGGTTGTCGTGGCGTGATACAGTTGCTTGGTACACAATGTTGTTCGTGAGGCAGTTGCCTTTCAATGTGCACTCGCTTTGCCTTCTGTAATTGCAGTTGCTTCGCGTTGCTGGTTGTGTTTTTGTCGAAAACACATTCAACAGAACGAACACGTGCTTTAAAACGGACACGTTCAAAAGCAGCGAACACATACGTATTCAACGTTATTAGCATCATTCTACTTCAGGTTCTGAGGAGTGAGGACCTACATTATTGGCCCTTACGAAACAGTTCTGTAGAGCTATATATATATATATATAATTTTTCGCTGAGGTTGATTTCATTTATTCTTTTCACTTTATATATATATGTATATATATATATATATGTATATATAAAAATATACATATATATATATATATATATATATATATATATGTATATATATATATATATATATAAAGACTAAGGTACTGCGATGCACTGGAGAAAACATAGGTCGATGCAAAAACATGGTAATACACAGTGCAATATAATTGAACCAAAAATGGAGTTGAACAAAAAATGGAGTTGAACGAAAAATACAAATTACGACGTTTCGGGTTACATACCCTTCAACACGGTAACAGAAAGTCAACTGAAGTCACACAAACGAGGAGTCAAAGTCAAGGAAAAAGCACCAGTTAACAAAAAGATTAAAATCATTCAAGCAGTGATTCTAGCTTAGAATTAAGGCCATGGGGGTGAAGAGTGCCAAGTTTAAGGATAAGACGGTTTTCAGTCGTGAGACGATCAATATGGGTTCCTTTACAGGTTAATGCGGCCGTGACCAAAAAGTCTGTAATTGTACAAAGGGAGGGCGGATTAAAATGGGCTGCTACAGGAAAGCCAGACAAGTTAAGTTTAATAGATCGAAGGTGTTCAGTAATTCTATCGGCCAGCCTCCGTTTGGTTTCACCAACATACAGAATTTTACAGCGTTTACAACTTATAATGTAAATAACATTGGGAGAAATACAAGTGAAATGTTTAGTAACTTTGAACACATGAGAGGGTCCTTGAATCGATAACAGTTGGTCTCCGGAGACAACAGGGCAAGTGTTACACCGTTTGCGTTTACAGGGAAAGGTCCCAGGGTTGGGGACAGGAGAGGGGTGGGGGTGGGAAGATCTTACTAAATGATCACCAATGTTGCGATCTCTTTTGAAGGCAACTAAAGGGGGGCGAGTAAAGATGGACTTAGTGGTAGGGTCAGACATGAGGGTCTTAAATTTCTTAATAATGAAACGCTTAATGGGTTCCACGGAAGGGTGGAAGGGCAGCACCAGAGTGATACGGTCGGAATTAGAATTAGGAGCCTTATTGTCTAAAATAGAGGACCTACTGATGGATTTAACACGATGGTTAGCGGCCTTTACGATTTTATCGGGGTAACCCCTGTTAGCAAAGAAATTCGAAAGTTGATTGGAAGTGTGAATGAAATCGGCGTTAACAGAGCAAGTTCAGGAATACAATAAGAAATTGTGAGAGTCAGTATCCTTGAAATGAATATTAGATCTGATAGAACGATCTACGATGGTAAGCCTTAAGTCTAAGAAGGTAGCACTAGAGGTAGAAATAGTATGGGTAAACTTAAAATTAGGATCAAAGGTGGAAACAAAGTTCACAAATTCTTGAGCTTCATCAAAAGTGCCAAAAAAGGCACCAAAAATATCATCAATATAACGTTTATATAAAATTGGGGTGGTTCCGTTATACTGCTGGAAAAGGTTGCGTTCGAAAAGTCCAAGAGTGAGACATGCCACAGAAGGGCCCATTTTAGTCCCCATAGCAACTCCTTTAATTTGCTTATAAAAGCGTTCATTAAATTGAAAAGAGTTGGACGAAAGAACAAGCTCAGCTAAACGAAGTAGGGTTGAGGTTGAGATAGTCTGGTCGCTCCGCTGGTCGAGGTAAAATTTCAAAGCTGTGAGGGCGACGTTGTGCGGGATTGACGTATATAAACTTGACACATCCATGGTAAATAAGTAATAACTACTATGCGAAGACTCTGGGAAACAAAATTCTGACAGCATACGTAAGAGATGAGGTGAATCTTGCACGAAAGAAGGTAGGGAAGAAACCAAAGGCCTGAGAGTAGAGTCTAAAAATTCGGAAATGTAGACTGTAGGACAGCTATGACAAGACACGATGGGGCGTCCAGGTGTGTTCACTTTATGAATTTTAGGTAATAAATAGAAATTAGCAGTTTTGGGGGACGGATTGATCAGACTAACGGCCGAATTCGGGAGTTCCATTGAAGAAATCAATGAATTAACACATGTCGTTACTTTCTTTTGTAAGGCTGAGGTGTCATCTACATCAATTTCCAAATAGGAAGTAGTGTCCGATAGTTGTCTTTCAGCTTCCGCTATATAGAGGTCACGTCTCCAGACCACTGTGGCACCTCCTTTGTCAGCTCTCTTAATAACAAAATTGTTCCACTTTAGTTGAATGAATAACGTTATCCAACGTTTTGTTTTGTCCGGCTTTGGTTTGGCTCCAGTCGTTCAGTTCGTTGGAAAGGAAGGACTTATACCGGTTTAACGAATTTGCAAAGTGATGTTGGCGAACACGCATGTCTTTCAGGGTGGCACGCATCAAATTACGAGAACAATTATTGAGGTGACGGCGAATAATAGCCTCGTAGCTTTTATCCTGCGAAACACTGGCATGGAACTTGAGTTGAAAACCATTTGGGATAAAATTCTTACGCAAACATGTGCTGAGAAAGTGTATATGGCTAGAAAAACGAGTTTTCCCAAAAGTGGCCATAGCTAAGGACATAATAAGCGGTCGGATCCTGGGTGAATAATTACTTGACTCACACATCAAATCTCGGCGTAGACCAGAGACAAATTCCTTTAAAGAAGGCATACTCGAAGAGACAACAGATGACGGTGGCAGCAAAAAGTTCACAGCGGATGTGATAAGTATAAGGACTAAGGTACTGCGATGCACTGGAGAAAACATAGGTCGATGCAAAAACATGGTAATACACAGTGCAATATAATTGAACCAAAAATGGAGTTGAACAAAAAATGGAGTTGAACGAAAAATACAAATTACGACGTTTCGGGTTACATACCCTTCAACACGGTAACAGAAAGTCAACTGAAGTCACACAAACGAGGAGTCAAAGTCAAGGAAAAAGCACCAGTTAACAAAAAGATTAAAATCATTCAAGCAGTGATTCTAGCTTAGAATTAAGGCCATGGGGGTGAAGAGTGCCAAGTTTAAGGATAAGACGGTTTTCAGTCGTGAGACGATCAATATGGGTTCCTTTACAGGTTAATGCGGCCGTGACCAAAAAGTCTGTAATTGTACAAAGGGAGGGCGGATTAAAATGGGCTGCTACAGGAAAGCCAGACAAGTTAAGTTTAATAGATCGAAGGTGTTCAGTAATTCTATCGGCCAGCCTCCGTTTGGTTTCACCAACATACAGAATTTTACAGCGTTTACAACTTATAATGTAAATAACATTGGGAGAAATACAAGTGAAATGTTTAGTAACTTTGAACACATGAGAGGGTCCTTGAATCGATAACAGTTGGTCTCCGGAGACAACAGGGCAAGTGTTACACCGTTTGCGTTTACAGGGAAAGGTCCCAGGGTTGGGGACAGGAGAGGGGTGGGGGTGGGAAGATCTTACTAAATGATCACCAATGTTGCGATCTCTTTTGAAGGCAACTAAAGGGGGTCGAGTAAAGATGGACTTAGTGGTAGGGTCAGACATGAGGGTCTTAAATTTCTTAATAATGAAACGCTTAATGGGTTCCACGGAAGGGTGGAAGGGCAGCACCAGAGTGATACGGTCGGAATTAGAATTAGGAGCCTTATTGTCTAAAATAGAGGACCTACTGATGGATTTAACACGATGGTTAGCGGCCTTTACGATTTTATCGGGGTAACCCCTGTTAGCAAAGAAATTCGAAAGTTGATTGGAAGTGTGAATGAAATCGGCGTTAACAGAGCAAGTTCTTTTAGCTCTAAGAAACTGAGAAAAGGGGATTGAGTTTTTACACTTAGGGGGGTGACAAGAGGAATACAATAAGAAATTGTGAGAGTCAGTATCCTTGAAATGAATATTAGATCTGATAGAACGATCTACGATGGTAAGCCTTAAGTCTAAGAAGGTAGCACTAGAGGTAGAAATAGTATGGGTAAACTTAAAATTAGGATCAAAGGTGGAAACAAAGTTCACAAATTCTTGAGCTTCATCAAAAGTGCCAAAAAAGGCACCAAAAATATCATCAATATAACGTTTATATAAAATTGGGGTGGTTCCGTTATACTGCTGGAAAAGGTTGCGTTCGAAAAGTCCAAGAGTGAGACATGCCACAGAAGGGCCCATTTTAGTCCCCATAGCAACTCCTTTAATTTGCTTATAAAAGCGTTCATTAAATTGAAAAGAGTTGGACGAAAGAACAAGCTCAGCTAAACGAAGTAGGGTTGAGGTTGAGATAGTCTGGTCGCTCCGCTGGTCGAGGTAGAATTTCAAAGCTGTGAGGGCGACGTTGTGCGGGATTGACGTATATAAACTTGACACATCCATGGTAAATAAGTAATAACTACTATGCGAAGACTCTGGGAAACAAAATTCTGACAGCATACGTAAGAGATGAGGTGAATCTTGCACGAAAGAAGGTAGGGAAGAAACCAAAGGCCTGAGAGTAGAGTCTAAAAATTCGGAAATGTAGACTGTAGGACAGCTATGACAAGACACGATGGGGCGTCCAGGTGTGTTCACTTTATGAATTTTAGGTAATAAATAGAAATTAGCAGTTTTGGGGGACGGATTGATCAGACTAACGGCCGAATTCGGGAGTTCCATTGAAGAAATCAATGAATTAACACATGTCGTTACTTTCTTTTGTAAGGCTGAGGTGTCATCTACATCAATTTCCAAATAGGAAGTAGTGTCCGATAGTTGTCTTTCAGCTTCCGCTATATAGAGGTCACGTCTCCAGACCACTGTGGCACCTCCTTTGTCAGCTCTCTTAATAACAAAATTGGAATTCTTTTTAAGGGATTCTAAAGCTTTGCGTTCCCCCTTCGTAAGGTTTCTCAAATTGCACGGTTTAGGAAATAAATAATCATCAAGTTCCACTTTAGTTGAATGAATAACGTTATCCAACGTTTTGTTTTGTCCGGCTTTGGGGGTCCATGTGGATAACTTCGGCTGAAGGTTTTCAAAAGGATCAGACGCAACGATAGGATCAGAATCTGAGCCTTCGGTGGAATTAGAATAGTGGAATTTTAAACGTAATTTCCTGAGAAAAGAGTTGACATCCTTGCGGACAGTGAAGGTATCAAAAGAATTCTCTAAAGGAACGAAATTAAGTCCCTTCGCTAGAACCGATCTTTCATCCTGGGATAACTTCAAGTCTGGGGGAATAGTGACTACCAATTTTTCCTGAGAGGTCTGGGTAGGTGAGCTGTTACTGGAGAGTCTTAGCAGTTTCTTAGATTTAGTGTCATGTAAAAAATCGTACAACTTACGGTTCAAGACATGAATACGGCCTTTGATTTGGCTCCAGTCGTTCAGTTCGTTGGAAAGGAAGGACTTATACCGGTTTAACGAATTTGCAAAGTGATGTTGGCGAACACGCATGTCTTTCAGGGTGGCACGCATCAAATTACGAGAACAATTATTGAGGTGACGGCGAATAATAGCCTCGTAGCTTTTATCCTGCGAAACACTGGCATGGAACTTGAGTTGAAAACCATTTGGGATAAAATTCTTACGCAAACATGTGCTGAGAAAGTGTATATGGCTAGAAAAACGAGTTTTCCCAAAAGTGGCCATAGCTAAGGACATAATAAGCGGTCGGATCCTGGGTGAATAATTACTTGACTCACACATCAAATCACGGTAACAGAAAGTCAACTGAAGTCACACAAACGAGGAGTCAAAGTCAAGGAAAAAGCACCAGTTAACTGTAGACTGTAGGACAGCTATGACAAGACACGATGGGGCGTCCAGGTGTGTTCACTTTATGAATTTTAGGTAATAAATAGAAATTAGCAGTTTTGAAATCAATGAATTAACACATGTCGTTACTTTCGTCAGCTCTCTTAATAACAAAATTGAAATAAATAATCATCAAGTTCCACTTTAGTTGAATGAATAACGTTATCCAACGTTTTGTTTTGTCCGGCTTTGGGGGTCCATGTGGATAACTTCGGCTGAAGGTTTTCAAAAGGATCAGACGCAACGATAGGATCAGAATCTGAGCCTTCGGTGGAATTAGAATAGTGGAATTTTAAACGTAATTTCCTGAGAAAAGAGTTGACATCCTTGCGGACAGTGAAGGTATCAAAAGAATTCTCTAAAGGAACGAAATTAAGTCCCTTCGCTAGAACCGATCTTTCATCCTGGGATAACTTCAAGTCTGGGGAATAGTGACTACCAATTTTTCCTGAGAGGTCTAAAATCGTACAACTTACGGTTCAAGACATGAATACGGCCTTTGATTTGGCTCCAGTCGTTCAGTTCGTTGGAAAGGAAGGACTTATACCGGTTTAACGAATTTGCAAAGTGATGTTGGCGAACACGCATGTCTTTCAGGGTGGCACGCATCAAATTACGAGAACAATTATTGAGGTGACGGCGAATAATAGCCTCGTAGCTTTTATCCTGCGAAACACTGGCATGGAACTTGAGTTGAAAACCATTTGGGATAAAATTCTTACGCAAACATGTGCTGAGAAAGTGTATATGGCTAGAAAAACGAGTTTTCCCAAAAGTGGCCATAGCTAAGGACATAATAAGCGGTCGGATCCTGGGTGAATAATTACTTGACTCACACATCAAATCTCGGCGTAGACCAGAGACAAATTCCTTTAAAGAAGGCATACTCGAAGAGACAACAGATGACGGTGGCAGCAAAAAGTTCACAGCGGATGTGATAAGTATAAGGACTAAGGTACTGCGATGCACTGGAGAAAACATAGGTCGATGCAAAAACATGGTAATACACAGTGCAATATAATTGAACCAAAAATGGAGTTGAACAAAAAATGGAGTTGAACGAAAAATACAAATTACGACGTTTCGGGTTACATACCCTTCAACACGGTAACAGAAAGTCAACTGAAGTCACACAAACGAGGAGTCAAAGTCAAGGAAAAAGCACCAGTTAACAAAAAGATTAAAATCATTCAAGCAGTGATTCTAGCTTAGAATTAAGGCCATGTTTAAGGATAAGACGGTTTTCAGTCGTGAGACGATCAATATGGGTTCCTTTACAGGTTAATGCGGCCGTGACCAAAAAGTCTGTAATTGTACAAAGGGAGGGCGGATTAAAATGGGCTGCTACAGGAAAGCCAGACAAGTTAAGTTTAATAGATCGAAGGTGTTCAGTAATTCTATCGGCCAGCCTCCGTTTGGTTTCACCAACATACAGAATTTTACAGCGTTTACAACTTATAATGTAAATAACATTGGGAGAAATACAAGTGAAATGTTTAGTAACTTTGAACACATGAGAGGGTCCTTGAATCGATAACAGTTGGTCTCCGGAGACAACAGGGCAAGTGTTACACCGTTTGCGTTTACAGGGAAAGGTCCCAGGGTTGGGGACAGGAGTGGGGTGGGAAGATCTTACTAAATGATCACCAATGTTGCGATCTCTTTTGAAGGCAACTAAAGGGGGCGAGTAAAGATGGACTTAGTGGTAGGGTCAGACATGAGGGTCTTAAATTTCTTAATAATGAAACGCTTAATGGGTTCCACGGAAGGGTGGAAGGGCAGCACCAGAGTGATACGGTCGGAATTAGAATTAGGAGCCTTATTGTCTAAAATAGAGGACCTACTGATGGATTTAACACGATGGTTAGCGGCCTTTACGATTTTATCGGGGTAACCCCTGTTAGCAAAGAAATTCGAAAGTTGATTGGAAGTGTGAATGAAATCGGCGTTAACAGAGCAAGTTCTTTTAGCTCTAAGAAACTGAGAAAAGGGGATTGAGTTTTTACACTTAGGGGGTGACAAGAGGAATACAATAAGAAATTGTGAGAGTCAGTATCCTTGAAATGAATATTAGATCTGATAGAACGATCTACGATGGTAAGCCTTAAGTCTAAGAAGGTAGCACTAGAGGTAGAAATAGTATGGGTAAACTTAAAATTAGGATCAAAGGTGGAAACAAAGTTCACAAATTCTTGAGCTCAAAGCTGTGAGGGCGACGTTGTGCGGGATTGACGTATATAAACTTGACACATCCATGGTAAATAAGAATAAATAATCATCAAGTTCCACTTTAGTTGAATGAATAACGTTATCCAACGTTTTGTTTTGTCCGGCTTTGGGGTCCATGTGGATAACTTCGGCTGAAGGTTTTCAAAAGGATCAGACGCAACGATAGGATCAGAATCTGAGCCTTCGGTGGAATTAGAATAGTGGAATTTTAAACGTAATTTCCTGAGAAAAGAGTTGACATCCTTGCGGACAGTGAAGGTATCAAAAGAATTCTCTAAAGGAACGAAATTAAGTCCCTTCGCTAGAACCGATCTTTCATCCTGGGATAACTTCAAGTCTGGGGAATAGTGACTACCAATTTTTCCTGAGAGGTCTGGGTAGGTGAGCTGTTACTGGAGAGTCTTAGCAGTTTCTTAGATTTAGTGTCATGTAAAAAATCGTACAACTTACGGTTCAAGACATGAATACGGCCTTTGATTTGGCTCCAGTCGTTCAGTTCGTTGGAAAGGAAGGACTTATACCGGTTTAACGAATTTGCAAAGTGATGTTGGCGAACACGCATGTCTTTCAGGGTGGCACGCATCAAATTACGAGAACAATTATTGAGGTGACGGCGAATAATAGCCTCGTAGCTTTTATCCTGCGAAACACTGGCATGGAACTTGAGTTGAAAACCATTTGGGATAAAATTCTTACGCAAACATGTGCTGAGAAAGTGTATATGGCTAGAAAAACGAGTTTTGAAAACATAGGTCGATGCAAAAACATGGTAATACACAGTGCAATATAATTGAACCAAAAATGGAGTTGAACAAAAAATGGAGTTGAACGAAAAATACAAATTACGAAGTTTCGGGTTACATACCCTTCAACACGGTAACAGAAAGTCAACTGAAGTCACACAAACGAGGAGTCAAAGTCAAGGAAAAAGCACCAGTTAACAAAAAGATTAAAATCATTCAAGCAGTGATTCTAGCTTAGAATTAAGGCCATGGGGGTGAAGAGTGCCAAGTTTAAGGATAAGACGGTTTTCAGTCGTGAGACGATCAATATGGGTTCCTTTACAGGTTAATGCGGCCGTGACCAAAAAGTCTGTAATTGTACAAAGGGAGGGCGGATTAAAATGGGCTGCTACAGGAAAGCCAGACAAGTTAAGTTTAATAGATCGGAGGTGTTCAGTAATTCTATCGGCCAGCCTCCGTTTGGTTTCACCAACATACAGAATTTTACAGCGTTTACAACTTATAATGTAAATAACATTGGGAGAAATACAAGTGAAATGATTAGTAACTTTGAACACATGAGAGGGTCCTTGAATCGATAACAGTTGGTCTCCGGAGACAACAGGGCAAGTGTTACACCTTTTGCGTTTACAGGGAAAGGTCCCAGGGTTGGGGACAGGAGACAGATGGACTTAGTGGTAGGGTCAGACATGAGGGTCTTAAATTTCTTAATAATGAAACGCTTAATGGGTTCCACGGAAGGGTGGAAGGGCAGCACCAGAGTGATACGGTCGGAATTAGAATTAGGAGCCTTATTGTCTAAAATAGAGGACCTACTGATGGATTTAACACGATGGTTAGCGGCCTTTACGATTTTATCGGGGTAACCCCTGTTAGCAAAGAAATTCGAAAGTTGATTGGAAGTGTGAATGAAATCGGCGTTAACAGAGCAAGTTCTTTTAGCTCTAAGAAACTGAGAAAAGGGGATTGAGGTGACAAGAGGAATGCAATAAGAAATTGTGAGAGTCAGTATCCTTGAAATGAATATTAGATCTGATAGAACGATCTACGATGGTAAGCCTTAAGTCTAAGAAGGTAGCACTAGAGGTAGAAATAGTATGGGTAAACTTAAAATTAGGATCAAAGGTGGAAACAAAGTTCACAAATTCTTGAGCTTCATCATATATATATATATATATATATATATATATATATATATATATATATATATATATATATATATATATATATATATATATATATATATACATATATATATATATATATATATATATAGAGCAATAAGTCCAAACAGGAACATCACCAGAAACACTCAATATAAAACCATAAATGAAAAAACAAGACAACTTGTAGTTTCAGTTTCAGGAATCTATTTCAAATTTTCAGCAACACAGTGACTTTCTCAAGAAAACAACCCAAAATGACAAGAAGACTCCAACACTCACCAACCAAAAAGACATAAAAAGAAGAATAGAAACTTACTAGACCGGAACTAAATAAGGTACCACTTAAACCAGAATAGAAAGCCGAGGAGACGGCCCTCTCGTGCTGTCTAATACGAGTTTCTTTAATTCCCGTCTTCTCGCTGCTGGCCGGTGTTTCAGCTTTCTTTTCTTCTTTGTTTTCTTGCTCGTCCAGTGCAACGCTTCTGTGTATGTATAAGTGGTACCTTATTTAGTTCCGGTCTAGTAAGTTTCTATTCTTCTTTTTATGTCTTTTTGGTTAGTGAGTGTTGGAGTCTTCTTGTCATTTTGGGTTGTTTTCTTGAGAAAGGCACTGTGTTGCTGAAAATTTGAAATAGATTCCTGAAACTGAAACTACAAGTTGTCTTGTTTTTTCATTTATATATATATATATATATTCCTAAAAAAAAAACGATCTTGTCGCTTGTATAGTTTAAATTTCTGTTCGACCTGAACTTGCACATTAAGAAATATGAGGGAAAAAGGACTTCATTATTTTAATAAAAGTCACTTACAGCCTTGAACGATGTAAGTGATAGTGATAGAGAAAATGATCAGTCTTCACTTAAGCGTGATCTTACTTAAAATTGTTGTCATGATGTGTTGAATCAAGTTTGATATGGCCATATCACGTCAGATACAACTTATAAAAATGCAATGTTGGAAGGTTATATAAAATTGCCTATGGCCATATCACGCTGAATATCTCGTAATAAAAAATGTAACATAAATATAAATTTTGATATCGTAATATCAAGCCAGATATAATTTGTTGACCGGATTGTTGTAGGGTTAATTTGGCCATGTCAAACCGAAAATAAGTAATTGAAATACCTTGCCAGATAGACAGTATGTGTATCACATACTCCGTTACGTTATGTCAAGCTATATCTGCCCAATTCTTCTTAAAGCTATACACGTAAATTTCATATCTGATCAAGATATGGTCGGGATACAAACTACCACACATGACTCTTAAATGGAGCTGGGTAACAAGAACCTGATCTCTTGGTAATTTTAATGGCTTTGGGGCAAGCTTATATCCTTTTATACCATCTAATGTATTTCAGAACTTGAAGTTATAATGAAAAACGCAGATCCGGAATTAATGCCTGATAAAGTAAAGGAAATCCTACAAGACAGGACAACTTGGTTCAAAGTTGGAAAGAAGCTCAACCATGAATTAAGTACTGGTGCGAATTACGGCAAAACGTTACTTGCGGATATCAGAGTGGAAAGCGGATTGCTGATCTTAAAAATCCCGACGGTGACGTCTCTAAAGTGCCTTTACAGGGAGCTTACTTCAGAAAAGTTGACTTCGAAGTTTTTGTCAATATTGGTTAAAACCGGATACAATCAAGGTGTTTTTACGACAGATAAACGAGAAATTGCAATTACTCTAACTACCAATGAACACACATACCAAATTCTGGAGTTCCATTTTGGTAGGCATAACACGTTCACACTTTTTGTCGATAACGTAGAAAGTGCAGTATGTAATAAAAGTATACGAGTAAATTTTGTTTTCAGTTATTAAGATGAGATTTGAGGGATCAGTTTCTAACCAACCAATTGGGTAAGCTGTGGCTGACTCGGTCTTGTTTTTAGTTGGGGCTTTCTGGATTGTTTTCCCCTCTCTACTGCTTATACTAAGCAACAAACACAATAGTAGTAGGTGTAGATATTATTACGCCCCTGTTTACAAAAACAAACATTGCTTCTTAGGCCCCATCATTCCCCTTGCCGAAAGTCCTTAGTTCCACATTATAATTGATAAACTATAAATTGGTATTGTTGAGCAGAAAACGTCTTTTCTATTGTTGTTTATAATGAGCGAGAATTGATTGTAACCAAAGTAGCCCGACTCACATATACGTAGCCCGATTCGCATATTTCAACCGAATTTCACGTAAAAAATGTTTCTTCAAAGTGAAGTGTTATCAGTTGCAATTCAGTAGATCGTGTAACCACAGGTTTGACTAAATCCTCGTAAAAGTGATTTGAGAGTATGCAAGAAAATTATACTTTTAACGTATGCCCAGCAAAATATTTATTCTTCCTGAATGCAGTGTATAAGTTTTGTACCTATCAGCTGGTGGGATACAAATGTAAGTCGTTTTAAATCTATGCAAAAATTAAACTTTCACCTGGTTTACTTTGAAGAAAATCTTGCAGCTAGAAACGGAGATGACCTATGGGAAAGTCCTCATGACGAACCAACCAATCCAACTTTGCCAAGTGCATTAGGCCCTGGTAAGACAGTAATCTATAGATCAGAATTAAAGTATGTTGAAAATTTATATAAGATACTTGCAAATTTATACCTGTGTCGACTCCCTAACAAAAGAAATAAATATAAACTGCCTTGGTCACATGGATATCCGGTGGCTGCACATTTCAACCCTTTCAACTTGCTTAATGCAGTACTTAACCCTTCAGCAGCCATAATGTGCCGAGGCTCTGACCGTGACCGCCTAAGTGTTGAAAACTCACTTATCATGAGGCTTGGTACTCTTGCTCCACCGCCTTAATGTTAGAATTGACCTTTTGTTTAATCCACTCTCACTTATATATTATCTTCGTTAATCTTGGTCAGTAATAATATTGTGTTTAACTTAACTGCAAACGCTGGCTAAAACATTTGCAAATATCTTTGCAAACAACCTTTACTGTATTTTGTAAACCTTTCCAGCAAGTTTATTATATGATGCAAATGATCCTTTTCACATGTGCGACACATTGTGAAAAAAAAAACAATGAAATGGAAAGAAATATCGAAAACCTCTTTCCCTCTCTTTCAGAGATTACATTGACAATTACAAGAACATATCCTGACACCTTGCTAAGACAGTTGAGAGGGATAATAAACGACAAACAAACTTTACACACGAAAGGAAGATCACTTCGGACTTTCTTTTATGAACACTTTGAGGACGTATTATGTTCTAGGATTCGTAATGAACGAACTGGAGTTTGCTTTGTCCTTAGGGTATCAACTGCTTCTGCCTTTCACCAGCTACTTAGGGCTCTTTCAAACGGAGAATTGGCCAAAGACATGCGAGAGTTAGTGCAAAACACAGTCGGCGACAAACTTACAAAAAATGGTAGAATATATATAAAGACGAACGACGAGGAGTATTGCGCTGCTAAATCATATTTTGGTAAGGGTTCAAGTTGCAATGTTTCTGCCATGCCAAATGAAAATAATTTTTCTTTAGCCGTTACATGTTATTTCAATAGAAAGCACCTGACTTATTAAAGTTGAGTTTAACCAATAAACTTCATAGTATATTTCACTGAAATAAGAATCCTAACGGCTATGTTAATTATTTAAACGGTCAATTGGAAAGGCTTACTGCAAACCACTTTAAACGCGGTTCCGTTTTGTCATAAGATGACATGAAAATGTTCAATTTTAGGTAAAAGCTTGAAAGATTAGGTAATAAGGGTAGACACGAAACTGTCTGACATAATATTCAAAATAAAGGAGTGAGATTATCGTAGGCGATTCCATGCGAAACCCTAAAATGACCCTTCATATTGCAAATTGAATCTCTCCAAGCATCTTCTGCCTACACACATTATACCGTGGAGACGCAGTTAGCCCAACGTTTTTGGCTTTTGACTTATAATACCGCTTGACATGCTCCTGTGGTGGAAGGTTGTTTTGAAGGATGGAAGGTCAAGTAACTAATCTTCACTAAGCTGCAATTCACAGTCTGGTATTTAGTGTGGTGAACTTTGACTTTCCTTTGAAGCCTAGAAACCAAGTAAGAGCACAATAATGGCATACAACCCGACAACAAGAGCCCAGTCCCAGACCAATCAATTGAATACTGCAAACTCTGATTTCTATGAACTTAAGCATTCAGTAGATTTCTTAAGTACTAAAGTGGATGAATGGAGCACATGGCAAAGTGAAAAAACGCAAATTCTCCGCACGGTTACTGCACTGCAGAATGAAATTAAAAGGAAAGATAAGCGTATTGCCCATCTAGGAGAAAGAATTGAAGAATTGGAACAGAACACAAGAAAGGAAAACACAACTATTTTGGACTTGAAAACAAATCATAGATCATGAGCTCGTGCAGTCTCCAGAAATGGAAGTAATATTAATGAGGACGCCCCAGAGGAAGAATTGCAAACGCTTGAGAATCAAGTCATTACTTTCTTGAATGACAAAATTGAGCTGAGCGTAGCTCCAAATGATATTTCTGCATGCCATACATTGGGTCCTAATGTTACCGACACAAGGAGTAATGAAAACATCATAATGAGATTAACAAATAGGGAAACTAAAATCGAAGTTCTCAAAAGACCAAAAAAAAAGGGACAAAGGTGTACATAAATGAAACCCTGAGAAAGAAAAATGGAGACCTGGCCATAAATGCACGATCTCTTCAAAAACAAAGGAAGATCGCGTCTACCTGGACTAGAATGCAAAATCTCCATTAAAACATTAGGTGCACCTGAGATTTCGAAAGTTCATGTTATCAAAAGTATGGCTGACTTTGAGAAGCTACGTTTGGAGCTCTAATGTATGACATCGTCATTGTCATTATTTGTTATTTTCATAGTATAATTTCATGGATAGTTTGCCTTTTAGTGGATTAACACATGATTAATTCGCCTCTTTATTTGGAAGCACCTATCATTTTAACGTGAGTAAAACCAATGTGGGATTTAAAACATTTAGATTTTCAAACCAAAAAATAACAGACTTTGATGATCATATTGACCCAAATTCAATTTTTTTTAACAAGGTTCACACTAGTTGCAATTATTTCACTATTTCGCAATTCAATACCAGTATGCATAATTAAAAAGGTTTGTTTACCTTCTAACTTTGACAAGCTAAAACAGGTGTAAGATGATATACAGCTTAAATTTGATATCATAGCCGTCACTGAAACTTGGAAGTATAATTCAGACCTTTACAACTTATGGTTTTCAAATGTATAATCAAGATCGAGATACCGCAAGAGGTGGTGGAGTCGCAATTTATGTTAGAGAAAATATCAAGCACACCGTAAGAAATGACCTATCAATAGTTGTGAAAATTGTTTCGAATGCATTACAGTAGAACTCTACTTGCCGAGGGAAACTATTGTAAGCTGTGTCTATAAGAAGTTGGGTTCTAATATTGAAATTTTCAGTGATAAGACTGAGGAAATGTTCAGAGGTAAGACAACTCCTTTTTACATCTGTGGTGATTTTAACGTAAATCTTTTTAATTATGAAAATCATAAAAGCACTGAGTATTTTGTTAATGAAATGTTCAATCTTGCTTTGTTTCCTCTGATTGTTAAACCAACTCGTATTAAAGGTCACCGCTATTTAATAATTTATAACATCTTAAAAAATGTCATTTGCGAAGAGAAACACAGTGGTTTAATAATTGAATATATCAGCCATCACTTACCAATATTTTGTATGAATAGTTCTGAGACACTGAAAACTCCCAAAGCAAATGAATTGTTTATAAGGAAGACGATAAATCCATCAATGATTTAAAAGTACACTAAGTCAAGAAGACTGGGATCTGGTCCTTGCTACTGATGATGTAAATAATGCATACAATAACTTCATAGATATATTTAGTGAACATTACAATGAATGCTGTGTCCTTAGGAAATGCCAGGTCGGCACAAAAAGATCAGAAAACTCCATGGTTTACTAATGGTCTAATAAATGCTTGTAGGAAGAAGAATAATTGATATCGTGAGTTTATCGAGAACAGATCTTTTCATAGGGGAAAAAGGTACAAAAGGTACAAAAATAAATTTACAACATTTCTAAGAAACCGTGAAAGAAATTATTATTCAAACTTACTAGAAAAGCATAAAAGTAATGTAAAGCAGACGTGGAAAGTATTAGAAAGGGTCATTAATAAAACAAAAAGAAACGATACTACTTTTCCAAATACGTTCCAGGATGGTGACAAGACGTTATGTGATATGAATGAAATTGGCGAAAGATTGAATACGTTCTTTGTTGGCATTGGTCCTTCCTTAGCTTCCAATATACCGCGTTGTGATGTTAAGATTCACGGCTATTTAGCTGAGAGTAATAAACATTTCATGCATTTCTATTTGTTAGAAGCCTCAGTAAAGTATTAGATATTTTACAAAGTTTAGACCCTAAAAAATCTGCTGATCATAATGGGATAAGTATTACTATTGTCAAAAGGGTTATTCACCCGATTGTAAAACCTTTAACTTATATTTTTAATACCTCTTTTATACAGGGTTGCTTTCCAGATGGTATGAAAATTGACAAAGTAGTACCTATTTACAGGTCTTGTGACAAATGTGTGTTTACAAATTATAGGCCAGTATCTCTCTTATCTCAGTTCTCCAAGATTCTGGAAAAGCTATATATTTGATAATTTAAAAAGATTGACCGATTTTATCAACAAATATAATATTCTCTATAGCAGTCAGTATGGATTTTGAAGTAGCTGTTTAACCTCTCATGCTTTATGGAATTAATTGAAGATATAACGATTGTCCTTGATAAGAAAATGTCTACATTGGGAGTTTTTATCGACCTGCAGAAACCTTTAATACAATCGATCATGGACTTCTCATTCAAAAACGTCAACACTGTGGCTTTCGAGGAATTGTTCTCGAGTGGTTAAAAAGTCACTTACAAAATAGGAAGCAATATATAGATTATGAAAATACAAATTCAGTGCAGGGTGAAATTACATGTGGTGTACCACAGGGTTCAATTCTTGCACCAAAGTTATTTATCGGGTATGAAAATGATATATGTAATGTTTCAGACGTACTCCGATTTGTAATATTTGCAGATGACACCAATATTTATTATTCACATTGTGACTTAAGATCCTGCACAAGAGTGTCGCTAGAGAGTTGTCTAAGCTTTACAATTGGTTTTCAATAAACAAACTGTCATTAAATTTAGGAAAAACAAATTATATGTTTTTCACCAATGAAAGAAAATTGACAATTCTAATTTTGAAGTTAAGATAAATGTTGTACACATCAATGAGGTAACCTGTACAAAATTTCTTGGTGTTTTTATTGATAAGAAACTCACCCAGAAGAAGCATTCTCTTATGTATGTAATACACTCTCAAAAATTATTTCTGTCAGTCATAAAGTCAGCAACCTTTTAAGTTCAAGTGCGTTATATCCTTTTTATCACTCGTTATTCTTACCATACTTGAATTATTGTCTGGAAGTATGGGGTAATACATATAAAAGTGATCTAACACCACTATATTTTCAAAAAAATATAATAATAAAATTTTGTGCCATGCAAAGCTATTAACCCACACGTACATTTTGTTTCAAAAGTTAAAGGCCATGATATTATTTCAGTTAATCAAATAGTAAACGGGTGTCTTCATGTTTAAGGCATATCATACTTCATCACCCTGAAACATTCAAAATTATTTGCTCTTAGTATTAAAGAAGGTAGAAGTATAAACTCATTTAAATAAAGTTTCAAGAAGTTTTTGATTGCTCAATAGACTTTTTTTACCTTACAGTTTTCATATTGTATATGTCATTTTACCTAATACTTTTCTAGCATAATGTCGTCACTTTTTTGTAGTTATTCTGTATTTATAGCACCGTTTGAATTATTTTACGGGGAAATGTTAATAAGTCTTGACTCCTTTTTCCTCCTTTCCAAGTTATTATGATACACTAATTAAATGTATACAAACTGCATGTAATGTATTGTACAAAGATGCTAGAAATAAACATTGAATTGAATTTTTAATGGAAAGATGTATCGCTTTGACCAGACTAGAACGGTTTCTGAAACTACACCTCTCGTTATAGCCAGACTAAATCAGTGGTAAACCGCTAAGAAATCAGTTAGAGTAAGCAATCATTTTGTTTCATCATAGCAGAATAACAAATCTTACATAACTTCTCGTTACACCAATTGAGTGTTCCCTAGTTAAGAGTCACTGTCACAATTCTTGGAGGTTTAGTAATAGCCGTAAAAAATTAGGTAGAAGAATGCTACATTTTCTGCAGAAAAATTGTTACACTTTAGATCAACTTCAATAATGTTTTTATATTTTTGGCAGAAAGTTTTTAAGTTTTGGGCAGAAATTTTTTACAAAATTTGAACGAAGTTGTTACATTTTGATAAGTTGTTACAAAATAGTTCGTAACGATGCATAATTTATTACGTTGGACCTTTACATTGATACGTCAGGATTACAAAGCTTTACTTTTATTCTCAACATTTTTTTTGATGTACCTGTGGCTTTTAGAAGTAATTCATTTGATATTTTTTATCATAATGTTATAAAATCAATTCATTTTTTACCCTTACTACCGTTTCCATAATAGTTTACTTCTGAATACGTTGAACCATAACTAAGTTAAGCCAAAGTAACAGAAACGGTCTAGTTTGTATTAGCTACATTTAAATAGTTTTTCAACACGAGCAACTTGAAGGTGGTGGATTGTTTGCCTGTAAAAATTGGAAAAAATGTTTAGTATATTTGCAGTGTATCTATATAATTGCCCAAATTTTAAATCATTAATGGTAGTTATTCATACCACACAAAACTAAAAATGATACATTCCGATTTAGTATCCTTCCACTTATTTGGTTGCTTTGACAGCCTATTTAATGGTCGAGATCGATTTTCTAAGAAAGTTTTACACCCATTTGTAGGATATTGTCCTAT
The DNA here is from genome assembly GCA_037179385.1 of Holothuria scabra. Taxonomy (NCBI): domain Eukaryota; kingdom Metazoa; phylum Echinodermata; class Holothuroidea; order Aspidochirotida; family Holothuriidae; genus Holothuria; species Holothuria scabra. The sequence continues at coordinate 35,134,419 of CM074197.1, forward strand.
AATAATCCTGCCTCTAAACTGCGTTTTCTTTTCTTACATACCAATTAATTGCTGCATTGAAATAAAAATTACGTTTTATTTCTAATTCCAGAAGAGTTTTAATTTTTGTTTCCAACTACTTAATCTATTAAATGAACATGCTATTTGATTGATCAACATTTGTCTAAAATCGTATTTCTTTTAAAGAAACCAACACAGTTTCATCAAGGTTACGGCATCTTCGCAGAGAGTGCAGCCGTCCTATAACTATCAAGTCAGGTAAGTCAAATAGCACTGTTGATATTTCTTGAGCGTGTTTTAGCAGGAACACTTACTAACGCGGTTCAATGGGGTATTTTCCCGTCCAAAATTTTATGCGCATGCATTATTCGGTATTAGAAGGAAGTTCACCTCCCTGGTATTAGCAACCTTGGTTCCATTTTTTCATCGACTGCATGGTCAAGTGATTATAGCACCCGACTTGCAGCCGGGCAGGACGGAATTCGACTCCTGGCTCGGCCATATTGATAGATAGTTAGTAAGGTATTTAGATAAGATTTAACGACACACCAACACGTATGTGTTGTATAGTGTCATGATATTCAAGTACTTTTCAGACCGCGTGTTTGGTCTGACGGTAGGCAGCATCCACCTCTCCCGCGGAAGGTAGGCCCGGGTTCTATTCCCAGGTCGAGTCACACCAAAGACTCTAAAAAAAGAACCTACTGCCGTTGTGCGTGATGCTCCGCAAAAGCAATGGAGTAGGGAAAACAAGCCAGTGAGCCACAACTGGAAAAATGCCGTGGCCAGCTCGACTTGAACCAATTCGATGGAAACTGGGCCGTAAAACTCTATCCATCTACCTTACTGACTGACTAACTGACTGACTGACTCACTGATTGACTGACTGACTGACTTGCACACTAAAATACCTATTGATTCTATCGTTTTGACAGAATATGGGGATTTAGAATTGCCTTTAGAAAATATAAACATAACTATATATGTCTGATGCTCCTCACTAAAGGCCGCCCTCACTAGTTACTTGGTTTAACCTATAGTGTCATTCATATATTTGAATAAAATGGTGTATATGTAGCTACATAGAGAAGTTCAAACTAAGATCTCCTACAATACCGCGGAAGGAAGGACAAGCACACCTTCAGCATCCAATATTTATGTATGCCATCTTTTCAAAGAAACTGGCAAAACAGTATTAGATTTATCTTTTGTAACAAAATAATTTTAAATCATTGCTTTTACCTTCTATATTCAATAATACACAGTGTGTGTTTTAAGTGCAAATATCTGAACATAGTTCTTTTCTTTCTTTTTGGAGGGAAATTGGCTGGTCCGTTGTACGTTGACCCAGAATCATTGGAAATGATTGAACAGATGAGGCGGGAACGTCAAGATTACGAAAACGCACATTCAGGACCCAAGACCGTATGAAATTAAAATCGCCCAAATAGTACATTTGCAACTTTCTCGAGGAAGAGATTAAAAGTTTCTTTAATTTTTTTTTTTTTATAAATGTCGACTACTTGCATTAATTAAAAAGGTGAAAATAACATGATCAATTGGAAGATGGAGAAAAAATTGCATTAAGGCATCGAGAGAAAACTTATGATTCTTATCGAATTTTTGCATCTGAGCACTGGATATCTGCATTTTTTCATATATCTTGATAGTAGTGCGAAAATTTCCGGTGGACTTTTCAGTTATGTAACCCAATGTGTTACTACTTATTAGTCCTATTCAATTTGCAGTTTATTCTATTTACCATTATGCTAAAAGTTTTTTCATCATTGCACGATATACATTTACCTTGTGAAGTTTCAGTGGCACGCATCAATGCCTTGAAGATTACGTTGTAGTTTGCTTAGGTCTTCCCACTAAAATCAGTTTTGAAATTGACCTTTCACATGACAGGTTCAAGCCATGTATGACGTTGCAACTAATCTCTCACAAGCAAGACTTAGTACAATCATTCCCAATCGTCAGTAAATCGTTTTGGAATATTATAAGCAGCCTTCAATGTAATAGAGCCTACCCGTAAACATGAAAGGAAATTGCGCAAACCGTTAATGCAACTAGCATTTTTACACAACGAAAGGGAGTAGGAAACGGCTTAGTTGCAATGGTTCAAACGTATCTATTACGTTACACAGGATGTTTTTATACTTTTATTCAAAATAATGGAAGTTTCCCCTCTCAACTGCTCAATTGGTCATTTTCTCTATTTCTATTTTAATATGTTTATTTGTAATGTTATGTATATAAATATAAAGCAGAATTTCTTTTAAAAGACTTTTTCAAATATATTCACTGAAGCTTCACCACTGGCATCCATATTCCTGTAACCAGAGTAACCACGTTTTGAAAGTGCACATTACTGAAAACGTTGGGCTGGCCTGGAGGATTTTTAAGGGGAGCGGATGTCCTCTAATCAAATTGGTGACCCTTTTTAAGGATTCTAGATGCAAAAATGAAGGGGATCCTAGATGTAAAAATGATGCAATATGTTCGAATTTGAAGAAAAAGTTCTCCAAGTTGGGTTCTGATGATTTATGGGAAATATGTTCTCCCCTTCAAGGCAAATAGTATTGCATTCTTATTTGGCAATTCTGGGGAAAGGGGCCTGTCTTCCCACTCCCGTGTTTAGGAGCCTGCACGCATCAACCTCGTGAACTAAGGATAAGGGGGTAATTCTTGTGAGAGGAGGACACCTTGCTGTTTGATGAATTCTCCTTTAGAACTATGTGTTAATAATTTGATATCAGCTAAATAATGCTCCCCTATCCATTTCTTCATCTTTTGAACGACGCCATGATTTTTACAGCAAATATTTAGACCACTGATTGTGTAAAACATCATTTTTTCTTCGAAGCTATTAGCAAGTTGAGAATTTGTTCGATAACAGCTTAAAAGACTTGCCTCGCAACCACCGCCCGTCCTTCTTTCCGATTCAACATTTTACTTTGATTTTTTTCGCGCAGCCAGTCGGTTCGACGTGCGCCTCTTAAAATGGTACCGTGAACCAGAGGGTGGCGCACTTAGCCACCAGCTGAGAAAACCTGATTTATATTGTCATAACATCCGATGTTGTAAATATTTGTATTGAATAAAGCTTGCACCTTTTCTTGCCTTTACTTAATTCAGGCCACAAAAACTCTTAAGTGCATTGTAACACAAGTTTTGATCTTTTCTGAAGTAAAGACTAATGACATGTTCAACAATCATAAACAACCAAAGCCCTATGTGTCTACAATAAAGAAAAACTAGGTCATGGTTTAGTATGGACCGACATCATCTCGTAGGCTCTCATATCCTTAATATCATGTGAGAAAAAAGAGAGAGGAAAACACACAAATATGCCATTCTGTAAACAGAATTACATTCATCAAATTCTCTGTAACCTGAATGTTGTTTCCTATAGACTGGTTTGTATGATAGTTACCAACGTAACCATTATGGAACAGAAACATTACCAAATAAGCATAATGTCCTCTTCCATCAGTTGGATTATTTCACTTGTGGTACTTCACATGATCCATATTGAGTATTACATCAAAATTTAGATCTGCATTTTTTTCTTACAATTAATTTATCAATTTAAAATATCAGTCGGTAACATCACTTTCCCAGTGGACAAACATATCTGAAAATTTTACTCCAAATTGCTGATTAAATTTTGCGGTGATTGTCCACCTACAAATGTTCATTAATCACTTTTAATACATTTTGTGCAATACAATCGATGAATGAAAACAAATTAATTGGACAATTCACCTCTGCAAGAGTCTTAAAAATCACACCACATGCATGAAATGTAAAATCTGAAGGTTGGAAAGGCTGCAAAATAGGCCGAAGTTTAAAACAGCCCTTGCATTAATTGGCATTGAAAAGATTGTCTCCATTATCCCTGTGCAGTCCTCTGCGAATGGTGGACTGTGATCTTGAAACTATACAAATTTCCTTCAAAATATCATCAAGGCAAAATAAAAAGAAAATAGGGAAAATAAAAGACAGACATGTTGGATATTTTCCTTTATTATGGATAGTTTAAAATGACAAAAGTTTAAGGGTAACTGGACCAGTCGACATGGCGAGATAACTTGATTTTGCCATGTCGACGTCCTTTGCCCAAAAAGTCGACAAGATGACATAATTTATCTTTGCATGACCACATACGCAAACTGATTGAGATAGTTAACTTGTTGGGGACAAGCTCCCACGCTCTTGAATGTATGTCAACATGGCATATTTTGATTTATCACCCGAACCATTTTTTCTTTCAGCAATATGTAAACATGCTCAGATAAATTCTATCACCATGTAGACTCCCTAGAGCTAAGGATCTCTATCAACAATTCAAAAAAATTATCTGACCATTATAACATCAAGTATGGCAGTTTAGTAGCTCCGTGCAATTTGCATTTTGAGTTTTTCCACAGATTCAGAGGAAACAGTCAAGACCAATCGTAAATATTCTAGCCTAATACAAAGTCTTGACATTTGTTGTGTTAGTTAAAAGAAAGACACATGTTCACTTCCTGTTGACAAGGTCTCAGTCTCAATTGTTCTATAATTAAACCAAGTGTGAACTGTAGCACCTTCTAGTACCTTGCCGGCCAAGTCCCTTGCATGCACTCTGCACTGACTGTTAATACTCATTCAGCGAAACAAATATCATCTCTGGCTACTCAAGTTACTCCATAACTGAGCTGACATATGCTACAATTTGAAAGACGCCGAGGAAAGACAGGCTACTCATGAGTAATTGTAATAATGCATTTCAATTTTCATCACATTGTGGCAAGAGTTGAAGTTGGTGGTTTAAACGTGGCAATGGACAATACTCAATCAGTTCCAAGAGGCCTAGACCTAAGCTAAACCTAATTATTGGCTAGGCTTAGGCTTAACCTATAGGCTCCAGCTTCATACATGATACGGGTCCGCGTGTTTTGTCTACGGTAAGACCATCCGCCTCTCCGGAGGCCCGGGTTCTATTAAAAGGTAGAGTCATACCAAAGACTCTAAAAATGGAACCTACTGCCATTGTGCGTGATGCTCCGAATAAGCAATGGAGTGGGGAAATCAAGCCAGTGAGCTACAACAATAAAAGGCCGTGGCCGGCTCGACTTGAATCAATAGGTTAGAAACTGGGCCGCAAAACTCTATCTAACTAACTATCCATATATGATGCATTACACTAAAAATACAAGTAAGCACAAATATAGGCCTTCGAAGCGTTTTATAAATATATATATATATATATATATATATATATATATATAATTCACTAATTCGGCACTTAGGGGGAAAGTTGTTGTTGAAAAGTCGACCTTAAGTGGAAAAAATTTTGAGTGCGAAATATAAGTTTCGCCGTAACGTTTCTACACACTTTTTCTATAGAAATACGTAAACTGACAAAGTCGCCCTCCTAGACTTACGAAGTAGATACAATTACTTCAAAGTTGTCAAATTTACGGACACCTAGCTTTTAACACGGACGGATGACTGGCCATTGAAATTACGTTGTTTATATTTTAAGACGTTAGGGCGAATACTTTTTCTTATGTATTTCATTGTTATTTTTTCGCCCTATGCACTCGGAGATATAACAATTCCCCCCTAAGGAGGGAATTAGCGTTATATATATATATATATATATATATATATATATATATATATATATATATATATATATATATATATATATATATATATATATATATATATATATATATATATATTTGAGTAAATCCTACCTTAGGTGGACATAAATATATTGTTTAAAATGTCCCGTAAGGGACAGGCACTTATTAAATATTCAAGTACATATAACATATAATATTTTGTTTATTTAATTTAATGTTCTACATAGGCAATTTACTTAAAACACAATTACTATAGGTTCTGACCGTTATGCAAAACCTATGGTATTTTAATTATAAATTTCAATGACTCGTGTATGCAAATACATGCAAATATGTGATTTTAATATGTGTCGTTCTTAGGTCTCATTCTAACGAATGTCCGCCTCAGGTATGATTTAGTGATATATATATATATATATATATATATAAATAATTAATTCCGTGTGTTGGACGTAATAAATAAGGAAAAATGGAAAACAGAGTGTGCATATAGATCCAACGAATGATTTATTGAAACAGAAATTTTCGCCGCCTCCTGGCGGCTTTGTCAACTGTGTTATGGAAATCAACCGTTACATACAAACAAGATAGAGTTGAATGCGTACAGTACCGCGTAATATTAAAATAAGTTTGAAAAGTTGTAAAGTGACGTCATAATGATGATGATCGAAAAGTACGTAGTTACAAAGAACGCACGTTCTCACATAGTAATTAATACAAAGCGCGAACATCATAACCATGGCAAGCTTGATTAGCCAAAATAATGTAAAGTGACGAGACAATCTAAAATTGTAGTGTGCGTACCTAATTTCGTTGTTTGAATGGAAGCGTATGCACATATTCAAAACTCCATGGTAACTAAACAGTTTATCAAAGCGACAAGATGCGAGTGCGTGAGATATTTTCAAATAATAAAACTGTCTTACTGACAAATAAAAACTGTTCATATCTACTTAAAAAATAAAGCACTAAATTGTACATTACAAATAATATTAAATAACAAAGCATCCGAGTTTAAAAAAAAAAAAAAAAAAAAAAATTGGCGTAACTTTACAGAATGTGAGATGCTATATTAAATAGTAAAAAATTGAAGAAGCGGGAGTAAATGACAAGGTAGCACAGTTGTACAAAAGAAGGAAACAGAATTACTGAATTACTTGAAGAAACTGTATCCTGATAAATAAGAAAAATCTCTATTAAGACCTTGCCTGTGGCTATTAAGACGTAAAATTAGTTTGAGTTCGTGGCGCTTACGGTCTTCACTGCATCGGAACCTACCGAGGGCAATGGTAAACCTCAAGTCGTCACCTGTGTGCCCGCTACTCTGGAAATGTTCCGCAACTGGGAATCCGTTGGGATTCGCGTTACGAATGCTTTGTTTATGATTATTGAATCTCAATCTAAATTTCGTACTGGTTTCTCCAACGTAGCACACAGTCGGGCATTTGCTGCATGAGATAATATACACTACGTTGGAGGAATCGCAATTGTAAGGACCAGGGTGGACAGTTATACCATTAAAAGTAAGGGAGGCACCGGTCAACATGTGTTGACAAACCTGACAACGCGGCTTCTTACATCGAGTATTACCCTGTTGGGTATTAGTAGATCTTAATCTAGAACGTACAAGTAACGATCTGAGGTTGGGGGGTTGTTTGGTAGCAATAATAGGGGGTTGTGCGAAAAGTTCAGCAAGTGAATCATTTTCATGGAGTATTTTCCAAGAAGACTTTATGTGTTTCGAAAGTTTTCTAGTGGTAGGATGATGTTTCACCACAAACGGGATGCGATTGCCACTGTTAGTTTTGCGATTGTACGAAAGAAGTGATTCGCGTGTAGCTCGGCGAGCCCTACCAATTTGTTTTTTGACTAGGCTCAAAGGATACCCCTGTCGGTGAAACTAAGGGTGAGGTTGTGGACGTGATGCTCAAAGTCCACCGGATCTGAGCAAATACGTTTTAAGCGGATAGCCTGACTATAAATTAAGGAAGATTTGATGTGGTGTGGATGAAAGCTTCCGTAACGAAGGTAAGTGTGAGTGTCTGTAGGCTTAGAATAGACAGACGTGCATAATTTGCCATTTCTGAGCGAGACGAGAACATCTAGGAAAGGAATTGCTTCACGCGAGTATTCCTTTGTGAATTTGATTTTCGCATGAGTATTGTTAGCTAGATCAACGAATCTGAGTAATTCTTCTTCGCTATGAGTCCATATAAAGAAAATGTCGTCTATATATCGGCAGTAAAAAAGCGGTTTGTATTCAGTATTTTGGAGAAATTGACTTTCTAATACCGACATAAAGATGTTGGCATAGGTAGGGGCCATCTTAGTTCCCATTGCAGTCCCATTAGTCTGGAGGTAATGCCTATCATTAAATTCAAAATGATTATGTTTAAGGACAAAATCTATCAAGAGCGCAGTATCCTCAATAGGGATCCCTGTAGGCTGTATGCATTTCAAGAGGTTGTGACAGGCAGAGGTGCCCTCGTCATGGGGAATATTGGTATAAAGGGAAGTAACGTCCATAGTAACCATGAATGTCCCGTCGGGTAAAATAAACAAAGCATTCGTAACGCGAATCCCAACTGATTCCCAGTTGCGGAACATTTCCAGAGTAGCGGGCACACAGGTGACGACTTGAGGTTTACCATTGCCCTCGGTAGGTTCCGATGCAGTGAAGACCGTAAGCGCCACGAACTCAAACTAATTTTACGTCTTAATAGCCACAGGCAAGGTCTTAATAGAGATTTTTCTTATTTATCAGGATACAGTTTCTTCAAGTAATTCAGTAATTCTGTTTCCTTCTTTTGTACAACTGTGCTACCTTGTCATTTACTCCCGCTTCTTCAATTTTTTACTATTTAATATAGCATCTCACATTCTGTAAAGTTACGCCAATTATTTTTTTTTTTTTTTTTTAAACTCGGATGCTTTGTTATTTAATATTACTTGTAATGTACAATTTAGTGCTTTTTTAAGTAGATATGAACAGTTTTTATTTGTCAGTAAGACAGTTTTATTATTTGAAAATATCTCACGCACTCGCATCTTGTCGCTTTGATAAACTGTTTAGTTACCATGGAGTTTTGAATATGTGCATACGCTTCCATTCAAACAACGAAATTAGGTACGCACACTACAATTTTAGATTGTCTCGTCACTTTACATTATTTTGGCTAATCAAGCTTGCCATGGTTATGATGTTCGCGCTTTGTATTAATTACTATGAGAACGTGCGTTCTTTGTAACTACGTACTTTTCGATCATCATCATTATGACGTCACTTTACAACTTTTCAAACTTATTTTAATATTACGCGGTACTGTACGCATTCAACTCTATCTTGTTTGTATGTAACGGTTGATTTCCATAACACAGTTGACAAAGCCGCCAGGAGGCGGCGAAAATTTCTGTTTCAATAAATCATTCGTTGGATCTATATGCACACTCTGTTTTCCATTTTTCCTTATATATAAATATATATATATATATAATATATATATATATGTATATATATATATATACATACCACAAGATTGAAAATTAGGGGGAAATTTGCATATCTAGATACGTTTAGGCGAAATAAAACACAATAAGATACATTGCTGTATATTTCGCCTTTGAGGAACTACATATACATGTACGAAAATTCAATACTCCATTAGTTGTACGTGATAACAGCTGGGCGTCCGTAATTTGGTCAACATTGCATTAATTAGGTATATTACGTACCCCCATATTTATTTTACTAAACAGTAATGTATTCCCATTAAAACAGTGCGTGAAAACGTAAAGGGGAACGATAAATTTTTTTCCTAACGGTAATTCACCCTAACGTTGATATTTTGCCGAAAAATTTCCCCTTATTCCACAATTAGGTATATGTATATATATATATATATATATATATATATATATATAACACTAATTCCCACCTTAGGGGAAATTGTTATATCTGCGCGTACACAGGGCGAAAAAATAACAATAGAATACATAAGGAAAAGTTTTCGCCCTGACGTCTTAAAATATAAACAACGTTATTTCAATGGCCAGCCATCCGTTCGTGTTATTAGCTAGGTGTCCGTAAATTTGACAACTTTGAAGTAATTGTACCTACTTTGTAAATCTAGGAGGGCGCCCTTGTCCGTTTACGTATTCCTATAGAAAATGTGTGTTGAAACGTTACGGCAAAACTTATATTTGGCACAAAAAAATGTTTCCCCTTAAGGTCGACTTTTCAACAACAACTTTCCCCCTAAGTGCCGAATGAGTGAAATATATATATATAACGATTATAAAGATATAATTCAACGTATGCTCGAGTTGAGGCAATATAAAGACTCCATAAGATGAATTAAATTACACAGGAGGTGAAAATGGACAAGAAAGAGCACATGTTTAGAAAAATAGTCATATATTTCTGCCCCTCCTGGGGCCTTCCTCAGTGACTGGTTACAACAGTTTGAATGAATATGAATATGCGACAGACTGTAGTTTAAAAGCAAATAGCTTAAACAAGATGTGCGCCCTAGCTGAATGAGCGTTACGAGCTTAATTATCACCTATGTGACGTAACAAAGAAGGCGCGCGTACAAAAATGAGACGCAAGTAAGGCTGGCGGGTTAAATTGTTAAGTCACAAAGAAAATATAAATACGTAGGTAATACAGGAATATTGACTGCAGAGAAATAGTAGATACAAGTATAAAGGGAAAGTAGATGTGAGCATTTACAAGCTTAAGTTTAAGATAGAAAAAGAATGCTTATTTCACATGAACGTTAAAGTAGAATTCACAAGGAGACTGAGTAAGTCCGGTTTTTCATAGGCCGAAGCGAATAGACATATAGAATAACACTCCTAAAGAAGCAAAATCGTCTGGTTACGATGGGTGAACAAACGAATAACCCTTGAGGATTCCTAGGTCCTTGTTAAGACCCTTTGTGTGGGTATTTAGTCGAAGGATCCAGCTTAACTTGCACTTTTACGAGCTTCCCGAGAAGCAAACCCCGCGGAAATGAGAGTACAACGAATGTTACTGATGCTGTGATCGGGCAAGTTAAAGTGTTGTGCCACAGGGAATCCTTGAGAGTGGTCACGTATGGACTTGGTATGGTTATTGAAACGCATACGGAAAGGGGTACTTGTCTCTCCTACATAGTTACCTGAATCACAGACGGAACAAGTCAAAATATAAACTACGTCGGACGAATCACAGCAAAGAGGGGGAGTTTTAATGGGGACAGTGGCGCCGGGAGGTCTGAAGAAACTTACAGTAGTGATTAACTTACAAATTTTGCATCTAGGTTTAAGGCATTTAGTATTTCCCCCAGGGTTTTCTGAGGGAAGTTTTGACGAGGTGAGTAAATCCTTCAGGCTTTGTGTTTGTCTCCTAGTGGGTAAAGAGGGTTCAGAAAATAAATTACGAATAGAGATATCTTCTCTCAGAAGACAAAAATCTGTCCTAAGTTGCTTGAACAATTTCTCTACAGATGGGTGGATATCAAAAACCATGGGAATACGAGAATTCGGCCTTTTTCTCTGTATTCCAGGAGATCAGATCGGGTGTACTGAGACAATTTGGGAATTACTTCTCAGAAATAAGTTTGAATGGGTAACCGCATTTCAAAAGGTGGCCAACAAATAAGGAAATCTGCTTCTCTAATTCGTCGTTGTTGGAACAAATACGCTTAATTCTTAACCCTTGGCTGAAGATAATTGATCTTTTCATATTGGATGACAACTTTGAAAATCGAGAAACTGGTGGTTATCTGCGGGTTTAGAATACAGGGATGTAGATAAGTTGCCATCTTGAAGACGGACTAAGACGTCAAGGAAAGGGATTTCTCGATCGGAGTAGTCTGCCGTAAAGGAGATACTGTCATGATAACTGTTAAAAGGTCTTAGGAAAGTTTGCAGAGCGATTTCGCCATGTGGCCAAATGAAAAAAATGTCGTCAATGTAACGGTAAAAATGAATGGGTCTCGGAGTGCAAGACGACAAGAGGCCTTCTTCTAAATTGGCCATAAAAATATTGGCGTAGCATGGGGCCATTTTTGTACCCATAGCAGTACCTTCGATTTGCAAAAAATGATTACTACTAAAACTGAAGTTGTTATGAGTTAGAATAAATTCAATGAGGGAGCAAATATCATTGATGAAGTTCTGCGTATGACCGTGCTTGCTAAGGAAGTTCTCACAAGCTTCGATACCATCCGTATGAGGGATATTGGAGTACAAAGCACTTACATCTAGAGGAACAAGTGAGCAATTTTGGGTATATACTTGTATCTACTATTTCTCTGCAGTCAATATTCCTGTATTACCTACGTATTTATATCTTCTTTGTGATTTAACAATTTAACCCGCCAGCCTTACTTGCGTCTCTTTTTTGTAAGCACGCCTTTTTTGTTACGTCACACAGGTGATAATTAAGCTCGTAACGCTCACTCAGCTACGGCGCACATCTTGTGTAACCTATTTGCTTTTAAACTACAGTCTGTCGCATATTCATATTCATTCAAACAATTGTAACCAGTCACTGAGGAAGGCCCCAGGAGGGGCAGAAATATATGACTATTTTTAAAACTTCGTGCTCTTTCTTGTCCATTTTTACCTCCTGTGTAATCTTATTCATCTTATGGAGTCTTTATGTATATATATATATATATATATATATATATATATATATATATATATATATATATTTATATATATATATATATATATACACATATATATATATATATGTATATATATATATATATATATATATATAAACGATAACAAGAAACATGCACAAAACAAACGGCATACTGTTAAAACGATCTGAAATTTTAATAAAATACTGAAGACAAAGATCGTGTCAAATCTTCTGAGGCAACAAGATATTAAAAACGGTGAAGAGTTCAAAACTTACCTATATAGAGGTATATATATATATATATATATATATATATATATAGCCTACTACACAGTATAGGGAACATGGTTGGTGGCTCTAAGTCTAAGCACTGGCGTTTGAAGAAATGCACGCATAACCTCGCTTTTTCTGCAATCCATCCCAAGGGATGATGATAGTGCCCTGCACGTCAAAGGGGTCAAGCGAGGGGAGTTATATAGTTTGTGGCTATGTTGACTGAGATACTAGAGGTACACTGTTTTCACAAATATTACAGGTGAAGACATTTGAGGAACAAAGGTAAATATGTTTTGACGTTTCCTGTAATTATTCTCAGTCCTCCTTCGGGGAGAATCCTCAACCACAAAAGTACCCTTTTTTATACCTGCTCTCCATTTGGTACGATCTAAGGCAAGCTCCTATAAAGAACACGAGTAAATGCCTGGTCTATTCAGATATTTTGAAGGCAGTCTTTGATACTAAGTTTCTGGCCGCCGTGTCTTCGTGATCCACTTGATAGTGCCTATACAGTAAGTCCTATGGAAGTCTGCTATCATCCATTCTTGCAACATGGCCAGCCAATCACAATTAAACTGATGTTACCAAGGTTAAGATGGCGAGCATACCGGCTCGGGTGAGAACGTCAGTTTTAGTGAATATGTCCTGCCAGGTAATCCTCACGGAGCAAAGATAGGGCTCTTGCAGTTGGCTTAGATGACACTGGTGTCTCTGATATGGGCCTCAAGTCTCACATCCATACACTAAAGTAGATTTCACAACTGCCTTATGTACTCTGCACTAAATGGCACGTCTGATATTTTGGGATCAAAAACGATCTCTCAGTTAACTAGCTGATGAGGTTGACATGATGCTGCCAAGATAGCGAAAACCTGAAACAGCTATTAGCCTATTGTTTTCCATGACAATTGACGGTTTATCACATGCGTTACCAGGCCTGGCTGGAAAAGAACTTTTCTCTTTTTCAGCCTGATAGTCAGAACAAAACTCTTAGCTGCACAAGTTAAGTGACTGGTCATCTCTTGTTGAGTGAGTGAGCAGCTAGGACACACTCATCAAAATGTAATTCCTGAACAAGGATGTTCCGTGATTTGGTTTTTGCAGGCAGCATGGACCGGTTGAAAAGACCACCATTAGTTCTAGCTTTCAGGAAAATACCTGTCTCCAGATTAGAAGTAGCATCACGCGGAAAAATAATTTAGGAGCCGAAATACGACACTGTTCAGCATTATTGATTGGAAATGCAGACACTTTACCACACATGTTGACTTGGCCTTCCATTCCATAATGAATTAGACGAATGATGTTAGTTATCCTGGGAGACAGCCAAACGTAGGCAGGAGATTCCACAATCCAACCCTGCCAGCAGTGTCAAAGGCTTTGGTGATATTGATAGAGGTAACATTAATGCTTCTTTGTTGCTCAATAAAGTTCTCCTTTAGTTGTCTCTTGGAGAAAATCATATCCATCGTACTCCGTCCTGCATGGAAACCGCATTGACTTTAAGAGAGAATGCTCTCACAGATGTTAGACACCAGCCGTTCTAAAATGATCTTCGCTTGGCATTCCCAGCAATGAAGAGGAAAGAAATACCTCGTTGGTCATTTCAGTCCCCTTTTCAAACGTTGTTCCTGCAGATGATTACAATTGAAGCATTTCATAAGTTTTTGGGAGATCAACAATTTTCCGAAATCTTAGCCTGAAGAGCTGGTGCAGGCATGATATTATTTTCTCGCCACCATGGTGGAGGATTTCAGCTGCTATGCCATCATGTTCCAGGGCTTTGTTAGGCTTCAGTTGTTTAACAGCTCTAATGACTTTTTTGATGTTGGCGGAACATTTAATTCATGTTGGATGGGAAGACTTTTGACCCTACCTTTTGCACATCATAATATACACAAACCGAGCTCAGCACATATCATAGACCGTCCCCTTGTTTGGTGGAGTATGCGCAGAAAACACCAAGCATAAACCTGACTAGTACACATGAAAGTGCATTTTTACATCAAGGGAATTTGGACACAATTCTCTGCAAGGAACCACACCTTTGATTCCTCTTTGTGTTTTGGTTGCGAAAGGAAAGAATGATGTCACCAAATTTTTATGCAAGCTCAAATTTTGCAACACGTGTTGTCGGTGAGGGATTCGTTTGTTGAATTGATCCCGACGATTGGGAGGATGTGAGCAAGTGCATAAACACGAACTTGTGTTCAACTGCAATTTGAAGAGACAGACCAAATATATTTATTAAACCTTAGCCATCCGGTAAAACGAATGCTGGCACGACCTGGTTCCTTCATGCTGCAAAGTCTTATCTTATTTACTGAAGTCGTTATCCCTAAAATCAAACTCAACATGATATCATGTAAGAGGCACCTAATTCTTCAGTCGAGTCATTTGCTTCTAGTAATTTTGCTCGAGTTGAATCCTAATCCAACGTCACTGTAGTATTATTATGACGAAAACTCAGTCATCTCGCTTTTTGAGAATGAATCCCTCGATTCATGACATAACCACACTTGGTATTTGAGCTACGGTACCGTTGGTGCCCTCGTTTAAAAAGTTTTTAACCTGCTGATACTTCATTTTTTCAGATACCAAACCTTCCCCAGGCAGATTATCACTGATACCCATTTATTTTCATGCCTAGAAATACAATAATTTGAAAAAAAAAAATCTTCTAAAGGTACCATATTGCATTTTAAGACAGTAATTAAGAAAAATGCAGTACCACCCCCATTAACTGCTACCTCAATCCAACTTTCAATACTTTTCCTGTCAAAAGTCAAATCTCGCACCATTTGGCATCTAGAATGCTTGAAAAGGCCAAAAATTTTAAAGAGAACGGGAAACCCCTGAGAATTTCTGCCTTCCTCCTTTTGCAATATTGTATGGAACTTTGAGCAGGACATTGAACGGCAGAGTCAGTCTTCAATTCAAATGGTAATTATGGTGTTTTTACTTTGAAAGATTTTTTCATGATAAAGAGAAAAATTGTGGTACGAGTTTAAAATCGAGTATCCCAATCATCACGTTAGACGTGCTAGTCTAGTAGTCAATGATGCTGCCAAACCCCTTTTTGAAAGCGCAAACTCCACTGTAGTAGGGATGTAATTTGCGGCGCCCGGGGCGCCGAAATTTGTGCTCCTCTAAACAAATATTTAAAAGTATGGGGCTTGTATTGCAGAAAATTTTGGATTCTGGATTTCCAGAAATGAAATTTGAAAAGTTGGGGGATTACTGAAAAATCTGCATTTCCTATTGGAAAATCTGAGATTGCTCTGCGATCAACCATCGTTCGTGCTACATAATGTTATATAAGGCCTGTAAAATGAGGCTCTCCGGCTACATTTAAAAGTCAAGAGCTCATATTGGAGAAAATTTGGAATTTATGAAAGAAAATTTATGAAAACAGCACTGTAGTTGCCAGTGTCACATGATGATATGGTGTAACGTAATGCAATTTGTCATTGCGCGAGCTCTGAAAGGTTGACCAAAGTACCTAAAGGTACGAGCAGGCACTACTGCATTATGAATTGCAGCTTTTGGAGCGCGAAGCGCGTAGAAAATTTCTTTTTTTGAAACAAATAATTACAAATATGGAGCTTTCATTGAAAAAAAATCGGAATTTCATGAAAGAAGAGTTGGGAAACCACACCGTAATTGGCTGGTGTCACAAATGGCAAATTTCCGAATTGTTCATTTTTCAGAGCAAGGGGGAAAATGACCCTGCCCCCCTCCCCCTGTAGCTACGCCACTGCTTATAAAGCATAATTGTTTCAATTTCGACTGTTGAGTCTTACAGGGAAGAATGCCGACATTTTGCAAGAAATGTATTTGCCATGTAGTAAAATCCAGCTGGCAGACTTGCCAAGGACAGTCATGAAAGGATATACAATTGGAACATTGAAGGTGCTTATGAAATTCCAACGCATCTTATGTCGCAGTTGTGTAAATAGCATTTAGAACCAATTACAGATGGGGGTCACCAGACTTTTTTTTACCACATTAAAATCGAACGTTTTCGGGCGGACATTTTACTGAACGGTTTTCAAGCGGCGCCACAAAAATGAAAACATGTACATTAAGAAAGGACTGTGTCTTGGAGAACGTTGATAATCGTTGTTAAGAAACCGTTAGAACTGACATAAATCAGTTGTGTTTAAAGCATCCGCTTCACTTTTTGTGGCTATATTCCATAAAAGAACAGTTCTCGTCCACCGTGTCAATATTTCCTGTTTCTTTGGCAAAAGACAGTTAACAGTGAAAAGCTACCAGAGCTTATAGTAACAGCGAGGAAGTGAAAAATGCAGAGAGGAATGTCGATTGTATTTCTTATACTTATATGTTTAAAGCAACGTTTTTCTCTTTGAAGGATGAACAGCTTAGAAAGAGAAATAACGTTCCAAAACTTACGTCGAGAAAGGGAAGAGATGATTTCACATTGTTAAGTTGTGCAACGTTAAAGACGATTTAAAAAAATAAAGTACAACTGGCGCTGTTACATTCTTGCAGTTTACACGGTCAGAATGAAATTAAACTAGGTTGACAGGGTTGAAACTGAAGCAAAATATTGTCTTCACTCCAGGAACAGGTGACCCAAACAAACGCAATGCTGGAGAAACATGGTACATACCAAATTACCAAAAACAACCTTCGCTAAATTATTTGGGCAATTTTCATACAAAAATCGGGAGAGATCGTGATGGTTGCCCAACTTTTAGCAGTTGTCTTGTCATGTGCTATGTTTTTCTGTTTTTAAGCGCTTTTGCACTGATTGAAGATCAAAATCTGGGCGTTATTTAACATAAAATGAAAATAATTGGTCCATATTTAGCGGAGTTATCAATCGTACGTCCAAGCAGCAATTTAGTTATCATATGTCGTGTTAGTATTCGGCCATTTTAAAAATACATGTCAAATATTTTGGTTTTCAATTCAAGCGTTTGATTTTGTTCAATTTCTCATTTTAGATAGGTTGCATGTGTAACATGCATGTATAATTAATAGGAGTGTGCATTTTCTACCTTTTTAACTTATATATGTACATATTATACTTTTTAGAAATAATGAATCCCAATGGTTACACGGAGAAACGGGATTATTGTATATTATTTATCTAGTGAATTATAACATTCCTGCCTATAAAGATGTACTTGCAAGAGAAAACAGTCGTTATAAAACATTTTGGTTTTTAATTTACGTCTATGGCTCTTTTTTATATGGACGTACAAAGATATAGAGTCTTCCTGACAGGAACTTGGTAAGTTCTTCGTGAACTGATTTTTGTTTATTAGCGTTCAGTTCTCTTGTGCTTACATTGGCGGAAAAGTTACGGTGTTGTGCCCTTTATAACACTTTATCATCGACTAGATAATGGGAAAGATAGACAGCTCGATCGGTGGGGTTTGGTAGCCATTATTTTCATATTAATCACCGAATATTTTGAAAGACAACTTGTTCACATTTTTAGTGAATAACTGCAACCGTCGCATGTAGCAATTCATTCAGTCATTTTTAAGAGTAGGCACAAACTTGAGCAGGCGACCAACCAGTCAAGCAAACAATTAAAGCATCACTGTCGAAGGAAGTCATTTCTGTAACGATGTGTCAATAGAATCTTATTGGGATATTTGAACACTTGAAATTTGAACGTTTTTCTGATAAGACACCGTTTAAGCTGTTGGCAATTATATTAAAATGCACAAAAACTGTCCAAAGATCAGGAGGCAAGTAAGCTTGTATTTTATCCTGCGTCGGATTCTTTTTTTTTTTTTTTTGACTGACGATCAGGATGTCATTTAAGAGTAAAATCAAATTGAGTTACGTACAATACAACGTTAAATGTTCAGCAAGAGATTGTGTAGTACGCGTTTGGGCGGTTGATGCACTCCCTGAACCACCAAGAACAAATGGGTTTATATTTGAGAATCCATTTGTTGGCGAAGGTATGGTAGGGCCATTAATGTACGTGAATTGTAAGTCTTCATATTGCCAAAAGAAAGGAACATCGGAAAGCCAAGACTCATGAAATAACCGACGAAGGTATCATTACAGAAGAAGAAGGTCGTACCGTAAATTTAGCCATCATACGAGATTGTTGTACAAATTATCACCATTGCTGTCAGTTTCCCATCAGGACCGACCAAAGTTATTGGATATGGGGGATAAAACCATATAGGCCAAATAAACCCGTATAAGTCAGCTATGCTTTACATTCCTTTAAAAATACAAGACGGAATGAGGCTGGGAAAGAGAATTGTTTTGTTTTTGGAAAACTATAATATTACTACGCAAGCAATGAAAACTTGAACACTGACTTTGCTATTATACTTACAGACGCACTATAAAAACAAAAGAGTGAATTTAGTCACTTTCTAATAGAGTGAAAAGTGTGAATACACTCCATTAAAATGTTAATTCACTCAAAGAATAGTGAATTTGCCCCACGAAGAGTGAAATCTTCTCCTTAACGAGTGCCTGCAGGGAGTCACTCTTTATTAAGAGTGGTCCCTCGTGCACACCATCAAGAGTGGAATTTTTCTCTTTTGGAGTAAATTTCACACTCTTTGGAGTGAATTTCCATTCTTTCGGAGTGAACTTTGTAACTTTCACTCTTTTTACGAGTGAAATTTCACTCGTTTTTATTTTAAGAGTGCGTGCGAATCGATAGGTGTCTGATTTTTCACGTTTTCTTTGCATCTCAAAAATGCATCGAGTGGTGTATCGTTATGTTTGAAACGTGCGAAAGAATTATTGTCGAAAATGAAAAAAATGACGAACGATTTGAATTATCGAGTGGAGATAACGAGCATCATGCAAAGTACGTGACATCAGGTTTGTAGGGGTTGGTTGTGGGGTGTGTACAACACGTCTAGCTAATTACCACTGTCCACAACATTTGTTAAGCAGTGATATGCCTGCTGTTTATGAAAGTAACTAATCACGTGAACCCCAGGTAGAAATTTGGTATAGTAGATATCCATTTTCAGCTAAAAATAGAAAAAAGGACACTCATGAAAATCCGCTTAGAAGTTGTGAAAAGCAAAAAGAGAAGAGATATGTACATTTATTAGCGGATCAGTGGACGCCCAAGTAAAAATATGGAGTGCCGGAAATTGGTGCACGATACACCCTAATATTAGGGAAGGGGAATTAACCATGATACTCACCATAAACAAAAATGAAAACTTGCTTTATTTAAAAAATTAAAAAAAGATCCTTTTACAATTTTTTCAGATATTATTGCATGGTTTTAAGAGGAGGTTTGACTCATCCGGGAATAATTTGTCATGATACTGCCACGTAGCAGACTATAGATTGAGACGAGTGACTGAAATCTTTGCAGTAGAAACATTGATACCCTGTGCTCAGGCTGTGAAAATTTTGAAGAGCCTTTGAAATATCTAACAAGAAAATAGTGAACAAACTTGCCATTTGGTTGAGACGGGAAGGAAAGTCAAATTGTACTGTCGATAATTCTTGACCGAGTTTTATCTAGACCACGTGTTAAACGTACGGAATATAACGGAAAATCAACCTTAAAAATAGCAATTGTCAAGAATAAATAAAACCGTGACAATATTATCAAGGCATCTATGTATGAGCCGTGATACCCTTCTACTGCAGGTCTTAGTCCACATACTATCATGAGCGCCAATATTTTCTAGAAATGTGTCGGCGGCGAGACCCCGTTCCCAAATCGACGCACATGCATACTACTCGGTATTAAGCAATCTTGGTTCAGTTTTCCCCAAGCACCAAGCTTAAACCAGGGAGCTGTTATTTGGATAACAAATAACAGCTGCCTGAACTGATGTTGGACAATTGTGCACGTGCAGCAGGTTTAGCAGGAAATGCCATTTCCGGTTATCTGAGGGGCAGCGATTTAAAAAAATTTTCTGTGCGCTCCGTACCAACTAAAGATGGGGCTCCGCTTAGATAGTCTTTCGGGCAGGACATTTTTCGTTCAAAAAAACCTCCCCCCCCTCCAACTCACTCAAATGCTTCCGTACGCCAAGACTGCCATTAAAGTCCTTTAATATATAAACTCCAGGTTTTCAATACTATGTTTAGAGGAAGCCATTTTTTCCGGGTGTCCAAGGGTCTTAACCTGGCGGCATGATGATGTTTCATAACGCTATTAAACTAAAATTTACCCGGTGAACTACTTGATCTTTCTTATTAGAAGGTCAGATTCCTCTATAAAAACATAATATGTAAAAACAATTGAAAAAATTTCTCCACTTTTATCTCAAATATTTGTTAGAAATGGTAAAATGTTTACAGGAAATTTTCCAATTGAGGTGGATACTCCTTTCAATTAAAAACCCGAGCCAACTCAATCACCCCGATATTTTAATTAGTTTTGCTCTAAAAAGGCAGATCACTAAGGAAAACTCGAAACTTTTCAATTTCACATTTCCGAAGAGCCACATTTTCTCCAGTATAAGCTCTTAATTATCAAAATCTTTGTTCAAGGTAAGTTTTCGGGAGAATTGAAGGTTCAGTTTTGCCTGATATCATCGTATGTAAGCCTACAATAAAATGCGTTACCCCAAACGAATTTCGGTTCCCCATACAACTTTTTAAAGTTTGATCATTTCTTTATTTTCGCTTCAGAATGTTTGAAAATTTAGGGATTATACTGAATAAGTTTTGTTTTTTTTTTTGTACAAAAACTTGGGAATTATGAGATTTTCCTTGGAGGGTATGGTCTTCTCGTCGTGGGGTTGGGGAGAGTGAAGTTAATCTAAATTACATCTTCTATCGTATGAATGAAGGCTCCGCTCCTCTTGGAGTGAATTATCATTCTATTAGAGTAATTTACACTGTTCACTCTATCAAAGAGCGACTAAGTTCACTCTTTTACTTTTAGAGTGTAGGCAAAGAACAAACTGATGACTTCTATTAACATGTCGTATCTGCATATTCTTCCTCTTATATAGATGTCTTGATAAAACCATGGCATTTCCAGTGGGCCTCGAAGTTATGTTACCCAGGTCATAACAACATATTTGCACTTTGTTCTTATTTTCATAATACAAATTTGTTTTTGATTCTACCATTGCCCAATTTAGATTCACACGGCAATGTTAACTTTGATACTCAGTTCATTTTACCGTACATGTAATGAATAGATGAAGCAGAACAAAGACACAGAGTTTTGTATAGCATTTTTAGTATAGATAAAAGAATAACAAGAAAGGTACCATTGTATTTTGGAAATATTATGTGTTCTCTCTCTTTCAAATGATACTTCAACATATTCTCACATTGAAGACGGAAAATTTGCAGTTTTAAACGTCGCAAGTCTCTCGCTACTTCGGTTTTCTCGAAAAGCTTACGACGAAGACTCTGGAAAAAGCTCACTCTCTGACAATCGCTATCTACTAAAACGAGTTTCTTTTGAATATTTAACTTTCCATTTGTCTTCAATTGCCGAAATATACTCAATTACGCAAGACCTTGATTAAGAATTAAGAATTATTAAATTTTTTAACGGGTGTGCGTCTCCGCTTTGCGTAGGCTAGCTTGAGTACGGTCTCCCAGAATGCATTTTACCGTGAGTGCTGAGGGTGTAAAGATTGCGCTTTAACGGTCACTAATGTGAGGTCTGCTTCCCAACTGACAAGATGTTCGTTATTTGCTTTTAAAAACCAATTAAAATGACCCTCTCAATTAATCATTTTCCCTTAAGAACATTCCAACAAGTTAAGTTTTGATGCTATGTAATTTTGTATATATGTAAAGCAGAACCATTAAGAGTAAACTTTCTCAAATATATTCCGTGAAGCTCCACCACAGATCTGCAGCAAGATTAACCAGTTCTAGGCGGTGCACATTGAAGTTCTCATCATTGAGGACGGTTTAAATACAGCAGGCGTCTTCTTGCCAAATTTGTGACCATTTCAAGGAGCTAGATGCAAATATGGTGAGCTATTTTCGACTTTGAGAGAAAAGTCTTGAAAGTTACAGTGATGGTTAAACTATGACTATTTTCCTTCAAGACAAAGACCTTCTCACTGGGGAATTTGGGGGAAACACTTCCATGTGCTATCCCAGTGGCTAGGGACCTGTCAAACCGGTGACCATTGGTCCCATGTCAATTATTCCTGAGAGAGCAGAACACCTCCACGTATGATGAATTTTGGACAGAGGACTCTATGTGTCCATGCTTAGATGTCAGCTAAATGATGTTCTTCATTCCAGTTTTCAATCTCTTGAATTAAGCCATGCATTTAAATACAACTAGTCTTCCACGCTATCAGCAGATTGAGAATCATCTCAATAATAGCCTACAGGAGTATACATTAACCCCCCCCCCCCCTGCGTGTGCCAAACCAATTTGATATTAGTTTAGATACTTTTGTTAAGCCAATCGTTACGACGCGTGTCACCTAAATGATGCCGTAATAAACAAGTGGAGCGCGATCCATCAGGTTAGAAAACAAAACTTATAAAGTGTGCGTAATCACATCGAATGTTATTATCACCTTCGAGAAATAAATTTGTTGTATGGAAGAAAAAGGTGGGCCAATATTTGGCCTTTTTCTGTTTCTTACTCTGTTGCATATTTTTAAAGTAATTGCACCTGTTTCACAACAAGAGAAACATTTCTTTGTCTTTCTTGTGAGCAAAGGCCTATGAGGCGGAGGCAGCGGGGCACACTGCCCCCCCCCCCCCATTGCCCCAAGAAATCTGAAATTCGGGCAGCCACCTGAAATATTATCTCTTGGCAGGTTTTTTTTTTTCCAAAAACTAGTTAGAGTGCTCGGAAAAAAGGGGGAAACGTCGTAGTTGAGGTAAAATTTTCATGAAAATCTACAAGATTACCAAATTCGCTACACGTTTTAGCAGAGCAAAAAGCTATTACTTGTATAGTCAGTGTAACATATTTAACTTAAAAATCAACGAGATAAAAACGGCATATTTTGGATGCCTGTCGCTTAAGAGAAACAATCATTCTGCAGCCTCAAATGTTGTGCAACATGGTACCTGATATGGTCTATTATTTGAGCGTACTTTCAAATCTTTTACTGAAAGACAGAAAACGCTTTATTCAAAGGAAAATTTTCATGGGAAAACCAAAATGGTATCACAGATTTGCGAAACGTTTTGGCAGCTAGGCATTTTTTTCTCAGCCTCACTTCACACAGTAGTCTTGCAAAAATTTTGCCCTGAACTATAAAATATTGGACGAGATTTGAAAGGAGTGATGAGACGTTTTAAGTTTCCAAATTAATTGCACGGGCAGAAGGGAGGAGGTGTTCAGGTTCAGTGTCCAATAGTTTGTCATCTACCTCGTCTCTGGAGCCGAATTCGGACAACGGGGATGAAAATCGGGTAATTTGTTTTTCAATACCATGGTGATAAAGTGTGAGAATGTTTTCTACTGTGACCATAAGGTGACATAAGAGATGCTTATTTATCTTGCCAGAAAAACTGGACGACACAACAATTTGCGGCATTTTTTTTTTTTTATTGATGTCTACATACAGAAACTCGATACACGACATTTTTAAGCAAACTGTCGTGATGTCATACTCAGTTATCAGACCGAACGGTCATGTAAGCCAGCAGTGGCCGAGCCTAAGCGAGCTATCATAGAATAGCATCACGTGTTAGCATCACGTGTTATTTGTTAACTCAGGCTGACTTCGCAATGTGATTGGTAATTGTTTCCCCTCTCATTCAGGTCTCAAGGAAAGTAGCCATGATGAGACACAAAGGGGGTGGAAATGCTTACTCGAAAAGTCAAGAACTCATCGAAATTGTGACAGTAATACATTCGATGATGAATTTATGGTCGAATGTATTACTTTCATACTTTCTACTTACAAATTCAGTTGGTGGTTATTTGTGACATTCGTTTTGGGCAATTCACATTAAAACATTTAAATCACCTTGAGCGATTTTTTCCCTTGCAAAGTTTGTTGTAGAGAGGGTTTTTATGGCTAATATCATGTGCAGTATCAGTTCTTTTTATCCAGCCTAGAATGGAGTTATACATGACAGACCAATTATTGAAATGGTCTGTGCGGTTGGTAAAGTGTTGTCCTTAAGTGGATGTATAGCTTTGTTGGAAAGCAGTTTAAGGTTTGCATTTGCCGAACGGCTCTTTGCCTGCCCAGAGAGTTGGGAGAACGTTCGAAAAAGTTACTTCAAAATTTGGTTACGCCGAACGGTCCTTTGCCTTTTGCTAACATCATGTGTAGTATCTGCTCTTTTCATCCAGCTAGAATTGAGTCATGAATGACAGACCACTGATGTTAATGGTCCGAGGGCCGTGAGGTTGGCCAAGTGTTGTCCTTCAGTGGACGTATAGCTTCTTTGGAAACAGTTAAAAGTTTGGTTTCGCCGAACGGCTCTTTCCTAGAGAGACAGGATGACTCTAGAAAAAAAGTAGGATGTTTTCACGTGATGTTATCATTGCTTAGCCACGCGGATTATCAGGCAAAAAGTCAACAGTTATCACATTGTTTGTCAGCTGCTTCTCAGCAATTAAGTTATATTCACTACGGTAAAGTTTTTGCCCGACAGCCGAGAATGGGGTGGGGCTTGTGACGTCAGGGAAAACACTCTATAGTCAAGTCACTCGGTAACAGAAAGACGGTAATTGTCACACCAAAGGCTTTAACATTGGTACCTTCGGCGTTTGTGTGTGATGCTTTGCATAAGCAATGTAGTAAGGAAAACAATTCAGTGTCCCACATCTAAATTAAACCATTGATTTTAAATGAAGGCGTCAAACTCCATCAGTCAACCAAATTTTTAATCGAGGCTGTATGTCAAAATTTCACTGTCTGTCTCCTTCATAGACAGTCTGAAGTTTGCCGTAAGTGTTAAGTTTTCCTCAAGGAAGTCATCATGTAAGTAATCTTTAAGACTTGGGATAGCATTGTTTGTCTTCGTTTTCCTAGTGATTCTAAAAATTTTGGAAGACCGCTAGAATTCCTAAGTGGCTAACGATAATGCTAATACGTAATCTCGTCAATAACCCTAATAATGACACAAAGATACAACGTAATGGTAACGGCCAATCAAAAACTTTACAACAGTGGACATCAGCTGTCTAAGTATGTTTGTGCAAAACTAGGCCTAGGTATAAGTGTATGCATCCTACGTTAGGATACACGTTTGATATAGTACATTTTATTGCATGTTTATATGCAATTCAAACAGTGACTGGAAGTGGAACACTGGTACCATTTGAATAAAACCAAAGCAAAGCTTGTACTTTCGATGCATTTTTGTCCGGTTGGGATAATAATCGTTATGCTTCTTTAGTAATGACTTGTGTTTAATAGTTTTTCTTTTTTTGTCCTTTCGTTTGGATTTGGGGACATAGTTTTCTATCGTGACCATCATGTAAGCTACATGATTTTTTCCATTGGACAAAATGAATTCAGTGAGGAACACACTCATTAACCTGTTAAGATTCGACAATCTGCAAAATTAACTAATATGAAGGTTTGAGGTTATACCAAAACCGGGTATCGAAACGGTTTGGGGCTATGTAGATCTCTCCCTACAAGTTTAATGTGATCAAACATATTGTGGTAGTAAGAGATAAAATGGTTTAATACTAGCTTTCCTCAATCAAATATTTTTTTTACACAAAAAAGTAAAAAAATGACCAGGGGCATGATAGCACTAGACCGCAGAACCATTTTTCAAAATGTCTTATGTATTTTAAACTTTTATTTTTAAACCTATCACATTATTAAGAGAAAATTTAAGAAAAAGTTGTTATTTTAAAACGTTTGGCCAAATAAAAAAAAAAAACACGCTTACACCAGTATTCAGGTAAACCATCCCTTCACCTTCGTGTGTCTTTTAATTTATCATCTTCCACCATTTGGTCCTCTTAATCAATCATTCCTCCACCGTTTTTTCTTTACTAATCCTTCCTCCACCAATTTGTTCTTCAAAACATTTCGCCATTATCTTAATATATCAATTACCTTAATCATTCTTCCTTTACTTTCAATTGTTCTTTTAGTCAAGCATTCATCTACATACCTCCACCATTTTGTTTCTAATACTTACACTACTAACTTCTTAAAAGCAATTAAGCCCTTTTCATGCAGTAACTCCACATAGTCTCAGTGTCAGGATAAATCTTTTGCAAATTTTTCTACCTCCACCCTCTTTTTTTGTTCCTGTGAACCAGACGTTCACAAACGAATAACATTTTAAGGCAACAAAAGCACACACATTTTAAGTGGTATGACGGTCAACAACAGATATATTTAGAAGTTATGTTCCCAAACATGTCGATTTAGCGAATGACCAGACCTTTGTTGGTTTTTTGAGAAAGAAATACTTCTCTTAACATGGTGTTATATGCAATGATTCTGATATCTTTGCTCCATCTTGCCATTTCTCATTAGTTGTAGAAATCTCCGTCTGTTTCCTCCACTTTATAGTTGGATCTTAAGGAGCAGTTATCGATGTCTAGGGGACTTGTGAAGTCCACCTTGTTTTGCTTAACTCTATAGTTTTTTCCAGGTGGGGCAGAAAATGTAATTTTTCTCGTTACGCTCCAGTTTTCCTCACTTCCCCTGCTCAACGATGTCTCCAACTGGTAGGACATTTCTGCAGTTTGTTCCACACTAGCCGAAATGCCATTAATGGATGATGTCAGAGAATACTTGAATCCAACCGTCGTTGTTATGGTACTACTACTAGTAAGTGTTAGTCCCTGCGTAACCGTAACCTCTTCCTCGAGTGGTTGCGACCCTTGTCTGTTGTCAGCACTCCATAAGACAACTTCTGCGAACTCGGCCTGGAATCTCGGTACTAGCCTCCAGAGCTGATCTTCATAATCGAGCCCGGTGTATGTTCCCCATTCACCATCGCCCTTTCCGAACTTTGTAATTTTAGCGTTTGGGTAATAATAATTATAGATTCTGTAGTAGCCGTCCCCAAAACTTACGAACTTCCAAAGTTGGTCAGGGTAGAACTGCCCGTTGTAGGCTCCAACCTCATCGTCCTCAGGACCCCACTTTGCGATGCGATAGTTTTCACGGTATGCATTTTCAATGTAAAAGTATTCCGAATGCACGGGGCTAGCCTTTAGTATCCACAATTGGTCAGGATAAGTCTGCTGCTCGTAGGTTCCCATATCCCGGCCTTCAGTACCCCACTGAGCTAATTTGGCGTGAGGGTAGCGCTTGTTGATAATGAAGAAGGTATTCCCATCCAAATTCGTCTGCGAAATAAACATTTGTAAGTTAAGCTTTTTTTTCTTGGGGGAGGGGGACAACTTATTGCAATAAAGGTCGAAATGCAAACATTTCTTGAAATCGATAAATCTGTATTATTGAAGGGTCCATCAAGCAAATATCCAAAAGGACAGAATCTCCATTTACGTAACAGTGTGTTCGAAGGAATTTCTATGCATGTGACAAGGAAGAAAGGCGTAAGTATGGGCATTTTTAGAGAGAAACACTTTTAATTATTTTAATCCATTTTCAGTGACTTGACATAAAGATTATGGCGAAATTTTGGAACGGATATTCGATGTTAGAAAAGTTATGAAACTTAGTTAAGTACGTTTGCACTGAGTTAAAGGCCCAGTTCTCTCACCCCAAACAGTACCGATTCTCCTAAACTTCTTACTCAAGCCCCTCCCACAATTGTGTGAAATTCATCCTTATCCTGTCACAATCTCAGTTTATTGCTTCGGGTGAGTATAGAAAAGCTCTATGTGTATAATCAAAACACTCTCAGTACAGTTCATGCTGTGTAATATAAGCTTTGGTAATCTGCATTGTTTGAATTACAGTCAATCAAAAAGCTGGGCCAATGGAGAGTTTCTGTTCCCCACTTCAAGAAGTGTAGTTTGGGGTGAGAGGATTGGCCCTTTAAAGGGTTTCTACTTACGTTTTCACTTGATTGAAAGACGGCCCATTTTAAAGTATTAATTGAAGTATTATGTTTTCAACATATTTTTGCGTTAGATCTGATCACCTAAAAGTGATTTTGCGTTAGTTTATGCACCTTTCTTTATAGCAAAGAAATACATCTTAAATGTTTCATTCCTTGGCAGAGGCTGAAGTGTAATATAATATAACTCTTGCGAATTTATTTTTTATATTTTTTTATTCCAGGCTCCAGGAATCACACCCTCCTTTTAAGAATAATGTATTCTTTAGAGGTAAATTGAAGAGAAGTTCTTAAAACTAACCCAGCTGGTGCTCAGCCGCAAAATGTAGCAAACATGCTTAAAACTTTTGTTCACAACATACAATAACTTTTAATTCAATGCAATGTTAAATAGAAGCTTGGAAAATAACTTAATTCAGCCAAACACGTTTTGTCTCTTTTTTGTGACTTATTGATATTGCAAAACAAAAATTGATAAATTGCATCTATATTAGTTTGTTTCGTAAATTTATTGATATAAAATAAAGTTTAAAAAGAAATCCTGTTATTGTTTTATCATATATGCAAACGCGTTTACGATCCCTATTAAATCGCCATAACATTGCAGTACTAAGTGTAGTCTCTTCACGCTCCAGTAGTTCCAGTATTAATACTAAAAAGTGTACTAGTTTTTAGAAAAAAAGGTTAACAAACTTGAACGAATCGAGGGGCTTTAAGAGCGATTGTGCTTAATTAAGACAAAGACAACTTTATAAGTTCAAGTAGTGATGAAGCTCAAAATAAAAAAAAAGCAGCAACATCAGTGGCGTAGCCACCGAGGGGGGGGGGGTGTCTGGGGGGCCCCCGGATTTTTTTTTTTTTTTGCCTTGTGATAAAGTAATTGAGAAAAATAAAATGTTTGAACGGAAATACACTTTGAAGTATTTCCTTCAAAAAGAGTAAATAAATAAAATGCGTAACAATAAAGAAAATCTGCATGAATGTGTGTAAAAAACATTTTGTGTGCACGTATGAAATCAAGTAATAACTTCAAAATGATTACTTTCACTAAAGTAGGTACCGTATATAATCTGCACTGTCGTTTATTGCATTACACTTCGAAAGATAAAACGAACTTTTCAACGGCAAATTCGAATTTGACTTTGTTAGGTCAAGACCCTTTCTGCCTTTCGGATGGCTGGTTGATTGACTGAAAACAAGGCAATCATACACTGGAGACCATTCTTAAACGACCATTCCTATACTTTATAATACACAAAATATGCATTAAAGGCCCTGATTTCTCACCCCAAACAGTGCCAATTCCCCTAACCTTCTTATTCAGCTCCTCCCACAATTATCTGAAATTCATCCTCATCCAGAGACAATCTCAGTTGATTGCTTCGAGTCGAGTACAGAAAAGCTCAATCTTTATAAACAAAACACCCTCACTACAGTTCATGCTGTGTAATTAAAGCTTTGGTACTCTGCATTGTTTCAATTAGCTGTCAATCAAGAAGCTGAGCCAATGGAGAATTTCAGAACATCCCTACCAAAATTGTGGTTTGGGGTGAGAGGATTGACCCTTTAAGGGTAAGGTTCTGCCTTCGAATAATTCTTCCCATCCATCCCTAACAAGTAGGCGTATGTCGTGTCTCACTCCTTCCTATGACAGGTGCCACTGTAGAACGATTTTTTCGACAAGTCTTTTTTTAACTAGTTGGCACTGGCGTCCGGGAGGATTTGTAAAATGTCCACAAGGTCCGCATTTCATGTGTTTCCCGCATGATCCATACTTCTACTTTGCGGTTTAAATATTTTTAGAGATTTACTCGTAGTATTTTAATTTTGACTACGTAATGTACCGATTACTGAACAAATACTGCACCATTTTGCATCTAAACACCACTGAAAATCGGAAAACATTGTTCCTTTGGTAGTATCTATTTCACTTGTAAAATCTCTACAAGACTAAAAATGAGTATTTTGAAAAATTTCATGCTCCCCAAATAGGAAAAACGTTTTGCCAAACATAGCACCACTTTGCATCTAGCAAATCTAACGCAAAGAAAGTTTCTCAGAGGGGACACAACTTATTTTGGTTTTCCTATTGAAGTTGAAATCTATTCAAATATTGCCGCATTTGCGATCTACGTTCTCCTGAAGTTCACAATCTTTCCCAAGAGAAAGGGAGATACTGGTTCCCTTTAGTCTCATCCCACAGGCCATGACACAGATCAGAAATGCCCAGATTTTGGGTCCTTAAAAAGTGTATGTATTTTCATTTTTTTATAGATTGGTTTTTTATTCACACTATTTTAGGAGTGGCAGACAAAATATTCGTATTTCAAGGCTGGGTACAGCCATCTGGAGGGTTTGTAAACCCCAAAATTTTCTTGTACGCTCCGCGCCAACTGATGGTGGCGCTCCGCTTAGATAGTCTTGCTGCGCCTAACCCTCGGAGGTACCAGGGCCCCCACTTGTTACCTAGGCCCCCAATAAAATTTCATCCTGGCTACGCCACTGAGCAACATTTGGATGTTTGCAAACCCAACTAAGCAGTACTAACAGTACCTGCAGTGACTTACAAAAGCACTTTAATGCTATTTGTTTCTTTAAAAGTGACTATCCGTTTTGGAAATGGAACCGCGCATTTTTTTGTAGTTTAACTTTAAAGAACTAGAAGTGCTGGTAGTAACCAGTGACATACCTTAGATAATCTAAAAATGTTAAAAAAAATCCTCAAAGTGAATATGCTCCTCCTCCTAATCAAGAGGGCAATCCAAACAGTAAGTTTCTTTACACCAAGACGTCTAACGGATTAATCGCAAATAGATGGATAGATGTTTCTTTCATCCAAGTAGAAGCTGTAGAGTTTCCAACTCTACAGTTTTTTTCTTTTTGTTTCAGTGAACAATATCGCCGATTTGCTCATTTTTTTCTTGGAAAGTTCCTTTGCCACTTCTTCAAAGTCACCAAAGACGGATAAAGTTTGCGGTTCTATTTCTCTCGCAGTTCTCTCGAAATGAGCTCCACAAGCAGTGCTAGCCACAGGTTTTTTTTTTAAAGGGTTAGGGATTAGATAAGCGTAGTCAGAATTTTCCTTAAGGGACGCATGTAGTATATTTTGTGTGGTTGTCCAAAGGACTATCTAAGCCGAGCGCTACCATTAATTGGCTCGGAGGATACAGAGAATTTTGAAAAATCTCGACCCCTGAAGTAGCCAAAAAGGCAATACCATTTCCGGTATTGTATACACAGAAATTTTTGGCTGGACGGCTAAAACGTAGACAAAAATCAGACAGCTGGAATTTGCATTTCTAAGGCCTGTGAATAGACTCTAGGCAGTCGTTATTCCGAGTTTCCGTGTGCATTAAATGTTTACTTAAATAAGATCATAAAACTTCAGGATGACATGTAGAACTGAAATTACCGTTTTCTGGCCCCAACTTTTGGCTCATACCCAGTGGCGTAGCTAGGATTTTTTTCCAGGGGGGGCAAAGGTATGGAATTTCCCCAAAACTTTTCCCGGTCAATGTGTATGTATTTCATATAAAATATGCAAACTTTCAAGTATAACAACACCATGTCATTTTGTAATATTACCTGCATTTTAATCTTAAAGTATAACATAGAGCAATCGGAAATAACAAAGTATATTATTTTGGTAAACAATATCTGGTTTATTTGTATGTACTAACGCAGTGGCGTACGCAAGATTTCTCTGAAGGGGTTTTCTTGGCCACAAAATGTTATTTTGTCATAAAGATTATCTAAGCGGAGCGCCACCATTGGTTGGCGCGGAGCGCAGAGAAAATTTGGAAAAATCAGACCCCTTAGTTGGCAGGAAATAGCATTTTCCAAGCTAATACGAAGAATCTAGCCAGTCGTTTGCCGTTTGCAATAAAATGCTCTCTTCAAAATATGTTCGCAAACTGCAAAGTGATCAGAAAATTAAAAGCTAATTTTACCCCAAGTATGTAATTTTGCCCAAAAGACTGGGCGAAGGCCACCACTAGTTGGCGCTGAGCGTAAAGAAAATTTCGAAAAATCAGACCCCTCAGATGGTCAAAATAGCGTATTTATGCTTCTTAAGAGAATCTAAACATACAGTTTTTTTTATCGACGCCACCAGCGGGAAACGGAGTCTACCTTTTTAAGTAAAAATTGGAATTTGACAGAATTTGTCTAGGTCTATTTGTAGGAATTAAAAGAAAAATTGGCATCACTGAAAGACCTTGCAGGGACAATCCTTCCCTTTTGAAAATTTTTGAAAAATTGAGTGTCCTTATAAGCAATCTGGTGCCACATATGCTATCTTTTGAAGTAAAATCTGTGTTAATAAAGTTAGACTAGGCCTACGTATTTTTAAGAACAAAGAAAAAATGGCATCTGTGGGAGGGGGGGGTGGCCCAATGGTCTCCCCTTCGCACACCACTAAGGAGGCCTAATAGTGGCTCGATCACACAGGATATCCTGTTAGAAAAGCAGTCTGTTAAGTGTAGAAGGCTACAAGGTACTCATTGTCCATTTATTGTTACACTCAAAGTGAGCAGAAAGCTATTTTCCCGAACTAGCTTGTAAGCCTCCAAGGATTATGGTAAGTAACAAAATCTAAGTGTGCCAACGGATCCCGTTAATTCTAATTTCTAGATTACCTTTAAGTTGATCGTTGGCCTTGGATTGTTTTAGCCCAATCCATCGTTATGTACACAGAGTAAAATCGTACAGCTACTGCTAGCTTGTAGAACAGGGTTGTCCAACCTTTCGCAGCGGTGGGCCACATGTAATGGTTATAATGGACGAGGGGCCGCATTCTATAGGCCTACTCGTTTTTGTTTTTGTTTTTTCAATTTTTTCCGACGCCCAAGGCAACAAAATGCAATCATTGCGCGTAGAGAAAACTGATTCATTTTCGTTTTTGATTGAACAAATAAATAAATTTTAGCAAAAATTGATGGTGTTGGGCAGAATGTTCGGACAAAGTTTTTTTTTTTCATATTCCTCCTGAATCATTCTCAACCCGCCCTTGTGGATATCACTCCAATGTGGCTAGACATGTAGCAGACATTTGAAATGAATTATTTCATTCAAAAGTAAGCATGCTATAGCGGACGGCGAAGCCTAAAGTTGTCATCAATTAATCTGCTTACTGAATAATTTTGCAATATAGATTATTTTTTGACGGGCCGGGCCGTGGCCAGCGGGCCGTAGGTTGGACAACCCTTTTGTAGAAGAACATAACAACCTCGGAGGTCTACGGTAGTGACTTGTCAGTTTTCACATCATTTTACTGAATTCCCAAAGTATCACCTGAATAACAGCTTCCTGTGCACTGAAATGCACTGATCATAACCCCCGTGCGTATACAAGCACAAGAGAACATTCAATCTGCTACGCGGCGAGGACATTTCTGTGGAACGCGAATTGGGCCGGTTCATGCGACACTGACGAAATCTGAGTTCATTTGTTGCATGAAAATACGAATTATGTATGAGAAATGTCTCACAATTTCTTATTCTAACAAAAATTTTGAGAAATTTTTGTGAAATTTTGTAATAATAAGAAGATTCATCAAATTTCCCCATTTTCATCCAATTTCCCCAAAAATTTTTCCAGGGGGGGCAACTTGCCCCCCCTGCCCCCCCAGTAGCTACGCCACTGCTCATACCCCTATATTTCCTCCACCTGACTGTTTGTAATCTGGCAGTTGAAAACTCCCCACAAATCTTTTAAAGGTTTAGCAATACTCTAAAATTTCGGGAATAATGTTGCCCAAACCAGAAGACGATGCTGAGAAAATTTTTCAAGCATTTGATGTGTTTTTGACAATTTCTGATAATTTAAACCTGTCCATGATATTTTTCCTTTAAATTTTTTGAAAGGATTCCGGAACAATCATGAATTGTCTGTGTAATTAAGAAATACTAGATCTGTTTAGTATCACTAGCTACCTGAATGCTTCCATACCTCTCTCACCGAAATTCAGGTCTTGTTGAAATTTAGGAAAAGTTTATGTCCGTCCCCCCGTTCTGACACCTTATAGGTGAAACGTTATGTGTCCTTACGCGTAATCCGTCCCCATATTAGCTATTAAAAATATTTCACCTGTTTTTAAGTACTAACTTAAAACTAACATCCGTTAGCGGATGGGATGGTGTGGCCTGAAGGACTCATTGATAGATGAAAGATTGGAATGAGTTAGATCAGATCGATCAGACTAGATTAAAAGTTTTTTTTTTCCGATGCATCATCCCAAGGTGTCTACATCAACGGAGCGCCACCACCAGTTTAAGGCGAGCGTGTCGGTGTTTTTTTTCCCTCTCTCTCTTTTCTTTTCTAGCCAAAAATACGTACCAGTTCATTTAAATGTCATTTCAAAGCTGTTTTGAATAGAATTCTCTCTATTTATTTACAACTTACTCCATCCTTACATGTGAATGTCGCTAAAATGCGTTTTAAAGTAAATTTTTTTCTGTTATAATATCGTTGGGCAAGTGTCCCCCATGTTCATTGTGGTGGCGACACCCGTGGGGTATAAATTTTGGCAATTACTATAAAACAATTATACAAACCCCACTTCTTTGAACAATCTGAAGACGATCGAGACATCTAGAATAAATGAATAGAGCCGATGAGTAAAGTGTATCAACACTTTGGTAATTGGGAAATATTTTTTTTCAATTTGATAGAAAGCAATAAAATTGCTTCTTTATTCGTTCCAGCCACACCTTACCGTAGCCCCTGCAGACAGAGAGTTGCAGTTTTATTTTCCTAGCAATATTCATAAATTTAGC
Organism: Holothuria scabra; assembly: GCA_037179385.1. Lineage (NCBI taxonomy): Eukaryota > Metazoa > Echinodermata > Holothuroidea > Aspidochirotida > Holothuriidae > Holothuria > Holothuria scabra. The sequence continues at coordinate 35,169,647 of CM074197.1, forward strand.
TACTGAAATGAAGATTTACGACCCATTTTCTACTCAATCGATTAAAGTCAGGCCGGTAATGGCCTTGTATCAGTTGTGGATCACTGGTTTCTTCTCCCTGGATCGATAAACAAAATGCAAACCCTCATCGTAAAGTGCCACAGGCTCACAGGCGTATCAAAATGTCGCACTAGAAATTTATTTTATTTCCGTTACAAACGTTGCATGCAGATTGTGCACCATGACACTTTAGTTCCTTAAGATTGTTTGCCGATTGGAAAGTGAATCTGCCTCGTATTAATCCAATCAAGTTCCATTTCATTTGGCATTAAAGTGACCCGTGTGTGTTTGTACATTGAAGTACATAAACATTGTTTGACCAAAAACTTGGCTTGTTGTTCCGTGACGCCATTTGGACACTGAGGGTATTTAAGAACACCGCATGGGTCCCGTTCCGACATAAACCGGCTCAATTTTCATAAAAAATAATAGCCCAAAGTATGAAAATCAATTTGGCTACACTGCCGCTTTTACTCACGTAACCCGCTAGATGAACAAGCCCGTGGAGATATATTACAAAAGAATATTCATTGCATAACTCGATAATATTGTTGACGTTTACAACGCTAACACAGCAGGGGAATATGTAAACAGTACACGTACCGTTTACTACAAACTTATCGTTTGGTAGCTAAGTAAGCCTGTGCCATCACGCTACCAGCATGAGGGTTTGCATATGCAATGTGCAACGTATTGCACTGATTTCTTTAAGGTATGCTAAGCTGATTTCTGAAAATGTGGAAGCAACTAGCTTTCGCAAATAGCCTGATAAAAGACGAAGTTCCTTAATACTGTACAGCGAAAGGAAGAAAACGTGAACAGGAGAGGAAATACCACAAAGGACTGATGAGAATCGGCGAAGACCAACACAAGAGTTGGCAAAATTCCCATGACCGATTTGGTGTTTCTGATAAAGAATTGGACAGACTCGTACTTGACAAGTAAGTTTACCTCCGTTGACTTCGTACAAAATGATGCATTAGCCTGCCCAACTTCAACTGACTTTTCATGTGTAGGACTTAAAGGTCGAACTTTTAGGCATAACTTTCACGTGCTATGCGGAATTCTAATTGCAATATTCCAGTGAACATCTGATCGAAGTAATTACTGAATATTCATGATCAGTCGATGTGATGGGCATGGTCTACTTATTCGCGAAAATTAAGGCCGCCGTTTAAAAATAACTTCACGAATTCAATTTATCTTTCATACTTTTTGATATTCTTTGCTCGTATTAATGGTTGAGGATGTTATAAATTGTGGACGTGGAGACATGAAAAGTGCTTGCCTGTAGTTGAAAATTAAGTAAAACATAGGTGTCAATCGCATTAATGCTTTTCATCGTACAACTCACAAGGTCATTTAAATAACGGCTTTACAAAAGGAGAGAAGGCAAGCATACTCGTGCCTTTCATTCATTAATGCTGAGCCCATTCCTTATCACAGAAATTAGTCTATGTGCACGACCAATAGACCAAATCAGACTTATGCGTCATACTTTAAGGTAATATAGATTATATGAAGCTTAGGGGCGCAGGGCGGGCAGATATTTTGGATTTTTTCTGCTAAAGGATCAGCGAAAATAATTACTCTACGATGCTCAGCACTTTAATTATAAAACACAGAAACGTCTAGGACATTGGATCCAGTGGTAAAGTATACACGTAGGTCTTATAAGTTCACATGCTCTCAGTCTGAAAAAATTGCTAGATCGTGTATCAGAAAATTACTCATCATGGAATTATAACGTTTCCAAGTGTCTCGCAGGTTTGGGGGAGAAAAAGCAACGGCTCGGTTTCGACGGCCTGGTATATTTTTCGGTGTTTTGTTTCCAACTGGTATAACAGCACCGTTTAAAAAATATTAAGGGATCTGATATTAATTTTCCTGTTTGTGAATCTAAACCTCAATAACTTTATGCTACAACCTGGCAAAACACACCTGACAGGAAGGATACACAATCAGTAATCATAATGCTACTTTAAACATTCATTCTTTCTTTTTGTGAATATGAACATTGCATTTTCAATTGCATGTAAGTTGGAAAAGTTCATCATTCATGAATCACTTCTCATGAAAATCTGCCACTTTACCTGCCCGATCATGGTTCAAAATTGGCGATGCTGCGACGTCACAAAACATGTACCGAATGACTTGTTTGTTTTGGCTTCTTTGCCTTGAAAGAGCCCATTGATGGGTGACATTTCACATGATGGAAAATATAATCGATGTTTGCATCAATCTGCTTCCGACTTAACTGCTTTGAGGTTTGTTTTAAAACCATTTTATCCACGGAGTTGATTTACATTTGTAAGGACGTTTCTTAAAATTAACAAAGAAATGTGTCCCTTGAAGGTGAGCCATATGTTTATGTGTTTATGCTCATGTTTTTCTTCCGCAGCGCTTCTTGAAACTAAGTTTTAGCAGATTTTTTCCTGCTTTCAAGGGAGCAAAAAAGGGAGTTTTTCCTGTACTGAAATCGGACCATAAGCCTCAAAATTACAACCTTGTCGCCAGACAGCACATGGTTCTTGATTGAAAACAGATCTTTCATTCCACTTTGATACATGATTCCTTCTTTCTTGACGCTATTTGCTAAAAATAAAAACTTCTTTCAATTTATGAATCAATTTTAAAAATGACAGAGTTCTAGGGATTTCTAAACAGCTCTAGAAAAATTTGTGTATTAGAAACTTTTCGAGATTGAACGTGAGCAAACATGGAAAAGAAACGTGTTGAGTACTATAGGTAAAAAGTAAGTAAGAATTACTTACCAAGTCTTGGGCCAAATGACATTTGCACGCTATCCAACAGAATAGCGCAATCTGTACCACTCGTACTTGGACGAAAGGTGACATGGTGGAATCTTGTTGCACTGTAGATGTGTGTTTGACCAACGGCAAGGCACGTATGGTCCTTTATACTCAAAATTCTAGCAATTTAACCGAAGTAAGATCACTCTATCGAATCACTTAACGGTGATCGTTTAATATGGGGTCAATTAACAACCATTATGCTTTTTAATGGTGAAAGAAATGTAACTTTATTTTTGACGAGTATAACTTCAACTGTTGCAAATTAAGAGTAACCACAGAACATCCGTAAAAAGATTACGGATATCTGTTGTTAACGCCCATGTTTTATTATTTACTTGATGATGAAAATTGACAAGTTATATTCAACAATACTTTTAAAGGTCGGCGTCACAGTTTTCGAATTCCCTTAAAGTTACGAAATATACTGTAGCATAGTTGTGGGATAGAATGACGTAAACTCAAAAAGGAGTTTCTCGCGGCAATCCCTTGTTACGAAAAAGAATTTGGGTTGTACATTTTCCCCGTGTGTATGTGCGTAATATTAAAAATGAAATCATTCTTTTAAACTTTTCTAACCCATGATTACCCTCACCTCCTTTCTATCAGTCTATCGTGGGTTTGTGTTATCATTCGTTTTAAATGAAAGCAGACTGATTTTCTCGTTGTAAATTAAAACTAAATAAAGGAAATTTCATAGTCATCATGATTTATTTGTTGTCGTCAAACAAAACGGCTGGACAGCAGAGGCTAGTCATCATTCGACACTGTTATGGGATCTATGGTAGCGGACCACTAACTCCAATACTCATGTCCGGGAAAATGTTTACTGACAGACAAAGCGCCATAAAAAATTTATGGGATGTTGTTTCTGACTGTGTTACTTACAAAATATGATCATTTTTGCATTTGGATTTTGTAGACAATGAGTTGAAATACATGCTGTGTAAAATTCAAGGCAATGTGACCAATTTTAGTGCCATTTTTTTATTGTATTACTCCGCTCTGTGAAATGCCGTTTTTGAGTAGCTATTATGGCGGGAAAAACATCCCTATCATTCAAGGCTCTCTAGCTCAAAATTTCAATGGTCATGGTATGGAAATTTGAAAGTGCCATGAAAGCCGAGATTGTGGGCTTCGATCTGAGGGGTAGCATGTTCTGGTTGAAAACTTCTACTGGGAGCTACGGGGCACGGAAGTAGCCTAATTTAGTGTGTAAGTCAATGTGACTTATAATTAGTGGCCCGCTACCCTATGTATAACTAATGATGTCAGCACCACTCAGTTTCAAAGTGGATTGTTTTTGGATTTTGGTCTTTTTAAGGCATCCTGCGTAATTAATATTGACCATGTTCTTATATACAGCCCCTCTTTTTGTAGTCTGTTTTGTTTGTCTCCAGGTAAAGTATACAGTACTTGACGGAAGTGCCATCAAAGAACACTGCCAGTGATTATCATAGACGTAGTCTATGCTCTATTTAGACAAAACGGCTTACTATCAGAGGATAAACATCATTCAGTACTATTATTTTGAGTTCAATGTGTGTAACAAAGGGGCAGCGCCCGTGAGATAGTACTTCTGTCAAGCAAACGATCAGGACACTCTTTTCTTCAAGAAAACAAAAGGAACACCAATTTAATATCTCCTTAAACTTTTAAATACATTAGAATGCTAATCACAGGGTCACAGTATATATTTTTGGGTGAATACGCCTACACTTAGTGATTCAAAATCAATCAAAATTTTTCCTTTGAATAGTCCTAAATTCAATTTTAACAACATAAATGCTCAGTCGATTCTGTACTTACGAGTGCAAAGGTCTGTACCAATTAGGTAACACTGGATATGAGTAAAACGCAGCAATTGAGCAAAGAAATTTAGAAAAACATTTCAGTTTACTTGTTTGCATAAAATTACACCCTAAATACACTTGACATTACGTACATTGGGCAACATATAAGTGCCAAGCTGGTGCCTACAACAAAGAGTCATCAAGCATAGCCCCAGTTTGACGAACACTTTAATTAATTTATTTGTTTTGTAAAAAGAAAAATGAACAGCATAACCTTTGTCATACTATCGTTAGCGAGTTAATAGAAATAAACGCGTGATAATGTCCAAGGTTAGGTTCGTTTTTGTTACAAATACTGAAAGTACCTATTCGGGTTTAACTGAAGATTTGTAATATTGACGATTTGAAACTCAAGGTACGTCATCGTCATTTAAACATAACAGCCTTCAAACCGAGCCGTACTTTCAAATAATATGGAGACACATCGAATAAAACAAGGCAAATCAAACCAAAACCTAATTTTTATACTTTCCTTTAACAGCAATGAAACCATTTTTTTCCTTTTTACAACATTTGGCAATTTTGTATGAGTGTCAGGCCGTTTTAACACCAAAGACACAATTTTGGCACAATAAGTTAAATTTAGATGGGATTTCTACGGCTTAATTCATAACCAGTTGTAACATTGAGGTATACCAGTTTCACTGAAACACAACCCTCAAGGGGCATTAACATTTCACAAACAGTCCGAGTATGTTTGTTTTCTCAAAAACAAAAATGCTTGAATTTTTGTCAAACAATCAAATAGTTTACCAATTCGACTTTCTCCTTATTCCCTCAACTTTCAAATAGGATACAAAGTAAAACAAAAGGTTTTGGTGACCAGTATATAGATTTTAATGGAACAAAATTATGAAAACCATGACCCTTACACACACTGAACGTAGACTTATATCGAATTTATTTGGCTAGTACCTCTGTCAAATTAACATTATTTTTCAATTAATTTCATTAATTTCATTTGATACAGTTTCAAACAAGTACCATATCAGCAAGCAACGGATACCAACTTAATTATAGGTCTGTGCTCTTTAAACGATTCAATCAGAATGATACTATTTTTTAATGCAACAAAATTGGCAACATGACCACACACTGAGCGTAAACTTATATCGAGTTTTTGATAGTACTTCTGTCAAGTAAATGTAATCTTGTAATGAGTTTCCAGCTGAAAAAAATTCCTTTAGGTACCATACTAGCAACAGGTACCAAAATGTAATTTTTTTCGGATATACCCCAGAATATATGAGCCGTTTGAAAGTTTCATCAGAAATGTCCACACACCCTATAGCATTCCAAACGATTGAAAATGAATATATCTTTAACAAAAATAACAACTTGTTCGAAAGGATTTTCACCGATGAAGGTGTTTGAAAATCCATTTCGATGTGTCGTTACCATCTAAAATTTGAAAGTTTTGAAGAAAATGTGTAAAATTTACTTTAAAACAATCGTGCATGCACTAGTACTGTGAGAATGTGAAACCTTTTTCACTTTATCTACAAAACTAAATTCTAGAACAGGAATAAAGTATAGTGAAGGGGGTTAAAGCAGTCTATAGTTTTTAGTTAACTTTTTCAAAAACCTTCTAACGTATCTCCCGCAAAAAATTAGCTCTCAGAAAAAAGTCACAGCTCTGTCATTTTTCGGGCTATATTCAAAATGTTTGAATCATGTGACTTATAGCGTGTCTGAATGCTAAGCTATGCGTCTTGTGCAATCTAATGCGGTGGGGCCAAGGAGGATCGTACACCCAAACTTCTTGGATTTTGCGGATCTTGTGTATAGTGCAGTACCGAGCAAGGCTATGATATCGTTACGGCCTAGATCTTTTACCCATTTGCTCTCCCATAACAAAAAAAGTGAACTTAACGAATATATCCGTGGATGGTGAAGGGAGGGAGAAAGAAGGGGTTTGGGAGCGCGTCAGGGTTTAAGGAGTTTGAGTATATATTTCAACTTTTAACCCAATACAACTTAAATGGTAAAATGTATGAACATCATGACCCTTTTTAATGTAATATCCAGTTTTGACCCAAAGTGTCATAGATGGGTAGCCCTATTTAGAAAGAGAGGCCTTATATCAAATTGTTTGGATGGTACTAAGAGCATGAATGTCGAGAATATGACAAACACATGAACTGCTAATGTAAAATCAAACTAAAACGTAGCTTTCATATTTTTCTTTCAACAGCCATGAAACTAATTTTCAATCAACATTGAGTCATTATGCATGATTGAGTGCCCGGGTGGGATTTTTTCGACGGTTGCACAGATTTTTAACCACAATAAGTTAAATTGAAATGAAGTTTTTACAACTCAAATCATATTCAGGTTTAACCCTGAGATATGCCAGTTTTACTTAAATACAAGCTTCAAGCGTTCAAGTGTATCTGTTTTGTCTATAGAATGACCTTTGTCACACTGTCCGTAAGTTTTCGTAAAACAATCAACTAGTTAACCAAGTAAACCCAAAGTTTATGGTTAACCGTACATAGATTTTGATTGAAACAAAATACGAATTATTTACATACTAATCATGAGTGTATAATAAAATTTTAGAATGGTACTCAATCAAGTTAATGTAATCATACAACTAATATTCATGTGATAAAAGTCATTTCAGTAGCATACTAGCAACAGATACCTATATGTAATCTTTAATCATTTTAGTGAAATACAATTTTTATGGAAGACATGAAAACACCAAGAACCTTTCACACACTCATGTGATAAAAGTCATTTCAGTAGCATACTAGCAACAGATACCTATATGTAATCTTTAATCATTTTAGTGAAATACAATTTTTATGGAAGACATGAAAACACCAAGAACCTTTCACACACTGAGCGTAAAAGTATATCAAATTCATTTGGATGGTACTAGTTCTATGAAATTAACGTAATCTTATAATCAATTTCCAGGTGATAAAATTTTCATCATGTATCATACGATCCAGAGCCATACCAGCAGCAGATTCTAATTTGAATTTTTATCCCAATCGGGTCGTGTGGATGCAGACCTACAAATATCTTAGCAGCTTATAAACTTCATAAAGAATACCCATACATCCTAGTACAGTCTTCGCATTGATATCAAACGATTGAGAAAGAATACATCATTTCCAAAAATAAAAATTTGGGGGGACAGGAGTATAGTTTAGGATAGGGGTTTGGGGCAGTTTATAGTCTTTTTCTGAACTTGAAAAAACCCTAAAATATCCCAAAATTTCTCAAATTTCCCAAAATCTAAAATTACGCCCTGAGACTAGAAAAAAATAAAACCATAGCTCTGAAAATTTGGGTTTATTTTCAAAGCATTTAACCATGTAACTCCTACCGGGTTTAAAAATTCTGCTAGAATGCGTCTTGCGCCATAGCCTTTTTGAGAAACTTGTGGTGTTAGAAGAATTGAATTAAACTACTAAGTTCAAGTTGTGAAATGTATGGGAAGAATTGTCATTAAAGTTTGAAAATGGCAGTTAAAATTAAATTTGTATCTGTTGCCGTGTGGCACTTGATGGAAGTTTTTTCACCTGAAAATTTATTATAAGATTACATTCACTTGATAGAAGTAGAACCAGTCAAATTAATTCAAAAGGAGCTTACGTTTAGTGTGTAAAAGAGTCATGGTGTTCACATATTTTTTTCACATTAAAATTGTGCCGGATTTGAAAGTTTAAAGGGTATATAGTTTAACTTCAAAATCCGATACAATTTTGATGGAACTAAATATAAAGACCATGACCCTTTTACACACTAAGCGTAAGCTTTTATCAGATTTACCGGGATGGTACTTCAGAAAGATAATCTAATCTTATAATAAATTTCCATGTGAAGAAAAATTTCCATTAGGTACCATACCAGTAACAGATACTAAATTTAATTATATATTCAGACTCCCTCTTAAGCGTCCAGCTAGTAAAGCTTCATGATTGGAACAAATACGTAATAATATGTGCTGAATGATATATAACTATCAATTCGCCAATGATAACTGCTCTATAGAAGTTTCCATGACAACTAGAAAAACAAAGGCTATGACCTTAAACCGGTGATGCGCAGCCGTTTCGACTGATGAATCGATGTTTAAGATTTTTACTACGGTATATTTGACACATCATGAGGTGGACAAGTCCTTTGAAGTTTATACAAACCTTGAGGAGCCATAATGTCCTCTGTAATCCTCTGCTTTCTCCAATCAGTGAGCAGGAAGATTGTTTGCTTCAGCTAGAAGAACAATTGATTTCCATAACTTTGCTTAAGCTTGGGTGACTGCCCGGTATGTGGTTAATAGAATTCTAAAGCAACTGTCTTCGTAATATTTTGTCAGCTTAATGGTTGGAAGAATGAAAATTGTTTCATCTAAATGGCGTGAGGATAAAAAAGCAATGTATTACCAGCAGTGCTATTGACGAATCAATAGCTAGATATTCATTGTACCATAATATACCTTTCCCTGTTTGGGAAACTCCTTACGTACACTGTGCAGGGACCTATAAGCTGTATGTAAGTTCACAGTTTTTGTAAGGTGCGCCAGTAACTGTCCGTGAAAGCATGTTGAGCTCTTCCAAAAAGTTCATCACGTGACTTTGAAGATGCACACGATCGATCGGTAGCGCTATGGCTCCCTTGAGTGATGTACTGTTTCAGCTGGGAAGTGAAATTATAGTTGACCCAAGGGCTAAAAGGCCTCCTAATCAGTTAGCTTTTAAGATTTTTGAATAAATGAAGAAATCCTATTTTCTCGAGTTCCATTTTCTCTTTTTAAGCGTAAAATATTAGTTCCGAGGCCTGGCGTTCGGAGACCTTCGATGAGGACATTCAGTAGGCCCTATACAGGGTTATCATACCGCAGTTAGTGTGCGGTAAGGGTGAAGTAGACCTACTTCATTACGCTAGGTGGGCTTCCTAAAATTTTGTACGACCATAGTTACTGATAAATGTTGTATAATATACACTCGTCTGATCGTATCTGATGAACCGTTACACTCGTTTGTTAAAATGGTTTAATCCAACTAGTCTAATGTTGTAAAGTACGATTGCTCCGTGCTTCGCAATTTCGCGGAATTGTTGAGTGTGCTTACCAAGTTACTGTTGCTAGCCCAGCCTTCGACTGTCCCGCTATTTTAATTTGGGTACAGATATTATCGCTTTACGGCCGTTCTAATTTCAGACAGAAATCTAAATCAAACCTTTCGCAATAATATACGCGCTAATTGAAGTCATTAGAACTTCAACTTGCTGTAAAAATCTTTTTCAGCAAAATGTGAGGTGCCAGGTTGGAAGAATATATATATTAGCCTTTAGCCGACTAATTCTTATCAGATTGTTATACCGGGATGACAATCTCGAAACCACAAGGGATCACTAATCAGCCGACTATTTCTTATCAAATCAGTCGAACGGAGCCATTTGATGTTTTGCATAAGACCGTACAAACTAACTTTTCTCATACAATATACCGGTCACAGTTTGGCCGTTTACATCAAGTACCGGATAAACAGATAATTCAATACCCGCAATGCCAAAAAGAAGGAAGTACAGTAGGTTAGTGCAATCATTGGTTAGAAAAGGTCAGAAGGAACATAATTGTAGAACTTTTTGCAGTTGGAAGGAATTGAGAAAAGCTTGTACGTCTTGACATATCTATCAATAGAATTCCTTTCTTCGTTGTTAGTCCTTGTTTTGCTTTACTTTACTTGGATTCAGTTATTTACAAAAAGAACAGAAAATAGACGTGAGTTATCATATGCCGGCTACGAATCTTACCTTTGTAAAGAATGTGTTAATTTTTTTCGAGTTTGGAGTTTCATGTTATAATTTTCGAGTTTCATGTTACAATTTTCGAGTTTCAGATTATAATTTTCGAGTTTCATGTTAAAATTTTCGAGTTTCAGGTTATAGTTTTCGAGTTTAACGTTAAAATTTTCGAGCTTCTTGTTAAAATTTTCCAGTTTCATGTTAAAATTTTCGAGTTTCAGGTAATAATTTGCGAGTTTCATGCTATAATTTTCGAATTTCATGTTATAATTTTCGAGTTTCCTTTTTAAAATTTTCGAGCGCCATGTTATAATTTCCCAGTTTCATGTTACTTTTCGAGTTTAATGTTAAAATTTTCGAGTTTCAGGTTGTTATTTTCGAGTTTCATGTTAAAATGTTCGAGTTTCATGTTAAAATTTTCGATTTTCATGTTAAAGTTATCGAGTTTGATGTTATAATTTTCGAGTTTCATGTTATAATTTTCGAGTTTATGTCTAAATTTTCGAGTTTCATGTTAAAATTTCGAGTTTCATGTTAAAATTTCGAGGTTCATGTTGAAATTTTCGAGTTTCAGGTTTTAACTTTTGAGTTTCATGTCATAATTTTCGAGTTTCATGTTATAATTTCGAGGTTCATGTTAAAATTTTCGAGTTTCAGGTTATATTTTTCGGGTTTCATATAAAAAGTTTCGAGTTTCATGTTACAATTTTCGAGTTTCTTCTTAAAATTTTCAAGTTTCATGTCATAATTTTCGAGTATCATGTGATAATTTTCGAGTTTCCTGCTATAATTTTCGAGTTTCATGTAAAATTTTTGAGTTTTCATGTCATAGTTTCCATTTCAGAGAATATGCAAAATGGCGCTCATTCGGTCTCTAGCAGAATACATGCAGTCCTGGTGCCCGAAACTGATAGGCTATGTGTGGCCCATCATTTATCGAGGAGAAGGGAATTCAGTCAAGGGAGGGGAGAAATAGCATAGGAGCGAACCGCAGTAAGTACATGCCACGGGCCCCGTGTATAGCCTACATGGACAGAACATGCAACGCCTACGTCGTGTGCGTAGATTTTCTCCAAAGACTGAGGAAGAAATAGGCAATGGTCCAAATTATATTTTTGCCCAATAAGCTTCATTTTATACGTGTATGTGTGGGCCTATATGAAATTGACCATTGAAGCTAAAAATACAAGTAACTTTGTCATATATTTCTTCTGAATTAACCAGTAAAAATACAATACATACTTTATAATGCTTACCAAGTCTCCCTTTCGTTACATGATCTTTGGGGTGAGATGAAAAATTGTTTCGGGTGACTGCATTTGACCTCTAAGAAAATATTGACCAGTACCTATGCTTTTAGAACTTGATGATATGGAAATCGAGAGCATTGCTTCAATGTTAAAACCCTTTTGGAGGAAGTGTTTCAAGTATAGGTAGATGTCCTAGGTATCCATCTATTAACATACTGTCGGTCTATTCATGAGTTTGTAGAACCAAATGTTTGAAAAAGTAATCTTTGTCGTGGCTAACGTATCTTCAGCAGATGTATGGAAGGAATGTTCGTCGTGTGAATATTTTTTGGCCAATAATAATGTGCCCCTCCCCCCTTTTTTGATACTTTTGGAGACGCAAAGTGTCCGCTAACTTTTAACGTACCGTACTTAAGCTTTTTAAATTGAATTAAAGAAAAGAAAAGTCAGATGTCACATCGGCATAACAGTGGTTAAAAGTCCATTGTTACCTTTTACCTTAACTGCAATAAAACATTGTTGTCATTTAAAAAAAGTTACTCATATCACAGTAATGCCGGTACAAGAAGGAAGGAAAAGTAGAAACTAACTTAAAGATGAGTTTGAAAGTCTGTGGGAATATCAATTCAAGGCCTTTTATAACAACTGAAGCTACCAAATTGCAATTTTTGCAGTATATGATCACAAATAATGTTCTTAGTTGTAACAACTATCTTAAACAATCACCTTGGGGATGATGAGTTGTATTTCCTGTGTAAATTTAATTGTGAAAACTCTCAGCATTATTTTTCATTTCCCAATTTCCTTTCATTTAATGGATGATTTCAGGAAAATGAGACAAAAACTAAATTTGGTTTTTGAACTGAATGTTAGAACTATTTTGTTCGGTATTAATTACGATAAGACACCGAAAATGAACGATTTCACTGGCAAAGTATTTTCACGATTTTCTTTATAAGTGTAAGTTTATAACTGCCAAGCCAACATACGAGGCGTTTATTTCCTTTGCAAAAGTAGTTTTGCATTGAAATATATTTTAGTACTGTTAAAGATCGTTAAATTTTTCAGTTAATGAAGACTGGAGTAAGTGTTTGCATAGTCATTTGTAAGCTACTTTGGTTACGTGCAAGTTTAAGAGATCAAACCATCTCTTAATAAAAAAAATGTACTCAAGTTACTCCAGTACACTAGAGTACATTTTTCAGTATAGACCTATTTCCAAATAGCAATTACAAAGGATTGCGGGATAGAGTTTTGGTGTGTGTTATTTTTCACCACGGTAAAATGTCATTGACAATGACGACACACACCAAAACTCTATCCCACAATTCATTGTAATTGCTATTTGGAAACAGGTCTATTGCACCCAGTATTTATTAAACTTGAAGCTTCTTTTTCTTTTTTTTTTGGGGGGGGGGGGAGGGTTGATTCAAGGACTGACGACACAGAGAGACTTAAAGAGGGAAAGAACACGTGCTCATGAGGTGGCAGTTTATGTTTCAAAAGAGCAAATGAGAACATTGTACAAGTTTTTGCGTCAGGGACCACAGTTTCAGTTTAAGGGACCACAGTTTAATCCACAGTTTACGCTCCACGCGGTTCTCAAGCTGATTTTAACTTTGCAAATCATTGTTTTTTTTTTCAAATTTTTCCTTTTCGGTTCAGTTTTATTGACTTTTTTCAGTGTCATTTAAAAAGTATTAGAACTGTTTAATTCAGAAAGTGACTGATGACTAAAACAATAACTTAATTATTTACGCCTTCATTGGGAATACTTAAAACGACGTGATTATAAACGTTGTACAAAATATATAAATTGATTAATTATAAAAAACACAAAGAATGTCGACACTTAAAATGCTCTGATACGCACCGACACTCTTTGAAATAATTAAAAATTACTAAGGAAATGAAAGTTATACAACATAGAGAAAAAAAAATGATACCCAATGAAAGTAACGTAGATAACAAGGGGGCAGGGGCCATTGCCCCTGGCTCTATAAAGTGAAAAATTCGGGAATTTGCCATTTGTGACATCACCTAACTACAGTGTGGTTTTCTCACCTCTTTTTTCATGAAATTCCGAGTTCTATGCAATAAAAGCTCAATTTTTGTTATTATTTTTGTTCAAAATTGAAAAATTTCACTAATAACTGGAGTCTCTAAAAATGACAATCACCAAATTATCAAGTGATAACGGTAACTACACTAGTGCTATTTTCATGGATTGTCTATCATTACCTTACAAGAAATAAGTTTCCCAGAGACAGAAATTCAGTTTTTTGTTGCTCAATAATAATTTGTCCATCCAAACTTTCAACATTTTAAAAGATGCAACGCCCACGGCTCTTGTTGCGTATAGTATTTTGAAAAGACTTTGCTACTTCTTGGGTTTATGATTAGGACTGAATTGTTTGATAGTGTCTGGGCCATTTCCTTTGTAGGTCTACTCCTTTTGGAGCATTTCAAACACAATGTTTCCCTTTAAAATGTCATCGAACAATCTCAATTTATACGTCTTAGATAACACAACGATTTTTTGTAGCTGTTCAGTCTCAGACTTGCCAATAAAAATAACAGATTCCTCAGTTATCCAGAACTTTTCATATTTCCTTTTATAGGGAACCCACAATCACAAAGTCTCTTTTTCCAACACAAGCTCCCTTTTTTTAAACTTTGCTGGAAAGGGGAAGAAATTTCGGCGTGCTTCGCGGGCCGCAAATCTCGTCCCCGAAGAAATCTGTGTTCACACTTAAAAAAACATTTCGAAAATTTGGGCGCTTGCCCCCCCCCCCCCCCAAGAAATGTTTAGCTACGCGGCCATTGCTCAATGATTTCCTTTTCACCCGATTTAGACACTTTTTTACTGTTTAAAGTCATTCAGACAACTAGCTCAAAAATATTTGCTTGTATGATTGCACGGTCTTCTTTCGTGTGGAGTGACTCGAAATCTACAAAACTCAAGTGGAGTTACTCGAAATTTGCAAAATTCGAGTCAAGTGAATCGAAATCTGAAAAATTCGACTAAACCATCTCGAAATTTTCCAAATATTGAGGCAACTAGCCCGAATTCGAGTAGAGTTACTCGAAATTTGCAAAATCTCGAGTGAGTTGGGCACAATAACTAGGATGAATGAATGATATAGACACATTAGCGGAGCTAACGTAAAGTCATCTCCCACCGACTTAAAGCGTCTTACAGTCACCCCACGGACTTAAATTGCCCCTTTTGATTTGTATTTCACCATGTGAAGTAACCCTATAGGCGACAGGGTAGGCTATCTACTAACTGCGAAGGTCTCCTTCATATTAGTTCCCGCCCTTATTCTGCATTCTCCCACCCAGGAATTTTGTGAGCTACACATAGCCCATAATTTTCGAGCGCCAGGACGGGTGATGTGTTCTGCTAAGCACCGAATAAGTGACAGGTTGCATATAGTTGGAAATGGATAAAGGTATCGGTATCGAGTAAAGGGGACATCAAAGTTACAGTCTGTACAATTGAGCAAAAGTTAGATTGTTTTCTTGAAACAAAAACTTACCATATATTTAATCGTTCTTTTGATTGTACAATTTTTCCGTCACGTCGAGAAACTCGAAATTTGTAAAACTCTAGTGAAGCAACACATTTGCAAATATCGGGTCAAGTAAGTTTATTTGATCTAGACTCCATTTTGCTACGGTGATAGCACACCTACAGTGTTCATCATAGATATCAAGATTACAGGCAATTTAGGAAGTTTTTACAGATTTACCACTAGTCACCTCATATGACCTCCAACATCCACCAAAAATGGTAGGGTTCTTCCTCTCAACATGGCAAATCTATATACGAAATATGAAAAGTGTCAGTCATTCCTAAATTGAAATATCGCAATAACAATCTTTTTAGACTTTGAACTCTACTGACCTCAAATAACCCTTGACGTCAAGCAAAAACAATAGGGGACTTCCTCTCAACATGACAAATCTGTATACCAAATATGAAAGGTACTGGTCATTCTTAACTAGAGATATCGCGATTGCGTGCTTTTCAGACTTTGACCTCTGGTGACCTCAAATGACCTTTGACCTCAACCAAAACAATAGGGTTCTTTCTCTCAACATGACAAATCTATATACCAAGTACCAAAAGTTTTGGTCATTCTTAACTTGAGATATCGCGATTACAATCACTTTAGAAGGTTTTCGCAGATTTACCGCTGGTGATCTCATATGACCTCTGACATCCACCAAAAACAATGAGGTTCTCCTTCCAAAAATGGCAAATCTATATACCAAATATGAAAGGTGTTGGTCATTCCTAACTTGAGATATTGCGATTACGAGCAAAGTGTCATAAACCCACATACATACGCACATATACATAAACACCTATACATATACGCACACATACACATACACACACACCAAAAAACACACACACACATACATGTTTTGACCGTCAATCGGGAACACGTTTTTTTAACCATGAAAATGTGGATATCCCCACTTTGGGTGTATCGACACTTGACTAGGGGAGAAAACGCTCATGCCCCCGATTTACTGGTACTACACAGATACACACACACCCATGCCCCAGCCCATGGTTTGTCACCCAATGTTAGGTCCATCACATGGAAATTGGGGAAAACTCCAAAATGCTTTAAACTTACTGGGGCACATCCTTGAAACGTGAGAAATTCAATTTCATGGCTAATTTTGCATTTGGCAAGTGGGGATATCCCCACTTGCAGGTGTATCTTCGGCAAGGAATAAAAAATTATAACCGGAAGCTCGGAAATTGTAACAGAAAACTCGAAAATAATAACTGGAAACTCGAAAATTATGACATTAAACTCGAAAATTATCACATGAAAATCAAACACTTTAACATGATATTCGAAAATTATGACATGAAAATCGAAAATTATAACATCGAACTCGAACATTTTAACATGAAACTCGAAAATTATCACATGAAACTCGAAAATTATCACATGAAACTCGAAAATTTTAACATGAAACTCGAAAATTATGACATTAAACTCGAAAATTATCACATGGAACTGGAACATTTTAGCATGAAATTCAGAAATTATGACATGAAAATCGAAAATTATAACATCGAACTCGAACATTTTAACAAAAACTCGAAAATTATCACATGAAACTCGAAAATTTTAGCACGAAACTCGAAAATTATTACATAAAACTCGAAAACTATCACATGAAACTCGAAAATTATGACATGAAACTTGAAAATTATCACATAAAACTCGAAAATTATCACATGAAACTCAAAATTTATCACATGAAGCTGGAAAATTATGACATGAAACTCGAAAAATAGGACATGAACCTCGAAAATTTTTAAAAGGAACTGGAAAATTTATCACATGAAACTCGAACATTTTAACATGAAACTCGAAAATTATGACATTAAACTCGAAAATTTTAAAATGAAACTCGAAAATTATGACATTAAACTCAAAAATTTTAACATGAAACTCGAAAATTATGACATGTAACTTGAAAATTTTAACACGAAGCTCGGAAATATTAACATGAAACTCGGAAATTATGACATGAAACTCGAAAAATATGACATGAACCTCGAAAATTTTTAAAAGGAACTGGAAAATTTATCACATGAAACTCGAACATTTTAACATGTAAATTGGAAAATTATGACATTAAACTCGAAAATTTTAACAAGAAACTCGAAAATATTAACATGAAACTCGGAAATTATCACATGAAACTGGAAAATTATCACATGAAACTCGAAATTTATAACATGAAACTCGAAAGTTATTACATGAAACTCGAAAATTTCAACATGAAACTTGAATATTTTAACAAAAACTGGAAAATTATCACATGAAACTCGAAAATTTTAACATGACACTCGCAAATTTTAACATGAAGCTCGAAAATTTTAAAATGAAAGTCGAAAATTATGATATGAAACACGAAAATATTGACATTAACCTCGAAAATTATGACATGAATTTCGAACCTCGAAAAAAGTAACACACTTGTAAAGATAACAAGCTAGGAAGAATCACCTATTCAGCTATTAGAGATTAGTTTGGACGGCCATTGTCTTATCAGACCATTATGAAAACCAGAATTAACGTTGTCTTATATTAGCCTCTACTGCGGTAACCTTTTGTTTTTCTTAAATGATTAAAAAGGGGGTGAAACCTTTGTACTGTAAAAGACACTGTCTGGAACCTCATCTGATTCTCTCTGTGTTTCTGTGTGTGTGTGCATTTCACAACTTTATACCATGAAAAACAAAACGTCAGTCAAAGAGCACAGATATACTCGATTTTTATAATGTACTTTTACGGGAAACTATTGGAGGGAGTAAATACGTTACATATGTCAAGTGTCAAGATATAGCGATTGGTGTCACAATTGCATTATACAGGCCAAGTGCCATTTGATCCAAGCTGTGTGCATGGTCCCATTTTAGGAGTGATAATGGTAATCTGTGGTCCCATTAAAGGAATGATAGTGATAATCTGTGCCCATGGGGCTGGAACCTGTTACACAGAAATGCCATACATACTGCATGCATGGCCCTAGCATTGACCATGTATCAGGTTTTCTCCAGCCTTGTAAAAAAAATAGAATAAAATAAAATTATAGTAGCCTAATGCAAGTATTTTGTCAGGGTGTGGGGGGGGGGATTTATAGGTGACCTTAATATTGCAGACAATGCCATATGCCATCTATATTCTGAAGGCCTTTTAACACCAGTCAACTGAAAATTTAAGTTATTGCACCTCATGATTACTAGAGTAAAACTAATTTTGAAACCTTCTGTTTATCGTAAAATCATATTCGTTCCCCAAAATTTAGCTTAAAAAATGTTGCTCTTCAGTATAGGCCTTTCATTATACAGTGAAATCACAAATATGCACTGCATGCCAAATGGGTAATTGCATGATATTCCCCAAGAAAATTAAAAATTCCTACGTGGACTTGTTACTTTGCAATGAGAATTATCAAATCCCTTGGGGAATTATGACTTATTCCCCGTGAGGAATCAAAATAACCCATGGGGGAATTAGCATTCCCCATGATATGCATACTTTTTCCCGTGTCAGCTTGCAACTTCCCATGTGATGCAAATGAAATCCCATGGGGATTTGTAGCTTCCCATGAAGAATTTTCATTCCCCATGGGAAGTATGGGGGGAGTGATGAATTTCCCATGGTGATTATCGGCCTTCTCGTGAGGAATGTTTGCTTCTGTACAATTCCCACGGGATTCCCATGGGTAGTGCTGCTTTTAAGGGATAACAGGTGAAAAATATGATTTCCCTAGACCATTTCAATCCTCCTATATGCATGCACTTGGTCGAAGTTGACAGAGTGAGCGATATCAGTTTGGTGGCCTCTGTTACCGAGCTGGAATGTTGGATTAAGTTTTGTTACATGCAATTTAGGCCAAAGTTTACAACATAGCACCCTTCAATATGTAGGCGAGTAGACGAACTAAGTGTGCTTTTTGGGCGTACTGTACGTGTTCACAGTCAACTATCCTACAAGCAGCGCACATAGTACGCGGTAACCGATGGCAGCTTCCTGCTTATAGCGTAAATGCCACAATACGTAATGGCAGTTAACTAATGCCGACAGAAGATCACTCTCCATTTCTTCTTTAAGAAAGGACAACCGATTGCATCAATGTAGAGCATCCCACTTGGAGTGCTCTGGGTTCGAAGTTCGAGTCCTGGCCGGGTCATACAGAAGACTAAAATGGATCTTCTGTCTGCCATTTGTAAATGGTGCTCAGAGAAAACAAACCAGTGAGCCACGACTGGAAAAAGTGCGGTGACCGACTCGACTTAACCAAATGTTTGGAAAATGGGGCGTAAAACTCCATCCATCTCAAGAACTAAATAAATCTTTTACAACAGAAACAAAATAGAACAGAAGGCAGAAAAACGCTTCTGATGATGAAGCTTGTAATACTTGTAATGAAGGAAGGGTCTAATAAAAGTGCAACAAACAAATATGCCAGATTATGAGGAAAGCGGCCGAAGACAAAATTTTGCAATTTGCTCGTTTTTATTTAAAATTGAAATTTTAGTGCTAACGAAAGCTCAAAATTAAGCCTACTGCTTAGATCGTTCTTACAAGCCTGACAAATCCATTTCTAGCTTTCTGAGTACCGGTAGTTGCGATTATTCAAAATTATCGACACGCTCCGCCCGACTACTAATGGTAGCGCTCCAACTACAGTCTTTAGGGCAATGTAAGCCCCTCTTTGAAAAAAATCCACAGGCTGACTACGCATCTCCCATAGCTCACTACATTGCTAAGATATAAATATACTGAAATTAATTCTCTTGATTTCCAATTGTCCAGTGCCCAATAATTTCTCTCCCTTGTTTTGCAAAAGCACATTTTCTGCTGTTCTCCCCTTTTGTCATAAAACATGTTTAAATTACCTCGAAAACTAGTTTTCTTGCTTACCATGTTGTAAAAGTAGAGCGTGTGCCTAGTCAATAAAGTCAACCCACGTAAGACTTTGACCCACTTTGACTCACATTTGCCACAAGCTGCAGCCTTTGAACAGTAGCATTCCAAAAACACTCTGCCAGGGTGAAAAGACTGTAATTTGAGGAGTAGCTCTAGCCTACAACAACGACATCACTAGTCGCAAAATCAGCATTGGGCCTATGACGGTGAATAAACATGATCATTTTATATATCAGCTCATGAATTTCCAAGTGCAGATGGGAGATGGACTGTTTGAATTCATTTTCATGCTCTGTTACATAAATTTTCAAATTTTGAGACTTGAGGTACATCATTTTTTCAGCCCCCCCCCCCTTTCAGAGGGAGCTGCTCTAACCAACTCCCTGCATGGTTAGAGAAAGTCATCAGCGAGCTTCATGGGCCTACCGCAATCCGTATGAACTAACAACATCCATCTCCACTCGAAGTGCAATTTCGGATATTGCTCATGAGGAAACTTTTTGAATTTTCGAAAAACCAAACTTCTGCAGGCGCAAGAATCCAAATCTTTTCCACAATTATTGAAGCTCTATAGACCTGTGTGAATTTTGGTTGACTTAATAGGGTACCGCAAATGGCTTTCGGTAGTGGAAATTTGGAAAATTTGGGTGATCACTCAACGCCATCCCCTCGCCCATGTTCAAAAGGTCCGCCCACCCAGGCAAAAAGGGTCTTCTCAGCTAGGCCAATGAACTTCACCCGACGATAGGACCATTTTAGGGACCAACTTGGGATGCAAATGTTGGGATCGAGATGTTGTGCTAACTTCAACTCTTGAGGTAATGGCTGGCATCTACCACTGATATATGTACCTGGATATGGCAAGCCAAATGACCAATAATTCGATAAACTTGGTTTATCAATCGATAAACCAGGTTTATCGACCTATAAGCCAAGTTTTAGTTGATAAACCAGGTTTATAGATCATAAACCAGGTTTATGGAATTTCTCACTTCGAGAATCGAAAAACTTGGTTTATCAATTTGATAAACCTGGTTTATCAATTCGATAAACTTGGATTTTCGAATGATTGAGCAATAGGCGTCGATAAACCTGGCTTATCTACTGATAAACCAGGTTTATCGATTCTTTGGTAAAAAACTTGGTCTATCGAATTGATAAACCTGGTTAATCAAATTGATAGACCAGGTTTATCAAAAAAAAACTTGGTGTATCGGTTGATAAACCAGGTTTATCGACGCTAAATGCCCAAAAATTCGATAAACTTGGTTTATCGGTCGATAAACCTGGTTTATGGAATTTCTCACTTCAACAATCGAAAAACTTGGATTATCAATTTGATAAACCTAGTTTATCAATTCGATAAACTTGGATTTTCGAATTATTGAGCAATTGGCGAAGATAAACCTGGCTTATCTACTGATAACCTTGGTTTATCGTCTGATAAACCTGGTTTTTCGATTTGATAAACCAGGTTCATCGACTGTTGGGTGAAAAACTTGGTCTATCGAATTGATAAACCTGGTAAATCAAATTGATAAACCAGGTTTATCAAAAAAAAACTTGGTTTATCGGTTGATAAACCAGGTTTATCGACGCTAGGTGCCCAACAATTCGATAAACTTGGTTTATCGGTCGATAAACCTTGTTTATCAATTCTATACACTTGGATTTTCGAATTATTGAGCAATTGGCGTTGATAAACCTGGTTTATCGGCGCTAAACCAGGTTTTTCGATTTGATAAACCAGGCTTATCACTTTTTTGGTGAAAAACTTTGTTTATCGAATTGATAAACCTGGTTTATCGAATTGATAAACCAGGTTTATCAAAAAACTTGACTTATCGGTTGATAAACCAGGTTTATCGACGCTAAATTCCCAATAGTTCGATAAACTTGGTTAATCAGTCGATAAACCAGGTTTATCGGTCGATATCGGTTGATAAACCAGGTTAATTGGTTGATAAACCTGGTTTATCAACCGTTAAACCACTATTATCGAATTATTGGGCATTTGGCAGGCCATACCTAGATGTAAGGTGGGTGCCGAAAAATTGAAGCAACAGAGGCGCCATATTGTGTAAGGCAAAAGCGTAGTGCAACAGCGCCACTCTCCACACAGTTGGATAGGCAATTTGAAATGATGGCTTGATAATTTGACGGTTTGGCTTGAAATGAGGCCAGATGGGTTATGGTATGTGCTCATTTTCAACAGAAAATTTCATTACATTATAAACTGAACAAGATCATGTTATATTGAGCGCAAAACTTTCACTTTGTGCAGTTCCTGGTGGATTAAAGATCAACTTGACTGAGTGGCTAGGGCGTCTGTTTCAGTCCTCTTTCGCAGTAACAACTATATAAGTGCAAATTCAATTAAAGGTGGTAGGGGTGTCGAGTCTCACCCTATAAATTCGAGCCCACACATTCGCCCCGAGAAATCCCCTCCCCCCCCCCCAACAGAGTCTCCCCCGACAACTCCACCCCTCAGTTCATACCGGCCCTGTGACTTCAGATCCTTTAATGAACTTGAAAAGTGAATGATATGCCACTGCCCTTACACTCCGATACCAGCTATGTTCCGACACTCCTAGGAATATTTGTGGGTGTCGAAATTTAGGGGTGTCGGAATATGGGGTTGTAACCAACTGAATTAAGCTTCACTCCATAGGTTTAAGTCAATAAACCACGCAACCTAATCAACTCTTTCTCAGAAATAGTGTTGAATATTGCACAGTCCAAGTGAAGAGACCCGGGCCTGTAGTCAGGTTATTCAATAGTACAAGCCGAAAGCCGACGCTTCATTGTGGCCAATAAACCGTGTATCAGGCGCGGATCCAAGGGGGAGGGCTAGCTTTTACGGCCTTAACCTGCGCCCCCCCCCCCCCCCCGCTTTTACAGGCTCCTCCTTTCTCTTAAGTCAGACCCCCCCCCCCTTTTGGAATATCTCTGGATCCTTGCCTGTATATATGGCACAGTGGAGGCAATGCAGTCCCTCAAGTCGCCCCTTACTAAAATAACCCCTGACAAAGTCGCCTGCTTGGCCAACAAAGCCGCCCGTAACAAAAGTGGCCCCTAACAAAATCGCCTCAGTCCTGATAAAGTCCACGGTCCATAAAGAAAAGCAGTAAAAACAAGCTATCAAACATAGGTAGTAAACCTATATGGTGGGCCGGGGGTTGTAGAATATGCCCACGATATTCACCCCGCCTGTCCGACGTAAGAGGCCGGCGACTAAACTGGAGGATTTGTACCGCATTTGACCAATATGACACCACATATTTATAACACATTCGTGTTGGTGTGTCGTTAATTTTTATCTAACTATAACTTTAAGAGAGTTTGCGTCCATTAAGTTGGATTAACTTAAGGGGCAGCCCATATGGGTCTCTTTCTTATCATCATATATCCCGGGTACAATACCACATGAACCCTAAGGGGCTATGGAATGGGTCCCGAAAGATTTCCTTATGAGAATGTTACCAGAAAAAATGGTTATTTTTTTTCTTGGGGGGGGGGCAGTGAGTCTTTGGGAGGCATAGAACAGTATAATGTCGGAGGCGACGGGCGTAGCCTCGGGTCGGAAACCTGGCTTAAGCTTGTCCCGCCGGCAGAGGACTCGGACTTTCTCACTGGTCAGACTTTGTTAGCAGGAGTGACTTTGTAACTGGGTGTCTCATTGTTAATAGGGTGATTGTGAAGAGGAGACCAATTGTGGGGGGCTTTGCTGGGGTGCCTTGTCAGTAAAAGCATGAACTTGAAATGCCTACTCCCATGATAACCGTTAGGCCCTACCGTCATGAAACCAGCACAGGCGTTAATGTTTCTATAACTTCACAAACGGTACTAATTGGAATGTGTTGCTGCCAATTGAAACTAAAAGCAGTACACGATCTAATCTTGGCATCTCTGTAGTCTTCAATTTAGATTGCATACAATCTGTATGTTTCAGTCATAAAATCAAGAAATTTAGCCAGTGGCGTAGCCAGGATGGGATTTTTTTTTTGGGGGGGGGGGGGCCTAGGTAACAAGTGGGGGCCTGGTACCTCCGAAGGTCAGGCACTGCAAGACTATCTAAGCGGAGGGCCAACATCAGTTGGCGCGGAGCGTACAAGAAATTTTTGGGCTTTAAAACCCTTCCAGATGGCCGGAAACGGCACTTCCCATGTGTTTTAAGCTGGATGTACCCAGCCTTGAAATACGAATTTCATGTCTGCGACTTCTCAAATAATAAGCATAAAAAATCAATCTATGAAAAGTGGTAATACATACACTTTTTAGGGACCCCCAAAATGGGCACATCTGATCTATGGCCTGGGGGATGAGACTGAAAGAAACCGGTATCTCCCTTTCCCTTGGGAAGAATTGTAAACTTAAGAAGGACGTAGATCGCAAATGCGGCAATATTTGAATCTAAACGGAGCGCCACCATCAGTTGGCGCGGAGCGTACAAGAAAATTTGGGGCTTTGAAATCCCTCCAGATGGCCGGAAACGGCACTTCCCATGTGTTTTAAACTGGATGTACCCAGCCGCAAATTCGGCAATATTTGAATCTAAACGGAGCGCCACCATCGGTTGGCGCGGAGCGTAGACGAAAATTTTGGGCTTTAAAACCCCTCCAGATGGCCGGAAACGGCACTTCCTACCTGTTTTAAACTGAACGTACCCAGCCGCAAATGCGGCAATATTTGAATCTAAACGGAGCGCCACCATCGGTTGGCGCGGAGCGTAGACGAAAATTTGGGGCTTTAAAATCCCTCCAGATGGCCGGAAACGGCACTTCCCACATGTTTTAAACTGGATGTACCCAGCCGCAAATGCGGCAATATTTGAATCTAAACGGAGCGCCACCATCAGTTGGCGCGGAGCGTACAAGAAAATTTGGGGCCTTAAAATCCCTCCAGATGGCCGGAAACGGCACTTCCCACGTGTTTTAAACTGGATGTACCCAGCCGCAAATTCGGCAATATTTGAATCTAAACGGAGCACCACCATCGGTTGGCGCGGAGCGTAGACGAAAATTTGGGGCCTTAAAATCCCTTCAGATGGCCGGAAACGGCACTTCCCACGTGTTTTAAACTGGATGTACCTAGCCGCAAATGCGGCAATATTTGAATCTAAACGGAGCGCCACCATCGGTTGGCGCGGAGCGTACAAGAAAATTTGGGGCTTTAAAATCCCTCCAGATGGCCGGAAACGGCACTTCCCACGTGTTTTAAACTGGATGTACCCAGCCGCAAATGCGGCAATATTTGAATCTAAACGGAGCGCCACCATCAGTTGGCGCGGAGCGTAGACGAAAATTTTGGGCTTTAAAATCCCTCCAGATGGCCGGAAACGGCACTTCCCACTTGTTTTAAACTGGATGTACCCAGCCGCAAATGCGGCAATATTTGAATGGATTTCAGCCTACCTAAGGCAGTACCTAACCCTTTAACAGGAAAACCAAAAGTAGTTGTGTCCCCCTCTGATAAACTTTCTTTGCGTTAGATTTCCTAGATGCGGTATTTGTCCATCGGTACATTACGTAGTCAAAATTAAAATACTACGAATAAATCTCTCAAAATAATTGAACCGCAAAGCAGAAGTATGGATCTTGTGGGAAACACATGAAATCAGGACCTTGTGGACATTTTACAAATCCCCCGGACGCCAGTGCCAACTAGTAAAAAGAGGACTTTTCGAAAAAATCGTCCTACGTATCCAGTGCGGGCACTTCGCATAGGCAGGAGTGAGGCACGACATAGGCCTAGGCCTACTTGTTAAGGATGGAAGGGAAGAATTATCCGAAGGCAGTACCTTACCCTTACCTGCTTACGGCATATTTTGTGTATGATAAAGTGTAGGAATGGTCGTGTAAGAGTGGTCTCCAGTGTACGATTGCCTTATTTTCAGGAAATCAATCAGTCATCCGAAAGGCATAAAGGGTCTTAACCTAACAAAGTCACATTAAAGATTGTCGTCGAGACTTTCGTTTCATCTTCTAAGTGAAATGCAATAAACGACAGTGCAGATCACAAACGGTATCTAATTTAGTGAAATTAGGCATTTTGAAGTTATTACTTGATTTCATACGTGCCCACAAAATGTGTTTTACACACATTCATCCATGTTTTTTACTTAATTTTTACACATTTTATTTATTTACTGTTTTGGAGGAAATACTACAACGTTTATTTCCGTTCAAAATTTTTATTTTTTCAATTACTTTATCAGGACGCAAAAAATCGGGGGGGGGGGCCTGAAGAAAATCCCTACCCCCCCCCCCCCCCCCCCCCCCGTGGCTACGCCACTGAATTTAGCTGGTTTAATAGTTTGTCAGTTGTCACTCGATCAATGCACACACGGCTATGCGAATGAGTGAAGTTTTTGCCGCTGCTGAATGTTTTTGCCACCTGCAAAATGGTCGGCACCGCGCGACTTCCGGTTGCTTAAATTTGTAGTTACGTCGACGCCTTACATCCAGGTATGTAGATCAGTGGCATCTACGGGTGATACTAAAAGTGGCCCGGCTCGCCCGTACTACCTAAATGTAACCCGTCTATGCAATTTGTACGTACACCTGCCATTGGTGATTAGATACAACACCGCATTATTGAAAAGGTTGCTTTGTGCTCTTTTTGGGCTTTGACATTGGCAATGAGTACTTACCAAATTGAATAGAGGCATAATCACACTTGTGGCAATCCGCGATGTTGCGGTTACCCTGATGAGATTAAGGAATTACTGTCAATTGTAACTATAACACATATCAAAACACGAAAGCGTTTCGGTGTAAGATAATTGCTCTTTACAAGTGATGCAAATCGGATCTTATGAGAGTTTTTGATGATTGCATTCGTATATGATTGATTATTCTTAGCTTTGGAGAAAATTTATCGTTAGACTGGGAGACATTGGATGTCTAAAGACAAGAGGGTTCGAACCAAATACCAGAAAACCAATAAAAACATAATAGTAATAGCAACGGCGACCATTTTCCTGTGTGAGTGGGGCCTTCGAAAGGCAACTCACTGGAAGCGGGGAGTTGCCAGAGCTGACAACTCCCTGCTGGAAGTGACCAAGGAAGAGAATGGGGGGGGGGGGCGATCCTGGAGTTGGGGAGGGGGTTGGGAAAAAACCAAAGATTTAGAAACTATGTAAAAAAATAAGGATGACATTATGAAAACTTCTCCAATAGAACAAAAAGCTTAAAAAATTACAAAAAATCGGTTTAAAATGTAACGCTTGATAAAACCGTTTCTCTAAAAAAAGAAGGGAACGTATGATGTGGCTTGACAGTTCTGTTCATACACTCTCCCATGAATTAACTAAACATGAACATTTAACACTTATACACTACTATATCCTCCGTCAATCTCCCTTCACCTTCGAAAGTGATCATCCGTAAGTTTATTTCTCTGCTTGAAATAAAAAGTAGGCCTAAATATCCATGTATTACATATTTAGTCTGATAAAGTGACTTTAACCTGCAGTGAAAGAACATTTAAAATTTAAATGCCTCGCCATCAAAATCAGATCTTACGAGAGTTTGATTGATTGTTCTAAGCTTTGGAAAATATTTATTGTGAGACTCTGGGACATTGGATTTTTGAAGACATTGCCACTGTTGGATACGAACTAAACACCAGACAACCAATGAAATATAATACTAATAATAATTCGACCATTTCCTGTATTAGTATCATAGCGGGGTAGACGAGAGACAATTCACTGGAAGTAGGCAAGGGAGATGAGAACTTCGGAGAAAACTGGATACTGTTCACAAAATGTAGTCATCACAATGAAAAGTTAAAGGTTTTTTAAAATGAAATTGCATGCCTACTAAGTAGGCAACAAAACTATCCTACCTTTAACTAAATTGCAATTTTTGGAGGTATTTGCGAGCAAAGCGCCCGACAAAATAACAATTTAAAGACCACACAAATTGTTTTACGTTTTCCTGCTTTTTCTAAGTCTCTAAGTTACATTGAAATGCCCTTCTTCTACTCGTTCTCCATCCATGGACACATGCATGTCTGAATGCAGTCTTCAGAAAACCTGCTGAAGGGACCCCACACAAAGGGACCCGCAAAATTATATAACATATTCCTTAAGGTCATTAGGAGCAACGGTCGTACCACTCACGTATAATTCAAGAGGCCCCATAATGTACCATCGGTCCTGCTAGATCCACCCTTCCCTGTCAAACCCACCACTAGCGCTCACGCCATTACCCGTGGTGTTTCGATTTGGATAGGTTATTTGGAGTCAGATGGGCATTGGAAAATAATCGAGCTCAATCTAACTTATAATGGACGAAGAAGAATGATCATGTGGGTTATCAAAGCCCGCCCGATAGCATTGTTGAAGTTGTTTTACGCTTATAAGGCTAATGATTCCCTTAATGTCTCAACATTCACAAATTATCAATTTGATAACCGATTTAATTGACTGTTAGCCTAATACACAGCTTTCATGATATTGTACTACTTGTGAAATGGGATGGAAGCATGGACCGTCCACGGTCCTGGTGAAGAAAGGGCTCTCGGTAGAAGGCCCGTGTCCCATACACCCATTTCAGACCAGCCCGTTGGAAAATTCTGGAATATTTTGGATAATGGGTATGGCGTTAACCCTTTACCGTAGTGCTCCGATCGGGGCATATTTGCGCGCCTCGGGAGTGGGAGGAAAAGCGGACGTAGCACGCCCCGCATCACCTTCCGTGGGTTATTGACCCCGTGACCTTAAACTACTGTCCCTCTCGTTGTTGTGGCCGAATTTTCGGGTAGAGCTACTCGCAGTTTCGAGCTCCGCGTGAAACAGTAAAGATGGGTGACAGCCGCGCTCTCCGCATGGGTCCAAAAGGACCCAAACAACGGTAAAGGGTTAAACTCCAGGTAAGGTGAGGGGGTAGTGTGTGGCGAGTAGTTTGTTCTCGACTATCGCCCATAAAATGCACAAAAGACCATTACTGCTCATCCTCTTCCTGGTTTTTCACATGTGGACTGGAGGCAGGATTTTCCCGACAGGGAAGGCAAGCTCCCCGACTGGGAGGCCAACAGTTCAAGACCCCGACAAAGGCGATTAGTCAGTCCCGGTGGGATGTACCTTGAAAATACCTAGAAAATTTTTAAAAAAAGCTAACCCCACAGGCACCCGAAAATGGCATTTCCGAAACTTGTAACTAGAAATGGAGCAGTCCTTATTTTGAGCTTTCCTTTGAAATGGAAATTTCACTTCAATAGAAAAAACCAACTTGCCAAGTGATCAGAAAATTACCAGATAAATGGTACTGCTACAATTAGATGTAATGGACTTTTCTCTTTTCGGGGGAAAACTATGCAGCGGTATTGAAAGCATACTGTTTTTATTTACTCTACCAGGAATCTTCGTTTTATTCAGTTGCAAAATCCACTACATATAGATGATTTTTGCTTTAGTGGCTGGCCGATCTCCAGACTATAATTGATCTTAATTCCAACGTATTTGAAAAACTATCATGTTATAGGGTGGCACCAAATAGATTTTCAGTCAGACTTGAGGGGGGACATATTCACATCACTGTTTATCATTTTGTGGAGCTCAAAACGGCCTGGCCCATTTTCGTTACCGTTGCTAGACTTCGGCTGTCGGAGCGGACAAGATGGCAAACCATTGGGCAATGCTTCTCCAGTCTAGAATGGATCCATGCATAACAGACCAATAATGTAAATAGTATGAAGGCCGTGAGGTTGGTCGTTAAGGGTTGTCCTTCAATGGACGTATAGCTTCTTCGGGAAGCAGTTCAAGTTTGATTTCGTCGAACGGCCCTTCGCCAGAGGGTCAGGAGGACTTTAGAAAGGGTACCTTTGGACACTGCATGCACATGAACAACCTCTCGTTCGTTTTTGTAAGGAAAACTTGGAATTGCCAGTTCCTTGAAGAATGTGGTCTTGTAGTAAGCAAAATCAAGAGGACCGTCGGGGTGACTGAAGTTAGCAGGCCGTGACATTTTTTTTTTAACCGTGGGCCTGTAGATGAAAGATCCCCAATGAAATGGGATTTTCTCAACAACAGGGGGGGGGGGGGGGTCTTCCCCAAAGGGGGAATGACCTTGTGCTAACGGACTGAAGACAGGAGGAGGGATAGCAGAGTTAGTAAGAAGTGATTAAAACTGATTAAAACCGATGCATTAAAAAAGGGTTACAATTTTTAACACCCCCGCTGGTGTCACCCCTGGCTGGTTGGTGTAGAATATTTCGACGAAATGTCCCGCCTGTCGTAAGATGGGACCAGAGAGAAACCAAATTTGAATTTAAACCATACTCGAAAATAAATTTCAACTTTGAACTTTTTATCGAGTTGGTTGGCACTCTTGCTAGTGCGTCGTTAAGCGTCGGTAGCACTGGAGTAATTTCGAATAGGATCAGTATACGGTCTGATTTTTTGTGAGGTTTGGTTAAAATTTTTATCCAAAGTCAGAAAGAGCCTACTTTTGCCAGTCTGTATAAATGTATGATTTTTATGAGAGGACTGCGAAAGTGAAAAGTAGAATAACTTTTTGGTGTCATCAGATCTACAGAAAGCGTTTTCCGTTGGGCACACACCCTTACAAAAATCGAATTGATTATTGAACTACTGTATCGCCCTGTTCAGCCATAAAAGTTACATTTAATGGTATCAGAGGTAGCAGAGCAGTTTATCGTGAGGCATTAACATCGATATAGCATGGACATCTTACAACAAAGTCTGGAAAAAAACCAATTGGTCCGGTTAAGAAAAATTCCGACCAAATCGAAAATCGCAGAGGTGTGACCCACCCTGTTGGCATATTAAGTGATTTTTACTTCAACCCCAACTACCCCCCCCCCCACACACACACACACACACACACTTCGTGTGTGCTTCGTATTTAGGTTATTTTAACAGGCATCGTCTTAGACACCGACGCATCTCTGAACCAAGTCAAGTAAGGGTAGGCGGTGCGCTATCTGACGTCACATGGGTAGTCGACGAACCTTCAGTGCACATTTGAAGGAAACTGGGCCCGAAATCATCAAACGTGATTTCATCGTAAGGCTTAAAGAGGCATTTTTTCAAAGCGAATTTATTGCCAAATTAATAAGGTTCATATTAATGTTATGCCTAGAAGAGAACAGTCGCCCCTAGCGCTATGCCAATTACGAATGCAAAAGCTTCTTAAGAACGACACTTAACCCTTACTTCAACTACGAAGGTAAACGGGTATCTTGAGAACGACACTCTAAAACCCCTACAAATAGTGTGAAGGGAATTAAGCAGAGTAGTCTGGAAAAAATATTATACCTCGTTAAAAAGGGTTCTCACCTAAACCTACTTAGTTGAAAAGGGATTGCAAAGTGCTACCGCTGAAATCCTTAAACGCAACAGGTAACAAGGCGACCCTGCCGGGAATTGTCACAGTCCACGGCTCTTATGCTAATTTATATTAAAATATGACTTGCCTCAAAAACGAATGACAATTTGTTCGCTCCCACATGATATGTACTCCCCCATGATCTCGTCACGGCTAAAACTAAGCATCAGT
Organism: Holothuria scabra; assembly: GCA_037179385.1. Taxonomy (NCBI): domain Eukaryota; kingdom Metazoa; phylum Echinodermata; class Holothuroidea; order Aspidochirotida; family Holothuriidae; genus Holothuria; species Holothuria scabra. The sequence goes on from CM074197.1 coordinate 35,201,373, forward strand.
GATCGAGTGAAAGTTGTGCTAATTACTAAAGCAAAACTCAATGGGCTTCACAAGAAGTTATTTAGTTTGATATTTCTATTCTCCTATCATGAGACAAAATGATTATTTACCCTAACCGATTTCATAACGGTTTACTACTGATGAAGTTGTGCCATTATTTGAGCCGAAGCAACAGAAACCGGTCTAGTCTGGTCATAACGACCAAAGAAAAAATAATCAATCCCGGCAATAAATTCATTTGGAAATATGCCTCTTTAAGCCTTTCGATGAAATCACGTTTGATGATTTCGGGCATTTCCTTCAAATGTGCACTGAAGGTTCGTCGACTACCCATGTGACGTCAGATAGCGCACCGCCTACCCTTACTTGACTTGATAACTTTGGATCATTCCCCGGCTTAATTGGCTCCCCATCATATGAAATTGATATTGCCGCCCTTGTGACCAGGGCAGCGCCGTCTAAGCTGAGATCATCGTTAAAGTCTCGTGCAATTTTTCTTATCTTCTCACATTTCTTTGCGAATTGATCGGACAGTCACCCTGCCATCGTCCATGCGCAACAATACCGCATGCGACACCTTAAAAACTAGCAAAAATTCAATTCAGAGACACTTCCATTGAAATCTCCTGTACAAACATTCAGGGCGTCGGCCTTCAAACAAACACGTCGTATGAAATATTTCAAAAGTGAAAATGCAATTCATGATATACAAAACGAAGACTTGGATTTTCAGCCCTTTTCTAATTAAGAAACACAAGAGAACGAAAGAGGAAAGGGGCATATTTGGGCCGGGTCTTGATTCTCAAAACAAATGCAACAACGGCGGCCCGGTGCCGGGGTATTTTGATATGTTAACAGGGGCAAAGCATGAGTTGAATGCTTCTTCTCCTTCTTTTCCGGCTTTTTTTTTTTCCTTCCAGTGTTTTCATCATTGTCTTGCTAATATAGGAGACGGTGCCTCAACCCCAATTACATTCCATACCAATACCCCTGTGCAAAAAAGCGCGTAAGCACCCTTTTTTGTAATTACGAAAACGCAACAATCAAACTTTCATTTCAGAGATGTTTCTATTAATTCAAAACACCTTACCAGACATTGAGAGTGTTAGCCGTAGTACAAAAAATTACATTTTGGCGTGGTTTCATGAAATCTTTCATTAGGGAAACGCAATTCCACAAAACGAAGCCCGACTTGGATTTTTAGCCCTTTCACAGATACGAAACACAGTAGGCCGACAACATTTTCTGCGATTAATATCCCTTTTTAAGTTATGCTAAGGATCGAAGGCATTAAAATTTATGTCAATCTGAGATTCTACGAATACCGAAGGAAAACACCAATGAAAGGGGCATATTTTGTTGGTTTTGATTAACAAAACGAAGACTGTAGCCAGCCATCTTCTGGGAATGGACTATTTTTTATGTAAAGACTCTCTCATTAACTATCAAACACCTTTTTCAAACGTCATGTGGTTTTTCCGGTAAGACATATGCCAAGTTTTCATATGAAAGATACACAAAAGTTCGCTTGGTGTACAACCATCATAGATGCGGCTACTAGTGCAATAAAGACACAATTGTGAGTACGCCCTCCATTAGAAACTACACACATTGCATAGCCGGGCTACATTTAGGTAGCACGGGCGAGCCGGGCTACTTTTAGTATGACCGGCATCTACATCAAGCCTAGCCTGAATGAACACTTGCTGATCATGCTAACTTCGAACCTACTTACAATTATTGAACCGAAAATCGAAATGAGCTGAACAGCTGAGAAATTTGTGAATGTAAGGTGACTTGGGAACACAAAAGATTGCACCATCAACATTTTGGCTCTGATTTAGAATCAGTGCCCACAAGTCAAGGTTATTGATGAAGGTTAGGGTTAGGTTTTTGGTTACAATTAACCAAATTTGGGTTTGAAAAGCCATTTAGGCTATAACCTAGAAGAAGTAGCCTAACGTTAGGCCTAGCCTACAGTAGGCATATATCAAAACGGGGTCCGTTAGTTTCCGCCCTCGATAGTTTCCGCCCGTTACTTTCCGCTCCTAAAAATCTTGGGGCGGAAAGTAATGTTTGATCTAACATGTGACAAAAATAACTGTTAACTTTAATTTTCAAATCCAAGTACAAGGCAACAATGAAATATATGGCTAGGCTAGGCCTAAAACTTTTTCAGTATCCTCGTCAAAAATCATCAAAAAGAATGAATTTTACCACCGTTTTTTCTAAACGTCAAGTCTAGCCACAGACTTGTATTTTTTTACGTTTAAATAGTCCGCTTGTCTATAGGTAGACTTATGCTGAATGTGTGAACAGTTGTTCACAGCACTGAATACCATATAACCGTACGTACGTACGTATAGGCTAAGGCCTATACTAAAGTCTACAGTGAGAATGTTGCTTGGAAAGACACCAGCATGGCAGTAAAGGGTGTCGCATTGAATAGTAAAAGATACCAAAGAAGGTTGAAACTTTAAGAAAAAGTTGATGGAATCTTCATTTGACAAAAGTACCACTGAAATCACATTTCATTCCATTACTTTTCGCCTCCCAAAAAGATGTTTTCTGCTAAAAATAAAAGTGGCGGAAAGCACCGTTTTTGAGGGGCGGAAAGTAGCGAGGACGGAAACTAACTGTAACCTATCAAAACCATTGCTTATTTTGAGGGTTAGGCTAGGGTTAAGTTTAGGTTGAAATTCAGCAAAAATCACGGTTTTATGAAGGCTTACCTTACTTCCGGGCCCTGATTCTAAATTAGTACCGTAAAGTGCTACCGAACTGTAGTCATTAGAACAAAGCCTTGGTCTAACACTCAGTGATGTAACAGTCGGGGTCCGTTAGTTTCCACCCTTGGTAGTTTCCAACTGTTACTTTCCGTCCCTAAAAACCCTAGGGCGGAAAGTAATGTTGTGAACTTACATGTGTTAATAACCACTTTTAATTTTTAATTTCAAATCCAAGTACAAAACAACAATGAAGCTTATTGATGGGCCTAAAACTTTTTCAAATTTCTTGTCAAAAAGAATGAATTGTAGGCCTAAGATCTTTTTGTACACATCAAGTAACGTCACAGACTTCTATTATTTTTTCGTATAAGTAGTCCGTTTGTCTATAGGTAGGCTGATGCTGAATGTGTAAACAATTGTTCACAGCACTGAATAACGTATACCTGTACTTAAGTACGTTTTTAGTATACTGAAGTCTACAGTGAGAATGTTGCTTGAAAAGAGGTCGACATGGCAGTTGGGAGTGTCACATTGAGTAGTAAAAGACATCGATGAAGTTTGAAACTCTAAGGACAAGTTGATGGAATCTTCATTTGACAAAAGTACCACTGATATCACATTCCATTCCAGTATTTTCCGCCTCCCAAAAAGATGTTTTCTGCTAAAAATAAAAGGGGCGGAAAACACCGTTTTTGAGGGGCGGAAAGTATCGAGGGTGGAAACTAACTGTAACCCTAACAGTCTACAGTAACGAGTAACAAACGTTTTCAACCCTTGGCTTTACTTATGTGCCCGAAAATCGTCATATCTTCGAGCTAGGTAGTGTGATCTTGTGCTTTATTGAAGTAATTTTGATAGCTTTGTGACAAGGAAGAATATACAGTGGAGAATTTCTGATATGATTGCGATTTGAAGTGAAAACTTTAATTTACGGGTTTTTGCCCTACTGCAGGCCTAGCCTAGGCTAGGCCTAGCCTATTCATGTACCTGTAACGCTAACTGCCCCTGCAGTATGAGGCTATGATTCGAGTTTGGGTTGTGCCCTATACATACACATACGCTACACTGTATGGTGTAGTATATGCTAAGAATGCCTGTGGTATGCTGTAAGTAAAGGCTGCACGTATGCTGTTTTTTTTTCGTAGGAATGCTTCGGGAATTCTAGTCCTCACTCAGTAAAGGACTAGGCCTATGTTTGGATGGTCCCGTAATTGCCGAACATAGACCTTACTCCTGTGTATGTTAATCGCGGGATGATCTATTGTCAGTATAACAATCCAAACAGTTTTTCCTCAGATTAAGACGACTGCTGGTCCTTAAATCTCTATTTTTTAGCTTAAAACATATTCTTGAAAATGATACCGATGTTTTCCCATAAGGTTTACTCACAATTAACTTTCAAAAAGAATTCAGAGTCCAGAAAAGAAACATTTACTTTCGGTGTGCCTCATGGTTAGCATGTAGTGAGGCGAATTTCGTTATACACTGAAAACAGCTGTTTGTAATGTGATGGCGCTCTAGATATAGACCTTGTGCATTGACAACATACTGACTTCATCCGTGGGGAAAACAAAGGAACACGTGGCCGCACGCATAAGAATTCAACATGCACTTATAACAGACTTTGTGTGTATCTGACTGGTTGACAAATCAGCTGTTTGCATTTGTCTGTTTTGGTTTGTTTTCCCCCCAGGTGAGCCCATACATTTTGCTCTGTGACATCATTGTCACAAGGTCTTTTAGAATGTTGCGTTCGGTCCACTTGTCAAGATATGAACTGGCGCCAACATTCCATGACGTCATTTATAGCAGATGATAGCATGCAACTTGAATGTGGAGGTCAAAGGTCATCTGGGGTCACCAGGGGTCAAAGTTTGAAAACACTGTTAACACGCTAGCTCAAGGTAAAAAACTTGGATAGATTTCATTTTTGAAATGTAAATGCATTAAAGTAAGTAAATGGTTTCTAATATTTTTGGCAGAGGTCAAAGGTCATCTGGAATCACCGGGGGTCAAAGTCTGAAAATCTCGTTAACACAATATCTCAAGTTTGGAAGCTTGGATAGATTTCATATTTTGTATGTGGATGCCTTAAGATCAGAAGATGGTCCCTATTGTTTTTGGTGGAGGTCAAAGGTCATATGGGGTAACCAGGGGTCAAAGTCTGAAAACCTTGTTAATACGATATCTCAAGGTAAAAAACTTGGAAAGATTGCATAGTTGGTATGTTTAAGCATTGTAGTCAGTAGATGGTCCCTTTTGTTTTTTGTGGAGGTCGAAGGTCATCTTGGGTCACCAGGGATCAAAGTCTGAAAATTTGTTAACATGATATCTCAAGATAGGAAACTTGAATAGATTTCATACTTGGTATGCTTAGGCATTATAGTCAGGAGATTGTCACGATTGTTTTTTGCAGAAGTCAAAGGTTATCAGGGGTCACCAGGGGTCAAAGTCTGAAAATTTGGTTGGCATGATATCTCAAGATAGGAGACTTGAATAGATTTCATATTTGGTGTGTGGATTGGTTGTAGTTAGGACATAGTCCCTATTGTTTCTCATGGAGGTCAGAGGTCATGTGGAGTCCCTGGGGGTCAATGTTTGAAAAATTTGTTAACACAATATCTCAAGATAGGGAACTTGGATAGATTTCATATTTGGTACTGTATGTGGATGGGTTATGGTCAGGAGATGGTGCTTATTGTCTTTGATGGAGGTCAAAGGTCATCTGGGTTCAACAGGGTCAAAGTATGAAAATATTCTTAACACAATATCTCAAGATAGGGAACTTGGATAGATTTCATATTTGGTACTGTATGTGGATGGGTTATGGTCAGGAGATGGTGCCTATTGTTTTTGATGGAGGTCAAAGGTCATCTGGGGTCAACAGGGTCAAAGTCTGAAAATATTGTTAATACGATATGTGAAGATAGGAAACTTAAATAGATTTCATATTTTGCGTGTAGATCTGCATTATTGTCATGAGATGGTCCCTATTGTTTTTTGCGGAGGTCAAAGTGTCATCTGGGGTCCTCGGGAGACAAAGTCTGAAAATCTTGTTAAAAAAGATATCTCAAGATGTCTATCTTTCAGTCTATGTATTGCTTTTGTTGAGATCAAAAGGGCATTTGAAATAACAAAACTATCTTTTGAACATGCTAGTATAACATTTGAGTGAAAAGATAATGGTGCATGATGGCAAATTTGAAACAGTACACTTATCATCGAAACCTCAATGCTTTTTTGCATTCAGGTTTGAGAGAAATTTTTTTACAATTTTAAACTTTGACTTGTTGACTGGAATAATTAACCGACCACTGGTGGATTCTTTGGATTTGAAATTTTCAAATTCTTGTCCCATTTACTGTGGAATGCCCCATTGATAATCTAATAGCATGGAATCATGAATCCATTCAGTTGGCTTTCTTTTTTTCTTGTGAACTACCCAGTGGATACATTTTCATTGTGGTCAACTAGTCTAGACCTAAGTTTAACTGTGATCTCATGCTACACCCATATTGAGAGCCTGTAGAGTAGCAAAGCAAATCAGGTACTGTAAGCTGTATTTTATGCCATAGGTGAATGTTTGATCAAATTTTATGTACAGTCAGTCCATTTTGATATCATATCAGGATTATGTACTGTACAGGACACTAACTGTTAGTAAATCTATAATCAAGCAGCATGATGTCTTATCAAGATTTTGATAGGTATTGTTTGTGGTAAAAAGTGTGATCCTGTATGCCAGCCCCAGATGAAAAAAAAAATTCCATTTCCAAAGGTTTATTTCATACAAACCAGATCCACCAGATGAGCCCAGGTGACTAAGGGTTCAACTTCACCCTTAGATTGCTATAAGTTATGCCACTGACAGCTTTTGATTTCAAAGATTACAGTCATACAAGCCTGTAATCCTGTGTGGCCACTTTATCCAAAGTCTGAAATGCCCATGCTGACAGCTACTGCTAGCACTGTAATGTAGATATCATTATTTTTGGTTTCCCGAAAGGGAAAACCTATGGACTGAGGCAGACAAGACTTTTGCAAAACGTGTACGTAGGATCGTGCATTTTAGTGTTGGCATGTATTATGGCTCATGGACTTTCTTAACATTGGTGCACAATGTACTACACAACTACATAATTGTTCGCTGTCTGAAGCCAAAGACTGGCTTTATCTACAATTGGTTTTGATGATCCAGCCAGACCAGACCATTTGTAATGTGGGCAATTGTGTGCTCTGTTTCTAGAAAAATACTGTAGTATTTTTTGCAATTGAAGAAAAGACCCAAACACTTTTATTCTGTTTGAATGCATATTATGATAACAGATTTTCACTTCATAGTTTAAAACTTTGAGGAACAGCAACTTATGACGAGAGAAATATTTTTACCTCCTTTGAAATGTTTCTGACCTTCACTGGGCATTAAGTTACGTAATAGGTATCTATCGAGTTTCAAGTAAGATTTAGAATGTATGAAAGCCAAGAGAAAGCTTACAGAAGAAACTGCATATGTGTTAGCACTTTGGGGGAAGGCATCATTCCCTAGGCAGTTATTTAAAGGCCTTCTGGTGGCTTTTCACTGGGATTTTGTAAAAAAAAAAAAAAAAAAGACAGAGAGAGCAAAAAAATATTTCACACCGTGTCCTTGAAACCCTGTCGCAATTCCTTTTCCTAACTCAACATATCTTATTTTAAAGATCGGTAATTTTTGTTAAAAAATACCGCTGCTCTTCAACAAAGCCACAAAAAAGTATGTAATTTGGACACATTTTCTCCTGTCGTTTTGTCTTTCTTTATAAGTTGAAGTCCTTTCTTCCTTGAAATTTTATACTATGGGAATCTTTAGATATCTTTGCCTGTAGATCAAGCATTACCCTTCACCATAGGTAGAGTACAGCTAGCACTGTTGGTTAATATTTCCTGCAGCGGCATCAAAATTATAAATAAATTGAATGTAATGTCAAATTAATGAGCGGCGATGACATTACCGATTTACATGATGCACCAAATCAAAACAAAAAAGTTGCATTACTTAATAAATTTGTATCTTACGACTGCTGTCACTATTGACATGAAGTTTTCGCCTCCTAAAAAATTTTTTCTGCATATCTTGAAGTTAACAAATTTTGTGTGCGGGAATTTGCTTTTAATCATCCTTTCGGGAAACGTTCCACAGTTCAGTTTTGATTTAAAGTATACATTGATACCTGTAGGCTGTATGTCTTGTTTAGTATCATACATGTGTACTAGCTTGCCACTGTATACTGTACGTTCTTGTAGCCTGCAGTAAGACACTGTAGGAACCTATCGTACTACTGTAGTATTTGAAGGAAACAGACGTAGAGCAAGGCTTTTCAAGTGTTTTGAGCTTGTGGATAACAATCCCGTGCCTAATAATTGAAAAACTTATTCTGTGAGCACAGCTGTATATAAATTAAACCAGAAGGTTGTAAAATTACGGTTAAACCCTCACACAACCTGACAGATTGTGTGGGCTTCTGTACTGTAGTTGTTGGAGCATCCAACTCTCATTTGGAGGGTCACATTGTCAAATCACTGGCTGTGTCATATACCTAAGACTACAAATGGAAACTGAGTGTCTCTATGTGTGATGCTCCATAAATGAGCAATGGAGTGGGGTTAACAATCCCCACATCTGGGATGCTAGAGCTAAACCAGAACGTTAGATGAATCCGATCAGTGCTTGTGTTTAGTGACTGTAGGCAGCCATTAGTGGGTCCATCAGCCTTAATCTTCATTTATTATCTACATGAATTTCAAACCCTCATATATTCAGTAAAATTGAAGGAATCAAGATACAATTTAGTGTACAGTACAACCATCCAAGATGCAGGTAAGCAAGGAAATTGAAAGATTAAAAGGTGATAGACCCCAGTAAGTTATGGCCAGCTGTAATCAGACCATCACTTGCTTTCCAGATTTGTCTATAGCAGGGCTGGAATCCAGCAAGGCAGAGTTCCAGCAAAGCAAGGCCATTATTTTCCCATCAGTTTTAAGGGCATGTCATGTGAACTGAGAGTGCGCCAAGGCCAAACAAGTGATTTTGTACTGACCACAATGTAATCTCACAGATAGGGCGTGGAGGCCAAATGGCCTTGATTGTCATTTAATTTGTAGGACAACAAGGCTATTGGCAAAAATATGATTGTAGGGGCCTTTGTCGCCTTCGATTAGTTCCAGCCCTTTTATAAGTTGAGGTGTAGCCTAACCTACTGTACTGTACAGGTATCATTGAACTTAACCTAACGTAACCCATCACAACTTTTTTTCAAATGTTCACCTACTCCAGTATAACAGTACCATTTACTGTACCATCTACATGTGTCACTGTTTTATACAAATTTACACAATTTTTCTTGGAATAATTTGAGTAAAAAGAAATGCTTACAAGTGTAAACGAATGAAGTAAGTACAAGTTTCTTTGTTATTTCATCATGTTTCTATAGGTGAATAGCTAATAGCAGATTCCAGGATGGATGAAGTTGACAAGAAGGTGTTAACCCAAGCTCTGGCTGAACTAATGAGGGATTTGGATCCAGACCTTGTAGTTCCATACCTCATTTCGAAGGAGATGATAACAGACATTGAAAGACAAAAGCTAACCGCAATAATTGTTCGACAAGAAAAGGTGTCATCATTGGTGGCCATAATAAAAATGAAAGGGAAGAAGGGATATGAAGAATTTATGAATGCTTTAGAAGAAAGTGGAAACACACAAAGACATCTTGTTGACACACTGAAATCCATCAAAGATACCTTACTTGCTGAGGCTGAATTAGATCAAAAAGGTACAGTAAAACTGTTTCAGGCCATTTTTGGTTTTTGTTGGATTATTGGAGTTAATTTCTTGAGAAGATGTTACTTATCTCCATCTTCAGTAGCTGGTTAATTATAAATTCCTGTATTGAGTTTCAATATGTTGTAATAGAATCATTGTTAAAGTTATTATGTACAGTACATGTGTTTTTTTTTGGCATAAAATGCACCAGGACATACAGTATATGATGCACTGTCATTTTATTTAAATAACCTACCACACATTTATTGTACTGCACACATGAAGGGCTGTACTTACATCAGAATGGCATCAGTAACAACATCGAAACTTTCTTCATTACATTCATAAAGTATTGTAATTCTACAGCATTTCTGCTCTAGTTGGGTCAAAGCCATACATACAATTAGTCATTTTGTTTTTGCATCAGGATCTAATTGGGTGTATTCCTACAGGTTATATTAAGGTTCGTAGATGCAGTGGCAGATTTAGTCCCCTATAGGTCTTTTGTGATTTCCCAATTACTGCACAGTAGGCCCTATTATATTCTTACAGTACTGTAGCTCAAACCAGCTCTTAAAGCTCTTTGAGGTATGTACTTGGATCCCTACCATCAATCTGCCTACAGTACAGTATGTCTGGGCATCTACATGTATCACTATCATGTCTGTCTACAATGTGCCTCTAATTCTCTCAGGTGCACATTCATCTACTAATTGTAATGAAACTTGTACGTAAACTGCAGTTGAACTTTAGGGGACGGTATGTGTCACATCAAGAAGTTGATAGTACTGTGAGGGTCATTGTGGTCATTAAAGCCATTACATGTTACATGAACATCTTCACAAGCTAAGTTTTCTTACAAATTGCACTGTGTTCTTGAAAGAATGAAAGGTGGTCATAATACTGTATAATGTAGGCCTATTCCTTTTATACAGTAAATGGTTCCTTAAAGTAAGATGTGTACAGATATTTTATCCAAGGTCATATGTTGCTACTTTAAGTGGTTAAAGGTTGAAACACTGTATCTTTGATGTGGTATTGCTATGGACCTGTTTGTCAGATACACTATTTACCAAACATGGTAAGGCTATCTGTACTTACTTGCCTTTAGAAGGGCTTCCATTAGGGTGAAAAAAATGGGCAAAGGTTATCCCAATGGTCATTTGAAGCCAAAATTTTAAATATTTTGAAATTCCATTTTCTTCTAGATGCTTTACAAAATTATCTTCAACATTGCTCAGAGGAATGACCAGTATGTTCAGGTTTACAGGCTTGTCCCATTGGGATGAAAAATGAAATAGTATACCTTTGTAATCAGTTTTGTGACACCCCTCTTGATTTTTATTAGTCTTACAAAATAAGTGTAATTTATCGTTTTCTTTTTACCCTTCTTCCCTTAAAGATGTCTTGGTGTAAGAGGTCAGTCATGAGAAATTGTTTAGGACATGTTTCACAGAAATGATCTCCAAAGTTCCAAACATGGATCACAAAATAAGTACCAAATAAAATGTTTGTAGGAAATAGCTACTGTACAGTATATTGGCAAACATAATACAGTATTGCTGATCAATACTACTGTATGCTGCATAATAGGAAAAAAGCTACTTCTTATTTCCATTCAGGATCATAGAGTTATGGGGGTAAATCCAACCAAAATGTGGTTAAGTTTGGACGGACAATAACTCCCAACAACTTATGCATGTTATAATCAAGAAATACTGTAACAATGGAATTGAAATTGGCTTAGACATCAAGACTTGCTAATTTGGAAATGTACAGCACTGTAATGAGTACAAAAAATGTTGATACTGTACCATTCATCAGTCTAACATTGTTATAGTCTGCACTGGCAATCAGAATCTCTACAACCAACATATCCAAACGCTGTAAAGCCATTCATTAAACCAAATAATGTACAATAATGTCTGTTCAATTTTAGTGTTACATCAGCAATAATTAATGTTATCCATTGTTAAATAGATACATCTTGATATCACTGTATGCTTTACCTAGAGTTTAGTAACCTGGTAGAGATTAAACAGCTTTGTCATTACTTTGGCTATAGAACTGAACTTGTAGTGATGTCCATCCCCTAGTAATGTTAGCAAAAAGTAGGCCTACTAGCTACTAGCAACAAATTTTTGCAGTAGTTGCACATGAAATAATTTGGACCTTTTTTTTATTGCTTTGGGAATAATGTTTAGGGTGCATACAGTATACAGTATTGCAATCATGTCATGTCAGTGAAAAACTAACTGTCATTCATGTCCAAATATTTTAAATATGACTGTCAGTTTTGGAAGGAAATGTTACATTAACAACAGCAGTGCTGTAATTTCCGTCCAAACTGAATTGTCATCAATATTGAGACATACCTCATATATATTGTATCATCATGCTACTGTATTATGTTTTACAGTGCCAAAGGCACTAATCTGATCATTGAGAAATGAAAGTTTAGAAATGTTAACTCCTTTTAGTGAATAGAGTTATGAAGTTACAGTAGACTTTACAATATTTCACTACATCACCACAAGAAGCAATATTTTGGTACTGTACAGTACTTTGGTATAGCAGAGGCAGCAGTGGGTAGATATGAAGGTACAGTAAAGTACTCTACAGCATGAGTGTACAGTAGTCCTGTTGAAATTATGCATTTTCAAACTTTCATTATACATACAACAGCAAAATAGCATTTTTCATCCAAAATATCATCATTCATCTGACCCCTGATTTTTTGTCCGTTACAACGGTTAACATGCATCGGCAAATTACAGTAATGTACAGTAGTTTCACAAATACTAATCTGAAAATGGGTGTTTTTGATTCCTTGCTGTAGGCAGGCAAGGAATCTATGCGATGGTGATGTCGCGTGTGTGTGTGTGTGTATGTATGTGTGTGTGTTTGTGACACTTGCTTGTAAACACGATATCTTAAGATAGGAATATCTGACACTTTTTATATTTGGTACATAGATTTATCATGTTGAGAGGAAGAACCCTATTGTTTTTGGTAGAGGTCAAAGGTCATTTGAGGTCACCAGCGATAAACTTGGGAAAACGCCGAAAATGGCTTGTAAACAGGATATCTTCAGATAGGGTTGCCCTACAATTTTCATACTTGGTATATAGATTTGTCATGTTGAGAAGAAGAACCCTATTGTTTTTGGTAGAAGTCAAAGGTCATTTGAGGTCACCAGCGATAAACTTGCGAAAACGCCGAAAATGGCTGGTAAACAGGATATCTTCAGATAGGATTGCCCTACAATTTTCATACTTGGTATATAGATTTGTCATGTTGAGAAGAAGAACCCTATTGTTTTTGGAAGAGGTCAACGGTCATTTGAGGTCACTAGTGGTACAGTTGCGAAACACCGAAAATGGCTTGTAAACATGATATCTTCAGTTAGGAGAGTCCAACACTCTTCATAATTGGTATATAAATTTTTCATGTTGAGAGAGAGAAGCCTATTGTTTTTGGTAGAGGTCAAAGGTCATTTGAGGTCAATAGCAGTAAAATTGCGAAAACTTAGAAAATGGCTTGTAAATGTGATATCTTCAGAAAGGAGTGACCGATAATCTTCATATGTGGTATATAGATTTGTCATGTTGAGAGAAAGAAGCCTATCGCTTTTGGTAGAAGTCAAAGGTCATTTGAGGTCACCAGCGGTAAAATTGCGAAAACATCGAAAATGGCTTTTAAACATGATTTCTTCAGATAGGAGTGACCAACACTTCTCATGCTTGGTATATAGGTTTGTCATGTTGAGAGGAAAAAGCCTATTGTTTTTGGTTGAGGTCAAAGGTCATTTCATGTCACTAGCAGTAAAAATACAAAAACACTGAAAATGGCATTTAAAAATGATATCTTCAGATAGGAGTGACCGATACTCTTTATATGTGGTATATAGATGTGTCATGTTGAGAGAAAGAAGCCTATTGCTTTTGGTAGAGGTCAAAGGTCATTTGAGGTCACCAGCAGTAAAATCGGAAAATTCTGTGCCTAAAATGGAAAGAAAAACCTATCAAACTCTGTCAATTTGAAAGCAGGTAAGGCATTTGATGACAAGGAATCCCTAAGCCTTTTGGCTTTCTGGGTTTTTTTTTTCAGTTTTCCCCCTTTTTATATAGTCCCTTTGCAAAATGTGAATGGACCTTTGCAAATTTAGGAACTGTAATGAAAAATAATTTGGAAATTTCAAACATTCATGGGATGATATGTTTATATTTTGTCCATCACAAGTTACATTACCTTAGCAATACCTTGTCTGCTCAAATTTACAAAAGTAACATTGTCATTTAAAAAAAATAACATTATCTTGAAAGATGTAGATTTTTGAACTGGACACAATGAAGATTATTACAAGCAGAAAACTTCTGATAGAACCCATTTTTATATTTTGGTGCCTTTTGGGGAGTGGACCCCATTACTGTGAAACATGCTTTACATGTACAGTACAGTACAGTACAGTACAGTAGGTTAGTCTTAAGGGAGCTGTGTATGGCACGCACTTTACACCAATTTATGTCGGTGTGCCCAAATGATTTGATGGTGTCCACTTATAAGGGCTTAAACGTTATATAGTTGTGTTGTCTCGCATTTCGAGTAATAATCTACGTCGTGGTGTCAATATTTGTTTGATCTCATTTAATATATGGCCACACATGAGCGAATATAGAGTGACCAAATATGTGGCCGTGTCAACTTGAATATAGACTGTCAAAATATTTGGTATGGCTTTATATTGGACAGCGTCAATACATAGTATGGCGTTACAAAATATTTGGCCCTGTTAGTGCGGATACGGCCGTAAAATGTATAGTGGCTCGAATAATATGTGGTTAACATAACATATCATAACAAGTTAAAGGGCAAAGGAGGGCTGTACAGGCCCCATGAGATTTCCTGTAATGCCCCGTAAAATTAAAAGGAATACGGACTGAAGGTTATGCTGGCCCGAGTTGGTATTAAAACGTGACTGAGTCCTAGGTTAGGCTGGTTAACTAATTACATGTACAAAGTTAGCACAGGGAGATCAGATCGTAACCTATCGCCCATAATCATGATTGAAATAGAGTTGACAGCAGTGGCGGCACCAAGGGGTGGGGTGCGGGGGAGTTCCCCCAGTCAGAACCCCTCCCCCCGTTAGCTCCGGAATAATGGTGGCCTACCAAGATTTCGCGCTTTTTTGCCCCCCCCACATCATTTTCTTTTGTCCTCCATCCCCCCCCCCACCTTTTTTATCCTTGTGTCGCCACTGGCTGACAGACACCGTAACAGCAGTGGCAACTGGGCTCCGTCATAAAACTTAGGAATATTCCTATCTTGTGCTTAGGAACGATAATTATTCCTACAGTAAGTCGACAATTGTTCCTAACTTTAGGTACATTCCTAACTTTCTATTTCATAAAACAAGTTAGGAAGAATTCATCCCTATCTTCATCTTGAAATCATTCCTAACTTTAGGCATGATCTTGATTAGACCTAACAAAGTTCCTAAGTGTCACATGGTGACTTGGCGGGCAATTTTAGGTCAAAAAACTACTAGGCTAATCAATTTAGCATGTGTATGATTTAAAGATGTATGCAAGAAAGCTTGTCCTTAATACGGCTTTGTTCATGATCATTTAAGCTATTTGAAAGGGGAAAACGTGGTCTGTGGCCTGGATTCCATGCCGACTCGCGAAACATTGTACCGTACTGATCTACAAAATAGCCTAAAGCCTACTTAACTTCCTGGCTGGACCGACTCTATTTTGGAATAAAATTAAGGGTTAGGCTAGCAAGGGTGTGGATCCACAGTCCAAAATGGACTTTTCCTATTCCCGTGAGGTTTAGGATTCAGGATAGACACAAAGACAGCAATAACAGCTTTTGGCGCTGCCCAAATGGGTAGGGAATTTTGGGGATCTTTTGATTTTCCATAAAAATTTCCTCAGTGTGGGTTGGGATTGTAGATCGTGCCCACGGTATTTCTCACCTGTCATAAGAGGCGACCAAGGGGAGGCAAAAATTGCACTTGAACAGTAGGCCTACTTGAAAATAAATTTAAACTTTGAACTTTTAATCGAGTTAACTGACACTATATAGACACATTCATGTTGGTGTTTCGTTTTATCACATCTAACGAAGTATAACTAACACAATAAAAATTTTACGACTATGACGCTTTCCCCCTTTTGGGTATGATTTATTTTAGAGACTAGGACACTCTTGGGAATTTCCTGAAGCATCATGTCATTTCTGACGGTCCTATTTTTTCCCAAATTCCTGCTCGATTGTTTTTTTTTACCAAATTCCTGTCTGAATTTTAAATTTTACAAAAATTTTGGGGCAGTCTGCCTCGCAGCCCTTCCCGCCTCCTACACTTATGATCTCTGCCCGACTAAGGCACCAAAGTCTACCCGAGTCAGCAAGTTTTTCGTCAGTGGGAGGGGAGGGGGGGATTCAAGTTCCCCTCCCTAACGGCTATGGTTACATGAACTCAATCCCCCACTTAGTGTCTGTGGGGTACTGTAAATAAGCCAAGAGCGTAATGAACAGCTGTTAGGAATGGGGTGAAAAGGGCACTGTCCAATATCCAGAGGAAAGGCTTAATGTGGTTGACAAATAATTGTGCATAGCAATTGTAAACTCAAAGTTTTTTTGGCAAATTTTTAGCTGGAGATAACAAAAGCTGCATCTTCATATCCAATAATCCACCCTCCTCGACGTGGTGTTAGGGCTAAAAGTGTACAGTTCCATGAGCATGTGTATGTCCTCTTCCCTATATTTGTATCCCCCTTTCATAAAACTGCATCTGCACCCAACCTCACTGCACCCCCACAAATGATTAAACAGTTAGTCCTACCTACGACAATTATACTAACTTTAGTACGGAGCTCCTAAAGTGCCAGTCTGCATGTCATGATGGTGAGATAATTTATCTGACCAAGTTGTCATCTTTTCCTTAAGAAGTCGACATGGTTAAGTAATTTATCTTACCATGTCGACATCCTTTGCTTACGAAGTCGACATTTTGAGATAATTTATCTTGCCATGTCTACATCCTGTGCTTAGGAAGTTGGCATGGTGTATTGGTATGTCACCATGTTGACATCCTTTGCTCAGCAAGTCAACATGGTGAGATAATTTCAACTATATTCGTCTATATAGCCAGTGGCATAGGCCCCAGGCGGATCCAGACATTCCAAAAATGGGGCTGACTTAAGAGAAAGCATCGAAGTGAGGGAGTTGCACTGCTTATTCCACGTATGTTTTATTGTTGATCTGGCGAAAAAGGGAGGGCTGGGGCCGTACTAGCCCCCCTTGGTTCCGCGCCTAGGCCGCCCCCATGCCAGAGTGCATTTAGTGCACTATATATATATATATATATATATATATACATATATATATATATACATGTGCGTGCATTGCTAATGCATGGTGTCCGTGTTTGCATTCCAGTCATGTATACTGTACGTATGTAAGCACACCTATGGATTGCTATGCATGGTATATACACACTTACAGAAAATCCCGGCGTAAGATCACGAAAACATCGGCGCTACTCCGAAGTCTTCACATGGAATGCACCCTGGCCCACATGCAGCATGCAGCGACACTGAGTGCATGTACATAGACTTACTTAGTTGAAATTATCTGACCGTGTCGACTCCCTTAGCAAAGGATGTCGACATGGTAACATATATTATCTCACCATGTCGATTTCCTAAATTAGGATGTTGACATGGTTATATAAATTTTTTCACCATGTCGACTTCCTAAGCAAAGGATGTTGACATGGAAACATAAATTATCTCTTCATGTCGACTTCATAGGAAAAGGATGTAGATAAGGTAACATAAATTATCGCAACATGTCGACTTCCTAAGCAAAGGATGTCAGCATGGTAAGATAAATTATTTAACCATGTCGACTTCTTAAGGAAAAGATGATAGCTTGGTCAGATAAATTATCTCACCATCATGACATGCAGACTGGCACTTTAGAAGCTCCGTACTTTAGTTCCCATAACATCCACAACATGCAGACTTAACATTACCTCTTCGCTGCTGAATTTTCCAGCAGATGAGACAGTCAATTACATGCCTCTTCTGAGCTGATAACAAAAACACAATATGTGTGATTGTGTGGCCAAATTTACGGGGATATCGTCTGCGTTGATGATTGGTCGAACGGAAAACACGTTAGGGGGCTAAATATTTTTTCAGTCCATATAATTTTTAACTCTGTATTCGCATTGACACCATATTCGCGTTCACACGACAATATATTTTGGTACTCCATATTCGTGTTGATACGGGGCCAAACAAAAAGTAACAGTAGGCAGCAAGATCAAATATTTTGGCAGTCTGTATTCTGATTAGCACGGCCAAATATTTGGGCACTCGAAATCGCGTTTACGTACGGCCAAATTTTTAATCACCCTATATTCACGTTGACACTGCCAAATAGTTTGGTCACTAGGCTGTATACGATTAGGCCTAGTATTTATGGCCAAATATTAAATGAGATCAAATAAATATTGACACCACCTTAGATTATCACTCGAACTGCGAGACAACACAACGATATAACTTTTACGGCCTTAAAAGTGGACACCATCTAATCATTTGGGAACTCCGACATAAATTGGTGTAAAGTGCGTGCCATAGCTGTGTAATATATTTCCATTGTTTGTTCAAGCTTGCACATACATGTGTACCATCAGACCATTGTCAGAGCAGAGTGGAAGACAGACGGTCAAATTACAGTACACCTAAGTTCTGTAACTTCTGTACAGTATTTGAACAAAATAGTACAGAAAAAGGACGAATTTATGTTACAGTAACAAGTGTGAGCCCTGTAACCATTTCCCTTTCCCCACATCCTTAGCATGTGAAAATACTGTATTTGGAGCGAAAAAGAAACAAAAGCAAAAACCAAACAAACAGACCCAGCAGGAAGTCAGCCGTTTACCTCTAAATTACAGTACACTAATGTAGTTGCCATGAAAATTATAATAGTGAAAAATTTTACCCATAATCAGCTAGGGCTGCCACGATATCACAATATCGTCGATACAGTTTTGCCCCGACGATATTGACCAATGTTTTGTCAAGATGTGATATCGCAATAAATCAAATAAATGACTAAACCACTGTGAAATCCCTATTTTTATTGTCTTAAGTCAGTAATCTAAAATGATCATAATTTATGGTGTCACAAGAAATGAAATCTGCACTTAACCCACCACAAGAAAACATGATATACTGTAAAATCGGAAGCTGTTTCAAAATGCAGTGAATACTGTAAGAGCTCACATATACATTCTAGACTTGTGAAGAGTTCTGCACAATCAATATTGCTACATGCACGCATAGTCAATCTCCCCTCACTTTTGGTATGAAATCAGTAGTGGCTGCATGCAATAAACAGCTGTTTTACTTCCTTGACGCTGATGGAGAATGTTTAGACTAATGCGCGATATCGCGATATCGTCGTGGAAATGCCGGCGACATCGATAAATGAAAAATGGTTATCGTGGCAGCCCTATAAACAGCATACAGCCTTGAGCAAGAACAACATTGTTACACAAGTACAGTATGCAGTACTGACATGCATATTTCCATGCTTTGGCAAATGGTGAGCATTTTGCTTGCCATTGGACCTTATGCCAATTAAAAAGAGGGCGCTTCAAAACTGCAACCTGGGAAGGATAATTCCAAGTACATGACCACAGAAGTAAATCGTTACCACGGAGATGCCATTTTCATAATTGTGTCATAATTGTGAATTGGAACAGTAACGGAATAATCCTTCCCACAATGCACTACTAGAGTTAGATGGCATAAGGTCTTTTGTGATGAAAGAAGTGATGCAATGTTCTGCACATTTAATCATATCTTTTTACTGACTTTGCCTCTTTTCTGCAGCACCAAACCCTAAGTTTTATTCCTAACCTTGACTTGATGTCCAACTGCTGGTTACCTTTGGTTGAGCAGAAGTTCATCACTTGACACCAAGTGAGGAATATGAATAATGAAACTATAAACTCTATTTAAAGGAAGAACTCTACATTGGCAAGCATACAGTACTATGCAGATCAAAGCCATGATCAACGCCATGCTCTACAGTATCATAGAAAAATTACTTTTTCTTTAATTTATTGCACACCTTCAGTACATTGCTTACCTCAGATCCAAATTGAGACAATTAATTAATATGGATAGGCATTTCTCCCAATATCATATATGGGCAATAACACAGTAAACCAACACAGAATCATCACATATGCATATTTTGTTCTGTTAAGTAGTTCCATATGTTTTATTATGTTCAGGGCTAATCCTTAGATGTACAGAGATAGCCTAAAAAATTTCAACTTGCTCCCTCAATTGTGAAAAATATTTCTGTGTAGGCCCTATTGAAAATATAATGGGCGAACATTGACATACTTCAAGAAAAATAATGGGTGTAACACATTGACATACAAAATAGAAATGGCTATAATCCGGAAAGTTTATTATGTACATACTTTGTGACATTTTCTGAGGATAATATGTAGCATTACTTTATAACTGTCCCATTGGGGGCACTCTTTGATCAATATCAAGCTCAAGAGACCATAAATTGTAAGTGTATGTCAATGTTACACCTGTTATAGAATTGTGTTTGCCCGTTATAAAAAGTGCTGATAAACTGCAGGAATAAAAAAAAGTTTACCATATACGGTCCTTGCTTTATATACCTAGAGGTTACTATGTCTTTGATAATTGATAATAAACAAGGTAACACCAACTAATGATGTTCTCGGTAATTTATAATTGTTTGACATACACATGTACAGTATCACATAAATGTATGTCAAATATTTTCAAACATGCTTCATGAGTGCAAGGTTCATCATATTTTGATGTTACCTTGTTAATTGTCAACCATCATCACATTACAACATAAGTTATTGGCAAGGTCCATATATATGGCAAACTTTTTGAGTTTCAGCATATTTCTTATTACGGGCGAACACAATTTCATAACGGGTGTAACATTGACGTACATTTATAACTTATAGTCTCGTGAGCTTCATATTGATCATAAGGTGATTCCATGTGTGTTATGAAGTACTACTTCATATCATCCTAGGAAAATACCAAAACCTATCCACATTATGTACTTTCTGAAAAACAGCATTTTGTATGTTGTATGTCAATTATGTTACACCCATTATTTTTCTTGATGTATGTCAATGTTTGCCCGTTACATTTTCCATTGAACCCCTGTAGATTTTTTTTTCCAATATTGAGGAAGTGAGCCGAAAATTTTTAGGCTATGTCTGTGCATTTAAAGATTAGCCTTGAACATAATAAAACACATGAAATTAACATAGAATGGAAATTAACCCTTATGTGATGCAACTGTGTTGGTTTACTGTGTAATTGCCCACATGCATTATTTTTATAAATAATCAAGGAACACTGTTAGAAGGAAATAGAAATACTGTAATAAACTAGAGTGTGTAGGGTTTATACTTAACATCATATTTATTAATTCTGACATGTAACAACAACAAAAAAAAAAAATACTATTCATCAGTCTAATAATTCTGTGATCTGTACTGGCTACCCAAAGTTAAGTGCTCACAATTTGGCATTATGGGGCTGCAGTGCCTTTGGCATAATAGGAGAAAATTACAAGTTGGCCTGCCAATGTGGTGATCTACTGTACAGTACAGTACAGTGTAATGGCTACACATATCATGTTTGATTACATGGACTAGGAGTAAAAAACTCAGAACCAACATAGAGATCCCAAATGTGGTAAAGTTGTAGATTGAATGTTGCTATAGAAACGATCTGTCCACTTGGAGTGGTACTGTACAGCAGCAACAAATTATGTTACCCATAATACTTCAGATGCACAGTACTTAAAACTTCAGTTTAATATCTGTACTGGATATTATTGCACATGTTACCCACACTAGAGTTTAGAAACATTGCAGAACAAGTTTCACCCATACAGTACAGTACCTTCAGGTACAGTATATTAAAATTGAACTTTTAGTGATATCCATCCTGTAAGAGAACTTGACAACATTAACGAGCTGCAGTAGTTACTGTAAAACAAATTTGTAGTATTAACTGTATAGTTGCATGGGTGTATTCAAAATAAAGTATAGTGGTGCTTGTAAGCTTCAGTAAATGTTTTGAACATGTTACAGTACTGCAAGTGTGTACAGTATTAAACAGGCTCATTGAGTTGGTTCATGAAATTCAGCAATTTTTTCCAAACCTGTTAAGTTTTCTTCACATATCAATGACAGATGGTCAAACTTAGACAATCCCTATACCCAGCATACAAATAAATTTTTTATGAGTGAGTACTTAACTGTTGAATTCGGTTTCCAAAAATTTGTGACGAGACACTTTTTCAAATTATGCACAAAACTGTTACAAGTCAGGACATCACATAACTCAAAATTTTAACTTTTCCCATTACTATTGGATATGAAACTTGACAAAAAATGCTAAGTATAAGCATTGTCATGTGGTAGTGACCCTTTAACACCCTCATAAATACCAGTATCAACTCTATGAGCCCTTTAAAAACAATAGTGCCAAAATTGTCTGTGGACACATTAAATCATCATTACTATTGGGACATTGGAGTATAGTATGCCACATGCTGAAGGCAGGCAAGAAATCCATGTGATGGTGGGATACATCCTGTGTGTGTGTTTAATTTGTGATACTGCTTGTTAACACAATTTTGCAATGTACAGTCGGAAGATGTGACACTTAAAATGGATTTGTCCATATTAACAGGAAGAACCTTACAGTATTGTACCCATCCCATCCTGTAACATATAATGTGTGATAGTTGTGATGTACATTTAATTTGACTTGACTGCTGATTGAACCAAAGGACAAAGGGCGATGGAGCTTCAGTTTTTTGGTGCTACTGTATGCTGCAGTGTGCTATTTATTCCGCATTGGAACAGGATTGTAATGGTGTAGGGATTGATCATTTAATGATTGAAAGTGTAACAAAACATTTCTTTACAGTAATTGCTCTGCTTATGGTTAGTGTCCTTTGTAAGCCCATCCTGCTACATCCTACTTTTAAGCTAGTCCTAATCACCATACTATGGTTTTCTGCTATGTGCATTAGTAATACGCAACTTAAATTAACTTTTCATAAACCCAATAAATCACATATCTTGCAATGTCTGTCATGGCGGCATGGATATCCCTTACACCTCCTTTGCATGCATTTAGTTGTCATTTATAGGCATATGCTTTTTCTTTTGTTTTCTTTGCAGGCTCCTCTCAAGAGAAAGAAAGGTTCCCTAGTACCAGGAAACGTATTTTTCCAGTGGACAATGAATCATCAGAAGATGAGAATGAAAGTAATGATGAGGGAACACCTGATTTTGGCCAGTTCACTGCCAATCTGGGTTTAAGTGAACATCTTTTCAGAAAACTAAATCTGAAGAGTTTCCTTATTATAAAAGATCACAATCATCTTACATCTGATGTAAAATTGGTTGAGCTGTTTTGGCAAAAGCTTAGTTCTTTAGACTATCGTGCAAGATCAAATAAATTCTTAAATGAATATAAACCTCCTCATGCAAAAGATGTGAGTGTCAAAGACTTCATTTTTGCAATAATGCATTGCTCTGACAGAATTTTGCGACAGGACATAATAGAGAAAATGTCAGCTTGCCAATTAGCAGTTCCAGTTGTTCTCAACGGTGTTAAGAATGCCAAGCCAGAATTTTTAACGTGGTCATTACGCCGTGTTGTCAAAAAATGGAAAGAGGAAAATTCCATTGCACTGGAAGAATACATGGTAAAATACCCTGTATACACTGTAACATTTCTTCGTATAGGGGAAATAAGGGGTGTCTCAAAGTCTGCTATTCTAAACATGCTTCTGGGTCCATGCCAAGGTAATGAAAGACATCCTTACTTTTTATGTAAGGATGATGACCCTTACAGTTCAGGCTTTTCACAGGGCTGTGTGGAATCGGTATGGTATCTGCCAATGAACACCAATGGTTCAGAAAAACTAAAAAAAGTTACATCATTCCTTAACTTAAGAGGCGATTGTATGGCTTTTCCTGCACAAACTAGGTTTGTTTGCCAAACCTCAAATCTGATAGTAGCTCTTATCGCTAAAAGAAATCAACAAAACTATGAATCTTGTATTGAGAACCTTAAATCAAAGTCTAGTTGTTGCAAATTTGTTGTAGTAAACGATGAGCGCGTAGGTCCTCCCAAAAAGTGTCGCAAGTTTGTATGGAAAGAAGATTGGCTCTTTGTGAGATTTTTGGAGATGGATGCACTCTGTGATGAGATTTGCAATGTTATTGCAAAATGCAGAGAGCAGTGTGACACTACCTCATTTCAAAGTTTTGAGCAAATGAAGAACATGTGCTCAGAAGATATCGATGTTGAAGAAAACAACAAAGTAATACATGCAGCAAAAGCTTTTGTCACGAAGATCTGCAATCCCAAGGATACCAAAGATTTAACAATATTTAAGCAAAAGTCCTTTCCATTGCAGTTTATTTGGAAAGAGTGGGTTGAGATAGACAAAGAACGGTTAAAGCCAGACATTCCCAATGCAAGACCAGTTGAGGATCTTAGAGAAGAAATTACTACTAGAAAAGCAATAAAGCGAGAAGCACAATTAAGTTGTGGCCTGTCCGAAACAATGCAACGATTTTGTTCTGCAATGGAAAAAGCTGGAGATAATTCAGAAAACCTTGCCTATTTTGTCTCATATCTGCAAGAGGAATTGTTCTGTTTGGCTGATGAAAATGTAAGAAAACATTTGACAAACATTATCGAGCTGGAGAGAGACTTGTCAAAACTGGACCTGAGGATAAATAAGCTCACGTCTGATACCAGTGGGGAAAATTTGCAATCCAAAGAACGGCAGGAAACTGAGATGCGGCTCAAAAATGAAAGAAAAGAATTTAAAGAGCATCACCAAAGAGAAAACGAAATTTGCAAACAAAAAACTATTGGGTGGGAGCATTTCGTTCGTGAGCTAGGACAATGGTATGAAGCTCATGTGGAAAAGAAAGTTGCAAAGGATATCAAAGTGAGCTTTTTACCTGCTTTAGCTGCCCGGCTCCTTGTTCATGGATACTCTCTGGAGATAATGGATGGGGACACTGGACATGTGCCTGTGTCATGGGTAACTAGTGTACTTGATCGCTTGGCAAGTGACCTTCAAGATCCTTCAATTCTTGTATTGTGTGTTGTTGGTGTTCAGAGTAGCGGGAAGTCAACTTTTCTTAACAGTATGTTTGGCGTACGATTTCCTGTAAGAGCTGGGAGATGCACAAGGGGCCTCTTTGTGAGACTCATTGAAGTAGACAAAGCGTATGCCAGAAGAGTTGGGTTTGAATACATCTTCCTTATTGATTCAGAGGGTATTCGCTCGATGGAAAGAACTGTGACTGATGAATGCAGATTTGACAACGAGTTGGTTACTCTGGCACTGTGCATTTCTGATCTCACCATTTTGAACATTGAAGGTGAAAACATTGGCCCCGACATGACAGGTTTACTCCAGATTGCTGCACATGCAATGATTAGAATGAAAGAGGTGGACCTTCATTCACAATGCAGGATAATTCAGCAGAGAGTTTCTGATCTTACGGCCAACCAAAGAAATAAAGAAAACATGAGCCAAGTTGTAGACACCCTGGATGATGCAACTACCATTGCAGCGAAAGCGGAAGGATTTGAAGATCGCTATCAACAATTCTCTGATGTGTTTGATCTTCGCCTTGACGAAAATTTGCAGTTTATCCCTTGTTTATGGACGGGGCCAATGTCTCCTCCAAGTCAGTTTTATGGAGATATTCTCATGAGATTGAAAGCTGACATATTCAAAGATGTGGACTCCAAGAGACTGGTTCCCCAGTTCTCAGTGGAAACATTCACTCACAGAATTCGGGATATATGGAGAGCCGTAAAGAGTGAAAATTTCCTATTCAACTTTCAGGACAGTGTCAAAGCTATCGATTTTAACAATTTGTCAATGAAGCTCAATGAGTGGATCATTGAAATGAGAATTGCATTAAACAAGAAACAAATTGTCTGGAGAAGAAGAATTAAAGACTCTAAGAGCTTTGGTGATAGCACAAGCCTACTAGAAGACTTAAAAAAAGAATGTCATGACGAACTGCAGACTCACAAAAAGAAGATACAAGAATTGTTTCACACATTTGTCTCTGAACATAAACGTAGAGATAGTTTGAAGCATTATCACAAGAGGGTTGATCAAAGTTTGGCCGATATTATGTCAGATATAGAGAGAAACATTCAATCCGTTCATAAAAGTGATGCCAGAATAGCACAGTATCAAAGGGATATCTCAAGCGTTGTTTCAAAGATAAGGTGCAAGTTGCTGGAGCATGTACAAAGTGAAAGAGACAAGGATAAGCTCAGGAAAGCTCCAGCAAAGGGTTCAGCTGGTAGTAGCAGGAAGGATCCTGACACACTGTTTTCATCCATTTGGGGGAATTGTCTGAACGAAATGCAAACGGATGAGTTCCAATCTCAAGCCATACTGGAAAATGAAATACAAGCTATTTGTGAAGATCTTCTTCTTTCCATAACCAACGAAAAGGCTATTTCATCAAAGATAGATGAGCTGATGAAATCAGAGGGTGGCATACAGAACCATTTGGGAGAATCAGAGTGGAGGAAGTATTTCCCACCGAAGCAAGACAGTAAGAATATTGATAAATGGTTTTGTCAATACGAAAGGTCTCTTCATGACATCATTGACAAGAGTGTTCAAGAAATGGAAGAGAAAAGCCATTGCAAAAGTTTTGATCCCAACCTTATTCAACTACTTCTTCAAAGCGCATTGCAAAATCTTTCATTAAAATTTGAAACATCTGAGCCTCCGTATCTTTTGAAGGGTAAGGCACTGTTACACATTTGTAGTAAGCTATACAAAATTGCATTAAGGAACCAACGTTTGTACGAAGCAGAAAATTCACTGGAGAGCATGCTTGAAAAGGAACAACGTCAGCTTCGTAACGAGTTTTTTGCTCTTTTGGCCAGTGAAAATGAGACACACCAAGTTCTCTCATACTTGAAATCATTTTTAACTGACTGGCTCAAAGATAACACTCTGTTGTGCTTAAAAGACAGAATTATTCACACGACTGCCTTAGTTGCAAGATTTGGAGATAAATGTTGGCTTGTTAGAGCGATTCTCGAAGATTTGTGTCAGCAAGAAAATCTAGAAGGCTACATAGAGTACATCACCAATCATCGCCAGTATGTGAAGAAGTGGGTCAACAATGGTGTAGTAAAGATTTGCACTGGAAATGCCAATGGAAGAAAAGTCATAAATGTTTTTGCAAATGATGCTATAGATGTTGTTATACAAGACCTTGCTAAAATGGTGCCACTTATAACTGCCAAATTAAAAGACAACGAAGGATTGGAAGACAGTTCTGCCTGTTACAAAAACTGGGTTGCTGTATTAATGTCAGAACTGGCAAATAGAGGATTTTTACGTCACCGAGAGCTAGCTTCTCTCTTAAATGACAAATCTCCTGATTTGGCTAATCTTGTGAAAGAACTGGTGACATATATACAAGAAAGCTTGAAAAGTGATATTATGAGAGAAGCCAATATACCTTCTGGTCAGGACCAAGAACAAGTTGAAATATTCCTTGGTAAATTATTTGTTGACCCCTCGGATGATATACTTAGAGGAATGTGTTTTGAGCAGTGCCCAATTTGTAAAGCTGCCTGTGAAAATAATTGGCCAGCAGGTTCCTTCCATGAACATACAACCTCCACTCACATACCTCGTGGACTAAGTGGAATAATACGAGGCAAAACCAAGCAATTGATGCTTCATGATTGTTTATCATGCGTTGGATCTACTTCATCTTTGTATGAAATTCCAGGTGATAAAAGGAAACATTTGTGTAGAAATTACAAAGACAACTTTCCCTCTTGGTCCATCAAACCACAAGGGGATGTGCCAAACTATGAAAAGTATTGGAAGTGGGTAATGGCAAACTTCAATAAGTCTGTTGCAGAGCATTATAATTGCAACCCAGCAAATATACCCCAAAGTTGGGGGAAAATATCAAAGAGCGAAGCATCTTCTGCCCTGCAACATTCAGTGACTAAAGTGCCGTACACACCAGGGGCAATGTTGGATATGCATTTATCGGAAATGGCAGATCACTTAAAAAATTTATTTAATATTTCTACTGCGTTCAATGTTTGATGAGCGGTTAGGGTGAAAGGGTGAGAATAATTTGGCATGTGTAATGTAATAGGCATAGGGTATATAATTTTTTTGGAACAGTTTATTAACTTCACTATGTAAATTCTTTAGTGAGGTAATTTTGAAAATGCATTTGTAAAGTACTGAAGCAAACTCATAGGAAGAAGGTCTAAGGTGCACAAAAAGGCACATCACATGGTAGTTACTGTACAGTATGTTGATTCTGGCATGAAATTGTGCCCTGTTATTACATTAAGTTCCAAGTATTAATACATGAAAAAGTGGGCAGAGCAAAATATAAAATCTTAAAAGGCAAAATCTGCTCATCAGGCTGGCATACATGCTTCAATGCTCATGAGTATGCTGATTTTGCAGCCACAAGTAAATAGATTTTCATGAAACTGATGTGGAACATGTGAGTTTAAACAGTTTGTATATAAGGGTCATTTAGGGGCATAGTCTGAAAATATTAGAAGATGCTTCTGTGCACACTAAGTAGATGACTGATATGGAACTACAAAAGTATAAACTTTGAACAGAGAGTACTCTGTGTGATGCACAAGAATCTCTTTTATAACATACCTACATTGCTTTTTCAATAACCTTAAAGAAAACCTGAAGAAAACATTAAATTTAGTGTCAAAAAGTGCTAATATTTGACAAACCTTGTGCATACTGTCCTCATGAGGACATGTGCATGCAAGCATGCATTAATTGGAAGTGGGAATAGATTAATTAGATATACCACAGTTAGTTAGTTTTACAAAAAAGAACCTAATTTACACTGATCATTTGGTATCAAATACCCTTCAGTGCACATGAACTGTCATTGCCATAATAGAGTGAATCATATTGTGACTGACCCATTCTTTGCCATTTGGTCACAGTTATCTTGCCCAATTTTTCACAGTTGACTGCCAGTTATCCCCACAGTGTCCTGAAGGATTACCTCATACAAACATACAGCTCAATTGACTTAAGCTTTTTACTGTATAAGTGGTGTTAATTGACTCTTATAAACCCTCTGAAGAAAGCTTATTTTTAACTCAGTACATAACCATGACAGCCCATTGTTTGTATATACTCCTATTTCCTGCCATTCCCTGCAGGCATTCAGTACTCTTTTTGTGGTCAAAATGTCAGACTTCCATGAAAGTCACACCTCTGCTAAATCCAGCATAAAATAACTGTCCACATTATCTTGTCTCATCTGACCACAAATAAAAGGTGTTTGCCTAGCCATTGTCTGGAGATGGAGAAGTTCATGTACACTGATCAAGTTTCTAAACTGAAAGTCATCTTAGAAATACTGTAGATTGACACCCTTCAGAAATTAGTGTCCTTTACATAGAAGCTGGTGGAATTGAACAAAAAGTGTGTTTGTATAAGGAATTTTGTTGAACAAACTTTAAACATTGGTGTCTGTCTAGATTGGTGTTTCTGCTTTACAGTTTCAATATGCTCTACAGTAATTATTTGTCACTTTCATTCTAGAATTTGTTTTAAATTTTTGATAGCATAAAATGTATCAGCATACTACTTGCCTCATCTCTGCTTATATCTGGATAACTGCACCAAAAAAGTAACCCCTGTGCGAAGGATTATGTAGCTATGTCAAATATCATCGAATGGGAATTCTTGTCTCACATTTCATTTTTATCCATGTCACTATCCCCCCCCCCCCCCCAAAAAAAAAGTGTACCATAAAGCTTAATGCATAGAACCATTGCTTCAAGATTACCCTTTATGACACTTTTCAAAAGTATTAAGATTTTATTTTGCATTGCTGCTGTCATTTAAAAGTAGTTCAGGTAATAAGAGCAAGCATAATGTTGTATACTGTGTATCAAACAAGGAAAACTTGTACTGTATGTTATGCTGTACCTACAGTATAAGTAGACAAAAGGTGAATTAAAAGTCTTGTTAAATTATGGATTAATAGGGATATCTGCTTTTGTTAATTTGCAAAGGATACCATAGACAATGGGTGGGGCATTTCCATAAAGCAAAAATTTGCTGTCAGTAATAGCCAAGGTTACACATCTCTATTCAGATGTCTCTTTAGGCTTGGTCTCACATACCCCCCAACACCCAGTGTTAACTCGTGTTTACAATCAGACAAAACCACAGGCTAACCCCGTGTTTTCCAGTCTGTGTTCTCACGTACCCAGTGTTTCGTTGATTGGATAGTGTTACCATAGTAACGAGACCAAATATTTCACACACCGATTACAGCAAAATGTAAGAAAATACCTGTCATCAGTGCTATAAATACCTGTGACCTTGCTTGATTAAAACAAACACGATGTTTAAAACTGCTTAACCCTGCGATTTGAGGTGGATTGAAATTTAAACACCGACCCCGCGTTAACCCGCGTTCCCACGTTACTCGAGCGTGAGGTAATACAGTGTTACCTCGAACGCGGGGTATGTGAGAACACAGTATTTGATCCAATGCTTGTAGGAGAGTGTGTCGATGAGGGCTTGTTTATACACTAACCTCAATGCAGACTTTCCGAAACATAGAGGCATCGGAACATAGAGACTTCAGAATGGAGAGCTGTCCCCATTGACCAAACTTTTGATAAAAATGGTTTCAAAATACCGCTTTATCAAGTAATGAGACAGTTTTCTGGAATATTAAAGCTGTGTGAGAAATTCCTCTTGTGTGTGGAGATCAAAGGTTTGAGGTGACAGTCAGATCAAACTTTGTAGGCATAATATTTTTAGGGGGATAACTGTGAGGGATCTCATACCATGGTGGTAGTACTTCCATACTCATTCTGTACTAAGCTTAATTTTGAATTACTCATGTTGATGGACGTATTGGTAAGGTGATCACTATTGTTTTTAAGGGGTCAAAAGGTCATTTTGGGTCACATGAGGTCAAAAAGTTTGGACCCTACTAGTATTATATCTCAATTAAGTAGGATAATTGTGTGGGATCTCATGCATATCATGTTTGTTTCCATGTTTGCTATGATATATCATACGGCAAGGAATCACTAAGCCTGTTGGCTTTCTAGTTAGGTTTTAAAAAAGGGCATACGTGGGAGGAGGTCCAGTGCCCCTACCTCAGTGTATGCCATTGGTTGTTTTTAGTACAATGTTGCACGTACGTATAGAAGACTTAGTAGAACACAGTAGAAGTCGGGTTTTGTGATATAAATTTCTGTCGTTTTTGCTTAAGCGTTATGTTAATGGGGAAATTTCCTGCTGGATGCAAGCCTTGAACTGCTATCAATACAGTTATACATGCATGTGAAACACGCAGACATTTTCTCCTCTCTTGGGAAATATAAAAGTAAAGGAAATGTGTGGAATGCTCGAAGGCTAACAACATTCGTTTGCTGAGTAACAGCTCTTGCAAACTGTTGAAAATTACTGGAAATGTAGTAATTTGCATAACAAACACCAGGGGGATACTTAAAGATTACGGAAAAATTCTGACTAGTATTTTCCAGAATATTTTCTTTTCATATCCCTTTATTATTTGTTCACATGCAATTTCAGGCAATTTTCATAGTGGAAATTGTGCGATCCCAAACCTAAAAAGAGACCATCCTTAGGTCTGAAATGGTCACCTCCACTTTCTCTTGTCATCCATTTCATGTTGCATAGCTATACTGTAGTTCAAACTATGGCGGTGGTGTACGTACTTTGATGTCCACAATGATTATGTTTAACTTGAACATTGTACTTAAGTGGCGATGTTAATCTTTAAATTTGCCATTACCAGTCAATGGTACATAACCAAAAATTTCTTTTATATAAATTTAGTGATAAATTTTCAAAATGAGCAAATGTACTAGACCCATAGCGCATAACATTTTGTCTTGTAAGCAAGTTTGTGTCAGTGATGTGTTGGCTACTGTACAGGAATTTTCTTCTTTTGTACAGCTGTGATCATGGGCATAAATTTCTTTTCATTCTTGGAGGAATATTTTGAATTATGATAAACCTAGAAGATGTTCATGCAAAAGGTGCATGACGAGACGTTGATGAACAGTTTTGGCGTCCAGGGGCCCGCCCTGGGGCACCTGGTGGGGCCCATGACAAAAATGTACTGTAAAGCTTAAAAGACTTTGTGATGTAGCGTAACTAGAACGCATCATAATTATCACACGTTGTTTAGACGCACACCTAATCATGTTTAAAGGGCCAAACCTCTCACCCCAAACTACAATTTTGGTATGGGGGTACCAAAATTCTCAATTGGCTCAGCTCTTTGATTGAGAGCTAATTCAAACAATGCAGAGTACCAAAGCTTATATTACGCATGAACAGTTCCGAGAGTGTTTTGATTATATAAATTGAGTTTTACTATACTCACCTTGAAGCAATAAAACAGATTGTATCTGGATGAGGATGAATTTCAGACATTTGTGGGAGGGGCTTCAGTAAGAAGGTTAGGAGAATTGGAACTGTTTGGGGTGAGAGAACTGGGCCTTGAAGTAGAGAATAAATGTACTTGCCAGCACAAAATTGAGAGTATATACCCGTTCAGAGGCCGCGGAGCCAATTTTGAAGTGCGGGGGCTAATCATCGAAGCGGACCCAATATGTCCAATAAAATAAATGCAGTTAAAAGCGGCCCAAAATGCAGTTTAAGGCGGCTCAAAAAGCCCATAGCAAAAAAAGTGCGGGGCTAAAGCCCCTATAGCCCCCCGTCTCCGCGGTCCCCGGCGTTTGTAGACTGAACATTGCAAGGGAGGAGGGGTGGGGGTGGGTTTGGAGGGGAGGGGGGTTGATTACATTTGCCCACTTGTTGTTACTCTGGGTATGGTAATCTGCGTTGATGGATTGCCGCATGATAGTGTATCCCAAGCAAAATCATTGAATTAGATATTGCACGGTAAAATAAAATCCAAGTTGTGGAGTCATGTCTTTCCCTTAGTATGTTCTACAGGCTGTATTTTTGTGTAACCTATTTTTGTAGGACAATTTGCTGTTTCAAATATATAAGAACACCCTCGACCATAAAAGATTGTATTGTTTTGTGTTTTTTTCTTTAACTGAGACTTACTAGACACTACCGTGCTGGCAACTGATTTTGAAAGCATCCACAATACCACCTGAGTGCCATCTCCGTGCAAGATGAAAGCATATGTCAAGATTCTTCCAATAACTGAAAAATTGAACCAATAATACAGATATTGTGGCAAGAATTGAGATGAATCACATGCCAGTATACTCTTACATTGGTCCCCTCTGCTGGCAGTCAAGGCTAGTTCTTTTGTCTCATACTTTTACATCCAACTGGCTTCAAGGCTAGTCTTGTTTATTCCAGTACACAATTGGTACCGTCAAGTATATTTCATCATAATATCAAAAACTTCAGCTGCCTTTAATAATATTAATAATAATGATAATCACAACAACAACACAGCAACAACAACAACAAAAGTCTTATAGCGCAGAATCCAGAGAAAAACAATCCTCAGTGCGCTGTACAGATGCCGAAAAAGAAAAGAAGTTAGAAACATTGAGAGAAAAGGAAGGTCTTGAGGGACCGTTTAAACTGGTCAAGAGAATCTAAAGACCTGAGCTTCAGCGGAAGCGAATTCCAAAAGCAGGGCGCGGCGTGGTGCAAAGTACGACCCTCAAAGGTCTTTGTACGAGAAGCCGAAACGTTTAACTGGACGATAGCGCGATCGGGAGGATCCTAATCCAAGTTGTTGGATGTAAGACATCAGATATATAGGCTGGGGTACCAAGTTTAAGACCTCGAAAGGCAAGGAGGAGTGGCGAATTCCTCCATCCCCATTTGTTGTGATTGGTGCCCAGCATAAACATTGGAGAAGGAAAAACAAGCCAGTTAGCCACCACTGTATAAAAGGCCGTGCATGCGCATGGTCGGCTCGACTTATAGGCAAGAGCACTCACCCCAACCTGAAGTAGTTTAGAAGACTGACCTGTTTCATGATTGGCTGATGAAAGTCATGTTGCAACAGTGTTTATCTCTAAATGTGAAATTGGCTACAAATAACTGCTTTGTTAACCTTGAATATGCAATATCAAAGTTAAAAATATGATGAAAGCTACGTCGAAGAGAAGTAAAAAGAAAATTGTGATAGCTACCTTTTGCTTCAAAATAAGTCTGGTCGGACTGCTGTTGCCCATTAAACCATGCAGTTGCGACATTTAAAGGCTGAAGATGTTTGTGTAAATGAGGTGCTAAGTTCCATTCTATGCGCTCTCCTAAATTCCTCATAACAGGAATCGCTCAGACGAGCGGCCTATATCCCCCCTCACCTTTTCTGAGGTGGCAGTGGCGTAACCAGCGGGGGCAGGGGGAAAACTACCCCCGGACACAAAAAGGGGAAGGGAAGAAAAAACCGGAAGGGAAGGAAAAGAGGGAAGAAGGAAAAAGAGAAAAGGAGGGGAACTTGGAAAGAAAAGAAAGGCAGAAGAAGAAAAGAAAATGGAAAAGAAGAGGATAGGAAAAAGAGAAAAATGAGAAAAGAAAGAAAATGGGCCAACTATAACATCAAAAGCAGGATTTATGTGCATTCATGAAACACTGTTTTGGTCAAATATGTGAACAGTCATTTAGACAAATGTAGAAACATTCATTTAGTCGCCTAAAGTTAAAAAATAGTATCTGAGGTCCACTTTATCGGCGGAAAGATATATCTTTCTTTCTCTTTGCCATACAGTCGGGAGGACTTTAGAAAAGCAATCATCCTCAGATTTGCCACCAATATTTGAAGGAAGTGCAGATTCTTCAGTAATCCCCCCCCCCCCCAGTTGTTTGAACTTCCTCACAGGAAACCCATAATCCAAAGCTTTCTGCAATATACTAGCTCCATATCAACAAATTATTCCTCAAAAGGGCAGAAATTTCGCGCGACGCAATACATCCCAATTACAGTG
The DNA here is from genome assembly GCA_037179385.1 of Holothuria scabra. NCBI lineage: Eukaryota > Metazoa > Echinodermata > Holothuroidea > Aspidochirotida > Holothuriidae > Holothuria > Holothuria scabra. Next base: position 35,236,040 of record CM074197.1, read on the forward strand.
GTGTTTACATTTGCAAGAAAGATCGGAAAACTAAGCTTCTACTTACAAGCCCGAAACATGCCATTACCGGCTGTCTGAGGGGTGGCGATTTTTCAAAATTTTCTGTACTCTCCGCGCCAACTGAAGATAGTCTTTCCAGCCAGACTTCTTATTCTAAGCAAGGGAACCATCTGACCATTGGTCTACCGTACCCAAATGCTCTCATACACACCTGTCAACAGCTGATACCTTTCAACCCGGTCTGTTGCAAGTATAGTCGTTGTAGATGGATTCTTTAGTTACTGAGGTGTCAAAAATTTTACCAATATAATGTTCAATGTTGCAGAGCAGTGTCGTAACTACAGCAGGCAGGGGCGATTGCACCCTTGCTCGAAAAAGTAAAAAATTCGAAAATTTGCCATTTGAGACACCAGTCAAATACAGTGCGGTTTTCCCGAGTTTTCCTTCGAAAAATTCAGAAGTATTCCTATTAAAGGTTTCATATTTGAAATTATTAGTTTTAAAAAAGGCAAAATTTTCTGTAAGTGATCGCTCATGGAGCAGTCAGAACTCAGAAGATAATTTGTCCTAGCCGCTGCAGTGCCGTTTTCCTAAAATTTTCTTCAATTTTGGCTTTCATTTTTGTCTAAAAAAAAAGCAGCGAAGTTTCGAGAGTTTTTTAATTGCGCCGAAAAGCCTTAATCCGCACTCCTTAGATCACACGATTTTCGGTCGACCTGCTATCTCAGATATATGCTAATACGAAACGCAAGTTTTTCGATAGTCCCCCAAATATGCAAATTTCCTTACAGGAAACCCTGAATCTATATTTTCTGCAATACAAGCTCCATATTTTCAAATGTTTAAAAGGACCCAAATTTTCGGTACGTACATTAAACAGTAGTGTTCACACTTAGGAAAAAAAATCAGATTTATTGAAAAAAAAAGGTGTTCTTGCTCGTAGAAAAGGCAAAAAAAAAGCATAAATGTACCTTTTGGTCAATAGGGTAGGGTGAGTTGCATGGTCCAAAATTGCCCCCCACCCAGCACTTCCCATAAGGCCCTAAGACACCTACAAACTAATTAACACAACTCAACTAGTACAAAATCGGGAAACCTCTATGCTTCCCCCCCCCCCCCGGACCTTCAGGTCTGGTTACGCCCTTGGTTCACCCTATATTTTTGGCAACTATCACTGAATTTATACATTTGTTGAACATTTTGGGCCGCTTCGATCGTTAGCCCCATCTCGCAATTCTAAATGATTCTGTCCGCCGTCCATGTGTAACTGATTTCTCTTGAGATGTTATGGGAAAACCATGAGTGTTGTGGGATGTCATGAGAATTTCATGCGAACTAATAAGTGCTCGTAACGTTCTCGTTGAGTTCTCACGACTGCGGTTTCATGAGAATCTGGTGAGATCTCCTAATTTCTCCTAAATTTCTCATGATCTAATGAAGTTCTGCTGAGATGTCATTAATTAAAATCTAATGAGATTTCATAAGTTCTCATGAGATCTCCTCAAATTTATGGGAATTTTCGTAACGGTCCGCAAGCCAAGGATATGTATCATTAACAACAACGATCTACAATCACCGGTGTAATTTCGGAATATCAATATTCAAAGTTTTCAAAATTACAAGAAACCACATTTCTGCACAATTAAAAGTTCCAACGTTTTCTGCTATTTAAGCTCCATGTTCATAATTTTGAACAAAAATATTGACTCGCTATGCGCTCCACCTCAAAATGCATACCCTACTACGGTAGCGTTTGAACTTAAAAAAAAAAAAATCGGTGATTTCTCCCCCACCCATGTTAAAAGGTTTAATGAGCTATACGCCACTCAATCTTCACGCCGCTAAAGTCGATTAAGCCGCGCTAACACTGCCACGAATTCGGATCCGATTTTGAGCCGATTTTTTGAGCTTTTATTAAAATCTCCATCTCTTGTCTCAAAGATCCACAGTCTGTCAACCACTGTAGCCTATGATATGATTCGCAACATATAGCTGTGAAAGTAAAATGTTAACATATTTTTTCGAGACGTCACGCCACAAAAACAGCTTTTATCGAACACGTGCTGTCCGATATAAGCTGCCTGTCGATGAGACGTTACGATGTTCGAAATCATACATTCCGCGGTCAAATATGAGTTTTTTCCGGCCAGACATGGAGAGGATTTATCAATTAAATATTCGATCCCCAAAATCATACCGATCCGAATACGTTGATAGTGTCCGCAACTCATCATACAGACCACTTAATTTGTCTGGCAAAATTTTTGTTTACGAAATGTGCTAACTCCAGTTATTGTAGACTTGCCCCAAGTCTCTCGAGATGTTCTCTCCCAGCTGTAAGGATTCTCCTCACTATTCCTTCTCTACGTGTCACCCCTTTGACATCTCCCAATGTACGCTATTATGTACCTCTGCAGACAAACCAACTTCTCACATTCTCCACTTTCCACTTCGACTCGTTATAACGCCAAGGCACACTGTGGTAACCAACCCACATCGACCAACACACCTCGACCGGTAATGCCCGGTAACAAGTTCTACACTCACAGCTTCGAACGTGTGGACACTGACACTGATCGTGCGTGGCAGATTCCTGTTTATACGCTGTACACATATCACACAGCGAAGAGCTGGCTTGCTCGAGAGACTTGTAGCTTTTGCAACTGGTTACGTAGCATTTTGGGCGGTCCGGTTTTTGATCACTAATCTCTGTAGCCAATGAAAAGCTTTTTATTTGTAAAGAGACAGAACGATGCAGCGTTCATCACACCATGATGATGATCTTAATGCCTCTATCCAGCAAAAGCCACAAAATGCCGAAGCCGATTGGATGATACAGTAAACTATCTTGAAATTAAAATATTCGTCTGATTTGTAAGATGAATAAAACAATAGAGAAGTTAAAAATGATGACGTAAACAGTTGCAAAAGATACAAGTCTCTCACGGCAAGCAGCAAGTTTGATCTGACCGCTCAGCAGGCTGAGTGTGTTAGCTGTGTACAGTCTTCGAGGACAGCTGTTACGTATACAGCACCTGTTCGTGGAAGTTGCAGCAACGGGCAGTGAGAAGTAATTTGAAAGGTTGCATTGGAGCACAATGCGATGGAATCACCGTGAAGAATAGGAACAAAAATAAAACGAAAGGTGGATAGAAGGATTACGTGGGAGACTTGGGGAAAGTCTACAGTTATTGTTGACATACAAAGCCCTAGGCTAGCCCGCGAGTCCGGATTGGACGACTAATTTTCATTTAGCTCATCCGGGGAATTGCAGCTCCCTGGTTCATCGGTACAAAAAACCAATAAACGTCCGCCGACGTTCAAGTTGGAGCCAAACCGTTTCAATTGCTCGTGCTCGTAGAAATCAAACGCAAAACTTCACTTAGATGGATGGATTGGTTGTAGCTAGGTTTTTAAATGTTCACTTAAAAGCCTATTCTACCATAGCACAGGATACGAAGGATAGCACGGGGGAGTCACAGTGGTCAATGTATTTCGACCCTACTGGTATTCTGTGGTACCGTGGAATGGAGGCATAAAAAGCACTACAGCCAGAGGAGTCGCCAGACTTTTCAGTCTAGTGGGGCACAGCAAATTTCAGGGGGCTCCGAAGTGGACTCGACTTATGGTGCGCGAGGAGCCACCGAGCGCATATCTGGAAGGCCTTTAAATTGAACGTGTTGGCACGTACGGTCCCGAAGGACCCGCCTTAGGGTTCCCGGTGGGGTGCAAGGGCGAAGCTCTCGCAATCTGGGTTTTAGGGTGGGGTATCAAATTCGTTATCTAAGGGCGACCCCATTGCCTTCAGTAACACTGGTCTGAAAATTACTCCCATAGTAGCTACTACTATGATTTTTTTTGGGTAAAACAACTTCAGAACCGATGTCTTTTTGAAAAGGAGGTGAGAGCTCAACTGCATAGAAGACTGTAGTTGAACACTTAAATGTGAGTCCCGATGGCCCCAGATTTTCGGGTGTATGTGAGGTATTAAGGTTATGGCAAGCCAAATGCCCAGGATTATCATCCGATCAGCCGATAAACCAATTTATCGATCGAAAAACCAAGTTTATCGACGCCAAGGGTCCAATAATCGATAATTGGAAAATCCAAGTTGGTTTGTTAACCAGGATTATCAAATTGATAAACCAAGTTTATCGACCGATGTACAAAGTTGTTTTAATTATTGCATTTGGCGTCGATTTATAGTTGATAAAACCTGGCTTTTCATTGATAATCCTTTTTTATCAATTCGTTAAACTTGAAGTAATCGCGTCTAAAGAAGGTAATAAAATCAGAGCGCCTTGAAATATCTCCGTCCCAATTGTGAAGGAAAGACCAAGGAAAGATGTACAAGCCTGCTGTAGTACAAATGACCTGCCTTGTATTACCAATGAATAGGTGAACTGTTAAATCCTCGTGGTCTCTTTTTTTTTCTTTTTTTTTTTTAGTACAGATAGGCAGCTCGAAATTTTGTGTGCTTATAAATGCTTTGATGTTGGCCCACCATCTTTTGAAATAACCTGTTTGTCTGTGGCTCATCTAGCACATCTACGCGTGTAATTGGAAATAGGAGTGTCAGATGGGGGACGGACTGCCCAGTGGCGTAGGAAGCAATATGAAACCGGGGACGGAGCAGTTTTTGGACCTTATCCTACCTCAGTCACCAAAAGGTACATTTTTATGCTAAATTTTTCGCTTTTTCAACCAGGAATAACGATTTTGTTTTCATAAAAAATTATATGCTATAAATAATTTTTTCAAATGAAACGCGGGACACTAAAGAAGGTAGAAATTTTCCTTTTTTTCCAGCCATGCTACCGTAGACAACTATTCCAGTATATCAAAGCCCTCTGCAAACTGAAAAACATTAACATTTTATTTCTTCAAGTTACTAAAGAACCCTTTCTTTTCACAGAATATTCAACTGACAGGGTTGAAAGGTACTGTATCTGAGGAAAGGTATATAAGAGCATTTGAGTATGGTAGGCAAATGATTCCCTGCCTGAAATCTTGCCCGATAGACTATCTAAGCGGAGCACCACCCTCAGTTGGTACGGAGCCCAGCCTAGAAAAAAAAAATTAAAAATCGGACTCCTCAGGCAGTCGAAAATGGCAATTCTCGGGCTAATTGTAAGAAGTAGCTAAGCAGCAGGAAGGTAAAAAGAATTCTTCAGGGGAAAGCGGCAAACACCCAAATTTTCCGACTTTTCTTTAAAGTGTGAACACCATTGTGTTAGGGACGTAATTTGGGGCACGCGAAGCGCGCCGAAATTTTTGCCATTTTGAAACAAATATTTGTGGATACGGAACTTGTTTTGCACAAAAAATTTTGTATTCTTTGTTTCTTGTGTAGGGTAATCTGAAAATTTGGGAGATTACTCATCAAAGAATCTGCTCTTCCTATGTTGGCAAATCTGAGAACGATTACACCGGGTGGTCGACTGAAGAATGATCATTGTGGCCACATTATGTTATTTTGAAGGCCTACTGTAAGAACTAAAGCTCTCCAATAAAATTTTAAAAGTTTCAGAAACTTTGTTGTGTTTTTTAGACAAACTATTTTGAAGTCAAGACCTTACATTGAAGAGAATTTGGAATTTTATGAAAGAAAATTTATAACATAGCACTGATGTTGCTGGTGCGTGTCACTTGGTGATGATCTGGTGTCACAATGGCAAATGTCGATTTGGTCATTTCCAGAGCTTGAAAAAGTTTGTCAAATTGATTTATGAGACAGCAATTATGCCCTAGGAATTACACGTTTCGGCAAACGAAGTGTGCGGAAATTTTTATTTTTTTAAACAATGAATTATAAATTGGTGCTTGTATTGAAGAGAACTCGGCATTAATTCATGAGAAAGAACAGTTGAGAACATCACACACATGAAAAAGGGGTTTTCTGACGCGGAAAATAAGGGCATATTTCCGCTCCCTCACTTTTCAGTAGGGGCTATCGTCCCCTCAGTCCCAGCCCCCCCCCCCCCCTTCTTACGCCTATGGCGGTAAAAAGGGTCTTCTCAGCTACGTAACTGAATTCACTCCGTGGGTAGGCCACTTGTTGCAAATGTTCAGTTGACGAAATGTTGTGCTAACTTCAATTCATGTGATTAAGACTCATAGAGCAGGATCCTTCCTATTATCCTTCTCTATGTTAAGACTGCATCTTTATCTAGGCCCAGCCCTGAATGAAGACTTGCTGGTGCTAACTTCGAACCTACTTCCAGCAGCTAGCTGCTAACTGTTGGGGTCATACTAAATGTAGCACTGCTCGCCCGGCTGGCCCGGCTGGCCCGGCTCGCCCGTACTACCTAAATGTAGCCCAGCTATACAATTTGTAGGTACACTTTTTGCCATTACTAATGATATACAATACAGCATTATTGAAAAGGTCGCTTTGTGCTCTTTGGGGGCTTTGGCATTGCCATTAGTACTTACCAAATTGAATAGAGGCATGATCACACTTGTGGTAATCCGCGATGTTGCGGTTATCCTGATGAGATTATGGAATTAGGCCTACTGTCAATTGCAACTAACACATGTCAAAACACTAAAGCGTCTCGGTGTAAGATAATTGCTCCGAGTCTTTACAAGTGATACAAATCGGATCTTATGAGAGTTTTTGAGTATTGCATGCATAATAGTATATGATTGATTTTTCTTAGCTTTGGAGAAAATTTATTGTGAGACTCGAGGACATTGGATGTCGTGTACTGTTGGATTCGAACCAAATACCAGAAAACCAATAAAAACATAATAGTAACAACAACGGCAACCATTTTCCTGTGTGAGTGGGGTCGTCAATCGAAAGGCAACAAGAGGGGAGTTGTCAGAGCTGACAATAACTCCCTGCTGGAAGTGGAAAAGACAGAGAATGGGGGAGGGGGAGGGGTAGATCCTGGAGGTGGGGAGGGGGTAGGAACATATTCCCCATTAAAAAAAACTTGGAGATTCGGAAACTATGTAGAAAAAATTTAAGTATGCTTCAATGAAAACTTCTTCAATAGAACAAAAAATTAAAAAATTACAAAAATCCGCTTTTTTAAAATGTAACATAATAACCGTTTCTCTAAAAACAGAGGGGAAAGTAGAAATATGGTTTGACAGTTCTGTACACCCTCCCATGGACTAACTAAAACTTAACACATATACACCACTATCCTCAATCGCCTTCCACCTTCGAAAGTGATCATCCATCAGTTTATATCTCTGCTTGAAACAGAAGGTTAATGTCCATCTCTTACATATATTGTCTGATAAAGTGACTTTAACCTGGAGTGAAGGAATATTTAATATTTAAATGCCTTAAAAATTAGATCTTACGAGAGTTTTTGATTAATCGGGTTAGACGATTGATTTTTCTAAGCTTTGGAAAAAAATTATCAATAATTCGACCATTTCCAGTATTAATATCATAGTGGAGTAGACGAGAAGCAACTGGAAGCAGGCAAGGGAGATGAGAACTTCGGAGGACACTGGATACTGTTCACAAAATGTAGTCATCAAAATGAAAAGTTAAAGATTTTTAAAAAATGAAATTGGATGTCTACTAAGTAGGCAACAAAAGCATAATTTAACTATCCTTCTTTTAATTAATTTGCAATTTTTTGAGGTATACGCGACTGTTCCGAAAAAATAGCAATTTAAAGACAGTAAAAATTGTTTTACGTTTTCCTGCTTTTTCCAAGTTACCCAAGCTTCATTGAGACGCCCTTCTTCTACTCGTTTCTCCATCCATGAACACATGCATTTCTGAATGCAGTCATCAGAAAAACTGCTCAACCCCCCCCCCCCCCCCACGCAAAGGGAACCGCAAAATTATATATCATATTCTTTAAGGTCATTAGCAACAACAGTCGTAGCACCCACGTCTAATTCAAGAGGCCCCATAATGTTACATCGGTCCTTCTAGATCCACCCTTTCCTGTCAAACCCGCCCGCCACTAGCGCCCACGGCATTACCCGTGGTGGTTCGATTTGGATAGGTTATTTGAAGTGGCATGTGCATTGGAAAATAATCTAGCTCCAGCTAACTTATAATGGACGGAGAAGAATGATCGTGTGGGTGAGCGAACCCCACCCAAAAGCATTGTTGAAGTCATTTACGTTTATAAGGCTAATGATTCGCTTCATGTCTCAACATTTAGAAATTATCAATTTGATAACCGATTTAACTGACTGTGGTCCTAAGGACCTAAGCCTAATACAGAGCTTTCATGATATTGTAATATTTTTTAAATGGGATGGAAGCATGGACCGTCCACCGTCAGAAGGGAAACCAAATTTCAACTTAAACCATACTCGAAAATAAATTTAAAGTTTGAACTTTTTATCGAGTTGACTGACACTCGTGTTTGTGCGTCGTTAAATCTCATCTAACTAACTCATAGGCGGCGCAAGATGTTTTTATTGGGAGGGGGCACAAGTTTTAATGGTGACATAATGGTGATGCCGTAAGGCGTTTGGTTTTGCGCGAAGCACAAAACCCTATCGGCGTGGGGTCCAGGGGCCCGCTTAAGCACACCTTGTGGGGTTTCATGGGCAAAGCCCTGGTAGGGTCAAGGGCAGATTACCGATTTTAACCATTGTCCGTATTTGGCTCTAGAGCAGGATAGATGGCAAACTTTGGGGCAACTGAACACCCTCCTGTCTATCCGTTGAATTAATTTGGCAATTTGAAAACGTCCCAGCATTTTTTAACCTTTGCCCGAATATTTGACAATTTCGGGCAAATTTTTGCAAGACTACAGTGTGGAGTTGGGATGATGAAAACCTTGTTTTCACACTACCCAAATGTGTCGCAGATCTTTTTTATTTTCCATGAAAATTGTATTTTAAATATAGCGTCTTCGATTTTTCGGCAAAGATTTGAAGCTATTACAATAATCGGCCATTTCGGGCATTGTGTTACACAAGAAAAACAGGTTCAAGAATAATTGTTTCTTTTAAGCCCCCACTTCCCAAATGTGTCGCGATTTTTTATCTTTTTAATTTTTCGTAACTATGTTACCCTTATTTTGATACTTTTCCAATTTCGGGCAAATGCTTGAAAGAATTTCGGGCATTGTGTTGTGATTATCTGTAAAGTAAAGGTCACGAATAATAGCTTTTTTAGCTGCCCGAAGGTGTAGCGACTTTTTGGAATCTTGACTTGATTTTTCATGAAAAGTTTCTTTCCTTTTTTCCGGTATATCTTTTTGAGGTCACAGCCACATTTAGGAATTTTCTGAAAAACCACCCCATGTTTTCAAAATTAAAGGGCTGTCCGAATTATTTCCAAATTCCTGCCCGAATTTTTCCTAAATTCCTGCCAGATTTTCCCCGAATTCCTGCCCGAATTTATATTTTTGAATTTAGAAATTTGGGGCAGTCTTTCCCCTGCTCCGCTTCGTACGCCACTGAATATGTCCACTTCAGCCAAGAGCTAAGTGAGGTCCTGTGAGTTAATATTGGTGAGGCAGTAAGGTTATGACCCTTGAGACTGCATCGAACCAACATGGGTTTGGTGGTTGCACTGGCCAATGACTGGCAGCAATGGTCGTGCAAATTCCTTCCAACCATAATAAACCCAAATATTCGACCCACCACATCAAGTATAATTTCGGAACGATTTTGTGCATTCCCAGGAATTGAAAAATCCCTACAGGAGGTAGAAGCATGCCAGATGCTAGGAGCACACATTAATCCACACCTAGGTAGCCAATTTTAGCCACTCAAAATCTGTTAGAAAATTATCCATCCAGAAACCCGACGAGTAAAAAGTCAAGCGATTCCGAAGGTATGAAGCTTGTCACAGTCTACCTGAATTTATTCCGAAATTCAGAGTGGGGCACAATTGCAGAATCCCCTGCAACTGTTTGATGGGCGAAAATAAACTCTTTTAGAGGTTATCGTTAATGTGGGGGTCCAGGGGGGAGCCCCTGGAAGTTTTGCAACTTTTGCGCTCTGAAAAGTAATATTTTAGACAAAGAATAGACGAAATGTAATAAAAGCAACTTAAATTTGTTTAATTACTTTTTAAAAATTTATTTTGCGACATTCAGTCATGGGGGAGGGGCTATTCCCCCCAAAATCTCATAAAAAATTATTGGGAGGCAGGTCCCCCTGTCCCCCTCCCCCCGCTTCCGCCGCCTACGTAACTAACTAACCAACTGAGGGTCATAGAGTGTTGGTCGCACTGGAGTAATTTCAAATAGGATAAGTATACAGTCTGATTTCTTCTATGAGTTTGGTTGAAATTTCATCCAAATTCAAAAAGAGCGAAAATTTGCCAATCTGTGTAAATGTATGATTTTATAAGAGAGGACTACGAAAATGAAAAGTAGAATAACTTTTTCGTGTCATCAGATCTACAGAAAACGTTTTCCGGCGGGCAGACACCCTTTCAAAAATCGAATTGATTTTTGAACACTATATCGTTCTGTGCAACGATATAAGTTACATTTAATGGTAGCAGGACAGTTTATCGTGAGACATTAACATCGATATAGCATGGACATCTTACAACAAAGTCTGACTAAAAAAACAATTGGTCCGGTTAAGAAAAATTCCGACCAAATCGAAAATCGCTGAGGTGCCAACCCGCCCTGTAGGCACATTTAGTGATTTTGACTTAAACCCCTACTATCCCCACTTCATCCACTTCGTGTGTGCCTCGTATGTAGGTTATTACAACTGGCATTGTCTTAGACACATACACAGCTCTGAACCAAGGGAACCTTGGTGTTTGATTTTATTTAAGCGATTGCCAATCCTCCGCCGTTGGGTGTTGTTATAGCCTACTGATGTTATTAACATGTGCAATGATGCAGTGGCACGTTCAGAGACAGTTGCATAGCTACTGGGGGGCAACATTTTTGGGGGAAATTTGATGAAAATGGGGAAATTTGATGAATCTTCTTATTAAAAAAATTTCTCAAAATTTTTGTTAGAATAAGAAATTGTGAGACATTTCTCATACATAATTCATATTTTCATGCAACAAATTAACTCAGATTTCGTCAGTGTCGCATGAACCGGCCCAATTCGCGTTCCACAGAAATGTCCTCGCCGCGTAGCAGATTGAATGTTCTCTTGTGCACTGGGGTTATGATCAGTGCATTTCAATGTACAGGAAGCTGTTATTCAGGTGATACTTTGGGAATTCAGTAAAGTGATGTGAAAACTGACAAGTCACTACCGTAGACCCCCGAGGTTGTTATGTTCTTCTACAAGCTAGCAGTAGCTGTACGATTTTACTCTGTGTACATAACGATGGATGGGGCTGAAACAATCCATGGCCAACGATAAACTTAAAGTTAATCTAGAAATTAGAATTAACGGTATCCGTTGGCACACTTAGATTTTGTAACTTAGCCTAATCCTTGGCGGCTTACAAGCTAGTTCGGGAAAATAGCTTTTTGCTCACTTTGAGTGTAACAATAAATGGACAATGAGCAGTGGCGTAGCTACTGGGGGGGGGGCAGGGGGCAAGTTGCCCCCTCCCGGAAAAATTTTTGGGGAAATTTGATGAAAATGGGGAAATTTGATGAATCTTCTTATTATTACAAAAATTTCTCAAAATTTTTGTTAGAATAAGAAATTGTGAGACATTTTTCATACATAATTCGTATTTTCATGCAACAAATTAACTCAGATTTCGTCAGTGTCGCATGAACCGGCCCAATTCGCGTTCCACAGAAATGTCCTCGCCGCGTAGCAGATTGAATGTTCTCTTGTGCTTGTATACGCACGGGGGTTATGATCAGTGCATTTCAGTGTACAGGAAGCTGTTATTCAGGTGATACTTTCGGAATTCAGTAAAAGGATGTGAAAACTGACAAGTCACTACCGTAGACCCCGAGGTTGTTATGTTCTTCTACAAGCTAGCAGTAGCTGTACGATTTTACTCTGTGTACATAACGATGGATGGGGCTGAAACAATCCATGGCCAACGATAAACTTAAAGTTAATCTAGAAATTAGAATTAGCGGGATCCGTTGGCACACTTAGATTTTGTTACTTAGCCTAATCCTTGGCGGCTTACAAGCTAGTTCGGGAAAATAGCTTTCTGCCCACTTTGAGTGTAACAATAAATTGACAATGAGTACCTTGTAGCCTACTACACTTAACAGACTGCTTTTCTAACAGGATATCCTGTGTGATCGAGCCACTATTAGGCCTCCTCAGTGGCGTACGAAGGGGAGACCATTGGGCCATCCCCCCCCCCCCTCACAGATGCCATTTTTTCTTTGTTCTTAAAAATACGTAGTCTAACTTCATTAACAAAGGTTTTACTTCAAAAGATAGCGTATGTGGCACCAGATTGCTTATAAGGACACCCAATTTTCAGAAATTTTCAAAGGGGAAGGATTGTCTCCGCAAGGTCTTTCAGTGATGCCAACTTTTTTTTAATTCCTACAAATAGACCTAGGCAAATTCTGTCAAATTCCAATTTTTACTTTAAAAGGTAGACTCTTTTTCCCACTGGTGGCATCGATAAAAAAGACTACATGTTTAGATTCTCTTTACAAGCATAAATACGCTATTTTGACCATCTGAGGGGTCTGATTTTTTGGAAATTTTCTCTACGCTCCGCGCCAACCAATGGTGGCGCTCCGCTTAGATAATCTTCATGACAAAATAACATTTTGTGGCCAAGAAAAACCACAAATACCGATCAATGCTCTTTTATTTTGACTCCTAAAAGTGTGCAAATTTAATGACAAGTTTTTCTTCGTAAGGTAGCATAAATGGCATAAGGAAATGCATGTCAAGACACAAAAGTTTCAGTTTTATCCTCATGAACCACCACGATTCAACTTTTAACACTGTTCCTGTCAAAGTCGAAATCTTGCACCATTTTGCATCTAAGCTCCTTGAAAACGTCAAAAAATTTCCGGACACCCCTCCCCTTAGACCATACTGCATGCCCCTCCCCCTTCAGAGAAATCCTGCGTATGCCACTACGTTAGTACATACAAATAAACCACATATTGTTTACCAAAATAATGTACTTTGTTATTTCCGATTGCTCTATGTTTTACTTAAGATTAAAATGCAGGTAATATTACAAAATGACATGGTAATGTTGTTATACTTGTAAGTTTGCATGTTTTATATGAAATACATACACATTGACCGGGAAGAGTTTTGGGGAAATTTCATACCTTTGCCCCCCCCCCCCCCCCCGGAAAAACTTCTAGCTACGCCACTGACAATGAGTACCCTGTAGCCTTATACACTTAACAGACTGCTTTTCTCACAGGATATCCTGTGTGATCGAGCCACTATAGGCCTCCTTAGTGGCGTGCGAAGGGGGGACCATTGGGCCACCCCCCCCCCTCACAGATGCCATTTTTTCTTTGTTCTTAAAAATACGTAGTTAACTTTATTAACACAGATTTTACTTCAAAAGATAGCATATGTGGCACCAGATTGCTTAAAAGGACACCCAGTTTTTCAAAAATTTTCAAAGGGGAAGGATTGTCCCTGCGAGGTCTTTCAGTGATGCCAATTTTTTTTTTAACTCCTACAAATAGACCTAGGCAAATTCTGTCAAATTCCCAATTTTTACTTAAAAAGGTAGACTCTGTTTCCCACTGGTGGCATCGATAAAAAAGACTACATGTTTCGATTCTCTTTACAAGCATAAATACGCTATTTTGACCATCTGAGGGGTATGATTTTTCGAAATATTCTTTACGCTCCGCGCCAACCAATGGTGGCGCTTCGCTCGGTCTTTTGGGCAAAATTACATACTTGGGGTAAAATTAGCTCTTAACTCTCTGATCACTTTGCAGTTTGCGAACATATTTTGAAGAGAGCATTTTATTGCAAACGACAAAAGAAGAAAGCGACTGGCTAGGTTCTTCGTATTAGCCTGGAAAATGCTATTTCCGGCCATCTAAGGGGTCTGATTTTTCCAAATTTTCTCTACGCTCCGCGCCAACCAATGGTGGCGCTCCGCTTAGATAATCTTTATGACAAAATAACATTTTGTGGCCAAGAAAAACCACAAATACCGATCAATGCTCTTTTATTTTGACTCCTGAAAGTGTCCAAATTTAATTACAAGTTTTTCTCCGTAAGGTAGCATAAATGGCATAAAGAAATGCATGTCAAGACACAAAAGTTTCAGTTTTACCCCCATGAACCACCACGATTCAACTTTTACACTGTTTCTGTCAAAGTCGAAAATCTTGCACCATTTTGCATGTAGGCTCCTTGAAAACGTCAAAAAAAATTTCCGGACACCCCTCCCCTTAGATAGTTTGATATCACTCAGATAAATGATATGATGCTCCTTTTGATAACTTGCCTCGTTTCCCGGCCTAATTGCCCCCCCCCCCTTCATATGGAATAATATTGCCGTCCTTGTGATCAGGGCAGCGCCGTCTAAGCTGAGATCATCATTAGAGTCCAGTGCAATTTTTCTTCTCTTCTCACATTTCCTTGCGAATTTATCGGACAGTCACCCCTGCCATTGTCCCTGCGCAACAATACAGCATGCGACACCTAATAAACTAGCAAAAAATCAATTCAGAGACACTTCCATTGAAAACTCCTGGACAGACATTGGGGGTATCGGCCTTTCAACAATTACATTGTATGAAATATTTCAAAAGTGAAAACGCAATTCATGAAATACAAAACGAAGACTTGGACTTTCAGCCCTTTTCTAGTTAAGAAACATACCGTAAGAGAACGAAAGAGAAAAGGGGCATATTTTGGCCCGGTCTTGATTCTCAAAACGAATGCAACAACAGGGGCGGTGCCAGGGTATTTTTATAGGTTAAGGGGGTCAAAGAATGATCTGAATGCTTCTTCTCATTCTTCTCCGGCGTCTTTCCTGTTTCCATATTGTCTTGCTTTTATAGGAGACGGTCCCCAACTCCCTTTCCATACTAGTAGTCCCTGCATGTGCAAAAAAAAAAAAAAAAAAAAACCCGCGTAATCACCCTTTTATTGTGATTGCGAAAACGCATATGGAACTATCAAACTTTCATTTCAGAGATGTTTTTATTAATTCAAAACACCTTTTCAGACATTGGGAGTGTTTGCCTTACTTACAAAATATTACATTAAGGCGTGGTTTCATGAAATCTTTCAATGTGAAAACGCAATTCCTGATATACAAAACGAAGCCCGACGTGGAATTTTCAGCCATTTCACAGAAACGAAACACAGTACAATATTTCCTGCGATTAATATTCCTTTTAAATTATGCTAAGGATCAAAGGTATTAAAATTTATGTCAATCTGAGATTCTACGACGAATAGTACCGAAGGAAAACATCAATGAAAGGGGCATATTTTGTTGGTCAGATTGCAGCAGGCCATCTGCTGGGAAGTGACCATTTTTTATTATTATAATTTCTCAAACACTTTTTTCAAAGGTTATGTGGTTTTTTCCGGGTAGTTAGACATAGGCCAAGATTTCATATGAAAGATACACAGAAGTTCGCTTGGTATACAACGCATCCTTGATGCTGCTATTAGTGCAATAAAGACACAATTGTGAGTACGCCCTCTATTTGAGACTACACACATCGCATAGCCGGGCTATATTTAGGTAGAACGGCGACCCGGGCGTGTCGGGCTACTTTTACTATGACCGACCTGTTGAGCTGAAAAACATGAACCGTCCGATAATTACCTGGACAGCTGGAGGGAAATTTATGATGGTATGGTGACTTTGGAAAACAAAAGATTGTTTCATCAACACTTTTATGAGTAAAGGAGGGCGATTTTCTGTATACAGGGACTTACCTTCTCGTGTTCTTTGTAAAGTGCTACCGAACTATTGCCTTTGAAACAAAGCCTCGGTCTATCGTACACGAAATGGCCCTAGCCTAGCCCAGGCCTAGGGTAACAGTTATGTGTTTTCAACCCCTTTGCTGAAAGTACCATTTCAGCGAAAAAAGGTTTGGACACGTTCGGCTCCACACCTTTAAGTTTTTGCTAACATAGGCGATCAAAGTGTTTAATACATACACTATAGCCTAAATTGAAAAGGCCTAACAAACTTACAAAGTTTGTCACTCAATACATGGAACCTAGCCTAGGCCTACACACAGACACAGGTCGTCCCAGCGTTATATAGTATATATATAAAAAGGAAAAGGTAAGACACACCGCCTAACACCAACACAGTGCTTCACACAAAACTGTTCATGATTTCTCACCTCATACTACATTTACCCCTTCAGATCTCTCGAGAACCTTCCCATCATCTTCTTCTAAAGAAACACAACCAACTTTAAGTTGTCTTAAACAAAAAAACCTCACATCAAATGCAAAAATCTTCTCCTCCGATTCAATTTTAACAACGGACTATATCACTCTTCTTCAATTCATGACGTCACATTACGTAATGGGAATTGCCCTGTATACCAAGCCGGTTCTCCCATTGGATAGTTCGAACTGCTTTCAAATCGGCTTTCAAAAACGACCAGACTGTAATTTTTTTCTGCACGGGGAAATCGTGCGGATCAGAAAACCCAGCATACCAAAACGTGTGCCCTGCCGCAAGTACATACAACACGTACAGGTATGTACTGTTCCGTAGAATTCCCCTAGCTGTGCTATGAAAAAAACTTGCATGCGGCATATGTGCGAACTTCACGTACAGCATACAACAGGCGTTCTCAGCATTTACATGTGCACTGGCTCAACGATGGGAGAACCGGCTTCGTACAGGGCAATTCCCATTACGTAATGTGACGTCATGAATTGAAGAAGAGTGATCTAGTCCGTCATTAGCACTGAATCGGAGGAGAAGATTTTTGCATTTGATGTGAGGTTTTTTGTTTAAGACAACTTAAAGTTGGTTGTGTTTCTTTAGAAGAAGATGATGGGAAGGTTCTCGAGAGATCTGAAGGGGAGAAGATTTTTGCATTTGATGTGAGGTTTTTTGTTTAAGGCAACTTAAAGTTGGTTGTGTTTCTTTAGAAGAAGATGATGGGAAGGTTCTCGAGAGATCTGAAGGGGTAAATGTAGTATGAGGTGAGAAATCATGAACAGTTTTGTGCGAAGCACTGTGTTGGTGTTAGGCGGTGTGTCTTACCTTTTCCTTTTTATATATATACTATATATACTATATAACGCTAGGACGACCTGTGCACACAGAGCGCACACCTGGGCTACAAATGACATTTTTTGCCTTAGGCCTAGGCCCTACTAAGTTACTGCAAACCCCAAAATACTTCATTGGGCTAGGCCTATCAGTTAGGCCTAGGTCAAGTTGAAGTTCCAAGTTGAACCTCAAACAGCATCCGCCAGTTCCTCCGGTACAACTTTTCCCTTTATATCACTTTGAAAGTTTAATTTACTACTAGCCTAGGCCTACAAATTTTTTGCAAGGGTTTGGGTTAGGCTAACCCTGTTATGAACAGTCCATAATTGTAGCTGTTGCCCCTTTTTTTTTGCATAATGTAGAGTAAGTTAACCTAGGCCTAATTGGGTTTCCATACCCAGAAGTGGACATACATAACTGACTTAAAAGAGGATGCAGAAACTTTAAAATGTCCTTTTTTTTTTGAAGTAAAAAACCCTTTTTTTTTTCCTCATTCAGGAAACAGTGCTAGGCTATGTGTATGTACTGTGGAGAGAAGTGCACGGTAAGTGCTGTGGAAGAAAGAAAATCATTGTTAACTAGTACCGGGACCGGAACCTTCCACTTTAGTGGTATAGCATGCAGACCAGTCAGCTTGCCTACTGTACCACGAGCACCCCCACTGTACAGTGTATGGTTAAGCTGGCTGAAATGTATTAAAGACTTTGTGTGTAGAAAGTATACTGTACATTTCTTCTAGATAATTCTTACAGTATAAATTTAGGCTTAGTACTATGCAGATGTGGGAAATGGCTGTTTTTAAATTTTTATGTTACATTGCATTTTATGATTCTTTCTTTTTCCACATACCAATAGTAGCTGTAAGGAAACAGCATGGTTGCAAACCCACTTAATCCCCAGAATGACAAAACGCTCCTCTGTCAGTGGTTCAACTGTCAATAACAACTCTCACAACCAGAAACACAGGAAAGGGAAGTCAAAGGGCCGGACAAGTCCTCCAACCACAAAAATAACGTCAGATGGCAAAATATGGAAATCTTACAAACTAAACCTTTCTTGCCAAACCCAGAGGCAGCAACAGCTTTACAAACTACAGTATGTGATTATTGGAATCGTTGCCATTTTAATTTATATGAACAGTCTTGTCGCTGATCTTGTTCATGACGACTTGTATGCCATTGTAAGAAATGATGATGTTATATCACAGGGTTCTACTCTTCCCAGCTTGCTTTATAAAGACTTTTGGGGCAGACCACTCACGGATGAGAGAAGTCACAAGTCATATAGACCTCTGAGTGTATTAACCTTTCGGTAAGTGGAGCAGTATTCACTGTATCATAGTTAAATTCCTTTTGTTCATTTGAATTTTTTTCCATAGTCTGGAGTATGAAAACCAGGCCCTTATAAGCATCATACTGAGTATGTTGTAGTTCATTATTAAAGTGGGATTTGCAGTGTAGCAACAGACCAATATGAAAGTGTTTTCAGCTAGATAAATGTGTGTGGTTTCAAAAATGGTTCAAGTCTAAGTTTGCTTTCAAATTTGGTGAAAATACAGTTCTAGTCCTCCTTATGAAGTGCCTCTTACCATACAGCAGACAGGAAATACTGTGGGCATATTCTACAACCTCCATTCCACTGGGGGACAGTACTGTATGTTGTACTGTATGTAAGAGAGCCTAAATTCACACTTACCATAGAAGATGTGTGTCAAACAACACAACACACACTGTATTAATACAGAGGCAAAAAGAAAAGTTAAGAGAGGAAATTATTACAGTATTATAAATGTAAAGTTGGAAATTCATTCTTAGTGACATTTTTGCTCTCAACCTTGGTTGTAAAGCTACTTAATTGTTCTGTTACTCTAGGTTATGTTGTGAACCATAACATTTCAGTGCATTTTAAGTTCATACAGTAAACCATTTTTTTTTAATTTAGACAGCAAGGAGCCTTCGAAGTTAAATAAATTGCTTTTATTCTTTGTAAAACATTTCAAAATTTTCTTCTATTTAGGATGAACTACCTATGTCATGGTCTAAATCCCCTCGGCTTTCATATGGTTAATGTCGCCCTCCATGCAAGTGTGTCTATCCTTTTCATGCATGTAACCCATCTCTACCTGTTCTTTGATGAAGACTCTGCATTTAGAGCTGCCCTCCTGTTTACAGTCCACCCAATTCACACTGAAGCTGTAAGTACACCTTTGCTAAAGTAAGGAACTGGCCTACTGTACATGTCATTGTGCTTGGTGCTCAGCATATTAGCAATGGCATAGAGAAAACAATTAAGCTACTGAGACACAACTGGAAAAAAGGCTGTGACCAGCTTGACTCAAACCAATTGGTTAGAAACTGGGCCATAAAACTCCATCTACTGTACTGTAACTCACTAGCCTACTGTACTGTATATGGAACTAGCATAGGGGCTATGTCACTTCTTCCAGGGTTTAATGTTGTCAGTGTGTCTGACCCTACAGTAATTCCATCCAGGAACCCGATCCCTAAGCCACAATTTAACCCCTGGAACATCATCTTCTCTGTGAATATTAAATCCCAAGTTCAGTGCAGTATAACAGACATCAAGAAAATAGCGATTTCTGGAAACGTCAAACTTTGGAAATAACATACAGTACCTTGAAGTTAGCTAGTTAGTTAGATGGAGTTTTACAGCCCAGTTTCCAAACTATTGGTTCAAGTGGAGCTGGCCACAGCCTTTTTTCCAGTTGTGGCTCAGAGGCTTGTCTTTCCTACTCCATTTCTTGTGCGGATAATCATACACAACAGCAGTAGGTTCTCCTTTTAGAGTCTTTGGTATTGGCATTGTGCCATGGGTTGGGGGCCTGGAGTGTGTCATGTGACACAAGTCTAATTTGAGAAAAGGTGTGTTTCGAATGTTTCCAGACACTGTATGTAAAATGGTGTGATATTTAAATGCACCAAACATAGTACAGTTTGTAGTGAACTCTTTTGCCATTATTGCTGTCTTGTCTATTTTTCAAGTTTGAGACATGAGGAGGGGGGTTCTTGAACCCTAGTAAGATTTTAGCTACCCACCTGACATGGGGAAAAATGTGAGCAACACACACAGTTAACGATAACTAAAAGTAACGTGAGGTCTGTAGACACCTATGGCAATATAAAGAGCTCTAAATGTACAGTACACAGCATACTGTACAGTAGTATTGTAGTGCTTTGTGCATGTCTGTGCACAGTCGTTATCATTCTTGTATGATGTGACATAAAAGTGAGGGTGCCCTCTCTAACTGATTGCACCATGCATACTACAATTACCGTAACTTTGGAAGTCTCATTTCTTAATACTCTACCAAACATAATAAAAAAATACTGTAGTCCTTTAATACTTCAGTGCTGCTCAATGTCATACAGTGTATGCTGAATATAACCTAAATTAAAATACAGGTACAGTAGCAACAGTACCATAGTTTGTAAAACCTGGTTACTAATGCAAATTGTTTGAAATTTCCTGACCATGTTACTGTAAATCTTGGTTTATGGGTAGAAAGTGAATACTGTACAGTCTGTAATTATAAAACCCAACTTTTGTTAAAGTTTCTTTTTCTTTATAGGTTGCTGGTGTTGTTGGAAGAGCCGACATATTGGCTTGTCTTTTCTTTCTTCTTTCCTTATTGACTTACAAAAGGTAATTTCTTGAAATTCAAAACTGTAATCCTAAAATCCCCAACTAAAGTTACATTTATGGAAGTTACTTCACATTTACATTGAAGTATGAAATGACTTTTCTCAATTTTCAAAATATTTGAACAAATTTAGAACTAGGCAAATTCAAAGGCAAAGTGCTGCTTTTGCAAGGCATGAAGGATGGATTTCAGATATTAAAGGTTAACCCACAATTTAGTACTGTACTGTGAATGTAGGAGTGGCTTAATTAGATGGTGGGATATATCCCCCTGTTACAAACTGGTGGAGCTGACTGGACCAGAAATGTTTTCACATACAGTAGCCTACTGTATAGGCTGAAGTGTCTATAGTATATGTAACTTTTACACCACCATACCTTTACAGCTCTATTTGGATGCATTTCTAGGCTACTATTCTAAACATCTGCGTGCAACTGGAATGTGCATATCTTGTAGTATTTCTGTTGTGCCAAAACTGACAGGAACTTGAAAACATCCATTATTTTGTCAAAAATAAAGCCATACATAAATTAGTTAGTTTGATGGAGTTTTACGGCCCAGTTTCCAACCAGTTGGTTCAAGTCGAGCCTCCCATGGCCTATTTTGTACTTGTGGCTCACTAGCCTGTTTTGCTTACTCCATTGCTTCTGCAGGGCAAACATGGAAGTGTAGTGGTATAGTCTATATCAGTTTTAAATTCTCCATAATGCTAAAAATAATCAATATTTCATTTGAAATTTACATTTATAAATAACCATGGTACCCCAATTGAGAATTTCTTATCTTATAATCTGTTGAAAGTTTTGTAATGTATAGCACAATTTTGTTAAGACACCTGTCCATAGACAAGTGGAAGCTCACTGGAAGGTGTTGAAAGACCAGGGTCATACTTCTACATTTCACATTGTATCCTGGCCACCTCTCAAAAACAGATTTTTGCCCTTGAGTGAATGAAGGCATGTTGGTTAAGATAGTTCTCATTTTAAAATATTAGCTTGATTAAAATTGCTCTTCATACCTTATTTCCACTTTCACAGGTGCATTCCAGATAATTCAAAATTGAAGTCCAACTCAACATGGTGCTATTCATCCATAGCTATCACCATTATTCTAGCTATCTGTTCAATGCTTTCTAAGGAACACGGAGTCACTGTCCTAGCAGTTATAATAGCCTATGATTTGTATGTATCAGCCCACCCATACCTATATGAAAGGTAAGAGGAAAGTATAATGGGGTGACCATCACATCTGCATTTACATTACATACAAACTGTCATGAAATTATAGATTTGAGATGGTCATTCAATAGGAAACAGGGGATACAAGTCCTGTCAAGTAGGTCATATATTTGTCGCTCACCAAGGTCATCATCTTTGTATTAGGGTTGGGCGGTATACCTGTACTGACTTTAGTACCGGTACTAGAGGTACAGGTATTTATTTGGTATATATTTGGTGTGTTTCTAATACCAGTTCTTGAGAAAAAATTACTGGTGCTCATTTTATTTGCTGACAAAAATAACTGTAAGGATGTGTGGATGATAAAAATATTTACAAAAACATTTAGAGTAGAGGTTCCTGCACGGTAATTGACCCAATTGAACACCCAGATGCATTATAATGTGCAGGATAACATGGGGGCCATGGGTGGCTTAGGTTCCTTCCCACCAGACTTCCCTACCTGGGAGTTGAGAACCAGTACTGCCTCAATACCGGTTCTGTGTGTTAAACAATACCGGTACCATTATTTTCACAGTACTGCCCAATCCTGCTGTGTATTATGATGTTTACATGAAGTGCTGAGAGTCAGAAACTGAGTTGCAAAAACATGTACACTAAATGTGTAAGGTTAGTGGTCTGTGAAGTTATATTGCTCATGTAAATGTACCTGCTGAACTAGCAATGGGTTAACATATATGAGCTACTGTACAAAGGTATTCAAAATTAAACTTTATGTGTCAACTTTGCAACAAGTGTACAGATATTTGTATGGTTATATTTATGGGCAGATGTATTATCATGTATACAGGTCTTTATGAACTCAGTTTTTAAGTTGATGAATTGATACGGTGAGAGAATATACACGAATCCGGACAGAAAGTGATGGTCTGATTTCAGTCAGCCATAACTGGGGTCCATCACCTTTTAATCTTTTGATTTCCTTGCTAACCGCTATCATGGATGGTTGAACACTAAATTGTTTCCTAGTTCCTTCAATTTCACTGAATGTGAGGGTTTGAAACTCATGTAAACAATATATAAAGGCGATTCAAGGCTGATGGACCCCACTAATGGCTGCGCGCAGTCACTAAAAACAAGCGCTAATGGGATTTGTCTATACAGGCATTTTGTATTTGCATCATTTTCTTAAGAAATATTCAAGTTTCTTTCAAAATCTGTTGATACTGAACCACTTGAAGTAGTCTAAACTTTTATCCCCTTTTATGCAGTGCTGTAGCATCAATTTACACTCAAATGTGTGGAGATAGACAAGGCCAGTTCCATAAAAAAAAATTCACTGTATGAAAATCCAAAGTCACTGGATATATTTTCAAAAAAAGGAAGACCTGAACAACTTGCTTCTCCCCCACCATATTTGAGACCTATGCTCACCATGTCGCGCAAGTGGCCATACAGTATATGGCAACAACATAGGAAATCATTGCAGTAAGCTACTGCAAATTTCACGACCAGCCTTTTTCAGATGAGGGAATATAGATTGGTTAATATCAGAAAGAACAGAGTCATTTCACATTACGCACAATTTGTGCATCCATTGCTTGTGTGTGGTGCCAAAAATTGGAAATAAACTTTAGTTCTGCATTTGAAACTTAAATTAGATAAAATAGGGCACCACAAGGTGATTTCAGCAGATTCTTTGCTGTTTCCCAAGCTACTGTACATAATTTTGGCCAGACATAACTATGCAAGCTTTCATACAGTAAGTACAGTATTCTGAGGCATTGGAGAGGTTGGTAGTTTATGCAATATTGTCATGGTAACATTTAGTTGAAAAATTAATACCTCAAAAGCAAAACTGTGTCCATTTTTATGTAACATATTCTTCTACTGCAGGATATTTAACCCATCAAGATACTTTGGTGTAAGAAATTTTAAAGCTGTGTTTTTCAGAGTTTCCGTTGTGACTGTTGCTGTAAGTAGAGTGTATTTGTTTTATTAGCATCATAGGATTTGTTAGGTACACCCAGTACCTCATGCAAAAATAAACTTTAATTCTATTTTCTTCATAAAAATGTGGAAATGAATGAAGCATTCTAGGAAGCCCATATAGCATACCTGGTGAATGGTTCACCAGGAAATGAGAGAAATCAAAACAAAATCATGCAATTATAACCATGGGGAACTTCTCTGCTTAAAATTAAGAAACCATTTTTGCAAACATATTTAAACTGTTTACCTTTTCCCTAACTCAATTAAACTTGGTCTTGGACTTCCTGTGGTTACTACCAATAAAAAATCTAATGGTGCAATGTTGGCAAATGACACAATTTTTTTTTCTCTTTTGTAACAAACTGAAATTACACCCAACTTCCTCTTTGTGAGGTCGGGTAAAATTGCTCAGATTTTTAAGGAGGGAGGCACCTAATGACTGCACTATCAAACAAAGTGCCAAATCCAAAGAATCATTTGCCTTGACTATAGATGAATCGAGACATCAAATGATGGTCTGATTTCAATCGGCCATAACTGGGGTCTATCACCTTTAAATCTTTCAGTTTCTTTGCTTAGCAGTATCATGGGTGCTTGTACACTAAATTGTATTTTGATTCCTTCAATTTCATTGAATATGAGGGTTTGAAATTCATGTAGACTCTAAATGAAAATGATTAAAAAGACTGATGGACCCCACTAATGGCTGCTTGCAGTCACTAAACACAAGTGTCGATCGGATTTGTGTGTAAACCACTTAGCCAACCCAACTACTAGCCAATCTCAATCACCTTCACAACCCTAGCTATCCTCGCAACTGCAAGTAGCCACTTGCATATTATATTTCTCCAAAGCTTTAGCTCTGTTATCAAATAGGAAGATTCTAGTCTGTTTTATATTTTGAAGAGAGATTCAGAACTGAATTATTTATCTTATATAATTTGCTATAAAAAATGGACAAGTTTCTGTACAGATGCCAAATTGTGTAGCACATTTTGAACATAAAATAAAAATTAAATGGGTTCTTTATTTTGTGATAGAGGGGCCTTGAAACAGCAAAATTGCTATGCAAATTTTAAACACAGTCATATCCTGAGATAGCATTTCATCCTTTTGTCCGCAATCATGTAAGATTGTTTCTTCTCTTCTTATCAAATTAAATGTCAGACTTAATTATGCCTAATTTCTGATCAAAACCAGACCTAAGTAATGGACAAGTATATCACAAAAACAAATAAGTGCCACACATGAAAATGACAAGGGATATTTCTGAACAGGTATTTACAGTACTTCTAATAAATCATAAATTTGTTTAACAAAGAATCTTTCATTGCAATTTGTGCTTCCCACCTCATTAACGAAATAGTTTGGGTCAGTTATTGCAAAATTTTCCATCTAAACAGCCTTCAGTCTGTTGAGTTGGAAAGATGGTAAAAGTTTAATCACTCCCATTTCCCCTTACTTCTTTATTTGCTCTGAGATGTCATGTGTCCAAAATGTGGCACTGAAATTTGAACACATCAACATTTTAAATGAACCAGCTCATACTTAGGGAAAATAATACAATAGAAGTGTTGTGATGATATGCTGTCAAATACTGCAAGGCTCAAAATGACGATATGCACACTACTGGCTTTTTGAAACAGTATTACTTAAACCTTCACCAGCATTGATGATCATACAATGAACAAAAAAAACTATGGAAAATTTAAAAGAACTGATTCCATCTGCATTGAGTTTCGAAAGTTTGAGCAAACACTGCAACAATACTGTGCAGTATGAGTGATGTGCTCATAAATCAATCATAGAATGGGATGAATGAATTCAATTGTCAGTGGATTTTGAAGGTTTAGGGAAAAATTGCAACAGAAACTCCTCCAACTTTTCCTTCTGTCACATAAGCCTTAGTCTTGGTCAAGACGTTATTACACCTTTCCTACCAGAACTCAAATAGAGGGCGGGCTTTAAACTGACTGTTTTGCAGATAAGTTACTTTCAGAAATAACGTCTTGGAGATTTTGGCAAATTAGGGGCGTTTCCATATGTTAATGAGACAGGTTATAAACATGGATATTCATCACTTGACCAAACGCTGTCGGGGAATTCCCTGTGATCGGACTTGCGCCAAAGTATCGTACATAATTTTTGAGACTCGGATTTGCAACATAATAATTAGTTTCTCAGTCGGTGGAGATAAACTAGTCAAAATAATACCACCTGCAGTTTTGTGAAAACATTCTTGGAGATGCTTAGCTATCTTTCAAAGAAATACTTCCTCAGTTTGTAATTGCTCAAACGTCAGCCTGTCTAGCCTTTATCATTATCAATATCAGTGTTCATAATCGTAGGCTAGTCAGTCATTGTACATGCATATGGCTGCTTTTCAATAACGTTTTCATGTTATTTCAATGAAGACTGCTATAGCCTAAGTATAATATGTCCCAGGTTCCCAGCCTTGTTCAATACATCCCTAGTACTATAGTACTATGAGTGAGAAAGCCAACATTCATGCTTCCTAACCGTAACCTCAGTGCTGCACAGGATGACATCCACTGGCTGGGATATTCAAAGCCTAGGAAAGGATCATGCAGGTGATAACCAAAGCCTCGAAGGTAAGTTCTAGGGAAGTATACATTTCATTGTAACAGCTAGTGTTGTAGTATTAAATCAGGGGGGACCAGATGTTCCCAGGGTTCAGTGTTCCCAGGGTTCGATGATTCATGATTCAATTGTTTCAGTAAAAAGGTTTGTTTATTCCCGTTGTTCCCAGTCTTGCTCATTGTAAGACCTGGTCAGCCTGGGTTTAATCTGTCGGTTAAAGAGAATCAGGGGAACCTTGAAGGAGGGTAAAATCACCCCTTTCCTTTGAATAAAAAATAACATAACATAATTTAACAGATTAAATGGCAAAGGAGGGCTAAAGCCCCATAAGTAAGTTAGATGGAGTTTTACAGCCCTGGCAGTTTCCAACCAACTGGTTCAAGTAGGGTCAAGCCGGCCATGGTGGCCCTTTTTGATTGGACTGTAGTCCTAACCCTAAAATCAAGAAGCTATACCCAGTGACTACCTAAACTGCTGTAGTTTAAGTCATATATTCTACCACAGACAATGATGGAAGAAGAACTTGTTCAATATTGTTAATAAAGACAAAAAAATCAGTATCTGTGGTTTAAGAGGACACCCATGTAGCAAATTGTTGGAATTTACATGAATAAATAGCCTTCAACCAACCCTTCAGGTAATATACATCTTTTATAGGTTAGGGACTTGAAGTAAGCCTTTGCCCCAGAACTAACCTATAACTTTGGCTACCAAGGGCAGCATCAATTCGGACTTGGCCCAGGGCATGTTAGTTAAAAATAAAAAATGTATTCAGATTATTGTAAACCTACTGCATATCTACATTCTTCACATACTGTATAGTGTATAGGCTATGTATCATCTATTCATCATGCTGATGTGGTTATTATACTGTCAAATAGTGAGACATTAACTTCTTTCATTTTCTCTCTTTGTACAGTACCCAAATCTGTGAGCCATTGAATGCACATGTCTTCAAGTAGTAGCTACTGCAGTAGAGCCATGAACACTTACCAGAACAACAGGCACAAGAGAAGTAAAATCTTTCATCCACACAAGTGGCACCAGTCATTTGGGTGATGTATAGACAAAGTTGGATCAAGTGATGGTCTGGTTTTAGTCGGGCAAAACTGGGGTAAATGACCTTCTTTAGAGACCTGTTCTAATTGATCCCAATCATTGAAGTACCACAAACATTTGCACAAAGTGGTACTTCATGCAGTTTATTAGCCCGCTTGATGTGTTTACTGTTAAACTTCATAAAGAAAGGGCAACTGCAGTGCTGTAATTCAGAACTCACATCTTGAACACGAGTGGAAGTTGGTGGATTGACTGATATACATATCACTGCCCAGGATGAAGTGAAAAGTTGGGGTGCATACATACTTCAACAGGTATGAAAAATGTCAAGGAGCACATTGTAAGAAATATTGACAGGAGGAGATGCTTCCAACCTTAGCTCAACAAACTGAACAGTATGCGTAGCTGTAGTAATGTGCACTTCACTGTAAAATAACAAGTTGATATGGTCATGTAGCAATGTTATACTAGTGAAATATCTCAAGGAATTGGGCAATTGTTGTGTAGTCTACTGTTTTTCTGGAGACAGAACTTTTAAGCTTTTAATGTTATTGAGCTAGTAATTGAAAGCTCTGATATCCTGAATAGAATAATGCTGTGTACACTTCATATTCTGAAGATAAAACCTTGAAGACATGAAATGAAAAAAATTAGCTACAGCGTTATCACAGAAACACCATTACACATGAAGATGCTTTGCCAGTATGTGACATATTGTTTGTAACATGCAAGACAGACGTGTTTGTAAATTGTTATTGATTTGGCTTCACTGGTTTGGAGCTGTTACTTGATTGGCTTAGAAAGTGCAAACCCTTAGCAGCATGTCTTGTGGGTAACAAAAGTCAAGCCATATGAAGGGATGAAGGGTAAAGGTGCACTGGTGCACTGATCTTGAAGTATATAGAGCACCTGACATAAAGGACAATTCCTGATTTTGGAATATATGTATACAGTTGTAAGTCATATACACAGTACATTGCAACAAAGCCATTTTTGAGGCAGATGCATCCAGTTATCTTGTCCTTTTTTGTTACTGAAGAAAATGTCATGCATTGAGAGATCAACATCTTTATGATGTGATGTGAATTGTACAAACTAACTCTACACTGAAAACCTGGCTCATTAAACTTTACAGTAGGACAGATGAGTATAGGCACCCAGCAGTGTAAGAATACCGTCAACTTACTTGATGATCATGTGGTACAAGTGTCAGATAGTGAGACATTGTGGGAAAACCTTTCTTGACCTCCTTTAACAATTTGACATTTAAAATGGATTTTCTCAGTTCAATTGTATACAATACTGTATAGTGGCATGTGTACTAAATGCATTGCAACTACATTAACTTACAGGCTTACTTGCAGCTTTTTTTAAAATATGTTTGATTGTTGAAATGTTGTAGTATTAAAAAAAGTCACAGTTTTCTTTCTATTTTCCTTATTAGCACAGTCTGTTCATTTTCTTCTTTGGTTTCTATTCATGATACATGTAGGTTACATAGCTTTGATCAACAACCTGATCTTTTTTTTCTTTTTCTTTTTTCTTCTCTGAGGGTTCATATCACATATGGCAATCTTTTGAACTTAGCCTAATTTGGTTGATGAGAAGTGTACATAAGAAGTAAATTCAACTGAAATAAAAACAATGTGATTTGTCTCACTGTATCCCCAAGTTGGATCATATCTGTGGTAATCACTGAGAGGGGTGGATTCAGTCCTTCACTTTTAGACCTATAACAGGAAGCACAGGAAAGAAATCATTGCAAGGATGAATTTGGAAGTATAAGTGTGAAATACAGTTGTACTTTGTTCTTTAGCCTTCCCCACCCTATTCTCCAAAACTACACCTGCCTATAGTTAACCTTCAAGACAGTAGTACCCCACATTCCATTCAAGGTGAAATTGCTGGAGGCCACTGATATTTTGACACACACACAGTTGCCAGTGTGTGTGATATTGAGCACTTGCTAGTGCAAGGAACAAAAACAGCTTGGTTTTCATTGCACTTGCTCCTCAAGAATTGCCAGTTGCTAATAAATCAGATTATCAAAAGTTGAAGTAATTGGTAATACTAATGATTCATGGAAGAAGTGCTTGGTGACTTTTTGCCAATAAATTCACTAACAACACTATTTTGTCCCCTCAACTGCATTCTATACTGTATGATGCAGCCAATGGGAGTGGAGCAATTCAGCAATATCCATGATGTTTTCATGGCAGTCAAAACCACTGGTCAGAAATGCAGTCCAGCTACCATTCAGACTGCCTTTTGAACCATAGAAACTTTTGGCATATGTTATGAGGGCTGGGATTAAAGCCCCTGCAAAATTTCACACCCATTAGATAAAGGTAACTACCATGATACACTTCGGAATGTTTCACCTCTGATTTTTTTTTTTTTTTTGATCTATACTAAGTCCCCCAACTTTGAACAGTAGGCCTATGTAGAGGGAGTCTGGCCTGGCCAAGTCAGATAAAAAATCTCATGTCTATGTACATTGAACTCGATCATGATGAAGGGTACCAAGCCACCATGACACCATTAGATCAGACTTGGCTCGTAAAAAAGTTATCCACTGTTTAGAAACACAGGCATTGGTAACCTAGGACCATGGTATTTCAAGGGCACCCCCACACTCCAGCCCAATTTAATTGGATCTGCACCATAAATTTTAGGAAGAAGCCCATATGGGCTAGCCCGGCCACATATGACACCCATATGCGGTCATGTAAAGGATATTGATGTGTGGGGATATGGGCCAGACATATTCCCCATGTGGACTACTGGGCCAAATGGGGCTCTTACTAATTAAATCTTGGTGCAAAATTAAATGGGCCCCATTTGGGGCCACAAGCAAATTTTTAAGTGGGCAGCCAATCACCAAAGCGGCCCAATATGTACAACGATATATAGCAATGTAAGGCAGCCAAATATGCTTACGGTAGAAAAAGTGGGGGAGCCACCTAGCACACGTCTCCATGGTCCCTGGAAATGAGTTTAGGCACATGGAACTCATCAAGGGTTTGCTACCTGGGAAGCCTGCCCAGCTGAACCTGCCTGTTACACGACCAATTTCCCAAACTGAAATTGAACTCCCCATACCCCTCCCATGTTCTCTCCCATGCACCCATCCTCCCGTGTACAACTGTGCTGCTGGCTCAGTTAAGGCTTATCTCGTTCTTATCCAGGCTGACAGGATTTGCCCTTTATTTTGTCTCTCACTATCGTTGGAGGAAAAGGTTCATTTTGCACCATATAAGTAACCAGCGAATTAACCCTGGTAGCAAACAAATTCCTCAGAGTTCACTGTCGGCCACATTCATCGCACTTGTTTTACATTATACAGTATAGTAATACAGTGGATACATTGAATAGCGGCTACATTGTACAGGGATTGTAAACAGCCCAACGTTTGTTGTTGCAGTACATTACTGTACTGTACATGTATATTACTGCGCTGTATATATTACACACTATAAGCAACGTAATTTGGTCGTTACAGAGGCCAGTCAATATAGATATGCATATTCATGTCTTTGTTTCACATGCCCTGAGCTTCGATTTCTGGTTGGGTCCCATCACTTTTGAAGGGAAAATGCTCAGAAAATAAAGGGAAAGTTAAAACTGCCTTGCCAAAATCTCCAAGACCGTAATACAGAGCTGAGAATTTCTGAAGCATTAGAGGGCGTACTCAAAAAAGCAGCAGATGTTTTAGTATTACTAGTGTTATGGTCTTGACCAAGACTACATAAGCCTTTGTGAACCTAAAGTGGCTTAGTGAAGAGTTTATTTACCAGTGATTTTGCCAGAGGGGTAAAGGAGGATTTTTGTCCTCCCCCAGTTATGAAATTAATAAATGGATAGTCCCCCACCCCTTTCTTTTTTGGCTATTTTGAGTACCCTGGTGTTCATTCCAAACAGTGTATAATGTTGAGCCAATCTCTGTCATAATTTTATGCTTCTTTTAATTTTCCATCATCAGGCAATTGCCATCATTGCAGCACGTATTCTTCTCCAAGGAGGATCACTACCAGCCTTCTTAGAGGAAGACAACCCAGCCTCATTTTCAGATTCATTGCAAACAAGGTGAGTGGTACTTACTGGCTACTGTACATTTAAAGGTCTGGTGACATGAAAATAACAAAGTTGTGTTTTTGATGTGAAAATCACTAAAAACCTACAAAATGGTTGCAATTCTCTTCAAAATCAACAAAAATTAGCCATTTTACAGAGAAATTTCTGAAATGCATTTAATCATAAATAAGCTGAATATGCAAATATTGCAATGTACAAAGAGGAACATTCCACTAATAGCTCATGTTCTTCTTCGTTTTTGCGATCTTTATTTCACAGGCAGTGGTAACATTAGTTTACACTACTCCTTAACTCCCAATTTAAGTTTGGCTTCTTACTGGCATGTCACCCTCTAGGCCTGTGATTGTGTAGTGACATCACTAAACATTAAATCTCAAAACTTTTGTTCCAAAAGGCAATCACCATAAAGTCATCCTGTTGTTGTACCTGAACAGTTTGGATGGTGACAACAACCCTTCAAAATTTTCAATGAAATCTACATATGAAGTGAATTTTGTAATCCCATGGTCATACCACCATACTGTCAGGGTACTGCCATTGTACTTAGTGCACAGCATAAGCAAGGGGTAGGGAAAACAAGCCAGTCAATAGCCAAAACTAGAAAAAGTGCCAGGATTGGCCCAACTTTTTGTATTGAAACTGTGCTGTGAAACATCACCTAACAAACTCACAATCATAGTCATTTATAATTACAAGAACAGATTTCACAAGTAAAGAGGATGACACAGCCATTTTGAATTTTTCTATTCATACATGTAGCTGATATACAAAGCCTTTAGAGCCTTTTTACATCAGAAGATAAAATTGTTGGCTATAAAGTTGGATTCTTTTTCTCTCTATTTCTTGATAGATTTCTCACATATGCTTACCTCATCAGTTTTAACTGCTGGCTCCTTTTATGTCCTTTGACCCTCTCCTATGATTGGCAAGTTGGGAGTATACCTCTAGTGGAATCAGTCTGGGACTGGAGGAATCTGTCTACCATTCTAGTCTTCCTGACTCTGTTATGTATGTGCTTCAAGCTGTGTGTTTTACAGGTTTGTATTAAATTGCACCATTAGATTCAGACACAAATGTGTTTTTGTACTGAAAGAACTATAGTTGAAAAACTAGCTGACACTTTGAAGTGGTGGGAGTGACTTGGCAGGGGAGGCCCTTTTGAGTTTTCCTCCCACTGTAGTAACTCACCACATAGGTTAATGAACTTAAGTGTTGGTAGAGTGCATATTTTTTCAATTTAACCTTTTTTTTTGTTGGGGGGGGGGAGGAGGGAAGAGAGGGGGAGGGGGTTTAAATTTTAGAACCCAGACTCAGCTAGGGTGGTCATGGAATTTGGTGAGGCATGTGCTTTAATATACAGGCCTGTAGAAGAGCTGTTTGGTTTTCTGAGTTTCAAAACCCATAAAAATAAGAACTGTTTTTTATAACTTGAGGTATAGGAATGCAGTATGAACAAAAGTGATCAGAAAAAGCATCAATCTTAGCATACATGGATATGATTTCAGCAGATACTGTAAACATTTAGGGAGTAAAAGAGAAGTTTTGCCTCCTGGACCATTGAGGTATCCAGTCATGTAATTGCCAGACACAGTGCATCATCTGATCGAACATATTCAATTTTTGAGATGACATCATTGGGCAGTATGAATATGGTATTCATTAATAATTTTTCTCCATGTCATTGAAAACTCTGAATAGGTTAATGGTTTTTGATTCCTTGCCGAAGGCAGGCAAGGAATCTATGCGATGGTGATGTCGTGTGTGTGTGTGTGTGTGTATGTGTGTGTATGTGACGCTTTGGCTTGTAAACACGATATCTCAAGAAGGGTAAGTGTGACTAACCTCGTATTTGGTGTGTAGGTTGGTCATATAGAGTAGATGATCCCTATTGTTTTTGGTGGAGATCAAAGGTCATTTGGGGTCACGAGAGGTCAAAAGGTCAAAACTTTGTAAACACGATATCTCAAGAACGGTACATGTGACTATGCTCATATTTGGTGTGTGGGTTGGTCATATTGAGTAGATGATCCCTATCGATTTTCGTGGAGGTCGAAGGTCATTTGGGGTCACCAGAGGTCAATAGGTAAATTCCTTAGAAATTGCTTGTAAACACGGTATCTGAAGAAGGGTAAGTGTGACTAATCTCATATTGGGTGTGTGCATTGGCCATATTGAGTAGATGATCCCTATTGTTTTTGGTGGAGATCAAAGGTCATTCGGGGTCACCAGAGGTCAAAAGGTGAAAATTTCGTAAAAATGATAACTCAAGAACGGTACATGTGACTATGCTTATATTTTGTGTGTGGGTTGGTCATATTGAGTAGATGATTCGTATCGATTTTCGTGGAGGTCAAAGGTCATTTGGGGTCATGAGAGGTCAAAAGGTGAAAACTTCGTAAACACGATAACTCTAGAACGGTACATGTGACTATGCTCATATTTGGTGTGTGGGTTGGTCATATTGAGTAGATGATACGTATCGATTTTCATGGAGGTCAAAGGTCATTTGGGGTCATGAGAGGTTAAAAGGTAAATCTAAGAAATTGCTTGTAAACACTACATCTCAAGAAGGGTAATTGTGACTAATCTCACATTTATTGTGTGGATTGGTCATATTTAGCAGATGATCCCTATTGATTTTCCCAAAGGTCAAAGTTCATTTGGAGTCAGCATGTTCAAAGCCTGACAAGCTTTCCTTCACAGTCTTTCAAGAAAGGTCACTTGTAGGGTCCTGTAACTTGTCATGTAGATGGCACATAGTGAAAACATGGTCCCAGAAGTTTTTGGTGGAGGTCAAATGTCATTTGGGTTCACGACGGGCAACGGGGATCTCAATGTAGGAAGATGCGATGCCTTGCATGTGTACTTTGTGGGCACATTATGGAGCCCTGTTAATTGAAAAACATTGCAAAGCAATGTCAATGTGAAAAAAGGCCTTACATTTCAGCAGCAAGGAATCACTAAGCCTTTTGGCTTTCTGGTTCTACCCTCAAAGTTCCTTATTTTGAGCAGGTTGTGCAAAGTGTACTATGGAAGAGGATTACTTGGCTCACAGTTCCGGTGTGTGTGCTTGGTTTATCTTCCTTCTTAGACCCTGTGATGACAAGAGTGGGCTGACCATCTCAAATGGTCTATTGGGTCAATAGAGTAACCTGTCTCATGGTTTTCACTTCGAATTCATTAATTAGTCACCTAAGGTGTCTAGTAACAGCAAATAACTTCAAAATGGAAACTGTGCAGAACCTTTATTTGGAAGAATTGATGACGTGTGTTATAAAAGAATCAGTGACTTGTCTTAGAATAGAACTATTGGGGAATATAATGTGGTTGTACCAACAGAATGAGAAACACTTCACTTGTACTCATACTCAAAACCAGAAAAACTTCGCTTATACTCATAATCAGAATGAGAAACACTTCACTTGTACTCATACTAAGAACCAGCAACACTTCACATGTACTCATACTAGGAACCACTTCACTTGTACTCATACTCAGAACCAGGAACAGTACCACTTGTACTCATACTAGGAACCAGAAACACTCACTTTTACTCATACTCAGAACCAGGAACACTTCACTTCTACTCATACTAGGAACCAGAAACACTTAACTTGTACTCATACTAGGAACCAGGAACACTTCACTTGTACTCATACTAGGAACCAGAAACACTTCACTTGTACTCATACTCAGAACCAAAAACACTTCACTTGTGCTCATATTCAGAACCAGAAACATTTCACTTGTATTTATGCCCACTGAGTACTCACACAAACTGATATTGCAGTTTAGCTCATTGTTTGGAGTACTTTTGCATTGACATTTTTGTGACACTGTACCTCTGTCCAAAAGTAGTCTGTTGTTAGAATACGTAATAATTTTAAATCAAGTTAATGCAGTATTTGTTTGATTTCATTCCACATAAATATGTCTCCCTTCTTACCCTAGGACAAACATAATAAACCTGTGGCAATGGGACTTCTTCTACTCATTATTCCATTCCTACCAGCATCCAACATTTTTCTCAAAGTTGGCTTTGTTGTTGCTGAAAGAATTTTATACATTCCAAGGTATTATACCTACTTCAACTAACACTGAAGAAATTTGTATGGCTTTGATGTAATAACAAATGCTGCACATACTACATTTTATAAATCTATGCTCTTGTTTTTGCTGAATTTGATTAATCCATTTTCCACTTTGTAAATAATAAATAGAGTATTAGATGCTTACTTTCATGGCCATTAACTAAGATGCGTTTCCTTAAACATAAAGCTGCAGTCATACTACAATGAACCTGGGTTGGATTCCGATCCCATTTTAGGGGTTTTTGTTTAAGTCTTCTCCATCTTTGTTAGGAAAGAGCCAAAAACTTGTCAACCTGTGTGAATATACGGTTTACATCTTATGTTATGAAAATAAAATGCCCTAGTGATTTTTTGTGACGTCACACAGGCATACATTTTTTTTACCCGACAGCAGAGTGGAATGAAATCTGTCTATCAATGTGACAACACAAAATAATGCATAAGTGCTCATTCTGGCATAGGGTCCTTGATGAGCTAGATGGCTTCTTGAAACTCAAATTGTCAAAAAATTAAATTTAATTTTCAGAGTCCTCAGGAACAACTTTCATATTTACACCTGTAGGCAAATCTTTGACTCTTTCTTACAAGAGATTGAGAAGAATTTTAATCAAAATTTGAAAAATTGGATTGGAATCTCATCCAGATTTGTTCTAGTGTGACTTCAGTTTAAGTAGGTGACTTCGTTAACACGAAAGAAGTCTAATAAATTATCTAGGGAATGAGATTTGTTATTATGGTATCAAAAAGAAAAGACCAACAACAACAACATGAATGTATCAAAATTGACCTTGGAAATGGAAGATAGCTGTTTTTAATGCTGTAGAATAAACTTTTAATTTTTGTTAAAAATTGTTTGTGTGGCTGTTTAACTTGAATGTTACAGTATTTTGAAAAATGATTATACAATTGGTCTTGAAATACTTGATACCTAAATAATTTACTGTAGGTGCTAGTCAAGAATGGTTGGTATCTTATTCAGCCAAAGAAAGAGGATACAGAATTGACTAGCACAGGATCATGCAATTATTCCTCTACCTAAATTCGTGTTTGAAGTTATAGATAAGTTTGGGTAAAGCAATTTTGTTTCTTTTTCATTTTTATTTTACTTTTTATTGCATTGACTTATCCTTGTCTTGTAACAAGGGGGGAGGAAGGTTGGTACTGTAAATGAGGAGGGGAGGGGGAGAATTTACAAGAGAAATGAAAAATAACATCTGAAAACACATGGACTGTTGGTTTTGTTTCTTGTACCTTGATTAAAGTCTTCCTTCAAGTGAAAGCTGTTTTGTTCTCTTTTAACCTTAACATTAGAAGGCAAGCAAATATTTCTGAAAGAACATTAATAATAGGGAGACATAAATTTCGGCATTTTAGAAAGAAAAATGGATATTTTTGATAACTGTATCATTGAATCTGTTATTAGGCTGTATTAAATGCATTTTGGCATTTTGGGCTGTCTGGAATATTTTGCACTTTGGCATTTTTTTTTTTCTGTGACAGCATGGGTTTCTGCATTCTTGTGGTGGTAGGCGCATCTAAACTCTTCCAGATATTACCAAGCAAACAATATTATCCTCTGCTGCAAATCCCTGGCTTCTTCCTTATTTTAATTTTTTCTTGTCGGACCATTGTAAGGAATATGGATTGGCAGTCAAGGGAAACATTGTTCAGGTGAGTATAGATTTCCCAAAGATTTCCAATTAGAGCCTTAAGGGGCATACCTTTTTCTAGTCTCCGGCATTCAGCAGATGACCACTGTACCCACTCTGGTCTAACGGAATATTCTGAAAAGCACCACAAGCAGTCCACTGGGTAAGTTAATGTGTCAGCCATGGGTAGAGACTGCAAGCAGGTAACAATGACCTTTCATAGCAACCAGGGTGAATAAAAGAACAGCATGAATAGCAGCTTAACCGTACATATGGCTGGCATTTAGGAATGGGCCATTGTTAGCAGAGCAAAGGAGCATGGCTACAATTATACCAGGATTGTCCAAGCTGCTGCGGCCATTCACATCAGCAATCTCCTCCCACTCTGCATATAGCTCAATCACAGCTGTGGAGCTCCTTTGACACTCTATCCACACAGTTAAAAGTGGCCATTGCTCCTTTGTCTGCAGAATGCTGGGGACTAGAAAAAGCTGTACTCCCCTAACAGACAATTTATTGTATTGGGTAATTGTAACACTTACTATTGTGTGTAGTTACAACACCTCCTTCGGCATCAATGAAGGCTAACAGTTGGGTACAATTGCTTGGTAAAATATTGTCTTTAATGTTTAATGGTTATTTTGGAAAATAAGGCACCTGACTAGGGCTTTGTGGGTGCCTTTCGTTCGTCATCACTGTCGGGATTTATTTCCCTTATTTCTCTTATCTTCGTATAGTATTTTTAAATTAGTGAGCAAAATGTTTGGCTATACCCTACTTCCTTTTACTAACATGACTTGAGCCTAGCTTAACCTTCTTTTTGCTGATTCCTGAATTGATAGAAAACTACCAAGTGGCTGCATGTCACAAGGAAAAGATGAAAAAGAGTTACAACTAGTAAAAAGTAGAGTAAAAAGCATAAGTGAGGTTTTCAAATAAGGTTTTTTATGGGGACCAATTATGGCCATGACAGTATGAATTCATTCTCATAAATTTGATAAGTAATAAATGCATAATATGTTAGTATCTGCACATACTCAAGTGTATGACCTCTTTTTAGTTGACTTGTGGAGAAATATTACTTGCTGCCTTTTATAATGAAATGAACTTCAAGGAAGTTTTACTCTTTATTGGTGGGGCAGTTAATGAGAGTTAATCAAATCAACAATATTTTCTCTCTGTGTGCCCTTCTGATGCAATTTAGACACACTATTCACTATTAAAGCTGCTTTTTGCTGCCAGCATGTGCTCTGCTGCCCTCTAGTGATATAGAAGTTGTGCACAATCTCACGTTATTGGCATATACTCAGCAGCAAATCAGTCTTTGTTAATTCGAATTTGAAATCTTGTTTTGGAATACTAATATAGTGCTTAATAGGTTTGTATTTTGTATGTAGCATACCTTGATGCTATTTCGAATTCTGTCAGTCTGTCTCTGATTGTCTGTCTGTCAGTGTGTCTGTCTGACTGACTAGCTACCTGTCAGTTTTATGTGAGCCTGTTGTTGTTTCTCTTCCTGTATCTGTCTATCTGTTTGGGTACATGCATTTTGTTTTTCCATTTTTGACAGAAGAGGGAGGGAGAAAGTAAGGAGGGTACACTGTACTGAAGAGGCAATGTTAATTATGGGTTCATTGTTGAACTTTACTCAAGTTTGACTGGAATTCATACTTTGTTTTAACAACCAGGATATGATGCAAGAGGGGATGATTTTTTGTCTGTGTGGTATTAAAAAACTACTAAAAACTAATCAAAATGCTAATGTTACTGATTTGAACATTACAGGAAATGCCCATTAGCCAGAATAACTCCAACCACAACTGATCTTAATAACTTCCAGGCAGTCATCAGGGAATAATTTAGCATTCTCATTTTGCATAGCAGTTTTAAAGATTTTTGGGGTCTTTCAAACATTGTTTGTGAAAATGCAAGGGTTATGCACACAAATAAATGCTACACAATTTTTCATTTGTGTAGCAACTTGGCCTGTTTGTGTAGCAAATTGCGATGCGATACTGGATAAATTATTCCCTGGTCATGAACTTCATCTTGACTCCTGAAGCCTTGTATGGTTGAAAGTCACCCATGCATGATGCACTCATAAGCTGTGCTGGGCCAAAAGGGGGCCCTACAACAGATTAATAAGCAGGCCTGATCCTTCTGACCTGAGTTGCCATTGGCAGATCGGGTAAGAGTAGGTAATGGAGAACACCTATCATGAAGTCTATGCTACATTTGTTCAAGTTTATGCAAGAAAGACTGAGTGCTGGGATGACGAGAATAGATATGCTTCCAAGGATGACGATAGTCTCTAGTATTCTGGCTGAATGTAATGTATACTTTTACATCTGTCAGATACAGTACCATTAACTCTTTTTCAAATAACTATTGCAAAGCATTGTGGGACAGGATCTTGGTATGCATTATTGTACAGTACACTACAGTAAAAATGCCATTGAGAAAAATACCAAAACTGTCCCACAATCCTTTGTAATTGCTATGTGGAGAAGGATCCATGGGATGATTTCTTTTTCAATTGCAGATCAGGGTTGAGGACATTACCAAACAATGCCAAAATGCATTACAATTGGGCCAACTTACAGCGTGATATGAACAATACAGAGGCAGCTGTCCACCATTATAAAGAAACCTTAAGGTACCGCATAATGCATTTGTTCAAAACTGAGCACATTTCATGAAAAAGCCCTAACTGTAATCCACTCCCACTATAAAACAGTCCAAAACCTGACCTTTGGGTGGGTAAGTCAGGTTTTCTTTGAAGTTCTTAACTACAATTTGTAGCAACTTCATTTCTAAAAACTCAGTAGTTCTTGGAGTGGCTATAAACTTTGGATGTCAATATCAAGAAAAACCAACTTAGAGTGCCCCAAGGTCAGGTTTTAGACTAGTCTACTTAGTGGTAGGCTGTCTGAGTAAGGGCTGTTTCAGGTAATGTATGCCTAGATTATACTGTATTACTAGTTTGCGAAATTCCCAATTGGCACAGCTTTTTGGTAAACATTACATTAAAAAGAAAAAAGAGCCGAGCAGCTCTGAGAGTGTTCTGTTCCCACTTCAGGGGTTTATACACTCACCAAGGTAGGCTATGCCCTGAAGCAATTGTGTTTGGATGAGGATGAGTTTTTGACAGCTGTAAGAGGGACTAGAATAAGGTTGGGAGAATTGGGACTATTAGGGGACTAGAAGAAGGTTTGGGAGAATTGGGACTATTAGAGGACTACAAGTAGTTGGGGAGAATTGGGACTATTAGGGGACTAGAAGTAGGTTGGGAGAATTGGGACTGTTAGGGGACTAAAATTAGGTTTGGAGAATTGGGACTGTTAGGAGGCTAGAAGAAGGTTTGGAGAATTGGGACTATTAATGGCCTAGAAGTAGTTTGGGAGAATTGGAACTATTATGGGGCTAGGAGTAGTTTGGGAGAATTGGGGCTATTAGAGGTGATGAAAAATTGCCTTTGATTAGTAATAAATTGTATCTGGCACTGCATGTTATAAATCTGAATTATCCCCTAAGAGAGGTGTCCACCGTGAAGGAAGAAATACTTAAAAAGAAATCTGGACACGTTCTGGCAATAGCACTAGCAGTGTTTTAATCTGAATCTGAATTTGTATCAAATAAACTTAAGAGTGAGTTATCTTGTTGACAGTTTTTCTTCAGACATAAAATTTTAAGGGTGCGAGTGTGATCTCACACCATGACCTTCCACAAATTATTGTAATTTTGTGCACCTACAGTAGATGAAGATGGGCACTCATATAAATTTATTTCAGTTTAATAAAGTCACACCTAGCTACCTCACTCCTAAATTTCCTGAGGAGTGTGATTTGAAGCCCACCTGAAAAACCCAAAACTCAAGGCTTGTAACCAATTGTTTCCTTTTTCTGTCTTGCACCAGTGGATAGGGCCTTTCACCAAGACTCTGAATGGTGTTTTTGTTCTTCTTTCTTTACTTCATAAAAAATTACTTTTACCTACATAATTATTATACTTTTTTATACTTTTATATTTTGCAAAACGAGGAAGTTCAGAATAGAAGCCTAACTAGAAAGAATTTTGTGATGCAAAGTAATTAGCATGAGTCCTGAATAAAAGCTCCCAACATTCCAGGAGCTGTGTGCAAGTGTCTATGCATGGGGTCTGATGTCTGCCCATCATCAAATTGTATATTTCAGCCATGTCCCAATAGGACCCATTTTCCAAATGAAGCACCTATGCAACTCCCTTCACCTATCCTCAGAGTTGGTATCTCCCTCTACTTTATATATTGGACAAATAAGCTCTAAAGTAGTCCCCATTGACCACAACTTTCTTGCAACAAGGTGCCAGATCCACTTGCTGCTAACCAACAAATTGATCTATTGTTTGAGAGATTAGATATGCACCACTGGACAGATTTCCAAATAAACATCAACCCCTGATAAAGTGAAAAATCCACTGAGATAGCTACTGGACAGGATTTTGAGTTTCCAGAAGGTGCTGGGCATTTTATCAGCTTGCTTTGTAATATTTTCTCATTGCAGACTGTATCCTAAACATGCAAGTGCTCATAACAACTTGGCAACATTACTACCTGATGACAAGATGGAGGAGATTGAATATCATTTAAAAGAAACTTTGAAGATTGATAAATTTCACGTTAATGCCCATGTGAATATGGCCATGCTTCACAAGTAAGAACTAAATACGATAAAAAGTCTAGTAGGTCTATATTCTTAGTTTAACTTACAGTGAAATCTCATCAGGCATATATATGTTGTATTACCCCACCCTCTCTGAGATTTGCTTTACCCAGGCTCCATCAGTCATGTGTAATTTTGAAAACTTAAATGATGCTGTTGTCTTAGAATAAAAGTAGTGCTTTTTGGGTAGTATTAAATGAGGCCCAAATTTAATGGCCAGTAGATGGTTTGAAATTGTGACTGGGTATCTTGACTTACCTCTCAGCCACTTCAGTGACTAACACTGTACATAAGCCACTGACTCCAGGTTAATTACTGGAGCTCTGAAATGTCAGGTCCTACATGATCATCACTGGTTACCTACTTCTCATTGTATAAAATGCAAGATGCTTTAAGTTGTTTGTAAGTTTCTTTATTGTATAGCTGTTGAATTCGTTCATGACTTGGTTGTTCCCTATAGTCCCACTCCTACCTTTTACAGTACTCATCATGTGAAAACTTTGGTCAGGCACCTTTTGAAATAGGTAAAAATTATGACTGTACTGGTGACCATATCTTCTTTGGTGCTGCTCCACCATTGTAGAACAATCTCCCAGTCAAATTGAGGCATTTATCTAATGTATCTTAAAGTCAATGTATCTTTGTGTCACATAAATATTGTTAATATCAATATTTTGTATTGTACACTGATGAAATCTGTTGTGTGCATGCATGACTAAGAGTTCTGTACTTTACCAAGTCAAGGAGTTACCCCATGATCCCTGGTCTTGGTCTCTCATTGCACAGTATTTCTTGACCCATGTTTCGGTCACTTTAATGACTAACATCATAGGTACATAGATGACTGTCAGTCCCAATGACTCACCTGGGTTGATTGACATCTGGAATGTGGTGGCTCACATCTGTATAATTTAGATGACTATAAAAAAAATTGTTGGTATAGGTACAGTAACACAATTGACAATTTAATTGTCATTTCACCCACCCACAGCTCTTTATATGTGCATGTTTACATTTTTAGTCATTACAAGTAGTACAGTAGTATGTGCCTTAGGACACTGGCAAAATTGTGGCAAGATCTGCATGGACCCCCTGGTGAAAAAGACAGGGAAGGGACCCTAAACCCACTTTCCTAAGACCCTCTAATATCCATGGAGATGTACAGTATGGGGTAAAGGTGATACCTTGCAGGCTTAAACTCCTGGTTGGGTGGAAGCTTGCAGGCTTAAACTCCTGGTTGGGTGGAAGCTTGCAGGCTTAAACTCCTCGTTGGCTGGCAGCTTGCAGGCTTAAACTCATGTTTTCAATGGAGGCTTGCAGTCTTAAACTCCTGTTTTCAATGGAGGTTTGCAGGTCTAAGCTCCTTGTTGGCTGGAGGTTTGCAGGCTTAAACTCCTGTTTTGATGGAGGTTTGCAGGCTTAAACTCCTAATTGGATGGAGGTTGGTAGGCTTAAACTCCTGTTTGGATGGTGGTTTGCAGGCTTAAACTCCTGTTTGGATGGAGGTTGGTAGGCTTAAACTCCTGGTTGGATGGAGGGAGGGTGGTAGGCTTAAACTCCTGGTTTGCTGGAGGTCATGGACTGTCCACCACATGCTATGCCACTGACCATAAACATATGTCCAGTTCAAGACTTCTGTTCATTTTCTTTTGTGTCTCTCAACAGCAAACAAGGGGACGTTGAGTCAGCTGTACATCATCTTGATATAGCGGTGGCATTAGACCCTGGGAATAGTGATGCGGTGGTCAACCTGGCATCATTGTTGACACGCATGAGGCAGTTTGAGGAAGCAGAGGTGTATCACCACAAAGCACTG
This sequence comes from Holothuria scabra, assembly GCA_037179385.1. NCBI lineage: Eukaryota > Metazoa > Echinodermata > Holothuroidea > Aspidochirotida > Holothuriidae > Holothuria > Holothuria scabra. Next base: position 35,279,935 of record CM074197.1, read on the forward strand.
GAGATGCAACCAACAAATACTGATGTGTTAAATAATTACGGTGTCTATTTGATGAAGAAGGGTTGGTCCATCATTATTAAATCTATTAAAGGGTTTTCCATGAGGTATTAGCACGTTCAACAAGTTGACTTGGTTGAACCTGTAGGCCTTTAAAATTATTTGCATTATTCAAAATCTTTTGGACCTTTTGATGTGAAGTGGTGTGTCTACTTGCCTCTCTATTTACATAAGTAATCTACTAACAGTAAGTCAAACTTTTAGTAACCCCCTAGAGACCGGGTGACTTCTTAAAGAGGGCACCAAATCTAGTCCTCTTTCCTGTTTGCTTGTCCTAAGGATTCAACACAGTTTGTTTAATACCTGCCTCCTCTTTCCTGAGATGGGAATCTTTGTTTAAAGATCGACTTTCCTGATCCAGTCTTCAGTCATAGACTTAGAAGTAGTAGCATGAGTGAAGCATTTTGGTCTCATTATGTTTTTAATTTTTTTTTTCCCATGCTGTTTGCAAATTATGTATGAAGGTGTGTCTGTCATGTTTTAAAGCATAATAGGGTTTTTTTTTTATGTAACCAAAATCAGTAAGTTGGTTAAGGTTGAACTACTGTCAGGTTTTCCAGTGTTTCCTGTATTCAGGATGTTTTGGACTTTTTGATGGGTAAATATATGTGTAGTAAATATTCACAGTTAATTGTACACAATGTTGTTATTTTGTCTCCATATCAAATGAAGTTTGATGGAGCCGTATGACTAGAAAAACTGTTTGTGATGATGTATAAATTTTAGAAATGAGCTGAAAAGGAGCATCTGGTAATTAATTCAGAATTATAACTCTGTGTGTGGTCTAGTTTGTAGAGCATCATCATGGACACACTGCTAGATCAAGCCAGGTAGTTATAAGTTAAGGTTTAAAACCCTATTCATCGTAACCTAAAATCAGTGTTATAACATTCTTTCACAGGTCATGACTTTGAAGCCTACTCCTACTTTGAAAAGGTTTTGACCTTTGAACCCAACCATGTTACTGCCATGGGAAACTTGGCATTTTTAGAGAGCATACAAGGCAAACAAGCTGAAGCAGAAATTTTGTATTTAAGGTGAGTGATAATCAGATATGCATGCTATGGAAAATAGTTTGAGCCTTGTCATCGACATTTCAGCATCACTGCATCTCCATGTTTCAACATCTGGGCTGCCCAATGCCCGATGATTGTAACTAAGTTCCTGCTGTCGGCATGTAGAGGTACCCATACCTTTTGTGCATTATTAGGGGTCATGGTACCTTTGCCAAGTAAAAGGATTCACTTAGGCTGTCCTGGGATGTACTGTACTTGAAGCATAGCAGTGTAATCTAAGGTTAGGAGATGATATGATATAACTTGTGGACTGTGCGGGACTTGATATGAAACTCCTGATAGATACGCATACTACCATTCTGTGAACCATGAACTTGACAAGTACAGTATGCTTTCCAGTTAAGGTTTTAGCCAACACAAATTTCATACTGACCACAATCACTGCTAAAACAAATGAAATGAGACCTGCCAAAACATCCATATTTCATGCTATCTTCTCTCACTGTTTCCTCAAGTTGAATGTTGGTTGGGAAAAACTGACCAGTAATGATTATAACAACATTAAAGGGAAGAAGAGGGGGTCGTTTTTATTTACCATTGGTGATGATTGCAGCTAAAAAATATCCAAACCTCATAGTCTACTACACTTCTTCAAGTTGGTGTGACTGCTCTTGCCCTTTACATTAGGCATAAGCTACCTCTATGCAGTCTGGGCAATGTTTGTTTACACAATTCATCAAGCTTCAGTGGCAGCACAACCAGCTTACATGTGTCCAAAGAGATAAGCTTATTGTCCTGGTCTGCTGAGGCAGCTCTGGTTGCAAACTTGGCTTGCACTGATTAAACAGTCTCTGCCTTTATGAATGTCGTTTTCAATGGGACTCTTTGTTTACATAGTGCTGGACATGGCAGCTACTATTGACAGAAAGCTGATAATAGGAAGTCGGGTTGACCTTGCTGTAACATCACTTTTTGAACAAAAAGTGGGGTGTTGGGTATAAATTGTATAGAGGCAACCTTATGCCTAATGTAAGTTCCTGTTGGGCCCATTTTGTTTACTCTATAGGCAGTCCCATTCATGTTTTGTGGCAGATTTTGTGTAACTTCCTTCTTGTTTACATAGGGCTGCTTCAGTTGCCAGGTCATCGGTCACTCTGTTGTCCCTCGGCAGTTTTTATTTCACCACTGGTCAGTGGAATAAGGCTGAAGGAGTATACCAGGAAATACTGACATTGACACCTAATGATGTTGAAGCAAAGCTGCAGTATGTAAGTACCTTCAATAAAAATCATTGTTTGCCAGTTTTGGCGCAACGGAAATTAACCCACAATGGATCCCCCATCCTTCATATCTGGATAGGGATCTTAGACATGAAGGAGTGTTTTCTAATTCAATTCAGCTGTAAATAGGCATGTAGCATGTGCCTTCTTTTAAATACATAAGAGCTGGCATAGAATTTGAATTTTCAATACTGTCTGTTTTGAGACAAATCAAATAGAAGATCACTTTGTGGAATTTGTTTTATTTAGCTAGTCAGATACTTAAGTTTGCTCTAATTGTTTTGTGAAGCTGAAAAGAAGGAAATGGCTTGATTTATTTTATTTTATTTTTTTTTTTCGAAAAAAGAAAGGAGATAATTCCCACATTACATTTTAAGGTTTGGTGGAGTTTGAGAACAGCTGCTCCAATAGTGTAATCTTGCATCTTAATGCAAATACTGGTGTTCACATTTCTCTTTTTGTAAAATAGGACTAAACTCAATACCAGGGGTTTTTAGCAAGTTTTTAGGAATTGGAAGAGGGTAGAATACTCCTCGTATGGTAAAGATAGTCTGTACAACTTGGAGATACCATGTGGTGTCTAGTTTAGTTGGTAAAGCAAGCTATCCTCATTCAGGACATTAGAAACTCCTCTGCTCTAAGATTCTATTTTTGTAATGGTATTTAAACTGTTTATTTTTTACCTTACCCAATTTAACTTGGTCTTGGACTCTCTGTGGTTACCACCCATAAAAAAAAAATCTTACTGGGCAATGGGAGAAAATGACATCAGTTTATCTGTTGTGTAACCAACTGGATAAGACAGATTAGATTACACTTGACCTCTCTTTTGTAAGGTGGTGTATAAGTGTTCAGATTTTAAGGAGGGGAGCCCCTAATGAAGGCCTGGGGCCCAATTTCTAGGTTGTGCTCTATCAAAGACCTTAAAAAGTGGAATGGAAAGTTTGGTGTGTGATGCTTGACTTTAGCAGTGGAGAAGCGATAACAAGCCAGTGAGTCACAACAGGAAGAAATGTTGCTAGATTAAATCAAAAGGTTAGTATTTATTGAGACATAAAATCCATCTAACCTCACATAAAGACTGATGGCATGATCAAGCGGTTAGTGTATCCGTGTATCCTTCCTACTGCTAGTAGGAAGGTGGGGAGTTCAAGTTCTGGTCAGGTCATACCACAGACTTCAAAATGGAACCTACTATCATTGTGCTAGGTGCTCAGCATAAACAATGAAGTAGGGAAAGCAAGCCAGTGAGCCACAACTGGAAAAAAGGCCATGGCTGGCTTGACTTGAATCAATTGGTTAAAACTGGGCTGTAAAACCCGAAACCTAACTTCTACAACAAGAAGCTGAAGTATTATTTCTGTCTTCCTTACATGGAGAAGGTTGTAGGAAGCTTGCAGCTGAAGCCAAAGGGAGAAATTGACTGGTGTTAGAGGAATTAAACAGAACTAATGTCACCCAATACAGCTGCACATGTGCACAGTGTCCAGTTTGTGTACACACAGACTGAAAATCGTGGTGTAAACTGAACCTTTTGTACTTCAGTGAAGGGGGTTTATAACTACATGCATGAATTTGTTTCCCCTGCTAAAAATTGGTTGCCTAGAAACAATAGTTTAACTGATAACTGGGGGAAAAAACACATTGGCACAGTTCATATAATCAAAGGTTTGCTCATATACCTTAAATGTAAATTTATGGACACCATGAAATTTTTAGCTGTTGCACTTGAACAAATATTCATACTTAAAATGATCCAGTTGATTGTCTTTTAAACTGTCTTTAAGAGAAAAATGGATGTAATCTACCTAATTTTTTTAGATTTCTTTGTAATGCTTCTCTTTCCTTTTGTTTTTATGTTTTCATTAAAGGGTCAAGTTTTAGTCAAATTGGAGAAAGTGAAAGAAGCTGAACAAATGTTAGAGTCGGCATTGCTTTCCAATGGTCATCATGTTGAGCTACATCGTGTTCTTGCAGGTGTTAAAACTTCATTAGATAAACATGAAGAGGTAAATACAAATTTATTGTGACAATTGATTGTCCTAAAGGGATTTTCTTGTAGGGCTGTGATTGTGTAGGAAATCACTTACCATATAATGACAAAAGGTATTAATAGTCTAGCTGTTATATATAAGTGCACTACAGAGTGCTCTTACATAACATCACATTTGGTGAGCTGGGCCCACTGCTAGGCAAAAGTCAACAGTGTTTCGATCCAATCAGCTCGCTACACTAGCTAGCTTACTACACTAATTTTTACCCATCAAAAGGGGCGTGGCTTTTGATGTAAGTGAAAACACTCTTTAGCTCCAGATAGTATCATGATTTGCTCACCCTACATCTCCCACCTGGCATTTTAATCATTCCATGAAACAGCTCTGGCAGCTTCCAATGCATAGCAGTGTACCATGCAGTCATAAAGATTTGTATAACTTTTTTCAGCCAGTCCTGAGTGATGCTATGAGATAATCTTTTATAATCATTTGTCTCCTATCCTTTGCATATTCATGAAGGAAGAACATATTAACCTGAGGCAGTGCACATTACATTTGAGTGTATGATAAAGAAGACTTCAAAACAACTGGTGTTGAATAAATTATTTTGTCATCAGATGAAATATATACTAATATGAGCCCAATCATATTAAGACTCTTTCTTTGCACTGTTTCCTTATGGTTGTGATTACCCATCACAGACACCTTACATGTTTTTACAATACAAATATTGTTATGAGTGAATCCTTAATAATCATTTGTCATGTTAACGTATGTTTATTCATGAATGCAGTAGCCTAGCCAAGATTGTGTCGTGGGTTTTTTTTGGGGCCTGACATGAGGGAAAAGTCTAAGGTGAGAGAGAAAAAATGGCTATTTTAGGGTGTTTTTAGCATATCAAGGGTTGGGTTATGGGGGTTTCAACCCCCAAAACCACCCTGTGGCTACGCTACTGCATAAATGAAAATGCATATTAACATAAGCTAATGCATTACATTTTAATGTGAATAAATATAACTTCCAAACACCTTGTACTGAATAAATCCTTTTGTCATGTCATGAAAAACTTACTTATGAATCCAATCATACTGCTGGAAAAAAGGCTGTGGCCAGCTTGACTTAAACCAACAGGTTGGAAACTTGGCCATAAAACTCCATCTTACTATCTATCTATCTTACTGCAAGTGTCAGTTCCAGCAATATCCAACCAACAAGTTCATGTAAAGCTGGTAGTCCTGGCCAGGTCATTCAGAAGACTTTAAAAAGGTAACCTACTGCCATTGTGCTTGGTGCCGTGCATAGGCAATGGAGTAGGAAAAACAAACCAGTGAGCCACAAGTGGAAAAAAGTCCATAGCTGGCTGGACTTGAACCAATTGGTTGAAAACTGGGACGTAAAACTCCATCTAAACCTAACCTAAACTAATCTATACAGCTGGTAGTATGAAATGGTTCCTTTGTGTTGAAACAAAATGTTTATTCATGAATTAAATTACATATTCATCATTTTGTAGTAATAAATTGATGTGATTCTCTCTTATTCCTCTCATACAGGCAAAGATGCATTTAGAGGAAGCACTGGACATCTCAAGAGAAATGACACTTTCTGATAATTTTAGAGCAAAGTTACATTTTGAGTATGCTAATAAACTAAAGGACTTAAAAGAATACAAGGATGCCTTAAAGGTATGATTACCAATGATGGATTGAAGTCTATAGAAATGTTGAGGCTAAATGATGGTTTTGAGGGAGGGGGATGGGGTTAGCAACCTCACATCCCCTATGGTGATCTTATTTGCATTAGTCACAAGTGTGTCAACGCACTGAATAGTCAAGTGGTTAGAGCATCCAACTTGCAGTTGGGAGGTTGGGAGTTTGAGTCCTTGAGGGGTCATATCGAAGACTTTCAAAAAGGACCCTACTGCAACTGTGCTTGGTGCTCAGCATCAGCAATGGAGTAGGGAAAACCAGCCAGTGAGCCACAACTGGCAAAAAGTCTGGCCCGCTTGACTTGAAGCAATTGGTTGGACACTGGGCTGTAAAACTCTATCTTACTACAGTAACTAGTCACCTTTGCAGGTTGTTCGTTGGCCATATCACCAGTAAGGATACCAGACTCCTGCTTATGAATGCAAGATATTACCCAATTCTGGAAATGTTTTCAGCCCACACATTGCTTCTGTCCCTGATTGTAGTAAACGAATGTGCAGTTGTAGTTGACACACATAGAATCATTCCATTTTGTGATCTTTAAAAGCTCATGAACATAGAACATGCTTATCTTTTGAATGATGTTCAGTATGAAAAATGTAAATGTGATAACAATGAAATGGAGAGTTGAAACAATGTTTGAAACAATGATTTACTTTTCGCATGTAAGTGAGTGATTAACAAATATATTTTGTACATTTAAAGAGGTAAAGAGGATTTTAGCCCTTGGACCCCGCCCATTGAGGCTGGTTCCCATGTATTCACTGGGCTACCAATGTTCTGGCTGTGAGTCATCTGCTAAATGTTCTGGTTTTTGAGGCAACGATGTTGGCAATAATGCAAATGTGTAATGGTCTGGGTTAGGTTTTATACTTCAGTGATGTTCCAGCTGTATCGTAGATTGCAATGTTGACTTATTTGTTCAGTCATAACAGTTGTGATAGACTATTTTAGAAGAATTTTATCAGCAAGTAAATAAACAAGATTTTACAGTTTTAAAGTGTAGATATTCTATCTTTCTATCCATGACTGCTTTAATTTCCTGAATGCATGTTTTTAATTTCATATCATTTCAGGAGTACCAGAATTCTGTTACATTAAACCCATTCTTTTCAATCGCTCTTCTCAATATGGGTGCACTCTATCATCTAATGGTAAGATCTATTTGTTTATCATTTCCACAAAAATGTTATTTTAGGTTAATTTTCATTGTATCAAAATATTTGGCTTTAGAGTAATCTGGCATGGCCATCGTAGTTTACTGGGCAAAACCCATATTCTCAATTGAAGCAGGGAGTTGCCAGAGTAGGAGATACAATGAACAAATTTTTTTCAGACAATATGCACTTGAAACGGATTAAATCTTTTGAGGTGTCACTTTGTGATTGACAGGTCCCTTTGTTTCTATTGTTTAATCCCTTCTGACTAAGTCCTTACAATGATGATCTCTTCCATTCTTTCCCATGCATGTAATCCCTAAACAAAGGCATTGTCTGTATCACTTAATTTGGAGGTTTGTTTCCCCAAATGGCATATCTTACAATATAAAGAATTTCTATAGAACCACTGGAAACAAACATTTGATTCAATTGCACCTCGTTCTTCATTGGATGGAAGCATTGTTTAAGTCTTTATATTTCCCTCAGATTAATATAATTTTGTTAACATTAGGAAACAAATTTTTGAAACTTATTTGTAGGAAAATTTCTGCTGTCTACAAATGAAATGATACGTCATGTTGATGGACATAAATTTCACATTTTGGCATGATGACTGGCAACGAAATGTTAATGAGCAGGGTGTAAGGGATGTGTCTCTACATTGGAATTTCAATAATGTGTCACCAATCGTTGTTGATCGAAGCATTGAGATAAGAATTTGGTGGATAAAAGCAAGATTATCGTCAGAAACGAACATTGTCTCAAAGAGACTATAAAGCGTTGTTTCTCCTTCTCTAGCAACTCCCTGGTTGAAGTACCCAGCCATTAATTCAATACTCCAATAAGCTGCTTCAATGAGTAGCAGTTGTGGTGACCATTCTGGAACAACAAAAGCCAAGTAACTTCAATATCAACTGACAAGAAATTCTGAAATAAAAGCTGCATAAAAGGACCATTTTTCTCATATTGCATTGAAGGGTTAAATCCACTTTCAGTTTAATGTGGAAATAAACTCCTCACAAATATGAAACTTCATGGCTATTTTCAAAGGCCTGAATAAACATGTAATTGGTGTTGATAACAGTTCTTGACATGGTTTCACTTGGATGAATTTTTCCAAAATGTGACCATCAATGTAGCAATGAGATGGTGGTGTGTAATTATGAATTATCTGTCTGCATGTTTAGTACAAATCAAGATAAACTGGACCATGCAAAGCAGTCCAAGCCATTGTATTGCTAGCATGTTTGCAGTAGTATGTGGCAGTAACTCAAATCTCCCCATATTAGGTCTCAAGTCTCCCCCTATAAGTTTATGTGAAGGCACAGCAACCCACTTTTCTGTGCATAAGAGCTGCCTGTTTTGCATTGGATACACTCATCTCAGTGGTATACTCATAGGGTCCACTGGGTCATGCCCTCTCCCCCACGGATGCCATTTTTTTTTCTTTAGGCCCATAAGATGCATAATTTAGTTACGCAAATCTTACTTCAAAAGCATCTTTGCAGTAGATTGCATGTAAGGGCACCCTAGTGTAGGGGATTGTATCCTGTGTAATCTACTGCCCCCTCCCCTGAGACCCCTTCCCTAGGCCTTCAATTCCTCAGCATACTGCATGTCCCCCCTCCATAGAAAACCTCTATACAGCCTTGACTGATCTAGCTGTATAGATGGTATGTGAGTAACCAAAGTGATGCTATTGTCTGAATTTACCTTCATCAAACTGCATTAAGCAATTTTCAAAAGAGACACTCAAGAGTTTTCTCAATATATTTGGAATAAACCTAGACTCCTGTATTTGCAACTCTCTGCTTAATATGCAGCCTTGTTTAAGAACTTTTAAAGGCTAATTCCATTGTTAGTTAATTATTTTAGGGGATTTAACAGCCAACCAATACAGATATGTTTTTTATAGAGTTTCAGCTAGATATAAAAAAGTACAGTTCAAATGCGGTTGAAGTCAGAGTTCACATTTTAAAAACAATTCAGATATGTTTCACCTCTCCCCATCAGTCGCCTGGTACAACAGGTGGGGATAAATGGGGGCAAGTCAAAGAACCCCTGCACTCGTGGCAGTGTTTCCGTCAAAGAGGGATAAGGTGGGGTATCATCCCCACTTTTCATTTCCATTTCATTTTCCATTTTCAAAAAAAAAAATTTCAGTATCTTCGTTTCTTATTTTAAAAGAGGACACCTTTTCAGCACAGCATTGTTTAAACTTGCATAAATAAATAGCCTTAAGAACCCTTCAGGTTGCACATTATGGGGACATTGGCGCAAGCATTCCTCTCCCTGAATCCACCTGTAAGTTTGCCCAAGGGCACCATCAATTTGGACTTAGTGTTTGGCAGTGATACTCCCCTTTTCGAGTTTCTGGCATAGCTGCTGCACGGGGCTAATTCTGAAAGTTACACATGAAAGCTTTACATTTTCTCTTTCAGGGTCAGTATGAAGAGGCAAAGGAGAAATACAATACTGCCCTCACTCTGGATCCAGGAAATACAATTTTAAAAGAAAACCTGAAGAAGTTGGAAAGATTGATGATAAAAGCAAGGGATAACAATTAAGACTTTTTCTCTGAAATATTATTAGCAAAAGATGGAGCCTTATTGTGTCTTTTTACATAACTTCAGATCTGAAATCTGTTGTAAATCCCCATATTGGGTAAACTCATTACATTGTGTCTGGTAGTTAGATTTAGTGTGAGATTTTAATCTTGTAGTCAGTTTACTGGCACCAGTTGAAATACCTTGAATTACGATTGAAATGTCTTTAATGTTGCATGGATGTATCATAGTAACCAGGAAATTTGAGATTCAATATCCTGTTGGGTCTATGTCATGTGTGTTTCATACAAGACTCAACAGGTATCTAAATAATTCCTAATTCTAAAGTGGTCCACCTTTTCCACATCAATCTAAACAAATTTGGTCTAAATTGTTGAGTTGGTAAGTTTGTTAGCTCAGTGAGGTTTTATAGCTCACTTTCTAACAAACTGATTTAAGACAGGCTGGCCACATTATTTTTTCCCAGTTGTGGCTCACTGGCTTAATTGTGTATGTACCTTACAGCATAGCTTATGCTGAGCACCAAGCATAATGGCTACAGGTTCTATTTTAAAAGTCTTTGGTATGAAACAGCCAGGAGTTGAACTCCAGACCTGTCAGCTGCTCATCAGATACTCTAACAACTTGACTGTTCAGTTGGCAAGCAACCCTAGTTCAAAAGCAAATTCTTAGTCATATTGCATTATAAAAATGGCCTTTCAAGCTTGAAAAATAAATTTCCTCTTCATAATTTCTTCCACAACATCATGTTCCCAGGATGGCCATTAATCAACCTTAGGGTCTGGGGCACACCCCCTGGAAAATTTTGAAAGCGTAAACTTTGATCAGTAGAGATTTGCATTTGCTTCAAAAGTAACTTGTCAACTTCATGTAAGCAGTTCTGTCTTAGAAGGATTTCAATATTGAAGAAAAGAAAAACATTCCTTTTCCTCACTATGCATTAAAATTAACAAACCTTTAAAATGTTTCGTTAATGAGAAAATGTTAAATATATAATGTATGTGTTTTTTTTTTGCTGGAGGATTCAGTATAGTCATTGTTCTGTAGTCTTGTTTATATTGTTCTGTTAAATGTTTTCTTTATTCAATTAATTTAATCTCTCATTGCTTTATACTCTTCTTTCTACTACCACAAGCTCCATTGGAATTAGTTGCGTCAAATCAGGATCACAATCAATTTTCTTTCTAGCACTGGAAATAAATTATCTTGCCACATTCCATATACAATGTACGTGTGACCTTAAAGCAGCTATTGTATAACCTTAAGATAAAATGCCATAGACCCTTATCAAATTCTTGGGGAAATATGGCATGTTTAATATTTTCTCCTTGCTTTGTTAACAAGACACTTAAGTCCTTTAGCAGCTTCTGTATAACCTTGTAATCCAAAGCCATCCCATTGCCCATTACTGCAGCTTATTTACAAAGCAAGCTCCTTTTGTACTATTTTTCTTCACTTTTGGGGGGGGTTTCCCCTCCCCCTACCCCTTCAACAAAACGTTTCATGTAGATTTTCATCATTTCAAATCTTTTTTACTTTGCAGAAAATATTTATAGTTGTGGCAAATGAGAGAAGTACTTAAATTATCCATATAATTGTATTCCAAAAGCAGACACTTATTCTTTCAAAATTATTTATTAAAGGATGATTAAGATAATGTTTATCTTTTCTTTAATCACAATTTATGTATATGCATTGCCTTATTTATTTTTCTCTAGCCCGAGCTATGTTGTTTTCATTGTTACTAACCGTGCAATATATTTGTATATCTAGCCAAGGTGTTAGGGAGGAGTAACAGCAATTTCATATGTACTTAGAAACGATGCATTCTAATTTGTTTATCAAAGTTTGATTGACAGGAAGTCTCCCCCATCCTGTAATTTAACCCTGAGAGCTGCCCCTTTTTACTGAATATCTGAACCGTTTATATAAAAGAAATTCGTAAATGGTTAGCTTTTTAAGGACTGACTTCAAAGTGAGGTATGTTACCTGCTAGATTGAAGAGTTGATGATTTACAAATTACTAAACAACTCCTCACAAATATTTAAACTACGCTTTTCTGAGGAATTCGTAGATACTTGTGACTGTAAAAAAATGAAGCAGGCTTGCAAAATATTTCCTTTTATTTGTAATTTAGAAACACAAGTGCTACGTTTTTCTTAGTTTTAATTTCTTGTTGTTTATTTTGCCCAGGGAGATTTGTGTCTTGTAGTTCAAACGGGTTCTTTTAAACGTTGTTTCTTTTTTATTTCCATTGAATGTTCTCAATCGTTTATGACAACGTTGTGTTTTTGGCCTTAGCATGATTGTTCAACAGCACACGTACTCGGCATTTAAAACCACCTCTACTAAACCTTTGAGATACTTATCTTCAGAAGTGCAAGAGATTGGGTTCAACATTAAATTGAGAGCAATCACTGGATATCAATTTATTCCAGTTGTGATGGGAAAAATATTCAATGTGTGTAGTACTTTGTTCTTTTATCAAGTGTTGCATTTATGCCCAGTTTTTGAAATATTATTTGAGAAATTCAGCCCGGGTAGATTCGCACTGTTCAACACGGTGTTTCTTGATTGGCTGATGCCATTATATTGTATCGATTGTGTTCTTTGTTCGGGTTGGGGATTATGTTAGGGATTAGGGTTATCGTTAGTTAGTTAGGAAATTTCTCACTTAGCGACCAAATCTTGCAAACTCTCGCTACCTCGAGAAGATCTCCTATATCAGGGAGCTGTAACAGCTCCCTGCCTATATGAGGAGGCTTGCCCTCAACTGTTCACAGTAGGACACAAGAGGTTGCAAGGTTTTGAAACAAGTTGGAAACCCTGCGAGCTCTTGCTACCATCTCCAGCAAAATTCTCCTACCAGACCAAACTTCTTGAGGTGACATAGAGGTCACAAGGGCTCAGATAAACTCGCAAGTTTGGGCAGCTGTTAAGTGGACAGTCCGAGTCAGGCTTAAAGTCAGTTATTCATTACCCCTAACAATTCAGTACTCCCAATCTACTTACTTAATAAGCCCCTCCCACAGCTGTCTAAAATTCATTGTTATCCAATCACAATCCTCTGAATTCTTTAGAGAGCACACTGGCGAGCATGTTAGGTACCAATTTGTAATCAGAGCACTTTCAGTGCATGTTGTGTAATTTGATCCACACAGCATTTTTTCGAATTCTATGTTGATCAAAGATCTGTACCACTAGAGAAGTATGGTAGACTCCCCGGTGAAATTTTAGTTCGGAGTGGAGACTGACTGCCTTGAAAGAGGTGGTTTCCCCTGTCCTTGTGAAAAGGAACAGTCTATTCATTTCATGGAGTTCTTTTTTGTTTTGAAGTTTTAGTAACTAAAGTTACTACTTTTGTGACCGTGAGCCATATGATATAGAATAAAATGAGTAATATTCTCACATCAGATTGATTTGTTATTCTTTTCTACTTTGTTCTCAATGTTTTTATCTGTTGTTCTGATTGGAAAAGGAAACGTAGATATGAGCTGCCCATGGGGAATTTAAAATTTGTACAATCTTGTGCTTTTTGTCCGTTACATAACAATAACTTCAGAATATTAAGGAAAGAAGGAATGTTGTCAAACATTTTTGAAAAAGGGCTACGAAATACGCTTGCTTCAAGTTTCCGTGGGGTAAGAAAATGTGCTCAAGAACCGACCGTATTTTGATTTAAATTTAACTCGAGTATTTTTTCTAAAGTCTGCCGACTCTCCAGCAAAGATTCATTCGGTGAAACAAAACTATGAACCTTCCCAAAGCAGCTACCTCTACTTAAGAACAACACTAAACCGACTTCCCTTACGACCGCGGACCGTTTAGATCATTGCTTTGGTATGTGTGGCTCGATCCATTCTAGACTAGATGAAAAGAACAGATACACTTCACATGATCTTAGCCAAAAAAAACTCGAAAACTAGCTTAATATCAGGGGCGTTGGTCCTGGGATGAGGGTGGTGGTCAGGTGGGTGCATTTATCCTATGAAAATATTGGGGGAAAGCATCGTTCCCCCACCGACGCGAGCAGGGGCAGCCCCTCCCCCTCTCGCGAGCCGGTCCCTCCGTTGTGCCGTCGATTCGTCCGGTCTTTCATCAAACTCCTGGAATTTTTTGAAAAGACAGTGACTTTTATGATAGCCTCATAACAAAATCGTTTTAATCCAAGATCAAAGGTCAACAAAGGTTTATCGTTTGAATCTTGCCCACACAACAAGCTCAACGTAACTTATCCCGTAACTGAAAAAAATGGTACATCTTGATATTTTTCGGGATTGTTGGGGATTTATTCATATGTGCCTTTTGCATTCTCGATGGTAATGTCAGATCTGTACACATTCACCTTCTGAGGGCACCCTCTAAAACAAAAGAGCCTGGCTAAGTCACTCTCTAACAGAGTGACAAGTGTGAACTCACCCCATTACTAGAGTGTTAATTAACTCCGAGGATAGTGAAATTCACTTCAAAGAAAGTGAAAATTTACTTTTTTACAAGGGCTTGCAGAGGTCAGTCTTTATGAGTGCTCTTTGTAGGCACTTTCTAGGCTAGTGAAAGGTCGCTCTTTTGGAGTGAGTTTTACTCTTGATGGAGTGAATCCTCGCTCTTTTGGAGTGAACTTTTAAACTGTCTCTCTTCAGACGAGAGAAATTTATCTTCCTATTTCTGGAGTGCACTTTTCAAAGCCAAGTGCGTTGTCATTGTTATGATCATTGAATGTCAGGCGTACGAATGTATGTTCAGCACTTTCTTTTGTTGGTGAAAAGTGAAATACTTTCTTGCTTTGCAAAATCAAGCGAAATTTCTCTACGCCCCACAATTATTTTCTACTCTATGCTCTACTACAATACACCAGGAAACCCACACTGGTAACGTATTCATTTTATCCCCGAAAATTTCTTTCACATTAATCTGGCGGACTGTACTGCGGGCACACTGTCGTAAAGTCTAATTCTAGGTTGGACTTATCTCAACACTTAGTTTGCTATTGCTACGATGTTGCTTATTTTAAAGAACGTGATCTATTTCTTGGAGAGCTTGTGATGAGAGAAAAAGTAAAAAAAAAAAACAAACAAACAAAACAAATTGCAAACGGTAAGTAAGATTGTTTTCTAGTCACTTATTAACAAGGCTATCTGGCTCCCTGTCTTGTAACATATTTCAATTTCAACTTTGAGTTTTTCATATGTTTTGTCACAGAAGTTGACAATAATTTCATAACACAGTTTTACAAACATAATGTATGAACTCTAGAAAAACAGAAAGAATTGTTATCTAAACCAGTGACCATGAAGACAATGAAGTGAACCAATAAATCAAAAGAAAGATGAAGGTAGACCAATGAGATACAAATAGAATGGGAAACAAGAGGAGAAATGGAGGAGAAGGTTAACTTTAAAGTGGCTCATTAAGTTGGTTCGTGGAATCCAACAAATTTTTCCAAACCTGTTAAATTTTCTTCACATACCAATGACAAATGGTCAAACTTAGACAATCCCCATATTCTACATGCAAAAAATTGTTTTATGAGTAAGCACTTTACGGTTCAATTGGGTTTTCAAAAATTCGTGACCAGACACTTCTTCAAATAATGCACAAAACCTTACAAGTCAGGACATCACAAAATTCAAAATTTTAACTTCTTTTGTAACTATTTGATGTGGAACTTGACTAACGTTGCTAGTTATAAGCGTTGTCATGTTGTAGTATCCTTCAACACTCTCATTAAGTTATCGATATCAACTCAATGAGCCCCTTTAAATCTATCGAAAGTCGAGTTAACAAGTCGGCAACACAAAACAAAAAATGCTTCACGTGATTGAAAATTCATTCATGAATTTGGATGTGAAATTTAGGTTAATGTTCCTTGAATTCGAGGTGTCTACAATTTTGCGCTCTTGGCGCTCCTGACTTCAAAGTTCGGAATTACTTTGATCTTTTCATTGCCTCTTTCGGAAAGTTACATACACATCTTTCATGGTTTGATAAAATTTTTCTGTAGATGAAATGCATACCCGTACTTACAACTGAGAACGAGATACCCCAAAGAGTTAGGTAGTTAGTTAGATGGAGTTATGCGGCCCAGTTTGCAACCAGTTGGTTCAAGTGATACCCCAAAGAGCTTCATGTCACTAGGTGCGTTGGATTTAGCTGCTAGAGCCAGAATTAAACGGCTCAGCCAGCGATCAATCTTTCGGAAAAGTGATCATAACGTCATTCAAACTTCTCAATTTGAGCCGGTCAGAACGACTAGCCCTCCGAGGTGGTCTAGTTGAGTGAGCCGTGTGACGTCATTTACGTCACATGTCGACCAGTCAAAAACTGGTTGAGCCAGTTGAACCGACTCGAGCCGGTAAATCGAACGCACCTACTGTATTTCTGGTGCATTTACATACAAATTTTCATAATTATTCCGTGCTGTTTGGATTTCTAATGTCTAATGTCCAAATGAAAAATTATAAAACTTTTTTTTTAAAAAAGTTCCGAAGCTTTTAGACTCCATTGTTCCGTCTTGAATTACTCAATATCTGCATCTTATAAAGTGCAAATCGCAACATCATATGGCTATAGAGTAAGCTTTCACTGAGATCACAATCCCCGCCCCTTCCTTGACTGCCGAGCAAAATTGTAGTGTAGTATATTAGAATCAGTATATCAGTCGATGAAAGTGTGATGACTGTTAGATATTTTGCCCGGAAGCCCGGCAATGGACGTGCTTTACAAATTACGCCGGTACGTGGTAAACCCTCTACATGCCGGGGTTTCACTTCTGATTGTCATTGTCCAGAGATACAATGTCCTCTAGTTTTTCACCTATTTCTTGTAAGATGACTTCACTTAACTTTGACCGCAAGCAGTATAAGCTGTATTTCCACAAAATTTCTTGCTTGACATTATTTCTGAAAAAAAAAACGAAAAAACACGATTGAATTTACAATGATTAGCTAAATTGGGGTTCAGCCTTGACTCAGGTTATGCAACATCTTTGTTGCAATAGACTTCTCTTCGTATGACGTTACTACAAAATTGTTTCGATTCATCCCTATAATGCTCGCAAAGTACGCCTGCCTTCCACACGGTTCAATCTTGAGTCTTACCAGTGATCTGTTGAAAAAGACATCCCCTGCCCTCCCCTAAACCACCCCCTAAGGCCGGCGATCACCCAACTTACTGCATGGCTATCCCCCAAAGAAAACCTGCGTACGACTCTGACTGTTCAAGTTCAAATTAATTGGGTTAATTTTAATACTGTTCGAAAACTGTGGCGAAAAATTGTCTGACTCGGCGAGAGACCGACGGAGCCCGAAGTGGACATTCCGTTGGGTGGGGTGGCGGGTCCAAGGGTTGAAGCGACTGGAAGATCTGAGGGTTTGGGCTTATCACTGGATGAAAAATTAATTCTCAGGAAAGATATATTATTTATTTTTTCGGTTAACCTAACTCATAACTCAGTAACCCAGCTAACTTGGGTGGCAATTTGGGGAGGATAAGACCTGAGGCGACACATGCCCCCCCCCCCCCTTAGCAGTGTTGTAATCGAGTCACCAGTTTTCAAACGTTAAAGTGACTCGAGTCGAGGCATTAACTCGAGTCACTGTACTATTTCCAGGGAGGTGTTATCTAATAACACCTCCCTGCTATTTCAAAGGGGAAATTACTCCTGAATTCTATCGAGTCACTATCATTTTGAGAGGAAGTGACGCTAGTCGTGACTTGTTACAACACTGCCCCGTAACGCCACCCCTAGGATTGTCTGCAACTTCCAACCCACAGGGAGAATTCAAGGTTTAAGGCCTGTATACACGAGCAACATTTGTAAAACATTCTCAAAACACTTCACCTGCAACAAACCCAACCCATGCTTGTTTTTGGTTTGTTGCACAGTGCAGGGTGGTATTAATAACACCTCCCTGCACAGTGTAGACAGAGTAAAAGCAATTTGAAAACATTATAAAAATGTTTTAAGAATGTTTTGAAAAAAATTGACAGGACATTTCTTTTGCAACATTTCCAAAACATTTTCAAAACATGCTAATACCCTGTCTACATTGTGCAACAAACCGAAAACAAGCATATTTTGGATTTGTTGCCAGTGGATGTTTTGGAAATGTTTTGGGGAATGTTTTGCAAATGTTGCTCGTGTATACAGGTCTTTACTTTTCGAGTTACACCCAGTTTCGGTATGTCTGTTTGACGTACAAATTAGGGTTTAAATCTGCCATTTCTATTGTATTTTTGAGAATGTGATTGCCAAAATTTGAATAGGTTCGTAGCGCCAAAATATAATTCCTTGGCGTGTTTTTCCACTTATTGTTCTATGTACTTAAATTGTTTCGAGTGTTCCTTTTGGGGGCTTATTCTCACTCTGCATACATACACGTAAAAATATACTCAAGTTACACTGCCATCATTGATGCCTTATGTTCACACCGTTCTATGTCCATATAAGTTTGTCTGGTGAATGCTCAGTGTTCGTTATAAGAAGCAAGTGTGAATCTCCTGACCAATGATTTATATCCAGCCGCAAAACGACGAGGGTAGCGAGGAAAGGCCTAAATAATGAATTGCTAACTGCACTACCGTGGAAGCTTGTTACCTTTCGTAGCTGATAATTACGGAAGTCTAATAATGCCATGCATGCATGCGTGCCGTAGATACAGATCATAACTCCGTATTTACATATTGTTTCTGCAATTACGGATAATTAATCTATTATCAATAACATTTAATAACAGATTATTCATCTGTTCTGTGGGATAATTTTCTGTATTAAAAGGTACACCTGTTAAAATAGATCTGTAATTACAGATTAATATCCTCTTGTGGGCCGGGTGTTGTAGAATATGCCCACGGTGTTCCCTGATACTACAGTATGTAACACATTCGTGTTGGTATGTCGTTACACTTAATAATTTACTAACTACAGATGAATCATCTTTTATTACAGATTAAAATAATCCTTTGTGTAACATCAATAAGCTTTCGTAGATGATGAATTGGATCACCTGCGTAAAGTATTTCGAATTACCTTGACAAGTTGTTGGAAGCTTTTGGTTTACCATCTGAGAAATAGAGGGCAGTCTTGTCGTTATATTTAGGGTCCAAAGCAGCTATTAATGATGTTCTTGATCCGCTAACAGTATTAATACTGACTGAAAATGAAAATAATGTATATTTTCTGTTTGAGATAACACTATTACAGTCGTTAATTGATCAATTTTTGGAAGCTAAACCAGTTTCATTACAATCTTGTATTTCTTTTGACAAACGAGTGAAAGAAGCTTCCGTTCACCATTCAATGATTTTACCATTCATTCATACACCTTTGGATGCAATGGAACCAAAGATATAGCGGTAGAGGCTGGCCACAGAGTTTTTTCAAAATGCAGATGTTCATTGAATGGAAATAGTATAAGGGGTTCTATTTCTGCGTTGGGATGAACAGAATGTAGACCAATTATCAGGATGCCGGCGTTGATCGAGATTCCATATTGCGTAGTTCATTAGTAGTGATCTGGGAGTAAAATCCACCCTACGTAATAGACCTAGTATTACGCGTCATTCTAACAACCGAATCCGGCAAGTCATATGGTCATCCCCTTGGTATCGTTGGGCCGACTTGAATTTCATGCTTCTGCTATTTGGCCGGAATTATAGCCTACTCAGTATGTAAGGAGGTAGAAACGCTTTCAAAAGTGAAAGTACGTTAAGACGAAAGCATTTCCAAAATGCTGCCAGCGCCATCGTCACGATCGAAAGCTCAAGGTTTTCAACATATTTAAAAATCTGACTTTCACAGCGTAAAAAGACGTATTTAAAAGTCTGCGTTCACGGCCATGTTTATCATATCGAAAAGTTTCGATTGTAAACCTCCCAAATGCGTTACAGTGTGGGGGCTCATTTTGCATTTTTAGGTTTTTCGCTTTATGTAGTATTCGGGGTTGTGTTTTAAGGTCTGGCTAAACTGGATTTGTGATGTTCATACTATTGCACATCTAGTGAATGCTTTTTTTGACTGGGCGGACCCCTTACTTTTGTCGTAAATCAGTAATTTATGGGATTTGATGTCTTTGGGCGAAAAGCGTTTTTCGTCCCAATTTTACATAATTTAAAGGATTAACACTTCTAGCCACAATATTGACACGGCTAAACGCGTTTCTGGTAGCTGCATGTCACAGGTAACACGAGGAGAAGAATTGGTTTAATTTGGATCTATATTTTTGTCGTAAAACGCGTGAAGTAAAGGCATAAAATGGCCCATTTTTGTGGAGAAATCCCCCAAATTATGACGTCACAAAATTTGGAAAACTTCGAAAATCATGTATTTCGAATGAAAATCGGCATTTCATGAGTTCCTCTCACCTTGACATCATTCCAAGGCATAATCGATTAAGCTTACCTTAATTAAAACATTAAAAAAAAATGATATAGAATAAGCAAATGATCGTTTTTGTACAAAACTTTTCGATATGACTATCATTAGGCATAAGCTACCTCTATGCAGTCTGGTCACTGTTTGTTTACACAATTCTACTTCCTATCACACTCGCGAAGTACTTATATGAAGAAATGTACACCTGCCAGCTTCAGTTGTACTTTTGCCGTGGAGGAGAATAGACCGTGGTTAGACGACTATTCTCTCTCTTGTGTTTGTATTACTACGAGGCTTCTATGAAGCCCGGTCATGCATAACACGTAGCTTCAGTACATTCAAGTGCTTAGTGTGGAATGCGAAACAAATTGTTTCCCTTCCTTCAGTGCCAGCACAACCAGCCCGCATGTGTCCAAAGAGATAAGCCTATATTGTCCTGGTCTGCTGAGGCAGCTCTGGTTGCAAACTTGGCTTGCACTGAATAAACAGTCTCTGCCTTTATGAATGTGGTTTTCAGTGGGACTCTTTGTTTACATAGCCCTGGACATGACAGCTACTATTGACAGAAAGTTTATAATAAAAAGCCGGGTTGACCTTGCTGTAACATCACTTTTTCAACAAAAAGTGGGGTGTTGGGTATAAATTGTATAGAGGCTGTGAAAGGGTTCAAATGAAGTTTTCTCAGGCTGGTATGGTTCAGCTAGAAAAATGAAAAGAATGAGAAAACTTACACAATGCAGCTACACAAGAAAAACATCCTCTGGTGCATCCTGTGTAATCTCGAGCTAACTCTGAATCGACAAATCCAGGATGGAGTGAGAATATCGACACCCCAGAACCTTCGATTCTTCTTGAGAGGGAATACATGTTCATGATCTGTTCGAAAAATAAATTACAAATATGCGGTTACAGTCAGTAGACTCGAAATAATCGAATTCTTGTATCCAGTTACAAGAAAAGTAAGCAACTGATCAAGTAGTTGCAGAAGAGAGTGAATGCTAGATAAAAATAAAGAAGGACAAGAGGGGACATAAAATGGGGGGGGGGGGGGGAGGGGCAGAATGGATCATACCCGTGTTATAGTAGTAGTATAGACGAATCCGATTAGCGCTTGTTTTAGTGACTGTAGGCAGCCATTAGTGGGGTCCATCAGCCTTTAATCGTCTTCATTTATTGTCTACGTGAATTTTAAATCCTCATATTCAGTGAAGTTGAGAAAATCAAGATCCACTTCAGTTTACAACCATCCATGGAACAGATAAGGAAATTTAAAGATTAAAGGTAATGGACCCCAGAAATGGCCGACTAAAATCAGCCCATCACAATCTGTCTGGATTCGACTATAGTCTACATCCTTATCCCCCATTTCGAACAGGAATAGGTCTAAACCACGGAGGGCGCAGCTTTTATAGCTGTGTAACCTCATTATACATTTTCCGTGGAGGAATTGAAAAAAAAATAACCAGCAACTAGTTATGAATTATTTTCTTACATTTGCAGTACAAGCCGTTCAAGTGTGAAAGGGCTGGATCCTTTGCCTAAGCTGACTGAACAGCCAAGTTGCATATAAGTCAATTTACGTTAGGCAAGTCCTAGATTGGGAATAACCTTCCACTAAGTTCCCGTTCTTCACAAACAGCGGGTCATAGATCTACTGAAGGAAACTATTAACAACACTATATGATTTTTGGATTGTGGGTAACGGATTTTATCTTTGAAGATTTTTCTTGGGTGGGGAGGGGGGTATCTGGTCTTTATTTATTTTAGGGGGGAGAGGCTGGGGTTGGATACGCCACTGGTTCGAAGAACTTTGCGATAAACCGCTGTATCGCAACTTGGAGGAGTATGACACACACTTGACTCACCACTGCCCAGGGGTCAGGGGTGTGTCGCACAATGAATTCCGAATGCGATGATTTAATCATGCCAACCCTTAAAAGGGTTAAGATACCATCCATGCAGTCTTTGTTATAGGGCTTCGTCCCAGGAGAGTAAGGAGCGCATGCCTCCCTACGTTTAAAAAAAAATCATTTTTACTGCTATAATTTCCATATTACTAAAACTCCATCGAGAGGATTCCTCAGAAGAAATCAGGGACAGATCCACACCCAACCCCACTCCACCCCACCCAAACCAGATCCTGTTTATTCTAGAATCCAGCCCTGAATGACGTCATGAGCCAAAGATCATGCGAAACAATGATCTAAAAATTTGCTTGAAGAAAATATTTTACCTGGTACAACTTTGAGTTTCCATAAGATTTCATGGAATTAAAACTCATCTGAGACTGGATATTTGTAAGATCCACATCACAGGTCGGAAGAGTGTGTCCTATAGACGAAACGTTGATGATGCGACTATTGGGGGCGCTTTCCTTCAAGAGCGGCAGCAAAAGTAGTGTTAGCAAAAAGTGTGAGAGATAGTTAACTTGGAAATGAAGTTCATACCCGTCGTCAGTTAATACTAAAAGAAGAAAAAATGTGACATAGTAAAGTGTATACGTATCTGAACAAAATACACAGGCAGGGATTCAATGGTGGAGCTTTTACGGCTTCAGCCCTCTCTTTTTCGCCACATTAACAACAAAAACATACGGGAAATTTTTAGTGCAACTCCGTCACACCCCTATTTCTCTTAGGTCAGCCCCCCTTTTTAAAATGTCGGATCCGAGCCTAATACATATTACAAAAAAAGGAAAACAGGGATTCCAAGCGATTCAAATAGGCCTATTATGTTCACAGGACGTTCTAGAGTTTAGAAATGAAATGGTGGAGCTATTTCACTTTATTCAAAAAGGGTTAAGTAGCAAGTTAGGTAATTCTTTGCCGCATGGAATTGTGGTAGCATGTAGCGCTGCTACGTCCAACATACGGCGTACGGCGTTACCTTGTTTTCGTCGGCACGTTCATACAGGGAGCTGTTACAGCTCCCTGTTTCATACAACACTATCCATGTGTCTATCCACAAAGTGGTCTAAACCCTACTTCACGTTAGACTAAAATGTGAAATTTTAGCCCAAAGACAATTGACTCAGAAACAATCCACACACAAAAGTACACTTGGGATCCCTCTTTATGTTATGGTTGGATCAGGGGTACAACTCCCTGGTTGGATTTAGAAAGAATGATTTCACGAAATTTTCATGAAAATTCAAATTTTGGAATGAGGTTTTGAAGATGCGGGATTGGTTTGTTTACCCAGACGATTTGGGAGATGTGCGCATGTATACTGTGCGTAGCCACCAAAACGAATTACCGAACGGGCTTATTGCGAAAGGATCTTGAAATGTTAGCCTAAGTATTAACATATTAAAAATTTCTTTGTTTTTGTCGTGATCCAAGAAAGCTTCTGCACTCTGTTTAAACATACATTTAGTTTTCCTTAAATTTACTGGTTAGGGAGAATAGATGCCGTCTCTTCAGAACATGCTTTGCTAGAAACAATTCCTCTTTACATTGTTATATTTTCGAAAGGAAACAAATTAAAGTTGTCACGGCTGTAAGTTGTACCAGGAGGGCATCGCAAATTATCTTTATTTCCCAGAAACGGAATAAGTTACTTGAATGTGATTCAAAATAAAACCTCAGTTTGTAATACGTTTTCTTGAAATTTTGTGTCAAAAAAAGCAAATTAATTATGCAGGCGCGTGTCCAAGGGGGGGTCCAAGGGGTCCGGACCCCCCCCCCCCCTGCTCGCGCTGGCTGACTCACATTTAATAAAGTAAAAAAAAAAAAAGTTCGTCTAGCCGGTCGGTAATAGGCTGATCTGAAACTTTTTCTTATAGGGGGGGGGGGGGTCCGTTGATTCGATATTGTCCTCAAAATAAACGCATCATTTATTTGTTAACATTGCTTCGTCTAAATACCTATATAGCCGTAACGGCGTTCCAGCGACGAAGATCGATCAAAAGGAGGCGAGTGGTCACACGGAATCAGATCATTGTACTGCCCAGTTGCAGTGGATCCGATAGACGAGATGCCGATTAGGCCTAGAGGTAATATATATGATTTCGCTAGGCAGCCGCCATCAAGCTCTTGATGGTAAATTCAGAGAAAAGTATTTTATCGGCCAAACTAATGCTAGCCGTTTGTGCATATAGCCTAGGCTGGCAAGGCCTGCACTGTGTACAGAGCAGCCTCGTACTTAGGCTAGGCTAGTCTTTGCCCCATTCCGTCGTGTACGGTAAGCTTCACAAACCTAACACACTGACGACAATGCAACAATGCACACGGCCTTAAAACCGTAACGCCTGCCTCGTTAACGTCTGGACACTCCTCGGAGTAGACGAGTCTCGCCATAGGTTATATGTCTATCCACTAGAAGGCCTGCCTAGCCCCGTGAGATAGACTTCCAAGGGGATTGTGCAATACACAAATATTGTGTGCATTTATGCTGGGAAAACCCCAAAGCATAGTGTCGACTGTCACTCACTGTAACCCTGTTATTGTGAAATGGAGACAGTCTCAACTCCTAGGGAGGCTTTGGTGGGCCATAACAAATTTAATAACCCCCTCCTGGAGTAAAAAAGAATGACACTGGTGGATTTAGCTACCTATCACCAAATGTTGACTCTTTATTGTAATTTGTTCCTCTCTCTCCAATGTTCACCAAGAAATACTGATAACGTCAGTTCGAAACCTATAAGCTAGGGGCCTAGTCCTACACTTGAGCGGGTTTAAGAACCTGGAACAGGGTTGTTTAATTCAAATCACGTTGATTAGAATCATGACTTGAATTGGTGATTTTTATCAGCAGCAGTATGAGCTATTGGCGTCATGCTTTCTATCACTCACTCACTCACTCTATCTATCTATCTATCTATCTATCTATCTATCTATCTATCTATCTATCTATCTATCTATCTATCTATCTATCTATCTATCTATCTATCTATCTATCTATCTATCTATCTATCTATCTATCTATCTATCTATCTATCTATCTATCTATCTATCTATCTATCTATCTATCACTCCCTCCACAATTGGTCAAATTGCTTCTCCTCCCACAGTTGTTGACCGATGCTCATGAAACTTGGCCAGGTTATTGACCATGATAGGGGGCCTTCGGGGTGTTCAGGAATTTTGGGCCCAGGGCCCACATCGGGCCCAAATTGTGGAAACACGCCAAATGCTTCTTCTCCTACAGATTTTGGTGCATAGTGCTTCTGTTCGGTCGTGATGATGCTTCAATAGCCCGACCTATGGGGTGTTTTGGAATTTTCAGTTCAAGGTCCCACTTGGGCCCTAGGGCCCATTTTGTGAATTTAGGGTCCAGAATGTTGAAATACTTCTTTTGCCACGAATTTTGTTGCACAAAGCAGATGATTGGTCATAAATGGTGATCCAATAACTGTGCATTCGGAGTGTTCAGGGATTTTGTGCCCAGTCCCCAATTAGGGCCCATGGGCCCAAAATGTGAAATCATGCCATTTGCGTCTTCTTCCCCATTCATAAGTGGCTCGTACAAAAACATTCATGACAGTATGAGCTACTGCACCAGTAATTGCTCTTGTTATATTTGTCGCATAGTCTCAAGTTCAGTCTGTGATCAATAGGCCTCACAGTTATGCAGTATCTTTTTGAATCTCTTTCAGGTGCCGGTAGCAATAATGGAGAAAAAACGAAGAGCACCACAGACGACAACCACACAGTTTTTCTCACCGCCGGGGCCCCTCACCAAACGACCAAAAGCCACTACTGGCTATGTCGGTCGTGAACAAATACCCGCTGCTTCATCGGAGGAAGTTGTACCGGTAGGCCTACGCTCCACGCTGGAGGCAACCACTGTAGGGCCTGCTGCTGAGATAGATGCGCCTTACCCCACCGTCGATGAGCCTGCTGCAGGCGTAGACGTGCCCACTGAAGGGCCGGATGATGTAGACACACCAAATGAAAGATGCCCTCCTGAAGTAGACTTGCCCGTAAATGCTGATGCAGGTGTTGAACATTTTCCATCTGAATATTATGACGATGTTGGATTGTTTCAAAGATCACAAATTCGCAATGATGAAAAGATGAAGCTGATGCAGAACCATTTTCGCCCTAACAAAAAATTCAAATATCCTGTGAGACAAGACAAAGGCAAAAACCCTAAAGTTCAATTCATCTTGGCTTGAGGATTTCCCATGGCTCGTTTATTCAAAGGCTAAGAACGGTGGGTATTGTCTTCCATGTGTACTTTTTGCTCGAAAACCAGTTGGTAGAGGATGCGAGTTTGGCGTTCTTATTGAACGGCCCTTCACTCAGTTCCGTAAGGCTCTTGGTAGAAAAGAGGGCTTGCTGAACTGTCACGAAACAGCTCATCACCACAAACAGGCAGTCGCGGCATATACTGACATAAAGCAGATGGAAGAGAACCCTGAAGATCGTGTGGACGTCCAGCTGGCAAGACTTAGGAGAAACAGTATGATGGAAACAAAGCAGCACTTGGGAGTATCATAGACTGCATTATACATCTGGGACGTCAAGGATTAGCCTTACGTGGGCACAGGGATAATTCAACAACTGTTGATCCCGATATCAATAAGGGGAACCTGCAGTCTCTGATTGAGTTTCGTGCGAGAACGGATGAGGTGCTGAAAACGTTTCTCCAGACATGTCCGAAAAATGCGACGTATGTCTCTAACAATATCCAGAACGAAATATTGGACATATTAGGGGATATCATTCGGGAATCCATTACAGAAAACATATCAGGAGAACGCTGCCCGTTTTTCAGTATCATTGCAGATGAACTGACGGACGACATTGCCAATAAACATATTCTGTCACTTTGCATAAGATACCTGGAATATCTCGACGGGGACGTCAATATTCCAGAGGGTTTACTAGATTTCTCCTACATTGAAAGGGGGACAGCGGCCCATTTAGTTAAGGAGATTCGTTCAAAACTTCTTAAATGTGGGCTGGAGCCTTCCAATGTTCGAGGACAGTCATACGACACCACATCCGCCATGTCTTCTGATAAACAGGGAGTCCAAGGCTTGTTCCGTAAAGAGGTTCCAAGGGCAGTATATACACCTTGCAACAGTCACAAGTTGAACTTGGTCATTGCATCAGCATCAAAACTGCCTCAGATTCGCAACTGTGTAACAGCTGTTAATGAGGCACATTTGTTCCTCAGTGCATCACACAAACGCCAGGGATTCTTTGAGAAAGTCATGCTCATTCTTCATTCAAGGGATGAAGGACAACATTCACGACAGCAGAAACTTAAGGGACTCTGCAAGACAAGATGGGTTGAAAGATTTGAGGCTTTCGATAATTTCATCGATATGGTGCCACTTGTCATGACGACGTGTGACATCATTGTCAATCCCCATCTGTACCAACAAGATGTGGAAATCAGAGCAGTAATTGACGAAAATTGGAAGTGGGATGGAGAGACCAAGGCCAGGGCGCAGGGGATACTCGGAAACTTCGGACAGTTTGACAGTTTGGTGTCCCTCGTCACTCTGAGGAACGTGTTGGCGCCGTTGAGAGAAATTACTCTGAAGCTACAGCAAAGAGATCTTGGAATCAGATCAGCTTACACTTTAGTTTCATCTGTTCAAGCAGACCTGGAAAAAATGAGGGCAGAGGTAGATGACAGATTCGACGCATGGTATTCAGAAATCCAGCAACTCGCAGAAAAACTCGGGACAGAGTAGGGAATGCGACGAGCCGCGGTAGCAAGCCGGTACAGAGCTACGCAACCAGCTGATAACCCGAAGGAGTACTTTAAGCGAGCCATAGTGATACCTTTCATCGATGATGTGAACACCCAGATGGCAGATCGATTCGCCGATCAGTCAGTAGCTGTTGTGCGAGGGTTTACCTCATTGTTACCGGCAGTCATAGCGAAGATGGAGATCAGGGACATACCAGCAATTGTCGAAGCACTTTCCGAATATGAGCCGGATATCATTCGACTAGAAAGCTTACGCACTGAGCTTGAAATCTGGCGAGGGAGGTGGTTGGATCATGACAATCCGCCAGATTCTCTCATTACTGCCCTCAGAAGTTGTTCGAAGGACCTACTTCCGAACCTCCATACTCTGCTTCAGATCGGATGCGTGATACCAGTCACCAGCTGTGAAGCAGAACGCTCTTTTTCCGCTGTCCGTCGTATAAAGAGCAGGTTAAGGTCAACGATGGGAGAGGGACGTTTGAGTGACCTGGTACTACTGACTACCTATAGGAGGATCAATATCGATACTGAGGACGTTGTGCGACGATTTATTACGAAGAAACCACGCAGGCTTTTCTCCAAATTATATGACATTGAGTAGGCTACACTGCAGTACCTGATGATGCAAGTAAGAAACTCGACAGTTCTTTTCTTCTTAGAGGAATAACGGCACCATTAATCACCTAGGCCCATTATTTTGAAAGTTCAATTTCGGGGGTAATTTTTCTTCAAAACTGAGAAAATTGTTTTGGTAATTCTCGAGGTGAAGCTCGGTGCATGTAGTTCAAAGAAAGAAGGTATGTGGGTGAGACAGAAAAGGGTCCCTTTAACTTTTTATGAGGAAGTTTCTTGAAAAAACCCGATTAATTTGCAAGATTTATGGTCATGATTCTGTGTTATAACATAACACAGAATCATGACTCCTGACCTAACAGCGATAGGTGACATAGGGAGCTAATCATAGTCTGGGATTGACAAATTTTCAGAAAATTTGGAAGAAATTTGCTTGATATAAAAAAGACAACATTCTCGCTATTTGAAGACAGCTCAATAGGGTTGACTTTATGCCGATCGATCGACTGATCGACCCATGCAAGCAGAAGTTTTGTGGCACAGGGAGTCAATCATGGTCTGGAAAATTTGGAAGAAATTTGCTGGGAATGAGAAAAACAGAACTAGACGAATTTGAAAGTATCACAATTCGAAGATGGTACGATAGGGTTAAAAACCGCGGGAGAGGCCATCTCCTGCGATCTGAGGGGGTCTGGGGAGTAAAAAATTTCTGGTACGCTCCGCGCCAACCGATGGTGGCGCTCCGCTTAGATGGTGGCTGAAGGCCAGACCCCCCCCCCCGCCTAAAATCCTGGACACGCGCCTGTTATGGTTTGTGTGATTACTGTGTATGGAAATTTAAATACACCCCGTTTCAGATAATTTGCATATTTGTATACAAAACGAGCTAATATGATGTAAATAAAATGTCCATCCTTGTGACCCAACTCAAGCAATAAATCTAAAAATACAAATCTTCAAAACCCTAAAAACCCATAGTACTTATAAAGATGGGTTAAGAAATTAATATTTCAAAAACAGAAGTTTCATTTAAATCATTCATTAGACTTTCGTTTACCGTAACTCTGATTTATTATGTAAATAGACTCAGGATTACGTCATCACTATGTTTGAGATCTTGGCAATACGGTAACGATATTGAGGGTCTCATCCCAGAGAGGACTGGAAATGGACCAATTGCCTAAGCCGTATCATTTGCCGAGGCAACAACATAAAAATTGAAAGTGTCACATTTTCTCAGCAGGATTTTGGAATTCAAATGCGACACTTGTAAAATTGGATGGAAGTTTGCCTGTTTATTTATCATAAATATTTGACACAGTTGCAATAACCTTACTTTTCTTTGTCGTGACCAGACCAGCATTACAGATGAGAACATGCAGCGGTAGGCCCGTTTCCTTGTAATTTCGAGCAAATTCTATCGTTGATTCCAGTGATGATAGATCAATGTGCATGTATTGAACATTAAGGTCTGGTAGTACGTTTTTTTCCTTGTCACCTGCCTTCTGTCAGTCATAATAGGAATGAAAATATCATCAACTAAAATAAGTAGGTGCTGAAGTGGATTGAAGGAGAGAAGGTGTAAAACATATATCGATGAATGAATCGTAGTAATGTTCAAATCCTTCGACTCCTTTGTGATTAGCCATATTGGAGCCACACGTTTGAATGAATAGCAATATAGTGTAACCAACAACTGCATTTAAAGTGCTATGACTATAAAAACTTTTGGGCAAAGGGTTGGCAGGATGCCGTATTCCATTTAATTTATCAGCCAGTGGTTATGTTGGACCAGTGGCATACACGTATGCCTGCAATATAAAGCATGGGTAATAACAGTTAGTTAGATGGAGTTTTACGGGCCAGTTTCCAACCTATTGGTTCAAGCATGAGTAATAAGAGACTGAAAAAATATCATGAAACTCAAATTAAGCAGTGTTTCCTTTAGAGGACTAATTATTCCATCTCATGTTGTGAAAGATCCCTCAAATAGACTACCTCCTCATATATTCAATATGAGATAAATAATAAAGATATACAACAGTTTTGCCCTGATCAACCAGTTGCAACATACAGTCAGCGATGGAGGCTTTCATATGACGTCATAATAGTCCCTACTAGCAGAGATATCTTAAGCTTATGACTCTTCTATGGTCCTTAGCAGCCATGTTGGAAAACATGGTAAAGCACACTCGACTTACGCGTATCCGATTATTTGACCAACCAGCTGTTTGCATTTGTTCGGGTTGAGTTTTTTCCCCAAAAGTGGAGGGTGCTTTGTGGTTACATGTGCATAAGGTATAGCTGTAAGCATGAGGCAAGGCTTTTGCATTTGACGATTTCTATTCAGTGCTCGTCAATTAAAAAGCGTGGTAACTCTTCCATTTTTGTCACCGCCCCCTTCTTTGTTCACATATAATAAAATGAAAGAAGACCTTTTGTACAAAATACGATTGCTCCTTACGTGACTGGAATGCAATGCAAATGGCTATTTAGGGAAGCTGTCAGCACTGTGAAGGGCTACGGTGTCCCAACACTAAATAAATGAATTTGACTGACATAAGTTTCTAAATTACCGATATGTAGGTCTCCATTGCTCAGTCTTGCTCTCTTTTAAAGCTCCCGGAACATCCAAAAACATTATGTCATTTATGATATAAAATGGTGAAAATAGTCAGAGAGCTCGTTAGTTGTACAACAGATTAAGGTAGAAAATTTAAGGTAATACGAATGAACGCAAAAAAATATGTCAAAATATTTTGTTCGTATTAAGTCCAGTAAAGTTTGCCTTAGCCCTTGTGAGAGTTATTTAAGTCATTTTGGCGTATAAAATAACATAATACGGACAAAGGAATGAGCTCTTGTCATTTGCACGGGTAGATTTGCACTGTCTTCACCCCGATCGGCCGGTCGACTTCATGGTGAAGTTTGACGTGTCACAGAGAATATTAAAACAAGAAAACTACTAGTTTGTTATATCGGTGATTCAACATGGGTCTACGTTAGCCTTTACTTGGGGATATAAGTTTAGAAAATAGAAATTAATGAGATGCTCTGACCTTTTTCTTTGATTTGGCGAATTCACTTATCGTGTCTGCTTTCATTCTCCGAATAGCCTGAAAAATCCAAAGGGAAATGTTTGAATGATCTGTTTTGTGTAAAATGATAAATGAACGAAATGATATTAAAATAAGACTTTCTGCGAAAAAACAAATTCCAACACCATTTTCGATATTTAATTGATTTTTAAACAGTTCTCTGTGTTTCTCATCAAGTTATCATATGCATGAGAAGTTGATCTCACAAGAGGCTGATACGTTTTACAGAAAATTTTAACTAAAGCCAATCTATCCTGTCATTGATCTAGTCCAACAGGTATACATGTATCATTTTTTCTTGTTTGTCATCTACCATTTATTTAGTTCTGAACTCTGAAATCAGAAATCCCAAAACTTTTAGGTTTTTATACCTTAAAAGAAGGGTTTAAGGTCAAAACAGGATTTGGTATGTGAGAGGGGTACTTATCCTGAGCATTTTGGTGAAATTTGCATTGAAATCCAATGTGCGGTTCTCAAGATATAAAAACATAAAGTTTTCACATTTTCAACAAAAAGTGAACTTAAAGCAAGCACGTATGACATCACATCACATTAATGGGCAGTCCTTAATTGTTTTTCTCTAAACTTTAAACTGGATTTTCCCCTCAATAATCCCATATTATTAAAATGTGATTGCATAATTGGCATAAGAATTTTACAAACTTTGCATCCCCCACAGGGAGGTCGTATTCCTATTAACTTCAAGGTCCGCACAACAGTCTGATAAAACAAAGGGAAACAAAGCATTCCTTGTCAATGTGGGGTAGTGATACAACTTATGAGCTCTGCTGCCCTCAAACTCACTTTGGAACACATATCTACTGATTTCAATTACTTATATCTCAAGAAATACATGTCCGATTTGAATGGAACTTTCGCCATGTGCACTGTGTAGATTTTGTTCCTCTTTCACATTTGAAAACTAAATTTTTACCTAAACTTCCTCTTTTAGTCAGTGATTCGTCACCTAAAACTACAATTAAAGGTTTCAGTAAAAAGGAATTTTCAATGGCCACGGCTCTTTCATTGAAATCCAATTGAAAAATTCAGAGTAATGAAGCTCATGTTACCCGGCATGTGCCATTTTGATTACGATTACGCATTAGGGCCGTGAAGCAAAAGTGGGATTTTGTCTGGATGAGGATGGGTTTTATACAGTCGTAGGAGGGGCTATAGAATTAAGTACGCTGAGAGAATAGTAACTGTCTAGCGTTACGAATATAACTGCCTTTAATATTTGAAAGCGGTGTTTTGGTCTCAATATTAGGCTAGTTAGGGCAATACATCATTTTCAAAAAAAAAAAAAACGAAAAAAGCGAAGTCAATTTGAGCTCCGATTTTTCAAATATTATGAAACTCCTCTTCCCCATCCAGGATAGTTTCCCATAGGTTAGTGTGCTACATTTGCATGTTACTTAGCTACTTGAGAAATATTTGCAATGCAGAGTGTAAAAAAGACATTCTCATATTGCTAAGTAGTCGTATAACACTCTAAAAAAGTTGGTTAAAAAAACTAACCAACACTGGTCACGTATGTCAAATACCTGAAATTGGTTAAAGATTTCCCAATAGTTGTTGATTAATGGGTTATCCAAGAGGTTTTTACCACTTTATTGGGTAACCAGCTTGTGGGGCAAGCAAATAAACAACACATATTGGGGAAAGCTTTACCCAATTTCAGGTATTTGACATACGTGACCAGTGTTGGTGAACTTTTTTAACCAACTTTTTAAGAGTGTATGTTTTACATTGAACGGGCGTGACCGTGACAGATCAGCAAAAGTTAGAATGCAAAAATAGATGTGTTAAACAAGTAACTGCATGCTTAGCACATGGAGTTACCACCTCCCAGGTGATAACTCCATGCTTGGTACGATGCCCATGGTTGTTATGGCAGGTCTGAAAACATACGGCGATCGTTTATTGATATGATTTGAAAAATTCTTTTTCGAACTGGGTGCATTTTCGTATCATGCAAAGAACTCGGTAAAGTATTCAGATCAAAATGGGTATAAGTGATGATAAGCTTTGAAGCCGTCTCAAATGCACACGGAATTGTGGGATGTAAAGGAAGATAAGCACATCGAACTCGGCATACATGGTCTAAGAATACGTAATGGGAGGCTGACCAGAACATTGGTACATCTTTTTTCTAGACAAAAGACTCACTGCACAGGAAAATTAATGAAAATACGTAAAGTAGCACTTCTGTGTATACTCTAATATCAAAAGAGTGAACTTGGTCACTCTCTAGTAGAGTGTGAATTCATTCCATTGGAGTTTTAATGCACTCTAAAAATGGTCACATTCATTCCAATAAGAGTGAAAGTCATTCCAGGAGGAGTGAAAAGTCACTCTTTAACGGGTGCCTGCCTGGATCACCCTTTTTAAAGAATGGGTCATGTGTGCACTCCATCAAGAGTGAGACTTTGCCTTTTTTGCCGCGAATTTCACTCTTCTTGAAGTGGATTTCCGTTCTTTTGGAGAAAAAAAATTATATTTCAACTCTTTTCATGAGCCTGTAATTTCACCCTTGAGTGTAATCTCAATTAAAATTAATTCGTTGTTCTCTTCTTCTTTGCTTGTGTGTGTGAGTCAGTGTCCTTTTTATCTAGAGCCGACAGAATTTAAAGATCTGCAGTACTCAGGTACAGTGGGATTGCCAAAAGCTTATCACTTGGCCCATCTCATGCAAAGTAAAACAGGAATAGCTTACACTTTGAGCTCTTTCTTCTGAGCGACATGCAATGATAACTCGACCACCTAGTTGTGCTATCTTCTTGGCAGTCTCGTATCCGATACCTGTGCAGTAAACATGTTAATAAAGAGCCTTTCTAAATAACAATGTATTAGGGATTGGAACATTTGTTTTCTGGCCATATAGTGGAATGAAATTGGCAAAAATGTTTGGTGTTCCTGTAATTCCTTGCAATTAAAATTTAAAATTTGTCTTCACCATATTGTTATGCAGGACGCGTTAAACCAAAGGGAAAAGTCCCTGCTAGCAATACCTGGCGGTCGGCCGGCCACCATTTGACCAACGAGGTCCGCTGGCTTTACACAGAAGTGCGTGATTGGTGGAAAGTTTTAAACCATCCAACATCCCGCTGGTCAGCCAAACGTCAGTGAGTCACTGGACATTTCTCCTACCAACCTGTCGAACTGGTCTACAACGGACCGTCAAAGGGCCAAACCAATATATCAACAAAATTTCAGCATTTTAGTTCAAGTATTAACATCCTACTTTTTGCTTTATGAATTGATAAATAAATTTACAAAACAGACAGTAGATAATTTCATGTGTACTAACAACAAACTTCGCGTCATATGTGTTTTGCAAATAGCTGACTCATTATATAAAGTACGGTGACCTTATCAATTTACCCTTAGAATATAATTGCATTTAAACAAATAGATAAACTGTGGTCACATAACAAACAGCCTACACATGCATAGATTTACACAATCGGCGTGAAAATTTCTTTAGACAAGTTCATCTTCAGAATAATTATTATAGTAAGTTCTACTGTGCTAAATATTGGCTTGTTTGCTTGCTGCTTTCGAAAGTTTTGGTTGTTCGCCGTCCTCTTGAATGGTAAAGGGGGAGGGAACCGTTTTAGGGGAGAGGTGTTAACTAGTGCAAGGCACATACGAAAGCAGCTTCCTTATTGTTCCTCAGTCAAACTGCTTGACGCAATTAAGACTACTTGCACAGGGGGAGTCCCGCCCATGACACACGACTGCACTGCGCAATAATAGATCCAATTCAGAAAAAACGGAATGAGAGGAATGAGACAAAGGTAAGAAAGCGGAATAATTACCCGTGTTGCCTCCAGTCACAATAAATGTCCTCTCGGCAGGAATGCTGTCTTCTGGCACAGATGGTGTTCCTCCCATAATGATTTCAAGCACGGTACACGAGACAGAGGTACAATGCTTCTAAATTAAATACTGCAAAAGACCTGAAGACAGTCTAAGAAAATCAAATCTAGAGTGAGATTGAAAAAAAAATTACGTCTTTTATTTAATAGTACCAAACATCAGTCCAAGGTCAAATCAAGCCATCACATGTTTGACTTTGCAGGAGGGCGTAAAGCACTACGGGTTATTTGGACAGGTACACTCATGGCAACTCTCTTATACAGGTGACACTTTATAACAAATTCGTATTGGTGTGTCGTAAAATTCCATCTTAACTAAATAACTTGTTGGTAAAAGCTGCAATTACATGCGCTTGTTAATATGAAGGTCCAATTTCTACACTATTACGTCACGTTCGTATGCTCTAAATATCAAATTCTGTACTAGGCGATTTTATTTATTAACTCAATTATTAATTAGTTTCTCTGGGTCAAAATCAACCTTTCAAAGTCCAGTGGCATAAAGGCATTGATTGGTTGGTTAAGGTCAGTGACACGAGTCAATTGAATATTTCATGCCAAGATGATTCCATAGAACTAACGGTCATCAGAGTTGACAATGATTTGGGAAAGTCTGGCAACCAACGAATTGGGAGATTTGTCCATCACTGCCAGTTCATTTAATGGACTTTTCTAGGCTGCAGTGTACTGGGTATATGCATTTATAAGTAATTTTATCAATTAATTCAGATCCTATGGAAAATTTACACCTCTGTTGGAGAAAATTTTGTCAAGTTCAAAAAGAGCATTTTAAATGGAAGTTAAATAAACTTGGAAAATTAATTAGATCACAAAAACTGTGCACCCGTTGAATACACTCTTAAAGCAAAAGAGTGAACTTGCTCTCTTATAGATTTAAGAGTGTGAATTTGCTCCATTAGACTGTAAATTCACTCCAATGATACTGAAATTCACACCAAGAAGAGTGAAGTTCACTCCACGAGGAGTGAACATTAACTCTTTAACCCACGCTTAACGAGTGTCTGCAATGATCACACTTTTTGCAAGAGTGATCACTGTAGGCATTGGCCGTAGCTACGGGGAGAGAGCACAGGGGGAACGTGCCCTTCAAATATCAGAGCAGGGACTCATTTTTAATTCTTCAATTCCCTCTCCCCTATAGGCCCACCTCTTAATCCCCAGAATGGCGGCCAATATCTCCGGTTATCCCCCAAAACAACAACGCAGTGCAGCGGGCCTGCTGTATACCGGCGTAGCACTCTTTTAAGAGTGAAATTTCACTCTTTTGGTGTGAATTTCACTATTCTTGGAGCAAAGTAACAGTCTAATGGAGCGAATGGTTAGTTACGTCCATCGAACGATGTTATCTGCAGGTCTACACTTTTTATCGGTGTTTCTATTGTATAATTTACTTACCACTGGGTTAAGCTTTACTGCACTACTGACCGCACAGTCGTGCGGTACTCCTGACCTTATACTGGTTGCACTCGCAAATATATATTGTAAAAGAAAAAATGCATAGGCCTATTCGACACTTGCTATGAAGGTAAACCTTACTACAACCTGATTTGTTTCTATATGTTTAAATGTAACTTTGATAAACCCCCAAGTCCAATGGTAAAAAAAGTTGATAAACGTGTATGCTTGACTTAGCACTCGTTTATAATCTGATTCTTATCTCTCTTTTCTGTGTTATTTTGCGTTGTTTATTTCACTGGAGGAAATAGGGTGACTGTTCTTTTGCTTGAAATAGTTTACAATATAGCCAATAGGTGGCGTACTGGCCCCTACAATCATGGCCGGGCCGGCCATCTATGGCTTCATATTTTGAAGATTTGATGAAACAAAGGTATATGTCATGCATAATAAGTGTCTCTCTAACTATGCATTCTATAAGAAGTCACGAACTGGTCAAATTTGACCATTTAATTGGCACTTAACTTTTTGGTCATACGCTACCATTCGACCATATTTAGGTCGGTGTATAGTTGACAAATCAAGGGTCAATTTTGGACATTATGATAGTGCTTTGAAAGTGGATAATCTTAAACCGAACACGATTCGATACTGAGATCAGTGTGGAATAGAATGCAATGTTTTACCGGGGAAAGAATAAGTCTTGGAGTAATAAGGTCATTCCATTAACCCGAATTTAAGATTCGCGAAGAACCCCAAAAAGGATAAAAAACAACAGACAGACAGGCTGACTGTGAAGGCTTCTTGACATTGTTCAAATGCAGTCAAGTGCTCCGATCTTTGGCAGGTAACAAATCCCCAGGTCTGATGAGCTTCTTACTGAATTTAATATTACTTTTTGGAACGATATTGGACAGCTGGTCGTTAATTTATTTGTGCATTCGAGAAAGGTTACCTATCAGACAAACAGGATAGAGCTTTATACTGTTAACTTCCTTGATTCCTAAACCGGGAAGGACAATAGATATCTTAAGAATTGGCGCCCTGTTGCCTCAATTATTAAATACTGACTATAAAATTGCAGCTAAATGCATGCCTCTTAACGACCAGCTGTGAAAAAAGTTTAATATTCTATCATAGGTAATGAGTAAATCGGGTTTTCAAAGGAAACATTCATAAGCGAAAATATAAGATTAATACAAGGCATTATTACACACTGTGATGAAAAATCTGTTCCAGGAGGGTTCTTATTTCTAGATTTTGAAAAAACAATGTGATCGATTGGACTGTGCCTATATTCAAACCACACTTACAATTTTTAATTTTGGACCGCAGTTTGGGAAATTGATTAATGTATTTTATAGCAATGTTAGTCTATGTGTTTCAAAATAATGGTTATCTGTCTGATTATTTCCGAATATTACGTGGTGTTCGACAGGATTGTCCACTGAGCCCTTGCCTTTTTATAATCTGTGCCGAAATTCTCTGTACTTTGATCAACTCTAATTAGTTAATTCAAGGCACCACAATTTCTGGAGCAGGGCTTAAGCTATCCCAGTATGCTGATGATAGTGTTATTATATCGGACGATTCCGAAATGTCACTTTTTGAGATGAACGGGGTTTTGCAAACGTTTTGACTGTGATAATTCTGGAACAAGGCTTTACAAAGGTTTTGACTGTGATAATTCTCGACTGGTCTGAGGATTAATTTTGACAAAGTAAAAAACACTCTTTGACTTTGGTCAGTACGAGATTTAACTCCAATGGCAAAGTTTCTTTTAATAACAAGCTTTGCTCTTTGTCAGCTGATTTTCCTATTTATGTAACTCCCTAATCCCCCTGATAATAGTATCGATGAACTAAATAAGTCATTTTTCAATTTTATCTGGAGTCATAAGCAATCATAAGCCTTCTAACAGTCTAAGGTGACGAGAACAGTGCTAATTTATAAGAAAATGGAGGTTAATACAGATGTTCGCATTTTTGCTAATAGCTTAAAAACAAAAAGGGCTAAAATGTACGTTGATGATAGTTATAGAACATGGACATTACTTTTCACGTATGCCTTACGTAATTAAGGGGGTGATTTTTTCTTCGCTTGCAACTTTAAGAGGGGTGGTATATTTTATCAAACAACTTCATCCGTGATGATCGCGACGCATGGGCAAGTTTTAGCTTTTGTACTCATCAAAATGGTTTTGCAAGCCAAGAGGTATTAAACAATAATTTCATCAAAATTGAAAACCATGCAGGTTGTTTCTCTTGTATTAAAACAAAATAAGGTTTACAAAGTGGGGCATTTCTTTCACAAGAGAGAGTGGTGTCCTATCGTATCAGAACAATGTTGATAAACATGGCGCCGCTTTAGAAACACCCTTTACCCATTCCTATGGTATCATTTCAGCAATACCGTCTCATTGGAAAACAAATTTAGGTCACGATAGTGGTGTCAATTTGAACTATTACCAACTAGTAAAACTTTCCTTAAAGCAACGTGCCACCAACCTTGCGTATAGATCTGGTTTTTTTTCGAATATCATACGAATATTTAATATTTCAGCAAACATATTTTGATGTTCCATGGTTTTGTGGATGATCCATAAACATTGGTTATTTTTCCTGTTAAAGAGTACCTGCATAATTTCAAATGTACTCTGAAGTAAGATTCGATGTAAACAATGTTAAGTTTTAAGGTAAACCTGCTTTCGTTCAAGATGAATGGTTTTTATCCCTGTATTTTATATTAACAACGTGAATAAAGGGATGCCAAAAAAAGAAACAGACGAACAGACAGACGGAGCAGGCAGATAAACAAACATGCATACACACAGACAGTCAAACAGACAGACAGACATGGGTTTTTCCGATGCTCTAGGGGCCGCGCTAATACCTAAATTGCACAGATTCGGAGGAATCAGTAGGCTTCACACTATTTTTTGTCTCTCATGGACAGACCAACCGGAGACGATCCACCTGAGATTACAGTGGCTACAACCCAGTACCCCTTGTTTTAAAGTTGTGCATCTCGATTTGTTCCCGCCGACTGTGTGAACATGTATACGAACTGGTTGTTATACCTGGATCAAGAATTAGCTCCATGAAAAACGAATTTTGTTTAAATCAGATACCATGATGCACTTACCTGTATATTATTCTCTTCACGAGGCGTACATCGACGTCACCATAGAGCTCCTAGCCAGGGAGATTATCACAATTTATGGGAATTCCGACACAATATGTAACTTAATGAGTGGTTAACATAGCTATAACCGGACTGCTGTATTCACAAAAATGAACACCTCTGTACTTCAGCAGGTTAGATCGTGGTGGCTGTACAGCTAAACGTTCAAAGTCACCTTAACATAAATATTCCACAGCACAAATCGATCTGATTAAAATCATTGTTTGGTTGCTATTCTGCACCTTGACCTTCACCAAAAAAATTCTGTTGATTTTTTTTACTTACAGGTAATTATATGTCAACTTATAGAAGAGCGATATCTTGGTTTACCAATTATGAGTGAGATAGGAAGACCATTTGCTCAATAATTGTACACCTCGAAGCGTTGCTTACATAATGACGGAGGAAAGTCTTAGTTTCTGAGTGCGGAACTTTGTATCTCACTGGTTGTGCGCCGTTGGGTACTTATTCATATACTTTTGTTTTTATTGCCGGCTTTTTTATTTTACCATTAAAGTGTTTGCTCAATAATAGCTAAATGCTAACACATACAATATTAAACATCGCAAAAAGAAAGGACATTCCTACACTGTGCTGACGTGAGATAATTACATCTAGGTCATGCTTGCTGCGGATCTGCTGTATAGCACTCTATTAAGAGTGAAATTTCGGCCTTTTGGTGTGAATTTCACTATTCTTGGAGTGAAGTAACAGTCTAATGGAGCGAATGGTTAGTTATGTCCGTCGAAAGATGCAATCTGCAGGTCTACAGTACACTTTTTGTCGCTGTTTCTATTGTGTAATTTACTTACCAATGGGTTAAGCTTTACTGCACTACTGACTGCACAGTCGTGTGTTACTCCTGACCTAATACTGGTTGCACTGGCAAATATATATTGCAAAAGAAAAATACATAGGCCTATTCCACACCTCCTATGAAGGTAAACCTTACTACAACCTGATTTGTTTCTATATGTTTAAATGTAACTTTGATAAACCTCCAAGTCCAACGGTTAAAAAGCTGATAAACGTGTATGCTTGACTTAGCACTCGTTTATAATCTGATTCTTGTCTCTCTTTTCTGTGTTATTTTGCGTTGTTTATTTCACTGGAGGAAATAGGGTGACTGTTCTTTTGCTTGAAATATTTTGCAATATATCCAATAGATGGCGTGCTGGCCCCCACAATCAGCCATCTATGGCTTCATGAAAGATTTAATGAACCAAAGATATATGTCATGCATAATAAGTGTCTCTCTAACTATACATTCTGCAAGTAATCACGAACTGGTCAAATTTGACCATTTAATTGGCACTTAACTTTTTGGTCATACGCAACCATTCGCCCATATTTAGGGCGGTGCATAGTTGACAAATCTGCATTCCTACACTGTGCTGACGTGAGATAATTACATCTAGTTCATGTTTCTACCGCAAAAGAACATCCCCATATGAAGCCATAGAACTGATATTCGTCGGGGTTGGCAATTAATCAATTGGGAAATTCTGGGGGAAAATGTTAGATATTATATTCACTGCATGATTCATACCTCATAATTTTTCCAGTGTTGACGAAAAGTGCGCCCATTTGACTCTTTTATCAAACCCCAATTTGATTGACTTTATCAAATCCCCAAAACGTTTTGATTCTAAGACAAAATGAAAAAAAAAATAGATCCGACAATTACTTCACACATGTTGAACTATAGATTTGTGACTAGCTTATGATTTCGATTTTGAATGAAGAGACCGTAAGACTGCGTTTTCTGTGAGATCAACATTTTTGAGATCGAAGTTCACACCAGATGTGTCCCTTGCCTCCCTCCACCCCCTATCGTTATATCCGTATTAAGGCATCCCTCCGTTCTCCTGTTCTCTGTTGGATTGTTAACAGTAGTATACGTCTAACTCCATGATTTTAGTAACCTTCTTGTCTGCCTTCCCATACAAACAGACAGGTAAAAAGGTAAAATCAGTCTGATCCGATAACAAGGGTTAGAGTATCCGACTTGTATTCGGGAGGTCGGTATGATCGAGTCCTGGCCTGGTCATGTCGAAGACTTTAAAAAGGAACATAGTGCCATTGCGCCTGGTACTCAGCATAAGCAATAAAGTAGGGAAAGCAAGCCAGTGAGCCAAAACTGGAGAAAAGGCCGTAGCCGGCTCGAATTATATCAGACCAATTGGTTAGAAACTGCAGCCGTAAAACTCAATCTAACTAACATATATACTAACTTACAAACCGATTACGTGTATCTAATCAAACTTCACCCCCTCTTCAATAAGACCTGCCGCTCTTCCAGTAAATATGTTTGTCCCTCACACAGTTTGGGTCCATCCTGGTGGACGGGGATCCATGGAGACGGTATAAGTCTAAGAGGGGAAAATTCTCTAAATAAGGTAATTGCTATAGATTACATTTTCTGTTTTGGAGGAAATGTTTATCACATTGTAGGGAGAATGGAATCGTTGATAAAGACTTCAAACTTTACGTGACAACAGATTTATATTTACAAATTGGTATGGCGTACCGTGCGAAGAAAAAGTAGCTTGGTCCGGAAGCTGAAACTTCATTAATATAATTATCCATCAAATAATTATTTCTTCTTCTTCAAGATTCCAGCAGGCAGGTTTCATTATACCTTTATTAATTGGTTTCTTGAGGAGAAGATTTATCGGATACCACTGAATGGTTCTTTTTTCTCGATAAGTATTTCAAGAGCTTTTATTAAGCCATTTCTCAGAGTAAAGTAAGTCTAAGGCACAAAAGTAAAATTGCTTTCCATTCTCTAAAGCCCAATAAATAAAATAGGGGACGGATCTTAAATATAGACTCTCTGAATATTCACTCTGCTCGGAAAGGGTCAGAATGTCTCGTGTTCAGTTTAAGTTTCACAGTCCAGATTTTAATCAGTGCTCTACTTCGTGTTTACACTGATCTTTTACTTGAACGGTTTAACAGAAAGTAGTAACATTGCTTACCTAAACAAATCAC
This sequence comes from Holothuria scabra, assembly GCA_037179385.1. Lineage (NCBI taxonomy): Eukaryota > Metazoa > Echinodermata > Holothuroidea > Aspidochirotida > Holothuriidae > Holothuria > Holothuria scabra. The sequence continues at coordinate 35,322,907 of CM074197.1, forward strand.
TGAAAACAAATGCTACTCAGGATGGTGCCTTGTATTGACTAATTTGACTGATTAGAATAAAGTAGTCTGTGGATTATCCAGTGATTACAAACTAGCCAGTTGATTAGTCGGGACCACACGGACTAATCCACTGACTAGTTTGTGACCTCCGAACTAATCCACTGACTATAGTTTTTAACAATCGACCAGTTTACCGACTAACTTAATCTGTAGTCTATTAAAATAAGACAGTAGAGGCACCATTCTGACTGAGGTTTTGCTTTCAGTAATGAAAACGGCTCAAAGAGCAAAGTTATTTAATGGATGTCCTTCAATCATTTGATATTTTTAGTTTTTACGAGCGAATGCGAAGTATAGCAGTCGCTTTATGGACTTGTTACAGTGTTTTCAATCTGAACCTTGTTGGTTTGGTGTTTGTAAGTGTTTGTAAATTAAAAGGCGTTAACCATGAAAGCAGATAATTTATTTAAGGATGTCTCTGGTTTCATTACACGTTGATGCATATTACTTGAGGGATAGTTCAAGCACATGGCTCTTGGAACGACTGTATGGAGTTCTCAGAAGCCTTTTCTGTAGTTTTTGTCAACTGCCGTTCTTTATGACATGGTCGTTACCCTTCTTTTCTTACAGTTTGAAACATCCGAGCAATCTGTTGACTTCAAAGTTTATGCGTTGTTTTAAGAAAAACATTGAACGGGGGATATTTTTTCATAATGCAGCAACTTATAACTGCAACAAGAGCGACAAACAAAAGTCATATTTTACTTTGTTCAGAACTGAAGACCATCACAAAGGGTTAGGAATAGAGAACGGATAAGAAAACGCAGTCTCCCGGATGCGAAAATTGTGCAATATTAACTGCGTAGTTTTCTTCTGACCTAGACGTTTCAGCTGAAACATGAATCGCCCTTACGAATAGGCGCTTGCTTTGCCGGTGACCACATGGTCGCCGAACGACATATGATGCAGTTGATGATATCAATTGCTACCGTGGCTTGAAAAATCCATTTCGACATTTTGATGTGTTTCAGCTGAAGGTCAAATGTGCTATGGGCAGGACCTATATACTTGTATGCTTAAACGCATCTAAATAAAATTAGTTAACATCAACCCAATTTTTTTGTTATGCATTTTGTAAATATTCTCACATTAGATTTTTTCATTGGTGGCTGTACTTAACGGCATGGTACAATTAGATTTAGCAATCTTGTCAGACAAATTTAAAAAGGTTCCTTTGAGCGACCGTACTGTAGGGGAAAAGACCACAAGCTGCGCTCTTATCCAACCAAAGAAAGAGGAGGCCGGTGAGAAATTCTATACTGTTTTTTGTTGTTGACAATTACACAGTAGGAATGGGAAGAGAGATCTCTGATGAGGAGTAGCAAAATAAAAGACTGCGTAGTTATATCTCTCTACCCTTAAAGGCAGTCATTCGTCACCCTAAACTACAGTTTCAGTATACATATATCAAAACTCTCAATTGGTACAGCTCTTTGATTGGCATCACATTCAAACAATCCATCATAGCTAAATTACACAGCATGGGCACTGGGAGTGTCTTGATTACACATTATGGACTTGTATGGCCACTGGGATAAGCCATGAAGCAATAAACAAGGATTGTGTCTGGATAAAGATGAGTTTAAGATAAATGTGGGAGGGGCTAGAAGTAAGTAGGTTGGGAGAATTGGACTTGCTTGGGATGATGAAAATATGCCTTTAAAGCTCATTAGCCAACACGATAGCTAAGTTACATCTCTTCTGATCTGGAAGCATATGCTTGCTTTGGTGGTGATTACGCGATGCAATCACAGGTGATTCGGTTGAACTGCCGAACCGTAATTAGCACTGCCATCGAACAATATTGAGAACACTAAGGAAGTTATAAATACTGAAATTGTCATTTGTGAGGAAATTTTGATATTTTGAACCCCCAGTAACATGCGTTAAATTCTGACAGTTTTGGCTACGGCAGGAAATTATTAATAAAATAATTCTTCTGCAATCTAAACACGTCTATTTTCTAGATCTAGTAGATAACATCATCCACTACTTGTTTTATTCAGTCAATTTTAACATGATCATAAACGTATCACTCACATATACTTTTCTAAAACTCGAGCTTGTATCATAAACACTTCTTTTTCCCTCACCTCCCATCACTAATTTTTCACCTGTATAATTTTCGAACGTACTGATATGTTTTTCTGAAATCGGCAAACCTCTTATAAAAAATTCACGTGTTTGATCTAACGGTAGAACATCCCCTAACACGCGGAAGACCTGGGTTCGATTCCCAGGTCAAGTCATACCAAAGAATCTAAAAATGGAAACCTACTGCCGTCTGGGAGTTGCTAGGTTAAGTAACTTTTTATTAATATCACTAGAACCGGTAAAGATAAATTTGTTCTGTTTATATTGTGTGCACCTTTAATTAATTTTTTGTAAATATTTTTAATTATTTATTTATTTTTCTTCTTTTACTTCTCCTATGCTTATTTGTTTTGTTGTTTTGTTGTCAATAAAGTTGTTCCTTCAATGAAGGAAGGGGAAAAAAAAAGAACCGGTAAGGACCGCCTCCATTCGCGAGTATGAATGCCTTGCATTCTGGTTCATTTGCTTAATTCACTTTTATTTATTTATTTATTTATTTTATTCATTCATTCATTCATTCACTCACTCACTCACTCATTCATTCATTCATTCGTTCATTCATTCGTTCATTTATTCATTCATTCATTCATTTAGTCAGTCCAGAACAAAGTTTATTTTTGCATTGTAAAATAGGAACATACTGTAAGCATTCTGGTGAGTTTCATTCATTCCCCAGCATATTCAGTTATCAGCACTGGCGATGAAGGTTGACAAGGGTTCTATGAAAAGTGAAGTTCAAGCAAGCAGTTGTAATTCAATGTGCTCACATTGTAGACCAATGATTTGAGATGCTGAACAGCTTCAGAATTACCAAACAATTAACACGTAAACATTACCTAGCATGCACAGTCTACAAACTATTTTATTTAACATTGCAGTATGATGAATATACACATCTTTATTAACATATGAAATCCCCAAAACATCTTCCTTCACTCCACATTATATTTAAATTACAATAGACTCATTCATGATTATGTTAATGGAAGTTGGAATAGAACATGCGCAGTAACATATTCGTACATGTTAGCTTTTACTTCCTTACGATGATCTCGCGACTACACGCAGAATGTAGACGAATTCGATCTACATTTCATTGTGACGAAAACATAAGCCCACCTCATCAACTCTGTTGTCAAGTAACAATGACGTCATTTGTTTGTAGACATGAATGAGTCATTCTACAGATCATCCTACCAGTTTGAGCCAGATTTGAAGAAAACAGGGAAACGCCCAAACTTCTTAAGATTGGAGCCACCTATAACACAGAAGCAACATCACGGTATAAATATTTGCGGTAAGGCGTATGTTGTAGAACAGAAGGCTATAATACATCCAAATAGTACTGTAATGAATGTAAAGGCATGAATATCTTCCTAGTTCAAAGATGTATGGGGGTGAATATGATGCATTATGTTTCCTTTCTCCTCTACTCATTTTCATAGGGGGGACATATACCTTACATCAATCCCCCTCCTGTTAATGACTATCCCGGTATGAAACCTGTTGGTAATTCAGTTTCCTATAGCCACGAAATAAACATTGACATCCCTTTTCCCACAACTTTTATTTCCAATTCTTCAAAAAAAGGAAAAAAAATCCTCATATTTTGGTTGATATTAAGGCTATTTTAAATTATACTAGACGGCAAAATTTGATAACCTTGTACAAAAATACAAAATGAAAGAATACTCAAACTTTTCCTTTTTGGCGTCCATGTTCTTCCATTTGATAATTATTAATACTATATAGGTGGATACAAATAAGTTTATTAATTGATGGTATAAAAGAAAATAATTGGTATGCGTTGCACACAATGAAGAAAAACTTATTTAAAATTCCCATTTTCTTCTGTATTTGACTCTTACACGATTTGTCCTACACGAGCGAACTGCTGTATTTCTAGCCTGCGTAGCGCCTCTGTGGTCGCCGCCCTTTTGGCTGCCGTTCCTCTTGGTTCTTCGTAGCGATGAGCTGAACGAAAAGACTTCGTCCGCTCCGCGGGCTATTGTATAACATGAAGTTACACAAACAAGTTTTCACTATTGTTTTGTCGGATTTGTTGCGACCTTATCCTGAATTTGAAGGAAGTCTTTTCCTCAAAGCAGGCTTGGCCGTAAAAGTATACGGTGACGTGTAAAGCGAAAATGTTTAGTTAAGTCAGGGAGGTGTTATTAGAAACACATCCCTGGTTAAATCTTCCCAGCGGTAAAAGAATCAGACCCTCTATTCGTCATACATCTAACTCCATCAACCTCTTTTTGAATATATTTACTTCACAAACTGCATAAACTGTAAAGTAACATTAGTGTGATATACATTTCACACTATGACTCGCTTGCAATATAAGGATCAAATGACGAACTAAAACGTATTGCTTATTCATGTACACTCTAAAAACACCGGGGTTAAATTTAACCAGGATCGGTGTTCTATTTTCTCCAACACAATCCTGGTTAACTTTTAACACAAATCCTGGTTAAACTAACACAACTACTTGTTAAAATAACACAAATTCTGGTTAAAATAACTAGGATTTGAGTCAGTTTAACCAGGAGTTGCGTTAAAATTTAACCAGGATTATGTTGGAGTAAATAGAACATCGATCCTGGTTAAATTTAACCCCGGTGTTTTTAGAGTGTACGAAAGGATCTTTACATCTAACTTTACAGATTTGTATTAATGGTTTAGTCTTCCTTCTACAGTAAAAGTCCTGAATCCCTGATCACCGATTGTTTATACAAAAATATACTGCACTGTTTTGGTTCACAAGAAGCAATTTGAAAATACTATGCTCTTCCATAACATCAAAGAAGATTTTGCTAGGATAAATATTGGAATCTAATGAAAAAAATTGCATATCTATTTGTTTGACTTAGAATACAGCAATGTTAAATACATTTCCATTATGAGCGACGTGACGATCATGATGAAACTTCCCTTCTTACTTTTTAAAACATCCTCAGTATTCTACGTGATTACATCTTATCGCCTAGGGAAGGAAAAAAGCACACTACAGACAAACTTGATACAGTCAGCTTCCACATCTGATTCACTGATGTACAGTGCCAGACGGACCAAAGTACTTCAAAAGTTATGTAACATTTGTGGTTAGCTAGTCGACCGGTCGAGTGTGTTTCAATTGGCAGTGGTTGCTTTTATTTTTGCAGTGAATACAATGAAAGCATAAATCACTTGAGGTCACACGCCATGTATCAAAGTCGAATACCAGTTACACCCCACACCGCGTTTGATCTCTTTTTGTCTTTGTCGAGTTTCCCCTATTGTATTATGTAGCCGCAAGCCCCAACTGCCCAAGTAAATGCATATTTTACCCAAGAAATACTATTTTCCACTTAGCACTCGATTTTTTTATTTAAATTTTCTAAATATTGGAATTAGAAAGACGAAAAATTTTCATATTCCAGGTGTCCAGCGAGAGTTTACAAAAGGATCCTCGTTGTCTTCATGAGCATAGCCCTTCACTTATACCTCAATAAAACAGTCTATTAAACCGTTATACAAATTATTCAAAACTAATTACGCATTGGTTGTGGAAATATCTTCCAGCCCCTTGATATTCTCCATCTTCTCTCCGATGTTCTCCAAGATGACGTCATTAAGCTTTTTTCTCAGACACTGTAGACTGTAACTCCAGAGTAATTCCTGTTTGGCAGTGTTTCTATGTAAAAAGAAGACAGACGTACATATTAACAAAAGACATGTATTTTCTTTAAATTGATTTTTAAGCATTAAGCGTGGGCTACAATGAAACAAAATATCAGCTCTTTATCTTAGAAATGACTCCATGCTGCAGAGCAAACGATATTAAGGGAGAAACACGGCGTGCCTGCTCCTCAGATATTTTGAGGTACTTATGAGGGAACGGGAAATCAAAAGGAAAACAAATATAAATTATATCCAACTATATAATATACAAAACCATAAGCCAGGATAATAGGAAAATATAGCTTCATGATTAAACATTCAGTTGTATGAATACTTGAACTAAACTAATTGCTCTCTCTGCCATTCTTAATAAGCGAAGTCGGTAATTCGCTTTGGTGGCTATGCACATGCGCATATCCTCCGAATCCTCAAAATAAACAAACAAACCCCGCACCTACAACAAGTATTCCAAAATCTGGTGTAGATGGGCAATGTTAAACAAGGTGTTTCTTGATTGGCTGTTGCAATTGTATTGTATCGATTGTATTCTTTGTTCGGGTTTGGGATTAGGGTTATCGTTCGCCAGTTATGAAATTTCTTGTTAAACAGTGCGAATCGCCCCAAAATTTGAGTTTACGTGAAAAGTTTCCGAGACCATACTCTCTTAATCCATCTATAACTTAAGGAGGGATCTCAAGGGTGGTTTTGTGCAGTGCATTGTGTCTTCTGTCTGTCTGAAGTGTCTTTTGGTGTAGAATTTACATTTTAATTTGCCTTAAAGTAAGACTCAGACCCCTATTTTCGTTCGGGTTGGCAAGACACTTTGAAAGGGTTGTCTACACCTATTGACGAAAACAAGGTAGGGCCGTAATACTTTGTGCTGAGCTCAGTTTATGTATCCCACGATGTGCCCCACAACTCGTATTGATTGTATTCTTTGTTAGGGTTGGGGATTAGGTTAAGGATTTGCACAGCGGCCAGTTAAGAAATTTCTTGTTAAATAGTGCGCATCGGTCCAAAGATTTAGGTGTCACATTTGCGTTTACAAGTCACCAATCATTAACTAAATTTGGTGTATTTAAAATTCGATTGATAATCTTACATATACGAGTCTACAGGAGGTAGTCTAGCTGTTTTTACAGTAGTTCCCAAGCAACATGATCCTTTTTTTAGGAAAGACTTTTACAATATTCTCGAGTAGAGGTCCTTTTTCAAATACAAACTTCAGGAAAACATTTCGTCGGTCTGTATTTCTCACCTTGACAGACTAGTGGAGTTTGCTGGTTTGCCGGCCATGAAATAAAGAGCAGTTTTATCATCATACTGTGAATCTAAAGCGGCTATGAGTGACGTTCGTGCTCCAGATTCTGTATCTTTGCCACCTGAAATAAAGACGAGGGCATACCGCTAAGTTTGCAAGTCAAAGCTGTCATAGTAGTCCATTTTGTCCCCGCTAACATGAGTTAAAATAATTTAAAAATTTATTTGTTGCAGATGAACAACTCAAATCAAGTTATGACCTCTTCATTTTCGCATGGTTTCATAGGGGTTCCCTAAAGTTCCTACCATGTCCTTGCATGTATTCCTCACCTTTGCCTTTACAAATGATTTCTTCTTAAACCCATAATTTCTCCCAGTTTTAAACATTGCAATCAGGGCTCATGAAAATAATAGTAATTGTTCTCAATTACACTTTTATTACCCTGGAAGGATGGGGTCATGTTCCTAAAGTTGTCTTTAACTTTTCCACCCCTACAAATAAAATATTTCTTGACATTTTTCTTTTTAGTTAAGCCTAACATTTGTAACAACAAACGGGTCAAGCATGTAAAACGCCATTTGGAGACTTCTTAAAAACATCAGTAGGTTAATTTATTCACCAAGCTCACTAAGGTCACTAAGCTGATCTTTCAAAATTTTTCTAAAGTTCTCCCTCCCCTCTGGCAAAGGACCGTTCGGCGAAACCAAACAATAAACTGCTTCCCGAAGAAGCTATTACGTTCACTAAAGGACAACACTTGACCAACCTCACGGCCTTCCAGAATCACACCTCAACACCATTTTAATATACTGCTACGTTAACTGCTCGGGCCTCCCCATATAATTGTGAAATATCTTTCCCATTCGGATAATTATGTATACAGGAAGTATTTTGCCTTCATCCCCGTTTCCCCAATTTTACACCAACTAAGTTGATTTTGACACGCGCTGACATCATTATGTAAGAAGTTGTATTTATAGTTAACCCGGTAAATCCGGCTCACATGTGACTCATATCTTGCAGCCATTGAATTTGCATAACACTCTAAACAGAATGCCAAATAACTATGAATTAAATGAAGCTCACCCATGCGTGTCATAAAGACCCTGCCTGTACCCCGGAATGACTTTTCAAATACAGATGGCTTTCGTACCTCAGCCAGGTCAGATCGAGTTATCTTTCGCCCCTCGTTTCTCTCTAATTTATTACTTTTCGCCGGTCTCGCTATTACAATATTAACACCTTCGTTTTGATGTGTAGCTAAACCCCATCGAACTTACTAAACTTACCAATTCCTAACAAACAATTAATACAGCAAGCGGTACAACCTCTCCTCTCTCGAAAAATTTCTGTTTCCACAAATCCTGGATGAAGTGAAAATACAGAAATTCTTTCCCCTTCCAGCTTTCTCGAAAGGGAGTGCATGTTCATTATCTAAGGAGGAAATTAAAAGTAAAAAGAAGGCTTTAAAGTTCATCTCAAGCCTAAAATTTCAAAAATGCACGTAACAAAGCATAAAAACTGAATTCGAATGTTCCAACCCCATCTTGATTGGACATACCTATTCTGAGATACCAAATGTTGAAGTCTTGTTTATTCCGTCAATTAAGATGGTACATTAAACAATCATTTGTGATTTCATTACTGTACTACTGAAACTGCTCACTGCTTTGAGTGGCTTCAAGCATTATCTTTACAACATACCATGCCAAAAAGGGCACTGTTTAAGGGAATGAAACGTGAGCGAAAAGTGTGAATTCGTTATGTTCGGGCAGGAAGGCTCGGTTTGTCAGAAAATGTACCATATTTTCATAGTGATTTATACGGATGATAAGTAAGTGTTTACACTAAGTACTCCCATATGCAGTGGAAGCTCCCTGAAGAGATAGAAAAACTTCGGCGACAGAAACAGCAGTTTACTACGGCAGCAGGGGTGGGTGACTTCTCTTCAAACTAAGTATAGTGCCATCGTAGTTTGAAACCAAGAAAGTTTTGTTCGCACAGCATTACACATCGCTGAAAAACTTCCCCATGTCTTACAGTTGTTTGGATTTAATCAACTTCTATTTTAAAATCTTATGTTCTGGAAATTGTTTGATTTTTTTTTTATCCAGGAGACACTTGTGCCCTACCCGAAGGCCTACACGTGAAAACCCATGGTCTCTGAGAAGGAAATGTAAAAGCGAGCGAATCCGAACAAAATTGTTGGCAGTTCTTAAATTTGCATTGCCTTGCACATCTGAAAGTTTGTACAGAGCAAAGCGGATAAGATAAGAAAATATACACTTTTGCCTTCTTGACAGCAGAGCATTCAACAAACTACAAAGAAGTTAAGTATAGTATAGTAGACTTTACCTATGTTATTGGATTTGTGCAAACTTCACATTAACATTTTGCATATGGAATCATTTTCCATACGCTTTAGAGCCTCAACCTTTCTGAAAAAGATTGTTAGTCAATAAGGTGAGTCCACACGAATATTTTATCCATACTTTCTTGGTAGACGTTGCATATGACGTCACAAAGCCGGCAGTGTGCCATCCTGTTGGGACTTGTGCGTAACCTATACCTGCATGAACAAATGCAGACCCTTGATGAGTACAAAACAACAAGAGCTTCATAGTTTGCCACCGATGCGTTTGTAATCCTGTTAGTGCGTAGAGTGTGCATGATTGCTTGCCCTAAAAATATGAGGCGTGATGTCAGTGTATAATTGCTACGATATGATTTTTTAAAAGTTTGGTCACTTGGACTCTTTACAATTCCTTGCCATACTTTGGTCTGTAAAAGCATACTTTTTTAAGGAAAATTATTGGTGAGACCATACATTGCACCTGGTTTGTTATTTTAAGTTGCACCCTCTCCCCAGTGCCCCTCCCGCCAAACATACCCTTCCCCATGCCACCCTATCTTACTAGCTCCATTGCTATATTCTGCTAAAAGTTTTCTCTTTTCAGGTAAATGTAATGACATATCTTTAAAATTATTAACAAAATGATGTATTCGGCCTCACAATCCACCGCTTACGGTTGGATAACGTCAGTTCGGTTGAGAAATTATTGTGGAATACGATAATCCGACCAACACATTCGAAACAATTTAACATGGAGGCAAGGCTTTACTTCTTTCTTTCGAAAGACGACTAATTTTACTCGAACAAATAATTCAAGCTTAAAAGATCTCACTGTTTCACCCTTAACTTTGAAAATCAAAGGGGACTTCCTCTAGGCTTATTACATGGTGCCGGAGACCCCTCAGGATGGATTACGTCAAAGATTTTGCGTAAGCTTTGCTTTACGGAGCCCACCGTTGGCAGAAATAATAAAATATAATATTTACCTCAAAGAGAGTGACTACCGGGCGTTGAAATATAGTGGGCAGAGAAAATGTATGGAAGACCTCGATTCATTTTGCATGGTCACAAACATTGTCCATCGTAATTATAAAAGGTTCTGTAAATGAAGTTTCTCCTCCACCTGTCCACATTTGTTTCAGTGATGTAGTTAACGGTCCATTAGCTATGTTTTACGCCGAAAACTTATGGTAAGGGTGAAATCCTTGTACCGCTGGCCTTCGAATAGCATGCTTAGAACGTGTCCCCCATTCCCTCATTTTGACGCCCATTGCACACATCCATCTTCAATGCACCTACCCTTTGCATGGGGGTCTTTAATCCGTTACTTCAATTAAGCCTACCTGATAGAGCTTGGAGTTTCCGTAGAACTTGTTGACGCCGTAAGATTTCTGCCCTTGAATATTGTCAAGCTTGAAATCGGGCCATTTATGTGCCTCGGAGGAAACATTGACGATACGGCTGTTGGGGGCGCTCTCCTTTAACAGTGGCAACAAAAGGAGTGTCAGCAAAAAGTGGGAGAGATAGTTAACCTGGAAGTGTAACTCAAACCCATCAGCAGTAACAGCTAAAAATTGCAAACAAGAGAAAAAGAAATGGTAGTCGATGAATTAAAAGTTTAATGAAAAGAGAAGGGAGGATGTAGATGCGGGTATTTTGATGTAAGAATGTTAAGCAAACTTCGTGATTTAGTTAAGCAACTTCTCTCATATTATAGTGATAGCACATCCGCTTCTCATTCGAAAGGGCCAAGTTAATTCCCAGGTAGAGTATTTATATACCAAAGACTTTGAAAATGTAATCTATCTGCCATTTTGTGTGATGCTCCGCATAAGCAATGGGGTAGAAAGCAATCTCTCCCTGATAACATTTCATTGCCTATAGGAGGAAAAAAGCACAATACATATAAACTTGATTTAGGCAGATTTCAGTTGTGGTTAGGGTAGATTGGCAGTGTCAGATACATCAAAACACGCCAAAAGTTACGTAACATTTGATGTTAACTTACAGGCAAGTCGGGTATATGTTAATTGCTTTACAGACAATGTGAACATAGGGCACGGATCATGTAGCAAACTCAGATATCAGTTATACCCCCCCCCCCCACCGCCTTTGATCTGCTGGTGTGTCTCTGTATTATCAAGAAGAAACGTCACGGCATGACTAGACCACAAGATTAAAAGTTGATGCGTGAAATACCATTAGTAACTATCCTACAATGAATGGCCCTACTTATGGCCGCCTCCACTCTCTGCTCCGATTCGTCTCTATTTCATTTGAAAAAAGAACATTTTTAAATGTCCCTTACCTCTTTCATCAGGGCCAAGAAGGCCCGCGTTACAGATTAGGACATGCAAAGGTAACCCACGTTCTTTGTATCGACGGGCAAACTCCACAGTTGAATCCAGAGAGGCCAAATCTAACTGCATGAATTCAATATTGAGTTGGATTACATCTTCCTTTACGTCCTGGGGAAATGTAAAGTTTTAATATTATACCTTTTTATTAGAAGATGTTAAGAGGTATCAAGTAATACCAAATAAATGGTCTGTTTTGAAAAGTGTCATCAGATCGGGAGATAATCGCTTTCGGGGGAAATAATTTTCATCCGACCGGGGGAATATTTTGCCATGGGTTGCGCCATTTTCAAATATCTCCCATCATGCATTGCGATCCTACTGCGCGAATTCAACGGAGATAACGTTTCAAACAACTTTGCAATTTTTTATCTGTCTAAGGAAAGAGAAATTCAGGCATATCTAAAATCTCTGCTGATAGGGAAATAAAAAAGGTTTGTTCTTTTTGGTTGTTCACTGCGCCGACTTTGAGGTATCTAGCAATTTTTCTGTGTTCTTTGTCCTACGCTTAATTTATAGACTCGACACTGTCGTAAGTTTTGTGCAATATTTTCCGCATTGAGGTGTGCAGTGGGTCGTGCCCCCATTTGTGTATGTAAATACGTTGTTGATGATCCCTTTTGTGGTTTCGCCCTTTGGGTCTTTACTAGGATATCGCATTTGAATAAATACACATTTGTCATCAAATCGACGACTGTGGAGAGGTAGACACTGAATGCTCATAAATATTCATACCGTTGAGACAGGTAAATTTTCTCCAGATCTGGGAAACCGCATTTTCCCCCGAAAAGCGGTTATCTCCCGAACTGGTTATGAAATACTAGTTATTTTGGGCCAAATAATAAAGGTCACGAGCAATAAAAGGCAACTTCTCAATTCTTTGCAGTCACAGGAACATAGCTTACCGTGGTCCAAGTTCATTCCACAGAACCGACGCTCGTCATAGGTGGTAATGAATTAGGAAAGTTATGCAACGAATTGAATGATTTGTCCTTAAACAGTAATTCATTTAATGACTGGGACTTCGCAGGAATGGTCTGAACTTGGTGTGTTGCGACACAGTGGTTTCTTCGAACTGAATGCATTTAGCAATAATTGTATTGCAACATTCACTTTCTTTCGAACATTTACGCCCTCCTTTCTTGATTTAAATTATGTTAAGGTGAAATCCAAAACAACTTATAAATGAAGGAGAGGGGATGAAAGCAGAGACCGCGGAAGTTTTTCACCTGTTGAAACAGATTTATGACTCCATATGGCTGGTTCACAGATAATGAAATTTATTGGACTGCACGACTGAGTGTTCTTGGGGAGTCAACCTCTCGTTTAGCCTAAATGGAGCTTCTCACATCGAAATTCTTCGGTTTGATCAGTCTACGCTATTAAGCATATTTTGCATATTTTTATTAAGCACTTTTTGCCCGAATAATGGCATCATATCATGTGTTCTGCTCATATTTTGCCAAAAAGGACCAACTGGTTTTGCCCGAATTGGGAGGGCAAGTGTTCCCCCGACACCCCGCCTCGTACGCCTATCCTATTAGGATACCAATCCTTCATGGAACTTGCTAAATTCACCATACAATCATATTTTTTTCACGACCCTTTGTGCTCTCCAGAGTATCAAAACTTCTTTTGCATAAACAGGTATCACAGTTTTATGAAACACATAGAAGAACAGTCTATAACCAAATTTATGTTTGATATGTTAAGGAGGAACATATCCTAAGCATTCTCGTAAAAAATTTTAGTCTTTTCCTATGTTCAGTTCTCGAATTGAAGTTGACATATTTTCTTTAAAAAGTGATCTTATTTGAAGCAATCAGGTGTGAAGTCATGGATTCACATTGTTGGCCAATGTTTTGCTTTCCTTTATTTTTCATCCTGTTAGTTTGACCTTGATTGATTAGGGATTCTATCTTGTTCTTAAGGCATATAAAATTTTTAAAATTCCATTGTCTGGGATGCACATATGATATTTATATATCAGAGTTGAGTCACTTAACTCTGATATATAAATACCATATGTGTATCCCAGACAATTTTATGCGGCATAAAATTGGTGGTAAATTATAAATAAACCCAAAGCATTGTCCAACAATGTGAATCCATGGCATCACGCCTGCTTGCTCTAAGATCATTCTACGTATATATACTTTGCCACCTCCAAATGCTTATATCAAGAGAACCGAAGATCGGAAATTGATAAGAAGTTCACCAGAATGCTTAGATTGTGTTTCTCTCTGTCATATCAAAAATAAATTTGGCTCTCTACTCTTTTAATCATATATGAGAGGCAACGTCACAGATGAGAGGCAACTAGTATTTTCCTGTAAGGATTACGTAATAATGGTAGTAGTAAAGTGTTACGAAAGTCTTCAGTCTTCACCTTGTTTAATGTCTGGGTTTCCTTCTTCATTTTCTCAATCGCCTGTGAAAAAGATATTGAAACTAGACGTTGTAAGGTTGTTAATTTCCAGTAAAAGAATGAGCAGCTGAAACGCACCCACGCAACGGAACATTTTCGGACCCGCATGATCCAATTTTGCAGCCACTCCTGTACAGGAAATTTTGTACTTAATTTTTTTTTAAGACCAACGTTTATTTTGCCTCAATACTCCTCATTACGAAACATTCATCCTATTCATCCATCACTCAAATATCATTTTGCCCAGAGGAAATACATGATAGAAAAGAGATGCCCGAACTTCTTTGCCCGTCCCTGTCTTTTTCATAATATGAAACCAAATTCATTTCCTGCAACATCCACATTGATTTAAAACCTGAGCTCATCCGTAGAACACAAGACGGTAGCCCAATACCTTTTTTGAACTGTACCATACCCTACGGACAAATCCAAATTGTGTGTGATTAGTAGAATATGTCCATGGTCCCCTTGCTGCCTGAAGTAACTAAAGTGGAGGACTAAGAATCGTATTTGAAACAAACGTGGCCTTGAACGGTATTTGAACTTTCTATTTTATCTAAATGACACTACTGTATGTAACACATTCGTGCGGTGTGTCGTTACATTCCGGTTGAACAAATACGAATAAAAACATTTGAATTGGTGGCGCTCTAACAGTGACATGTACATGTACACAAATGGTCGTGATCAAATGACACAGTCACTACAGACGATCTCACACTCACCGTCACATTGTGCTCAGGTACGGTAAATCCGCCTAGCAAACTTATCAATAGAAACGCTGATAATAAAATTTTCATTTTAACATTTTTTCGATTGTGTTTAATCCTATTTACTTACATTTTTTGCCCTTTCTTCAGAACGACACGCAATAATCACTCTGCCTCCCAGTTGCGCTATTCTCTTTGCAGTTTCATAGCCTATGCCTGCGTAGCAGAAAACAAGTGGAAGTTGCAAGAATCGTTAAAATTAACCTTTTACTGAAAGAAGTCATTGCAGACAAATGGGGCAGTCTATCCTAGAAGGTAGTCATAGCTAACCCACATCACAAAAGAAATTCTGTAACTCGCCCACCCTCCTCCAGAAATAACATGTTTGCAAATCCTTGTAAGATTTCAGGATGATACCAGACAGGTTTATTTCACAATTGCGTAACAAATAGTCCTATACAATGTCCATTTATAAAAAGCTGTCTAGAACACCGCATGGTCAAAAGTACGAACTAACAAATGTTACTGTAATATTCCCATTTAGAAAAGTAGTTTTGAACAACGATGTTCGCGATAATAAAAACCAACAAAGGGAATGTGCATGGCAATTTCAAACGCATCCAGCGAAAATCGGAATATTAAGTTAAATCTCTAGAAATTCTCCGGAGGTTGCAGAGTAATTGTGGCTGACACCAACTTGCACCTGAAAATCCTTACACATAAGGAATATCAAACATAAAAAACCTTCTCTAAATAAGAAATGCTCATTCTTCTTTAAATGTCTCGTTTACAACGTATGATCCGTCCCCCTCCAAATGTAAAACCATTTCCAGGGATTCTACCAGAAACACAAAAGGGAGAGATTTATTACTTCTAAACCTAAAAGTCCAAGTTGATGATGTCCTAGGGTAAAGTTATAAGGCGGGGCAAAAGCTTGTTGCCAGGTCCTGTAAGGTGCAAGTTGTAGGGTACTAAAGGTCGTTTATTTATGTAAGCTAAAACATCTCTGCAAAAGTGCATTCTTGTTAAGTGAGAAGTCCCGATTTTTACCTTAATTTTCTTACTTTTATTGAAATGAAAAGTAAGCGTAACGAGCGTTTTTTTCGAAGAGGTGGAGGACAAATTTTTCCTTACCCCTTAGGGGAGGAAATACTGCCGTTTGCTATAATCTAAAGAATTTTCCCATGCTAAGGAAGGTATGTTTTATGTGTTGGCAGGTTAGTTGAGTGAATGCTTCGTAGTATTTTTCTTTTTTCAAATTTTATCTTCTTGTAAGTTTTCTTTCAACAATTGAACTAGTTTGGAAAGCACATACACATCAATTATTGTAGCAGTGCCTACCTGCGTTTCCACCAGTCACAATGAAAGTTCTGTCGGCGGGAAGTTTGGCACCGGGAACTGAGGGCTTACCTCCCATCTTCAGCCGGTTTTCTAAGGGTGAAAGCAACAAAATTAGGTCTTTGAAGAGCAAAATGTCTCGAAAGACTCATTACAACGCAATTTAAGCTTAATCTCCCGAATTCCCTTCCATTAATCACTTCCACGAATTACTATTTCATGTCATATATTTACATATTTCATATTCAAGGCTATTCAAGCAGTGAATCTAAGTAGGCTAAATTTCACAAATGATTGAGAAAAATAGACCCACAAAATTCCCTTCCTTCACCCATCACACCCCCGTGCGCATCGCTCACATAATTCTCAAGAGTCATTCACGAAATATATACTGATATGGTACAGCAGTTTACAAAAATACCAATCCGAATTGTGAGGATAAGATAATGGGGGAAGGGACCCCGATCTTGACTTTGGAAACTCCCTTGGAATTCCCTTCAGCCAAAGCCAGGCCAACCAACAAGCCCGTCGAAAGATATTGCCAATAAGGATATTGTGTAATCGACAGTGGCAGCTCGTGGCAATGGGCATCTTGGGCGCCGCCCCTCCAAGAAACTCCCAATAATAAGGATCACATTTACAACAAAATTGAGTTAAAACATTGCTTACAATTCCACTTTTTTTACTATCTTGTTTCCAATCCCTTTCCCTTTCCACTCCAATAAATATGCTCTTTGCCATAGAACAGTCTTTGCCGATTAAACCAGGGAACTGCCACTGAGTATAGATTACTGTTCTACCATGCATCGCGTAAGATCAGCAGATTGCAATCTGCCCCGCTCAACATGTTGTGAGCATTCGCACTTACATTTTCTCTGCTGAGATGACGAAAGGTAAGTGGCCAATTTCTTCGAACTATGGGCAGCCTTTCACTTGCCCTCCCTGGTCTCGCTTCGTCGTTCTGTATGCATACAACGGTAACTAAGAACGCGTCTAATAGCAGCTCCCTGGTAGGACCAATGTAGAAAACTATGCTGCGGCCGGTCTCACACAATGTGAGTCAAAATGCTAATTGCAGCTTGGGTATACATGTGCACTCAATCGTGTTCCGGCTGTCTACGTGTGTTAAGTTTTATCTAACTCCCGCAAAACACTTCTCAGTTTGAGACGTGAATGCAACATGAATGGATTCTGTCAAATGTTTACAAACTTTTCCATTTTCGAAAAGGAGTCTTGGAGGTAAATTGAAAATTTAAGGATGAGGACCACACAGGCCGCACATACTGTCTGTATTGTCTTCACGTAGGTTTGCACCCAGCTGGTACACCGCTTCGTGGCAGTTGCTAGACTATGGTCAATAAATAATGGTGAAGTTTTGTATTTTGCAGTCAGTTTAATGCTCATCAAATGCCATGTGAAGACAAACAAATTCTTCGTTCTAATACTCCCAATTTAGTAATGTCATGTAGTATGGTGCACTCTCCATGACCTTTAGCAGACGCCATCTTGTTGTTTACGAGCAACTCGCCCTCCCTTTTGTTCTAGATTCCCAGGGCCCCTCCTGTTTCCCGTCACGTGTTACCGGTGAACGTGACATATCACATTGCCGTGGCTCCACGTGCACGCAGGAACCCATATTTTCGAGGTGTGGCCAATTTCCCCCTTTGCAGCCTCCTCATTGGTCATCTATATCATGATACTTATTTACATTGGTTCGTCATAACTTTTGACCAATCAGGGCACTGCAGGTGTTCAGAGCTCGCACGATTCACAAGACCGAGCCCGTAAGCTGGACACTCGTCCAACAGACCTCGAAGCAGAAGCATGTAGTTACCGTGTTGCCTACATAAATGATTTAAACAATCTCTTTTTTTGGCTGGCCGTTGATTGAAGTTGAACTGAATAAAGATCACTAATCATGCTGAAATAGAACTGAAATCTTTACTCTTCCTATCTGTGCCTCTATCTCATCTCGTATCGCCATCCTCAGCTAGATCCCCTACCCAAGCCTTCGTTATACCATTGGCCCATTATCTCACAGTAAATATCGCGGAGCTTCTGGGGGCTTCGCCCCGTACCCCACCAGGGACTCTAATGTGTACCCCTGGACCCCACGCCGTACGTGGGAGCGCTTCGCCCTCCCATAGAGCGAAGGCGCCTTTGGTTCATTCCGACCAATAGCAATTTGCCCCTTCACATATTTAGTCCACGAGCCGCCACTGGTAATCGGTGTGATCAAACGATGAAGCCCGGAACTTTGAACAGAAAGACCAAGGAAGTTAACATGTTGGTGGATTATGTTGCGAATTATCTTTTTCAAAGTGGCTCATTCAGTTGGTTCATGAAATTCACCAAATCTTTCGAAACCTATTAAGTTTTCTTCTCATACCAATGACAAATGATCCAACTATAGACAATCTCCATATCCACATAGTTTTTCAGTGAACGAGTGCGTCCAATTTGGTTCAAAAAGTCTGTGACCAGACACTTTGTCAAATTTTGAACAAAGCCGTCACAATTCCGGACACCCCAAAATTTAAAATTTCGGGGTGATGCGCACTGTCAAACAATAATTTCCTAACTGGCTTACGATAACCCGAACAAAGAATACAATCGATACAATGCAATGGCAACTGGCAATCAAGACACACCTTGGTTAACATTGCCCAGCAACCCAAAATTTTGACTGTTTAATCCGCAACTATTGAATATGAAATTTGACTCATTATGGTAACTATAAGCGTTGTCATGTGGTAGTGACCCTTCAACACTCATTAAGTTATCGATATCAACTCAATGAGCCCCAACATAAAGAGGAGGTTAGTTGTGTTACACTAATAAGACGAACAGTGGAAAACAGAGTACGGAAGAGAAATGTACTCCCAGTAAACACGAATCCGGACAGCAAGTGATGGTCTGATCTCAGTCGGCCATAACTGGGGTCTATCACCTTTTACTCTTTCAATTTCCTTGCTTACCTGCACCATGGATGGTTATACACTGAATTGTACCTTGATTCCTTCAATATCACTGAATATGAGGGTTTGAGATTTATGTAGACGATAAATGAAGAAAATTTAAGGCCGATGGACCCCACTAATGGCCGCCTGCAGTCACTGAGCACAAGTGCTTATCGGATTCGTCTATACGGATATTCACAAAGCTTCATCGCAATCAAAATTATACAAGGTACATGGTTAGGAGATCTTTCCTCCTTTCTGTACTAGTCAGTCATAATAGTAAACACACGGTACCGAGACGGTTGTTGTCACAGTAGACTGTTACGTGGCTGGTGTCTCACCGAGGCTTAAAAAAAATCGATTTTACCAACAGACTGACAAAGCGGAGTCAATATTCATTTAAATTGACATGCACCAGTTTATAAATCGACCTAATACCAGTTTTAATTTTGGAAATGAGTAGACTTCGTGCGGATCTCATTGAGGTTTTCAAAATTGTCAAAGGTTTAGAAAAAATGCCAGTGATGTTTGTATTTGATTGTCGAACTCGTAGGTATATTTTCAAGTTTCATACACCCAATTGTAGGCCGGACATCAGGAAGGGCTCATTTAGTCAACGTGTCATTTCTGAGGAGATTAACCTGCCTCCTGAAGCCGTCACTACTGATAGTGTCAATAACTTTAAAGGGCCAAACCTCTCACCCAAAACTACAATTTTGGTACGGGGGTATCAAAATTCTCAATTTGCTCAGCTCTTTGATTGTCAGCTAATTCAAACAATGCAGAGTACCAAAACTTATATTACACAGCATGAACGGCACTGAGAGTGTTTTGATTATATTAGTTGAGTTTTTTTCACTCCCTTGAAGCAATAAACTGAGCTTGTATCTGGATGAGCATGAATTTCAGACAATTGTGGGAGGGGCTTAAGTAAGAAGGTTAGGAGAATTGGTACTTTTTGGGGTGAGAGAACTGGGACTTTAAAAACGAAATTAGTCCAATTTTGACGAAAAGACAGGGGCTTTATGTAAGCCAAAAACGACTGCCGGCCCCACTGTTCAAGGTCCCAAAAGCTTCATCTGCCGATGGGAATAAATGAGTTACCGATGAGTTAAATCGACGCCTACCGATTTACCATTTGAAATCCCGATTTTGCAATCTCTGCAATTACCATGCGCTCTCCATTCCCATAAGGTAATGAATCGTCATTGGTTAACTATCAATTTTCGGTTAGAGTAATGCAACGAGACACCTGATCGAATAACGAAAATAAATAAATAAAAAAAAATAAAGTCTATATCACAAATTTCGCGTACTAGCTTATCTACTGCTCTTCGTAGCTGTCACTCTGGAGGGCGACTCAACGTTGCCGGGTCATACCGAAGACTTTAAAAATGGCATTTACTGTCATTGTGCTTCCGGTGCTCAGCATAAGCATTGGAGTAGCGAAAACAAGCCAGGGAGTCACAACTGGAAAAAGGCCAAGGCTGGCTCGACTTGAACTAATTGGGTAAAACTAAGATGTGAAACATCTTCTAAGTAACATATACGCTACGATTGCACGTTTCCATAGTCAATAGCATGAAGGCAATTGGCATTTACCAATGGCTTTGCGTTGGTTGCGAAATCGGGATATCAAATATGTTAATGAGGTATATCGATAGCTGTCGATTTAAACTTGTATGTTTCAATTGAAATTGGTTTACGTCAAGTAATAAATTCGTATGTGTCGAATTAAATCGGTATGTGTCGAATTATATTGATATATGTCGATTTAAACTGGCATGTGTCGATTGAAATTGGTATATTTCACTTAAAATTGGTATGTGCCGACTCCCCATGATATAATACCGATTGCTCGCCATAGAAACCAAGGCAAAGTTAAAAACAAAATATTTTCTCGTTTCTGTTTTTTCTTTCTTTCTTTCTTTCTTTCTTTCTTTCTTTCTTTCTTTCTTTCTTTCTTTCTTTCTTTCTTTTTCATATTTTCTCGCAGGTCTGTTCCGTTATTACGACATTGAAGAAAGGGATCGCGAAACCGTGAAACTTCTAGGACTATCCAACAATAGCGTGTCTTTACAAAATGATGTAATGTACAGTCATTTCAAAACCGTACCAAACACTGTCGTGGATGCAACACAGTTGTCGCAAAGTCGTTATTAGCCTGTGTAGCGCCTCTATGGCTACCGCTCATTAGCGTATCACAACCGAGTCCTCTTTACATCTTACAATAGTGAGATTTAGATTTCACGACGCGGAGGTCACCTTCGACGTAATGACGTCCACTACTGCGTTGCCAATGCCATTTGACGACCCCATGTAGCGTTATTTCGCCTTGTGCTCGAAAAGGCATAGAAACTAACGTCGTCATTTCGTTGTATATGAGGTCCGCGACGTGATATCTGAAGCCCCCTTACAAATAATTCGCTACATCATTCACCAAAATCCCTTCGGGTCTTTCTGTCCATAATCCCTTACTACATCGTCAGATCACACTAATTATACAAAAGATCCTTCGACAAAAACTGTTGTCCTGGTAGTTTATGATCCTTGAAGGACCTCTCAGGGTTCCAAGGTAGCTTCCAAAAGGGGTCTCCAGACTGGCGTTCCCCCGCCCCTTCCCAAATATCTACTGAGGTCTACTGTATAATTTTAGTGCAACACCACAAAGTCTCTCCAGAATGTTTTTCTCCAACTTTGATGTACCACGGCACCTGATTAAATAAAGATTCTAAAACACACCACCAAATGATCTGAGAATATCACAGGAAGCTGTTCTTCGTCGGGAAGATTGAGTGGGACTTCCTACCACGTTTCCAAAATTTGTGAACATTTTTGTAACGTACAGTGGCGTAGCTAGGACTGTGTCATGGGGGGGGGGGGGGGGGTAGGCACAGCATGAGGGAAAAGTCTAAGGGGAGAGAGAAAAACTCTATTTTAGGTGTGTGTGTGTGTTTTTTTTTTTTTGCTTGCATTGCAAGACTACGTACCTGCCAATGAGTCTGTTTCCCGTTGTTGGATAACCCTGGAATGTTCAGAAAATTGTGGTTGTAAATAAAAAGTCATTTCCCCATTACCTTTCTTCTCCCTTACCCATCACGCATTCAATTAAACCATATCCCCTTCATCCACTCGGTACTTCAAAACACCACACCCGCCTTTGGCACCGTTTTCCTACTTTACAGTTGAAAATTAAAGATGCCGGAATAACGTATGCCACTTAAAGGGGATTTCAGGAAGAATTTAATTTCCATGGCATACGGCACGAGAAAACTACATTTCCGCAAATTTCAACAGAATGTTCAGAAAAAGTATCCTTCTGTAACGCGGGCCCGCGTCGAGTCCCAAGGGATAGGCTTATTCTATTTAAGAAACACTAAAGAGAACTGTGAGAAGAGATCAGAGGACACAATGCGAAAATAGGAGACAAAACAAGCAAATTTAAGGTTCAAAAGTAATCTGTTTCCTTCTTTTTAAAATTACATGTCAGAATTACAAATGTACAGATGATTATGTCAATATGATTAAACGAATTAGAAAATGGTACTTGGACCTCCAAGTCAGCTCAGCAGGCCTTAACCCTGGAAACATACTCCAGTACACAACAAATCCCCAACAGCTTGCTGATCGCCAGTCCTTCAGCATGCTGACAAACTCCGCTGTCTCAACCCGAGCGTGCTCATCCACCAGTCTTCAGTGCAGCTCCCCGCTGTGTCTAACACAGCCGGCTCAACCACAGCGGGCCCAACTGCCGATGTTCTGTACGCTGACCACCTAAGCTGACTCAACCTGGGCGTGCTCTTCCGCCAGTCTTCAGTGCGCTGACCACCTAAGCTGGCTCAACTAGGGCGTGCTCACTTGCCTATCTTCAGTATGCTCACAAACCCAGCTGACTCGACCTGAGCATGCTCACCCGTCAATCTCCAGTACGCTGATTAACTCAGCCGGCTCAACCCGAACATGCTCACCGGCTAATCGTCAGTATACTCACAACCTAGGCTGGTGTCCCGGGACTATCGCTGGGTACAGGGGGCAGGAATCAGCAGTTGATGTCCCGTTTATTGTTGGGAATTCCTTAACATTCGTCTTGGGGGTTTACCAAAATCTTATGGCCTTAGATCTCGCTGTTGTGCAACGATGTAGCCCAACACCCAGTCCCAGAAGCTTATCCTAGTCCACAATTACACCATTTTATTCAGGGTAAGGTTCTCGAGTAGCATACATTAGCCCTCAAAGACAAAAGCAACAATTGGGAGGTTTCATTAACTTCAGCTGTTGTATGACACTTATATGCTCGCAGGCCTAGGCTTACAGCCTAAGCTTCACGTTACCTACGCTATGGTAGCCAGCGCTGGCGGGACCCTAAGTATTACAGTCGGTTATTAGCAACTTTTACAGCTTTACCCTAAAAACCTCTTGACTAGGTATCCTTATCTTCTCATAAACATGTAGCAAGCTCCTTACCCACTTTCTTCCCGAAAGGACACTCTCAAGGCAGTTAAAGTTATCTACAGATACGTTACACTTCTAACAAATCAAAACTTGATCTGACACTGGACGCTTCTTTAAATGCAAGACCTGTGCCCATTGGATCGCCAGGCTTTTCATTAAATATGGCACTGGGGGTAAAAGGATTTTGCAGGAGGGAACCTCTAGACGCCACCCAAGGCGCTAAAGGCGCCGCCGAGAAAGAAATGTGCAGTGAGGACCTAGCGGGGGCGGGGCAGTGACTTCCCAGGGTGCATGCGCCCCTTCCCCACACGTTACCCCTTGTCGACACCACTGCCTGTGCCTCGGTCTCTCACGAACGCAGATATCCATTTCTACCTCAGTCTTTAAAGTTGCAAAGTGAACTTTTCAAGTTAAAGTGATTCTATGTGTTTTACAAAAGGGAAAAAAATACCGGTAGTTTTTTTTTTTTTGTTTCTCGTGGTTGTAATTTTTCATACTTTGATTAACCATGACAATAACTGGGCTCAAATGTGGAGAAAATGCAGCAAAATACTGAAAAGTTTGCAATCTCTTTTGAAAGACACTTTCTAACTATAAACTGCTTAAGCCACACCTATTGGCGTAGAAATGAATATTCATTTTTTATATCCAAATTCCCAAGTGCAGTAAGTACAGGTCCTGTACGGTTTTGTATAAGGCACATGTACCTAGGTCATATAGCGAATTATATCTTTATCGGGTCTTCACGCTTTCGGATGGAAAATGAGAGACCATTTTAGTTAACATTCACCACAGACTAAATGTGAAGTGTTAAGATCAACATTCGATTTACAGCCGGAAGATCTCAAGATAAGCACCTGTGCGGATCATACAGAATACTAATGGGAATGTTCTTCGTGCTCAATATAAGTAATGGAGTCGTAAAAACAGTAGGTAGGAACAGTGGTAGGAACTGAGCCGTAAAGCCTCATTTGTCTACCCTAAACTCGATGACGATTCAAGAGCGACTTTTAAGGCCTGTCCACATAGGATGCGTTGCGTTCCGTTCCGGATACATCACGTTCTTTCCGCATCCTTCCGAATACGTCAAGACGCATGCCTTTCTGTACAGGATGCTTTCACACTTCGTCAATTTCGATGCGTTCCCACGATTTAAATACACTTTTTTGTCAATCAACATGCGTTGTCATTGCAAACTACACACTGCATGTCAAAGTGATACATCGGAATTGATGTAGTGTGAACGCATCCTATACAGACAGGCATGCATCTTGACGTATCCGGAAGGATGCGGAAAATAACGTGTCGTGTCCGGTGTAACAGAGCAGTATCGCCTCCTGAGTAGTCTCGCCGAGCGGCGGTCTCACCCCGTAGTGAAACAACCACCCGGTTAGAGTAATGCCGTAGTGATACGACCGACCGGCGAAGTCACCCTGGTAATTGATAGTCTGCACGGCAGTCATAAAGTTCTACGAGGAGTGTGGCATGCTATAGGAGAAAGGAGAAATCCAACACTCGCCGCGACGAAAAGCGATAGAAGTAAAGCGAAGGGAATGAATGTATCGGAGAGAGTGAAAATGAGGTCGTTATGACAATATGACATTCGAGGTTTACTGTATGCAGTCAGACTGTTGGATGAAAAGTTTATGCACAGTATTACCGTCAGAGTCAGCACAATTTTCAGGGTGTAAATACCAGATGTTTGCAACACAGCACTTGCATGGAACTATGTTAAAGGCGAAGTTAAAGCAAAAATTCAATTTTCATATGTTAAAGAGGAACCAAATGTAGACAGTGTTTTAAATTTTCATTCCAAAGTGAGCTTAGGGTAGCAGAGATCATATCGCTTCCTCACATTGACAAGGAATGATTTGCTTCCCTTTGTTTTTCAGACTGTTGGGTTGACATTGAAGATAATGGGAACATGACCTCCCTGTGGGGTATCAAACTTTGTGAAATTCTGATGTTACTTATGCAATTACATTTTGAAAAAAAAAATATTGTTGAGTAGAACATATGGCTGCAAAGTTTAAAGAAAAACAATGTTGAGGAGAAAATATGGCTGTAAAATTAAAAGAAAAAGAAGAGACCGATAGAAGATATGCTTGCTTCAAGTTCACTCTTTGTTGATAATGTGATAAGTTTACTTGCTCATATCTTTAGAACCACACATCAGCTTTCCATGCGAATTTCACCAGGATGCAAGTACATCTCCAACATAACGAAACTTTATATGACCTTAAATCCTTCCTTTAACCCAAATTTTGTAACGTTGGCTCCCTGTTTGGCTCGTACGGTACCGTTAGGCAGGTTAAGCATGGCTCGCTCCATGCATGAGGGTAGAACTTCCATTTAATTGTACAAGAATCACTAAGTTTTAACATTTCGTCATACATGTTTTCACACCCAGGCTTGCGCCGGCAGGGGAGGTGGCATGGCCTTTATGTCGGGGAGCGCTGGCTCCCCGTCGGGGGAGGTCGGCTGTCTCGTCGGGGAGGCCTAAAAGTAATGATAAAAAAAATAAAAAGTCTACAAGGGCTGAAGTTGCTGGACGGGTGGTCTTGAACATATTTTTTGTTTTGAAATGTTCGATTTTCAGTGACCTCTTCTTATCTACGTTTTACCTCATTCCATGTACCTTGTCCTATCTCATTCCCGGTCGGGGAAGAATGGTAATTTCCTTCGGGGAGACCTAAAAGATGAACGTAAAGACTTAAAGGCCCAGTTCTCTCACCTCAAACAGTATCAATTCTCCTTACCTTCTTAGTAAAGTCCCTCCCATAATTGTCAGAAATTCACCCTAATCCAGTCACAATCTCAGTTTATTGCTTCAGATGAGTGTAGAAATACTCTATGTGTATAACCCAAACACTCTCAGTACAGTTCATGCTGTGTAATAGAAGCTTTGGTTATCTGCATTGTTTGAATTAACAGTCAATCAAAAGTCTGGGCCAATGGAGAGTTTCTGTACCCCCCCCCCCCCCCCCCACAGGAAGTGTAGTTTGGAGTGAGAGAATTGGCCCTTTAAGTTACTGGATTGATGATCATGAACTGTTTTTGTTTCTTTATGAACTACTTTTTCTTTAGTAACGCTATTTCAATGAATATCTGAATCTGTTTTAATCACTTCTTACTAGCTCTGCAATCCCTCATCCCATCTTCAATCCGCAAGGTCATGCCCGGTTGGGGAAAGCTGCCCTCCCCCTGTTATTGAGAAAATCCAATTTCCTCAACAACAGGGGGGGGGGCCTTCATCTCACATGCCCACGATAAACTGATAAAAATGCGGGTCTGATAAACTTCAGTCAATCGGACGATCTTCTTGATTTCCACATTTTTCGAGGAAACTCACGTTCTAAATTTTTCTTACAAAAACGGGCGAGTAGTTGTTCATGTGCATGCAGTGCCCAAAGTTCTGCCATCTGGTCTGCCCCGATAGCCGAATTCTAGCAACGGTAAAGAAAATTGGCCAGGCAGTTTCAGCTACACATAATGATAAACAATAATGTGAGAGTGTCCCCCAATAAGCCTGACTGGAAATTCAATTGAATCCACCTTGTAACGTGACATATTTTCAAATACGCTGGAAGTAAATCATATGTAGTCTGGAGTTCGGGCAGTCACGTAGAAAATCTCATCTATAGCGGACCTTTCAATTGAATACAACGAAGATTCTTAAAAGAGACAATTGTAGCAGTACCTTTTATCTGCTTATTTTCTTATTACTTAGCAAGTTGGTCTTTTGCTTTTGAAAGTGAATTATTCATTCCAAAGGAAAGCTTAAAACAACGACTGCTTCATTTCTATTTGCAAGTCTGGGAAATGCCTTTTCCGACGGTCTGAGGGGTTAGGTTTTAAAAAATTTTCTGTGCGCTCCGCGCCAACTGATGGTGGAGCTCAGCTTAGGAAGTGTCTTGGTCGAACAAGTTACTCAACAGAACAATGCATGCTTGCAAGTTGTTCTTCGTTTTGGGACAATATTATGAAGTGAAAATTTTATTGCGAAAGAAAGCTTAAACTAATGATTGCTTTGTCTTTAGTTACGAGCCCGAGAAATGCTATTTCCTGCTGCCTGGGGTTCTCAATTTTTCAACAATATATGTGCTCTGCACTTTGATAGCTTTTCGGTCGGAATTATATTTTTCGGACAAAAAAAAACCCAATTCTGCCTCTCCCAAACTAAAACGCTCCTTTGCGTCTATGTCAATATGTAAAATATAAAACTTCAAATGTATGGGAAGCCAACCCTTTTCCGTGAGAAAATTTTCCAATAGGGTCCGAGTGCCTTAATCTGCATGAAGCATATTCAGTTACCCCAAAAATCAAAACAGATCACCCCATTTGATTTTTCTTACAAGAAGATTAAATTCTTCCCCAAAACCTCCAAATCTGTCATAAAATTGCAATTTTTCTCCAATATAAGTTTCATATTGTTAAAAGTGGCAAAGTTTCCAATTTCGATGGATACTCGGTACAATAAATAACCAAAGTCAACATGTTTGTTAATTACCCCGACATTTTATCTAATATTGCTCTTGAAAGGCACATCACTAAATGAAAAAAACCAAGTTTTTCATTATAGCCGTACCAAAAATCAAATTTTCTTCCATTAAATTCCAAAATTTCTCCAATAAAAAAAGAACTTAATAATTTTTAATTCTTCGTTCCAAAAAGGAAAAATTTGTCGGGCAAACTTCTAGATTCGTACTGAAGGATTAGTACATAGACCTAGTAGGATTGTATGCGTAACCCCAAAAGATATTTAGATTTCGCCTATACATAACGTTTTTAATTTTGCCCATATGAAGAACAGCTTTTTTCCAATAAAAACTCCAACTTTTAAATGGTCCTTACAAAAGCCAATTTTTTGCAAAAATGTTAAATTTTGTCTTCAAAATGAACTCCAAATTTTTAAGTATTTGTTGAAAAGAATGCCAAAAGAATTCTCTGGCTACGCGCGCCTTACTCAAAGTCTATGTCGGCGCCTTGAAATGCTCCCCCCCCCCCGTTGGGGAACTTGGCCCCCTGTCGGGGAAATCCTGGCGCCACCCCTGTTCACACCTGTGGGTTGGCGGTTATAGGATAGGCCCATGGTATTTCCCGTCTGTCGCAAGAGGCGACTAAAGGGAAACAAAAATTGAACCTACAGTACTGGGAAATAAATTAAAACTTTGAACTTGTTACCAAGTTGACTGGCATTATATAAAACATTCGTGTTGGTGTGTCGTTAAATCACAGATCTAACGAACTAACATACGTGTTTTCAACTAAAGTACATTTAAGTTCGCTTATTGGGTGTTGGGAATGAGGAAAAGCATCAGTGCTTTGAACCCGGAACTGAAACAAGTGTGTGTGTGTCTTAAACTAGCTTTTTATTGGCGTCGCACGTGCCTCGTTTTTTCCAATACGTATTTTTTCAATGACCCCTCCTCCTTGGCCAAGGGAGTCCGTTTAATGAGACAAATCGAGAATAAACTTCCAAATGAGTGTAACGGTATGGGGATGGGAAAACCCACGTTTTAACTTTCGGGCCCTTGCTGTAACTGTTGAGAGGGGGAGTCCAATTCCAGGGGTATCCACGCATGTCTCATCTTTCAGATGAATACTACCTAATATGTTATTTTGTAGCATTTTCGATCTGCCGTGTTCCCAAACATGTACGAAATAATAGGCCTATTACACTGTTGTCGCCTTAAAGCCGGAACAGAAAAGGTGCTTAAATCTCACTGGATCCATGTTGACCAAGCAGATCGAGTGAAAAGCTACCCCGCACGTTGAAATGTCATTTCTGTGGCTTTCTCGTAAGCAACTTTACTTTAAAAACGAAGGAGCTTCCTTGGCACTTTTTAGATATATATTTCGTAAACAATATACTCCGAACGTTTTCGTACGAAACTGTATGAACTCGTAATTACTATTTAAGTACTTCATAGAATATATTGGTGCTTCTTTGTGCGAAACATAAAGTTCACTTTAATTTTCCGCCTTCAGTCGGGACCTATATAACCTAGTGCGTTGGTCATACTAGATCATATTTGTCCTCAGCTTTAGGTCTTAATTCTTGTTTGTTCGCTAAAAGAAAACCATGGACTAACCCTACTAACCCTGAGGCTCCTCTAATTAAAGAACCATCGAGGCCAAAAGGGAAAGGACCTGGGAAAAGTGTTGCCATTTTCTTGCTAGATAATACTGGCGCGAATACCCCCAAATGGATGTTGGGATATTACTCCATCCCCCACAAGTTGCTGAAGAGCCTCAAAGTTTTAAGGTGCTTTTTCCCCATAGGCCTATGCCGTAACAAAGGCTACCGTGGCCCTTTGGAGGGAAATAAGGCAAAAGTTGGTCAAGTTCCCGGCTGAGGGGATACTCTACGTACGCTGATACTCCCCCAAGTGTTTGTGTAATATATATTGAGTAAATGATTTAAACAGTTTATATTTAACAAGATATAAATTCATAATTGTAATAAGCCTTTCTTACGAAAAGAATTTAAATCGTTGTTGGACGCGATATGCATTGTCTTTGATCTAGTGGGTAACCAGCTGTTTTCGAGCGCGACCCCTCCAGCAAGTTGAAGTGTCCAATAGCATTTTGCAAGTTTGATGTTTTCGTGTATTATTTCACCTAAAAATAAAGGCAACTTACTGTTTAATTTGATATCAATACATCACAATCAATACTTTGTGCGGTTCCGTACGAAGTTGGATCCATGTCTAATAATAATATCGGTGGTTTATAACATATTGTAGTTCCTACTTCGTACGAAATGAAACTCTATTGAAATGTTTGTTCCCCAGCATAATACCCCTTTTTGGTATATTATTTTTGTCGAGGGCAAAGCAAACCACACGTTACAGTCAGCCTTTAATTTTAGTTTGTTTCGTGTGCTGTCTCACTCATTATAGCAAGCTATCACTTAATTTTTAGATTTAGACATCACATACACTATGTAAGTACATTTTCGTACGAAGCAGTTTGAACTTAATTGAGTGTTGGTTAAACCACTCTTGGGATATGTGTTAGCCTGACGACTCGTACGAAACATGAAAGCTTATTGAACTGTAACTCTATGTTTCTTTTGCATAACATAATCATGATGAATAAACGAGTAAATGAAACAAACAGTTATTTACAGTAACGTCGGTATTACGTTCATTCAAACAAAGAATTCAGTAACTAGGATGTATACCTCCCCCAACATTGAACATAGTTCGTTCATGAAAAGAGAAAAAACTACATGTAGTACACGTACATTGTTATTTCGTAAACGGGACGTGATATTCACATTAAAAAAACAAAACAAAAAAACATGATAATATTAGCTGTCTCTTCAACACAATCCCCTCACAGTTTCAACTACATATTAATACCACGCTGCGATTTGCGCCAGTCACATGCTCGCAATCCATTATGATTTAACTTTTCGATTTATTCAGAACATTAGAGGCTTCCGTAGACATCCATCACACTGAATTTTTCATTCTTTTGGAGGTTAACTTTATGACACACTGATCATTGCACACACCTGTTATATAGTGGTACAGGCACAGAGGTTATCGTCATGGCGTGAACAAGACCTGACCCGCAACTTACCTTCAGTTGTATAGAGAATGCCTTAAATTATTTCATTTTTGGCGCTCAGACACCGAAGACGTCTCTTACGGCTGTCACTTTGAAATGATTTAACTTCAAGTAGGTACATATGTATATTACAGTTAGCTAGCGGAAAGCAAGCGGACGGGCGGGCGATCGCATTATTTTGAAAAACTACCACAGAGATATACTATCATAGAACGCATTTGCCCGGTTAACCTACTCAGTGCAAGGGTCGCAGTGTGAGATCGCCGCCATGATTTACTCAACCGGCGAGACTAATTTGTTACACCGGAACGAAATGATCATATGTGGACAGGCCTTTAGGCGATATATATCATCGGTGGGAGACAACGGGAACCTAAGGTGACGTTATGGGACTACGAGGGCTGCAACCGGCCCACTTTCTTTCTACTTTGAGCACTTTGGGCCGGCTTAGAATGGGAAATAAGGCCTGTATTTTCTTGTACATATTAAATGGCACGGGCCGTTTCGAAGATGCCTTCTGAGCCAAAATGTCAAAACTGGGGGATAGGGACAAAGGAAAATGTTGGGGTCAAAAATGTTCGCATCTGGAAACTGAGCGTTCCAACTGAAACGAACGCGCTCCTTCAGACGGGCGGCAACGCCCTCTCAGCCATGGGATGTTAGCATGCACCTCTTGTGAAAAGATAATCTCAGGTGATATATACTTATATTTTTGTTGACCCAACTTTTCCATGACCTAACGTGGGGGTAACTGGGGTGAACCAAAATATCTGGGGCCATCCGTCCCTTAGTGTCGCCCCTGACTGGGGAGAGGAATGCCTGTGCGGCACAATATGTTATTTATAAGCTTTCTACATGATTGTGTACCCAAGTCTTCCAAACTAATTATGTTGCTTCATCATCTAAATGAGTCTGAAGTTTGCCAATCAACGTTTATGATAGGATGCAGTTGTCCGAGTCATAATGGAAGGCCTATTACAGAGTTTCTATGGTAAACCGCACTTACCGTAATGTTACTACCGTTGCTAATATTATTTACTAAC
This sequence comes from Holothuria scabra, assembly GCA_037179385.1. NCBI lineage: Eukaryota > Metazoa > Echinodermata > Holothuroidea > Aspidochirotida > Holothuriidae > Holothuria > Holothuria scabra. Next base: position 35,355,213 of record CM074197.1, read on the forward strand.
ACTCCACGGTGATGTTTTCTCTTTGTTGAACCGTCTTGCCACGACTTGGCTTTTTATTTTCTGGTTAGTATACGGATGATGAATCGCATAAATGTTGTACAAAATAATGCACACACTACACAAATCTCCCAACTGCTGGTCAGTGTGTTCCTCTAATTCTATAGGTTCAAAGGTCTTCACAATCTTTTAACTTCCCGATATGTTTATGAAGAGGATAAAGTTCAACCGAACTTGTGATAACTTCAAAATGGCTGGTCTGTTTGAACGACGTGCAGCACTGACTACTGTACTTGAAACAGCTAACTCGAAACCTGTTTAAATGTAACAAAATTGCAGCGTCATCATTCATAGCAGCATTATGCAACGTTTGTCCTTTTAGCTTGGTAGCTTGGTCAAACTCGTACGTGTTGTAGACCGTGGGACAGAGTCCAAAATTCTTTCATTCCGTGGCAAGCATCGGGGGTCTACACCAAATGTCACTGAAAATGTTCTGTAAAATATTTACATTGATGAAAGGGTGATTCCCAATCGTGATAATTGCACATTATTGAGAAAAGGATTAAAATTCAATCACATTTTTCGCCAAAAAACCGAAAGGACAAAATACTTATGACGTAGTTACTGTCCAATCACAGATCTTCATTCAGGTCACATGAGGATCACATGACAAGATCTGCCAGGTACCTCACAAAGTGTAATTCGTCAACAAACAAGACAATCTTAAAATCAAAACATAAACGATTCAGGTGCTTAATTCATTGCTTGGGAAACTCTTCATGGGATCTGTTATCACACATAAGAATTACGGAATCTATCTTAACGTTTATCCTGTACCAAAGAACTCTTGATTGCAAACAAGAGGGGTTTTGTGTATGCATTTCGATGATCGGAGACGGTGAACTCAGTGAACCAGTGTGAATTTCCAAGCACGATTCCCTATTGTTAGTGTTAGGCCTACTGTTAGTTACCACAACTTGAGGAGCCGAGCGATTTACCGACGTGTATTAGGATGATCAGAGGAAGAACCAAGGTACAGAACACAGGTAAGGGCCGAATTAAATTACTGTATAACATAAATCATGAAAACTTGGTTGAATTACCAGTTTCGATGGTCGTAAGACAGTGAAACTGTGCAAACCTAAGCACCTTACAACACAGAATTGCCGTAGACCTCAGAATCATAGGCCTAACGTTAGGCCTAGTGTTTAATTCCTTTCTAACCGTTTATTATTAAGGCATAACGTTATCCTTACTTATTAGCAAATAAGTCTGTGTATACAAACAGCATCAATGATCGTTCGAAGGCAGTCTCAATGCCCAATTGAGGTTACTAAATCACAAGCAACTTAAAAATAGCCCCTACTAGGCTAGGACTACACTAATGCTACAAGTACCCAGTACAGAACTATAGTTAGAAACAGGGTGATAATCTGTGTCACATACATGTGTGATGATTGAAAATGGAATAAGCTATGCATGAGATTTTAAATTAATGCTCACAGATATGAATTGATGGACTGATTGATTAACCAGGAGTTACTGTGCTTGTCGAAGAGCTCAATTTTTAACGGGCCATAGTAAAGTAAGTGTTGGGGGGTATTCTAAAACCTGTGATAACATCACGGCAGTGATGCATTGAACTTACCGTCATGGCTCACCATCATGTCACGTCCTGGAATTGGGTCCTGCTGTACTTTTTCAATGTTGTGTATAAATTCTTAACGTTAGGTGCACACTCATGGATCAGTCTAGACTGTAAATTAATCCATGGAACTTTACCTTAAATTTTGCTGTCACAGGCTTCATGAAACCAATAACTTGACGTCACATCACCAGGGTATAACTTTGCAAGGATAATATTTTATTTTATTTATAAACAAAGGTCCCAAACTCCTTATCTGCACACTGTTAGATTTGCTGCCTCAGCATGCATTCATTTAAAAGGCATTCTTAACGCACACAATACATTTCTCGGTGTATACTGTGTAGATCAAGGTACTCAACGCAAATTTCGGCATGTTTGGAAAACAAAGGCACAAGTTGATTTTCCATTGCCAGTGTGTAAAAAATGTAAATGTAAATGCATGCAAGTTTTGAAATCATTGTAAGCCAATGTGTTGTCAAAGTTGTCCTTGTACCGTCACTGATTTTGGTCATCATCACAGATTTTATACTTGGTCACATACGTCACATCACTGAGTGGTCACAGATTTCAGACGATCTCATTTAAAATTGCCACAATAGCTTAGCCATATTTATGTATTGCTTTCTACTTCATATTTCAGTCTTTTTGAAAGAAGGGCTAGAAAGGCATGATGGGATGGCAACCTCAGATGAGAATCCAGCAAGGACTTGTCTGGTAAGTTTTATTTCAAAGTTGGCACAAAATGACAAATTACCAAGGCCTCTGCTTCATTGACCATTTCCGTACACTGTTATACTTCAAGAAGTGGTGGCAGTGTATACTGTAGCTGAGGGGATGTCTTTTCTTCACTTGATGCTGTTGATAGTATGACTCAGCTTAAGTTTTTCACTGCTGTGATGAATAATTCATTTATGAAGGTAAATTTTCAATCTTTGCCAATGATGCTGCAGGAGTCAGGTTTCGAGCAACAAACAGCTACCAAAGACTCGCGTTGCCTTTGAGCTAGTCGGCTTCAATTTGCAGGGTAGATAGCTAGAGAATTGGCTGAAAATTACCACAACAGTCACATGCAACCTTATCAAAAAAATTTTAGGCTGAAAGGTGCAGTATGTTTCTGGAGGTCATATAACAGGCTTCTTAATGTGGGTCAAGGTCAGTTTCAATATGCTTGTTTAACTTGGATTCTCGACCATTCAAATTGCCAAGTCAAAAACACTGCAAAATTATACTTAAATTATATTTCAGTTGTGATCTGTCAGTGATTTTTCTTTATTTCAATTTCTTTAGTTGAGTAAATTGCCAATACAGAAACCACCACTGCATTAAATTTGTGTTCATGATTATATGTTGCAATGTTTGACTGAATGATGTATTAGTGTCCAAGAATGATGTCATGGTAAGGCTCCTGATATCTCGGTAGCCAATGAGATCTTTTAAACAATAGATAATAATAATTTTTGTTGAAGATCGAAGGGGTAGGGGGCATCTCTCTTTTTAGACCCCTCCAAGGAAAGTTGTAGGTTCTGGCAGTGAAATTACAGTACTATAACACAGGAGTTTGAATTTTACATTATTCACAACTTGATGTGTACAGAAAGTAAACAAAGAGATACAATGAGGTTCAAGCATTTACTTCAGTTTAATTCTATTCTTTTATTTCTTTTAGAACCCACAGACACAGGACCAAGGCTGACACAGTCGGAACAACACCTGTTGATTTATGGGGGTTTTCATCTGCAATGTCATTTGTCTCCTACAGTCTACATCAAACGTCAAACAGATACAACTACAGTGCTAACTGGAGTATTTGTAGGAAAAACTGCAAAAAAAAGTTATCAGTGTTTGCCAAAAACTTGTTTGTGTACCCATATTTGCTTGAACTGACTTTTCCAACTGCAAAGACAGGCCTTGATAATGCTGTGATAGGTTAGGTAAATGAAATGAAGACATTCCTGGATGTGATTCCGTGGTAAATTATAAGGAAATTTATCACTGAAATCGCATAGATGCTCTTTGACTTGCTGTTTAAAAACTGTAATGTTAATCAGAATTGTAGTGGAAGTGTTTGCCAGAGATTTTTATACCCTGTTACATGTTCCTTTCTTTGCATGTTTTTTTTCCTTGCAAAATCAATGAGTTATTTCACCTCGAAGCCAAGGGATGAGGAGTGATATTAGTAAAGGAATTCCAAAAGAAAATGTGGCTTTTCCTTCTACAGGATCAAGAAAAATGAGATGAGATTTTTAACTTTTTTGTGGATAGTATTTTCAAAAACAGTGTATTTTGAGCTCTTAGTTCAACCCACAAAGCGAGAGTAGAACTTACGTTATACTGTAAAGGGCAAAATGTCTGTCCCACTGAAAATGTCTGTCTCACTTTTCAAAAGGTTTCATCCTCTGTAATTGCCAGTGGATTTTTCTGAAATTTTCTGTGCATGTGACATTTTAGGATGGCAACAGATTTCCTTCCTAGCTACATGATGGACCAAAAAGAATTGGTACTGTTTGGCCATTTTGATAATTTTTCATGGTTTATTAGCCTAAAGGCAAGTCTGCAAGGCAAGTTCCCAATCAAGGCATTTTCATGGATATAGGCCTATTCTAACAGTTGCCTGTGTCCATGAGTTCACAATCAGCAATTTTTAATTTAACACTTTTGTAGAAAGCACTTTATAAATGGAATGTATTAATACAGGAGGAGAATTTTAGTATGCCAGATAACTAATAAACTTTTTCTTGTTAATCATTTGCATTGGTGAACTAGAAATCAAGAGCTGTGGTGCACATTGCTTGACCCCCAGTCACTCATGGAATATTTGTAAATTTATCTGATATGACAAACCAAGTTGCAAGTGTTCCACAGTTGTTGTTGCATCCTCATCCTTCATGAATGAATCCAGATTCCAGACATTATCATTGTATCTGTACCTACTGCCCACTCTCCTAAGTGGTGGTGCAAGGATATCAAAAGTGTTTGGGGGGGCAAAAAAGAATTTTTGGAGCATAAAATTTCCATGCAGAAACTGAGCGAAAAGGGCTAGATCTGCGGGACAGGTAGAGTGCCTGTTTTAGGTCCCCTGTGGTGTGTAGGGTGCAAAGGCCTTGGAAGCCAGACCCATAGCCCCCTTAAAATTCTTCGCCCCTAAAAACTTTTAAGTGTGCCAATGAATTAATACATCTGTGCCAATGTGCCCCCCTCCCCTTAAATATTTTGCCTCTGGAAAGGTTTAAGCCCACTTTCAATGCCTTGTCTGGCTATGGACCTGTTGGAGGCTTAGGTTTTAGCACATCCCTGGGTGAAAATTGAAGTCTCAGGTTAAGTGTATTTAGTTTGGGAGATGATTGGGGCACAAATGTTTAAACACAGGGGAGGGGCATGACTGCCCATGCCTCCAGTGCCTCAAATTTTTCTTACGCGTTGACCCGTCACCTCCATATACAGTATTGATGAATTTGATAAAGGGTAGCAATACTGTGCGTTGATTCATTTACTTCCATGAACATGAATTGTTACACCAACCTGGTGTAAAAAGGAAGCTGAAGTAGAGGGGGCACAAGGTTTGAGTAGTTGCTTACCTGGGTGGGGTCTAAGGGAAGGGTTTTCCTGTTCACTTTGGAAATATTTGCTTTTGGAAGTGTGCTGGACCGAAGATACATTATGGTACTTCATATATGACACATTGTGAAGCATATATAAATAACACATGACAGCGAATGGGGGGAGGGGGTCTGCACCCCTTCCCTGCATCTGCCACTTTCATGTGATATCCAAATAAAACAACCCAGCCTGAGAACTGAAGAATAACCAGACAAGCCCAACTAGCATCTACTACGTTCAACCCAAGAAGTTTTACCGTTTGTTATCGCTATGGGCCCCTACGGTGTGTGGTGAGGTTGGGTGTGGTCTTGTGATTAAGGTCAAGATGGCTGAGTAAGCAACGTGCCACCAAATACACAACTGAACTTGTCATAGAGAGTTATGATGGTTCATCTGCATTTAAAACTGTATTATTGTTGTCTATAGATCATTTGGACAGCGCCCTCTATTTCAATTATCCTCTTATATCTTTGCCCCAAATGACATCTGTTTGAAAAAAAGTATGCAAATCATATGAAGAGGACTATCTTGATGATCCCATATCTGCAAAACCCAATTTTTGGTTTCGATGAAAAGAGAAACCTATGCAATCATGATGGCGTGTGTGTGTATGTGCGTGTGTATGTGTGTGTGTTTGTGACACTTTGCTTGTTTACACGATATCTTGAGAAGGGAAGATCTGAAAATTCTCAAACTTGGTACACAGATACCCCATACTGAGAAGAAGAACCCTATTTATTATGGTTGAGGTCAAAGGTCATCTGGGGTCACAGGGGGTCAAACCCCAAAATCCTTGTTTACACGATATCTCATGGTAGAAAACTTGGATAAATGTCAAACTTGATATGTTGATGCGTTAGGATGTCAGGAAGAACCCTATTGATTTTGGTGGAGGTCAAAGGTCATTTGGGGTCACATGGGGTAAAACCCCAGAATCCTTGTTTACACGAAAACTCATGGTAGAAAACTTGGATTAAGTTCAAACTTGATATGTTGATGCGTTAGCATGGGAGGTAGAACCCTATTGATTTTGGTGGAGGTCAAAGGTCATTTAGGGTCACATGGGGTCAAACCCTGAAATCCTTGTTTACACGATATCTCATGGTAGGAAACTTGGATCAATTTCATACGTGATATGTTGATGCGTTATGATGTAAGGGAGAACCCTACAGATTTGGTGGAGGTCATAGGTCATTTGGGGTCACGTGGGGTCAAACCCCGAAATCCTTCTTTACACGTTATCTCATGGTAGAAAACTCGAATCAATTTCATACCTGATATGTTGATGCGTTATGATGTAAGATAGAACCCGATGTATTTTCGTGGAGGTCAAAGGTCATTTGGGGTCACATGGGGTCAAAACCTGAAATCCTTGTTTACGTGATACATTATGGTAGGAAACTTGGATTCATTTCAATCTTGATAGGCTGATGCGTTATGATGTAAGAAAGAACCCGATTTATTTTCGTGGAGGTCAAAGGTCATTTGGGGTCACACCCCGAAATCCTGGTTTACACTTTATCTCAAGGTAGGAAACTTTGATTCATTTCCAACTTGATATGTTGATGCGTTATGATGTAAGAAATAACCCAATAAATTTTGGTGGAGGTCAAAGGTCATTTGGGGTCACATGGGGTCAAACTCTGAACTTCTTGTTTACACTATATCTCAAGGTAGGAAGCTTGGATTGATTTCAAACTTGATATGTTGATGCGTTAAGATGGGAGGAAGAACCCTATTGATTTTGGTAGAGGTCAAAGGTCATTTGGGGTCATAGGGGTCAAAGTCAGAAATCCTTGTTTAGACTAGCCCAAGGTATGAAAGGTGGATGGATTTCAAAATTAGTATGTAAATGAATTATGGTGAGAAGATGGTCTGTATAAGGTTATTCTTTGTGGAGGTGAAAGGACATCTGGGGTCATGATCGGTCAAACTTTGAAAAACTTGTCAAAATGGGATATCTCAAGGTAGGAAACTTGAATGGATTTCCCAATTAGTATGTGGATGTGTTATGGTGAGTTGAAAGTACTGTACCTGTTGTTTTTGGTGGAGGTCAATGGTCATCTGGTATCACCTGGCATCAAACTCTGAAAACCTTGTTTCCAGAATATCTTAAGGCACAGTATGAAAGAAAAACCAGTCACTTACAGGTGGAGACAAAGGCTCTTTTTGGTCACCAGTTGTTACGAGAAATGTAGCATTTTATTGAAAAGAGCATGTATGTATCATCGAAACCTCAATGCATTTTTGCATTCTGGTTGAGTCTACTTTGAACACAGGAGAAATTGTTTTGTTTTGTACACAAGTATACGGGAATGGGTCGGCCATTTTGTCTCAATCATTAATGTGCAACTTTTGAACGTGGGAATCATTCTTTTCACTAAATTTGATCAATTTTCTCCCAATTGGTCACAGTTTTGCCTAGTCCCCTTGATGTGGCCACGGAATTCAAGATTTAAAGCCTTTTTTGGACTCTGTCCCATGGTCTATTGGCTACTTCTAGTGTTCCGCATAAGCAATGGAATGAGGAAAACAATCCAGTGAGCCACAACCGGAACAAAGGCCGCAGTCGGCTCGACTTGAACCAATAGGTTGGAAACTGGGCCGTAAAACTCCATCTAACTAACTTACTAATGAACTACTTCTTCAAGTTGTGACCTAGTTTGCGGTGTGTAAATGTAGTACAATCGGCTAATCCAGTAAAATAACTTAAGGTCTTTACTGCCGCCAGTGGCGTCAAACTTTACTAGAGTGTGGTGGAAAGGTATGGTCAATTCCGTAAGAAACTAAGGTGTAAATATTTAACTCCAATCGGTGTATCTCCCAAATGTGAGTAACATGCCTCATGGTGGCGGCCGCCCCCTTAGGCTGTCGCCCCTCCGTAATTTTTTCCTTTTTTAATACAAAGTTTGGTTTCGCCCAACGGCCCATAGCTTTGCCAGAGGTTCGGGAGGACTTTAGAGAGAGCTGGTCGAAACAATATCGCCCCACCTCAGCGAGCTTAAATGTGGGTGGACGTTTCCACCTTGTGTCCAGACGACTACCGGTATGTTTATGAACCGTAGCCTACACCAGGCAGTTGTTAATGATTGTATTTCCTTGCGTTGATTGACTACGGGCTTATTGTGACGGTTAATGTAATAAATCCCATTTATCGAACCTGTTGAGTTCAACTTCTACATAGTAGAATCAGTCAGTAAAAAATTGTTACCAGGCACGTTTATCACTATACATAGACCTAGTTGAATGCAGACCCTTGTTCAAAGACAACGAATGGGGACGAAGTTGATGTACGGGTCCACAATTTACGAACACTTGTGATAATTGGCTTTAATTTTGCATGTGTGTTACATAATACGGTATTGGAAAGCAGTGGCGTCACCAGACTTTTCATTCTAGGGGACACTGGGGGAGCACAACAGTTTTGTGGGGGGGGGGGACTGCTAAAGTCAACTCATGGCACCGTAGGGGCCACCAAGAGCGAAGCGCAAGGCTTAGCGCGTGGGGTCCAGGGACTCGCCTCAGGTCCTTTGGTTGGGTCCAGGGGCAAAGCCCCGGTGGGGTCAAGGGGTGAAACCCCCGGAAGCTCCTGGGTTTTAGCGAGTTTTTGAGGTAATAAAGTCGCTATTTCAGTGTTCTTCTCTTGACTTAACACTGGTCTAAAAATACCTCCAGGGTAACTTCCAGTGAGACTTTTGGTAAATAAAAAACAGGAATTCAACTACAAAGAGCAGATCCAGCTGATATTTTGAAAAAGGGGGCGATGAACTGTTGAGAAAAGAATTTGATGGGTAGTTCAATATGTGTCTCGGTGGGGTTAATGGGCGAAGCCCGGTAAGCTCCTGGGTTTTAAGGGGTTTGTGAGTTATAAAGGTCGTAATTTACGGGTAATTCTGTTGTCTTTACACTGGTCTCAAAATTACTTCCAAGTCAACTTCAAGTAAGATTTAATTGGTATCAAAACTAGTGAAACTACTATCAAGAACGGATTCGGCTGACATTTTGAAGAAGGATACCTGAACTTGACAAAGAATGAGAAAGCAGTTGATGGGCAGTTACATGTGATCCTCTTCACCCTTTACCGTTGTTTGGGTCCTTTGGACCCAGGCGGAGGACGCGGCTGTCACCTATCTTTATTGTTTCACGCGGAGCTTGAAACTGCGAGTACGTAGCTACCCGAAAATTCGGTCACAACAGCGAGAGAGACTATAGTTTAAGGTCACGGGGTCAACAGCCTACGGAAGCTGATGGGGGCGTGCTACGTCCGCTTTCCCGCCCACCCCCGCGGTGCGCAAATATGGAGAACAACGATAAATGGTTAAGGAAAAATGTAGCTTAATCCTGCTTGATCGGTCACCTGAGCTATGCGTCACCTTCAGTTGGGAAGTCGGAAGAGTGCCTAAGTTTTTGAATAACGCAACCCCTCGAACAGCCGGAAATCGCACTTTCCAGGTACTTTGGCGATGTTTCCAGTTAAAAATTATGAAAATTGCTGCCTTAAGTTCTTGTCACACGCTGACTAAAGAAGGCACATCGTTCTTCCCCCCCCCCCCCCACCTGTCCTCTTTGGTGACGCCACTGTTGGAAAGAATATCGCAAAAACAAGCTCACACAAACTTCATAGAAACTGGCTCTTAATTTTCCGATCGGAACATGTTTGGTAACTTTATCAGTGACAAATTGATGATACCCCATCTAAGGTGCTTACGGCCCGTTTGAAAAGAGGTATAACCGACTGTTTGACCTAGTGGTAAGAGCATCCGCCTTTCAGCCGGGAGCCCGGGGTTCAAATCCTGGTCGAGTCACACCAAAGACTTAAAAAAATGGGACCTGTTGCTTTCTTGCTTGGTGTTCAGCATAGGAGATGGGAGCAGGGTAATAATACATACCGAATGTTAAACCGTGAGCGCCAAAATGGCAGCCAGGCTTGTACGGCCCCCAGAGGCCTGAGAAGGAGTTTTGGAATGAACAGATTGTGCAAGATTTATGTACAGCGTCTTGATCACTATGGATATGTGCGCTACATAAATCCGAGGTATTATTATTATTATATTAATAAAGAGGTACCTTCATGATAAGGTCCATATGTACGGCCTATGCTGAACTAAAAAAGTACTCAGCATGTATCAATAACGTTTTTGTAGGAAATGAAGATGCTGAGTGGGCCAATTAAGGCAGACCCAACACAAACACATACCGGTGTAAATGGAAAAATGCACAGCCATGTCCTGAACAGAAAAGTAAACAGCATCAATTGTTCAGGGATCATTGCAGATGCAGTGTAATCGCAGAGAGGTCTCAGATCTCTGTATTGAGCCCGCTGGTATGCGTATTGAATTTAAGGATAAAGCTTAACCGTCACTCATTGCGCTGTCCTGGAGATTCGGGGGAATGGAAGTTTGAAAGCAAATTGTAAGGGCATGATTGATTGGTCCAAAGAGTCCGACACTCATGCTTTGTCAGTTTGTCGCAGATAAAGCTTCTTTAATTATGACAGCCAGGGAGCTTTTATTCGAATAACAGCACACCGTTAATAAAATCTAGTTCCAATTCTCTGTCGTAAACAAGAATAGTGGAACTTACTCACTGTCTTGGGGTTGTGTGGGGTCGATGTCGGGCGGTGGTTGGTGTTGAAGGCAGTTGATGGCGAGTTAGCGGGGTTTTTTGGGTGTTGCGGTGGGGCTGGTGCGTCTTTTCCTTTTGTGACAAATCTTTTAGTTCCATGTTATGTTTTTGTCCGGTTGGTTTAATTAAGCTTTCTTTTTGTTACAACGTGCCTGTTTCTATGGCCTTAAAAAAGAAATCACTCCAAAAAGAGTAACATTTTAAATTTAATCCAAGAAGAGTGAAAATTCACTCAAAAAGTGCCATATCACTTTCTTTTTTAAGAGTGGTTCCTGAGGGCACTCCATGAAGAGTTAAACTTCGCTCTTTTGGAATGAAATTTTCAATTCAAGTTCACTCTTAAAAAGAATGAAAGATTTTTCCCTTTGAATTTTTTGAGCGTATAGCCTATATAGTTACTCTGTTTTAGTCGAAATTGTGCTCTTTAAATAGCCTATGGCTATATTTACAGAAGAACATTTTATCTCCTTTTCGTTTTTAATATAAGTCTTACTGTATATGAAATCGATCGACCAGACAGTATAAACACTCTGGACATGTGCATTAGAACTCCCTGGTTAGAACAAAATATTGCGCTTTCCTTGGTACTGTACCTGATCGCACTAAATGCACTCGGCAGTAACTTCCATATGCTTTGCTTGCATTAACCACGATTTGTGCTGTTTTCTCTTCTAATTTAATGTCCCTTGGTTTTCTAAACAAAAAATGCAGTCACCGCAACTTGAAATAGTGTGATATTGTCTGTAACGGTTATCCCGGTGATAGTTTGGTTCAAACGAAAGCATCAATGGTACTAGGGTACTTGTAGGCAAATCATGAAATGAAACAAGAAAAGAGTTTTATTTTAAAGCGGAGAAGAAAATACTGAATAATTTCTAATGACTTCCTCTCGCGCGAATCTAACATGGAAATGCTTACAGTTGTCAGAACAGATTTGAACACAATGTCATGTACCCCTTTTATAGTCTGTTATTCTTTACACATAAATATTCCTTTCCTCTTTTGGTTTCCACTGCACTTTGCAATTCAAATATAATTGGCTGTTAATCCACATTCACTACACCGCGAGTAGTCAACACATAGCAAATGAAACAGACAGCATTCCGTCCGTGTGCTCCGTGTTACTCTCGCCATAAAATAATGAACTAAGTTGTACGCCGAAGGCAGAAAACGTCACACTCCAAAGCCAGTCCCCAGCCAAAATTTTCGACACCTTCGAAGAAATTTGGGGAGCCCGGACCCGGGCCCCAATGTACACAACGTCTCTGGACTTACGTTGAAGCTGAAACCGTGTATTAGTGTTTTAGTGTCTGGCTAACTGAAGTGTCAGTTATGATACATCCGTATTACTGAATGACTCTTTTTTGGCGGGACGGAGGGGGGGGGGGCGGCGTTCACAATGCTCAATCAGAGTTTGTTGCAACGGTTTTTTTTTTTTTTCAAAACTTTAATTCTGCACCAAATTTTTGAAGCGATTTGAACCAAACCAGAAAAGAAATTCAAATAATTTTTTATCACTGTCTTATGTGATCGGTTAAAGTGTGTGGGGGGGGGGGGGGCTGTCTAAGTCTTGCATCTGTGTTTAATTTATTATCCGATAAACATTCAGAGATTTTTGTTCAACAGTAATAGAAAAAAATGTGAACGATTCTTCTACCAGAAAGACCTCTTCATTATTTCTATATTATGGCAAACATTCAGTTCAGAAGGGAAAACGAGGGGCTGGAAAAAGGGGATTCTATTTTCTAGACTGAAAAACGTTCATGACCCCTTAAATGGTCTCATTGAGTTGATACTTACTGAGAGGGTTCAAGGTCACTGCCACATGACAACCCTTATTAGTTAGCATAATGAGTAAAGTGTCCTTTCGAAATACGGAAAAAAAATAAAATTTTGATTTTTTTTTTTCAGTGTGTCCTGACTTCTGGACTTGAAACGGTTTTTTGTACCATTTGAAAAAAGTGTCTGGTCACGAATTTTTGAAAACCGAATGGAACCGTTACGTCATCACTCATAATACAGTTAATTGCAATGTAAAGGCAAGCGCGGATCCAGACATTCCAAAAAGGTGGGTAGGGGTTGACCTAAGAAAAAGCAGGGTTATGAGGGTGTTGCACTGCTAACTTCCGTATGTTTTATTGCTGATGTGGCGAAAAGGGAGGGTTGTGGCTGTGAAAGACCCCCCCGCCGCCTTGGATCCGCGCCTGGTAGGATATGGGTCTTTTTTTAAGTTTTGCTTTTTTTTCATTGGTATTTCATGAGCCAACTCACTGAGCCACTTAAAGTGAAGCACAATTTAGTAAAGCGTTACACATGCACCGAAATGACACAGAGTCCTTTCAAAAATATGCAAAAATGTATTGGTAAATAGGAAGTTGATTTGAAACGTATGTGAGGGTTCAGCATTGAACAAAAAAACCTTTCACGCCTTAAGATAAACGTCAAACAGGGAGCGGCATATCCAACATGTGAATGAAAGATGTAGTACTACTATGTATGTAGCTTCGTAGACTAAAATACAAACAATAAATGCATGAAGAGATTCCCATTGGTAAGGTCTAAATATAATTGTATATCGCCCTCTTCTAACATATACCGAATGTACACCTTTGTTCCCACAAATGTTTTGCAAGGAAAACATCGCTATTTTTCTTACAATTGTATATTCCTACGCCTATATCCTCAGAAACCTCGAAGCTTTTATACTTTTTAAAACTAGTTCCTTCTTAAGATACTCTGAAGGATTTGTTCTGGAAGCTACTACCGGGTCAACCGGGGGCTTTTTTTAACATATCCGCTTTAAATTTCCAACTGTAAGAACGATTTCACCCTTTCTTGCCCACCATCGAGATAATTAGGAATATTGCTGTTATTCTGCTTTGATTTAAACTATTAAACAAAAGAGTACACTCCACGGAGAATGAAAGTCACTCCAAGAAGAGTAACGAGTGCCTGCATGGATCACTCGTTTTAAGAGTGATCCCTATACGCACTCCATTTGTCAATAAAGAGACTAAAACTTTGCTCTTTCGGGGAGAATTCACTCTTTTCGGAGTGAATATAACACTCTTTTGGAAAGGACTTTGACTTCTACCTTCCTAACGAGTGAAATTTCACTCTCTTTCTGTTTTAGAGAATTGTTTTATTTATGATCGTTTATCATTTAGTCAAATGATTTATGGTTCTGTAAGGAAGACAAACTGTACATAGGCCTATCAACTTTTTCGACCTTTCCCGAGATTCATTTCTCTCTGCTTCTCTCACTCCTTCTTTTAAATAGACACTGGCTCAGACACCCAAAATCGAATTGTGTCTGACAATTATTTGCAATCAAGATCAATTTAGATGTCGTTTCACTGGTAAAGTGTGAATGACACGTTTCCATTAACCTGGAAACGCTTCTTGAAAGAAACACAAGGAGACAAGGAGAAACAGTGACTGTCTCAGCCAATCTCTCGGAGTCTGCCCTACAGACGCACAATTCAACTTGATTATTAAACCTCGCTACGTATTTGTTCCACGACGGAAATGGATTGAGTCGGAGATTTTATCTTAAAATATTCTTGGAAATAAAGATCTGCTTGCAGAAATTTATAAGTCCTGTGTGGTAAGATTCCATTCCTTCCTTCCTTGTTATTTATTTTTTTAATATTTAAAATTTTGTGTGGTTATCGGCTATCTAACATTGATTCAAAGGATTTGATATGTATCAAACTCCACGGCTTATTATAGAGTGTAGAAATAATGGATAATGCATACAAGAACTTTGAGTAATATAGCCACAGAGCTTTCCGTGTGTCCATTTCAGGCCTCCGTGCCGGTACATCAAAGGTCTTGAATTATTACCTCGCCACCTCTGAGGCAATTAGAATATTGAATTTTTGAAGCTATGAACGCTTTTTTCATTACTTTCGGGTTTAACAGATAGCCTTATACCTGGGGTGAGTTTAATTTGAATTTAATTTTTAAAGACATCACACGTTAAAGGCAGGTGCGCTTAAGCGGAAGTTTGGGTTTAAGCCTTGGAGTAAGATTAGGCTATGTCTCTGTAAGCTCTCGCATGGGCTACTGACAGAATTGGAGCAAGGTCGTAGGATTTTGTTTTCCTATTCCTTTTTTTCTTTAAAAAAATATTTAGTGTTCAATTGCTAAACATCTTTATATATAAACGTGTCTACAAAACGGGGCAAAAATCGTTTTTGCCTGCTAAATACCCATTTAGAGTGTATTAAAAAAATCCACACTTCTTATTGAAATGAGTAAAAATTTACCACAACGTTTGACTATTCATTGACCACTGTCTATTCATCTGACATTCCACTCTCCATTGAGTGACATTATCACTCTTTCAGAGCGGTTGATTACTCTATAATGAGTGACATTGAGTCGATTTCTACTCTTTAACAGATTGGTCACTGTAGACTATCGTCAGGGAGCTAGGGATTGACATTTAAAGAGCCGTACATAATTATACATACAAGTAAAAGATAGCGGAACGGGAACAAATCAACGTTTGTGGAAATTGCCGCCAACCTCCTTTTATCTCAGTCATGATCACCTTGGAAATCAAAGTCCGGCCTCACAAGGGTCAAGGGTCACGGTGACAAAGATCAAGTCCGAAGATTTTTAAAACGGGAGCTACTGAAGTTGTACGTAATTCTCCTAAATAAGTAATGGGAAACAAATCTAGTGTCTCAGGGGCGCAGATCTGGTTTGTAGATGGTAGGCAAAAATTTTCCAACAGCAAGAACCTAAGATCGTTTCCATGACCGGACTCGTCTACAAGCAATTCACCTAGAGGAAGAACGCGAGCACGCTCCCTCTATACACGCAAAGGTAAAAGCACGCATACACACACATTGACAAACATGTACAAAAAATATACATAAATGGCACATTTAATGCAGTGTCATTGCTTTAATGTTACATTTTGTTATTCTGCATATCGTTACAATCTGAATGAGTGAATTATTTTTTTTTTTTTTGGGGGGGGGGGGGGCAAAACGACATGTTTGTAATCTAATATGTTCATTTGTACGAAGGTTGTCTTCCTGATCCCAAGATCGATGCCCCTAAGTGCCCCACAACTGGAGAAGGGCCCAGACGAGGTCAAACCTTGCAGAAGACTATAATTAAGTTCAAGTGTGAGGCCCTCTGTAATGAACCACGGGTCTCCTCTTTCACTTTTGTATTTCGTTAAATAAGATAATTTTAAAAACTGACAAATATTCATAGGAAGTTATAGCATAAAAATCCTCACATGAGCTTCCAAGGGTGGGATGGTTAAATGGGACCAATCGTTTTACATAATTTGCCTCTTTTATACTATTGCCAAATTTAAGGAGCATAGCATTAGGAGTTTGGAACAGATTTTGTACGCCGCAATTTTTAAATGTGGCAAATGACAGCCTAAGGTTTAAGCCTTACTCGAATCCGCTTTTAGATCCAAAGAAAGTTAAACCATCCTGATAGGAAAGCGTCGGAGGATCCATTGAACACCCTTTGCTTTCACACCACAGCAGCGGATATTTTTGAAAAACACTTTTCCCCCAGACATGCAAAATTTGTATCAGTATTTCTACCAATATTGTTTTAAGGATGTTGACAATAAAAGGTCTGGAACTGTCCTCTCTACGTTTTGGATAAACAGACATTTCAGTAGTATATGAAATAATATTTGTATTTGGATTGATAAAAATTGAAGTATTCATTAAAAATGTAACCTTGCGGGGAAAGTCGTGACGATCATCAATAAAATTGTTTGTCTTTCCACGCCATCTATCATATCTTATGTAAATAAACAAACAACAGCAGTTACACATGAGCAATCATGTTTAACCTACACTTTTCTGAGGAACAGATGGTATGCGTATTAGGAGCAGCCGGCAGACAGGACGGAATCTTTTCGTTCAGCTCATCGCTACGAAAAGCCAACAGCCGGCAGCGTAAGTGGGCTGCAGCCACAGAGGCGCTACGCAGGCCATATTAAAAGTGGTCTACGTAGGTCTGCATATTTGAAATGAACAGACATTTGGCTCGCACTCGTTGTAAAATCTAATGAAGGAGGGAGATATTGAGCAGAAAGGAAGATATGGGTCCTAAATGTAACTTGAATTTCGTTTGATCTTAAACTGGATCAGTCATGTTATATTTGTTAATGATGAAACCTTCCCTCTTACTTTTTGTTACATCTTCCATTTCTTAACTCCTATCGCTTCAGGGAAGAAACGAAGCCCACTACATGCAAACTTGATTGAATCAAGTTTCATATCTAATTTATTGATTGACAGTAAAAAACGCGTTGCAATACACAAAAAGCTGCGTAACATTTGGGGTTAGCTAAGAGGTTAGTCAGCATGGACTAATTGCTTTTCACGCAGTGTGAACACAATGAAAGCATAGCTCACTTGAGGCCATAGATCATGTAACAAACTCAGATATTAGTTACACCCCATACCGCCTTTGATGTACTGGGGTGTCTATGATGCTTTTTCAAGAAGCGACGTCAAAGCATGTTGAAGTTGAAGTTAGGCTGAAATTTAACTCATTCCTAAAAGAGAAACATACGCTTGAAACGTGTCTGGCAATTGAACACTAATTTTGTTCCCCTTCATAGACACGTTTAAATTATAAACATATTATCTATTGCACCCTAAATTTTAAATTAAACGTTTCTAAAAGAGAAATATGAAGGAATAAGGCACGTGTCTTTAGTATATAAACGTCTTTGCAAAGTGGGACAAAAAAGGTTTTAGTTTACTAGAAAAACGTTTAATTCATAAACAACTTTTCAGCCTGAGATTGAAGGACTCAGAATTTAGTGTCCTAATTTATACATTCATCTGTCCGTAGTTTATCACACAAAACAGGGGTTTGGAAGACATTTCACACTAAGGGCAGTATCTCGACCTCTTATCCCCCGAAAGGGTCCCTCGGTCACTGTTCATAACGAGTTTAAAACACTTTGTAATTTGACGAACTAATCCGTTGCAAAATTGACACAGAAATTCGTAGACTTTGAGGGCCGATACGTACTGTTTAGCAAGAAATTTCCGAAGTGGCTAGAACTGCTATAGCTCTTATCCTCATAACCCTAGTAAGTTAATTAGATGGAGTTTTACGGCCCAGTTCTCAACCTATTGGTTCAAGTCGAGCCGGCCAAGGCCTTTTGTGGCTCACTTACGTGTTTTCCGTATTCCATTGCTTATGCGGAGCATCACGCACAATGACAGTAGGTTCCATTTTTAGAGTTTTTGGTATGACTCGACCTGGTGAGTGATCCCAGACCTTTCGCGTGAGAGGCGGATGCTCTACCGTTAGACCAAACACGCCGTCTCCTCACCCTAACAAAGAATACAATTGATCTAATGCAATGAATACGGCCAATCAAGGAATGCCTAGGTAAGCAGTGCGCATCAGTCGGATTTTGACGCAAGTTTCCTGTGAAATATACCACACACCAATACATCACCTGTATTGGTTACTTTGATGAAGCACATGGGCGTCCGCAAGGGGGGGGGGCAAGGGGGCACTTACCCCCGGAAAATCAAACTTGTGAAAAAAATAATTAAAAATTGAAATAAAAAAAATAAAAATAAATCATCAAAATACCTTCACTCACAGCGTCAGTTTTTACTCGTGAAATAGGCGGAGGTTTGACCAGGAATAGCAAAAGAGAAGATGGTGCAGTATGCTGAATAGTGAAATCGTAATTTGGGGACCATCATTCGTGATATCTATTGGAAATTTGTAATTGCCAAAACTATGCCAAAATTGTTCTAGCCTAGTTGTCAGGTATGTAGTGTGCATATGGCATCCGACCACTGATGAATGCGTTGGTCTTGGTTTGGTCCCGTGCTGATCTCAAGTGGTGACGCGCGGGTGTAACTTGGATATACAAGGTGAATATGGGGGGGGGGGGGGGGGGTTGTATGCATGGTTCATAATTAGGTAACGGACATAGACCTATATAGGCTGTTTGACAGTTGTAAGTTGTTATCGTGCGTAGGCGTGCGAGGCCGTGACCGAGAGGCAGGTTCCCTTCAACAATATTTTATATTGAAAATTCTAAAAATTTAATAATTACAGACATGATATTCCTGTTTCAGGGCTGGGTACATGCAGCTTATAACACTCGACAAGTGTCGTTTCCGGCCATCTGGAGGGTTTGTAAGGCCCAGAATTTTCTTGTAGGCTCCGCGCCAACTGATGGTGGCGCTCCGCTTAGATAGTGTACACAGTTCAATCATCCATGAATGATCTTGACCCCCCCCCCCTTGTAAAAATTTCTGCCGACGCCCATGATGAAGCATTTGGAGACCTTTGACACTCCTTTGAATCACAACTCTGACGAACGTGACACACATGTGACTCACCACTACTCAACACTACTCAAGGGTCAGATTACGGAGCGCGACTAGTGTCATAAATACCGAAGATACAAATGAGATGTCGAGTTTCACAATGACATGTCGAACTACCACATGAAATGGTGAATTCCAAAATGACATGTTTAATTTGAAAATGAAATGTCGAAATCAAAAATGAGATGTCCAATTTCACAATGACATGTCGAACTGCCAAATGAACTGTTGAATTCCAAAATGACATGTTGAATTTTAAGATGAAATGTCGAAATTAAAAATGAGATGTCGATACGGTTTTGACACTGAGTGCGAGCGAGTGGCGTGCTAACAGTGTCATATATCGAAAATTTCAAAATGAAATATCGCGGTCCTATTAACGAATGCCCGTGAATGCCGGTCTGTATAATGATTGCCCGAACTCTGACAATGAATGCCTGTCTCTTAGAATGAATGCCCATTAGTATGTTATTGGTTTTCCTTCGTTCCCACGCAAGCATTCAACAAATTGTGCCTCGTGATCTTTTGTATTTTTACATCAATCGAGATGCGTTCAGCATATTCTTGAGTTCTTTTCGCAGACAGTCATTCAGTCAGTCAGACAGACAGACAGACAGAAAAACAGACGGATTGACAGGTAAGCGTTAAAAACTTTCTAAAAGTCTTCATTCCATCCAAATCTCTCCAACATTGGCTATTTTAAAAGTTTATTACTGTTGTGAGCTTCTTTCATGAAAACATGAGCTATACCGAAGTGATGTCGTCACTTCCGCTTAGTTCCCATGGCGATGGGTCTACACAAACTTCGACCTCATTAGCCTAACGTACTTAACGCAATACCTTCAAAAATTGTGATTTTCAATTGCATATATAAAATCACATGTCACAAAGTAAAGCTGAATATTTGTCACAATGTAAGCTTACAACTTGTGGAACGATCCATTTTACTTATTCCTTTGAAAATCCCTGCAACTGACGAAAAAAAAATAAATTGAGTTATACATAGGCTCCACGTACAAAATGATAGGGACTTTCAGAAGCCTAGCCGCTACATACGTGCAAACATATTGTAGGATACGCATAGTTTAAAACGACACACGAAATGTACCTGTCATTGGCTACAAAATGCAACTTGGACCAAGTAATAATTACCAGTATGTTCTTGGACATATGACACCCCACATCATTGATTTCATTTTTGAAATGAGATTAACTTCAGTCGGTAAAAAATGTTAATGGGTCCATAGTGTATTTCACCGAAAGACACGCAATTTTTAACCTTCCTATACCAGATCTACGAAACCGTCTTACACGTTACAATTCGAAAGTTAATGGAATTTATACCAACCTGAAGAAATTTGTAAAAATACTTCTAATACACGTAAAACCATATATTGGATTCTCATTAATATTGAAGAAGCCATTTCACTGCAATAAACTGAAGAAGTTGAGCCCTATGATAAAGCAATAGGGGATTTTGTTCGTAAGAAACGAGTGGCCAGTGAATATAGCTCACTGACAGTGGCTAAAATGACGTCACACTTCGGCACTCTATATTATGATATGAAAAGAGGGGATCTTGAGGCATACTGTTTGTTGTCTTTTTCCTTTCATACGGGAAAATTCAGTGGCCCCAGCTTTGATTTGTATAGTAGCCTGTTAAATTTTATGAATAACCATGAATAACTATCTTTCAAATCATGTGACAACATTTTTCACACTTAATTCTATAAAATGTGCAAAAGGTAGCCCGTTACAGACAGGTGTGACCTAACATGTCAACATACCTTTAAAAATGTGCTTCTCACATAGTTTATGCCATGAAGAGTCACAACAAAGTTTTATCAAATTTTCTCACTCTTCAAGGTTAGGAATTGAGCCGTAAAGCCTAATCTGTCTATCTATCCATCCGTCCGTTTCGGTCCGTCAATCCGTCGGTCTGTCTGTCTGACTGACTGTATGTCTGTCTGTGAAAAGACCTCAAGAATATGCTGAACTCATCTCGATTGATAAAAAATACAAACGATCATCGGGGGACAATTTGTTGAGTGCTTGCAAGGGAATGAACGGCAACCAATAACATTCTATACGGGCATTCATTCTAAGAGACAGGCATTCAATGTCAGAGTTCAGGCAATCATTAAACAGATGGACATTCACGGGCATTCATTAATAGGACCGTCTCGACATCTGATTTTGAAATTTTCGACATATGACACTGTTGGCACTCTACTACGCTCGCATACTGTGTCAAAACCGTGTCGACGTCTCACTTTTGATTTCGACATTTCATCTTAAAATTCAACATGTCATTTTGGAATTCAACATTTCATTTGGCAGTTCGGCATGTCATTGTGAAACTCGACATCTCATTTGTATCTTCGGTATTTATGACACTAGGCGCACTCCGTATCAGATGATGTGTCTTATTAGGCATAGGCCTACACATATATATAAATATATATATATATATATATATATATATATATATATATATATATATATATATATATATATATATATATATATATATATATATATATATATATATATATATATATATATATATATATATATATATATATATATATATATATATATATATATATATTTCGGTTGTACAATATTTCAATTCACTGAAACTTTGCGGGACATGTCCCGAAAGTTCATCACTGGTTAGTTGGTTAGTTAGATAGATTTTTATGGCCGAGTTTCCAACCTATTAATTCAAGTCGAGCCGGCCACGGCCTTTTTCCTAGTTGTGGTTCACTGGCTTGTTTTCCCTACTCCATTACTTATGCCAGTATGTGGAGCATCATGTGAAAGATGACATACTCTAACTGCAGCTCGTATTAGTCTATATAGACACTTTGTGTTGCCTTCTGCATCGTAAGTAAATCGGACTACTGCTTTCAGCCTTTTGCTACCATTCTATGGATTATAGACATTATTATTCCCCAATCTCATCAATACTTGTATTGTATTCACACAATAATATTCACCTTGAATTTCCATTTATATGAAGTAAACAACAACGTACTTCATGTACACGTGTAAATGAAGAAATCCTTTATGATGCATCGGTTTTATTATCAAAGAGTTTGCACTTCACATCTTCACTTGTATTGCTTTTACTCCCCTAGGATGTAACTACTTCCCTGGATGATCCATTCGCCCTAAAATTGAACGCAAAGCGGTTTACATTGTGATTGCTTTCATTTTGTAAGATATCTGTCGTCTTCACAGGTCTAATACAGTGGTCTCTGCGACTGAGGTGAAGATTTTATAAAAATTGGATTTGAATAAAACAGAACGGAGCTTTTATACGCCAATCTTTTCAATCACAGGGACTGGGGCTTTTAAGATTTTATCAATCTGAAAGTCATTTACATAATGAATTATCCATTACTCTTTATCTATTTGATATACACAAAAGTTCGATTCCGTACGTTGTGATATTCAGTTTGCATTAATAGCTTAAATTTGAAGATGTTGGTTTGAGAGCATTGGCTTGGGTTCATCTGTAAACATCTCATGATAACTAGTGAAATTTGAAAGCAAATGCTGGCTGCTGCACTTATCTTACAGAAACTTATTTTTAAAACCAATATTCAACGACACAGAACCATGGATGATTCAAAACAAGGTGGAATGGTTGGTCGTTTATTGAAGAAATATTTTTTACAGGCAGAAATTCAGCTATTTGTTACTCAAGAACATTTTTTTCACTCTCACAAAGAGGCCAGCTCGGAGTTTCTTCAATCAGTAGTACTGCGCAACAGGTCGAGGGCACTTCTTCATTTGGTTACAGCGTTTATTGAAGAAATATTTTTCACAGGTAGAAATTTAGCTATTTGTTACTCAAGAACATTTTTTTCACTCTCACAAAGAGGTCAGCTCGAAGTTTCTACAATCAGCAGTATTGCGCAACAGGTCAAGGGCACTTCTTCGTTTGGTTACAGCTAAAGACGGGATGTAAACAAACGTGAAGCCGGGGGGGGGGGGGTTGTTATTGACTCCCTGGTAAAGCAGTGTGCTACGCGCTGTCGGCGCAGTGCTCAGGTGTTTCGTCACCAGTGGTCCTGAACAGAAAGGTCACGCAAGCACGCACGCAAAGTTCGAACTCGTCTATTAAGAAGATGGACTTCCATAAATTTCCTATTGCACAATATAAGTGGAGATTAAACTATCCTAGGGCTTATGATTGTGGCTAAACGAATCGGTTATGAATGAATCTATTTTCTTTGTAAGTCATGTTGGTACATTTAAAAAGCAGTATTTTCCTTTAAGTTTAAGGATAGATATATTTCCCTTTTTCAGATTTAATTTACAGGTGCTAAAGGCTCCTCAATGGCTTCGTGGGACAACACCATATTGGAACTCCTATAAGCAAAGTCCCTAGAAACAATGGGGTTTTAGAATACTGAAAAAACAGTCTTCGTTCAGGTATAGTTTTTTGGATGAGGTCTAGGTCATGCTTCACATCGGACAAAGCCCAATGGGCTTCCAGGGCAGAGCCCCGGGAGACCCGAAGAGTTGTAGTATCTCTGGGTGACAATTTTGTCTAAAAACATTGTACTTAGTTCAAATATGAGAGACGTTGAGAACAGAGGCTTTGTCTGGGGATGTCTCCATGCCCGTCCAGATGCCGTCCCTGCGCAAACTTCTTTGCCCTACACATTATTTATCTTATATTGCCTAGGGAGGACTCTACTGCCTTGCCATGTAATAGTTTCAATGCTTGATTTGTCAATCCGCTAGGTACATGTACTCGTTTTTACTGGTGATTATGAGAAAGCCCACATATTAAAAACTAAGAACTTATCCCCGCCCAATAGCAAAAGGCTCGATATCGTTCGAACGAAAGGTTCACCCCGCTATATCGAAGGTTTTCCCGTTTTCGGTCTTAATTATTCAGAAGAGGGAGTGCATAATTAGCTACGGTTTGTAAAACAGCAACTTAAGAAAAAATAATATTCAAGGTAAGTCCAAGACAAAATCTGCATATTAATTTGAACCGTGAGGCTACAAAAAAGTAACATCGTGTGACTTAGAGCCACTCAGGAATTAGGATACCGGTGATATAGGCTACGTAAATTCAAATCAAGGTGGATGCAATAGTCTTTGGTCAAGTGATAAGAGCCTCAGACTTGCAGTCGGGAGGTGAAGAGGTCGAGAGTTCGAGTCCTGGCCGGGTCATACCGAACCTTTATAACAGTGGCGGAGCTAGGGGTTTCGGTCAGAGGGGGCGAAAATGGTCTGCGGGGGCGCTTCGAAGGAGTAAATACCCTGATCCTCCGCACGATCGAAGCCATGGCTTTTCAGATTTTCCATTATTTTGATTTTCACCTGGTAGAAGGCTACTTTGACATTTCTCCTCAGCAAGTTTTTCTATTAAAACATGTTAAAATTTCTATCCATGGGCTTCCGCTGAAGAAAATTCGGGGGGAGGGGGACTAAATTCTTGTAGGGGGAAAGCTCCGCGCCACCATGAGTTGGCGCGGAGCGCAAGAAAATTTTGGCCCAAAATGCAGCTCAGATCGATGGAAATGACATTTCTAAAGCCTATTCACCGCATATAAATAGGGAAAACACTGAGTGAACTGTTAAGAAATATTGATGTTAATTTTCCTTCGTCTTTTTCTTTATGTTTTCTTCGTTTTTTTTCAGGTGTTTTATTTATTTTCCAGGGGAAGGAAAGTCCCCCCCCCCTTGCCCCTACCTGCGGACGCGCATGTTTCTATCCTCTCTTCCATATTCTAGTATGAAGGCAGTCATTATATTTTGTGTGTTATTGTCAGGTCTCGATTTAAGATTTTAATGTAATAATGGGCCACTCTTTGAAGGTAAAGATTAAACCTGCTAGAGCAAAATAGCAAGCAATCCTACTGAGGGAAAAAGTTGTGGAAATTAATCACCGTTAGGTGTACAGTTTTGGCACCTGGAAATCAAGATAAGTACACGAAGAAAAATTAAATGAGGTAATTTACATCATGCGACCACTCTGAAATAACCATTTATTAAGTACATCAAAAGAAATAGCCAAGACAAGAGGTCTGCTTGGCTTTCTAGATACCAAATTCATAATAAATAAAAGTCTCCTAAACTTAAGCTTTTTTGATGCAATGTTCTGGCATTTTAGACCTCGGAAGTACAGAAATAAGCATTTTCATAGAATTATTGTGCAGTGTCAGAAATAGCCATTTATTATGATGATGTTCACTTGAAGGAAAGCAAAATGAAAATTACTAATTACAATTCTTAAATCATTACCACTATTATAACAGTTCTATTTTATTTTAACCTGAATGTTCTCTTCAAATGATCTTGAAAAACGTCTTTTTATCGTCTATGTTGACATTTATCCCCGACAACAAGAGGGCTATTTGCGCTGCAATTATTGCTGCGCCCTTTGCAATATCTTTTACCGGCCGGGAGGGTTGATTTAATGTCAGTCTGTGTATTTTGTAAGCTTATAATCACGCTTGGTGTGGAAGCAATGAACTTAGCACAGCGACAACATTCATTAGTGCGTATAAAAGCCTTTAAAGATATTAAAGCATATAAAAGCATATAAAAGCATGAAGATACGTTTGCGGCAAAACCTAACCCTATGTTACAGAAGATTACCCTTTTCATCAGAATGACGTGCAGTTAGTACATTTATCGGTGGCTGTTTGAGCATTTTGTTATCTGGGCCTTAAAACAACGCTATTAAATTTTGTCTTTTGCCAAAAATGGTGCAAGAGTAAAGTATGTTGAAAACCCAAAAAGGGTGCCGACAGACGATTTTGGTCCGTCAGGGGGGGGGGCGACCGCCCCCCCCCCCCCTGACCATATGGCAGCTCCGCCACTGCTTTATAATCGGAACCTGTACTGTCGTTGTGCTTGGTGTTCGACCTAAGCAATGGAGTAGAGAAAACAAGCCAGTGAGCCACGACTGGAAAAAATACCGTGGTCGACTCGACCTGAACCAATTGGTTGGAAACTGGGCCGACGGTAAAACTCCATCTAACTTAACCTAACCGAATAGTCTTATAATACGTTTTCCAGCAATATCATTCGTTACACAGTCATTGCACATCCTCTTGCATGTGATCTACCAAAACCGCGCACCGAACATGTTCACATACATATATTCTGACGGTTTGTGGAAACACATTAATCATTGTCAGAGACACGTTTGGTTTTACTTTAGTACGAACTAAGAAGCACTGAACCACGACGAAGATTTGCTGTGGCGTTTCTGTCTTAATTTCGTATAAAAATGACCCCCATAGTTGCAGCTTGCTTAGAAATGCTCAGCATACTGTTAAAACATTCATGAGAATTCTTTGCCTTATCGACTTCTGGTTGCAAAGAAACTACGGTATCTGTTGCGTGTCTCCTTCAACACGAACTTCGTCTTGATTCTTCCATCTGCGTGATTCTACGAATATCTCACAAAAAATTTTGCAAATATCTGTAGCTATTTATTTAGTACAGATAGCACCGCCAGACTTATTTGCCTACGTCACACACTGACGAACGAATGCCGTGCATGAAAACCATGTTGAATATCTCAGCCATGTCATTTGCAATTGAAGCGTTCATACATAACTAAAACGCAGTGGTTGTTTGTCTTAAAGTAGAACCATCGGTGCTTCATGTTTATTCATCTTCAGTTATATATTTATAGCCATAGCAACAGATGAAGTAAATGGTTAATATTTCGACAATAATCTGATTGCCCTAACTCAAAAAAATTGTCTGCCTAGGGAGAAGGTGAATAACGCCAAGTTTCCCCAGGTCTGTACAGAGATAATATTCATGATCTCCGGTCCAGCGCCAAATTGTTACGTGTCGGCTAGTTACGCCCCGCTTCTCTTCAGTCTCTTGCATATTCATGAAGTACATGCATGATTCGACCCAGATTCAATCAAACTTTGTTATGCAGTGCGTTCATCAAGATGGTGACAGTAACCATTGGAGTACACCAGGCAGTGCGATTGAGTGGCTCATGTGGAGAGGTTTTAGAAGAGAATATTATTGACATGGGGCAAGGGTTATAAACGTTTGATAACTTTCTGCACAAACTGTGACATTTAATGTACCGGTTAAATTGGGGAAATTTATACCGTCTCCCTGTAAACAAATCAGGACAGGCTGATTTGCATCCATTTCGCTACCTTAAATCGTCAGAATTGGGAGAACCAGGTTGTGGCTTCTGTTCTGTTCAGCCAGTCTAGAGCAGGACCACTCAGTGTTTGCCCTTGGAGGGCGTACTTGTCCATTTGGGACGCTTAGCTCCTTAAGGGAGCAGAACTCCTCCGGGAGTAATCGTTTGGTTTTCGCCCCTTGGCTCTTCGCCAGAGAGTCGAGGGGACTTTTAGAAAAAAGAATTGGGAGAACCGGGATTGAGAACAGTTATCCGAAACTCTTAAGGTTTCGTCGAAAGCTCCTCACGCATCTATCACGAAAATGTAAAGGACGCTCTTCGCCTCTGGAAGCCGTTCTATTCAGCCAGTCTAGAACGAGACTCTGCACGTCAGGTCGTTCAGTTGGTCATGTTGAGTGTTGAGTTGTCCCTTGGGGACGTAGCTCCTTTTGGGAGCAGAACTCCTTCGGGGGTATTGTTT
Source organism: Holothuria scabra (assembly GCA_037179385.1). Lineage (NCBI taxonomy): Eukaryota > Metazoa > Echinodermata > Holothuroidea > Aspidochirotida > Holothuriidae > Holothuria > Holothuria scabra. Next base: position 35,383,061 of record CM074197.1, read on the forward strand.
GGTTTTCGCCCCTGGCTCTTTGCCAGAGAGTGGGGGACTTTTGAAAAAGAATTGGGAGTACCGCGTTTTGTGTGTGGATGGTTGAAGGTTAGCGTTTGTGTTTTTGTCCGGCTGGTTTGAGTTGTCTGTTTGTTGCAACGTGCCTGTTTCTATGTACGTTTTTTAAAAAAGGAAGGGAGTACTGATCGCTTCTTGGCCTTTTGGCTCAGATCATGTGTAGTATCTGTTCTTTTCATTCGGTCTAGAATGGAACCATGCATGACAGATCAATAATGTAAATGATCTGAAGGCCTAGAGGTTGGTTAAGTGTTGTCCTTAAGTGGACGTATAGCTTCTTCGGGAAGCAGTTTCAAGTTTGGTTTCGCCGAACGGCCCTTTGCCAGAGGGTCGGAATGACTTTGGAAAAAGTTTTAGGAGTACTGGTCGCTTCTCTGCCTTTTGGCTACGATCATGTGTATCGTCTGTTCTTTTAATTCAGTCTAGAATGGAACCATACATGACAAACCGTGACAGGCCGTGAGGGTGGTCACGTACCGTCCTTCAGTGAACGTAATAGTTTCTTCGGGAGGCCCTGAAAGTTTAGTTTCGCCGAATGGCCCTTTGTCAGGGGTTTGGCAGGAGTTTAGAAAAAGAGAGAACTGTGTCTTTAAACGTCCGATTCCATTTGCTGATGCAGTTGCTTTATACACGAGCTGGTGATCTCTTTCTAATTGCATACCAACACTTCCCATGACATGACATGACATGGATTTAAAAGTATAGCTTCCACAGATCTTGGGGAAATTAAATGATAAAAACATGGTATTTTTATGACAAAGGAAGAACTTTAAACTTGCCGCCTTAACTGACAAAAAAAAAGAAAGATAATCCTCCATTTTTAAGCTTTCAGTGAAGCTTCCGTAACACAAGATGTTGTTATGTCAGCCACTTACTGCATGGCGCTAATGGTAAGAGAAGTGTCAGCAAAGTGTTTGGGACGCCAAAAAAGAAAATATTCACGACTAGAGGTTTTTAATCATAGTGATATGACGTGATTTATAAGAGAGATTCTCTCGTGTAGGTGAAAAAGACACAGAAAAATAATTAACGACAGAATTATTTGACGCACGCGTTTCCAAGGCGAGAGATGCGGTACTTATAGATTTACAACAATTTACATTTTTATGAAAATATCTTTAAAACAAATGGATTCACTAAGACCTGAACTGTGAAGAGAACTCATTACTGATGGCTTTATGAGTGATTGTGTTGAAGAAGACGTTACTTTAACACGTGTGCTGAATGGGTGATATTGTAATGATTTTCCAGTCATCTCTTGAATATATGTGGTAAAACGAATGAAGATCACAAGGCGAAAGTTTACATTGAAAATAAACTGTTTTATGTACAGAGCCATTCATGTTTACAACATAGAAATTCTAAGCTTTAGCTGCATGAAAGGAGCACGCCAACGCCGGAAAACGCACGAGTCAAAACGGGACGCATCTGTCGCGTCACGTGGCGTGAGAATGTAGTTGTACGGTATATATCATATTTTTATGCGCCCGAATTGAACGCAATCGTACCGAGCGCTGTTTATATTAGCGTATGGCTACAATGAGTATATTAGTGCAAGTGAACGCTGGTCAAGCAGAAAACAAAATGCCGCCGCGATGCAAGGTACGTCATTTGTTTGCACACCAGAAGAACCTCCGCTTTAGCAAAACAGGATGACGCACCAGGGTCACTGGCTGCGGGAATGTAAATTTCAGCATTGGTTTTGTTAGCACCCTTCTTTCTGCGTGCGTTTCGAACGCAATCGTACAGAGCGTTGCTTTTATGAACATATTGTGATATATTGCTGCAAATGAACGCGGATCAAGCGGGAATTTGGTTTGGTATGGTTTATGAGTTATGGTTTTGGTCAGGGTTGCGGTTAGATTAGGATTAGGGAAACTTAGTGCTCCTAACATCCTGGTACCGCCTTCACCGTCTTCAGGTCCAGTGCGGGTTTTGAAATCTAGGTCATCTTAAGTAGTCTTTTATTAATGGCAGGGGATTATTTCAACCCACATGCACACAAACACAAGTACAGGTTATAGGTTGAGGTCCATTACAGTTAACTGACAACTTACATCTACAAATTTTCAGGAATATAGCGGACATGTAGTTGTCACAAGACAGTTTTAAGAATCGTGCAAGCAAAGGCCAAACATGAAGGCCTATCCCGGGCGCACTTGGTAATATTTTGCTTGACCCTGCGTATATTTGCACCAATATACCCAAGTGACGTCACCATACGCCTATAGACCAATCCGATCAGCGCTTGTTTAGTGACTTTAGGCAGCCATCATTGGGATTTCACAGCCTTAAATCGTCTTCATTTAATGTCTGCATAAATTTCTAACTCTCATATTCAGTGAAATTGAGGGAATCAAGGTACAAATCAGTGTACAGCCATCCATGACACAGGTAAGCAAGGAATTTGAAAGACTAAAGGTACAGTAATGGAACCCAATGTGTCCGACTTAAAAAAGACCATCACTTGACTGTCTGGATTTGTCTATAGACGAATCCGGGCAGTAAGCAATGGTCTGATTTCGGTCAGCCATAACTGGGGTGTATCACCGTTTAAATCAATTTTATTGATTACCTGTATCATGAATGGTTGTACACTTCATTGTATCTTGATTCCCTCAATTCCACTAGATATAAGGGTTTGAAATTCATGTGGACAATAAATGAAGACGATTTAAGGCTGATGAATTCCACTAATAGCTGCCCACAGTCACTAAAAAGGCGCCTGTCGGATTCGTCTAAAAAACTGCGAGTGAGTCGGGTGCACAAAAATATGATACATACCATAAAACTACATTCCCGCGACACCAGGCCCGACTGTTTCTTCCGTTTTGACTGGCGTGTTTCCGTTGGCATGCTCCTCTCAGCTAAAGCTTAGGATTTCTATGTTGCGCCAACCACTGACGTAAGCGTGAATGAGTTCATTAATTCTAATGGTACACTCCCCTTCCACCGCTAACCCTCTGACAAGATTTATTTCTTTGACAGGAACTGTTAATCAAAACCCGTTCAAATATCGCCCTTGTTGTCTTCGTGAATCTGGACGAATGTCGTCGAACTTTGCAATTTATATTTTAAAAAATATATTATACGCTAATTCGATAAAAGTGGTAATCCGTTAACCTCTTTTCGGCCACCATTTTGGAACAAATTGCTGACTTATTATCACATTCGAAACGATTGCTCTATTTAAATTTTTAAATCCATAATTTGTAGTACGCTCCAACCAGACATATGGATAGGGCAGGGGGTTTCCTTCACAGAATAGTAGATCCCGTTTCCACGGCTACCTGCAAATAATATTCCTTTTTAGTGAGATCACGTATATTATTCTTTGCAACTTTATATGGTGAATCTTCTTAACTAACTGTGCATTGCATCTATAAATGCAAATGTAGTGACTTTTGATCAGTGTCGGCACCGAATTTCAAAATTGGGGGAGGTTTAAACTAGGGGCAAAGCGAAATGTTCGGGCAAAAGTTTCCGGGCGCCGAACGAAACCTAACGCAAGCACGCGCTGCTTCGGGGGGCGTTCAGGGGTGGAGCAAATCAAGTGGTGCGAAGTCCCCGGAAGTTCAGAGCTTTTTACAGTATCTCTAGGTGAAAAATTTAAACCTTTGGAAAGGTTAATTTTTTTTTTTGACTGACCTAACTCCTAACTTGCAGGGCAACTGTAGAGCAAGGAAAAATGTGAGAGGCCGATGTCCCCTCACTCCCTGTAGAACCCCACTGCTGATAAGAAATTTTATCATGAGTTTAAAGAATGAGTCCCAAAATCCTGAGGTTCCATAGCAAAGTGACATGTTGCTTATCACTGCGGCAAGGGGTTAGGTTTCCCTGCGATGAAACATTGTGACGAAGTTCGGTGTTCGGTGGAAGCCAAGCACTGAGACGTGCCGAGAAAATCACGAAGGGCAATCTCCAGCTAAATTGTATTCCACTCCTTCGAAAAAACCAACAGCTCCCTGCTAAAAACTTACGGATGTAGAAATATGACAGATGCTTCTCGTCTAGTTGGAATGATTTTGACAAATTGCAACATCTTAATAAAATCGATAACTTGGTATAGAGACAGAATCCAACCGAAGGGCCCGGTGGGTAAAATTAAATGAACATGATGGATACATGATGGAAAATTGGATGTATGGCTAGTCTCTGGCAAGAACCATATCATACACAAGCGTCAATTACAGACTGGAATAAATTTACATCAATTTACACTTATCTAAGCAGCTACTTTGCGAAGTGCAAACTGTTGACTTGATAAAAGGTTGTGGAGTCCTGAAGCAAATATTTTTGAGAAGCTGTTGAAAAAACCCACTTACTGACTTAATAGCTGTTAAATTTTCTTCTCTTCAAAAGGCCGTGAGTAAATTTTGAGTTAGTTGTAGACATTTTGTCACGCAAGCAGGCGTAAGTTGTGTTTCGTGTAGGAGGTTGCCAATGTAAATGTTTGAGTTTGTGAGTTGCACATCTCTTTAAAATGTTCTTTTCACGTTTCTATTTGTGTAAACCGTTTCTCCTGATAGATTTTTAGTTATGTCTGCCTTGCAAAAAAGATTGATCAAAGTTGTTGCAATTTTATTCTGAGCTGTCTCTGTTTCATAAATTAATTTAATTGTTTTGTGTAGTGATACATCATTCAATCCATAGATTATCTTTCATTGATGGACAATTATATTTCAGAAACACCACTCTTTCTACTTTGAATGGTTCAAAATGACGACAAGTTTACAAAGAAAAGTCTTGAATGACGTCAAAGAAGTGTTCAGTCAATGGTAAACTCGTATAGACAGTCATCGAGCTTCCTTGCGGGGGGGGGGGGGGGTACTCCTGACCTTTAAACTCGAGTAAAATATGCAGTAATGTGTAAAATGGATAATTTACAGTCTACCCAGGAATGAGTGGGATCCTTTGTAAAGTTATTCTAGAAATTTAGTGGAACAGTATAGGTGGTTCACCATGAGGAACATCTGCATTAAATTGTCGTCAGGACTTGAGTCGATCTATACTCTTCATGCATGGTGAAACCTTTTTATTAAGGATTGATTGTGTAGTACAAAATAGGTCATGCCAAGAAGTTGCCAGAGGTTGGCAATTGAATTAGAAAAGTGTGACAACGAACTGGGAGAGTTTTTGTCCTTCACTACTTTTTTAGTTACACTAAAAACTGATTGTTCATTTTTCACCCCAAAACTGACCCAACGCATGGGCCAAATTTCCTCCAGTCTAACTTTGGGTCAATTTTCACCCAACTCCTGGGTCAACTTTTTATGCATATTACCCAGGGTTGGGGTATATTTTACCCAGTCAATAATGAACCAGGTTTTCCTAACCAAGCTAATACAGTAACTGGCATATACTGTAGGTGAAATTCCCATCGATCCGCATATTGGTCAGGATTGGGCCAAGAAAAGTACCCAGCTTTCTTGGTCAAAACTAAATAGTTGTCTGTGTTTATGGGCTTCCAAAAATGACTGGTCTTGGATGTTTTATAACAGATGCGTTGCTTCGTAAAATAATGCAATTATTACATTGAAAAGGATTGTTTCTATGGAAAATTTACATCTCTCTTCGTTCAAACTTTCAGAAAAGCTCAAAATCCAGAACATTATAAATGAAAGAAGAAAAGTTAAGCGAGAGGTCAAATCAATTCACCTGTCGGACTAAAGATTTGTGGCAAACTAATGGGTTTTAAGGCTGGATATGACTGTGTTTTTTGTTTTGTCACCTGACATTGTGTGGCCTTTAAATTAAGTAAAAACCACGAAATGGACAAAACATCCTGACTCCATGTAAGCACGCAGTAGTTGGTCATTCCATAAAATAGCCATTATGTCCCCTTTCTTAAGCCACACTTAGGTATTACATGATATGTTCTACACACCACCGACGTACCTTTTTTCATAACACGATCTTTCTTTTCAAACAATCTTAACTTAACAGAAGGGTTTAAGGTCATACTAAGTGTTAAAAATATGTTAGAGGGGTACTTATTTTAAGCATTTTGGTTAATTTTGCATTGAAATCCGGTGTGCGGTTCTAAAGATATGAGCAAGTAAGGTTGTCACATTTTCAGCGGGAAGTGAACTTGAAGCAAGCAAATATGACATCACGTTCTCACATTAATGGATAGTTTTTTGTTTTCCTTTAAACTTCGAAGCTTATTTTCTCTCCAGCAATCCCTTCTTATCAGAATGTAATTGCACATGTTGAAACTTCACGAACTTCACGATCTTTGCATTCCCCAAGGGGAGGTCAGTCCTATTAACCTCACGGTCAGCAAAACAGACAGAAAAACAAAGGTAAAAAGCATTCCTTATCAATGTTAGGAAGTGATATAACCTCTGCTGCCCTCAAGTACTTTCGGACACAAATTTAGTAACTACATTTACCGATATCTCTAGAAATACGTGTCCGTTTGGAATGGAAATTCAACAGTACTGTGCATGCAGATTTGGTTCCTCTATGAAAATTATTTTTTTCTTATACTTCCCCTTTAGTAAAAGCAAGCTGTGCCTAGTCATTTCTTGGTTGGTGTATTCTACTGTGGGGTTGCATCAAAACAGGGACCTGCCATTGCAAAGGCAGCTCCCTGATCAAAATAATAACGGCAACTCCCTATTGCATTTCTGTGAAGAGATTCATACAGAGCAGGAATCATGGCAAAAAGTGTAACTTGTCTACACACTTAAGCTGTATTGTATGTTATTGCCGAACCACCTTTCCAAACTCTGGAGAAAACAACCCTACGTCCTTATGATTATAGTAAAATTATTTATACCAAAATCAACTATGTGTATCAAATACCTCTATTGTCCCGCTTTAATTGTACACAGGTATTATCCCCTCGGGATAAGTCCTCAAAAGCAAAGTAAAAATATTCACATTGAGATGAGCTGTGTGTAGCAAGTACCATAATTATGAATACTGCGTGCTGCTTTGAGCGTGCAAAGCTATCCTCTCTTCATAAAGCAGAAATTCAGGCATGCATGATGATGCAAATGAGATGCTGAAAAAATTGTAAAAGTAGTTCTGAGGTGCTGAAAAAAATCTATGAGTAGTTTTAATTAGTTTTTGAAAATAGTTGGTCTTCTCAAGACAAGCATTTACAACTGTAAGACCTTGGTTAAATTGACGCAATTGACAAACTTTACCTGAAAATCGAAGAGAACTTTAAATTGCTGAACGTTAAGGCCCCTTGGACTTTGAATTTCATTTCTTATGCAGAGATCATAAGGTAATATTGACAAACTGAACCAACTTGAAATAAAGGTGGAGTTTAGTGTTGAGGAAGCGCCGGCACGACTGATCGCTTAAACTGTAATTATCAATTATTACTCAGAAGTACTTACATGATTATGTGTGTAAAAGAATGTTTTAATGGGCCTTGGACAGACCCTTGAGAAACACTCAAGTCTGATGATTCGTAAGTCACAATTTCTTCTTAACTATTGATTGCCATGACAAGTGAGTTTCGTGAAGATGGGAAGATAACTCTCCGCACGCAATTTAAACTCGTTCACGACATTACGGTGTATAATCGTGCAAGAACATGCATGATTTATTGGTGCACAATCGACTTCTGTCGGCTTTATGTAATAACGATTTTCGAAGTATTGGAAGGGGATTTGGGATTATAACCCCTTCTCCGTCGCGTTGCGACGGGGAGCTGAAACTTCATCTAGCTTTCATTCTTCTACCAACGAAAGACCAACCCCTGCAAGCTTATGTTTTCTCGTGTGACCTTCAAGAGACTATCTAGTGGGAGAGTGATTGTTCGCAATTTTTTGGAAGAGGGTACAAGAGATTGCAGGAGAGTAATCCTTTCACACCAAACAATTCTACTTTTCTTCACCTACATACTGAATCCCCTCCCACAATTGCCTGTAATCATCCTCCAGACACAATCCCAATTCATTGCTCCAGGACGAGTATACTTGTGAACCCAATGTGCAATCAAAACTTTCTCCTAACAATAGATGTTGTCGTGTTACATGGGCTTAAATAATCTGCAGTTTTTGAACTTCAAGCTGTTGAATCAAAGATCTGTGCTAATTGAGAATTTGTGTTGACTTAAACAAAAATTTTGAATTAGGATTAGAGTTGACTTCCTTTGGAACTATATTAATGTAATGACTAAAATTAATTAATGATTTCAGCTACTGTCCTTGTATGACATGTTGGCACAATGCAATGCATCACTTTTTGTTGTGAAGTCTTTTGGTCATATCTCATCAGGAAAACGACTTTCTAAAGTTTATGGCATCATTCCATTCAAAAGGAAACAATTGTTCATCACATCAGACATCAAAATATGCAAGCAGCTCGTATTTTTCAATATGTATGCAAGCATGAGGAATCTAGTTTGTTATGCAAACTTAAAAAGTTTGCTTTAGAATCCTGGATGGGAGACATTATTTGCAGAAAAATTGAAATCATTCTATATGAAATTTAGGTGAGCTTTATTTAGCTGAAGCAAACATCCAAAGGACGAGACAAATTGGCCTAAAAACTTGAATACACTGATTTCTTTTACAGTCAATAAATTAGTATGGAGCACAGCTAGAAGACGCCACTTCACGGTTTTCCATAATAGGCAAATTAAGGCGATAGAATAAAATGCAATGAGTAAAATGTACATTGCAACGACGTATGGTAAATATCTAATGAAAGATGTAAGATTTACATGCCTGGCAAATTTTAAGAGAAAGTTGTAAGAAACCTTATGAAAACTGTTGGGTCAGTTTCAAACTCAAGTGAGTCAGGTGGAAAACAACTGAAAAGTGGATCAAATCATGTCCATAGAGAGGTTGCAGTTGGCCCAAACTGGTTTAAAATTCACCCAGTTTGTTGAGTTAGTTTCCTCGTGACCAAAATGTTTTTTGATTGTGAACATTTTGATTTCCGATTTATATTTCTTTGTTGGTTTGATCAAGTCCGCATATATTCCTTAATTTTTCGTATAAAAGGTTTATTAAAGTCTTCTATCCGATAACAACTCAGTTTGCTACACATGCATCATACGCAACTACTTATTGTTCAATGAAGTTTAATCTAGTTATAACAGGTATAATATGCAAAAGTGCTCTATGCTGTAAAGACACCAAGGCGAAATGAGAAATTTCCCCAGTCAGAGCATTTTTTTTCTCCAAATACCCCTACGCACATAACTAAATATAACTATCCTTTAACTTCATTTTTCGACCAAAGATATCACATTCTACCATTCTACAACATCAGAGCTTCCGGCGGATTTCCTCTTCTCATTCTCCTTCAATGCTTTTTTCCATGTTATCCCAAAAGGGCCCTAAGGAGGACCACAGCACTTCACTAGCGAGAACTCTTGCGCTCTGTTTCTTTACCATAGCCGCCCCCCCCCCCAAAAAAAACGTTTCGGAAAAGTTTTCTCGGGGGCGGGTATCCCCCTTTTCTCACACCTTCACACCCCTCCCCCACCCTAGAAGTCCTGGTGCCGCCATTGGATTTATATGTGGACTTGCTTTAGTTCAAAGTAAACTATCATGTAAGGAAAAAGAACTGAAATATATGCAGTCATCGCTTTAAGGGTAGGCTGCGTTGCGTCGAATCAATCTCACACAGACAGACAGTTGCGCGATATTGGAAATATACTCATTGGACTGCTTTACGTATCCATTTGTCTCATTTTGAGATTCTTATCGCCAGGAGGTGCTTCTTACAACAAGCACATACACCTACATAAGCGTGCTCTTTCTCTCCAACTGGCGATAGCATCCCACATAACGCATTGTATCAAACCTTATTACATATCCCAATTAATTAAACTCCACCATCCATAAAGGCTGTCAAAGGCTCCCAAACAAATCGCTATGATCATACTCGCTTGTTTTTAGACAGTGTAAAATATGAAATACACTTCAGCTGTCTGACAGCCTGTGACGTCTGCTGCCTGTGGTCGTTGGAATATGTAAAGTGCTGTTAGCCTGCCTAATATTGTGAGCGTTCCAATTTCGTCAATGAAACTGTACGGTCATAACTTATTTCTCTTCCGTCTTATTTTTGTCTGAAAAATTTTTATGGTAATTTCTGTAAATTCTCATAATATTGTAGGTTCTAATCATTCAAAAGCTATGCCGGCCTATTTGATGATGCAAAATGCGGAACATGATTGACAATCTAGATTTCAATTACGTGGGTGCAATATTCACCATATTACAATGCAATTATTACTGTTTTACATCTATATATATATATATATATATATATATATATACCTTTTGGCTGTTTAATTTATCTAAATTCTAGCCTTCCGCTATTTGTATCTCCTCGGAGATCCAGCCTTTCGATTCTGTAGCACCATTGTTTTACAGTTTCTCCGTGATGTTTATATATATATATATATATATATATATATATATATATATATATATATATATATATATATATATATATATATATATATATATATATATATATATCCGTAAATTTGACAACTTTGAAGTAATTGTATCTACTTTGTAAATCTAGGAGGGCGTCCTTGTCCGTTTACGTATTCCTATAGAAAAAGTGTGTAGAAACGTTAGGGCGAATCTTATATTGCGACCCAAAATTTTGTTCCCCCTAAGGTCGACTTTTCAACAACAACCTTCCCCCTAAGTGCCGAATTAGGGAAATATATATATATATATATATATATTTATTTATATATATATAAATATAAATATATATATATATATATATATTTATTTATTTATTTATTTATTTTTTATAAATATATATATATATATATATATATATATATATATATATATATATATATATATATATATATATATATATATATATATTTATTTATATATATATATAGGCATCATAAACATGGGACACGTGGAGAAACGGGTGGCGTTGATGTATGTTTTCGGAGGAGATAATTTTGTTGTCCTTTGTTTCATTAACATTTATTGAAGACACTCTAGACAGCACTGCAGCTGGGGGTTTTGATCCAAAGAAGTTGGTAACTTATTGGAAATTTTTAAGAACTAGGACGAAACTTAGTAACTTTATGAAAATAATTCATATTTTTTACATCCATGCTGTAAAATCGAGGGAAATTCAAAAACGATATAAGTTCTTTTACTCTATGTAGAGCAGAAATTGAATCTCGTAAATTGTCAAAATTCGATCTCAAACGTTACGTGAGATTTATAAAATCTATCAAACAATTCCAGTTCCTCATTTTATGAAGGAAGCCTAATTCACCGTCACTAACTGTTACAATAAAATACTATACAAACTTGCATAAATTATATACATCTACCTAATACATTTACCCTTAAACTGTTCCTTGAACTTTACTGAAAAGATAGAACTTTAACTACTTTCACAATTTATATCAAATACCATTTTAAATTTTGGTAAATACGAACCAAACGTTTGTAGTCAAAGAATCTAAGCTAGTGAGCATGGTTTAGCGCCATCATACAGCGATGATATGTTTGGTTACTATGCATGAAGGATCCACATCACCATCAATGCTTCCCATCTTGCATCTGGGGCACTATATTCTTTGTGTCCTATAATTAGCACTTAAACGAACTGTCGACATTTAATGTAGTAAAAGGTTTTTAATGTCGATATGATCAAATGTTACTTTCAAAATTAAGGGAAGGGGATGTCCTTGTCGCTCTTGGCTATAAACGACAATGGATAATCAAACGTACACTTTTAAAATTACGGTAGCATTAGAAGAAAAAAGAGATACCAAGAGAATACATTCAAAGCGCTGCTCTTTTCATTTCTGTATTTTCTAAGTCCCTTTATTTTTGATGTCTTCAGGTCTCTTAAACAGCGTGTGTCGTTCTGTACTTACTTTCACTATTTCATATCCAGCATTTAGTTACTCTTGGGTAGCTATTTCTAACTTTTTTTTTCTTAAGTAACCACTTATTTATATGAGCAAGGTTTTTTAAATTTTGCTTTTGCAGTTAACCTATACATAGTTTTCAATTGACGTCTTAAGAGCGTTTCTCGAAGAGTATTTCAGCCATGTTTGACGGCAATCCCTATATTTACGTACAGGCTTGCCCTTCGTAATGGCGGTTGCTAACCCCTTGACGCGACGTCACTGATAACTGTCTCCTTACCGTTTGTGTAGATGAATTCGATCAGCGCTTGTGTTTAGTGGCTATTGGCAGCTATTAGTGGGCACAGCGTGCGTCCAAAATGACCCAGGTCGAGTCATACCAAAGACTCTAAAATGGAACCTACTGCCGCTGTGCGTAATGCTTCGCGTAAGCAATGGAGTAGGGAAACCAAGCCAGTGAGCCACAACTGGAAAAAAGGGCCGTGGCCGGCTCCACTTGAACCAAGTGGTTGGAAACTTTGCCGCAAAACTTTTATCATACTAACTAATTAACTATCCAAAATGACCTCGGGTGACGTCATCTTGTTAACGGGTTTTATAGATTTTATTTAGACCAGTGTTTTACCTTAGTTGTTGTTGGTTTTAACTTTAATATTTGCAATTGTTATTATTCGAAGTGGTATAGATGTTGTGTATGACATTGGTTTTGTCTAAAATATATGTTGCGGTTTGATAATATTAATAATTATCAATAATAATACGGAGTATGGCGATAATAATGATGAAGTCAGTAAGATGAAGTTTTACGGCCCAGTTTCCATCCAATCGTTTCGCCTTTTTGATTCCTTTCCGAAGGCAGGCAAGGAATCTATGCGATGGTGATGTCGTGTGTGTGTATGTGTGTGTGTATGGGTGTGTATGTATGTGTGACGCCCGCTTGTAAATACGATATTTCAAGAAGGGTAACTCTGAGAGATCTCAAACTTGGTATGTAGATTGCCCTCATTGAGTAGAAGGTCTCTATTGTTTTTGGTGCAGGTCAAAGGTCATTTGGGTCACCAGAGGTCAAATGGTAAATACCTTGGAAATTGCTTGTAAACACGATATCTCCAGAAGGAAAAATGTGAGTGATCCCATACTTACCATACGGATGGTCCATATTAAGTAAATGATCCCTATTGTTTTGGGGGGAGGTCAAAGGTCATCCGGGGTCACCAGAGGTCAAAACATCAAACTTTGTAAACACTATATCTCAAGAAGGGTAACTGTGAGGGATCTCATACTTAGCATGTGGATTGCCCATATTGAGTAGATGATCCCTATTGTTTTTATTGGAGGTCAAAGGTCATCAGAGTTTACACCTTGCAAATACTACATCTCAAAAAGGTAACTGTTAGAGTAAATATTCATTAGTGGATAGGGTTAAGAGTTTTGAATGGCATGGGTAATGTAAGATGCATAGGTAGGCTTTTAAAATCCACTTCATTGTGTGAATGATGAAGTTGGATAATTTCAAAATGTGTACTGAAGCAAACTCACGGTAATAACATCTAAAGTGCATAAAAGTGCGCATTATTTTGTACAGTATTTATGTTGATTTTGGTTTGAAGTTTTGCCCTATTACATTTAGTGCCAGTATTAATACACATAAGAGTAAGTGGGTAGAACAAAATCTGAAAAAGTTAAAAAGGAAGAAAACTGTTCATCAGGCTGACATGTTAATTAATTCATCTTTGTCATAGGTATGCTGATTTTGTCACAAGCATCTAGGCCTATTGATTTTCATGAAATATATTTCCTACTGTTTAGTGGAAGTTTCTAGCAGTGTCTGGAACATGTGATGTAAACAAAGGCTGTATATGAGGTTCATTTGGAGACATAGTCTGAACATATTGGAGAGAGCTTCCATGTCCACAAAGCAGAGGATTTGTTCAGTGGGGAACTTCATAAGTGTAAACATATGTATGATGCACAAAATTTCTTTTAGAGCATAAAAACATTGTCTCTTCCATAACCTTAAAGAAAACATGAAGATAACATTAAATTTAGTATCAAAGATTGTTAAATGTTACAGACAGACCTTGTGCCACTGTCCTCATAGGGGCATGTAAGTGCATGGGAACTAAGTAATTAAATACACCATGGGTTATTAGTTTTTTAAAAAGAACTAAATAACTGATCATTTGGATCAAATACCCTTGAGCATGCTTGAACTGAGATTGTCTAATTGCATGAAACAAATTGTAACTGATCCACCAGAGTCTGTGAAATTGCTGGTCACTGTTATCTTACCTAAATTATCACAGTTGACTGCCACAGTTTCCTGAAGGATTTTTTCATTAAATCATACAGCTCAATGGACTTAACCATTTCCTACCTGTCTAGAAATAGTGTCTGACACTTATTTAGTCCTCTCAGTAAGACCTATTTTTCAGAAAGTACTGTAGTTCAGGTAATCAAAGCAAGCATGATAGTATCTACTATGTATCAAACAAAGGACACTTGACTTGTACTCTGTTATGTGGTGTTCCTACAAACAGAAAAATTAAGGCAAATTACAAATCTTGTTAACTTTTGTATTAATAGGGTCCCCATTTTTTGTTAATTTTCAAGGACATCATAGTCATCGGGAAGGGCATTACACCAAAAAAAATAAATACAAAAGGGCTACCACTAATAGCCAAGGTTACACCTTTCTCTTGAAATGTCTCTACTGTATGTTCCAATGTATGGATGACTGTTAGGATTAGAACTTGTTTTAACACTAACCTCAATGCAGTCAACGTTTAGGATCATAGAGACATCATTACATAGAGAGCTATCTTCAATAACCGAAATTTTGATTTAAACGAGCATGTATTAAAAATACCTCTTAGATATCTTAGATATATCTTGAGATAGATTTCTCTTGTTTGTAGAGGTCAAAGGTTGGGGTCACAAAAGGGCCAAACCTTGTAGACATGATATTTTCATGTGGATATTGAACTGTGGAGGGATCTCATACTCAGCTTGTGAATTGCTCATATTTAGCATGTTGATGGTCTTTTTAGGTAGTTGCTCCCTATTGTTTTAAGTGAGGGTGAAAGGTCATTTAGGGTCACATGATCTCAAAAGGTTTCATCCTTACTAGTATACCTCAGTATTTGTGAGGGATCTCATGCTTGTCATGTGGGCATCCATGTTCATTATTACAATGTATCATATGGCAAGGAATCACAAAGCCTTTTGGCTTTCTATTTCTAGTTTTGGCTCACCGGTTTGTTTTCTTTACTCAATTATTTATACCCAGCACCAAGTACAGTGGCAGTAGTTTCCGTCTTTAAAGCCTTCTTCACGACCTAGGCAGGACTCCAACTCTTGACCTACCGGCTGCAAGTCGGGCGTTCTAACCACTTGACTATGATGACGAACAAAATATACTGTACTTGAATTGTTGGTAATCATTCCACCGTGACATTAATTACTTAGTTGATATGGGGTTGTTAAGCCAATTGATATGCTTAAAGTGAAGACATTACTGGGATTGTTTTATACATTGCGGTGGTTCTTACCATTTGCGTAGCTACAAGGGGGCAGGGGAAGATCCCCACCTGAAAAGAGACGAATTCGGCAATTTTCCGTATGGGACAACAGTCAAATATCGTATATTTCGGTTTTCAAACTTTTCCTTCATAAAATTCCGAATTCTCTCCAATAAAGGCCCCTTATTGTTACCATTAGTTTTTTTTAACTGCTTGCTCATAAATTAGTGGGGTAAACTTCCGAATTACTGCAGTGCCGTTTTCCTAAACTTTCTCCAGTATAGGGAGCCAGTGGGCCACAACTGTAAAAAAGGCCTTGGCCGGCTCGACTTGAACCAAGTGATTGGAAACTGGGCCGTAAAAATCTGTCTTACCTGGCCTCATTTCCTGAATAGGCTCTTGATTTAAAAATATTTTGTCCTAAAAATGCGCCAGCAAAGTTTCAGATTTTTTTAAATGTCATCAACCGGAAGCCACAATCTGCAGGCCTTAGATAACATTATGTTATGTACCGTAACAACAACAATCTTCAGTCGACATGGAATCTCAGGCTTATGTTAATAGGAAGCCTAGTTTTTTCAATAAGCCCCATATTTTTAAATGTCCTTGCAGGAAACCCCTGCGCAATCTAACCCTTTTATGCAATACTTTATGTTCTGCATATTCACAAACATTTTTACAAGGAACGTTAAATTTTCGGCGCGTCGCGTCGCAAAAGATGTCACTAACACAGTAGGCTAGTATTCACACACAAAATCGGAAAATTAAGACTTTTGTCTCCCCCCGCCCGCCCCCCCCCCCCCCACCACCACCACGTAAAAGAGTCTAGCTACGCCAATGCTGTTAACAAACATAACTGTTATGCCAACAAACAAAATCGTCCTCATAAGCGATTCTTGATTCGCCTTCCGATTACGGGTATTGAAATAGTGCAATATATTTGCACTGGTCGCTCGACTCAAAGTTTGATTAACAATGACCGATTGTAATAATGAGAGATTTGGGTTCTCTTCCTCGTCCATCAAATATAGACTGATAGATTCCTTTATTTTTATTCACCACGTGCTGAGCTCAAAGTCCTTTTCACCACTCACATTCCTGCCACCAAATTCAGTTTAAGTTCCCTTAAAATCGGTAATACCGCCGTTATACCGCCAGTTATTAACAGAGACTACTAAAATATAATTGTGTTATTCCCTTCTCCTGAGAAATACATCGTTGCAATCACTTTGCGTATAAAACTACATTATCTTCGTAAAAGCCCACGAGAACAAATTATTGAGTAGTTCCCGTTGTAAGGCAATAGCTCACGTTTTCCTTCTAAAGAATGTTCACAATTTTACATATTACACATCTCTATATTTCACATCAATATACCACATTTGGTTACAAAAATTTGACATAACAGCAATTTGAAACCATCAACTCTAATGGGACAACCAATGCATACGGACAGAAAAAAAGCATATAAAATATTTATGACGTAAACACATCATGTTATAAACTTTTGTCACGAATTGCGGTCGCATGCATTTGGTACCTGACAACTCTTTGTATTAAATTTCGTGCTATAGGCAGCATTTCTATAGTCAATCTCTATCGAAGTAATTCCCGTGTCAATCGTTTGACGCGAAATGTATTTTTCACTCGTTTTGATGAACATATAGCTGGCTTCATCAAGCTAAGGTCTTGATCCGTTACGAATTGTCCTTGTCAGAAAAATGTTTAGAAAAATGCAAAAATTAAAGAAGGCTCGTATCCATGGAATCCACAAAATGGTCTGCCTCCAGGTAATTTCAACAATTTCTAGTTAAGAACTGGATTAATTTTCTAATTTTTAAAGCAGTTGCCGAGTGGGTCGTCCAAGCATGGCTTAACTATTTTTGTATCGAGTAAGTAGCGCAATTTGGGAATAACTGTCAACAGACAGGCGTCTATTTGTAATCCAGTACGACATTAATTCCTGTTTATGTGATTTGTGATTATCTCGAACCACAAGATAGTGTAAGTTAATTTAACGTAATGTAATGATGTGAAAGACTGTGCGCATCCATGTTATTATATCTATTCGGAAGTAGGACGCAGAATATGACCCAACTGCAAGAAGAAATGAATGCTTTCCTCTGTGTGGTAATGCAATCCCATACAAATCCCACACATACCAACACACAGTTACACACGGTCTGTCATTAGTTCATACAAACCAAAGACTTGTATTCTAGTCTGCCCAGGGGCGCAAATCTCTGTTTGAGAGTGAAAATGCTTATGATGTGCCCATGAGTACTAAACTGTGCACGCTTGGCGGGCACCGCGAGCGCGAAGCGCGAAGCCCCAAAGGACTCCTGGTGGGATCCAGGGGCAAAGCCCCTGTGGGGTGCAGGGGGCGAAGCCCCCGGAAGCTCTTGTGTTCTAGCGTTTCCAAAGCTTCAAAAAACTGTTTTCGAATGAAAAAAAAAACCAAAACAGGTGACCATATTTTTAGGTGTACTCAATTTTTTTTTGGGGGGGGGGGGCAAATTACGATTTGGGCCCCGAACTTTTTCACTTGAGGGAGCGAAGGCCCCCCTCGCCCCCCCCCCCCCCCTGGGATTTGCGCCCATGAGTCTGTCTTTAGTTCATACAAACCGAAGACTTGTATTCTTTTGCGTTTTTCTTTTACGCCAATTTAACGATGTATAAACCCTTATGTTTCCCCGTCACTAACCTGAATTCCCTTGTATCTGTCCTCGGTCTCAAGTAAAATATATTGAGTAACCAGACTGATGCCACTGAGAAACTATTATTGTTATTATTAACATTGTTTTTATTTGAAGAGTGTAATGCTCAATGCATGCTGAGTAATATGAACTTCGATACTCTGCATTTTTAAATTTGCTGACAATCAATGAGATGCGCCAATCGATAATTACCGTGGACTGCTTTAACAATTGTGGTATGGGGTGAGAGGATTAGCCCCTTAATTTTTTCTATTTGTTTTTTACCCTCCCTGTCTTCACCTCATTTTTGGTTTCCCGAAAGGGAAAACCTATGGACTCATGCAGACAAGGCTTTGCAAAACGTGTAGGATCGTGCATTTTAGTGTTGGCGTATACTATGGCTCATTGGTGCACAAGTACTGCACGACTACATAATGTTCACTGTCTGAAGCCAAACACCGGCTTTATCCAAAACATGTTTTTTGATGATTCAGCCAGACGAGACCATTTATAACGTGGGCAAGTTTGTGCTCTGTTTCTAGAAAAATAGTATTTTTTGTAATCGAAGAAAACACCCGAACACTTTTCTTTCTGTTTGAATCGTTTAATGCATATTTTGATAACAGATTTTCACTTCATAGTTGAAACTGTAAGAACAGCAACTTTTGACGAGAGAAATATCTTTACCTCTTTTGAAATGTTTCAAACCTTCACTGGGCATTGAGTTACGTAATAGGCATCTATCGAGTTTCAAATAAGGTTTAGAACGTATGGAAGCCGAGACAAAGCTTACAGAAGAAAGGCATATATTCGTTAGCACTTTGGGGGGAGGTATTATTCCCTCGGCAGTTATTTAAAGGCCTTCTGGTGGCTTTTCAAGGGGGTTTTGTAAAAAAAAAAAACATAAATTTGTGTCTTCCGAACGCTATATGCTTTTGAGATGAAGTTTTCGCCTCCTAAAAAAGAAAACTTTTCTGCATATCTTGAAGTTAATGACTTTTGTGTCTGGGAATATGCCTTTTATTATCCTTTCGGGAAACGTTTCACAATTAAGTTTTGATTGTTGGAGCGACAGCCAAAATCGCTGGCTGCGCCCAGTTGGCTGCGCCATGAAGTGTGACTAACGTCATACATTCGTGTCAAATAATGAGTGTACCTTTAATTGTGAAGATAGATATTTTCTCCTTGGGTACTACTATGTAGGCTAGAATAATGTCCCCGTTTCAAATATTCCAACGGTCGTTATGGAAGGATAGAAGTTGGGTCATACATCTGATTGCCGATTGGAGAGTTTCCCTTCTCAGTCTCACCTAAAGCTTGTACTGTGGTCAAAAGTTCTCTTTATTCGCATCTAAAGCACCTTAAGGTCTTTAGACTATAATGAAAATATAGAAAAGTTGGCACCGAATATAGCTTGAGGTGAGTCTCGGAAATGGGGCGAATAGAACGCTTTCAGTTATAAACCTGACTGTTTCAGACATACTTTTACACACAATTCGCAAACCGATCACTGCTGCTATTTTCAGCACTTGACTTTGCAGTGTATGTTACAGTCAGTCACTTTTCCTTCAAGCTCAGTGACTTCCTTGAAGCGATTTACGCTCTAGTTTTTCCGAATCTTTTACTATGAGCCTCATGTCAGATATAGCTTCTGGTTTTCGATTATTGGTCCCGATTTAGATGTTCACCGTAACGGAAACTTTCGGAGGCTCCATACAGATGGCGAGTTTTTAAATTTCCCGTGAAATGTAGAGTGCTACATTTAGGAGGTAAAGTGTAACCCGTTAAGGCGACAAACTACTTGACAACATATGACCAAGAAAAAGTCGAGTAAATAAACCATCCACAATATAACTGACATACCTTATCTGATGAAACATACCTGCTGGATTCATAAGCCTCTTGAAAACCATTTAAGCAACGAGCCTTTAAAAGTACGATTTAGATTTATATAGAGGATGTCAGGAAGCTAGATCCACGTATTCACAGAACATGGACATATAAATTGACAAAATCACAGGCCTTTTTGGATTTTTTAAAGGCAGTCAACTCTACCCCAAACTACATATTTGTAGTAGTCTACAGAAATTATCAACTGGCACTCACCTTTCAGAGAAAAAACAAAACACACACACACACACAAAATCAAAATGTTTGGAATTTTGTAGCATGCTTGACAAGTATGTGTTTATCCCTTTTCACGCGGTATCCTAAGGGCGCAAATAATGTATCAAAGTTTGATATCAGTCACACCACATACAGCCTTTGATCTGATGGGGTGTCTTCGCCAAATTCGTAATGAGTCAATCAGAGTTTAATTGCCGCTTTCAGAAGCGTTAACGTTACGGCATGAAACATTAAGAGGGCGAAAAGGTTCCTTTTCCTGAGTAGACCCTAAATGACCTTCTGAAATGTTACAGGTTGTCATTATGATTGCAATTTCTGTCCC
Source organism: Holothuria scabra (assembly GCA_037179385.1). Taxonomy (NCBI): domain Eukaryota; kingdom Metazoa; phylum Echinodermata; class Holothuroidea; order Aspidochirotida; family Holothuriidae; genus Holothuria; species Holothuria scabra. Next base: position 35,403,629 of record CM074197.1, read on the forward strand.
GGAATATTACATCTAATAATTTTGTCATTGTCAGAGTATGCAAACTTTTGATGAAGCTGTCGTGTCAAGCCTCTCACAGTCACCTTCTAAAATGTTCCATACACTTTTCAAGAAATCCCTTTTCACAAAGACATCATCTACTTGTAAATGTCACGTAAACCTTTAAGACGTTCCTTTTGTACATGTGAAAACACTGTTCTGAGATAGGACGTCATTGCTTTGGCACGTCACAGCCTGCTTCGGTACAACAAAACGTATTACCGCCAAGGACCAAACGCAGACCTATGCATGGGGCGACGCCCACAAGTATTTCGATTCCGCATCGTCTGGAACTAATTTCAATGGTAAACGTCATTCGATTGATATACTATAATCTGAGACATCCCTTGAGTACTTCTGGAATATTTTGGCACGTACATTACGTTCTGATGGTTCACTGTCCAGAATCAAGCCAGCTCAGACTAAGTAACGTCAAAATGTCATCGGCTTTGATTGGAGAGATCGAGTCTTTGTTTTAATTACAGTGACGTGGTCTGTTGAGGGAGGGGCCAACTGCCCCTTGGGATTTCAGAATTGCACATACACTACGTACTGAGTGAAGGTGGCGTTCGACATGGGGTGTATTAAAAACTAAGACCCCAAAACGAAGACCGAAGACCTAAGACCTTAGTCGAGTCTTCCATCTTCGGTGTTCGTTTTTAATGGTCCCACAGGGAATTTTAAAAGAATAAGACCCAAAACGAAGACTCTGCCAGGGAAGGTCCGAAAAAAGTCTGACGCTTAGGAAAAGCAACGACTATTTTTGGCGCATTTAAAAAAAAAAAAAAAAAAAAAAAAAAAACATACACTAGTCGGAATAAAGACTCTCTCTAATCCCCTCGGCAGCTGGGTTCGGGGTAATTTAACAGGGTAAGAAAGAAAGCTGCATTCAACAAATCTATCTTTGCTTTTAATTTACTAGCCGTGCCTGTTGTCAGATGGTTTTGGGCATTTTTGTATCAAGTTCCTTTCGGAATGCAAATTCTTAGGTCTTCGTTTTTAACTCGCCCACCCAGGAATGTTAAAACCTATGACCCCAAATCAAAGACACTGCCGTGGAACATCCGAAAGCAGTCTGACGCTTAGAAAAAGCAACGGCTGATAAGGACGCATATTAAAAATAAACGAAAAATACGCCAGTAGGAATAAAGACTTGTTTAACGAGAATTAATCTCCGAAGACGGAAGACTCGACTGAGTTCTTAGGTCTTCGGTCTTCGTTTCGGAGTATTTACTTTAATTCAACCATTCGATATGGGCTGTGCTTGATCTAGCCCCTGGAGATTTTGTCCATGCTACAGCCGTCAGTTAGTAATCGTACGTTAGCCTGGGACACACGTGGGGAACAACGGTACACTCCGTTGCCCATCTCGTTTCTCATGTTTGCTTTTCATATCACTCATAAAAGACTAACTAAAGTAAAAAAAAATCAAAAATTAATTAAAATAATTAAAGACCATGAAAAGTAAAATCTAACAGTCTAACTCCCATCTTCATGGGGCATTCCTGAGCTGAGATATAAAATGTTGAAGTTTATTCACTCATTATTTAAAATGGTACATTGCACAATACTTTGTAATGTCATTCTTGTACTAATCAAATTACAATCTTTGTATTTTTTTGTTTTTCCAAACGTTACTGCACCTTGTAGCAAGGTGTGATAGCACTCTTACTCTTATGAGGTGATATAATTAATTAAGCCCTCCTTGTGCAACATGCTATGCAAGCAAACAGGAAGTGTCCAAGGTCATAAAAATTTTAAAGGGAAACAAAGGATGTTATGTGAGTTGTACAACAAGAAAGACACAAATTATTGTGCAATTGACCAATTTGTTGTAAGTGAATAAACTTCAACATTTAATATCTCAGTTCAGGAATGTCATATGAAGATGGGAGTAGGACTGTTAGAATTCATTTTTCATGGTCTTCAATATATAGTTTTGAATTTTTTGACTTTATGTACACTTTAAACCAAGCTACATTTTTCGACCTGTGGCAAAAATTCTCAGTCAACTGAGTCGAAGGTGCAGAGGAGGTGAATTGCTTAAAGAGTGTTTTCATGTCGCAGGCTCATTCTGTCCTCGAGTCAACATTTTAGTGCTATTGTCCTGTCCATCAGTTTTGGTTGAAAGTGCAGTTTTTACTCAAACGGTTTTTTGTTTTGGACATCAAAGTTCTCTTCGTATTTGTTTCAAGGTGTGGAAAGCTATTTTATCACGGTACCTTTAAGGAACAGCTCAGAGCCAAATTTATGTTTGAAATGTTAAAGAGGAATACATTCTAAGCATTCTAGTGATTTTTTTTTTCATTCCCCATCTCATGTTCGGTTCTCGAGATATAAGACATCGAAGTAGACACATTTTCTATAACTATAGTAAGATGGAGTTTTACGGCCTAGTTTCCAGCCTATTGGTTCAAGTCGAGCCGGCCACGGGATTTTTTCAAGTTGTGGCTCACTGGTTTGTTTTCCCAACTCCATTGCTCATGCGGGGCATCACACACAACGGCGGTAGGTTCCTTTACACATTTTCTATAAAAATGGAACTTCAAGCAAGCAGGTGTAATGTCATGGGTTAACATTGTTAGCCATTTTTTATTCTTTGTTTTTAATGCTATTAGTTTGACCAATATTACGGATGCTGACTTGCCCTTAGGGCAAATAAAGTTTTGAAAATTCCATTGCTCAGTACTCACCCATGGTACTAATACATCAGAGTTTAGCTCAACAAAATTTAAAAAATGGGCTTAAATTGCAAACTAAAACAAAACGCCTGCTTGCGTCAAGTCATGTAGAAAATTTGCCTCATGCAATTGCTAATAGGGCCTATCTCAAGAACAGAACATTAGAAAATAATAAAAATATCACAGGGTGCTTAGATTATTTTCTTCCTTAACAACTGGAAAATAAACTTGACTCTGGACCTTTCTTTATAAGTCAGGCTCGATGAGGAGTGGTTCGTCCAATGGAAATGGCGGCACACAAGTGGAAATGTTCAGCTATTTGTGTGGCTACATTTTGTAGTGGGCTTCAAGTAAACTTGCTGCGTACAACTCCCTGGTACAATAAGGTATTCAGTCTTCGAAAGGATTGCAATGACGGGAGCATCTTTTATTGCGGAAATAAAAATTGAGCCATTCCTCAGCCTCCTTCCCATTTATTCACGATATGTTTTTCAAAAGGCTTTGCTATGATAAACTGAATGCCGTTTTAACCTTTCCCTTTCTTATGGTGATTTATATTTTCATTGAATCTCAAGCCGATAGTGCAGACGATGTGTTGAGACTCGAGCATATTCGACATGCAACGGCACAGGCACCAAATCATGTTGACGGCTTAAGGTTGACGTTTAATTCACTGCTGGGACAAACGCTACAGATAAAATGAATCCAGATGAGAATGACAGAAAGAACTTTTAATTGCAAATGTCAAATGGCAAATGTCACTCAAACATTTTGCGCATATCATTGACATCTAGTGATGGTAGCACAAATTCACTGGAGGCCACATCTTGAGATTGCAACCGGAAATTTATTCTTCTAATCCCATGCAGGAAATGAATCTTGGAAAAACACAACTTGGGAAATTTCGGTGTCAGAATTTTGGTGTGAGTGGTTAATTTATCCCTCTATCGCATCCCAAGGAAAGGCTAGTTGAGGGTAAAAGTCGATTTTTGTTCCCAATTATGTTGAGCACGAATAGACTCGGTTCAAACATTTCGTGGTGAACAAGGAAAGCCACATTCAAACCACTATTTTAATAAGGGCAATGAATGGACTCTGCATTTATGTAGTTAGTTCCAGAGATTCTCCATTGTTTTAACAATTGGGAAAATGTAACGTGGTGGCGCCATTTTGTCTTCTTTGAGCCAAAATGCATAGTTTGCAATGTGGCTCATTTTCCGTGCTGAATGACTTATGATATCCCCCTGAAACTTCAATGGATCCCATGTAATACATATTAAAGCGCATTAGGCACTTGGACAGTTTTATTCTCGTATGTTTTCCTAGGTTTGTTCTATGAAGCCATTCATATTTTGGAAAACCTATATGCTAGTTTGTGAATGATCTCTGTTATTGCTAAATATTATCCGTATAGACGAACCCGGACAGATTGTGATGGTCCGATTTTAGTCGGCCATTACTGGGGTCCATCACCTTTAATCTTTAAATTTCCTTCCTTACCTGTTCCATGGATGGTTGCACACTGAAGTGTATCTTGATTTTCTCAACTTCACTAAATATGAGGATTTGAAATTCAAGTAGACAATAAATGAAGACGATTAAAGGCTGACGGACCCCAGTAATGGCTGCCTGCAGTCACTTAAAACAAGCGGTAATCGGATACGTCTATACTATACGGTAGTCGAAGTTACACTAAAAGCAACTCGCTGTCACTCTCTGAAAGAGTAAAAAATGTGAATGCAATCTTCTAGTGTGTTAAAGGTAGTGTGACATGAAAATGACAAAATTGGGTATTGGATGTGAAAAGCATTAAAAACCATGAAAGTAGCCACAATTTCCATCAAAATCCATCAAAAATTGACCATTTTACACGACAAGTTCTGATTTTCACTTAATCATTGATAAATATGAGCTCAATATGCAAATCTTGTGATGTCATGGGAGGGACATACCATATATGGCTTATTTTATCCTTTGTTTTTAAAATCTTCATTTCAAGTACAGTAACATTTGTTTCCCCTGAGGGTTTTATTGTGGAAGTTAAATTTGTGTCCTTGCAAATCATCAGTTTTCATTACCAAACAACCAACTATCTGATGAGTAATGAAGAGATAATTCATATAGGGTTATAAAAGAAATATCAACACTACGCAACACTCCACATCACTATTTTTGCATAAGCAACAAGTTTCTTCAGAAACATTCGAACTTTGAAGAGATATATCTGGAGAACCGTTAAAGATATTGAAATAATTACAACGGAGTTTTCCTTGTAACAGTTCACTCCATAACTGCCAAGTAAAGTCAGGTCAGTTTGCTGACGTGTCACACTAACTTAATTCACTCAGAGAATTGTGCAATTACCCTACCAAAGAGTGAACTTTCACTCTTAATATACTGCCTTCAGTGCCATCTTTCTTAAAAAGGGTAATCTTTGCTAACAAACGTTAAAGAGTGATTTTTCACTCTACTTAGAGTGCATTTCTTTATTCTTGGATTGAGTTTTGCTATTCATGAAGTGAACTAACCCTCTAATGGTGTGAATTCACACTTGATGATTTAAACATAATTAACTCACAGCTGTAAGTCCCTCCAGAGCTGATTATCAAATTACATTTCAAGGGGAAGTTTAAGCAAAAATTTAATTTTTATGTATGGAAGAGGAATAAAAACCACACATTGTGAAACTTACATTCAAATCAGACGTGTATTCCTTGAGATATTAGTGAGTAAAGTCACAACATTTGTGTTCCAAAGTGACCGTGAAGACTACAGATCGACGTAATATCACTTCCTGACATTGACAAGAAATTTTTTTTCTTTTTCTTTGTTTCTTAAAACTGTTGTACTGACCTTGAAGTTAATGGCAATAGGACCGCTCTGTGCGGAATGAAAAAGTGGGTTAGGTAGACGTAAGGAAATCTTTATAAAGAGACTGTAGTACGTGGATGGTGCCCACTAAGAAATTGGTGAAAAAACATCACCATTGCTTGGCATGCCTAGACTCGTCCACACTAACTAGCAACACTTTACTTGCCCGTTTAGCCCAATATGAAAGTGTACCGCTTACCTATCTTGACTCCCTACCCAGGATTCGAAGGCCATAGAAGAAATCGTCACGATTTATATTGAAATGTATTCTTTCTTTCATCAAAGTCTCAATTTCCGCATAAAAGGTTTAAGGGATCCACACACTATGCTCCATGTTATGACATGGCAACCCAGCCTCGTTTTGAAAGCAATCAGTCTCTTAGTCCCAGTCGTTTTAAGTTTCTCTTTTCCTTTCGAGTATCTCTTATTCTGTTTCGAAACATAAATATTGGAAAAAATGGTAGGCCCGCACCGAAGAACTACTCTGTATATTAACAGTTACTGAATAACTTAACGTGTTTAGTAAAAAAAAAAATCTACAGAAAGATTAAATGTATAAATGAATTAATATACAATCGTACACTTGTTCAAAATAGGGTATCTGCAGGTTGCACTTTAATATTTAGTCTGACTTCTCGATTCGATTCCAGGAACAATTCCCTTGACGTGATATTCAAGCAGAAGTTTGAGAATATGGAGAGATTGAGTTTTTCATCCTCCTTAATGTCATCTACCTAGCTAGAAATTTTAGACAATTATGATAAAGGTTGGAAAATAACATTGTGGGAAGATCGTTATAATTTATATAATATCGCTACTTCCTACACCTATTTGCCCTCAAAGGGTATACTATGATACCTTTGTTCCTCACGTAAAAGGTGCTAGTGTTATACAGGGTGTTAATTTTGAGCCATTGCGCTTCTCACATTAGTTCGTGGAATATGATTTAAAGGGAGCCACTAGTTGGGAAGGCCGATGGTTAGAATAAATTTTATTCATCAAGAAATAGTACACGTCGTCTGAATAAAACATAAAGCTATCACCACTTATTAAACACAATGCTCGTTGTACGGATATAATCTGTTCGTAATAGTGGCGTGCGCAGGTTTTTTGAGGTGGGGGGGGGGGCAGTTTGTCCATCCCCCCGACTCATACGGAGGTGGAGATCAATTCAAATCGAATTGCTTCCGTGTAAATTCCCCCGACTGGGTTGTTTCCCCCGACTACATACAGAGGTGGGGGACCATGTCCTCCGGCCCCCCTATTGCGCACGCCGTTGGTTCATAATGCAAAGCCACCGTTTCAATGTTACGAAGAACTCTTTTCAACAGGCAGCCGTGAGGCTGTCAACACTTGTCAACAGGCTGAACGCGATGCCTTGATTTCACGCGACGCCATTATAAAGAAAAAGAATGCAACGCATTGCATGTAGTATGTACAACTATGTAGTCTTCTCTCGTATACTATTTTGTGCATACGAACCGGTACACAATCCATGCTGCCTGCATTTATGTTGATGTAAACTTAAATGATATGCCTCTACCTCCGTTCTGTGCCTTCATGTACAGAAGGTTTAAAACACGACTTGATGTTTGCTCTTCATGAGCAGAATAAGAAAGGTGATATTAATCCATTTAACAGCTGACAGAAAAGGTCTCAACTAGAGCTAAGGAGACTGAAATCATGTAACTTGAATAGATTCATTGAATTTCACGCTTTCGTCACTTATTGGGCAGTGATTTGCGTAAAACATGCGCATGAAAATATGCGTGCACTTTCGGTTTTGCGCATGCAGTGATCCGGCGATTGCACGCAGAAATGTAGACGAATAAGAATCTGCATTTGATTGTGACGAAATGTATGCGTGCTCCATCAACTCTGTTGCCAAGCAACCGTGACGTCATTTGTTTAAAAAACACGAATAAGTCATAAAAAAGGAGCGGACTTGGACACTTTCTTTCAGAATGGAAAGGATGAATTCACTCCATTAAAGTGTTAAATCACTCCAAGAAGAGTGAAATCCACACCAAGAAGAGTGGAAGGCACTCCAGGATGAAAGGAAATTCGCTCTCCCACCAATGATTGCAATGCAATGATTGTTCCAAAAGAGCGAAGTTTCACTTTTGATGGATCACTGTAGACACTCCATCACGAGTGAAACTTTGCTCTTTTGGGAGGTAGTTTCACTCTTTTTGGAGTAACTTTCACTCTACCTGGAGTGAAGAAACACTCCAATGGGGTCATTTCACACTTTTTGGCAGTGGCCGGCTGGACTTGGACCAATAGGTTGGAAACTGGGCCGTAAAACTCCATCTTACTAAGTAACCAACTGAAACCACTTGATGTAAGTATGACCATGTAGCTACCCGTAATGGCTCCAGTGGAAGTCAGTTTCAGTTTTTCAGTTTCATAGAACTTTATTTCAGTCTTTCATATAAAGAAATATGTTATGAATTATTTGTATGTACAGGGTACTGAAGAGACTGAGGAGTGACAACAAGAAGCTCCAGGGAGCTTATGTACGTTGACACCCCTTTACAGAGACTTAAATTAACAGTAAACAATTACTACAAAACACATATATAATACAGAAAAAGAAACACAAAAACACAAATAAAGGAACAGATAGCAAAGAATTAAAATTATTCAGAGGTAGTTGGTGATAAAATGATCTTTTAATTGCTTCTTAAATGTACTTAAAAGTTTACACTCTTGAATATCATTGGGAAACGAGTTCCATAATTTGGGACCATTAAACCGAATTCCAAACTGGGAGGATCTAAGTCTAAAAAAAGGTATTGCTATGTGGTTTCGATGTCGACAGGGGTAGGAATATGTGCCAGTACGCAATTCAAAGTAAGTTTTAAATGTTGACGGGAGTGAATCACTTAACCAGTTGAATATGAAAATACCAGTATAATAACGATTAATATCATAAATATTAAGGATATTGAGATTGGCAAAGAGAGGTTTTGTATACAACGCACAACCCAGGTCAGACTGAGGGGCCAGTACTTCTAAAAAAATTTAACTAGAGGCACTTTGACTATCCAACGTTTTTGTGAGACTCGCCTTACAAAAGATTGAGAAAGATCCTTCATGACGCAACTGTCAGGAACAAACAGCCTGGACTCGAATCAGTATTAAATATAACGTTACATTATTCATTAGGCATAATGTTGCCTCTATACAATTTTATACCCGACACCCCACTTTTTGTTGAAAAAGGGATGTTACAGCCAGGTCAACCAGACTTTCTATTGTCAGCTTTGTGTCAATAGTAGCTGTCTTGTCCAGCTCTATGTAAACAAAGAGTCCCATTGAAAACCTCATTCATAAAGGCAGAGATTGATTATTCAGTGCAGGTCAAGTTTGCAACCAGAGCTGCCTCAGCAGACCTGGGCAATAGGCTTATCTCTTTGGACACATGTAGGCTGGTTATGCTGGCACTGAGGCGTGATGAATTGTGTATACAAACAGTGACCAGACTGCATAGAGGTAGCTTATGTCTAATGTTTTCCTATTTTTTCTACATTTTCCAAAGTTCGTTGTTTAAGGCGGATGTCGTGGTCCACCTGCGACAGCTGTGCGACCAGTGGTTAGAAACCCCCATGACCCAACCTTTGCAATGCAAAAAACACCCAGAAAAACGGATTTTTTCTTTTATACTTAGACTTTTCCCTCATTTCGTACCCCGAATCCCCCCCCCCCCCCTCAGGACACAATTCTGGCTACGCGCCTGTTTTGCGACCCACCAGTGCAACGGCCCATATATCGAAAAAAGATACTCTAATCATTTGATCAAAAATGAATTTCGCTGTTCTCACAAGCAGAATTCCGCGCTCTTATCATTTCATTCCATTCACTTATTTGTTTCTCCACTCCATTGTGCAATTTTTCGAAATAGAAGAGTCAGTGTCATGGCAACAAAACAGACTGGACAAAGTAGCGGAGGGGAGTGAACTACAAAACCCTTTTGTGATTAACATCAAGGCAGAAAACAAAATAAGCATTCTAAAACAAAGCTAGAACTAAAGCTACTGAGTAGAGTTATTAAAACATAAAGAATGCAATTCCAACAATTCCACTGCAAAAATTGCCTTTTTATATGCTCTTCTACATTGCTCTTGACCTTAATTTCATATCAATAAAAATTAGCTGTCTGTTTTTTTGTTATCATTTTTTTTTTTAATTTTGGTGTATGAGCAGCTAAATAATTATAAGCTTACATTTTCAAAGGCGTGGTATCTGTTACTGTGACGTCTAATGCATAGGGTGTATAGTGGGTATATAGTATGGTCAATAAGCATCCTTGATATGTTATGCGCGCAAACCAGGGAGCTGTTAACTAATAACGCTTTAGGCATGTATACGAAAAAACTAAGACATCAGTTTTTATCACGACGTGGCCTCGCATAGGAACTCATCTGTTAAATAACTAACACATAACGTCCACTACCAAGTTGAAGTCTCCTTAATAATTGGTTTGAACCCCAAAGTAATTAGGAGTCGATTATTAAGGGCTAACTTCAAGTGCAGGTCGTCAGAGAAAGTAAAAATTGGGATGTTGGCTCTGTCAAGATTTTCTTTCCATTAGCCAGCCCACATTTACAAAAACACATGCTTAGAAGGAAAACTTGTCGCAGTGAACAGATGGGTTAATGCTTCGCGGTTTTGTCAAAAAAACCTTCAGGATTAATTGAAAACGGAACTAATTCGCGTCATTCTTTGCATGCTGAACTGTTCTATTTATTGGAATATATCAATCTTTTAAATTTTACGTTCTCAGAACAAACTGGTTTCTCGGTCTGCTTTTATTTGAAGAGGGACTCGAGATGTTATCTTCACGTGACTCTAAAACACTATGGTCAACTATGCACCAACTCAAAGCTATAGCCAAAAAGTTGTCAATTAATGGTAAGATTTGACCATAAATTGGCAAAAAAGTTGAGGTCAATAGTTTGACCGTAGTTTAGGACGGTGCATAGCTGACCAAATTAATTGTCTTATGGTCACTAGCTTTGATGAACAGTAATGTATTTTCTAGTGTCCATCATATGTAAATGAAGTTTGCTGAACTTAATCTTGTCAATGTGAAAAGTACATGTGAGAAATGAATTGAACTGGTCAAACTAACCATAGTCTTTTTAGTCTGAAGTAACAACTCCCTGATTTGAGTTTCCATCTCTAACGTTCTGGGGCCCGTTCCACAAAGAGTTACGCACGATCTTAAGTATGATTTACTGTTGGCTTAAGTATGGTGAATCAAACTTAAGATTGCGCGTAAGTCTTTGTGGAACGCCCCCCTGGTTTAGTTTAGCCGGGGAGGTGCTACCAAGTGTTCTAATAACACCTCCTTGGTTTAGCTGCGCCCATTCCCGTTTCCCACCCTGGACTCTTCTTTTTTCTTACACTACTTCATTGCTTAATGTAGTGTATCACACACAACGACGGCAGTAGGTTCCATTTTTAAAGTTTGAACTTCGAATGAACTTGTAGGCTACACTGTTATACTGTCACTGTAAAAAACATTAAACCTGCTAAAAATAATTACTTCAACGCATCTCCTACGATTTTCTACGATGCATTTTAGTGCCCGACAGCACATGTACAATGAAACGTTCTATTTTGCAACGTTACTTTCAACCCGCTTTTCTTCGCTGCAATAGTTGAAGTTTTCATTTAACTTTGTATAATGGGCGTCAATCCTGGGTGGGGCGGGAATGACTCGCCTCCCTAACCTAACCCACACTTGGGAGTACACCCATTAACTTAAAGGCTGCATTCTCTCGCCCTAAAATGTTCCAAATATCCTAACCTATGTAATTAAGTCCCTCCCACAACTAAAAACTCATCCTCATCCGGACACCACTGGCACCTCAGTTCATCGCCATATGGTTAGTATACAAGATCCCAATCAGTGTAACCAAGACACACTCAATCCAGTACATGTTGTGTTATTATGAGCAACAGTACTCTTCATTTTTAAACTTGCTGTCACTCAAAGAGCAATGCCAATTGAAACTTTCTGTGATATACGAAAAAAATGAGGTTGACTGCATGTAAGCCTTTAATACAATTCCAACTTTCACGGAGAATCCCAACCCATTTCGCTTCCGACGCCCTGCTAGGTGTTAAGCATAATGTCTGCATAAGGTTTTAACCTCATTCCGACTTGATCTGTTCGAGACCACACTAGTCATATTTTATGCATAATTTATACAACTCCCTGGCAATTATTATTATTAATTATTGACAGCTATTGTGGATGACAAGTAGCCTTTATTGCATGCATCCCGAAATTGGGGGCGTCATTCTTTTATTAACGACGTCAACGATAACAACATTTGAGGTAGTGACATGGTTGTTATCGAATCTATACCGAGAACAAGAAGTCAGTTCAGAGTTGGCACTGCTCAGTTGTTATGATCGATGATTGCGTCCTATACCCCTGTGACCTGAGGAAACTGATCACTAGTTATGAAAAGTTTTGTGCACCGACTGTCCGCTATGAGTTGTTATAGCAACGTTGGCCTATTGGGAAAGCGCATACCCTTAAGACCTTTGACCTATAGAACAAAACGTATAAACAGTCCGAACTGGCTCATTTATTAACCACCCCTATGGGGTCAATGGGACTGTCGAAAAAATTTTGTCACTCCTTGTACATTTGGCTAAGATCAAGTGAAGTGTTTATTATCATTATTATTTCTTATTTTTATTTATTTACTTATTTTTTGTTCCTGCTGTTGCCTTCTTTCGTTCAGCTCATGGTATGGTTTAAATTCATTTCTCTGCATTATAAACTCAGTACTGATAGGTCAATGTATAAATTTACTCAGGAGAGGGTCAGTCAATTGATTGGCTTTGTTTAACTTTCGATGTTCAGATATTAGAAGTTTGATTAATTTGGTAAAATAACGAAAGGTTAGTTGTTAAATACAGGGTAACTCTTGAGTTTTGTTTTACAAATTTTGTTTTGCAAATTCTGTATATATAACAAGTTATCAATGTAGACTATTCATAGTCAGATAGAGTGTTGCGTCACAGGAAACGTGACACTTTAGTAAAGTGTGTGCATTTCAGAGTTTGAACGTTCCAAACCTTCAAATAATTGTTCCCTTGGCACTTAATTTACACTCGGATCTGCCGAGTATTGGTTGTAATGTTAGGTATTCTCTTTACTCAAAAGATTTAAATTGATCTGATAAAGTTAAAATAAATCTATTTGTTTAAAATTAATGACCAAGTAAATGTACTGTCGATCACTAATTCCACTCTTTTAGGTTTTAACTTCCATATTTGAAATCTTACGATTTAAGAGAGTAGGTCATTTTGATATCAACTTCAGTAACCCTAACGCGCAATTCAAAATTCTTGGAATTATCAGACGCCTGTCCTCCCTGTATTCACACAGTCGTTATGAAATCGAGGTCCCCATGGAATGGCAAAATCTTTATCAAGTTATTTTTCTCATAATAGAAATATGGGGCACGCAGTGTATTATGGGAAGTCCGATTTTATCAGTAGAAATATTAAGGGTAGAGATAGATTTTGAACAATTGTATAGCTAGAAGCACCATCACTGCACCTTGTGTCGTGTTGCAGATCAATTGTTGTTTAGGTGTTTAAGAACCGTATATCTTTGCCTAATGAGTCTAGAAAATGTGGGAAAAGAGTCGCATTCCACTTTAACAGCAGGACGCCACCACTTTCAAATGATGACTTAAACTGAATCTGTCATGCAAGCCAGTTCTTTCCAAGTCCTGGCACCTCGTCTGATTTGTTTTGTTGGTACCACCAACATTGCATATTGGTACATCAATATTGAGAAATTATATGGTAGGGTCATAATCATTTCCAATTCCACGAATTAAAAGAAATATCATTTCATTTCCCGTTCGTCCGGCTGTGTTGGTTTTCTTATGACATTAGAAATTTGATCTTTTCAACTGTCCACTGTCCACGATAGTTGCCAAAAGCAAAACAAAAATTTATGCTTGCTGTTAGCGGATTCACCTTTCAAACATTAAAATCGGGAGGAAGCTCACGAATATAGTTTACAACACATGTCTGTAAAAGGAGGTTCAAAATATTATTTCATGTTACATACTAAATTTGAATCGAATGTTAATGCCCTTATAAATATTTTTCAATTAATGACGTCATCGCTCCGTTATGTTTCACAAAAACATTAAGGCAGCTATTCAATGCTCTCCGTCGTCATAGGAACAACATTTTTTTCGAGACACCCAAAACTTACCAATTAATCATCTTTGAGTTTACCTTTATAAACCTTTATACTATCTCTTAATTGAAGAGTAGCTTCATCACGGCAAGCACGATACATAATTGAAAGTTCGTTGGTTATGAAATATCTATATGTTTTTTATTTGAACGCAGAATAATTCTTAGAGTGTCTCCTCGGGCACTTTGGTCAGGTAAAGCTTAAATTGTCAGGATACAATTTATACTTCGGCGTGAGTTATCTTCAAAATTATTTCTGAAGAAAAAATTTTGAAAATCTGCCTTAAAGGGACTGAGTAGTCATCCTAAATTCGTTTTAAAAAGGTGAAACTTTCCTATAAATCCTCACTTACATATTAAGGGTGATACAAACATATATCATCCCTGAGTGTAATTGGAGCGGTTTGCAAAGGTTACAAATATATTGCCACATGATTGTAAAGATCCAAATATGTAAATTAATATACATTCAGAAGTACACTAATTTTAATTGTGAGGAAAACATTTTCCCTTTAAAAGTATTTCACAAGAAATCCAAACGCTGTCTTCATGAAAATTATGTTATAAAATATTCAAGATGCCAAGCCAAGGAGAGTTTTCAGAGTATTAAAGACTCTTTCAGTGGAAGTAGGAACGTGTCAAGATTCTCGTAGGTTAACGCAGCTTGAGATTTGTCAAACTCATAGAGACGTGTTTGTCCATGACTTTAAACAGCTGCGAGTATTTCAGCTTTAAAAACATTCCACTTTTACTAGAAAAACATTTGCTATCTTTTGGCGTGTCACTTTAAGTGTGACTTAGGCAGAGTCACGCGAGATACTTCAAGATTCACGCACTATTATAATCCAAATGCAAATTGCAACAATGACAGACATAACTTTACAATCCTCGACAAACTTACATCAATGTTGAAGTTTCAGAACTCCTTGGCCTGCCGCAACATTGAGTGGAGGAGAGGGAAGGGGGGTGGTGATCCTTTCATTGTTTGTCTTGCTTGCTGTGTCCCATCATTTTTGTCGAAGATTATAGCTTCACTAATACCTGTATGTCGACATTTTTCAAAACTAGTAACTAAATAATATGAAACTCCCTGATTTTGGATGTTAAGGTTTCCCGAAAGGGATGACATCAGTATTGTCCTAATAGAGGTCATGACGTGACGTCAGCGCGTTTCAATTTGTCACACTGGATAATAGTGATCATGAGCAGTAGATGTGTTACGGATACGCGACAGCACCTTCATAAGAATTGATCTACAATGGACGCATAGGTGCCAACGGACAAAACAGAGAGGCGTTATGTAGTGTCGCAGGTGCATAGCCTCCACATGAGTGGCCATACCGCACCGTGTAAATCTGAGTACGTATTATTCTGCCATACATCAGACTAATCCACATTAAATGGACCTCTTTGGTGTTCATTGGAGTAGCCTGAGAGTAGAACCATGTCTCCAGTCCCAATGAAATTCTGACTTTTTTGTAATGGAACAAAAAAATTGACTTCAAAAGATGGATGTTTAATGATGCTTCAGATTGCATTTTAAGGGTGCTTATTAAAATATTCAAATCTTTTCCCCCTCCCAATGGACTCTGCGGCAACAATCAGAAAGTGTTTAGGAATTAAACTTTTTTTTCTAGACTCTCTTTGCCCCACTGTGTAACACAATAGAACTTATAAGCATATCGCATCATAGAGCACAACTTGCGCTCTGTAATTAATTTGATGTCGACTCTTATATAATAATTGCTACTTGCATACCGAACACCACCGATTGCTGACAGCTGATCCATTACTTGATACATCTGGTCTATTACGTTTGCGAGACTTCATCGTGCGTGCGTACGTGCGTGTTTACGTGCGTGCAGCATCCTTACTATTTTGTCTCGCAAATAACGCAGTCAATTCAGAAGAGTGATAGAATGATAAGATGTGTACAACACCGATGACAACGTATTCTGTGAGACTGACGCTTTCTGGTTCACTCTAAAAAATAAAAAAAAATATGGAATTTAACACTCTCTAATAGAGGGAAAGGGTGAACTCACAACCGTTAGAGTGTTAATTCATTCCATGAAGAGTGAAAATTCACTCTTCCATGAGTGTTTGCATTATCACTCTTGTTTTGAGAGTGATCACTGTAGGCATCACTGTAGGCATCAAGAATAAAACTTTGCTCGTATAATGTAAATACTACTCTTTTTGAGGTGAATATACACTCTTTTGGACTGAATTCCATTTTTCATTCCATCAGAGGATGAAAAAGGTCACTCTTTTGATTTAAGATTGTATACTTACTTTTCTTCCATTTTTAACACTATTCAGTCCCTCAAACCTCATTTTGTTTTGGAATAGAAAATATAGATCTACAATCGTAGTCCTGTTCCAGCAGAGCTTACAAAAAACGGTATTCTTTTCCACCCATCATTTTGATTTTTACCTAGGCTACATTCTGGAAAAGCCAAAAGGACAACTGCCAAGTTGCATATAATATCAAGATAAACCTGCACCCAAAGGGCCACCCCACCCTCATTGGAAATTTTTTAACCCCTAGAAATGATTTAAAACCCCATATATTCCTTTTTAAATTTTTCAGTAATGTATCTCTATACCCGTTTCGAAAGGATTTCGTCCCTATTGCTACCCATCTGATTCCACTACGTTGCCTGGCTGTACTTTTTGAAACTTGGATTAGCTTTCTACAAGAGAAAAACAATATGGCCGAGAAGACGACCATCCTCCTTTTTGCACAATAAGTTTACTTAGGATGGCTAACTTCAGCATGCTTCGATACACATTTTGTTCAACTTTTCTTGCTGTTCTCTTTTTACAGAAAGTATCCAGAAAGGGAGTGAATATCAAACTAGCGCCACCACTATGGTGATATTTGTCGTAGCTATAACACTTTCTGCAGTAACGGGCTTCTGTGTCGGGATGGTGACAATAGTAAGGAAGTGTTGCAGGTGGTACCATGTTAATGGGACGCCCTCTTTCATCTTCCGTTCAATGAACTCGGAGGAAAATACAAATTTAACAACTAGTGAATACGGAACCGTACATCAGGTAACAAATTGTCTTTATTTTGCTTGCATAACTCGCATGAATAAATGAATACCGTATCTTTACTACGCCTGACGTTTGTACAGCAGATATAACGCAACACTCTGCAGGAAGTTTTTTAATGTTTAATTGCTAGGAATAAATTATTGCCAGGTTTGTGTAGATGAAGAAAAAGATTTTGAATTTCAGTTGATCTAAACACACTAAGCACATCACCGCTAGAGAGTTCTTGCTAAGTTACAAAGTGAGGATTAACAGGCTAATAAGATGGGTTGTTTAGACAAGGAATTGTAGCTGTGAAAAAATGAAACTGACCAACTAGTGACCGGTCAGAAAAATCAGACTGCGTGAAAGGAGACGGGAGCAAAAAAAAAAAATGGCATAGGAAAACTCGAACCAGGAAGTAGGAAATCTGATCGAACAGAAGGCTATGAGCTTGAGAAGTCGACTTTAGAAGGTGTAAAGACAATAAAGAAATAAAATGAAAAATCCCATCTTGGTGTTTATACGTTGTGTAGAGAAGGTACCTAGCTTCATGATAAGCTGGCATTCGGCGGTTAGACGATCAGAACGTAAACACATTAATTATGTCCACAGCAACAACTAAGTTCTGTCACAGTATTGAACAAGGTAAAAGGGGTTGAGTTGTGCGGGTACCGGGTGGTCTTGAAAATTTTGTTTGATCAGGGAGTTGCAACAGTGAAGCTGTTAAGATGTTGCCGTTACTTGGGGCATACAAAATGTTAATGTGGTTTTGTTGTCAACTTCTAGGGATGTGCAACATAATTATCCCAACGTTACCAGAGAAGGAACCGATAGGGAGCGTTCGATTTAGCGGCTCGAGCCAGCTCAAATGGCTTAGATAGCGAGCGATCTTTCGGAAAGGTAATCTTAACGTCATCAAAACGTCACAATTGGAGTAGGCAAAAACGACCAACCCTTCGAAGTGGTTTAGTTGAGCAGTGTGACGTATTTTAGGTCAGATGTTGTCCAGACAAAAACTGGTTGAGCCAGTTGAGCCGGCTCGAACCACTTATAGAGTGCTTGTCACACGTGGGTCTTCAGCTGCTTCTCAACTAACTACACTGTATGTATCTTACACTAGTTTCCCGCTCAAAAAGGAGCAGGGCCTGTGACATAAGTGAAAGCACTCGATAAACTTTATGCATTGACGAAACACTGACTTCATCCTTGGGGCAAAAAAATTATAGAAAATGTGGCCGCACGTATGAAATTTCACCATGCACGAATAGCACACTATGCACGTATTCGAATTGACAAATAAGCTGTCTACATTTGCCTGTAATGGTTTGTTTTGCACCCAAAGGAGGGCCTATTATTTGCCCCGTGGCATCATTTGCATAAGGTCTATAGGGTGTTTTCACGTGGCGTCATAAATTGGTAAGCCACGATCATTTCTCTCGGCAAAATATCGACAATAATCACGTTGGTCGTCACATCATGGAGTTACCAACGCATGTTGGTAGTTTTATGGTCATATCAGCAGCTGCTTCTCAGCCCAGAAGTACTTCGAGTCCATGTTCTCAGATAGCCTGTACGCCTATACGTACTTTTTGACAGGCAGCCAATGAAGAGGAGGGCTTGTGGCGTCTTTGAAAACACTCTTTAGAGGGTTTGGTCATGAAATGTTTTAGCTAGAAACCAAATGGTTGGGCAAATTTTTCTCAATTTGTGAAGGCTGTGACGGGCTCAGCGAACGGGTTGAAGGGTTCTGCCGAAGTGCCTTAGCATTTCTGAGAAGGCATGATGGGATGTACGGACCATTGATTAGTAGAAGTTTCAGTCTATTCCCTATGCCTCCGCTCAACGCCAATCTTGGATTCTGCGTAAGGTGCCAGCGAGGATTTTGACCAGACAATGACGTTTTTCAAAGAAGGGTAAGCCTTGCACAGCCCACAGCCTTTGTAATTGTTTTAGCTTTACTCTCAAAAAGCGTGCCTTTAGCAATAAAACAATTTATTATTTTGCACGTACTTTCGAAAGCACGTTTAGTGTATTAACATCTTTAACCATTAAACACAACATGTTTGTTAATTAGACAGGTGTATTTCGCTTTTAAGCAAGTTTACAAAGAGGGGACAAAACTGTGTTTTGAAAAGTGTTTTCAAAAAAGTACTTAGAGATTTCCTTTAAAAAAACATAAAAAAATACGGTGCTTAATATATTTATCCTTCAGTATTCACCCCTTATCCTTACAGTATATCATGTAAAAGAATATGTCTCGAGCCATTCCAACTCTAAGCTAACTTTTTTTACTTTCACTTTAACGTAACCTAACCCTAATACATGATGGCAGACATGATAAACATTTCTCGAGACATGAATATTATACCTAACAAATCGAATAGTATTCGATGAGTGAATTTTGTTTATCAGTCCACAACGGTTGGGGTCGCAACTGCGTACTGAGTTGTCCAAATCGTAAATACAAAGGATGCTAAGTAATGATGGGTATTAATCCCAGGCTACGCCGAACGCAAAACTTTGATCCCTTGAACATGTAGATGAACTTTTGAGTAGGGTACGTGGTTTAAGAAGAGCTTTCTCCAAGACCAATTTATGGCATGGGAGCTGCAACTCCACGACAACTTCAAAAAAGCATAATTCATGGTATCATCAGGTATGATTTTTTTTTTTGGGGGGGGGGGGGTCGCCATCATTCGATGGGTTTACCACCTCGGTATGTGAATGGAGCTATCACAGCAGATGTGGTAACTCCATCATGTCATACCGTGCAACGGTGGCCTGGTACACAAGTATGTTGTCAGGGAGGCAGTAACCCAGTCCAGCTGTCCAGTGGTCATTGGATTTTCTGCAGTCGTTTTGCTTTGATATTGCTGGTAGTAGAGTTTGCTTAGCCAGTGTGAAGTTTGGTACATTTTTGCAATTAAATGCAGCTGTAACACCTTTTTTATTTGAGATTGTATTTCTTTAAAAGTTCTAAAACGACGTAAAAGATTTGGTCGAAAAAGGTACCCGACCTTACAAATCTTAACTAGTATAGGCCCACTGGCTTTCACTTCCAAATCCAAAATTTATTTTTTCCTTTTAAACATTTCCAGCTTTATCAGGTACAGTAAGCTGACAATCGACGTCGTTATGAAAAAAAAAATCGAACAATGTAATTAACAGACCAAACTTTACTAACATTTCGTCCAGAGAGCAAATGAATAATCGATATATTTAACATTCTACACAACAAACATCACATGTTCGTGCCTGTTCTATTACATATTAGGACGCAATCAGGCTTGAATATGTTAGTGATGAGGAATAAATGTACAGAAGAAAGAAAAAGAGGTTAATTATTCCAATGGATTCTTTCCGAGGGTATATTTAATCAATAGACTCGGAAACACTGAACGTACAAAAAGAATGCATTTACAGCCGAGGGCGATATATCTAAAAACGGCAAACCTTTCCTCATGGATCGCAACTTTTCTTCGGTACATGAACATCACTGAGGCGTGTCTTCCTTGGCGTCGATGAAACTTCTTAATAGAAAATCAAAGACTCTCGGCGTAATGGTTTATCTCTTTCTAGGGTGTATATATTGCGTAAAATGGTACCTCGATGAAGCGTGGAGTGAAATCTTTTGTATGGTTTGCCTGTTTTTTTGGAAACCGAATTTGACGTCAATTCTGTCTCTTGGGTGAAAGACATAGTCAAGTGGTTAGAGCATTAGACTTACAGACAAAAGGTCTGGAGTTCGAGTCCCGGCCGGGTCATACAGGAGACTTTAGAGAGTGAAATCTACTGGCAGTGGTGGCGGAAGCATAAAAATTTAGGGGGAGGGGGAATCAGTGAACAAGTTGGAATGGTTGGATTCGTGAAACAAACCCTATGTGCGCGTAGCAACAACACTAGCGCGAAGTCCCACTGGCGTGGGTCCACGGCCCGCCTTATGGCCCTGGAAGCTCTGAGATTCTACAAGCTCTCTCGTGCAATCTAAGCCGTTTTTGGAACATTTTACGGTGAATTCAATGAACAAAAATGTGCGAAATATTTGCGTTCACAGATAGCCTATAGGCTATTTCTTTGAAATCAACAGTTGTATTGTTATGTTTGTAATTTTGGTTTTGTGAAAATCGTTTTTGAAATCCAAAGGAAAAGAGGCGCAGTTACCTAACTACTCTAAAATCAGTTGCCCCCTGTACTCGCCCTTGTTTTGGTACTGCACCTGTAAGTTTGTTTTTATTTTGTATTTTAATTGAAGGTCTATTTCTTGAAATTCTTGTACTTTCACCAGGATTCATTTCAACATTCAATCTGGTGTAAATTCATTAATATTTACCTTGGAATCAGTCTGAATATGCCTATGCAGACCTATCTGATCAGGATGAATCCGAACTTCTGAACAATGTGTAGGCTACCTCGGTATAATACCGAGGTAGCTTACTCTTCCAAAGTTCCAACAGGACGGTCATGTACGTACGCACACGTCATGCGAACGGAGCTACCATTCGGCGATTTTCCCATAGATGATACGTTTGGCTCATTTTTGGCGGATTCCGGATTCCAATCTGTTAAAATAACTAGGTTCGTGGTTGAGGTTCTTGGTAATCACATTGGCAATCACATTTCAAAGTTAGGTCGCAGGTTTCTGTAGGTTCCGACTGTTTGTGACCTTTTATTGCAATAGCATAGTCTAGAATCTAGATCGTTGTTTGTTCCAACGTTTAGCCTGTTTATTATTATTTCTTAAAAATAATACACCTCCAGATCATGGGAGAGGGGTGATTACATCAGTCATTCCCAAGTCAAATATCGGGGGATATATCGCATTACCCCCTCCCCGGCGTGATTTACGCCTATGGGGACGATCACAGTAGAATCTCATAAATGGAAACTGCTGTGATAGCCGTCTTATGAACACTGCTTGTGAATGCAGTCCCTCTCTCTTTTGCTGACTGAACCATAGCCAGTAGAATTAAAGTAGGCTTATTTAATTATGAGTATGACTTTCTACCACTTTATTAAATACTAGGTCACAGGCATAGAGCATGGTCGCAGGGGACTGTGACAAGAATCAGCCAAACAAATGCAAATCATAGGCTAAGTCAATTTCGGCTGCTCTCAGGCTGTTCGGTGGTGGGCTAACTATAGTCTCAACTTTGAATTGGTTCGAGGCTCCCAAGTTTCTTTTACTTCCTCTCTGATTTTTGGGGGGACGTCCCCATGCTAAGAATTTTAGGGGGGACGTCCCCTCGCTAAGAAATTTAGGGGGGCGTGTCCCCTCCCCCCCCCCCCCCCCCGCTTCCGCCGCCAGTGCCTACTGGCATTGTTCTTGTTGCTCAGCATGAGCAATGGAGTAGGAAAAACAAGCCAGGGAGCAACATCTTGGAAAAAGGCCTTGACCGGCTCGACTTAAACCAATTGGTTAGAAACTGGGCCGTAAAATTAAGTTCCATGCAACTAACTAACGGGTGAACGAAAGATCATGCTAAGCACTACTTTTGTCGAGCTCGTATTGAGTCCTATAACGTGTGAAACAGATTTGGGTATACCGGCATTCTGTACGCAAAACCTTCGATGAGAGCAAAAACAAGGTAGACTCGTTGACCTGTACGCCCTAAGGCTCTTCAATCCGTTGTGCAACCGAATTCTCGTATGAGTAGCCGATTTTTATGACATGCCTGTGCCAAATTGTAAAAAAACAAGAAGCATGATTACCTATACTTAAAGGATAAATCAATCCACTAGCTTTTTAACACATTGACGAACAGCGGGCAGTTTAAAACGCTCTGTCACACAAGTTTAGTCAATGACTCTAGTTATTGTGCAACTTCATCGTGACGAACAAGGGCGTCATAAAGTATTTTGTACATCACAACGTCAACACGACCTCCTAGCCATCTAAATTTGGAGAATCAATTTTGAAGCATATTTTACCAAAATGAATCAATAAAGGGTTTCTCTCCCGCGGTTAAGATCGTTCAGGAACTTATCCTAAAATTTTTCACCGATACTTAAATGCTTCGGGAGAGATCTAAAAAATCATGATTTTCTGCTAAATCTTTAAAAAACATTTGTGCATATCTACATATGAGTTAAGAACAGTCTGGTAATGTGATGTATTTTCCATTAGATTCGATGAAAATTTTGTTTGACTACGTTTGCCTTGTCTGAGGAGCAGTGTTCATGGTTGCAAATGACGGCATCTTGCTGTATTTTCCAATCATCTTTTCTCATTAGGAAATTCTTGGTGATGTTTAAGAGCTATTGCCCTCCATAAATGATGTAGTTAGTTAGTTAGATGGACAAATGGTGTATAATCCCTAGGCTACCGCTTTGTATCAGTGTTTTTTTTTTTTCAAATGTCATCGAGGCTATGAAAAAAAAAGCGAATGGCAATGATTCATCAATCTTGTCAACCAAAAGCTGTATTTTTTCAGTTATTGCCATTTTCATTAGCGTATGTTTAATGTAGTCTCCACAATAACATTGAATAAGTATACGCCATTAGTCAAAATTAATGTTCCGCTGATCGTTTTCCAAGAAAAGCAGTATTTAATTTTCAATGTAACTTCCTCATAACTAAAATGAATTTCTCATGAAAATTTATCAAACAAATTATCGATTTTCCTGGTTATAGGTTTTTACTGAAATGGTCAACTACGGATGATGTTTACGAAGAACGGCTAAGAAGGCGTTAAATTTCACCTAAACATGGATACCTCTCCCAATCAATGCTTAATCAAGTCTGACTGATCATATCTGATTGATCGATTTGATGATCAGTGAATGACTGCGTGAACCATCTGTGGTATGATTGGCCTGGGAATCAATTTCACTGGTTAATTTGTTGGTAATGTTAGGACATGTGATATAACAAGTTTTTGCGTGAGATAAAAAGAAAACATTACTGCGGCTGTGCGTTCAAGTTACATAGCCCCTTTTCATGGTAATGTGCGTTCGCATCAATGCTATCTTTTAACGGGGAGTTCTCTAAATATGTTAGGCGTATAAGATGTACATATGGGCGTACATTTATTACTTTCAAGAAAAAAATGACTGATAATGATCTCAAAATCCTAGTTCAATGCATGTCTGTGACAAGTTTGTTATTTGGAATATGTTCCGGATGTCTTGCGATAATGATCTCTCTACCTCCACCACTAGCACGGTTTGTAAACTAAAAATCCTCAGATAAGAAATTACCATCTCGCCATTTTTATCCATGTAAGTTACATCAAAAGATTGCATCTAGCAGTAATTGTTGTCTCTAAGATTCATTTTCTCCTCGAAAACAGATTTACATTTCCGCTCTCTTTTATTTCCCTTTTGCAATCTTTTGATTACTCTAAACCTCTTTTGGCCCCAGTCTCTCCAACTATCTGCTGCATCCAGGGAGATCTTATTAGACACCTTCATGTTCTTGTCATTATTTTGATAAAATGACGATAAAGAAGGCGTTTAAGCATTTCATGGAACAAACAATTTCTAGATTGTAGATCATGATACTTGCTGTACAGCTAACTTAGCCTATTGATAGATTTATGAAGCAAGATTTTACATGAGGTATCAGCCCTCGTAGTCGAAATAATTTGCCCCTGAGGCCAAGAGAGGTAGACTTTGCAATTACTGGGGAATACTTGACTTTTTTTCTTGAGCACCTGTCTGAAGCACATCGCCGTTAGATAAATTTTTCGTCAAGCTAGCGAAACCTTAGTAGGTTGTACTTATAATCTGCACTTAGTTTTTCTAATGTGTTAGACAAAAATGTGGCAAAAATAATCGATTTAGTGGAACCTTTAGTGCGCGAATAAACCTAGGCCTAAATCATATTACAATTAGTAACTAGTATACCCAAGACATAACCATGCTCATGTGTGCAATTCAAGTATACGTTAACAAAACACTGTGACGGATAACTCTCCGTCGATGTAAAACAGAATTCATATTCTCCATTTAACTTGACAACAAATTTTATCAATTTAATTATTTCACGTGTTGAAACAATTGGTGTGACGCCTATGGCATCGCAAATGCCCTTTGATAAGTTGATAAACTCGGTTGATTCGTTGGTAAACTAGTTTTTTCGACGCCAAATGCCCAATAATTTGAAAAAAAAAAAACCTAACCTGGTTTATCAACTGATAGTCCAGGTTTATTGAACGGCAAACTCAGTTTATGGGTTGATAAACCAGGTTTATCAGTTGATGATCCTGGTAGTCCGATATATCAACCGATAAAGAACGTTTATGGAATTGTTGGGCATTTGGCTAATAATAAACCCGCGCAATCTGTTTTGCAGAAATTGATCGTCATTTTCAGTTTGTCGAAATACGGACAACGCATGTTTACCACAGAAGAGCTAAACTTGAATGAATTCCTCCTTAAAAGGTCAAGGATCTTGTACTTTGTCAACAATCTTCTCTTTGTGCATGTTCCATACTTTGCATATCTTTGTTTCATCTTCAACGGTAGATTTATGGCAACCTCTTTGACTTTAATTGGCGTGTTGTGAATGAATGTTGATCATAACTTGGTACATCTGTCAAGGTTTCCTTATATCTTCGATTTCAAGATATTTTTACCGCTAGAAGATATTCCGACGGAAGGAAAGGATTATAAAAAAAAAAAAAAAACCTTTCAAGTTACAACCGGCCCATTTCTCTTTTCTACGGAATCTGTCCTTTGTCAAGTTGTTGTAATCAAACAGCAAATATTGTAGGGGATCTTTTAAAATTAGTAACGATTTTTAAAAGCACAACTAATCATGCCACAACGCGGTGCAATGTTTGTAGCACATGCAAAGCTTTCAGTCACGAAGTTAAGCAGTGATATCATTTTTGTGCCGATTAAGACATAAAAGAAACTTTTAGCCGTGGTCATACTACAACGAATGCGGATCGTATTCCGATCCGAATCAATGTGATTTTTCCTTAAAATCTTCACAATTTCCTTTGGGAAAGAACCCAAAATTTGACAGCCTGTGCAAATATATGAGTTATACCTCAGGACTTTGAAAACTAAATTTAAACTTAAATCATTTCGTGACTACACATAGACAGACAGATTTCATCGGACTACCTTCTCCTAAATATAAAAATATGTATGTCGGTGTGACGTAATGAAAAAACCCCATAGCATTCTATTCTCATAGACACGAGATGCAATTAATATATTTACATTGGTTGAAAGAATTTTGCTCTTTCTGATCAGAGATGTAGAGAATTTTGACAAAGACGGATCCGAATCCGATCCTAATTTCTTTTGTAGTGTCACCGCGGATGTAAAGATTAGGGCCATGCCATTAATTTTCGTGATTTTTGTCGTTAATTGTTGAGTTTATTTCTTGGTGGCAAATAGTTAGACAAGGATCTTCTGCAAAGCACATCGTAGACATTTTAATGGAATTTACATGCATTTATCCATGCATATTCTGCAGAGGGCAAAGTGGCGGCGGCAATGCACATGGTAAACCTAAATTCACATCTGAAAACATAAGTCTTTCAGGAGGGATAGAACAGACGGCACACAAACTTGACCAATCATGCCGCCGAGGACCTGAAATAAACTATGCAATGCCCCCTTTAATCAACCCCTTCGTCGTGCCTTGATTAAAACTAGCCAGGCTGGTAAAATCTCGTCGTTTTTCATCACTTACTCTGAGCATTCGACGACCCTTGAAATGACACGAATGTTAAGCGTCCTATTTACTGGTTATCCTTCGAGGATTGTAATTAAAATACAGATTAAAATAATCGCTGAGTTGAAAGTAAAATGCCAAGGAGGTTTGGGCCCGTGAGAGGATTAATACATTTACCAGTGTAATGCTTCATATTGCGGTGCCTTACTTCATCAGCGTAGTATATGAAGAGTTTCCTTTATGCTGAAAGTAATTGGAAAGTAAAGCTCTGCGGTTAGTACAGATAAGGGGAATACAAGTACGGTCCTATCCCATATAAACTAATGATAATATTAACCAGACTCTCCGTACTTGCAGTCAAGTACAGAGCGAAGCTTCTGGGGCTGGTAGGAAACAAAGAAAAAATGTCCATATACGTTACTTGATTTTTTTTATTATTAATTCATTAATAATGAATTAATTCATTAATTCATTAATTAATAGTTTCCTGCCACAGCGATGCAAATGAATAACAGGAGAGAGAATATGCTCAGTCCCCGATAACAGGGAGATATCCCTGTTGTAATTCTCTGTATGTAGGCTATGGTTTAGTTCTTTATGCACAACAATGCACAAATTTGCTAAAGTGTTAGTTCAATGTTCGATAGCAAAATTGAACTGACAATGGTTAGGTTAGATGGAGTTTTACGGCCTATTTTTCGACCAATTTGGTTCAAGTCGAGCCGGCTACGGCCTTCTTCCAGTTGTGTCTCACTCGCTTGTTTTCCCTACTCCATTGCTTATGCTTAGCACCAAGCACCATGGCAGCAGGTTCCGTTTTAAAAATCTTTGGTATGACCCGGCCAGGACTCTAATTCCCAACCTCCTGACTGCAAGGACAAGGAGTATGCATACAACTGCATGTTGTTAAGGCAAGTAGCCAAGCTTAAAATTAACGTCAAACAGAAAGCAAAAGAGAACTCACCAAAGTCTTGTATTATACTAAATGTGGCAGGGATATTTCACCATTTTGCATAGTGAAATCTAAACCCGTGTATTCCCTGATATGGGGAGGTTAACGCCCCTTCCCTAAAGCTAGCCGCACACTACACGACTTTGCACTCTGCAACTCAACTCGATCGTCGGATTCCCAACAGTCGTGTAATGTGCGTGAGTTTACGACTGCGATTGGCAGTTGCAAGACCAGTTTAAGTCGTGCCGACTCAAGTCGGGAAGAACCAACATGTTGGTTCTTCCCGACTGAAGTCGGTGCGACCTAAAACTGGTCTTAACATTGCCAGTCACAGGTGTACCGACGATCGAGATATGTTACGGTATGCAAAGTCGTGTAGTGTCCGTCCAATACCATTACACTTTTAAAGCACCCGCCATGACAAAGTCCTCGATACGTGCCTGGTCCCTCTAGACACTTAACTCCTTTACGAAAAATTTTCAGTTTTTCAACATGCAGAGAAATTTAAACCACCGAATTCATCTTTCTTTATCCAAAAAAGTAAAAACAACTCAAGGCGGATTAATGGTTGGCCTGACATTGCTGAATCTGGCCTAAGTTTCTTGTTCCGACAGGCTACACCACTACTTTAAAACGAAAGAACTGCCTGGCGACTGCTATGCTCTGAAACGTTCAAGTGCCTTGTCCCTTCGGGTTTGACACTTTTTTGAGAGTACTTTTGGTTTCCCGCTTGTAGTAAAAGATCGCAGGGCTTTTCTTAAAATGCATAACACGTGCATATACTTTGCTTGAGACTGTTCCGTTACATTGCCTAAGTGTCAGTGATTTACATCATATTACCAGCTCCTTCATCTTGCGGTCGTTAAAAGGTAATGTGTTAAGTGCCATGAAAAACACTTTAGAAACTAAGAGTATTTGTCATTCAAATAAGTGTGTCTTTGAAAATACTTTTTCACCTTAGCTTAATGGGCAAAGACAATCGTCTAAAGTTTGAAACAACAACTAATTCTCAATATGTATTCTCAATTATCTTCTATTAAGGAGCTAATCTTCTCACCCCAAACAACAACTGTTTCACTTGATTGACAGCAAGTTGAAAAAACGCAGCATACCAAAGCTCATACTACACAGAATGAACAGTACTGAGAGTGCTGTGATTACACATTGGGGTCCCGTATACTCACTCTTAGACAATAAACTGAGGTTATATCTGAATGAGGATGAATTTTAGACATTTTTCGGTTAGGAGAATTGGCACTATTTGGGTTGAGGGGATCAGGCCTTTAAAATAATACTTTCCACAATATTTCAGGGCTTCAAATCCAAAATGCTAAAAAGTTACCCCTCACTGAGTGACAAAAGCAGTTTCGCTTCATTTTCAAGAGTCATTCATATAACAGCGTTGTAATCGAGTCACTAGATTAGTGACTCGAGTCACCAGTTTTCAAATCAGACTGTAATTCCCCCTTAAAGGTAAAGAGCAGTCCCCCCCCCCCAACTTATTTTGAAGAAAAAACTAAATAACACAGTTTTCATCTTATTTCTCTTCAAAGTATATTTAATTACATTTTATGACTTTACTATTGCATATTCAAGGTAAACCAAGCAGTTATTTCTGGTAAATTTCACATCTGAAGAGAAAAAACATTGTCACATGACTCCCAACAGCCAATCATGAAACTGGACAGTCTACTACACTTATTCAATTTGGGATGACTGCTCCTGCCCTTTAAACACATATTAACAACATTATGAACCTAGCATTTGTGAGACCAATATATCATGTGTTTGATTTAGCGAAGGAAACCTTACGACCTGACGTAGACCCTGTTTCGTCCAACGGTACAACATCCTCCTCTTACGCGGAAGGCCCGGGTTCGATTCCAAGGGTGAGTCACACCAAAGACTTTACAAATGGAACCTATTCACGTTGTGAGTGATGTTCCGCATAAGCAATGATAGTAGGCCAGCTCGACTTGAACCAACAGGTTGGGAACTGGGCCGTAAAACTCCATCTAGCTAACATTACGATCTGACGTACTTTTCAAAGCCTTTGCATGCTTACTTTGAGATTCAAATAAGGAACACCTTGCTCGGTACCACATAGAGCTGTCAATCTAAAGTTACAGAGGCAGCTTACGGGACAAAAACAGTCGCCTCAAACTTATCTAAAAAAAAAAACAACTGACAGCTTATCTCATGAAAATGATATGAAATAATAGTTCATTAACTTCAGGTCGTAATTGTTGCCGCCTATTCGTGGTAGATTAGGCAGTGACTTCTTGTAACTACCACATCTGAGCGGAACAATTATTGTGCAACGATTCTCAAGAAACGCCATTGAAATAGGATAGTCCACTACACTCATCCAAATTGCGGTGACTACATTTGCCCTTTTACGATGTTGACCACCTTTTAAACACATGGACTGGTTTTTCTGCGTTGATGATAAAATTTAAGTCAAATTTAAACGAAAGAGTGTGAAAACAGAGTAGAATCACCTGACACTAAATACTACAGGGTGAACTGGCAAGAATGTAAAAATAGTAATCTGCTGACGTCACTGTCGTTTTTCCATCAGGAGGAAGACTGTCCTGGGAGACTGCCCAGGGAAAGATGGGGACCATTAAAGGAACTGCCTGAACTATGAATTCGATTAGTTGCAGTAATGAGGGTGAGACTTAATTGTGTAGCTTGGAATACGTATTTTCATGTTTACTGAGGTTGAAGAGATCTTGACGTAAGGCCTACATCTTTTGAAGCACCTGTATAAGGCAATAGTGTAGGTGCAAACATTCTTGATGTAACAATTGACCGTGTTAAATTATGCTTTTTGCGGCACTGCACCAAACAATTGTGGCTACGCTACTGCCAATGAGGCTTGGTAAGTCGCTATTGGACTTGGATTCATTAAACCTCGATTGTCAATGCGACAAATGTAATAGGCGTTAGCACCATCGAATAAGAAGGGTTTTTTATTTATTCTTCGCCATTTTAATGATAACTAAGATTGGTGATTAGGTGTGTGTGTCTTTCTTTGTGGTTGGTTTCCTTTTTTTCAACCGTCACCGTATAGAAGCCAAACCACTCCTCATTGTGAAAAAAATACACAAATTAAAAATGATTTCTCCGTAAAATAAAATTGAAAACATCTTTACCTTCAGACAATATTTTTGAGTGGGTGTTGACATGCAGCATGACTTTTCTCTTCAATGGTTACATCCCAACTGAAAACGAATTGCCAGGCACGTGACCGTCATCTACTATGAGGGCGAAGCGACCCCTACCTGAAACTTTTTTACCAGTAGATTTCGAAGTGTGTCATTAACTATATTTTCCCCTTCAATTATTTTCTTCTTCTCCTCTCGAATTTTGTTTGTCCCTGCCAGTGTTTTAACAATATATTTAAACATCCCCTCTGCTTAAATAATCACACTGGAAATATTTGTGCCTCTGACGGTATCTCGCCTGGCCAAGAAAGGAAACAAAAAAAAATAATTACATAAGCTCTCAGCGCACGTTTAGTTACTCTGAAATGCCTTTGGGGGAATGGACCCTGTGTAGTGTACACTGGAAATATAAAACAGTGATGATATGCACACTTTTGAAACACACTCTCCGATATTGGAACAGATATCATCCGACGGGCCTTTAAACCTTTTAAGATGAGAAAATGATATGTTTTCTCCCACTGCTCTTTCTGCGAGTGAATTATCAGTGGCTAAAAGGCTACCTGTGTTAGCTCACGTAAAATGATTTGCACACTAATTTGAAGATGAGGCTTACGAGGTTTTTTCTAATAATTTTAGATCAAAAAATAACTCTCTTCGAGGAAAGGTCGTACGAAACCTTCAGTGAAACACATAAGCACAATTATGAATTTATTATGACAAATCGCAACACTTCGATCGATGCAGTTTCTAGTGCACAAGTTTAAAAGAGAACACGTCCAGTCCACCCCTAAAAACCCACATTCATTGGTCTGGTCACCCCTATAGAGGCTTTGCAATTGCGTCACGGAACCGCCATGCTGGAGGACATTCATGCCAAATACACGTGGCTTTGTGCCGAACGCACTGCACAGTGTGCACTGTGATATGCACGGTGTGTACACATTCAACGAGCAAGCGCGTCCCGTATGGTTTACTACGTAGTTACATGTACTCCAACATGGCCGCCGGAGAGTATTATGACGTCATGTGAAAAGCCTCTATACCCGTAATTTTATTCTCCTCCGTTTAGCCTCCTCCAATCGGAAATAGGAATTGACTGGTGCGAGAAAGGGATCCTTGTTTGCAAACGTGCATTTCTAACGTGCCTTGGCGACTTTGTCCTTCTTTGACCCCTTTACTACATTTAATTGCATTTTCCATTGACCACTGATCATCGTAGTAGGATCGACAGTATTTAAAGTCACAGAACGTCGATAAGGGGAAAATATACTTTCATTTCATTCAAGACATAATACCTGGAAGAAATTGCAGTCTCCCTGTAAGTCTCTTGCAATGCGAGAATTAAACGCACGGAGCTCCGAGGAAGACAGAATAGATGCGATTTTTCTGTGACTCTGACGCTGAAGAGATAATGCTATCGGCTCTAGATAACCGTACGTGTTACTAATTAGAAAACAATATTGTGTACAGCTGACTTCACCTTCTATTAAAGGCATACGTCGATTTAAGGTTCAAAACACCAACTATTGAACTGAAAGAAATTTTTCATCCATTCACATGTTGTAAGTGTGTGTATTTCTGAGGAGATTGAATCTTACTCCAATTTAAGGAAAATAACATTAAAATGTCTACTGATTTCCAGTAATCTTTATCTCGTTTCCATGACGACAAGGTTTACCATTTATTATCTACAATTTATTGTGATGTGATTAAGTTTTCCGCGTTTTAACTATCTCTTAAAAGATTAAGATCAGATGGAAGAGTGAGCATGCAAGGTGATGTTTTCAGACATTCTGACAAAGATCGTAAACTCTGAGCTCTCTAGAAGGACTCATTCGAAAAGCTGCATAAATAATGTAATGGAGCGATGTGGCAATTTATAGCCAATCCTGTTTGTGTAAAATGGAAGAATAGTATACTTGTTGCAAATTTAATTTCTACGAGCTGGATCAATATACTTTGTCATATACCGAAGTTGAAACCCAATATCGTCCTGGTAAACCTCAGGTTTCGCTAACAATATATGTCTGCATCATGTGCGTCGCCTTAACAGTTCATTCGAGTGGTTTAATGAGTGTTTGAAATCGAGGGTTGTTCACGTTGATTTTGGGCAGAGCCGGAAATTTTTGTTTGCTTAAACATTGAAAGTCAAATACTGTGTGCTCAAGAAAAGATTTGGGGAGGAGAACTATTGAAAAATCAACACCTCTTCGAAAAATCTGTATCAAATTTGTCAGTGAATAACTGGAGCAGCTAATAACCGCCAGGGATAGATTAGGGTTGAGATGAGAGAGATCGCAAAATCTTCTCAAGGTAGGGTTTTCGAGGAGCAAACGCGTCCTCGAGGCCGCGGAATAACAGCGGAAAAGTGACTTTTCAAACACCTCACTTGTTAACAGAGCAGAAAGGTACGTCTCGTATGTAAATACCTCGAGATGCAGGTGTTTATTCAAATGAATGTCTAAGTGAGAAATTTTACAAGAAGATGAAGTGAGAGGAAGCGCATTGTGTGGAGAAAGTGTTCCATTAATTGGTGATCGCTTCTTTAATCATCTTAGGTCCTCCTGTCCCATACTTGCTGTAACGTTCGTCTACTTCGACTGACGTCAACATTAATAGAGAACGTTTACAACAATTATTTGTATAATTTGTGGAATTGTTCAAAACTGTGCTATTTTTAGAATTATCTCAGGATAGTCTTTAACATTTGTTAATTTTGATGCAAGGAAGGACTATCGATTTCTAGGGGTCACTACGGGATCAAAATTCTCTAGACGTTCATCGTTTCAGTGTTAGATGTGGTATTACTTCCGATCTTTCGTCTATGGTTAATGTTATCCTGAAGTTTTAAATGGCTTTATTCTCCGAAGAACCAACAGTAAGTAACTACCATTCTTTCACTCATAAATTCTGTCAGAATAATTCAAAGCTCCAATTGAAATGTGTAGTAGTCTACACTTTAAAATTCCTTTGTTACACATCAAAGGTGTAATCTGAGACATATGTAGACTTTGTCAGTTCATCAACTGTCGTCTGATAGCGTTCACGTTGATTATATTCAGGGACGCAGGACGCATCAGGACTTCACCCTGTAGAAATTGGAAAGTTTGTCGAGGTGTCCTTTGTAAATTAGTAAATGACATCAACTTTTAAAGATGGAGTGTCGTCATGAAAAAAATCTTGAAACGCAAGCTTTCGGTAACCTTTTCACGGATTACGTCACGACTACTTGACTTCAAAATTAATATCTGAAACATGAATATTCCAGATATTAATTTTGAAGTCATATGGCCGTGACGTAATTCGTGGAAAGGTTACCGAAGGCTTGCGTTTTCAGGATTTTTTTTCATGACTACACTTCATCTTTAATACACCTACTGTCATGAGGGACGACTGTAAGGTCATTGACGAAATTGACGAGCATAACGTCATTTATACTAACATCACTTTTGACGAACTTAACGTCAGTGGTATTGAAGGACCTAACGTCAGTATTGACGAGCCGTAACGTCAGTGTAATTGAGGAGCCTAACGTGAGTATTGACGACCCTAATGTCAGTGGTATTGAAGGCCCTAACGTCAGTGATAGGGCGGCGAGTATTATCACGGAGTGGATGCCATTTAAATAGCAACTCTTTTTCACTACTTGTTGTACACTTTATACTCAGCTCAGCGTACAATATTCACTGCCCGGGGGTAAAATGTTTGGCCTAACGATTGATTAAAGAATAAGTATCATCAACATCGAACGCGACTACAACAGCTGGTATTAGCAATGACGACCGTAACGAAGATAGCAGACAAGTTGAGTTCTATATACTAGCTTCCTATACGATAATGACAGTCAGAAAACCGTGCATTAAAAATGCAGTTAGTTAGCTAGTCAGTCAGCAAGTCAGTTAATCAGTCAGCCATCAGTCATTCAGGAAGTACTTAGTCCGTTAGTAGCTATCAGAGTATGGGGAGGGCTCAAATACCATGCCGAAGCGACTGCTCCGAAAAGATACACCTGTACGTTTCACTTATACATACCTCACAAAGTAAAATAATGACTTCAAATAATGTTAACTGTTGTACGGTTTTGTATTTGAGCTTATTTTACTGTACGTTTCAGTTATACATACCTCACAAAGTAAAATAATGACTTCGAATAATGTTAACTGTTGTACGGTTTTGCATTTGAGCTTATTTTAATGTTCACAAATTTACTGAGGGAGAAGGACGCCCTTACCCCAAGAGGCCGGTGAGGCTCTGCAGTTAGCCCAAACAATTACAATCCGACCTACGCCGGAGAAAGCATAACGCGTCCTACCATAGACATATGACGATATATGCCCTCTCCCCAATAATTAGATCGTGCAAATAACAAAGAACTGTTGAATCAGTTTTAGATGTTGACGATTTGATTATAAACAATGACTACATGTATAATAACAAAGATAAGATGACGTCAGCAACAAACTCACACGGTTTTTGGATCCATTATGTTCTAAACGAAGTTAAAAGTTTTAGATATTTGTTGCGATACATAAAATATTCCGAAGACCACTGCGGCTGACAGCAACATAGGAAGATGTTATTGCTCCAAAATTTTTGAAGCGACAAATGCATTCTCAACGTAAAATATTCACCTGCCGTAACCATGGAAGTACTCCGAGGCAGTGCTTCCACGCAGTAACTCATTTAGCATTTACTGTACGCAAATCATATTTAATGGACACCATGCCTGTTGCCAAGGAAGGAAGGGTGAGGCGACCCCCCAAGAAAATAGTTCTCCCCTCCCACAGAAATTCCAAGCTGCCAATGACTTAATACTCTTCCACACATTTCGTCTACATGAAAAGTTTTCACTCCTGGGAGTAATCGTGTCCCCTTCGAGGTCTCTTCTGCATGGCTACAGGGCAGATGGATACATCAAAATTTTGTTAAGCATTGAGAGTGCAAACTAAGATTCCTGCCTTGAATTTATCAACATATTTAGCCAGATATTTATCGTCACTAGACTATGTGGATGAAGGATTAGTTCACGCAGTATATGTTCACATTGATGTCATTTCATATTCGTAACTGCAAATGTATTCATGACATTTTTCCCCGAGACGTTTTCATTACCGTAAGTAATTACTTCCGTTAACCCTCTAGAGATTTCACAGCTAGTACGAAAGACAGCGTATGGAGAAGAAAGTGGAAAAATATGACTTTTAAAATAAATATTTGCAAATTTCCCTAGGGAAGTAGGAGACGATACGTAACTTCACACTCTGTACAAGGTCACATGATGCGCTAGGCCTCTAGGAAAGCCAAACGTCTCTTAACATGAAACAGTCAAATAAAGTACTTAACTGAAAGAAAGAAATAACTCGCAAAATTAAACTTTTTTAAGGGTTCTATTGGAGAGGCTTTTAAATCCCTCCTAGTTAAGTGCATCGATGACAGGACTTCTCATCGCGACAATTATAAGTGATGGAACGGTTGGATAATTGTTGCACTCGGTGTAACAAGCTTATTTCAAAATCGATGGCATATATAGTAGCACCGTGCAATTGAAAGTCGATATTTTCCATGATGTGCACCTGATGAGCATTTAAATTTGATTCAGCTCTCGTCATTTAACTAGGAGCAAATTCCTTGAATGGAAGAGTCGTGATATCTTTCCGCATCTCGTCATATCATGGGCATAACAAGGATCAACTTGGCCGACATACTCCCTTCCAACATTTCCAGTGAGGGATTTCATAATAACAATAATATTAATAATAAATGAACTTATAGAGCGCTTAAGTTAAATCTACAGAGTATTCATTAGTGCTGTACAACCCAAACGAAAAGCCACTAATATACCTCATTCCATATAACAAAGCTTGAAGAAAAATATATGTAGTCTGATCATATTTTCGTTATGGTTAGTGCGAGAGGTGTGTGTTCTCTGGAGTGCAGAACGCCACTTGGCTTCCCAGGGTTTCGTTTCTCTACCCCTGTACCACTGGCTGATTGCACTCTTTTTCGCAGATGCATGCCCCCCCCCCCCCCCATATCTGAGACGGATCACCTGTTACATCGGAACTATGACTGATGTGACAAAAGCTGTTCCTTAATTTTTGACTGTCTTTACCTACTTGATATGCCTTTATGATGTAGAATCTAATAAAGTTCTGTCGATAGAAATAGATCAATCCTTCAGACTTGAAATTTTCTCGTTCACAGAGGATAGCAGGGAAGTAAGGATGCATGACTCGAGCAGGGAGCTGGCTTCCAGCTCCCTAAATGGAGTCACCGGTTTTCAAAACTGACATAGCTCGAGGAATTGTATCATTCAAATGATACAGTGACCAGTGCTCATGACCAGGTATTACCGCGCACCCGTACCCATGACCTTGTAGACTTACCCGTATTCTTACTCATGACCTGGAACCCGTTCTCATCATAATTTTTCTTCGGATTCGTACCCGTACCCGTACTCGTGACCTTTACCCGTATTCGTGATCTTGTACCTGTACCAGTACCCGTTACCTGGTACCAGTACCCTTCAGTAGCGTAGCGACGGGGAGGGTTTGGGGGCTCAGACCCCCCCCCCCCCATGACCCAACCTTGGATTGCAAAAAATACCTAAAATAGCGGGTTTTTCTCTCTATCCTTAGACTTTTCCCTCATTTCGTGAACCCCCCCCCCCCCCCCAATATGACACTAAAACCCTCCCTATGACACAATCTTGGCTACGCGCCTGGTACCCTTACTCATGGTCCCGCACTCACTCTACAACACTGCCATACATACTAACTACAGGCCAAGGTAAAATAAAGTGATTTTTCATTTGGAACTGTGACAGATTAATCACAAGAAGCACGGCCGCCGCAGTTTCCTAGTCAGTCTGTTATTTTTAATAACAAGCAAACACCTGTACAAGTTGAGAAGTTTTAGTTTGTGGTACAGGATTTGGAAGTTTGCCCCCTCCCCCTCCCCTTTTTTTACCTCCAGTCGAAATCGTTGTTTCTTATCTCCCGTAAGTAACATCATTCTGTAACGCTTACATTTCAGAAAAAATATCTGTGGGATTCTATCGTCATAATTCTCTGGTATTTATAGCTGTTATCAATCAAGGATTTTTCCAGTTTTTTTTTTTTTTTCCCTGTCTTTGACAGAAAGAAAACGCTAATTACGAACGGGAATTTGAGAAGCGCGTATGTCGTTATACCATTTAAACACACTTGTTTAGTAAGCCAGTCTTTACAAATGCACTTGGAGACTGAAAACGAGTTTCAGGTGACTTTCACTTTGTGTATTCGTCGAATCACGACTCTTTGTTTATCCCATGTTTACAAAGTCTCAAGCCTACAGAAGAAGATTTTATTCACCCATTGCATTAACATTTGATATATTGCTAGTTTTATAAGTTCTGTACAATAAACCTGTCTGAAATCAAGAAGATTGTACGAGACGGACCGGCTTTAAATGTGTCACGATTGATGAATTTTGTGGTAGTCAATAATCGGACATAGACTCCGAGATTTTCGCGAACTATCTGATTCCAAAATTAATAAGGACATGCATTCAAACTCTCCCTGGTGATAGTTAGCATTTCATTGTAGTCTCACTGAAAAATTACTTGCGCGTTTAAAATGTTTTTTTTTTCGCACCGTATGGATCAGGCGCAGATCCAGGAGGGTCCTGGGGGTCCCCTGCCTTCAAAACCCATTGCCATCAAAACAAATTTTAAACATTGTATTGTATTTGTATTGTATTGTATTGAAAAGATTTCCACATGAGGGTTACTAGGGCAGTTATTCGTTCAAGTCAGATGTGTCTTTTCATCCAACCAAATCAACTATATAGCGTGCACGCGACTTTAAATGTGCCTAAAAATCATTTTTCGGACGGTCCGCGCTCCTACTTATCCCATTGGTGCCTTTGTTATCGATAGCGTCTCAAACATATTCTCACACGCCATTGACCCGATTAAATGCTATTATAGTAATTAGTGTGCACAGCTGCCAATGCATAAACACGATTACGACTATTGTCTTCCATATAGGATGATCATAAGAATCCTAGGTCGAGTATGTTGTCTCGCTTACTTTTGTGTTTAAAATAAATTAAAAGATTTTTAAGAGATCTCCGAATTTCTGCCCAACTATTTACCTATGAAGCATAGAAGAGTACCACTTGTTCGACAGTGGACTCAAGACAAATGCAGCGTACAAACATCCCACCGCTGTCACCAGATGACGAATAGAGTGATGTTCTTTTGATACGGTACTCTTTATGGAATTATTCTGGGGTCCCTGTATTAGGAGTAAGAGAATTGTAACAAGTATACGAACGGAAGAAATATCATATACAAGGAATTTATTATAAATGAGATGACCAACCCTTGCATAGAATCTCTACAGAGGCGAGTGACTTGAGGTAAAGTTAGAAAGAAATGATAAAGGCAACACCATGACCTAGTATTCAACTGGACAGCCAATTTAAATAATGAAAAGAAAAAAAATAGATCTTTATCTGCAATTTTTATTTGACATCAACTTAACACCACACTCATTGCCTCTCTGAGAAGAAAATTAAATAGACATTTCGCGATTCTAACGGAAAGCATTAGAGAGTGAGGAGACGTGAACTTTTTACAATATTTTTGGAAAACATGATGTATTCGGTGTACGATGCTGACAACTACTACGCTTCCTTACTACAAAGTTAATAAAACATGCCTGAGTGCGTTCAAGAGTATGCCAGAGAGATTGAAATGAAATATGGTGGGAGACTCTTACGCAGAGGAGAAGCAGTACTCGAGATTTTAAATCATACTGCAAACTTTGACATCCGTGTCTCTTGACTTTGGAGCTTTTTTTTCTTTTGACGAGAGTCTATCAGCCTATGTAGGTTAAGAATCCTCTAGGATCGCAGTTAATGAATTTGGGATTTTAACACTCACGTGCACAGCAAACCTGCGGCACTACTCAATAACAATTGCGCGCAAACTATTAGCGTACGGGTTCAGCGATGTGTGGTAATAAACGTAGGAGTATTGGACTTAATTTAATTTGGTCATCAATTTAGCCGGAAGGGCTTGTCAGGTGTTATGAGTTTAACTCCCTTGTTGCAAAAGGCAAACACCTTAGCTTTAATCTTTCCTATGGAGATATTTCGTCAGTCACAACTTGAATTTGAACTAGGACTTTAGCAAGCAATTCTTATCCGGGGTTCTCTTTTGTATACAGGCCAAGGAATTGCTGAGTTCTTTGATCAGAAAGGAAATTGACAATCGGAGGAGAATTTAACACTTAGGAAGTTTAAATCCCCACGAGGTTTTGTGCTATTGAAAATTTCAGATCTCCAACCTGAATGGCATAACTAGGACGCCGTAGCTGGTGCTTTAGCACGGGACAAGGGACCTAGGGGTGCTCGGTGAAAAATAAATACAACGTTAATATTCATACGAGCAGTCTATAAGGCTGGTGAAATAACTAGCATTTTAAATCTTTGAGGGTAAAACAGGCGTCAAGGAGCTTCTTGCCTATCGTAAAACCATTGGAGATTTTCTTTCTACAAAAAAATTCCATCAAATTGAGTATTGAAAATTGAACTCTGGTTCAGCGTCTGAACGCGTGTAATTTCCTTCTTGTCGATTTATTTTAATTTCTGAAATATGCATTTTGGGAAGCAAACCTTTTAACGGATACTTCTCATGAACCGTTGTGAATGGTACCTTCGGCAATTGAGAACCCACTGGCTAACAGCTATGCATTTTCTATTCCCGGTATGTCACAAAAATAATAACTCTTTTTTGGAAGAATAAAATTAGAATTGTTTACCTTTACTTTTAGGAAATGGGATAGCAGCCGTACCACTAACCAGACAGTTTATTTGTCTGGTTCCCGGGTCCAGGACTCTTCTCATTAAGTAAACCCGACTGCTCCACACCCAACCCCTTACCCCCATCCCCTTGGTGCAATATTTTTACATCTTTGAGATTTATCTTTGGCAAATTTAATAACAAATATTTTTGTGTGAACATTAAGAAAATTTACACGTCAGAACTGACTTATTAGTAATAAATTTAAAAATAAAAAATAAAAAAAATATATATAAAATTAGTAATAAATTTTGACCATAGTTCGATGAACGTATTTAACAACATTTGGTGCGGTGCAAAGTTGACAATTTATTGGTCAAAGTTTTGACACAAACTGTTCTCAGACAGTATGGTCATATGAATTCCGGTCCGAACGATTTGAGGATTACAACGTTCAGCATTATTAAAGGTACCTCTGTTTTATCCTGAAGTGTCATGAAGTATTTCACCTGGCCCATTTTGTCTATATCGTGTGCAAAGATGCAGCATGCTTAACAAAGTCTATTGTCAACTAAGAGTGGATCCTGGGGGATCCTGGGGAAATTGGCTTGAACTGTTGTCTATGACCAATCAGGTGTCTCAAAACAAGAAAACTTAGCCTTTTCGGCGTCCTAAGAAATTAAGTAAAATTATATTTTTGCACGTACAACTGTCCCCCTTTCAACTGCCCCAGCCCCCACATGATCTAGAGGTTGGATCAGCCCATTGCCGATTGCATATCTGACTTAAGTGGAAAGGTGGGAAATAACACCTACGCTCTCCCGCGTAAAGTGGATGTAATGGAAATGGCACGGTGAAGACAGGCTGTTCATAACTCCATCCCTAATGACAAATACATGATGGACATTGATGTTTGTATTATGATGGCCACGGACAAATTTCTGCCCGTCGGCCTATATGGGCCGTATCATAAGGCAAAATATTATTTTATGAAATTGTTACTTGAACAGAAGCTTTTTTTTAATTTAATTTAAGCAGTTTCAAGAAAGATTCTTGTCTGTGGAGTGTTTCCAGGTGACGTCATAATTGGGTAGCCAAGTCCACTTCTGGGCAAAAAAATCAACAGTTATTACGTCGGTCGTCATATCAGCTGCTTCTCAGCTAGCTGTACGTTCAACACAGGTTTTGGAAGGCAGTAAAGAAATGGGCGGGGCTAGTGACTTCAGTGAAAAACAGTCTACAGAGCCACTGACGTAAGCATGTCGATTTTATATGGATATTTTTTCTTCTTGCATTAACTGTAGTTTGTGTTGCGACTGAATTTACCACTTAGGCTAACATTACCCTGCGACAATATGTAAATGACACACGTTCTTTTTGATTGCACGATACGCATGACAGGCAAAGCGTGTCTCTAATGTCATATTGCTGTATGGCTAATGTTTCATGTTACTTCACTCACTATAGACGATGTGAATTCGTCTTTTACATGAAGGTTAACAAAGATGCGACTATTCATGTATCTTATCACAATAGTAGCATTATACAGAATGGGTCTGTAAAGCATAGGTTGTAAACAGACGGGATTTTACGTATCAGCTCGGTAAATTTTGGCAAAGCTAGGGAAAAAGGTAAAATACCAAATGACAGGGAAGTGGAAAGTGGCTTTGGATTTTACTCTCCATATGGAGTCAGCATTTTGTCCACCAATTTTATTAAACAAAACCCCGACACCTTGAAACAGTGGCAATTATCGCGTCAGAGTTGGGGCACGTGGATCATTCCCCTATCGAGTTATCAAAAACCCCTTTTTTGAAATAAAGCTAACAAAATTGACTTCAAACAATGCTCATTGGTGCGAAAAGTTGCATCTTAAGGTATTTTGCAATTCAAAAATTTCCCAAAGGTAAGGGACTCCCGGTCTGAGACCTCTTCCCCTGACGGTA
The DNA here is from genome assembly GCA_037179385.1 of Holothuria scabra. NCBI lineage: Eukaryota > Metazoa > Echinodermata > Holothuroidea > Aspidochirotida > Holothuriidae > Holothuria > Holothuria scabra. The sequence goes on from CM074197.1 coordinate 35,446,001, forward strand.
TTACACTTTGATAAACCCAATCAGTATCTTGAGTAATTTGGGGATCGATGCGAAGTGTTTGACAAGAAATTTTCTAACTCGCTAACAATACCGTTAATCCCTAATACAATACAATATAATGCAATGCAATGCTATGCAATGCAATACAATGCAATGCAATACATTACATTACAATGCAATGCAATGCATTGCAATGCAAAGCAATGCAATGCGATGCAATGCAATACAATGCAATGCAATGCAATACAATACAATACAATACAAAGACAATAGCTTATCAAGAAATTTTTTGTTTAAAAGTGCGCCTCATCTGGACTTTCGGAGACTAATTCCACATACCTTAGGAGCATGATAGCATTCTTAATGAATCCAAGTTCACGACAAAAGGACAAAAAATAAAGAAAAACAAACATTAGCCATGAATGTGAACCCTTTCTATCACACTTGCTTGGTGCAAATTTATTCTCGGTGGAACATGTGTCGATTTTGACTTCCAATATCTCGAGAGAATTACATGGAAAATGAATTAAATTTCACAGAAACGCTGTAATTTGGTACATCGTGGAAAAAATTGGTCCTGGACTGTTTTATTCTTTTCCATCCGCGTGGGGAAAGTATGGAGGTATGCGAACGTGCCAAGTCATTCTTTGTTAAAATTAAATATTATTGAAAGATAAATACTGTTCACTCTTAGTGGGCCTACTCTGTAAAGGCTTCGCGAGAAAAAGGCAAGTTCCCCTTTCACCCCAATCGAAAAATCGATTTGCTCGAAGAGTTGCATGCACTTATATAAGTGTAATTATTTGGGGGCAAAACAGTTTTTTCTTGGGCATAGCTGAGAAACTGGAATCGCCGTAAAATGCCTTGCAGAGCCTAGCAGCAATTTGCACTCTTGTTTGGTTTAAAAACACATCTTCAGGAGGCTCACTTATTCATCTCAATCGAGGCATATCGATTGCACGAATCTCTAGCGACTTAAAGGGCACAGGTTGGGTTCAAGACTGTGAGTCTAGCATCAATTTCATCGAGGACTAGACGGGATGCTATTCTAAATTGTCTCCAAATTCGATCGTTTTGCATTTAGCCCAGAGAAAAATAGCAGGTGTATAAATTAAAGACGCGGAGAGCGGGCAAAAGTCTGATTACGAATCTCTCCGCACGAGCATATCTCACTCTTTCGTTCCCTGGGTTTGCCCTTCGTTACGAACATATCTTTTATTATCTCCGTCTTTTATATTTCTCAAAAAGTACCCAGATGAATTTCAGTGAAACTTTAAAGATGTCTCCAGGGTTCCCATTGCTTAAAATAAAAGAAAACTCTTCCTCAAGAACCACGCCCTAAAGGAGACAGCTGATCCGGCTGATCTCCTTTATGTAATTGATGTAGGGAATTTCAAGGATAACGGAGAAAATTATTCACAGTTCATATGAAAAACATTATTTGCCATTCGGTTGCAGCAGTATATATTTATATATCTTCAGCCTTCTAAGAATTTCCAAAAATGTTAAATTTTAAATGTGGGCAAAAATCAAATTTAATAAAACCCCGCTGAACATATTCTCATTTCTCGGGCTGACGGAATAGACACATACAAATATTTTATTATTAGGCATATTTCGGTACAGTGAAGTGTTCTGAAAAGTTTGCCCCATTTATGCGTAAACTCGAGAAGTTGCCCATTGACTTTAAATTTCGCTATAGTAAGTAATTTTTTGAAAAGGGGGCAATACCCCTTCCTAATATTGAGAACAAATCGTTTAATTCCAAGGTACTTTTGTTCTAAGTTCGAAAGGTTTTAATGGTGGGATAGCTATCTCGCATATAAAGTAATGTAAGAGACGATGATAGTTGTGGTTGTGAAAGGGACTGCGTCGTCATAGTGTCAGGCTTTACAGTCGCTTGTACACTCTGCAGATTCAATTTTTTTCCATCTGTGCCAAATCGAACGAAAAGACATCCACATAAGATCTTATTTGGCTATGTGGATGTGTAGTATCTGTTCTTTTCATCCAATCTAGAATGGAGCCATACATGATGGACTAATGATGTAATTACAGTGGCGTACGAAGGGGAGACCATTGGGCCATGCCCCCCGCCCCCCGTACCGATGCCATTTTTTTTCTGTTTTTTTTTTAATCCTAAAAACACGTAGCCATACTTTCGTAGCGCAGATTATACTGAATCAAAGATAGCATATGTGGCACCCAATTTCTCCAAAATTTTCAAATGGGAAGGATTGTTTTTGTAAGGTCCCACAGTGGTGCCAATTTTCTAACTCCTGAAAATAGGCAAATTTTGTCAAATTCCAAATTTTACAGGTGACTTTACAGGCCATTTATCACGCAAGAGATGTTAGGGGTAAAATCATTGACAGACGGGAGTCCGAGCAGTCACAGACAATTTCATCAACTTAGCGGAGTTTAATTTAACCTAGAGTCACAACAGAGAAGGATTTAGCATATTTTCAATACCGTTGTATAGTTTTCCCGAAGAGAATAACGACCATTTAATACAAATGTGGTAGCACATTTTTCTTGGTTATTTTCTGATCACTTAGCATGTTCCTGATTTTATTCTTATTGCAAACGAAATCTAAACATGAAGGTTGCATGTTAAGAGCCCCTTTACAAGCATGAAAACACAATTTTCGGTCACCTTAGGGTTCTCGATCGTTTTCCAAATTTTCTCGACACCCCGAACCAACCAATGGGGGCTGTCCACTTAGTACATTTTTCGGATCAATGTGTTTTTTCGGATCAATGTGTTTTTTGGTGGGGGGGGGTCTTCTTTTTGTAAAAAAAAAGTAGTAGGCATTTTGTTGCAAACGCAGACGAAGATAGCGACTGCACAGATTTTTCGTGTAAGTCTGGAAAATGGTATTTCCGGCCATCTGAGGGGGGATCTGAATTTTCAAAATTTTCTCTGAGCTCCGCGTCAACCAAAGTCTTTCGGGCAAAATTTCATTTGGGGGTCAAAGTAGCTCTAAATAACTTTCTGATTACGTTGCAGTTTGTGAACTTTTGGAAGTGAGATTTTTTATTGCAAACGACAAAAGAAGAGAGAGAGATTCCATATATTCTTCGTATAAGTCTGGGAAATGCTATTTCCGGCCATCTGAGCGGTCGGATTGTTCGAAATTTTCTCTAAGCTCCTCGCCAACCAATAGTGGCGCTCCGCTAAGATAATATTTATGTTAGAATGACGTTCTGTGGCCTTTAGCCTATACCGATTGATGCTCTTTTATTTTCACTCCTAGAGGTATACAAACAAAATGACAAGTTCAACTTCGAAAGGTAGCGTAAATGGCATAAGATTTCATGTAAAGACACAAAAGTTTCAGTTTTATCCTCGTGAACCATTACAATCCACCTTTAAACACTGTTTCTGTCAAAGTCGAAAATCTTGCACCATTTTCCATCTAGGCTCCTTCAAAACGCCAAAATTTTTCAAAGGGGTGGGGACACCCTCCCCTTAGACCCCTCCCCCAGGCCGGCTATCACTCAACATACTACATGTCCCCCTTCAGGGAAATCCTGCGTACGCCACTGGATGTAAGTGATCTGAGGGCTGTGAGATGGCCCGAAGTGTTGTCCTTCAGTGGACGTATAGCTCCTTTCTGAAGCAGTTTAAAGTTTTATTTCGCCGAACGGCTATATGCCAGAGAGTGGGGAGGACTTTATAGAAAGTCATTATTAAATCACTTGGAAAAGGGAGATCTCTGCTTGGAGATTTTGAGTAGTTCAGGACTGAACTAAGGGGTAAAGTGGACGAAGGGCATATCCAACATTTCATCTTATGAAGATGAAATGTTGACTAGCTGTCTTGAGAGAAAGTTTTAGGGGATGTGTGTAAAAGCCACTGGTAAACATAGCCTAATCTATACTACTGGCTCTTGGACGAACCGCACTGTCAATCTCGGCAGGTACGGTAGTACGGCAGGCATGTCAGTTTAAGGCGTCATGTTCACCTATGGTTAGTTACTGCATGAAAATTCAAATTATTCCAATTACGACCATTTCGAATCCGAATACATTTTGTGTCTTTTTAAAACAACATAGCGGCACTTAGGATCCATTTCCATGTTTTGAGCTACGAATGGAGTAGGGTGAACGTCGGCTTGTGCCAACTGTGTCCCACCTTACCTAAACGAAAAACAAACAATCGAAACAAACAAATAAAGTATGGACGATATTAATCGTTTCTAGCTGCGAACAAAATCTTAGATTCCAAAGGTGCACAAAATCTCTCATTTAGACCAAGGAAGAAAGGCCAGTTCCTCAAACTGTAGTCTTCACTTGACCCAAGATCAGAGAAGAATAGAATAAATAGAATACGAATAACCTAGAAATGTAGACAGGTTAGCTCTTTTCTTTGAAGGTGTTTTGACACACTATTTGCAGTTTTTGGTTTTTTTTTCTTTGTCACAATAAGTACAATATGAATGTACAGACTCTAAAAGAGTTTATGAATGAAACGTTTTTCTTAAAAAAATTTTTGTCACCATTTTGTGAACACGGTTAGATGCTGAACACACTTGTCTATTCCTAAACACCTCATTTTTAAAAGCGCTTACTTGCGAACCATTAAGTGTTTCAAGTTAAACATGTTTTTAATTGAAATGTGGTTTCAAAGTGGGGGTGGGGTGGGGGCAAAATAAGTGGTTAATTGCTTAGCACGTATCTAGAGTGCACGTCTGAATAAGACAAGTTTTGTAGAAAAGAAAAACAAAATCCTTTCGCATTAACGTCTTTCTTCTAAGTTTCTTCATGTGTTGATAAATTCGAAACTTCCTCTTTAAAAAGACGTAATCTGTAGTGTTTCTAGCTTTAGTGTCTATTTCACTGGGAGTCGCTGTCAATTGCGACACATTTTGATGCTTTGCAGGCCAAGTGAAACCTAACGCTGGAAGTCATGCTATCTTCAACTCATTTCTGTTTCAAATTACGTTTCTCGCTCCGACGGTATCAACCTAAGCGTAGATGAACGAGAGGAAATGCATTAAGAGCAACTGTAATTGCCGCAACCTGACTTTGAGACGATCAAGTGGCAATAAAAGGTTTCTTTTAAATTTCCTTATAATTACCTTCAAAAATTTCCTTACTCAGTAGGTCTACCTTCGGTATAAGAAAACAGCACTTGAATTATCAAGCGGGCATACAAGGGGCATTCGGTGCCTGCGCCTCACAAATGCGTTACAGTGTATGAGCGCATGGTGAATTGTTTCGGTTTTTCGCTTACTGTAGTACTCGGGGTTGTGTTTCAAGGTCTGACTAACTTGGATTTGTGATGTTCGTACTATTGCACACCCAGTGAATACTTCTTTGATTAGGCACACCCTTTAATTTTGTCGTAAATTAATAATTTATTTGAATTGATGTCTATATGCAAAAATGTGTTTTTACCCCAAATTAATATAATTTAAAGGATTAATACTTCTAGCCACAAATATATGGAAATGGCTAAACGCATTTCTGTAGCTGCATGTCATGGATAGCAGGAGGAAAAGAGTTGGTTTTATTTGGGTCTATAATTTTGTCGTAAACCGCGATTGTGTGACATGAAATGACGCATTATTTTGGGGAAATTCCCCCAAACTATGACGTCACGAAATGTTAAAATCATCAAAAATCATGTATTTCGAATGAAAATCGACGTTTCATGAACCGCTTTCATCTAGATATATCATTATGGAGCATAACTGTTCAAGCTTACCTTAATTAGAACAATTAAGAAATTTTGGTGTAAAATGAGCAAATGATCGTTTTTGTACAAAACTGTTCGATATGTTAAGGGTGACATTTCATGGCACTCTCAATCGAGTGACATTTTCACGTTTTTAGACTTTATTACGACCCCAGGCAGAGTGGATTTCAGTCGATTTCCACTCGATAAAGGAGTAGTCTCTGTTGACAATCCTCAACGATTGAATTTCACTCTTTTACATTAAAAGTGTACGGAAAGAACGGGTAGATTAGCAGTCACATTGACGGTACGTCTTTGAAAAGTGCTCACTGAGTTAAATAATTAGTAATAAATCTGCAAAACCGAAATTGAAATAAGTTCCGTTAATTTGTCGATGATTTCATCAATTGGAGTTTAAGTTTGGTATGGAATCATGAAGCAATTCTCGTGGGGGGAAGCATTCCGTTCGTGCGTAATGAGTTGTTCAATCACGTGTACTGTAACATAGTCCCAAACCACTTTGCTGGATTTATTAAAATGTGAAATTCAGTACATGAGCTGGTGTGGGCAAAAGACTGATGTCTGTATGAATTCAATACAGTTGAGAATTTGCCAGCAATGGACTTAGTACGAAAGAAGACGCGAAGAAAAGTGAAAAGAGTCTTACAACTCTAAAAACAATGAAGTGAACTGAGCCACTCTTAATAGAATGAAACTATTGGGGAATCACTCCCGCCAAAAGTGAAACTCTCCCTGTACTTAAAGAGTACATTGTATGATCGCTTGTTTTAAGAATGATCCTTTTTGGCACTCTTTAAAGAGTGATTTATCTTTCTTTTGGAGTAATTTCACTCTTCTTGAGGTGAAGCTCCTTGTTCGTGGAGGGAATAAACAATCTAGTACAAAGAATGCACACCATATAGGACATATTATGAGCAAAGACCTCTAAAATGCATTTCTGTGTAAGTTTTTACTTGTGACCAGTCTGCTTTCATCAATACCATCGAGATCATCTGCCTTGTACGTCCATACATGTGCGTAACTTGTAACAACCGACCATCTCAGACATTACGCACCTTAAACAAGTTTAGTTTCACAACTTGAAGCTAATTCGTTCAAAGGGTGACCGAACCGAGATCTGGTTGTCAAGTATTGACTACGTTTGGTTCATTTTGGTATTAGTTTTGACCAAAATTAGTGATAGTCAAATATTTGATACAGTTTCTCTTTCGAATGTCTGTCCGATAGGTTTTAGTTTGAACCGGACGTTTTAAGTGGAGTTGGTCAATTAGAAAAAAGCTCCATTTTTTTTACACATTTTATATTGAATTTCACAACTCTGTCCGTCACATGTAATTTAGCAAGCTTATATTGTTTTTACGCTTCACGGAGGAATTCGTTCTACATAAAGTAAATCTACACTGACATCTCTGCATAAATTTCCTTTCTACCTGGAATGGAATATTCCTTGGATTAGAAGCTATAGGATCTAAGCTATAGCTTTTTTTAAATATGGAACCGTTTTTAATCATGATGATACAACATTCATCTTGCCTTAACTGGGATTTAATTTTGCTTCCGACGATCCTACGCTAAAAACTGTCATCTACGTTCAATTCAACCATCACTCCGTTCATCCAATATTTTGCTACAAGAAGTTGCGCCTCAACTCCTACGTGCCTGATGAAAATAAAATGTTCTTAGAGAGAGAGAGAGTGTGTGTGTTTCTTCTACATAATTGTTATTTTATCATTATTGCATTCTGTTATTAGAGAGGCAATCAAGTTTATGTCCATAAAGGGCATTTGAAGTGCCTGCAAATGAATATCTGGGGCTCAAAATTGAAGACGACGAGAAATTTTGAACTCGATGAATTAGGGAAAACTTAGGGAACTGCATTTGAAAAAGGCAGTGTTCTATTTGAGTCTTCGCAGGTCCTTTAATGGTCCTTATTCTTCAGCGACCAGATAATCAACTTAAGGGACGTGGTTCATAAAGTACGGGGGAAGCAACCCTCACTTTTTGGAAGGGGAATGTATCTATTATGTCATCCACACGTTTTAAAAGCAGTGGGAAATAAACAAAGACTACGTTGAATTGGCGCCACAAATACCAAGGATTTGGAAATGATGAACATTCTCTGTTCCCCGGTTTTAAAAATAAATCCCTTTAAATCGTGTTGCAAAATTTGAACCCTAAAAGTGGTTTAAAAATTTTGATAAATAGTACCGAGGCCTTCGTCTTACGACATCAGCTTTTGTTCCAAAATTACGATTTTTGGAACCAAGGAATGTTTATTTACTGGAGCAGATGGTTCCATTAGAGATTTATCGACGAGTGTGGATGAAAATTTTAAGATTGGCCGATTTTAATCAATTTGCCTACAAACAACTTCAGAATGCTGCTAGCCCCACCTATAATTTCTTATTTTCTTTTTGCAAAAGAATCCAGGGTAAATTTCCAAATATAGACTGTTATTTTTAATTTGTTTTGACATTTTCTTCTTCTAGATAAATCACTCACCGGATGACTTTTCTATGAGTGAGACAGGGCAGTTTATTCAGTACGAGAACCTCTTCGCCAAAGCCGAGAAGGCGATTTCTGCCGCAGCCAAGGAATCCAGACGTAATCATGACGGTGTTTTCATCAACGAAGAATTATCGGATTTTGATGCAAATGAAAGAAAACTGGTTCGTTGCTATAGCAGCGAATCTCTGAACTCGGTCAATTCAGAGTCTTCGGTGATAGAGGATTCGCTTGAAAGGTGAGATTGTTTTACTGTATCACGGTTTCCATGGAGGAGGGGGTATGGAATGGGGTCAATCCGTTTATCCGGTTAAACCGGCGTGGCGAATCCGTTCGACTTCCTTCAACTTCTCAGAGAGAGAATATTTTACTCGCAGTTGGTCGTCAGAGCGCAATAGTCTATGCGTGATGACTGCACAGTGTAGCAGTTTTGGTTTGAGGCTCGTTGGGCAGTAGGTAGCGTAGATAAAGCCGATACACAATCTTGTGCTGCATTAAAAAGTTTCAGTGATAGGAAGTAAGAAAAAACCGTTTTACTCCGAAAACTTCGGGAATGGTTCAACCTACTCCGAGGATTATTTTTAACTGCTTGCCTCTAAAAATCATGTCAAGCCAATGTACTTTGGGAGCAGAGTGGGGACAACCGGGGGCAAAGGTTCCGACTGGTGGTTCAAGTCCCCTCGCCCCGTTTGTGCCGTCACTGCCGGATAGGAGAATTAGATTGTTTGGGTGTCACTGAGAAGATTAGGCAGTTAACTTATTGCTGGTCAAATCAAAACAAAAAAATGTTGAAATACCGTTTAGATATTCTTACGTCAAAAGGAAAATTTACATTCTCACCCGGCATTATGCTATCATTTCGAATCACTGTAGTACATGCGACGACTATGTAGTAAATTAATTAGTAATCTGTCCATCACGTTAATTACCACGTTTCGGAGTTCTTGAGAGAACATCTTGCGGATGTACCATCTCAACATCTGATCATAAATCAACCATTCATTCTTCGCAGGAGACATAAAGAGCCTCCATTATCTCAATTTTAAAATCTGACTTTAAATTCAAATTGCAAAGTTGGAGAAGCCAGTCATAGTAAATCTTCATCAAAACTCGTTATTCTGATCCTGTATTGTAGCAAATTTCCGGTACTTTATGGTCCCTGGGGTAATCAGAATTCCGTAAATCATTTGCCGATCTCTGTTGTCTCCTTCTGCATCACAATCTTAACAATTGACTAGAAGACATTCAAATAAATCTCCCGTCCGTTTGCAGATATTTTCCCTCAACATCAATTTAATTTTTTTTCAAAGACTAGTTCTCTGGTGTATGGAAATAACATTCTTTTGTTAACCGTGCATGAACTGGTTACTAAAACTTTCAAATTTTCAATCATTCACCATACCGACATGCCAAATTTTGGTAGTCGGGTACCCGGAGCAAATTCTGTTTTCTCAGCTCCTCAGCTTTAGGGATATGACTGAACAAGAAATGTGTCCTACAGCCTGCTACGCAGGTATGCAGTCGGGGGAATCACTCGAAGGCAGTTTGAAGGAGTATTACCACACCCAGAAAACATGAAAATTGTCCCATTGGGTTGGAAATAATGGCGATCCGCCAATTCACTGACTCGGAGACTTGCTCATTTACAAAATTTACCTGTTATTACTCGTCATATAGGCCGCCTGTCTCTGACGATCCGGTAAATTTATCTTGTAATGCCGCATGTGTTTTATTTCATTTTCATGGTCAAGTGGTTAGAGCATCAACCTTGCAGTCGGGAAGTTGAGAGTTCCAGTACCGGCCCGGTCACACCGAAGACTTTATAAACGGAATCTACTGCAGTTGTGCTTGGTGCTCAGCATAAGCAATGGAGTGGGAAAACAAACCTGTGGGCCACAACTGGAAAAAGGCCGTGATTGGCTCGACTTGAACGAATTGGTTGAAAACTGGACCGGAAAACTCCATCTTGCCAGAGAGCTGGAAGAGTCTTTCAGTTCCAGCTCCCTGGATAAACTATTCAGATTTTAATGATCGGTCTTGAAAGCACGTACTGCACGAAAGCAAAAAACCACCGTACACTATATGAGCTGAGCTCGGTGTGTGTATCAAAAGCTGCTACCCATAATTCCATGCGCCAACAAATTTCCGACCTAGCTTACTGTTTGCTGCGATGAACAGAATGCTCATCGAGATCTGAACGTTGTGAAATGTACCTTCCTGTTTCCAGAAAGCGAAACGTGGCTCTATAATCATTTCATAAGTGCAAATTTCTATAGCGATTCTAACACCTAAATCATTATAGTCAAATTTTGTACATTTGATCACTATTAAAAGTCGCGTTCAACATATGCCCATTACGTTTTTCTGCATATTTATTTTTCTGCATGCATCATACTTATTTAAAATAACTGCTACTTAAGAATACTTAATATTGTTACTTAGTTATTTTTTCTTATTCTTACACCTTCACTCACTGCACATACGTCTGCTGTCTCAATTTCTCTCTTTTCAGTTGTGGTCAAGTTGAAGTTATTCTCGATTATTCACAGCAACATTCAAGATTAAATATAACTGTGGTGCAAGCACGTGACCTAAGAAGTGTCTGGAACAATGACTCTCCAATTGACACTTTTGTACAAGTTTACGTTTTACCGGATAAAGAGGTCAAAGGTCAAACCAAAGTATATCGTCGAAGTGCAAATCCCGTTTATAACGAACGCTTGACAATGCCAGTTAAGAAGGACGCCCTCACTCATCGGACAGTTCGTCTTGAAGTATGCGGGTTGGATAGATATCAACAGCATGGAGATATAGGAATAGCTGAAGTAAAATTGGGAGCTGTAGAATGGTTTCCTGGACCATTTAGTACGTGGGTGAATCTAGTCGAAAAGGCGGAGGTAAGAAATGATTGACGGCGATGTTGCATACGAAAGTAACAGTGTTCGGTACCTTTGCGATGTTGAAGGCCATATAGCTGGTATTTGGATAGCGACGGCAGTTTGCTGTGCATACTACCAAAACAGCTGCCCTTTTTGTTCAAGATTCCATTTTTCAAAAGAAGAAAACAACAGTTCCTTATTTACAACGGTTCATGTTTACCCCAGGTGTTTACATTAAACATGTCAAATTTGTCATGTATTTAGTTTGCAACTTATCTACCGCTCCTACTTTGGAGATTACAAAGGTAGCATACAGATTTGTTAAATAATTACGTGTAACACTCAACAGCATTGTATTATATCACAATGAAAATAAATTAAGTCCCTGTTATAACTAGACAACCCGTACTTGCAGGCAAGTACAAATCGAAGCCTCTGAAGATGGTACGAAACAAAGATGAAACGTCTGTATACGCTACCTGATTTTATTATTGAAAACTGAGTGAGATGCAATAAGTTGCAAATGGCTTGCCAAGCTCACTTCTTGAGAGCAAAAAATATTCTGCTGCCAAATTTTTATACTCAACCTGTGAAAGAAGCGTATCTTCCAAGCAGTCAACAGAAAGCCGTGACACGGTTCTAGCGCATATTTGACCATTTGAGCATGCGCAGTCAAAGCCGAGACTGCTAGAGTGAATTTATATGGAAGATTTGCGTGTTAAACAAACGGACATTTTCAAAAGAGTTGTCGTTGCTTCAAAAGTAGCCTTAGACTGCGCAGCGGCGTTCAAGTCGGTACGTTAGCGTAACAGTCGGTCAATCATTCGACCACAGTGTACTTAACGGCAAGGCACTGAAGTCGGACGGTATTGAAGTACAGGTAAGCAGTATGCGTTTTGTCTGTGTTCCCATTCCTATACGTCCATAATGAACGTATATGCTTGATGACGGATGGATTTTGAAAAATTCTGCAATTCGCCTGCGTAGCAGTTCGCTTGGCCAATAATTTAATGTTGTACTTGTGCGCAGGAGAACCTATATCGAACCTTGCAAGCAGGCGAAAAACTCTTTTTCATGCGTAGCGGTTCGTTATGGCAATACATTCATGCGGAATTTGCGTGCAGGAGAAGGTATACCGAGTCGCATAAGCAGTCGAAAAAGCACGTGACAAGTAGAGCAATCCCTACAATCGAAGCTGTAGGCTTCGACTAAATATGTTGCTTTGTTAGTTCCACCATTGACGCAAATCTTTTCTTAACTTCATCGTTTTCATATGTCGCGTGTGTTATACCATGGAGGTATTACGAAATCCTCCTGTACAATCGTGCCCTTCCCATTCCATCTGCTCTCTACATCGCTGCCCACTTTTCAATTCAGAAATTATCAGACATCGTGTAGGAAAAGTGCAAATATATCGATCTCTGATACTATCAAGCGATAGCGTCACAGACCTAGTAGAAGGGGGTGGGGTATAACCATGGAGGTTCCCCTCAAATAACCACCAGTCAGTGGCGTAGCCTGGGGTCAGAACCCCCCTCCCATGACCCATGACCTTTGCAATACAAAAACACCTAAAATAGCGGTTCATTTTCCCTATTCTTAGACTTTTTTCCTCATATCGTGCCTCAACTCCCACCCCCATTAAAACAAACCCTCCCCCCATGACACAATCCTGGCTACGCGCATGTCACCAGTCGTTTCCTGTACCTGCATATTATGGAGTCTGGGCGAGTTTTAGGAGACCGTATTTGCAGAATGAACTTCGCTTTTATACCAGTCCCAAAAGGCCTTCCTACACAGTTGTAAGCAAGTTCGAACTGAAGGAACGACATAATGTGTGGAAAACTGTGACATCATGACTGAGTTGGCATGATCCAGACCATCTGCAAAGTGGTTTGAATATTTTGTCACTGTACCCTTAAAGATGCAACCTAACGTGATATTACAACTTAACTTTGTTTCATGTATAACCTAGTGTTATGTTGCCCTTCCCTCCATAGAAACCAGATTACCACGGAGATATTCTATTCTCACTAAGTTATCTACCGACTGCAGAGAGACTAACTATGGTGGTGGTTAAGGCAAGGGGCTTAAAGTGGAAAGGCGGCAAGAAGACAGGAGGTTGGTTTATAATCTCTAAACTGTAGGCCTATAGACGAATCCGATCATCTCTTGTCTTTTAGTGGTCCATCAGTCTTAAATCGTCTTCATATTTGTCTATAATTACGTAATTTCAAACCCTCATACAGTTAAATTGAGGAAATCAAGAGACATTTTAGAGTACAACCATCCATGGTAACGGTAAGCGAAGAAATTGGAGGATTAAAAGGTGAGAGACCCCAGTTATGGCCGACTAAAATCAGACCGTCACTTGCTGTCCGGATTCGTCTATATTAAAAAGAATAGTTCAGAACTAAGTTTATAATTAATATGTTAAGGAAAGAGATATGCTAAGCATTCTTTTGAAAATTTCACTCTTTTGCGGTGTTTGGTTATTACTGAGATAGTGGTAATTGAAGTTAACACATTTTTCACAAAAAATGATGTTTTTAAAGAGGCTCATTGAGTTGATATCAATAACTTAATTAGAGTATAAAAAGTTCACTACCACAGGAAAATGCTTCTAGTTAACATAAAAAGTTCTTTTCCCTACTCCATTGTTTATGCGCACAACGGCAGTAGGTTCCATTTTTAGAGTTTATGTCAAAACTCCTCACTCTAATCATTGCTATGCTCCCAGGAATCATGATAACTGAGGCATAAACAAAGTGGTGAAATGAAGAGGGCGTAGTGCAAAAATAAAATTTGGGGACACGTGGGAAGTCGTGGGTGTCCAAAAGACTATCTAAGCAAAGCGCCACCATTTGTTGGCGCGTAGCGTACTAAAATTTTGAAAATCGTGACCCCCAGACAGCCTTAAATGACATTTCCAGGCTTGCGAGTAGAATTTAAGTATTCGCTATTTTAAGCTTTCGTATGCAATAAAATTTTCACTTCAATGGAACAAACAGACAAATTGCAAAATAATGAAAAAAATAGGACTGCCGAATACCCAGTACAGATACCATTGGATGAGATGGTGGGCTAAAGTAAGCCGTCAAATCGTTGGGAAAATAAGGTCGTGCCATAATCAACACCAAGAACGGGCTTTCCCTTCAAGACAAGAGTGAAGTTTCGCTGGGAGACAGTTTCGCGACCGTATAGTCGAGAAAGGTGAGATAAAACCGTGATAGGTAATTTGTATTCGCTGTAATCTCAGACGGTGACTGATTATCACCACAGGCAGTACAGGGAATTTCAACTCCCTAGGTAACTCCAACTTCAGCTGTGAAAATGAGCAGTTAGTAGCTGTGTCCGGTGGGCACTCGAACCGAAACTTGGCTGTGCCTCTAATTTGTAAGAATTTGTAAAACTCTATCTAACCAAAGGTATATATTCAGACGTGAAACATGCTAAACTGGTGGCGCTCTCCCATTTTGCCTAACTGAGTGTGAACATTTCATACATTGGACACAACAACGTTGACAGCATCCTGGATTATTTGGATGAAAAAAGTTGTATGGCGAAACTTATGAAATGTTCAAAAAAATTTTAATGGTTCTTTAAAGGGAAATATCCGAAATGTTAACCTTTCCGATTTTCAAACCCTCAATTTCTAAAGAGACAGGCCAGGATCACTAGCCCTTAAGACTGCAACGATGTCTCAATAATTATACTACAAACCTGGTCAACTGGGCAACAACCCATAATCTGATCACTTATGTGATTATTTAGTTCAATTCCCATAGTCACGTGATGTAAGAAAATTCACTCCGAAATGATGAATTTCAGTATTGAGTTTGGTTCTAAACACAATGTGCTACCCGCTCTGTGCGGTGTCGATCGGTCGTACAGACCTTTTTCGTTCCATAGTAACGTCAGCCTAAGGGGAATACCTTACGCGCTACACTGTTGAGATTTGATGTATCACCGACTCGGCATTACACGTGATCGCGGAGGGGTCCCTCTATAGTATCGGAGACTGATCACCGGGGAAGTCCTATCGCCCGGCTCTTGTATGCGTTTTAAGTGTTTTGTAAAATATTGTACATAGTTCCACGCATATCGTCATGTAAATAGTTTTGGATTTGTGTTTCATTAGTGCTGGTTTTTGTTGGGGATTTTGTCCGGTTCGTGTCTGTTTTCAAGCACGTAAAAGCACTGCTTCACCGACCATCACCATAGAAGTCGATGACACCTTTGCTACACTGAGTAATGGTGGCCTAAAAGAATGCCGGGTCCAAATCTACAACTACGAAAAATGTCGTAAGCCTAAAATCTGCATGAGGGGATAGTTTATCGTCTTTTTGTATCTGTTGATTTGCAATTACGGAGGCTTTAATAATCGTTAATATGCGAACTGTCTCTCTAGAAACGCAAAAGATACCCGAAAAGATAGATGTGCTGCAATTTGTGGGAGCAACGCCCTCTCAGCTTAGACGACCAACCCATTTTGCGGAATAAATGGCAATCCTCATTCCTTTACCCTGTCGAGATAACACTTTTCAATAGACCTTTCTCATAATGATGTCACAAAGCAAATGCAAGAGACATTCACAATCCGTTTGTTGAGAAACGCGCACCAAGCAAGTTACACAAAAACAGAAACAAACAAAAAAAAAAAAGACAGGGAGCGGACTTAACACTTAATATTAATTGGTTAGGAGTGCAACTCTATATACGAACCCGATCAGAGCTTGTGCTTAGCGGCTGTAGGTAGCCATCAGTGGGCCTATCAGCCCTTAGTCGTCTTAATTTATTTGTCTACATGAATTTCAAACCCTCATATTTAGTTAAATTGAGGGAATCAAGATACAACCATCCATGTGTACAACCATCCATGTGTACAATCATCCATGATACAGGTAGGCAAGAAAATTGAAAGACTGAAGGTAATGGACCCCAGTTATGTACGACTTAAATCAGACCATCTCTTGACTGTTCGAATTCGGCCTGTGACCATTTTCCAAAAAGCAATTGAAAAGGATTTTGGGACGGATTTGGGGTACACGTCGTTTTGTCAGATGTCATTTAAATGTGACCAAAAACCACACACGCCAAACTGCCAAAGCGATGCCCCAAAACCCTTCGTAGATTTTATCTGGAAAAGGGTCGAGGCTAATACGAACGCTGTCGGAGCTTGTGAGTGCGTGCAATGTGCTGTACTGCCCCCCCCCCCCTCCTCCAAATGGCTGGCAATGCGTGACTCCAATCTATAAGGTCAATTTGTCATTCCAAATGTTTCATATTGGAGAGAATAACGGGTCGGTTTCCTTAATACACTTTCTAAAACCCAAAGATTGAAATCACTCAGTCACCCTTTAATGGAGTGAAAAGTGTGAATTCACTCAATAGACTGTTACTTAACTCCAGGAATAGTGAAACTCAATGCGAGAAGAGTGAAATTCACTCGAACATTCACTCTTTCATGAGTGAGTACGGGATCACTCTTTTCTAAGAGTGGTTCCTGCGGGCACCCCATTAACAAAAAAACTTCTCTCAACTTCGAGAGCATTTCGCTCGTCTTGGAGTGAAATTAATACTTTCATTTTTCCGACGAGTGGAATTTCACTTTTTAGAGTATACTCTTTCATTTCATATTCGCTTTCCCTTTCACTTATATTCAGATCCATACGTTAAAGTATACCTGATGATTGATGGGAAAAAAGTGAATAAGAAGAAGACTACGGTGAAGAAGGGCGATGATTGCCCGATCTACAACGAGGCCATGATTTTCTCGGTTCCTTCATCTATGTTAGAGGTATGGCTTCTTACATCATAGAATTGACCAAGTCTCTCGTATAGAGGCTTTTCACATGACGTCATAATACTCTCCGGCGGCCATGTTGGAGTACATGTAACTACGTAGTAAACCACACTGGGCGCGCTTGCTCGTTGAATGTGTACACACCGTGTATACCACAATGCACTCTGTGCAGTGCGTTCGGCACAAAGCCACGCGTATTTGGAACGAATTTCCTACAGCATGGCGGTTCCGTGACGTAATTGCAAAGCCTCTATATGTTAACTCACCTAGTGCGACATGCGCTCTATCACCTTCTATTAGCTTCCCGTCGAGTAGTAGAAGAATAAGCTACAATCTTGGACAAAACTAGATGGAACACCCCCGTTTCCCCGTGCAATGTTGGAGATAATAATGACGATTCGGGACGCACCATTTTCTTTGGGACCCAACATTGCACGGGGGTACGGGGGTTTCGTAAGTCGCTATTTTCTGTAGGACACAACTTCTCAAAGGGAATAGAGGTCGTGGAAAGAGTACTCGGCACCATAAACCACAGATTGACGTGAGGTGTTCCAACAGTTTTGTCCACGATTGTAGTTCGTTAATTCGTTGGCATTAAATTGTGGGGCACGTCGTTTTATGTACAAACCGAGCTTAGCACGTTGCGTGGATCAGTCCCTTGTTTTCGTCAGAACCTGCATACGTACAACAGTATCTGTTTAGCCAAGTTGAACGAAATGGAGATCGCTGAGCTCCTTTTGGCAGATTAAAATGTAAATTTTTACACCAAAAGGGTTAGACACAATCCACTGCACGAACCACTCTTGAGATTCCTCCTTGTATGGAAGGATTGTGAAAGAATGATTTCACCAAATTTTCATGTAAACTCGATTTTGGGAATACTTGTTGTAGGTGCGGGACTGGTTTGTTTTGAAGGATGTGCGCATGCGCATTGCCACCAAAATGAATGGCCGAACTCGCTTATGGAGGGTTTTACAAAATAATGCTTTTAATTGGCACAGTAAGTCAAGCTTCAAATCCCAAACTACACAAAAGGTGAGGGTTTTGAATTCGTTTTTTCAAAGACTTGTAACACTGTTGTGTATAATTTGAAAGAAAAAGTCTGGTCAAGAAGTTTTGAAAAACAAATTATGAATCATTAGTTTTTTCATCCTTGAAACTTTATGGTATGTAGGGTATGAGTTTCGTATCAGTTTAAACATTTGTCACATGTGAAGGAAACTTTACAGGTTAAGAAATATTTGCCTGGTGAATTTCATGGATTTTTTTAATGTTCCCACGTCCTTCTAACATTATTATTATACCTTATACACATGTAGACAGCAAATTGTGATGCCATTGTATTTTTTAAAAGTGTACTTAAATTTAAACCAGAAAACGTTCAAAGTGGTGAATAACTACATGTTTAGCCAACACATCCACTGATATGTATGTATCAACGGCGTCCTCTGTTAAACAATGAGAACTTCCAATCAAATTCCAATGAAAAGTTCATAAAACCTTTTCTACTATTTTATTGTTATCACAGAAAAATATAACACTCAGATGTACAGTTGCAGAATACTCTTCTGGAGGGAAGGATCCTCACATCGGCCACGTGTTGGTAGGACCAAATTCAAAAGGTGCAGGACTTACGCATTGGAACCAAATGAGGGCGACATTGCGGAAACCGATAGCGATGTGGCACTCTTTAAGACTATAGTAAATAAACAAACTGGGAAGTGTTTACTGGCGGGTCAAAGGTGAAATTGTTTTCTCGGCAGTTGTAAAAGTTTGCGCAATCTCTGATTTGCACACTGCTGTTACTACCAAGCAATTCGTCGAGTCGAAGTTGTAATAATGCGCATGTGTCCACATGAGAAATGGTTGTGACGGTACCGTTGACCTTGTGACTCAGCCGGAAGTAGCAATTTCCCAGCTAGTTTATCAAGATCTCTTCCGACGCGCATCGTTGCCTTATTTGAAACATTTAATCATGCTCGGACGAAAAAGATCCGTCAGAAATCCAGCAGAAAAACGAAGAGGAAGGAAATACCATGTGAAGGGAAACTTAAGGTGAAAGAAAAGGAAGGAATAAGGCGTAAACGAATATTTCTAAGACTGTGGTTACTTATATGTGTGCCTCGACAAACTGTTTTACAAATGTAACGTAAAACGTCGATCACTGAACACTAAACTGACCGGTACCGTTTAGTTTCTAATTACGTGGATAAAAGACGGCTTGGGAAATATTCACAAGCATCTTGAAAATTTGGTCAAAGGTGAAGCTAGTTGTACCTATACCTTTGCGACCGCTGCTGGCTTATGCAACATTTCGTGGTTTACACACTGTTATTACCAATTTAATTCATGTCAGGGCAGGAGTGATACACTTTCAGGAACTATGCGCATTCGCACAGGTCATATGGTTGTCATCGTACGTTTCATATTGTGACCCAGTCGGAAGTACCAAATTTCCCAACTGCATTTTTAATTTAATTATGCTACACTAACATAACTAGTACACGAAGTTTCTGTAAGACCCCTCCCCCTGCCCTAAGAAAGTCAAAAAAGTTTATAGGGTGAACCACAGTTTCAGTGTCAACATAACATGGTCAAAGAAACATTTTTCATGAAATAGTTAGCATGTGATCAACTATTTATGTATTTCCAGTCTTGGTTCCAAGGCGATGCTCACGTTTATTATCCCTTCAAAATGTGTTTCTCCAAACGTGACGTGCGACGCCAGCATATCGCCGAACTTGTATGATTTTATCTTATTGCTGGTAGCGGTCGCCCGATGAGGCGTATTCCCAAACTACACAAACCTAGTTCAAAT
The DNA here is from genome assembly GCA_037179385.1 of Holothuria scabra. Classification (NCBI taxonomy): domain Eukaryota; kingdom Metazoa; phylum Echinodermata; class Holothuroidea; order Aspidochirotida; family Holothuriidae; genus Holothuria; species Holothuria scabra. The sequence goes on from CM074197.1 coordinate 35,465,713, forward strand.
CCATACTAACAGAGACCACAGTATGTTTTATGTTATCTGACTTTCACTCAAATTGTAGTAACTTAGTGACACACCAATACGAATGTTTTATTAAGTGTCAACAAGAAACATACGGTTTCAAATATGTTTCAAATAGTGCACGGGCCGTTCTTTCCTTTAACGAGTCTCTTACGACAAGCGGGATTTACCGTGGGCATATTCAAAACCCCAAACCCAAGGGGGTGGGGGCTGATTGGAACTTGACGTAACCTCAACCTTTTAAAAACGGCCTGTCCAAAATTCACATGAGAGCTGCAGATACCGGAGATCAAATTGGATTTTTGGGTAAGTCTGACGCCCTAGGCCCGTAACCAAGTAAGGTGGTGCGATATAGCTTTTAAGGGGTAAAACGAGTGTCGGGGTCACATATACTAAAACAAATACGCCCCAACAAGCCAGTAGCAACGGTGGAGATTGACAATCCGAATCTGAATCTGAAGTTTGGTTCTAGGTCGCGGGCTTTAATTACAATCCTGCATCCCTATTGGATGGTGTTGATCGTGTGGAGAACCAGTATACATCAATTGCTGATCTCTACATCAAGAAGCAGTCTGAGACCAGTGAACAGTTGGGTTGGTACTGTATGAGTCTTAATTCCACACAACTCTTACCATTTCCATCCCACCAATTGCACGCAAATCTTAGTTTATCATGCACAGATGTCACTGCGTTGCGGGTTATTTCATTTTGCTGTCCAGGAGTTCATTATACAACAATAGTTACTATAAGGTGCTGTCGTGGGCGCGTATTGGCAACACACTTACTGCTCATGATCAGTTCCACCCAGTGTGAAAAACTTGAAACGCGCTGACGTCACGTGCATGACGTCACGTGTTATTGGGGAGTACGAAGCATACCATACAAATCTTGAAATGAAGGAACAGTATGCTAGCTAGAACTTTTCTTCAAACCAGCCATTACATACCTGTAAATTGTTTGAGCTTAGATAGGCAACTAAGGCCTGCGTTGTTATCATATTGATTGACAAAGCGTGCCCGTAGCCGATACATATAAACCACTAAATCAGCTGGATGCCCTTGCCAAGTAGGTCGGGTCATTGTGAGAAGCCTCCCTTTATTTGAATAAGACCAAGTATCTTTGCACTATTTGACTCATACCCATAGCGACCATTATGCACGACGTAGCAATATATTAAAACTATAGGGACGGGCGCTATTGAGGTAATAATATTCTTTCAATGAAATTATCGTTCCCGTATACTTGTCGAGCTAAATCTTTCAACACTAGCAGAATGTAAAAAGGCATACGTGCATACTTTTTTTCCAATTTTAAGACAATCTTCTGCATCTTGCTGGAGTTATAAATAAATTGATTTTACATTTTTATTTTCTTTTATTCAACATCCAACTTTTTAGTTACATCATTTTTTGTGCAATATTTTCATTTTAACCATATGCTTCCGAGAAAAGTTTTAAAGTATCTTCTAAAACCATTTGGGTATACTGCATGGTCAAGTGGTTAGAGCATCTGACTTGCAGTCGGTTGGTTGGGAGTTCATGTCCTTACTTGATCATACGAAAGACTTCAAAAATGGACCCTACTGCAATTGTAAACAAAAAAAACTTACGCCAAATAGTGAGGCAAACATTTTTCCCGTTTAATCAAGTCTGTATTAATTTGACCTCGACTACGTCAAATTTCTCCTACCATAGTGACTCGTGTTCATTTACTTGGGATGAATTCACTACTCACTTGAAATAACAGAACCGAAAACATCTTTCAGTCAGGAAAACCTTGCAAACTCTTTTTTACTCCATCAGTGAGGTCATGCACAAGACGAGCTCAGCACATAGTATACGGCGTTTCCTTGTTTTCGTGCAGTCACTTAACGTAAATCTGAATAGCCAACCCGAACGAGAATAGGGACTGAGCCCCTTCTTCACACCAGTTTGAAATACTATATTTTGCACCAAAAAGACCATTTAGGTCAACTGCACAGGTCAACTGCACAGAACCACATTAATGCCTTCTTCATATTGGTTTAACAGAGAATAATGCCACAAATTTTCACGTAAACTCAAATTTTGGAAAACTCGTTGTAAGTGAGTGATTGATTTGTTTTCCCCGATAATTTGGAGGATGTGCGCATGTGCGTACCCACCAGAACGGATTACCGAACTGGTTTATAGACTGAAGGTTTGCCAGTACTACTACAGAGTCTAAAGAAGGCTTGCTTTATGTTATTATATCCATGTATGGAATATTGCATACGTCATTTCCGGTCATAATTAATTTGGAATTCCTAGAATCTTCAAAGTCTTTATATTCCTTTATATTTCATTTGTAACAGTTAAAGCATAAAAGTGGGATTTTTGGAAATTAGGGAAACATTCAAAACGAATTACAATGAAACCAAAGGGGAGAAACGATTTTGGGGGGGGGGGGGTGACAAATGTTTAAAAAGGTACTGAGCCAGTGGAGACTTATAAAGTTCTAACGGGAGACATTTTTCCAGTAGGGGCTATACCCTGGTCCCGGGCTTCCATTTGACGTGTAATTGGACTGTCAGGATTCCCAACGTGAGAAAAATGTACTATTCCTGACAATATGAAACAGATTTTCGATTTACGTTTATCAATTTATATAAAATTAATTTACCGCTCGTAAATTAATGTTTCTTTTTTAAAATGAGAATTGTAAAAGACATAAAAACATCGAAAGGAATATTTCACATGATTAATGAGAGTTTATTAATGCAACGAATTAAAACAAAATGTCATTTCTGAAATCAAAATTTAAAGTTGCTTTCTAATACTGTTTCAAAAGAAAACGGAAGGGTCTTCAGTTGCCTCTTTTATTTTTGATCTTTTTTAACGAAAACAAATTAAATATCCAGACTGATATAGGAAGAAACTTTAAATAAATAGAAATATAAGAATTTGCGTTTGCAGATATGAAACTTACAAAATGTAACCCTTTCAAAAGGGAATATGAGATTTTCAAGATAGGTCAGTTCAAGCTATTTGTGTTACACACTGTTTCTCTGGATCCATAATTAACAAAGTAAGAAAATTTCATTGCAATATAAAATAATTACGGATATCCAACGCATGCCTCTTCGTCCTTGTTTATAGCGAGTTTCGCTTTTAATTATACAGACAAATTTAACAACCTAGCAAGTCCCAAGTGTGCATGTGCTATAATCATGGAGCTGTTATACCAGGTAACGCGAGTCACGGTTTCCTGTTATTACTATACACCCACGAAAGCTTGGTAAAACTTAAAAATGTTTATTCATAGATAGTTGGGCATTTAAGGTTTTGCAAAGCCCTTCCATACTTGCTTAAACCTATAAAACATTATTGTATAAGCCTTAGGTATTAACACTACCCACGCGTAGTAAGTAGACTAACGCCCAGATAAGTGAAGTCCTATGTGTTTGGTTGATATAGCCTGCAATAAGACGCCATTACCTTCATAAGAACTCTGTGCCGTCATATGCACAATGCATATTCCAAATAATTTGGCGTAACTTCGCAGGACACGATTACGTGAAGTATGAATATGGTACGAAAACACATCCTTACACTCTGGGGTATCGCAATAAACCCCAATGAATCTGTCACTATAGACAAATCCGGACAATTGATGGTCTGTTTTTAGTTGGCCATTACTGGGGTCTCTCAACTTCCTTGCCTACCTCTATCGTGGATGGTTGAACACTGAATTGTATCTTAATTCTCTCAGTTTCACTGAATATGAGGGTTTGAAATTCATGTAGACAATAAATAAAGACAATTTAAGGCTGATGGACCCCACTAATGGCTGCTACAGCCACTAAACACAAGCGCTGATCGGATTCGCCTATATTTAAAGTTAGGCAGGAGACAAATATATTAATGATGAATTTTCAGGATTAGGTACTTCAATCTGGTGTTAAAGACGTGTTGCCTTAACATGGTTCTAATTATCGCTTTAAGTTTAAAATCGTTGACGATAATAATTGTGACACGATTACTTCTCTAGTAAATATGAAGATTATAAGTTTCATCTCTAGTTTATTGCTGTAATTGAATGTGCCATATTAAGCAGCAAAGTTCAAGATGGCTGCAATATTTGCTTTATGGGTTTGTCATTGTAGCAAGCAACTTATGCCTTAAATTCTACTACGGCAATTTTCGGAAGACATTTGTGATCGATAAGAAACTAAAATTTATAAAAACATAAAATGAAGTAAAGTACTTTAAATGTAATTATTTGAACTATGTACAACAATACTATGACAATAAAATATTTAAGAAATACTCACTTCAAAAGAGTTATAAAATACATTTGTCTCACAAAGTGGAACATTCTCTTTCCTTGTTTCTAAGCATTAAACTGCGGAACTGAATTATGACACTCCAAGTACAGCCTTTATACTGTGCTCACCACGATGTAGTTACTCCTGATAGCACGACTACGTAGGCATGAAGGGAACATGTCCTTCTGCGGCAAGGCCTTGCCCCACATCGATACACCCCAGTAGATAAATATAGAAGGTACATTTTTATATCGACAGAGGTCAATTATTTGGTCAAAATATGTCCACAATTGTGAAAACGTACTTGCCCTCCTGTTCATAAACTCATGGCTGCACCACTTTTTGCTTCGGATTTCCTCGACCCTCAAAGTACACTCCTGAATTGTATCATGTCCCTCATAAGAGTCTTGATGGACCAAATGTGCCACTCATTTTGTAACCAATTCATACTAAAGTGATGTGTGTCAGGTATTTTTTGTGCTTGCGTAACATACTCTTTTAACATAGCTCCTACTATTACAATGGCACATCAACTTGACTTACAGATTGTACAATGGAATTTCAACATTAAGTAGCCTAATACTAGACTAAACCTTATTCATATTCGAGTCAAGTGCATTTAAATAAATTTCTCTTCAATTAAAAGCGTAATCTTATCAGAGAGAACTAAATAGGTCAATTATCTAATCGAATATTTGAATAAATCAATTTCATTAATGATTAGGATTGATACAATGCTTAAAAAAATCTCTTCAAATTTCTGAAGAGATTTCCTGTTCAGTGCCACTTCAATTTTGAAAGTGTACTTTTACATTATGAAAGCTATTTAAGAGGATTTTCCACGTCAGAGTAGTGGATTAACGGGCTTATCCTACAAAACTGACCAATCACCTCTCTGCATTAGTATAAGTGTATTAGTCTCAATGACAACTCCCTCCTTGATCGCATCTTCTGTTACGTCACATGCATAAGATGCACTTATCGCAAAGTTCCACATGGGCATACCTTGACAGACTTTGAATGAAATTAAACATCATATATGCATACAAAAATTAATAATTACCCTGTTTATGACCAAGACGACGAAAGAAAGCCACATTTTTACGGGCAAATTGTATGAAAGAGAACACATTAGCTTAAATATTATTTGGGAGTATATAAGTAATAAGAGGGGAGGGGCATAAAAGATACCTTATCACAAAAATTGAATTCACGTGCAATAAAATGATTGTAATTTCTTTCTTTCTTGGCCTAGCAAAACATTTCTAAGAGGAGTTTAAAAAATTTGATTAAGGTCCCGCATAATTATGCCAGGACTGTTAGGTATCGCACACCCTGCAGGCTAAAACACAGCATACATTGTTTTACATTTTTTATTTATTTACATAACGCTTTACGAGAAAAGAGGAATTCCTCATTGTGACATGAAGCTACATTTTCGTGGATCTGCAGCCCCAAAGGGTCGCAAAACTCAAGATCATTCGATCGTTTTCCATAGTTTAATAGAAAATAATAGTCCAGGATCAGATTTATGTGTGGTTTAGTGTAGTGAAACTTCTCAACATTTTGGCGAAATTTCCATTTATTTCCCATATTCGGACCTCAATATATTAGCCATGAAAGGTGACATATTTCTAGTAAGGCAAAAAGTTTACTTGGAGCAAGCATGTGTGTGTGATGTTATGGATTTTTATTTGACGGCCAATATTTTGGTTTTTCTTTTTTCTTCATCTTATTGTTTTGAGCTTGGATTGATTAGGGATACCTTGCTAATAAGCTATATATATTACCATCTGCAGGATACATTAATAGTGCGAACATAAATCGGAGTTGTATATTGGAGGTAAATTTATAGAGGCTTTTCACATGACGTCGTAATACTCTCCGGCGGCCATGTTGGAGTACATTTAACTACGTAGTAAACCACACTGGACGCGCTTGCTAGTTGAATTTGTACACACCGTGCATATCACATTGCACACTGTGCAGTGCGTTCGGCACAAAGCCACGTGTATTTGGCATGAATGTCCTCCAGCATGGCGGTTTCGTGACGCAATTGCAAAGCCTCTATAGAAGAGACAGAAAACGGACCGTCAATGTGAATTCCTGACACTGCGTTTAGTTGTTTGCTAAAGTTCGCTTTTTGTAGCAAATATGTCCATTTCAATTGCTAGTATATCGACCACCAAACACAAGAACTGAATGAAAACTTCACAGAATGCTTAGAATATGTTCCTTTTTATCCATGATATTAAACTTAAATATGATTCTGGTTTAACTGCAAGAACTTGACAATAACATGAACGATCGAAAACGAACAATTAAGAATTCAATGATTGCATAATGTTTAGAAGACCGACTTAAAGGTAAAGAGCATTCCCCCCAAACTTATTTTGAAGAAGCAGCTAAATAGCACAATTTTTGTCTTATTCCTCTTCAAAGTATCATTCATTACATTTTATGATTAAACTATTGTATATTCAAGGTAAACCAAGCATTTATTTCCAGTAAATTTCAAATTTGAAGAGACAAATGTTGTCACATGACTCCCAACAGCCAATCATGAAACTGGACAGTCTACTACACTACTTCAATTCGGGATGACTGCTCCTGCCCTTTAAGCTTTTTGCATATCCATATCAGTTTATCAACTCAGATCTATACCAAATAAATCTGTGATTGATTTCAAATTGGCCTGCCAGTTATATCGCGTAGAGCACTTCTATTCTTATGGTAACCATATCCCTTTATGCATATTTACGAATCAATGGACTGCTTAGCACACATTTGGAAATGATGTTAAAAGTTTGCATATGACTTTGTGCTATGTGTCTAGGTTCGCTTCTGTCAAATTGGAAAAAGCTTTATATATCAATAAAATTGAAGACGGTAAAATGAGTAAAACTATTGCAGATAATTTATTGGCGATGAAACCCTTGTGTTTATCAAGTATTTGTAAAGAACATTCCTACATTTTGACAAACACGAGCATGCGCAGTTAACATACGACTACGCTCTTAATGTGTACCACTGGGCAACCTGAACACGAGGGAAGAGGAGCATCTCTTTCCAATGGGCGTGCGCTTTTGTAGAACAACTGTGACCAATGAGAACCTTTCCAATTTCTACTTCCGGTCCACCTAAACCTGATTCTGAATCATAGCCTGAATCACGTCCGTTTGTAACAACTATCATCAATTTGATCTTTTCAAGCTTTTCCATTGGAATGTCGAAGTAAAATCTCTCGTCGAAGGACACATTTTTGCCCGTTTTGCTGGCCATGGTTTTCTTCCTTCGAATCTTCCTATGCCCGACAATGAGGACAATTCTTGCATAAGTTTCTGTATTGATTAAAGGAGGAAATATTAACAGGTTAAACATATGGTTAGTACAAAATGTAAGATGTGGGAAGTAATCATACGTTATCATGTAAATGCTCAGATAATCTCTCTTCGATGCAGTGCAGTTCCAGAATGTCGCCTTGAACTACGGGGTAAATTAAGGACAAAGGAAAATTTGGAAGCAAAGGTTTTCTCGCGCAGCACGAAATTTTCACTGGTGTGGTCCAGAGGCAAAGCCCTAGTGGTACCCGGAAGATTTTAGCATATCTCCGGGGAAAAGTAAGCCCCGGGAGGTATAGGCTGTATTACTTATTTTTCCAGTTGAACTAACTCCTAACTGACCTACTTGGGAGAGGGTAACTGAGCGAAAAGAAAAATCGGATGGTGATAACGCCCCTCCATACTCCCGTAGGACGGCCACTGCTTAAACAAACGATTTGTTTTAATATGTTAATAAGTAATCAAAAGGGTACAGGGAGCACCATAATTCTACAATGATTTTAAAATAACATACTAGTTTACGATAACCACGGAAAGAATATACCATTATGTAGCAGGGATAGAAACTCTAACCTCATCCAGCTAATTGTTAGTTAGAAACGGTTTTTGCCTCAAATTATACGTTCCGGGTTAATATAACGTCGTCCAAGAACTTTTTCCAGTTTTAAGGCACTGGGTTGTTTTTCCTGTTTCATTTTTTATGTGGACCTCCCCTATATATAAGTAGTTTGAGTTTTGATCAGGAATATTCGTATTTTGCAATAAAACAAGTACGCATGGTATAAAGCACAGGAGTAGATGATAAATCCTCAATAGTATCTTACCCAGGATATTTTAGCAGGCAATGAGGGTCACGAAAATTTCCTAAGGACACAATTTCTGAATACTATCCTTCCCTGTTGGACTAACTATGCTTTAAAATTTTTCAACGGGGGTACCTAATTTTACGGATTCCTAGTAGGCATACGCAAAGATTTTAGGGAAGGACGGGGGACATGTCGAACACTTTTTGGAAACACACCCATTGACTTTAGATTTTTACACAGTATATTTTTGAAGGAAGTGGTCACCCCTCCCACTTTTGAGTACAGGTTTACGCCCATGGGCGTAGGGGCACGTGATTTCCCTTGCCCCAGTCGTCACGAAACAGCAGCTACGCCATGACTGGCAAATTAAGGTCTCTGTTCTCACGAGTCTCAGTCACATGTACGTTTACCTTCCTTCAGCAGAGACTTAAGCCATCTAACCATTTTGACGGGGGTTTCGGAATGACTTTGCTCTCAAATATTTGGAGACGCTTACCGACGTTTTCGATGTTGTCCTCCGGCATGGCCAATCCACGTGCTTGGAGAACAGTCACGAGAAGTCTCTTTGAGGTCGGTAGATAGCTCAGAGAGATGAGGACGTCACCTTTCGAGTCCTGTATAAGAAATTTAAGAGTTGATGTATACGAACACAATATGACCCACGAACAATAATTTCCTACAGGAAATAGACAATAAAATGAAGTAAATGAAGCCGGAATGAGATGAAGTGGGGAGTATGTTTGTTTGTTTGTTTGACGGTTCGTTCGTTCATTCGTTTGCATGTCGTGCTTCCCTTTTTCGTCATATAAAGCCTTACGAAGCAAACCGATGGGGCAACATTCTGTTACACCAACACGTCCTGCATTTCATTTGTGATATATAAATTTACATAATCATCGTGTCGTTGAACACGAATTATGTGAAAATGTTTCCACGGAACACGATTTCTGTCACAGAACATGTTATTATGAAAACACCTCTCTGCACAACAATTAATCCCCAGGCAATATTGGCCTTCGAAAATCAGATATCGACTCACGTTCAAGGTTTACAATAAATTGTGTGGGTATGTAATTCCCAGGTTTTTGCTTACTTGTGGTTTATAATATGATTATGGTTCTATACCTTTCACAGCATACTGACTACATATTAAAGGCAACTGTTGAGTCAAAGGACGAGACTTACGAAACACGTCGCATGGGAACGGCATCTTGCGTAGAATGTATACTTGATGGCTTCTGTGGGCAGGGGTTTGTAAAATATGCCCACGGATTCCCTGCCTGTCGTATGAGGTGACTGAATGGGAGGACTTGAATAGTATTTGAAAAGTATGACACTATGTAACACATTCGTGCTGGTGTGTCGTTGAATCTTATCTAACTTAATGTACCCATGCTCAAATGATGTGTCAAATTTTGTGCTCTTTGAGTCAGCTTATCTTTAACACAGAGATTCTGAGAGGCTTAAAGTAGAAATAGGCCATATAACTTTATGTGAATTTATATATTAGACTAAGACTTAAGTCTGTTAAATCTGATGATGCTCTATAGCTGGTCACATCAGTGCAAGTGAGGCTGATACCAGGTAGGAGGAGGGGAACATATCCCCCGACGACTATGCACCTGTACTATACTTTTAATTCCATCTGAGAGCATTAGTAAAGGAAATGAAGTGCAGTCTCATTTGCCTAGCCGCCGGGGGACTTAGAGCTGGACCCCCCCCCCCCCCCACACACACACACACATGAAATTTTTCAGACCCCAGGTAGCCCCTTGGCGATCGGAGATAAAAAAAAAAAAAAAACATGAAATAATAAAAGGAAAAATATGAATAAAATGTATTCAAAAATATGACATTACTTAATAAATTTATGATCTTGCTGTACTGCTCTAGTCCCAATAGATACACTGCCTGATTTCTTTAGCTCAGAGTTGAAGTTAAATCAAGAAAATCTATTCCATAATTCTTCAGGTACGGGCAAAGTGACGATATGAAATTTTTATTGGTTGGCATATGAATATAATGCAACATTTTTAGAAGGATTGACGTACCCATGTAAGCATATGGGTATTAGCATATTAATGGTAAGTGATGTGACGTCACATGAAAATGGTTGACACCACTTCAACCAGCGAACATTCATGAAAACTTGCCAAGTTACACTTAAACCAGTTTCTTCAGAGAACAAGATGTAGTCTACTAAATTTAACGAAAATCAATTATTTGAATTTTAAGGATGATTCAATCGAAAGATGAGCCTTACCGATATGGAGGGCGTCAATTCTAATGTCAATCTGTTAGTCAATCCCGGTTCGATTTCATCTAATGGAAGCTTAACTTCTCCTATCGCGTCGACATCGAAATATTTACTGTAATCACAAACCACGAATTTCAAAAAGTAGTCGTGAATATTCGGGTATGCAATCCTAGCTGTGAAAGACTGTTCGAAAATAGGAGATTCTGTGTCCTTCTTAGTCGGCGTCTGGAATTCAAATTCTGGGGATTTACCTTCAGGAAATGACAAAAACAAAGACCTTGAAGCAGAGTTCTAGCCTAGTTTACTAAACTGTGTAGGACATTCGATGTGAAAGGAATTGTAACCGTTCATTTTTAAAATGTAGTTATGGTATAGAAAATGAAAACTCGTATGAGATGAGCACACTACTTACTTCGACTAGTACTGTCCTAGCAATTTTTTGTGATGACTACTTCAATTAATTTTGAGGGATGAAATTGTTAACCCCGCCTAAACCCCACACCCCTATAAGCTAAGGACTCAGCTTTTTTCATCCCTGGAACCTTTAGGCTGTTCCATATTTTTGAGCGACCCCTGCCGGAACAAAGAAAATCTCTTGGTTGAGTACGGTAACGACTTCAGCATTATAGGAAAGGGACGTAATTGTAAGAAATAGAAATTGATATTGAATTGAAAATCGAAATTGCTGCAGAAATTATGTTATCACTGTGTGCCGTTTTGGGTGAAGGTATAATCTCATCATCAAGGCATGTGATATATATACAGGTATGAATTTTTAAGTCATTATTTGGTGCAAAAAAGGTATTTTTGTGTCTTTGTCTAACATAAAATTTAAGATAAGCACCGGACGAAAAAAAATTAATGAAAATATGTGTAAACATATAGTTTTAATTTTTCTTTTGTATTTTGTCGGGTGTTGAAACTGAATGAAATGTGTGTACAGGTACTGTGAGTCTTAAAATACTATTCATATGCTATTAAGTCATATGATATGATCTCTCGGCACGATTCCCATTACATGTTCATTGTCGTAGTGCATATACGGTACAGTGTCAGATCCTGTTGGGTCAGATCACCGTTACAACAGAAACTATCGTACTAGTAGTACGACTCAAGTATGGGGTAACTCTCAAAATGAACCTTTCATCAGGATAAAAAAGTAATGGGGTATTGTTTCGAGGTTAAAGGCACGTTAAAAACTTAATGACGAACAACTTTAGCGGTGAACCAAACGGTGACTTTATCTGCAGCTATGGCCAGGGAGCTGTTTAAGTTTGTATGCTATGATTAGGGAAATTTATTTATTCAAGCCACCAGGACGCTTCCTACAGTTTAGGAGTACGGGTTATTGTATGATTAATTATTTTACATTACGACTACGATTTTTCGTCTCAATTTTTCAAGGTAGCTTAGTTATCGCGGACTCCTAATTTCTTTGCATAACAGTTTCTGCGAAAGCTCCATATCTAATATAAATATGCATGAATGACACATGTAGTTTTTATTTCTCACTATATTCAGATTTTCGTTTTAACTGCTTCATTTATTCAAAGTTTAAATATTAACACGCTCATGAATAATTCATATTGAATCCTTCACAAAAAGAAGACTTCCTCCATATTCCTGGCGGTAGCTTTAATTGGGGGAAGATCTGTCGAGGAGTGATCCTGCTATGTTATGAAGTTTATTTTAGAGTCACAAATTACAGTATTTCTTCAAACTCTGGTCATGACACGCTTTTTCATCATATGCCTGTGACTCTTGCAATGAATTCTGAGAAATTCAGAACACACTGTAGAGCCGAAATATTCAACAGTTTACTGTATACGTTCCCAATTTCAATTGTCAGGATTTGTTCGTAATAAAAGTTGCAATTGCCGAATTTGCCGTTACAGCTTTGTGGCCAACGCCACACGGGGATGTCGTTATAGTGATTGGTGTTTGGAGTAATGTGTGCCAGTAAAAATTACCACCCGTTTTGATTGGTCAATCCAAATAACACATTCAGACAATGTAGTGAATTGTTGTCGTGAAACAAAATTAAACCTCTGCATTTGCCCCTTCAACGACTAGTGATCTCGACACAACGGTAAAAAAAGGAGTCCTAGTTAAAAGAATACAGTAGAAGTTTGACATGTAGGCAACTCTGACAATGCAACGGGAGCATGCACTTCTTTTACATTGTTCAATGAAGGAATATTCTGAATTTGAGCAATCTGCTGTCCAATGAAATTGTTTGTACAATATTACACCAAAATACACAGGTCTTTCTTTGCCAATCAGAAGTTAATTGCTGTCAGTCGAATTAAAAACACAGTTAAGAATATGAAATTCTTGCGGTTATTGAAGGAGACAATGCAGACTTGAACTAATATAGGCCTAATAAATTATCCTGTTTCATGACTGGCTCTTTAGAATCACGTGACAATTTACTCGGAGTGAGTGTTTTGTTAACCTTGAGTAACGAAGTTGAAGTCGTAAAATTTTATGAAGAAACTTTCAAAATAATTAAGAAATAATATGAGATGAAGATATTTTTTCAAGATATGTTTGGGCGACGGCTAGACCTTTAATAGGTTGGAGGTGATACAAGAATCTGTTAAAGACTTAAATCGAGAAGGTGCTGTTACTTCTTGGTCCGATCTTTCCTAAAATAGGACAAAAATATGTCAACGTTTTAGTTTATAAAATCATGTGCTTATTTATATCCCGGAACTATTATTTTCCTACACATGCCAAAGTCTGATTATCTGTGTATTTATTTTTAAGCCTGTGTAGTACTAAATCGGTCTACTCCACGCTAAACCCTAACCCACATAAATAATACATTTTCTTTCGGGCCAGCTTGAAGTCCTGTGATATATTTTGGAGGTAGAGAAAAAAAGAGTATATTATTACGTCTTCCTTGTAATTACGTGGTTGTATTGCCAGAAGCACGGTGCGAAATAGTAATATGGTGTATAGCCAGTTTATGCATGTACTAATACTGATGTGGTTTTAACCAGGGAGTTGCCACAGGAAAACGGTGTGGAGAGAGCTATATTCCTGTTTTAGACCAACAGCCAGAAACTTTATTTATCAGAATGTAAAATGTAAGAACAGCGAAGAAAAGCAAACACCATGCATGTCTTCACTGCAACAGAAATTCAAAGTAACAATGAAAGTACTGGCAGCTAGGATTCCAGGTATAGAACGTGATTTTATACAGCTAGATATTACAGAAAATGTACCATAGCAACAGCTTTTCCCTGAATACTTTACTTTAAGGCCATTTAGTGTTCAAAATATAAAATTGGCTTTACAGGTGTCGCAAATATTGGATTTACGCACAACTTTAAAATAACAGCACGAATACAGGAATCACAACAGCCAGTATTACTGTAAAATAATATTTTTAGTGTTGACTCATATGCATTTCGCACTATTTTATATAAAGGAAAACTGATTTTAAAGGAGCCTTCCCCCAATATATTTCTCGGCATATCCAAGGTTGGCATTTATTAATCAACAATAACGCAACAAGCGGACCAGTAAAATCCAAAATCTAATTATCATCATTAGTCAGAACCGAGACCTATTGTTTTACTTACGTTTGCAGATGAAATGTCGATTAAACGAAAGCTTTAGAAAATTATTGAAGCAACGATAAACAAACTCATTGCAAGTATACTCTTTAATTTCAAATTTACTAAAATCGGGGGGTTGTCATTTCGCCCCTTCTTCCTTCTTTTACATTCCCCTTAAATATATAAATATTGAGTACTTACGTGTATCGTCTTTCAACAACTGAACTTTGACGTAAGGATCTGTGGTCCCGCCTATTTCCTTCTTAGGTAGATTTTCAACTGAATGCACCGTTACGGTGAGACCTTTTGCATTTGTGAACTTTGTTGAAAATTCTATTGTTCCAATTTCCCCTGCTTTTTGATCGACTTGAGGCAAATTCAAAAATCTGACTTCTTCTCCTGGTGAGACTAACTCGGAGCCATCTGTAATACTCGAGTCAAATTGGAATGTGTCCAGTGACGCCGGAGAGTCCGGTACTGTCGTCAAACCGGTCTATAGCAGGGGAAATATCACATCATGATTATGAGATTAAATTTTATGACGAAACATTACCTATTCGGCCTAATGCATATAATGTCGTGATACAAAAATACGTCCTACTTTGGATGACTAACAAACCAACATCAACAAATGCGAACAGCTGATTGGTCAACTATCAGGGTACGCGCGTTTTCTGGGCACGTGGGACGAATTTTACATCCTTGAAACCCCGATATTAAATTAAACCAGGATCAGAGTTACTCCAACCCAATCCTGGTTAATTTTCCTAGTTAGACTTACTCAAAGTTATTTTAACCAGAATATTTCTTAATTTAACCAGGATTTGCGTTAGTTTAAGATGGACTTCATGAAAATTTAACCAGGATTATGTTGGGGTAAATAGAACATCTTTCCTGGTTAAAGTAAACACCTGTGTTTTAAAAGTGTACTGCCTACGACCCACCGACCTACTGGTACATATGTCCTAGGTACTCAAAGATCAGTCGTGCGACCAAGTGTGCCATTATTATTCCTCCAAACATGACGTCAGTGTGACATTAATGCTAAGGTCTTTCGCATAAGGTCTATTCAAAAGAATGACATCCATTTATTAGACCATGGAAGTACTTCCATGATTAGACTAGGTTCTTCACGCGACGTCAGTTCGTCAAGTAATGATATGTTAGCCGTCAAGAGTCATGCGAAGATGGAAGTCTACTCTAAAGATACACGCTCATAGAAGGACCCTTCTTTCAATTGTCGCATGAACGATTGGCCATAAAAAAAAATCATCAAAATTTCACAAAAACAGAGAAACACCTCAAGCAGTGGCCTCGATGGAGAACCTTTTTATGTAATCTAAGATGCATTATATTATGAATATTTATATTTGACTTAAATTTCTAATGATTCCAATTTTATTGATCAATTTTATTGAAAAGGCATATTCTGGAGACAAAATTCATTAACTTTAATATATGCAGAAAAATTTTCTCTTTCAGAAGGTGAAAACTGCATATGAATAGCATATTGCGTTCAGAAGATACAGATTTTTAAAGAAATGCAATTTTTCTTGAGATTTGAGGCATCATGGGTAATCTGTGATGTAATCGTGGCACATTAATTTGACTTTGCATTTAATTTATTTGTAATGTTGATTCTGCTGCAGGCAATATTAAGCAACATTGTTGGTTGTACTCTATATATGGTAAAGGGAAATGCTAGACCTGCAAGAAAAGATATTCAAACATTCCAACAGTATCAAATTTCAAGGACAAACAGGACCTTCAATTATAAAGAAACACAAAAGGAATTCAGGGCAATGTGCCCACATTACATAACTTCCAGATGTTTTGTTGAAAAGCAGAGGTATTTTTTAACAAAAATACTCAATCTTTAAAGTTAGATATCTTGAGTTAGGAAAATGGTATTGAGACAGGGTTTGGAGGATATGGTGCAGAAAATGTTTACTTTTCTTACAACACCCAAGTGAAAAGCCACCAGAACATGCCTTTAATGTCCTGTTTCTGCCATTCCATTCGACCTCAGGTTTTCTTAAGGACGTGTACCTCAAGTCAAAAACTTAAAAAATATATATTAAACAGCATGAAAAATGAATTCTAACAGTTTAAAATCCTATCTTCATAGGACATCCTTGAGCCTTGAGCCAAGATATAAAATGTTAAAATTTATTCACTTGAATTCAATTAATCAATTGCGCAATAACTTGTGACTTTCTTGTAGTACAACTCACATTTTCGGCTATCTTGGCTCAAGAATGTCCTATGAAGATGGGAGTTTGACTGTTAGAATTCACTTTTCTTGCTTTGCTATATTTATTTTCTTATTTTTGACTTGGGTTACACCTTGGATTTTTTTCTTTTCAGAGAGATGCTTACTTTTATTTCAAAATACCTCATAGTTCATAGACAGTTATTCTCGAAATATTTACTTTGGTTACAGCCATCAGCTCGTCCTTTGTACCAATCTCAGATTTACAAAGTTCCATCATTTTGAGATTTCTATAATTTTTGCAGGGATTAACTCAGGTTCATTCAATTGTGGTAAAAATTAACGTACTTGAATTGAGCCGTAGTTGTCTCCGGAAATAAGTCTTGACGTCACCGTTCCACTGTCCAATGAAATCTTTTCCCAGGATTCACCGGCCACGGACATAAGTGGCATCGCAGATGTTTGGGATGGTGTTTTTTCTTTTTCAGGTTTCTTTGTTTTAACTGTATGAATAATGTTTGAATTGCTTTAAGCCATGAGTCATGATCATAATGAGGATAACGAAAAACATGTTCCCTTCTATTTTTCAGTGGGGCATACATCATGTCAAGTCACTTACCTTTCCCCATTTTCGAGGCGTGAAGAAAATACATATATTCTGAATACAGCTTTCTTCTAACGATAGTTGGCTAAGGAAGGACGTGGGATATCTTAATCCGCAAGGGTAAAACAAATTTCTTGCCTTCCAGTGACCCCTCCCCTGGACTCAACATGAGACCTAGATTGGGCCCCTGTTCTTCACGTAAAGCAGGCGTCCAAAACGTGTAATGAGAGAATGGTATAATATATAACAGTGTCAGGTCCCTGCATGAAAGAGTTATTTGGGGACATAGTTTTCAATGGATTTGTTAGTTAGATGGTACTTAACGGTGCACCAACACGAGTGTGTTACATAGTGTCAGATCCCTGCATGAAAGAGTTATTTGGGGACATAGCATTCAATGGATTTGTTAGTTAGATGGTATTTAACGGTACACCAGCACGGGTGTGTTACATGGTGTCAGATACACAAAAAAGAGAGTTCAAACACGATTTTAAATACGATTCGATCCAAATAAGGCACTTATTCAGTTCAAGGCCTCATTATCACAGGCGTGGAATACCTTGGCCAAATTCTACAACTCCAAGTCTTTACAGAGGACTGCTATAGAATGATCTCCTTCGGGGATAAATTTTGGTTTTGCTCGTCGACTCACAAAGTATAAAACGAATGGAATAAAATTAAATAAGCTTGGAGCACGCACAGGTATTTCATTTCCCTATCGGAATGAAAAGTCATGAGAGGAATATTAAATCATAACTCTTGTAAAATATACCAACCCA
The DNA here is from genome assembly GCA_037179385.1 of Holothuria scabra. Taxonomy (NCBI): domain Eukaryota; kingdom Metazoa; phylum Echinodermata; class Holothuroidea; order Aspidochirotida; family Holothuriidae; genus Holothuria; species Holothuria scabra. Next base: position 35,483,581 of record CM074197.1, read on the forward strand.
CTTCAACCCAGGGGATCACATGATTGCAACTCCTCGATATATAAATAGGACAACAATTCGATCAATATTACAAAAGGTGTATACACTCTAAAAGCACTATGTACGGGACACGTAAAGGTACATGCAAAAAAGTTATTTCGTATATACGAAATAATATTTTGAATACAAGAAATATTATTTCGAATGAACAAAATAATGTTTTTTTTCTTTCATCTCCCTTTACAGGCTCCGTAGAAACGATCTTAATTTAAATCACTTTTATTTGTTCTTTGGTGTACTATCCTAGACCGTTTTTCATGAAATCCAAATTAAAAGCAGTGAAAAGAATAAATTTTGCTTTCGTGTAGGCTTACTTCGTGGTCGATAATAGCGCATGATTCGATAGAGGACGCAAAGAAGCAGGACCGCACCAAACATTGAACCGAGAGTGACGGTTACTATCATTAAGATTAGTACGCTAGGATCTGCTCGAAGAGTCATGTTGGTTATGTTGCAGCGTTTTCTCTTTCAAAGCTGTAAAAAAGAAGAAAAATTAAAAAAAAAATGTTATTACTTTTAGGTATTCTCTCTGCAAGATGAAAATTAATATTGCATTACACTTGAACATTAAAAAAAAAAATAAAAGGAGAGTTACCAATTTAGGGGAAAGGGGGATCTATATTTTGGATTTGTTTCTATGGGCAATCATAATATAGGTATATTTAGGAGACAAATTTTATTAGATTCAAAATTTGCCCCAAAATTTCACCTTTCAGGAGGTGAAAACTGCATCTCAATCTCAATGTATAGCATAGTGTTGTGAAAAGACAAATTTTTCAAGTAATCCAATTTTTCTTGAGATTTGGTATGAAATATGTTACGTCATTGCCGCACATTAAATGGACTTGCATTCACCTTATTTATGGTGTTGATGCCGCTGTGGGCAATATTAAGCAACATTGTTTGTTGTACTCTACGTATTGTGAAGGGTAATTCTAGATCTACTGGAACAGCTACTCAAACATTCCAACGGTATCAAATTTCAAAGACAAACGGGACGTTCAATTGTAAAGAAGAACAAAAGAAATCTGAGGCAATGTGCCCAAATTACATAATTTTCTGTGGCTTTGTTAAAAGCAGAGGTACTTTTTTTAACAAAAAATACCATCTTTAAAGAGGGATATCCTGAGTTAGGAAAAAAGTATTTCGACAGGGTTTGAAGCACATGTTGTATAGTGTCTTTGTTTTTCTTTCAAGATCAAGGCAGAAGTAAAAGGCACCAAAATACACCTTTATGATCATGAAATTTTACTGCAAAAATGTATGCTGCAGTTCAGTGGTATTAAATTGAAAAAATAAAACATATTTTTGTCACGACAGTCTGTTCCTATTATGACCTATCCCATCATAGACCCTTTTTCAAATGGCAAATACAAAGAATTGTGGGACAGATTCTTGGTATAAGCCTTTCTGCTAATTACACAGGCGTGTAGCCAGGACTGTGTCATGAGGGTTGGTGTCATGGAGGGGTTGGGCCCGACATGAGGGAAAAGTCTAAGGATACAGAGAAGGGAGGAACCGCTATTTTAGGTGTTTTTTGCACTGCAAGGTTGGGTCATGGGTGAATTCTACCCCCCCCCCCTCCCCGTGGCTGAGCCACTGTCAATGGCATTTACCTTAGTATTATTTTCGTATCCCAATATACAAGTAAATGTGAATAACAATGAGCATTTATACTATGATGGCATATCATTTTGATTACAGTTGAAGTAAAAAATTCCTCTTAGCCATAGGGAGCTGTGGACATCTAAAAAAAAAACAATTCAAAACTGGGGTAGTGGGGAAAAAATGGCCCCTTCCTACGATTCAAGGACAAAACCCGCATTTTTTATCACCCGTAAGAAAATTTAGTTTGCTAAACACCTTTTGGGGAAATCGGCCAAATGTAGGGACAAGGGGAAATTCTTGGGAAATTTGTGGCTAAGGTCAAAGCCCTTTTTCCTCAAAGAATTGCCCTAACCTGGACGTCAAAGTTTGCCGATAACACATCCTTAGTACAGATCTAATGGCTTTCGAAATAGAGAAAAAGAAAGATATAAAAAACTAAATAATGTTGTTAAGGATCTTAGGAAAAATATTAGTAAATGCAAATTAGTACTAAGCTATACAAAAGTTTTATGGTGTTAAGTTGCCGCTTTTTCGTAAAACTATGGGCCTGTAATTGAGTGCTACGTCAATATTTGCCACTAATGGCTATAGGGGCCGTGGATCGAATTTGGAGTGGGCGGTTAATCACGAAAGCGGCTCAAGATGTTCAACGAAATGATGGCAACGCAAGGCCCAAAATGCCCACCAAATAAAAGTGGGGCGACTGAAGTACCTCCCCAGCCCCCTGTGTCTCCGTGGTTTCTGAGCTAAGATGTACAAATAAAAGAAAAAACGCTTATCCACTGGAAAACAGCTTTTCGAAAGTTAAAAAATATTCATGAGAGAATATTTTTAGTTTTTATCAACAAAGGTTTTACATTGCGTATTGGACGAAACGTACTCGGCTCACCGTGTTACTTCGTTAGTTTAGCCTTTGCAAACCAAATATACTTTTTACTTTCACATTGTTGTTAGCTTCGTGTTCTTCCTCTATAACGATGTGTAGGCCTATAGTTGTATATGCAAGTGTTATACTGGCTTAATTATTACTTCTATTAAACTAACACGATCTTACAAACTATTGGTATCTAAATACATACCTTAAAATATACCGGTAATACAACTGAAGACCGATTTCTTTGTCTTCCAGGTCTAGGCTTTAAACTCTTGTGACCGGTGCATTTTAAGACGCACATTTAGAGTAAGTCCATGCACGAGTAAGATTCACTTAGCTCCTTCAATGTTGAGGATAAGTCCAAAGTTTACCGTCCGAAGATATGTAAGGGTAAACTTTTTAGATAGTCCCTTACATCATGTATAAAATGCTAAAATATCAATGCAAAATGGCGGTAACTAAAATTTTTAACGTCTGTCTATCCCTGCACTAAATGCCTTTGGATGGGTAAATGCAAATACAACGAGTTTACATACTCGCAATTGAACAATTGTCAAAACTTGCCGGTAGTTTATTTGCATGTTATACTGTTATATTTAACTCATGATAAGCTACAGTGCTTTGTCAGCGATAAAATTGCCGGTAGCAAAGAAAAGAACGGTGACGAATTTAGCTTCAGTAAAAGCTCCAAAAATCCATAGGCTATGGCCAGTGTCGGCAACAGAATGTGAAAATTGGGGAGGAGGACTAGGAGCAAGGGAAATCCTGTGTGGCAAAAGAATTCTCACGAAAAGCAAAACCGAAAGCGAAGAGAGCTCTCCTGCAGATGATCCTGGGTCGAAACCAGGCGAAGCCCCTGAAAGTTCCGAGGCTCTCGGGTCAACATATATATCTCTGGGTAAAAATAAGCATCAGAAGAGGTATAGCATTTTTTTTTTTTTTTTTGATTCACCTTACTTCTAACCTACCTTATTCGAAGGCAAGGAAATTATTTGAGGGCAAATGATCTTTCATCCCCCATTCCCGTAGCGTCGCCACTGGATGTGGCTGTCTGGAAATATTGCATGTTGCTATGTTGTTCAGAAGCAAAGCATACTAATTTGATAATTTGATAATTTGTTATTAAGAGATGATTGGTATTGGATTAGCAAAAAAACACCGTGCAACTCTCCACATCATCGTTTTTCCTCTGGGCAAAAAGTTGCCCCAGTAACCTTCGAATTCAAGTTGAATCTCTAGAAGAGTAAAAGATGGAATACAATTCCAACAGCTCTCATCCTTGTGAAAGTCAATTTCCAAGTAGAGTCAGGACATGTTACCAGCATCCGATGTCACCAACGCATCATACATCTAGGGAGGTGTTAACATCTCAACGCATAAAAACTAAGTTGTTAAAAAGCCGAAGCCGTTGTTACAACTGGTTCCAGTGAAGGTCATAGCAGAGTGTCTACAGCGACGCAAGCAATCGATTACTGGCGTTCACTAGGTGTCTACCATTTTATCAGTATAATACGAATTGTGTCAGTTCACACAGACAGCTGTCGTAGGATTATTTCTCACACAATGTCAAATGAAGTCCATAATGACAACTCCCTTGTAAACTGCAATATTTCAGAGATAAGGGGACACACCTGTCGATCACGTGACACGTTTTATTTTCCCCTGTAATGTGTAAAATCTGTAGGGCGGCATAAAAACAGCGTAAAATGAGCAGTAATAATGACCAACTTAACCAGGGAGCAAATAAGAGCCCCTAGTTATTGGACTTTCGACATCACATGTGTTTGCAAATCTCGCAAGGCATATGTAATTAATTTAGAATGCAGAAACAGTTTGATTATAATCAAGTTGACCAATTGTTAAGCATTACTGAGACAATATTTTCAAAATCGAGAACAGAATATGTCTTATACTTCGCCTGTATGCAGTAGAAGCACAGGGAGCGTTGCACTTTTGCCATATTCATTTTATAATTTTGGAATTAGAAACTCTAAAAATTTGTACACCCGGATTTTGATATTCTGTCCTAAACACTCGGTGAATTATCATTCATTCATCTTTTATTCAATGACGCAAGCAATAGGTTCTTTCTCTCATGTCTTACCCGACAAACACACTTTTTAGAAGAAAAAGCCATTCTTAGTAGAATTGAGGCATAACGTGTTGTGGATAAAATGAATGTGAGATGTATAGCAAGTATTTATGTCATGCGGGAGAAGGGGGTCAGTATGTTCTTTATGGTGTGTTGTCTCCGAACCGGAGGGGGTTTAGGGGATGTTGTCTGCCTAAGTACCGTTTGAAATTGTTAAAGGGGGTAATGGTGCCACATACGCTCAGTTTTGAAGTTAATTCCTCATTGCATGATAATATTTTATGTATTGTTTTCAGCTAAATCATTTGGCATCAGTGAGAGGGCATGGTCCAAACGTAATTCCTCACCGCATTCTTTGACATTTCAGCAGTCAACGACAGACAGGATCGCTAACTTTCAAAAGGTTGGGTATTCTCCATCGTGCGATGTGTATCATGGGCATAATGAAAAGAGTGACATAAGTTTTGTGCTGAAGTTTATTGGAGGAATCTAAGCAAACCTCACACACCAGCCCACACCGACTTCTCGCTTTGAAGCCCCCTGTTTTTGGCGAGGCTAAAATTTAAGCGCCAAAAATATCTTTTTACCTCGAGCCAAAGCTTTTTCAGAATCACTGTAAGCAGAAATTAGTCAGAGTGGTGCCCGAATTTACTAACCACATTTGTGATGATAAATGACTAATTTTGTAGCATTGGACTAAAGCATATCGGTTGAAACTTAGACAAGTTGACAAGGGAGGCTTAATATTTGTTAAAACTTGGGTCAAGTATTATTCAAGTCTTAGTCAATATTGTTGTCTAACGTGATTAGTCGGTTCAGGCACTGTTTTGTCTGATTTATGTCTACAGTGCATAGCCCCTTGCTATTATATTCGTGGATGCGGCTCTGTATGAAAACAGTCATTGGCTAACTCTTGATCTTTTATTCAAATACCGTTCACAGGCGGTACATGTAAAGATATTTAGGTCACGGGAAGTGCTCACTCTGCAATGTATGTGGGGGACGAAAATCACTCGCGTTTTGAGTAGAAGCTTACTTACAAGTCCCTGTTTTCGCACGTCTGATTTTCCCATAACATCCTAGTTATATCGGTTTTTCAGAAAAAATTATTTGTTTCAAGGGTTAAATTTTAGTTTACGCATGCATGGACCAGGTGTATTTGGCCTGCACTTTGAATTTCATAATACGGTGACAAAATTACGAAAAAGGGGTACAAAAGCAGCTGTAATCCTGGAATAATAAGGGTATGGCCAATTTCCAATAAGCTTACCCGTTCCTTTGCAGGATTTACCCTAATTAGTTCTAAGTAAAAAACACGCTTTTGCACCTATCAAGATCCCAATATAACCATATGAACAGTTTCTTTCATGCCTCAGTTCAGGTCTTCCCCAATTATAGGCGGTTACGGTATGTTCCGCAATGAGTTTATTTAACTGCGTCATTATTGCTGATGAATGTGATCGCTGCATGTGATAACTAGTATCTAAGACCTACAATTTACCTTATCTAAGACCTTACAATATACATTTTAAAATGTTCAGCCTATGATGTCATCAAAAAGGGTTAAAAACGTACATTTTGCATTTATTAAATTTATTCAACCTGATTTACAGCTGTCCATTATTCGTCTGGGTTTTAAAAAAGCTTGATATGATTTTATGTGCAATTAAACAGAAGTTACTAAAATCATGGACGGTTCAAATAGAGTACTGTGCATCATAAGCTTTGAGGTACTCGATACTTTCAATTCTACAATTTGACTTTACGTAGCGAAAAATGAATGTCAAGGGAGGGTGTTTTGTCGAAAGCTTATGTTTCGCCGAACGACATCGCTTCTCGGCTTTTTGGGCAAGATCCTGTGTAGTATCTGTTCTTTTCATCCAGTACTGAATGGAACCATTCATGACGGACCAATGATGAAAGGGGTCTGAGGGCCGTGCGGTTGGTCGAGTGTTGTCTTTCAGCGGACGTAATTGCTTCTTCGGGAAGCAGTGTCAAAGTTTGGTTTTGCCGAACGTCCTTTTGCCAGAGGGTCGGGAGGACCTTAGAAAAGGCTGATTTGTCAACCAGTCGAATGCGCGCATGATCTGCTACTAGTGCAGGGCGAATCCTTATATATGCATGTGGTCACGTGTTCCATTGTTCTGTTCAAAGGATGACGTCAGTATTCGTCAATGCACGAGGTCCACCGTCTGTTCCTTCCATGAACGACATCAAGTCAGCGATAGCGTTTATAAGGTGAAAAAGTTGTTGGAAGTATTTGAATCCCTATTTTATCCGAGCTTTCGCTTAATCAAACCATAATGCCTCTCCATAGCTTATCTTTGATACAACTTTGTGTAATATTTCTTTCATACAGGTGCTACATTAAACTTTGGTAATAGTTTTTAAATAGTTCAAATCGATACGTGTATATTCCCTGAAATGAATATAATGCTGTGACGTACAAATGGATACAGAATGCGCTATTTAAAAAAATACAGCTGTGTGTCACAGAATTTGAGTAGATTACTTCCCTACATTTCTATACGTCATACATGGCATCTGATACATTACCAAATATAAACTATTATAATCTGCCCAGCATCTTTGGATGTGACTTTGCTACCCCGCTGAACAATACTTTTAAAACTTGCACTGCCACTATAAAAACAGTTGGGTGAAAAGCGTCGAGCAAAATAAAAAAGTCCAATGTGGCCAAATAAGTGGGAAAAACTTTGGCAGAGGAAAGGGTAAACAGCTGTACCTATATGGTTGAGTACAGAATGGGTAAAATCCAAGTGTTGGTTAAGGTGTTGGGCAATTTTTAAAGTACTGTTGGATATTGAGTGGTACGGGATCGAGTTCCAGGCGGAAAAAAGATAGCAGAGTTCAGTTGATTTTAAAATATTTATTTGATGATTTTAGTTCCACAAAAAGATGATTAAGTTGAATTAATTATTATGCCAGCCTAATACGATTCCTAAGATATGTGTATCCCTCTGCGTCTACGGCACGAGTGTCCAGCTCGCAGGCTCGGTCTTGTGAATCGTGCGAGCTCTGAACACATGCAGTCTCCCTGATTGGTCAAAAGTTATGACGCACTCATATAAATAATTATTATGATATAAATGACCAATGAGGAGGCTGCAAAGGGGGAAATTGGCCACACCTCGAAAATATGGGTTACAGCGTGCACGTGGAGCTACGGTAATGTGATATGTCACGTCCACTGGTAACACGTGACGGGAAACAGGAAGGGCCCTGGGAATCTAGAACAAAGGGAAGGGAGCGTTGCTCGTAAACAACAAGATGACGTCTGGTAAAGGTCATGGAGAGTGCACCATACAACATGACAGTACCAAACATTTGGCAAAAAAAAATTGTATTTGACCAATCAGATAATGACGTTTTGTGTTACCTGAGTTGGTCACCTTTGGAATCAGGTATTTAGCACCGAGACAACTATTTAACAAAGGTTTGAAACACCATTTGATTGAAAGAGCAAATGCATGAGTCGCCCAGACTTATCTCAAAACATCTAAATCTCACTTAGTTTATTTCGAAACAGCTTAATCTCGCAAATTTAGTCCTAAATTATCCTTCCAAGTATCTAACTTGATATTTCAGGAAATAAATACAACATATATGGGGTATTCAAAAAGTGGCATCTTGAATGTAAATTTCACAATTTTGGTAAAAATATTGTCACATGATTCCCAGGAGCCATTCGTAAAATTAGTCTACTACCCTAGTCCAACGGCAAGAATCCCATCACCTTTTCATTCATATCAGATCTTTTTTTTTCTTACCTGAACCAAGTGCAGTGCTCTCCTCCACAACTTAAAGTCTGAAAATTGCTCGATTGCCAGTACTCCTTCCTGCTGACCCCCCCTTGTTAAAATACATACTACTGCCAAAGATGTTCGTAAAAGTAAGCCAAAGTCGTTCACACCAATGCCGAGATGCAATCGATGGAGTCGATTTCCCGACCTCCCTATGGATGCTCTAAGCATTTGGCCATGCAGAGGGTCTCTAGTAAGAGATACTCCGAGTGCCTTCTACTCCAGATGTCGCAAATCGGCATGATGCGGTATTTATAAATTATTTAGCCCCATGATAGTGACAATTAACCGTTTTCACCTGTTAGCAAATTTTAAAGGATACGACACGATCTCGTAGGTTGTGAAGAGGTGAGGATAATTCTACAAAGTTAACTTTCAGTTTGGGAAATTAATTTTTAATTTCTTTAACTTGTATTGCCCTAACTTTCAGTGTCAGTCCGTCAGTCCTCATCGTGTCTCTCTTGACCTGAACTGACTGCGTCGCTTGGCAAGCCGAATGATATATAAATTGATAATTCAGGACTGACAAACTGAGAGTAAGAGAAAATCCAAGATCACATTATTTGGACTATCGACCGATAAACCAAGTTCATACATTGGTTATCCAAGTTTGTCCGTGATTATCCCTAGAAAAATCAATTTATCACCAACAATTTAATTACCTTTGATTGTTGTGAGTAATTAGGCTAGCTTTTTTTTTTTTTTTTTTTTTTTTTTTAAACTTGAAGCATCACCGTTGTACTTGCTTAAAACAAACACTTTAAAAATGGTCAATAAGTCCGTTACGTTGTACCGCTCAGTTTCCATCCACTTGGTCCAGGTCGAGACATCAGTTATGGTTCACTGGTTTGTCTCCCCTATCACTGTTTATGCTGGCCACCAAGCACAAGGGGGAGTGGGTCCCAGTTTGAAAGTCATAGGCGTTACCCTGCCAGGCCGCAAGTAGGATGCTCTAACTACTAGATCAAAATGATCCAACATTGTATTTTATAGTCGTAGTACGTAGCCTCCTCGTGCTCTGGATTGATTCAAAGGTTAGATGACATACAATGAACAGAATGAAAACACAAACACTTTGAAAAATATATTCCCAATGGTAGATTTATCACCACAGCTGTATGGGTCAGTTTATCGATGAGATCTATTGTCATAACATAACAGTTGACTAAATTCTAGCAAACCCAACCCATTTATTGACAATAGCTGAAGTTCACTTAAAGTGCGTGAGCCCTTAACTAGTGAGAAAACTTGACCTGTACTTAAACTGGAACCTGGTTTAGTTTCTTTTTCTATCGAACAAAAACAAATTGCAAAGGAATTGAAACTAGATGACCGCATCGACATAACTGCAAAGCGACAGGCATTTATCACACTAAAGGATCATAAACCTAACTTTCAAAATAGACCAACATGTAGACTGATTAACCCAACAAAAAGTGAAATTGGAAAGATTAGCAAACAAATCTTGGAAAGAGTGAACAAAAAAGTCATAATTGCAACGAAGCTTAACCAATGGAAGAACACTGGGGATGTTTTAAACTGGTTCGAAGATATTCCGAACAAAGCGCGGGGTTCGTTTATCTGTTTTGACGTGTGTGACTTTTACCCCTCTATTAGTGAAAACCTCCTGTTAAAAGCAATTGATTTCGCCTCAAAGTTTGAACAATTAAGAGACAACGAAAAACGTATCATCCTTCAGACGAAGAAAGCACTCTTATATGACAACGACACCCCCTGGGAAAAACGTACAAACGCAAACTTCGATGTTACAATGGGCAGTTATGATGGCGCCGAAACATGTGAACTTGTGGGAACATACATTTTATCACAACTACAACACCTAGATATCAACATTGGACTTTACCGCGATGACGGATTGGCCGTAGCACACAAAACACCGAGACAAACGGAACTAATCAAAAAAGAAATATGTAGAATCTTCAAAGAAAACAACCTAAAAATCACAATCGAAGCAAACCTGAAAACTGTTAACTTCCTGGATATTTCTATGGACCTCAAAAGTGAAACATATCAACCATATATGAAACCAAATTCTATACCCCTTTACATCCACTGTGAAAGCAACCACCCACCGGCAATAGTAAAAAACATCCCAGCGAGCATTAATAAACGCCTGTCAGCAATATCCAACAATGGAGATACCTTTGATAAGGCCACAACACCATACCAAGAAGCCCTCAAGAAGAGCAAATACAACCATAAGCTAAGCTACAACCCAGAACCAGCCACAAACACCAACACTGAGAAAAGAAAAAGGAAGCGCAACATCACCTGGTATAACCCACCCTACAGTCACAATGTCAGCACAAATATTGGAAAGAAGTTTCTCCAACTGATTAACAAATGCTTCCCTCCCCACCATATTCTAAGCAAAATACTCAACCGGAACACACTCAAACTTAGCTACAGTTGTATGCCTAATATGGGACAAATAATATCTGGACATAACAAAACTATCATACGAAATATGGACCAGGCACCCACCCCACCAAAGAATTGCAATTGCAGAGCTAAGGACACCTGCCCTCTACAAGGAAACTGCCTAACAACAGGAGTAATATACCAAGCCACAGTAACCCGCCATGATAACAACGACAGACAAACATACATAGGCCTAACAGAGAACACCTTCAAACAAAGATACAATGCACACAAAAGCAGCTTCAAGAACAGCAAAAACAGAAATGCTACTACACTAAGCCAATACATTTGGGGTCTAAATGACCAGAAAATCAATTATTCCACCCAATGGAAAATTGTTGGAAGAAGTAATCCCTACTCAAATTCGACCAAAACCTGTAATCTCTGCCTGAAAGAAAAATACTTCATTATCTACAAGCCAGACATGGCCAGTCTGAACAATAGAAATGAGCTAGGATCTGCTTGCAGACACAGAAAGAAATACCTATTGTGCAACTTTAATCCGGGCTAAATCTGAAATAAAAGGAGCTGACTCTGCCCTTCCAGCTCATACAATGTTTTATCCTGAAGAGTGATGTTCTTATGAACCTCACGAAACAAGCTTGTAGATATGACATTTTAACTTTTAGATTGACTTTTAGCATTTTATAGTATTTATATATATATATATATATATATATATATATATATATATATATATTATGATGACTTATTATTATATATATTATGATGACTTATTATTATGATGACTTATTATGACTTGGCACCAGTTACGTTTTGGACCAAAGCAATTTCTTGCAATTATATATATATATATATATATATATATATATATATATATATATATATATATATATATATATATATATATATATATATATATATAAACGATAACAAGAAACATGCACAAAACACACAGCATTCTGTTAAAACGATCTGATATTTTACTGAAGACAAAGATCGTGTCAAATCTTCTGAGGCAACAAGATATTAAAAATGGTAAAGAGTTCAAAACTTAAAAGTTTTAAACGGCAAAGCTCAGATGTTAAAAACGCACTACGTTTCGGGGAGATACACTCCCCTTGCTCACGTGCTAAGAAATAACAGTAATGGAAAAAGTACTAGCTATTAGGCAATGCTCTAGTGAGGCTTACATCTTTTACGTTAAGACCTATAGGGGCAAGAGTATTTCACCGGTAAATCCATTTCAATTCAACCTCCTCCCTAGTTTTCTTATTATTGTTTGGTAGCTTTTCGATACCTATTAATTCGAAATTTTTACACACCTTAAAATGCTTACCAATGGGAGTTTGACCTTTTCTAAACTCCTGTCGGTGACCCCTATGTCTACTTCTAAGCTCTAATCCCGTTTCACCCACATACTGCTTATGGCAATCCAAACAATTAATCAAGTAGATTACGCCTTTGGTGGTACAGGTTAAATCCCCCTTCACCTGAAAATTCTGACCTGTATTAAAACTTTGAACGACAGAAGTTTCACGTAAGACACTACAGGTGACACACCTTTTATCGTGTGTCTTGAAACAACCTCTATTCTCTGCATTATGACGTATTTTAGCTCTTACCAGTAAAGATTTTAAATTAGGAGGTTGTCTGTAAACTACTGGGGGCGGGTTAGAAAAACTTTTATTAAAGGTGGGGGACGATTTAAGAATATGAAAATGCTTCTTAATAACATTGCTTAGGGGAGGTAACCTAGGGTTACGGGTAACAACCAGGGGGGCATTAAAACTCCTCCTAGCACAAATGGAACGGTTACGGTTGAGAAGCGTCCTTCTCGGAACGGTACAGGCTTTATTCACCTTCTCTGTAACAATACTCGTGGGATACCCTCTTTCAATCAGATTACTTTTAAGGGTATTAAGGTTTTTTTAGCAGATTCTTCTGTAGAACAGATAGTACGGATACGGAGAGCCTGACCGTAAGCAATATTATCAAGAACATGTTTGCCATGATAAGAATTATATTTGAGATTAAGATTTTTGAACGTAGGTTTAACAAAAAGGTCAGTATTGAGATAACCCTCAGAATTGCGAAAAATATGCAGATCAAGGAAAGGAAGGGAATCAAAACTAAAACACGAAGTAAACTCAAGCTCACCAGGGTAAAGATTATTAAGGGTTTTCATAAAATTTGAAAAGATCTGGTCCATGGGGCCAGAGACCCCAGATATCGTCAATGTAACGAGACCAGACAGTGGGCGAAAGAGAATACTTTTGCCATAATTCTTCTTCAACAATGCCCATACCTAAACAGGCGTACCCGGGGGCCATTTTAGGACCTATAGAGGTACCGTGTACCTGGGTTAAAAAGTTTCCATTAAATTCAAAATGGTTCTCTGTGAGACAAAGCTTTACACAATCAATCAAGTTATCAGTAGAGGGTTTTTTAATTTGGCGAGAATCCAAGGCCTTTCTAACTCCTTTTATACCTAAATGCTGAGGCATACTGGGGTACATGGCTTTGACATCTATTGTAAACATACCCGTTGATAGTGGCAAAGGTCCTTTCTCGTTTATTCCTTCTATTAATTTAACCATATCCTTAGAGTCCTTGATAAATGATTCCAGTTTTTGAACCTCTGGGTTAATGAAAAAGTCCAAAAATTCTGACAGTCTCTCAATGGGTGATCCAGTACCGGAAATAACAGGACGAATTTTAAGGTGACCAGAGATGTCTGGTTCCTTGTGAGTTTTAGGCAATGTATAATACCTTGAAGTTTTACACTCCTTAGGAAATAGGTATTCGGCAGTTTTTTCATCTATATCCCCTTCATGAAGCATTTTTTTTGACTAACAAACGAACTTGGCTGACAACTTCTGGTGTCTTGTCGATATCATTTTCCTTGTAAAATTTCTGGTTACTAAGGTCACTTAAAGCACTCTCTACATACGAGGTTTTATTTTGCACTACAAAAGCCGGTCCTTTATCTTCTGGTTTAATGATAATGTTACTGTCTCTAGAGAGTGAGGCCAGGGCCTGAGTTTCAGTCTTGGAAAGATTGTCATGAACAAACTTAGGGGGTGTATAACTGTCCACATCTTTTTGGACGGCTTCCAAAAAAACAATCCAAGAAGCGATCTCTTCTTTCAGGCGGCGACCAATTACTTTTGTTCCTAAAGCGAGGAATTTCTGAAAATGAAGACTCACTGTTTTCGTCTGAAGAATTAAAGTACTCAAAAAGACGTAATCTACGTTTAAAGGCTTCTAGGTCTCTTTGCAACTGCTGTGTGTCTAGCCTTAAAGGAGTTGGGCAAAATTTAATACCTTTGCTGAGGAGAGACTCTTCTTCTGGGGTCAAAAGTCTGTCCGAGACATTGAAAACCTTGCTCGTGTTACTTGGGATGTTACAATTAATGATTTCGATATCTCTTTCGATAACCCTACGTCTTTTCCTCCTTACTTTATGTTTGTACGACAAGGTAACTTGAAGAAGTTCCGAAAGTCTCCTAAGTTTGTAATGTTTCTTAGTCGATAGTTGAGTTCTAACTCTAAATTTATGACGTTTAATAAGCAGAGTTAGGTTACTTACGCCATCTGGTGAGAAAAGTAGTTTAAGTTTCCTCCAAATGTTAGCAATTTCCTTTCTCATATCAGTAATTCTTTGTTTATAAAAAGCAATAGTCTCCTTCATAAGATGAAACGAAGTATTACGAATATGGCGGAATATGGTGGTAAGAGCTAAAATACGTCATAATGCAGAGAATAGAGGTTGTTTCAAGACACACGATAAAAGGTGTGTCACCTGTAGTGTCTTACGTGAAACTTCTGTCGTTCAAAGTTTTAATACAGGTCAGAATTTTCAGGTGAGGGGGGATTAACCTGTACCACCAAAGGCGTAATCTACTTGATTAATTGTTTGGATTGCCATAAGCTGTATGCGGGTGAAACGGGATTAGAGCTTAGAAGTAGACATAGGGGTCACCGACAGGAGTTTAGAAAAGGTCAAACTCCCATTGGTAAGCATTTTAAGGTGTGTAAAAATTTCGAATTAATAGGTATCAAAAAGCTACCTAACAATAATAAGAAAACTAGGGAGGAGGTTGAATTGAAATGGATTTACCGGTGGAATACTCTTGCCCCTAAAGGTCTTAACGTAAAAGATGTAAGCCTCACTAGAGCATTGCCTAATAGCTAGTACTTTTTCCATTACTGTTATTTCTTAGCACGTGAGCAAGGGGAGTGTATCTCCCCGAAACGTGGTGCGTTTTTAACATCTGAGCTTTGCCGTTTTAAAACTTTCAAGTTTTGAACTCTTTACCGTTTTTAATATCTTGTTGCCTCAGAAGATTTGACACGATCTTTGTCTTCAGTATTTTATATATATACATATATATATATATATATATATATATATATATATATATATATATATATATATATATATATATATATATATATATATATATATATATATATATATATATATATATATATATATATATATATATATATATATATATATATATATATATATATATATATATATATATATATATATATGTATATATATATTTATATATATAAATTTGGGGAGATATTAGGGCTTTATCACTTTCTGAAACTAAAAAGTCGGTCACATTAGCGATTTTCAATCCGGTCCGATTTTTATTAATTCGGACCAGTAGCTGTGGATTCGGACTTTATTCTACGTAAAACTGTGTCTAGATTTGTTCATTAGTCCCTTAAAATTTACCGTCCTACCATTATTCTTTAACTTGTATTGCCCTTTTCTGCGTAAACCAGTCCGATTTTTGTGTACTTGTCCTATTAATGTTTTCTGTCGATGTGAAGTCACGAAATGACTATTTAATGTTTTCGCAGTGTTCTGACAGAAACCATATGTTACACAAGTTGGCAAATGGAGGATACTTTCAGTATAACTGGTACAAACCAAATCCGGAATCGCTGCAGTGTGACCCTTTCTTTACACATTACGTCACATTACAGTGGCCGATGTTCAACTTCAAAATTCATCACAATTGCTTATCATGATTTCCAATCCAGTTATTTTGCAATTTTCAAAAGATTGCAACACGAGTTATCATATTTTTCATGAAGTATAACTAGAGCAAAAATAATTCTCCTAAAAGAAACGACAAAACCTGCTGCTTTAAGCTTCGAATTTTAACTCCGGATGCGGCATAGAGATAATACTTTCTTGATTTCACATACAAGTCGGGTGGATGTTTTCTTCAGTTCATATTCTCGAACTCATTCGTACACATGGTAAATTAGCGACATTTCCAACCGCTAATCCTAAAACGACTGATGTGAAGACTATATATTAGCTAAGATTGTCTACCAAAAGTCTTTGGATTTCACTGTGTTGGTCGCTTTCAAGTAGTGCCTTTCGTTTTACGAATGCTCTGTATTCTTCGGAATTGACGTCATCGTATCGGCGCAAGTTGATTCGTTCCCCCTTTATGACGAGTCCTGCCCTCAGTAGTTCTTGTGACGCCTCGTAACCTTTGACCCGTATCAACCACCTAGGTGTAAAATTAGAGGACAAAAACTTCATTCGTAGCAAAAATCAGAGTTTTCTTCTCAGTTTTCTCTCTCTCAACTTTTTGGTCTGCACGAGCAGCACCACACTTTATACATTGACTTAAAACTAATAACAAGCTATCCGTGAACACCGATTAATATCATGATTGGTGAGAGTGTAAAGGAAGCTGTCTAGTCTTGCACCTGTGTGGTTTTTTA
Organism: Holothuria scabra; assembly: GCA_037179385.1. Taxonomy (NCBI): domain Eukaryota; kingdom Metazoa; phylum Echinodermata; class Holothuroidea; order Aspidochirotida; family Holothuriidae; genus Holothuria; species Holothuria scabra. Next base: position 35,500,187 of record CM074197.1, read on the forward strand.
CCAGACAAATATTCAAGAATTTGCTTTCAACATTAATGAACACACAATTAACGTTTCTTCTAACCTGAAAGACATTTTCAATGTTTCCATATTTTGGTAAAGAGTCAGTTCAGAATGAAGGGAAAGCGAGGTCACTGAAACAAAAAACTAATATTTGCTCTTAATTTCCGATTGCCCTTTAATATTTCATTTCGAGTTTTATTTTTATTTTCTATATTTTTTAGCCTTCAGTTCACCTTTAAAGCTGGTCGATGGTTTGTTTGACATAGTTTATCACATGTTTTGCAGCATCAGGCGGGCAATCAATGATCGTATGATCGACTGTGTGACTGAAAGTTCATTTATGGTTAATTTGACTTAGAACGTTTGTCGCCGTTTACAAACATTTACATCTACAACTCATGGTATGGATAAACCCACAACTCCATTTTACTCGAGGGGGTGGCCTGCTATTTTAATGTGGTTGTTTACAAACGACTTTAATTTCTTTTTGTCTTTAAAATCAAAACGTTGTATGGTATGAATAATAACGTTAAACAACTCTGAACCTGTGCGTTATAACTAGATAATGCACTCTCAGAGGTTAATGCTACCTTTGAACGCACTCGGGCTGGGCACTCATGCATTAATTGCATTAATCTCTCCTCCCATCGTGCATTATCTTTAGTTAATGCACGATCCGTCGTTAGTTAACCCTTAATTGACACTTGTTGGACAATCATCTTTTTATGTTAAAGTGCCTCCATGGCTGAAACTTAAACTACTAACGCACTATAACTTCACTCATAGAAAATAATAATGCTCTTTTCATAGTAAATAACAACGAAATTTCATCGATTTTTTCCGAAAAATAGCTGCCCTCATTTCTAAAACTTTCTACCTATCTATAATCAATTAAAGATCGTCAACTGACACATTTTGGGCAGTCTTTCCAAAGTACGGGTAAATATATATTAAAAGAATATGTATAAATATATATTTAATGAATATGTAGAATGATAATGCTCACAAAGAAAATTATACCTTAGGTGAACATGGTTTATGGGGTTTCATAAGACTTGTACAGAATGATGTTGTCTATTTGATGTTGTCTATTTGAAGTCAACTCACGCCCCGCAATTAGGTAAGGTATACGCCTGAGGAAAAGACTCCCGGGGACAAAGAGTTTTTGAGGGAACAAGTTATTTTGTAAAGAGTATTTGCGTTAAGAGAAATTTAAAACTTTCTGCGTAAAGAAGAAAATCAGAGGTTCTCCCAACCTGCCATGTCTCCTTAGCCAGTTGTCTGAGTGAAATGGGAAACGGTTTTAATTCACTATTCTCTTATTTCCTTCCGATGGAAATCAATCTAAGAGAAATGGATTAGTGACCAACATCAAGTTTGAAACATAAGAAGCCAACAAATTTGTTCTTACAATTATCAGACAACTTCCATTCTCCACTACATTGGCACATCGACTTAAAGGTGCAATCCTCTCACCCCAAACTACACTTCTAGTATGGGGTAACTGAAACTCTCAATTGGCTCAGCTTTTTGATTGACTGCTAATTCAAACACTGCAGAGTGCCATAAATTCTATTACACAGCACGAACTGTTCTGATAGTGTTTTGATTATACACATTGAGCTTTCTATATTCACCCCGAAGCAATAAAATAAGATTGTGTCTAGATGAGGGTGAATTTAAGACAATTGTGGGAGGGGCTTAATTAAGAAGGTTAGGAGAATTGGTACTGTTTGGGATGAGAAAATTGGGCTTTAAACAAAAGGAAAAAAATTATCCGTGATCATGGTCTAATGCCGTGATTGGTTACAGTGCTATAGTGGAGTGTCTCTAATCTTGTATCCATGTGGAATTTGTTACCCGAAAAATGTTCAGAATTATTCATTCAACAGTAGGCTAGTTATCACGAAATTAACGTTTTTTTACCCTAAAAGACATCTTCAATGTTTTTATATTCTCTAAAAAAATGATATATATATATATATATGTGTGTGTGTGTGTGTGTGTGTGTGTGTGTGTGTCATTCTCCCCTCCCTAAGCACCCCTGTACTTTTTCTAGCAATGGAAATGCCTATGCAGTCAATACAAAGCAACGGTGTCGATAAACCGGTAAAGGCCTGCATACACGAGCAACATTTGTTAAACATTCCCCAAACACTTCACTTGCAACAAATCCCAAACATGCTTGTTTTCGGTTTGTTGTACAGTGTAGACAGAGTAAAAACAGTTTGAAAACACTTTGAAAATGTTTTGAGAATGTTTTGAAAAGAATTGACAGAACATTTCCTTTGCACCATTTCCAAAACATTTTCAAAACATGCTGTATACCTTGTCTACACTGTGCAACAAACCGAAAACAAGCATGTTTTTGAATTTGCTGCCAGTGGATGTTTTGGAAATGTTTTGGGAATGTTTTGCAAATGTCGCTCGTGTATACAGGCCTTAATTAACACACTCGTTGTTCAGTAAAGTACAAAGACGGCAGGATTGCGCTTATAGAGTTGAGCTATGCAGAAATAGCTAAACGACTAAAGTTAGTGTATGATTTAGAAGACTCCTTCCCTCAGAAACTTGCCATTAAAAACCTCTCATGCTTGATTGCCTATCTACGCGAGACAACTTCAAAGTGGGGTCTGGGATTTTTATGCTGGTACGTCAGGTTTACACAATCATATACGTTTGTCCTTGAACCGTTTCATATGTTGTATGAACACTTGTTTGAATGATGAAGGCTCATACGTACGTATTGAATGTTGTAAAATACGTCAGAAAGCATAAAAGCATAAAACACGCATCCATGCATTTGTCTATCACTTCGTCATATAGAATAAAACCAACCTATTGTCATGAGAGGGTAGTCAAACTCCACCTCGCATGCGTGCTGACCTTTTTCGTAAGGTAATCGTAAACAGTAGAAAGCAAGAAAGCAAGAAGGTTTGGTTTACGTTAGAAAAATCAAAGACTAGAGTATGTTATACAACCACTTTCAGACATATTTATTAGACCCTTCGTACCAGGTCTGTTGTAATCAATGGCGAAGTCAGGAGGTTTACTTTCTTGGGGTGCTCATGAATTATAGGATTTGATAAATTGTCTGCTTTGGGAAAGAGTTAACAAAGAGACAAGAATCTCTTTCCTCTATGATAATTTTTTAATAATAAGGGGCCTAAGTATATTCCATCAGATGTTATTTTGGTACAACATTCATAATCATTTGAAGTCCTTTTTGGTTCCATTAAATAATATTTTTTTCAGAATCAGACTGAGGGTTCACAGCTCCCCAAGCCCCTCCTCAGGCTGCGCCAATGATATGGTCTTCATCGCAACACAAACCACTCTTACCTGCTTGGAACGCCAGCAGAGCCAAGTACGACATTCATATCAATGAATTGTATGCTCTTTATGTCGTTCGCATCAACGTTTCCTACTTTTTTGATGCTGTGTAGAACGTCTTGATGTGATAAAAATTCGTCCGAATGTGAGAAAACTAAAGTCAAAGGTTCTAGTTCCGGCGGGCTGCTAAAAACTTTAATCTTTTTAAACGCAATCTCCCTTCTTGGATCTGTATGAGTCGGTTTCTTGCTGGGAGTTTTGCTCCTGGTCCCATGCTTGGGAGAAGATGGTTTGGAAAATGACGCTGAAAAGGATGATGGGTGCTTAGAGTGCGGTTGTCTGCGAAAACAAGGAATAATAATTTTACATTACTGGAAGTGCATCGCAGACTAGCCTCCTTTTACCCGGTTTCGTCGCAAGACATCTCTTCCTAAACATAACGCTGCTATGTAGATATTTCTCCTTCAACGTAACATCTAGTACACTCCATATTTAACTCGCGGATTCTAGGCATAAATCTCCCAGTATTTCCAAAACACATTGATGTTTCATCTTGCCTGTTTTACTCTGTGCAAACTGTTGGGAGACCAGTGTGTTATTTCAGTCCTAGTACACTTCTGCCATCAGTGTACTAGATAGGCCGTTAAAAGAACTCTCCCGCACCAAATTCAGGAAGCCCGCCAGCAAGCATGAAACAATAGGGTGTGATGTAATGGATTCACTTTGTGTTCCAGTATTTCGTTTTTCTGTATAATTTCCCACGAAACTTATACAAAAACCTCTGATAAACCATATTCATCCTGAAAATGTTTCGAAAATTTCAAAAAGTTGATATGCCTTAGAGCAAGATAACATTCCTCATCAATAGGCCTACAACGTGAAAAACGAACAGATAGAAGGCAAAGAAAACAAAACATTGGATTTCCTTGTGCATCATGACAACACCTGCTTGCTTCAAGTTCACTCTTTGTAGAGAATGTACCAATTTCAATATCTAATGAACTGAGCGTGGATAATGGAAGAAGTTTCAACATTGTTTAAGCCCCTTTACATCAAAGATAAATTTTTCTTTCTTTTTTTCTCTCTATGAATTTACTGAAACACTTTTCAAAAGTTCTGAATTACAGCTAGGAAGAATATATAATCATTGAAGTAGTAAGCCGAGGGAGAGGAGAGGTATCTCTTACGCGCTCAAGTCCAAGGCTGGCGGCCTTTGCCCTTCTGATGAAATATATCATACCTTTTCCCCGCATAGCTATAATCTCAGACTTCTTCACGCATGTTGAAAAACTGCACCACACTATGGAGTGTCAAATTCTATGTAAGAACACACATCTTCACAGGCCTCCATTTTTCACAGGTACATTGGGCTACCGACACATCGTCCGGGGCGTGACCCTTCCTTTTTACTGCCATTTGAACCAAGTGCTGTTACTTTCAGCGAAAAACGTTTGAAGCTTTCTTTACCTTCTGGTGAAATTGCCATGCCTCCTTCTGACTGACAGTCGCGTCATATCGATATGCGCATGCGCATATATTAAGGCAGCAGACTCAAACCTTCAGTACAAGGACGCAAAAGTACAACATACAGCAGTCAATGTTTCCAATCCACACCGCCCCGGGGAACAATACAAGGCGTAGATAAATTTATCAGTACTACAGTACCAGTTAATTTTTCAGAAGCTTTGAAGACACCTCCTGTAGATGTAATTTATCATCCGTATTGACTTGACACCGAATGTTTAACGGTTTGCGAAGGTTAGGCATAGAAGTCTGGATGTCTGCATGATTAGTACATAGACCTTCGTGTTAGTACTTGCTTAATGTAACCAATGCAGTTTTGGACCATGAACAATTCTCCCCTACATCTATCTAAAACACCCGGGGGATGTGAAAACAGAAGAAAAGGAAGGGGGGGGGGAAGAATGAAAGAAGTTCTCAACTCATCCTTTGACCCCAAACCAAAATATCTTTCCTCCGCCCCCGATAACAACATAACGAGGTTTTGTGGGCATTTCACTACTTCACGACCTATAACAATGCATTTTGTTCTTTTTAAGGGACCTTTTGCAAATGTTAAATGTTTTTAAATGTTCTACTCCGGGGTCATTACACGTTATGATCAACTGATCAAGGGTAAATAACGCAATGTGCAGTGGCTATAGGCATACAATCCGACAATCTTTTTGTTTTTCTTTGTAATTGCCTATATCCTTCTTGTCTTTGAGAATTTAATACTTTAGGAATATTTTCATATCTTTTTCAAGTAGATCTTCTGAATGCGTGAGTTACAAGACAGTAATTACAATGGAAGCTGTTCGATATTAACACCATTTGCTAATATCACATAGAAATAGAGTGTTAGTTAAATCTTTGTAATGCTATGGAATGCTACGCTATGTATAGACTATGGTATACAATGCTATGGCCCTGAAATACATGGTAGACCACGCTACACAATGCTATTCTTGCGATACAATGACAATAAATATGCCGAGATGATCGCAAAAATTTAATACCATATTGTCCAGAAAGAGAGACATTTTCTGAAAGTATGTCTCTACCATTCGCTCACTAGCGTAGCCAGCGGGGGGCAGGGAGGCAGAGTGCCCCCCCCCCCAAAAAAAAAAAAAAAAATTGGGGGGACGCGATGGGCGATGTTGAAAAAATGAAGGAGAGCAAAAAAAAATAAAATAAAAAAAGATAAACGGCAAGAGGAGGGAGGGAACCGGGGGCATTTTTTACAGTTTTTCGAGGGGGGGGGGGACTCTTAGTCGTTACGATAAAGTATGCAGTCCCCGACGGCGACTAGTCTCCCCGATGGTTTACCTGTTTTTTGCTCTCAAGGGACAATTTCCCTAATAAGAACCCCAACCCCGCGCTGAAGATTCACTCCAGTTTTTTTTCAATACTTCCATTCCACATATCTATAGAGTGTAAGTCCTGTCAACCTTACCAAGAAACAGGGAGGCAAAGAACACAGGTTATTTAGAGGTCTTAAATTTCATCCCATATCACAAATCCTATAGTTGCTGTTCTCTTGTGTATGTCATGCGATAGGTCAGCTGGTGAGCGACTCACGGAGCATAGTTTGGTTATTTTATCGGGTATCCAGATGTTTTCGACGCAATGTATGTTATCCCCGATACGGTCTACAACCCCTACAGTTTCTGTTTTTTTTTTCTTTTTGTTTTTTAATGATTACATAGGCTATGTTATTTTTGTAAGTCTACCACAAAATTTTCGGGCGCTTCGCGCGCTTTGCAATCTCACGATTCAGACTCAACAGAACACTATACGTGCGCAAGTTGGCTTTTAAAATATTAAGTGGTATTGTGCAAAATGTGCCCCAGGCTGCAATAACATGGGATAGTTAGGCTCCTTCATATGTCCTTCTCACCACCCCCTTGACATAAGGGCTGTCGGAACTTGTGGTTGCTGGCACGGCCCGCCCCCTGTCGGGAATAATCTGTCGCATTCCCGTGGTCGGTTTAATTATTTTGGCTTTCAAAAGAGTTATTTCTGCGATAAAACCCAAAATGTTTGGTACGCTTTGCACACTCTTCCTCAGTTCCGTTACCTAGAGCTAATAAAGAACAAACCCTTCCAAACTTTTCAAGTAAATTAATAAGTAGAATAAATGGATTAATGAACATGTCGGGAACTTCCTCTCATTTCGCTAAACCAGGGAGGTGTGATCTCTTGTGTCAGTCGTGCGGTACGGACTCGAAGAAGGAAGTACAATATAAGTTGTGCCCGATAGGGCCCAAATGCCGTGACAATTGACCTATATAAGCTTTAAATAATTACAGATTCTTTTTAGTGTAGGCTCACCTAAAAAAATTTCGCCCGCCTTTCCACTGTTTAATCAGTGCGAAAATATCTTCCTCTAGCATTTGCAAATTTTATGTCGTATATGACTCGCAATGGCAGGTATAGTGCACAGGTTTTTTTCAAATCTCCCTCACCAACTCATCGACGGCATCCTGGCTGTCAAGGCTTGGGGTCGCTACCCACCCTATCCCTCCCCCGTTTCGAGAGTGGCCCTTCGTCGGGCAAATCCTGGCGTCAAGCCTGGGGGTAAGATACATTTTCCAGTTATGACTTGTATATGTGTAATGAAGCAATGAACTAAAAATGGAGGCTGCATTTTTTGGAGAGCGGCAACTATTTTGGAGGGACGGCCCATTTCACTAGGAGGGCGTGTTGCCGTTTAAAACACCCTGTGGAGAACACTGGAATCTAGTATAAAAAGAACAAAATATAGCACCATATTGCATCTAAGCTCTTCGAGACAGCAAAAAATTCCCAAAGGGGAGTGGGACACCAATAGAGACAGGCCCGTAACCAGTGGGTTCGAACTTACTTCCGCCCAGACCTATTTTTTTTATTATTATTTATTTTTTATTTAAATGGAGTTTTGGCGTTTTTCCGGGTAAAATGTCAATTTCGCTGGTTTAGCCAATGTAATCTTATGAGTAGCTGTTTTGTTTCAGCGCAACACAATTCCCTAGGGCCCCATTGACTCATCAGTAACCCTCTTAAAGACACACACTAACTCTCGAGGGAATAAGGAAAACATTGATACAAGATTGAAAATGTCCAAAATTCCAGCTAAGGTGTTCTCCAGATCGCTCAATTTTGATGTAAAATTGCAACATCTCCTTGGGGTAGGGGTGGGAGAACCACACCCTCTCCCCGTTCGGACGCTCGGCTCCTCACTTGGGCGCTTCGCTCCCTCAAGAAAATGCCGCACGCCAGTGGCGGCGATGAAAAATGAAAAAAGTGGGGGCTAAAGGTATGTTCAGCCCCTCAATATTTGTCAAGTGCTCCGATTAAGAAGCGGGGAGGATATCGTAGTTGGGCTGAACATATTCTTGCTTAGAACACTCGGGAAGTGCCGTTTCCGGCCATCTGAGGGGTTTGTAAAACCAAAAATTTCCTGGTTCGCTCCGCGCCAATCGGTGGTAGAGCTCCGCTTAGAAACATGTATTAACATTTTTATAGATTTTTTTTTTTTTTTGCATTAGTTGAGAAATTTCAGAAATAAAATCCATATTTCCAGGCTGAGAACATGCATAAAACACCCGGGAAGTGCCGTTTCCTGCCATCTGAGGGGTTCCTAAAACCAAAAATTTTCTTCTACGCTCCGCGCCAACTGATGGTGGCGCTCCGCTTAGATAGTCCTGTCGGTCAAGATTGGGGACGATGACTCGACTTTGCCCTCTCCCCCCACAAGAAAATCCTGGCTACGCCCCTGCGTTCGCTTCATTTTGATGCAACTTTTCCCCTCCGAAGTGGCAAAAGCTTTCTGTATTTTACGAAGTAACCGATTTTAGTCCTTAGAGGGCAGCATATATTTTATGTGGAAATATAAATTCGAAAATCGAGTAGTTTAACCACCTAAGATCTAGTTTCACTCATGTTGGGATATGGTACTTTTGTCAGAGAACTGGACTCTTAGAGGTTTCGAGGAACGGCCCTCTCCCAGAGGGTCGTGAGGACTGAAGAGAAAAAATCTTAGGGGTGGGCCAGTATTTTTCTACTTTCTTTCGGTGAGTAGCATTCTTTCGGGAGTAAGTTTTCAGTTCCGCTGCTTAGATCTTCGTCAGAGAGTCGAGGGACATTTAAAAAATATTGTCAAGTAACCTGGGTTTACTAGCACTACCTCCCCATCTTACAGGTTCTGCTGGAGACAGTCTTCTTGATACCATAATATTGGGGGTAACGACAGATGCGAACGAAATGAAATTGTCTCTAATATGCAGAAAGGATAAATAGTTACCTTCTAAACGTTTCTTTCATTAACCTCAATATCTCCCATTTTTGCTGGCGTAGCCAGAACGGTTTTTTTTTTTTTTTTTTTTTTTTTTTTGCATGGGATGATCAACTGCAGGTCCTCATCGTTTGATAACTTGGAGGCCCCGCCCCTCTGACTTCGTCAATTTTCATTTTTATTTTAGCGATAGAACTCCACTCTTACCTCTGAACAAGATCATCAATTTGCAATTGATTAATGCGTGGCAAAGTTAGTTGGTCTCTTTGAACGTTCTTTGGTTGTTTTTTACTGCTCTCACCGCTTTTTGGATTGCTAAGGTTTGGTTGTGATTGAGCTGATGGCTTCTCTGAAGCTGCCGGCATCAGTCGTTGTCTGGAGCTTGATATTGGCATTATGGTTATCACTGTGCTGCATTTAATCGAAAAACAAAAACTTGCATGAACAGGCGATTTCCAAATAGCCTTACCTGCGATCCTGGATAACAAAATTTTACAGAAGAGCCCCTCGCCCTTAAAATTGAATTATTGAATACGGTTTCGGAGGGGTAAACCTGATTTTGAAAAGGTTTAAAAATGCCCCCAAAATTTTGTCAAGGGAGTGGGCTCTCCAAACCTCATTTAATGTCAATCAACTTGCTATTTCTTCAGAATTAATTGCTGTTTTATTTTTTATTTTGATTTATTTACTTTATGTTTTATTTATTTATTTGTTTGCTGTTTTTTTTTTCTTCTTCTTCTTTTTTTTAAGACGTTTCGGGGTTGATAGATAGGAGCCACTTACGAAACTTTTTATATGATGATTGGATGGAAGAACAAATTTAAAAATCATCTCTGTACTCTCAAAACTGTACTTTCAAATTTCCTAGAAGGAATTCGTCCGAATAATTCCCATAACCAAAACTCTGTATAGGAAATTGATTTGATTTTAAGCAGTAAGATAGTTCGGTAATTATTTGGTGCATTGAACTGTGGGACACAGTGTTATTCTTAAACCGAGCTCAGCACATAGTGCACGGCGTTCCGTAGCTTGTTTTCGTGCAATACGTGCTAAGCGTTTTCGTGCTAAGCGTAAATCTGACTATCCAACCCGAACGAAAGCAGAGTCTCCCCTGCTTTACGGCAGATTAAAATGCATTTTTTACACCAAAAAGGGAATTTAAACATTGTCCTCAGTACAGAACCACACTTATGATTCCATCTCATGGTTGAATTAAGAAAGAATGATGTCCCCAACAGACGATTTGGAGGATGTGCGCATGTCAATATAGCCACCAAAAGGAATTACCAAACTCGCGTATTGTTATGAAGCGAATTCTTTGGGAATGTTGATCGGTATTCCCTTTCTTGCATAGCTCTTGAGAATCATTTTACTTTATTGCCCCCCCCCCCCCCCCCCCTCAATTGTAAAATATACTAGCAGTGACTGCTTGGTTTCCTTGAATATGCAATATTAAAATCCTGATCTGTTATGAAAGAAAGTTGTTGTAAAGAACTATGGAGAAAATTGCGAAATTTAGCTATTGATTCAAAACAACTAAAGGTTAGGGCGATTACCTTTGCTTTGAACTGTTGAACCGCGGAATGACATTAAAGACTATCCTTACATCACTGATACCGTAGAAGATGGTTGCATGTCACCGTAAAGACACTGTGATCCAATGATAAAAGCGAAAGTTTACTACATTTCGTATTGACTATAAGGGCCTAATGTATAAAGGATATCGAAGTGCGACTGAAATCCATGAACCTATGTAAACGCTGCGAAGAGAGGGTGATTTGTAATTGACGCCAATAACAAATATGCATGCTTCACTGTGACATTACAATGGACGCAACTTGCCTACGCCCAGAAGAAAGGCATACACGCACTTTTATACGCCTGTTGTGTTCGAGACAAACAGTAAACCCATATCAGAGGAATGCTAAGCTTAAGATTTCCACGACCTATGTGCACATGACGTCACCTAGCAAAAATTTCATGGGTTAGGCTGTTAGGGGCTGGTATAACGTTGCAATTTCTTGTAATATATTGAACAGTGGCAAGGAACGGAGGCAAGCAAATGCAGACGGCTGAGTTGTGCTGTTAGGCACTTTATGCGCACGCTTACTACTAGCGCGTGAGTAATCCACATGATGCGCAATGTGTGCTCCAAGACTTCATCAGAGAAATTCTATGCGTCGCACAACAGCATGATATTTAATGACGTACAAGGGTCACGTGGTGCGGTATGTATGAATGGTTCCTGCTTTAGTCAATATAGGGATTATGCACCTACGTCACAGCGTTGCGCATTTCTCTGCTTTTCCACCCGGACGTCCTTTTAACAGTAACTGTTACTAAGGTGCTCTTGTGCGCGTGTTTGGGTAATACAACGAATGCCTTGGATCATTTTCATCCAGTATGCCAAATTGAAACGCGTTGGCATAGGGCTATGATGTCACAGAGCAAGCAAGCCTGCCCCCCCCCCCCTTCCAGTTGAAGGTGTAAGTGTTAATGTAAAGAAACAAATGCAGATAGCAGATCAGTCAGCAAGTCGGGTAAGCGTGTATGTCTATTACGGGGAGATGGTGTTAGGTGCCTAATAACTGCCGTCTAGTTTATTCATAGAATTATAGAAGGCTAACGATTCCTCCAGCTCTGCGCAGAATGTAGAATATGTACCTACATTTCATTGTGACGAAATTGTAAGTGAGTGGCTTCAACTCTGTTGTCAAGCAGCAAATGGGGCTTTTTTTTTCTCCAGAGAAATCCTAAGCTGAGGATTTTTTACACTCTAAAATCAGAAGGGTGAACTTAGTCACTCTTTGATAGAGTGAAAAATGTGAATTCGCTCCAATAGAGTAATAACTACAGTAATCACTACTAGAGTAATCACTCCAAGAAGATTAAAATTCACTCCAAAAAGAGTGAAAATCTTTTTGGAGTGAACTTCACTCCTCTTGGAATGAATTATCACTCTAGTGGAGTGAATTAACACTTTTCACTCTATCAAAGAGTGACTTAGTTCACTCTTTTGATTTAAGAATGTAACCTTTCACCAACCGTTTTGACTGGCCTGGTGATCCTACACGTACAATCCTGTCCGATGTGTGACGCATACTGTGGCACACTGGCACTACACTCACTCAAAGAGAACGGAAGTGATTATATGTGTATTCTTGACAAATCAGCAGTGTATTCAGCGAGTGTTACAATCATCCATCTATCTTTCATAAAACACTTGAAAGAAAATGAGTGGCTGAAATCACTTGGTTGACTTTTCACTTTTTCTAGTTTTCTTCATAAATCCTATGTAAAGGTCATATTGTTAAATATAACTTATTTCTAAAAAGTCGGGATAGGGTTAGTAACACATGCTATGTTTGTTCTATATGAATAAGAACATCCCTTGTTTATAGAATAATTTGGGAGAATTTGGAATCGTAGCCCCTTTGAAATCATGCAAACACCTTTCTTATGATGTACAACGAGATTCATCTATGGAGCAGCCGAACTGCTTCTCAACTGGCAGAAATATTTTACTCCGCCTCATGCATCAATGATATACGACCCGTGCAGTCTTTGAACCATACCGCACGCTTAACAGCACACCATGTGTTTTCTTGTATTGCTGATTAGCTTAATGCACATAAAACAGTCCTTCTCACGTGAAACGTTTTGAAAATAGCACACGTGTAAATGACCACACCTATTATACTGACACTAGACGCGAAAACCATCTGTTAAATCGGAAAATGAAATCATCAAAACTTGTTTATTTTATGGGTATTTTTCGAAAGTCGGCTTCTGAGAGACCTGAACTTTCCATCACTGATATTAAATTTCACAAAATCTGAAACGTAAAAAACCAGATCAATAGTGCCTCTAGGAATAATTTACGGCTGTCCTATCACCTTATATTGCAGGAGCTTCCGAGGGCTTCGTCCTCTGGACCCCACCGGGGCTCTGTCCCGGGACTCCACCATGGACCCTGGCGTGGGCCCCTGGACCCCACGCGTTCAAACTCGCGCTTCGATTTGTGGTGCACCACTGGTGCTTCCCTCCCGTGTCGATCAGTCGGGGGAATCACAGGTAATGCCCCCACCTCCAAAGTCCTGCACAAGCCACTGCATCGTTAGAGCGTGTCAAAATAAGAAACGAAAGCTTACCATTTTAGTGTTTTCACAGTAACGTCCGAGTGTTTACACCTGTCTTATTTTCTTCAATTATCCGACGTAATTTGCCTACAATCAGCGATGAATAGTACAGCTTTTAAGAAACTGCCCATCTGATGTTATACAAATCACGCGTGATATCTATTTGAAATTATTTGAAAGATGGTCACTTGATAAACAAGCATGACGGAGACTATGAATTTGTACCAACCAGTCGTACCTATCAGCTGTGTAGTGTACATTAGCGTGTCATACGTAATCTTAATAGGCCACGGTTGTTAAAAGTCTCGGTAGGTAAAAGGTTTCGCAAAACAGGTATGCTATCGGGTAATAATAAAAAGACATAACAGAAATAGCTGTTCACTTGCAGCTGCTGAAATGTGTAATCCTTAGAGAAATTCAAAATCGCTACTTTAATAAAATTCAATCAAATTTGTTATGATTGAATTGACCCTAGAACTCAGAGGCAGCCTTTTAAAATAACTTTGTTAAACCAAAGCTTTGTCCTCAAAAATCACGTAATGACCCCGACATGTGGGTGGACTCTGTTCTAAATATAAAAAATGGCTCAAAGGACCTGGATTATTTTGGGCCGTTTTGCCAAAATTTATTCGAATAAATGTATATCATCCGAACTTTTCTCCAAAGTAGAAGACGGTTAGGTTAGATGGAATTTACGCCCCAGTTTCAACGAAACATTTTCCTTTAAAGAGCCATTCCTCTTACCCCAAAGTGCAGTTCTTGTAGGGGGTACCGACACTCTCAATTGACTCAACTCTTTGATTGACAGCTAATTTAAACAATCCAGAATACCAAAGCTTATATTACTCAGCATGACCTGTACTGAGAGTGTTCTTATTATGCACATTGAGCTTTTCTATACTCACCATGAAGATATAAACTGGGACTGTGTCTGGATGGGAATGAATTTCAGACAATTGTGGGAGGGACTTAAGTAAGAAGGTTAGGAGAACTGGTTCTGTTTAGGGTGAGAGAACTGGGCCTTTAAGTCGAGCCGGCAACCACTTTTTGCCAGTAGTAGTAATTGACTAGCTTGTTTTCCCTACTCCATTGCTTATGCTGAGCACCAAGCGCAACGGTAGTAGGTTCCATTTTTAAAGTCTTCGGTATGACCTGGCCAGGACGTTGACTCACGAGTAAAAGATGGTGACATAGGTTCTTTTACTTTGTTGTTGGTTTCACCCTTTATCGTTGTTTGGGTCCTTTTGGACCCATGCGGCGAGCGCGGCTGTCACCCATCTTTACTGTTTCACGCGGAGCTCGAAACTGGGAATAGCTACCCAAAAATTCGACCACAACAACGAAAGAGATGATGGTTTAAGGTCACGGGGTCAGTGGCCTACGGAAGCCGATGCGGGCGGGCTAAGTCCGCTTTTTCGCCCACTCCCGAGGGGCGCAAACATGCCCCGATTGGGGCACAACGGGAAAGGGTCAAACTTCAGCATTTAAGGAGAAAATTTAATCACCAACTTTGGATTAGTAGATGACTGTTCCTATTACATGAATAGCTGTTGGGTGAAAATTATGGGACAATATTTTTCTCATTCCTGCTTGCAAAGTGTTCAACTGAATATGCAATAGAGGCTTTGCAATTACGTCACGGATCTACCATGCTGGAGGACAACCTTGTCAAGTACACATGGCTTTGTGTTGAACTCACTGCACTGTGTGTACTGTGATGCGCGGTATGTACACATTCATTGAGCAATCGCGTTGAGTGTGGCCTACGTAGTGACTTGTGCTCCAACATGGCCGCCGGAGAGTGATATGACGTAGTATGAAAAGCCTCTACGTCAATCTCTGAATTTTTTGTAAAAGCTACTTAGAAAAGAAATAGGAGGAAATTTGAGAAATTTAGTCCTTACGATAGACTGTTTTTGTCCTTCAGCTATGAAAATGTGTGAAGGAAATTTCTCTGAAATGGATTAAAACCACATGGGGGTCAATCACCTTCAAGATTTTCCATCCCATATACGCACTGTTTCGCAAGGAATTTCTTGATTTTCTGTTGGAATTGTGATGTACCGATTATTTTTGGTTTGGTTTTAGGGATTAACCTAGGTTGGGAATTAACACCATGGTTAGCCACACTCTAAGAACTGTTGGGTAAAAAGCGTTGGGCAAAATACAAAATGCCCAACATGGGTAAATTATTGTCCAACAAATGGAGAAACAACTGTACCCATACTGTTGGGCAAATTAAGGTTGGGTAAGGTCCAGGTGCTGGTATATAAAAGCTGTTGGGCAAGTTTTAAAGTACCCAACAGTTGGGTAAAATGTAATTGACCAATCAGATGTTTAGTTAAAGATCAGTTAGGTTTTACAGATAATTATCGTAATATAATTGGTAATTGTAAGATCTCATGGTTAAATAAGGTTGTATTTGGTAAATACAAAGCTAACGGCAGAATAGCAGTAAAAATCTGGACGAAAGTACTTAAGTACTTATAAAGAGCAACGGTCGCATAGAAAAAAGTTCACATTGCTACGTAATCAACGGGAGAAGAAATACAAAGTTCACGATTGAGTTTGTTACTTTAAACTACACACTTCACTGTTTACTTACCAAGTGCATTGCGTGTTTGGGTGGGTTGGGCGTCTTTTTCGTTTGTTACAAACCAGCGTGCCCGTTCCTAAGTACGTATAAAAAAGAACCGTCGCTGGTGCCCCAACCACTCTTGGAAGACAAATGGTGTATGTGTCAGGGTACCTTGTTAAATATCATATCATATCATATTATTATATATCAGGTTTTACTAAAATCCAAACAAGCACCCAACATTCTGGGTAGTTGCATTGCCCAACACCATTTGCCCAACAGTTTGCCCAATAGTTGGGAGGACATATATATACCCAGTGTTGGTTAAAAGTTAGTCATTCAGTAGTGCTCAACTACTGGGTAGTTGCATTGTCCAACACCATTTGCCCAATTGTTGGGAGGACACATATATACCCAGTGTTGGTAAAAAATTGGGCAAATATTTGCCCACTATTTTTTAGAGTGCAGTCGTAAATTCTTTGTTAAACAGTTACCATACCATGCGCCCCAATCATCCTGATACTTGTTGAAATAATATATCAATCTAAAAAATGCAAAATATCAACTTTCGAATTAGGTAGAACTGTTATTGTACAGGTAGACCAACTGAGACCAACTAAGCACGATGCATCTATTAATATATAACCAAAACTTACCATTGTTTGCCCGCTATAATAGACCGGCTTACGCATATGATGTTTCAGAGCGGAAAATACGCCCTCCTTTGGGAGGAAGTAGAAAATAAGTCAATTTACCAAACGTCTCCCTCCCTCCTCTCACTGTAAAGTATATGTGCTGTCAACTGCTGGAAGTTTTCTCTACACAGCGGGACTTTGGAATTGTTCTCTTTTCAATTTTTCGAACGTCATCATAGCAAGTCTTTTATTTAACGTTTTGTTTTCATCCGCGTCTCTTCTTCTAACAGTGTTTCTACTAATTACGACAGTTTTGATGAAATCAATAACTCTCCACAACGATTACGATGTAAAACTCATTGTCGTTTCTAAGTCAATATTACTGACAAATGTCGTCTGTCGCTTTCGAAATGAAATGTGCAAACTTCGTCAGTAAAGAAATATTTCGGATGTACGTCGTGAAACAGTGCGCAAAGTATGAATAAATAGGTTTACCAATGTACGAATTTGGGAAAACAGACCATCCCTGCTTTAAGATGTTAATCTTTTAGTTCACATTATAATTCACAATTTAATGAAAAATATGCATTTTCTCTTGAAACTTCTGGACAACCATTTTTTTGTAACCGGCGAAGGTCAGTCTTCCTGTAGCAATGAATGAAGTGGGGTCGTTTATCGATTCGTCGGTCAAGCTTTGTAGTCATTAAAGCCACTGTAGGCTATGAAGTTGAAATATACTAGGGTCAAGGTCGTGTTTGAGGAGAAACTTGCACTTAGCCACTTAGTCAATCAAGAATGTTTAAACGACGTCATATTGAAGTAAATAATTTCAAATTTATTGGCCTCTTCTGGTGGATGATGGGGTTGTCGTCCAACGTGGTACTCACTCCTGGTTGTTAACGGGTTTGATGACGGCGCAGAAAATGTGTGGAATGGATGGACAATGTATGTTCCAAGAACCTGGGGGCTCAAATCAACCCAGACCTATGATGAGAATAATGCCCCTTTTCGCGCACACCTTTCCATGTAGATTTGAAAGGTCATAGGGTCTCGCTACTCCGCTGTGTTGGTTCCTCAGTGTCTATATAGAAATTATGCACGTGACGTCATCGCGTTCCACTGGACGGAAATGATCAAAGGCAGTGTTGTTTTACCAAAACGGGCTATCCGCTCTGCCCGGAAAATGTACACACAAAAGTTCTAACGGAGCCCTTTCTTCCTTCTCCCCTTTCCCATTCCATGCGCCAGTGGTTGGGTTAACGAGTGCGCTTAAAATAGAAAGTTATCTTATTTTCTATTAAATATAAGTCAGTCTGACAAATTAAGCAAAACCTCAAAGAAATAGAATTTTCAAAAGGCATTTATAAGTTTTATTGAGTCAATTTATATTTAATAAAAAAAAACCTACAACACACCCATGAAGAGTTTAATGGTAAAATACAACAGTCATGTACATTTGGTATAAAACAAAAAAAAATTAATTGGGTAAACATACATTTCACATGAGTTTATTTTGTTGCCATAAGATTAAAAGAGTAGAATGCCATTTATTCAAAATATTTTTGAATCTCAAGCAGAGTACTTTAAAAGACTGTTTTATCAGTTTATACTTTTTGCTAGTGATTCCTTTTTAACTAAATAAAGTGGATGTTCAGAAGTCCATCTTGAAAGAGACTTGATTTCGTTTGCGATATCGATTTAAATTTGCCGTTTTATTAAAAAGAAGAATTAAAGAGAGATACTTATCTCACTGGGTACATTTTTGGTTGGGGAATCTACAATACTTTAGTGGTGACAGTTCTTGATTAAAATCCTGGCTGATGGTTACTACCTGAAAGATGAGTTAGTGAAAGTCGTTGAGCTGTAGGGTGGTGAGCTGATGTTATTACTTGCAACCGAATATATATTGGCCGAACGAAAAAAATAATAAATGTCGATTTGTATCCAGTGACAGAGCTATCCATATGGTCAAGACGACAGCCCTGACCACGGACCAAATATGTCCACTTTAGTCTCTAACATGCTTCTTAAACGGGTTTCTACAGAATTATTCTTGCCCCTCTGAACAAACTCTAAGCATCAGGTTCCGCCAATGTCTGTTTCCGAGACTGACAGAATGTCAAGATGAAACATTAACCAAAATAGCCTCCACCGAATTATCCTAGGTGTACTAGACCTATGGTAATATTTGGAAACAATCATTAAGTTTCTTCAAATTTCCTCCATTTTTCATACAAAAATTTTCTCAATTTTATCTTTTATCGCGGGGTACCAACTCCCTGGGTAGGGCTAGCATTTTTAATTAAAGAATTTTTCAAAGGAATTATTGTAAAAGACAATATTTTTATCATTCATGAACTTCGATACCATTGGAAAATCTGATGCACAAGATAACTTCGGCCCCATGACGGCCCCCCTCCACCAGCTGACAACTCTTCCCTTCTCCGCCGACAACTTTACCCCTTTCAGAACAATTGCCTGATTGATATCTACTCCGCCGGTCAATGTATGTTCCACAGACAATTGTCACTCCAGGCAGTCCTAAAGTTTCTGGTGAGGGCAGCTGTTGTTTTTTGTGGCGCAAGTAAAGAGTAAGTGTGACACAATCCGCGGATACATTGTGGTCCCCGGGGAATCGTCAGTCTATTTTGCCAGGAGTGTGGTCTAATTGTTACGCTTTAAAGCATATTTCAAACAGTGAAATAAATGTCTTAGAAACGCCTACTACATAATTACGATCTCTGAAGGTTTTAAAGGTCCAGTTCTCTCACCCCAAATAGTACAAATTCTCCTAACCTTCTTACTGAAGCCCCTCCCACAATTGTCTGAAATTCATCCTCATCCAGATACAATCTCAGTTTATTGATTCAAGATGAGTATAGAAAAACTCAATTTATATAATCAAAACACTCTCAGTACTGTTCATGCTGTGTAATATAATCTTTAATACTCTGCATTGTTTGAATTAGCTGTCAATCAAAGAGCTGAGTCAATTGAGAATTTCGGTACCCCGAACCAAAATTGTAGTTTGGGGTGAGAGGTTTGGCCCTTTAAACCCGATCAAGCTGGTTTTACAAGAAACTCGGTCCTCCATTCGTTTGCTGGCAATTGGTTCCCGTGAAGCCACTCCTGCAAGTCCCTGAACTGCAAATCCCGGTCTTTTTATCACAAGTATCATACCTCGATGGACAATTGCACTTCTGATTACAGCTCCAACCGAATCGGCCCTTTGGACAGGCTGTTGGAAAATGTGAAATACAGACAATTGTACAAAGAAAGTAACGAACCTGTTGAAATATCTTTGTCATTTCCTTATTGGGATAACATGTGAGAATAACAGGCAGTGATTCCTCATAGACGTATTACATAAACGTCACACTGACATCATGTTTGCAGGAAAACTTTGTACATGTGGCCTAACCACTGACCTCTGTGTATGACATAGTAGATTTGTGGGTTGCACGCTTTAGAAGTCTCGCCTCATGGAGCAAAATCATTTAAGAGTTTTCCTTTTAACCAAAAAGCCAGTGGCGTAGCTACGGGGGTGGTTTGGGTTCAGAACCCCCCGCCCATGACCCAACCTTGCAATGCAAAAACACCTAAAATAGTGGTTCCCCCATGGTATCACCCCACCCCCATGGTACCACCCCCTCCCCATGACACAATCCTGGCTACGGACCTGCGAGAAGCTGCCACTGAGCAGAGCCCAGTTTTGAGGACGTAGCTTTCTTTGGAAGCAGGATTTCTTCTGGAGTAAATGTTCGGATTCAAAAGATCGTCTCTTAACCAGAAAACAAGGAGGACTTCAGTTGACAAGTTTTACATGACTAAACTGTTTGTTCAGAGGCATTACTCTATTCCGGCAGTTTGAGCCTCAAACGTCAAAAGCAGTGATACAGGTCTATTTTAAAACAACAACCAAGTTTCACAATTTTCGACTGAATTTTCTTCCAGGTATCTTTCAGGATATTTCAGGGGTGTGAATAAAATATTCACTGTAAACCAAGAAGGTGACTGCATGTATTTCCTCTCCACTCTGAAGATAAAAGAGGGAACTAAATCACTCTCTTATAGAGTGAAAAGAGTAAATTCACTCCAAAAGTAGTGAAATTTGCCCTTAGAAGAGTGAAATGCACTAGGAAAAAAGGGACTGGAAAATTCACTCTTTAACGAGTGCCTCCAGGGATCGCTCTTTTTTTACAGTGGTCCATGCAGACTTTCCATTGAGAGTGAAACTTGGCTCTATTAGAGTGAATTTCCACTCTTTAGGAGTGAACTTTTAATCTTAGCTCTTCCCAGGAGTGAAATTTCACCCTTCGTCTTTTTCGCGTGTTTATGAAAGAATTCTACCCCATCAAGGTCATCTTGCTACAATTTCAAGTCCCACAAAGAACGATCAAAACCATAAAAAATCAAATTATACCTAACCGAATTTTTCCAACAAAACTGAAAATAGTTTTGTGATTTAGATATATGGTACTTACTTCTATCGCATTTTTGTCCCCAGTATCCTCGAGGACAGAGACATCCCAAAGGGTCAGGGAAACAAAACATACTGCCCTCACAATCAGAGGGTATCTCACTGTTGAGATCGGTACATGTGAGACCCTTAGCAGGAGGTCCGATCCTGATATCACCTGGGTGTACTGTTAAAAACAAAAAAATAACACCTACGGAATGAACATTTTGTTTAACAGTTTATTTCCAGACAATACACGTTGAAGAATTTCACAGTTTTCAATTTTTGTACGTGTGTTTATGTGTGAGTGTAAGTCGGGGGTCAGTGGTGACTGGGATTTTGTGTGAAATGTCGGAAACTTCATGACAAATAATGGTAAACTCAACCCATCGTGTGGCAGCTTACTTTTACTTACTACATGTATCATTGGTTTAAAGTAAAACAAAATGGATAATATTTTGGAGGAAACATTTTGAATTAGAAACACCCGATTTAAAGGTAGTGTGACACCAAAATGACAAAGTGGGTTATTTGATGTGGAAAGCATTAAAAACTAAGAAAAGACAATTTCCATCAAAATCGGTTAAAAATTGACCATTTTACGGGTTTATTTCTGATTTGCACATATGCATAAATATGAGCTCAATATGTAAATTTTGTGATGTCAAGGGAGGGACATGCCATATATGGCTAATGTTATCCTTTGTTTTTGCAATCTACATTTCAAGGGCAGTTGTAAAAGTAGTAAATTCATATTTCCCGAAGGGTTTATTTTAAAGTTAAAATTGTGTCCTTGAAAACCATCAGTATCAACCACCAAACCGTATACTATTTGACGAGTAATTAAGAGATGATTAATATAGGGTTTACAAAAGATATGTCAACACTGTGTAACACTCAACATCACTATTTTTGCATAACCAACAAGTTGCTTCAGAAACATTGAAACTTTGAAGAGGTATATCTTGATAACGGTAAACTGGTAAAAGATATTGACATAATTCTGACGGATTCTTCGTTCGGAGACCTTGCTCCTTAAATACCAAGTAAATTCAGAGTTTTTGCTGACATGTCACATTCCCTTCAACGAAAGTTTATGACGGCGCTAGTAAGGTTTAAGACAGGCCATTAATTTTCGATTCAACATTTTAAGCGATGTCCGAGTCAGGATTAAATACGGTCCTCATTTGGAGATTCGAGTATGAATAGTTTTGACAATTCAGTCACTATGTTTAACTGCAAATATGACATTTAAGATAATAGTATGACCTTTCACATGCTACACATCAATTTAAAGGTAAGGTATTCTCGCCCAGACAGTTTTAATGTTCCAAACCTACATCTAGCCTCTCACACGGGAGGCCCTGGTTCGATTCCCAAGTCGAGTCACACCAAAGACTCTAAATACGTTTTAACAGCTTAAATATTTCCTGCTGAGCGGACAAAGAGTCAATGTGCATTGTTAACGAGTCCCTGCACATGTTTAATATGAAAGTCTCTATCTGTATTTAATTTGATCTCAACCAAACAGATCAGAAAAACTGAGCAATCCTCACCCAAACTCAGGCTGGTGATAGTTCTCGCGTGACGTCATAGAAACTTTGTACGTCGTGTATGTCGTGCACGTTTGGAAAAATGCCCCGAATATACCTTGTCAAACAAATCGTAAGCTTAGGATTCTCTGTACCTTATGCATATGTCGTCACAAATCAAAATACACGCCCTCTTTGAAGCAAAACAAACCAACACCGCCAAATGCAGAGAGCAGATCTGTCAACCAGACGAGTTCACGCATAGTCTGCTACAGGTGCAGGGCGAATTCTTATGCTTGCAACCATGTGTTCTATTGATTTGCACCGCTGCAAGGATGACTTCAGCCTTTCGTCAATGCATAAGGTTTATACATGCAGACTTGTCCTGAAACATGATCGGTTGCTAACCATCAGACGTTACTAACTATCTGCAGTTTCTTTTGACCAGCGGTTATTTTAAGCAGTGTTATTACGTTATCAAAGATACACAGGTCTTTATTTGCATAATTTAGTAATTATATCACAAAAGCAATGCTAAGGAAAGAAAGAAAATCGTAAAATTTACCGTATTCGCATTGTCTTCCATAAAATCCCAATGGACAAACACAGCTCCATACATCGTCACCAAATTGATTCCCACATACACCGCCGTTGTAACATACGCACTGTCCAGACGTCGTACATACGTTCGAGGATCCGATAAAATTATTCGCAGAACAAGCTGAAATAGAAAACGAGGTGTAGTTGTGCCTTGCTTAGATGATGCCAAAAAGATAGCATTTATTTAATCAGGCCTGGACAAAAGTCTTATAACCAATCTCGATAAAATTTTACTCACCTAAATAAAATATCTCCTTTAAATGAAGTTCAACAATACTGTTGATTTTGTTGCCACGTATGACGCTTGCGATTGCAAGGTGAAAATGTCTGCACATTTACAGGAAATAAAATAAAGAAAAAGAAAATACATATAAAGTGCAGCTGTCAACTCATAAACAGCACTTTCCATGTATTCTTCTCGTATTTCTTTATTTTCTCTTCATTAATATTATAAAAATTTTGTGCCTGGGGTTATCCTTTCACAGCGCACGCGCAGGAAAGACTATAAAACACTCACCAGACCAGGGAGGCAAGTATAAATGAAGCTCGCCATTTTGAAAATAGAACTCACTAGTTGCGAGTTGGCGAGTGATTTTATGAAGGTCTGTATGTAGTTCGTTTGAACTGGAACAGATGAGCGAGTTATTCATAAAACTATGGTCACACTGTAAATAATAGTACGTGAAAAGTAGCTCTCATTCAACGTTCTTATCACGGAATTGAAACTATCAGATCAAAGCAGGTTACCTCTAATGATCAGTCGGATGAGGGTTCCCCAGCCGGTTTCCCCTCGTTGGTTTCGATAAACTTCATAATATCCATCATGTTTCCCAAATTGTGCATTCTTGATCTCAAAGCGGCAACTACCGAAGTAATCTTTCAGCGGTTTACCGTTGAACCGCCATTTAAGTTCATGGGTGTACCGAGAAAAGCCTACTCCAATCTCGACATCTTCGCCATTATTAATGGTGATAGTGGGCCCGGCGAGAGGTTGCAACACATCTGAAGACGAAGAAAAATATAGAGTGGTGTGAAAAAATGTCATGGTTTTGCTTTAATATGACACAGAGGTATAACATTCATCAGAAACAATGCTTTCGACTTCATGTACTTTCAGAACAATTGTTAATAGCCAATGAACAAACATTATATTTAGACTGATAATAATCCAAACTAACGTTAGAAATCCTCATGAAAGAGGGCATCTTTTCTGGATTGTGACGCCATGTTTATGAAATATTATTCTTCTTACCTCTAAAGGGTAAAACGAACACAGGTGTTGACTGTGTCGGAGTATACGACGCAGAGACGACGTAACTACCAAAACGGGTTCGGGAATATCTTTTAGGTTTCGGAAACACTGTGCAGGCTCCATAAGAATCCGAAGTGTCTTCGCATATCAACGCAGTAGTTTTGCAAAGCGGTAATTCCGCTGAATAAGGACAGACATCGATGTTTCCGACGATATCGGTGTCTATATCCGGTTGAGTGGTTACGGCGTATATATTTATATCATCCGTATCCTTACGACCAATTGCTGCTGGGTATACGACTCCGTAGAATACCTCATCATCTACCCGGTAAAAATCGAAATATCAATAATAATCAACTTAAGGAAATTTCTACATATACACTGATGGAATGAAATTGTACGGTCATCTTTATGGAGTTAAAGTCACTATCATCATCAAACATTACATGTTTATCATATAGGGGTATCAGAATTCACAGTTCACAGTCCGGGTCAGTGCTCTTTGATAGACATTCAAAAGGTGCACACTTTGAAAACAAAAGAGGGAAGTTCAACTGAATCACTCTCTAATAGATCGAGAAGGGTAAATTCACTCCCTCAGAGAGTTAATTCACTCCAAGGATTGCTAAATTCACTCCAAGAAGGTTGACATTCACTAGGAAAAGAGTGAGATTTCACTCTTTAACGAGTGCTTGCAGGGATCACTCTTTTGATTAGAGTGATCAATGTAGGCACTCCATCAAGAGTGAAACGTCGCCTTTTGGAGTGAATTTCACTCTTCTTCGAGTGAATTTCAAGTCTTTTGTAGTGAAATTTTCAACCTCTACTTTTCTCCAATTTATCCTTAGAGAGTAGAATGGACTACAGTTCAATAAAATGCTGAAATAGTCCGTCATGGATTATTTATTACACCGATTTTCCTGGTCAATATACAATTACCCCTTTTCCTACTTAGTAGAAAAATCGAGGACGCACTTTTAATATGAAAACTTTGCACGGAGGGTTGCCTCAGAAATAACAGATCTGAAGACAATAGAGTGTGTCCTGAAAACAACATATACAAATGCTGTACAAACTGGTATTAGGGTCTTGAAAATTTTTAACTTTTGAATACTGTCAGTAAAAGCCTAGTGATGGCGCTCATCAAGATTACTTCAAAGCACAATCAAAGGTCTGTCCCTTACCGTTATCGATGATCGTCACCGTTGCAGTAGTCATGGTCCCAAGTTGGTGGTTGAAAACAGGTGGACAACAACCCTCCTGAGCGAAACTCAACTCAATAACTTCCACAGGTTCGACAGTAGTGTCATCCAGAATACTGATTGAGAAGCTCTCGGCATCTGGATCAAGACCGACTAAGCTGTCTACAGAGTATGAAGTGGTTGATAAATCGTCCGAACTGCCATCTACCAGAAGATCTGAAAATTTTCAAAATATATACAAAATACTTTTAGGGTTGCAATTTAGGATAAATCATCAATATAGTGTGACCGTGACCAGTCTTAGAAGAAAGTGTAAATAAATAATTATTGGTCTGAATTAGGAAAACATG
This sequence comes from Holothuria scabra, assembly GCA_037179385.1. Lineage (NCBI taxonomy): Eukaryota > Metazoa > Echinodermata > Holothuroidea > Aspidochirotida > Holothuriidae > Holothuria > Holothuria scabra. The sequence continues at coordinate 35,526,046 of CM074197.1, forward strand.
TGGATCATATTTTGGATTACGAGTGTTGTATTGTGAAAAGCCCGCTTTCACTTTTATCAGTTATTACAGTTTGCCTTCTTGGCTTACTGGCCAATAGAAGACTAACGATGCATTAGAAAATCTTTCCCCTTAAAAGTAAATACCACGACTTGATCAATTTTCAACAATCCAAAAACCACAGACAACAACAAGCGGTTACCGGACCATGTAAACTGCAACAATGTCATTTTTTCAGTTTAAACAACCAATAGCTTGGTTTATCCCGCGACACCACTGTAACTTACTCCTTGTTTACAATCAAGCAAAACCGCAGGTCAACTCCGTGTTTTCCAATCTGTGTTCTCATGTACCCCGAGTTCGCATGATTGGGGAGTGCTACCATTGTAACGAGATCAAATATTTCACATACCAATTACTGTAAAATGTTAGATCACACTGTTCATCAGTGCCAAAAACACCCGTGACCTTGCTTGATGAAACAAACACGGTGTTTAATTCCACAGAACCCTGCGATTTGAGGTGGATCGAAATTTAAACCCCGACACAGAGTTAATCCACGTTCCCACGTTACTCGAACGCACGTAACACAGTGTCACTTCGAGAGCGGGGTACATGAGACAACAGTCTAAAGGAGCGGATCCCCTCATATGTAGTTTTGTTACTTTTTTTTTTTTTTTTCGTAAGAATGAAAATCTTTTTGTTGACAGACGATTTTGTTTGTTTTATTTAGTCTTTGGTTTGAACCTGATCCCAAAGAGACTTTCATCTACTGTCATTCCGTATACTTGAAATGACGTAAACAGACAGAGGTATGCTGATCCCCCTTGTCCTAAAATGGTCAAAACGTTACAACCAAATTCACCAATAAGTCGTACAATCCTGCCAAAAAGGAAGTAATATTTACTTGCAGTACACGTGGCATCTATTGGTACATTCTGAAAAACGTTAGGGCTACATGCCTCCTGGGCCACCACGGGGATGACAGTTTCCGCCACTGCTTCCCCTTCGAAGTATACGACACCGTTTTCTACCATCTCAATAGTAATGGGATTCGTCTCCTCTTCATCTGAAAATATAAAGATCAAATCTTGGATCATATCTCCCTAAGCTTGACATCAATACAAATTTTTTGAAACCTTAATCTCTTTTTTTCAATTTCATTTTATCGAAAGCTTTTACAAACATACAGGTTTGCGGGACGTAAAGTGTGCAATGCCTTTAACACTGAGCGGCCAGTAAAACTAACAAAAGCCATATTCCTCTTTTTTCTCCGATCAGCGAGCAGGAAGATGGTTTGCGTGAAATAGCAGAATAATTTGTTTCCTCATCTTTGCCTATGATTGTGTGACTTCCAGCTGCATTTGGTAATTGATACAAATCCAGGTTAACGGTCCAAATGCCTGATTCGCCGGGTGTGTGGTCAAAAGCATTCTAAAGCAACCTTTTTCGTAATGTGACCTAATGAGCCCCCTTCTCTCTTTGGTCAAGGATGTAATAATGTGAAGATAATTAGAACAGTTAACGACACTGTTATCTTCTGCCCATACAAAGATCATTCATTATATATTAGATATATTTTAGCGATGACCGGACCCAAATCGATCACATCCGTAAATGTCCAATAACTACTCTGATAATAGTCCCGCGGGCAGTAAGCACTGCAAGCGAGTTAATGGGTTAGGAAATGTTCGGGTTAGATGCTCCGAAAGTCTTCAGGAGAGCCAGTACTAACCAAGAGCATTAATATGGCCCAAGGTCTAGCCCTACCCCAAACCTGCCCATGGAGGTTGAAGGTGTCTTTTGGAAATGCATTGAATACCCCTACCTGCCCCTTAACTATGGGCCTTCGTTGGAGAGTCTTGATACGTAGTTCCCACGGGTACCTTTTCCCCTGCAAGCAAAATCTGAAACTAATGGACAAAGTAACAACGAGCCTAAAACACACGCATCTGACAAGAAACTCATAGCTGCCAGCACCCAGTAAGTGCATGAAAGCCAAAAAGTATCCATGAAACGGACCATTTTAATGTTTCCGGAGATGCCGTTTTCTAACCTACTTTTTAACTATCTTCATAGTTACTTTACTTTATTTCGTTGGCCATAAAATGTGGAACTCTAATAAGGAGAGCGTTATTCACCAATGTGATCCCCGAGGGTCTCGTCGATTACAAAGTTAGCCGTTTGAACCATTACGTCATACAATGTCCCTCCTTCTGTGTACGCAGAAGTTGACGCTGGGGATATCGAAAATGCTTCGTTTCGTTCGTTGTGACAGTCATCTAAAATCTGTAAATGGAACACGTTGCTGGTTGTTTCTCCGACTTCTATCGTCATAGTGATAGTGACGGGTAATTCCCCTAAAGATGGCACGAAATCAAATCCAGGCTCCAAGTCGTAGTAGTCAGTAATGTCTTCAATCTTGTAAGCTATAAAAAATGAAGGCGGTCGAACAAAGTTAACTGGAGACTCGGTCTCAGTAAGACCTCAAGCAATATTGTGCTTGAAAGCCTCCTTTAAAAAGAAAGATACAATTACGACATTCGTAATACAGAAGTATGACAAAGGTTTATAAAACAAAATCGCGCGAAAGCGCTTTCAGCATACGTACATTTCTTCACAGTGAAATGTAGATTCTAATTCGTCTTCTTTCTGCGTGGAATCGCGAGATCACTGCACGCACAAAACCGAACATGCACGCATATGTTCCTCCGCATGTTCTATGCCAACCAGTGACGTAAGCGTTAATTACTCTATAGTAAGACTGATATAAAAGAGATGAATATTATGATACTAAAACTAAAGGGGAAGAAAACTCACCAATGAGAAGATCCCCGTCTTCAGGGGCATTGTCTACTTCAACTGTAAATTCTATTTGAGTTAAAGAATCTTCCTCATCGTACACATTATCTATAAGCAACAGATTGGGATCTATTTCGACTGTTCCGGCTGTTTGAAAAAGAATATGATATAATTTGTGTTTATAAGCAGGTATAAGTTGCCCAACTCTTGTCTAAATTAGGGTCATCGAGGGACAGAGTGGTTTATCCCAGCCGCTGTACATTAACGTGATGTACATGTGCATGAGTTCAAATCCCACTCGATATACGTAGGTTTTTCCCTGGGTTATCCAGCTTTCTTCTCACTTGGCATAAATAAGGCTTGCCACGAAAATCTATTGCCCAGACGAAGAAGTTTTTGCGCGACTGACTTAAACACCTTCGGGTGGACCAGTTAACAACTATGTCGAAATTGATGTAAATGTAACCTAATATTTCGTTTAAATTCCAATTTCATTTTAATTTTATCGGTAGAAACTAATAAAATCATTTTCAGCATGCAGGTGCCAAAGGCAAAGACTGTTTGCATGAGATGGACATAAGAACAAAGGTATATACAGGACCATGGTAAGCCATCACCCTCAAAAATGCGTCTTCCATAGAAACGTCCTTCTAAGAACAAGAGCCGATTCGTGTCACAATCTCTGGCTATAAACTACTGGCCTATGACCTAGTCCATGATTAATTAGGGATTAAACGGATTAAAAGTATTTTCTGAATATGTATGCTTTCATTACTAGCCTTTACAAAATTTGGGGACATTTTTGGGACTCGCAAAAATTTGACCGGAGGGGCTTAAGTCTCCCAAAACACCACTAAAACGGTCCCTGGCTTAGGTATGGCAATGGGTTTTGCAGCCGTTACTAATAAGTAGTACATTATTTCCTTACAATGGCAATGAAAAAATTAAAACCAAGCATTCGATTAGACTAAAGTACTTTCTTGCAGTATTATATTTAGGATGGAGGAGTCTTTCATCAATTACCCTACATGGAAAATTAATCTGTTACCCCATCTCTATCCGTTCCATCTTAATTGGGGGGAGGGGGGGGGGGATACAGAATGTTTCCAAGGTATTCATTTCCCCGCTTGTCGTATCAAAAAGTTAAAGGGGTGGACTTGAACCCTACTTGAAACCGGTGCTTGAACTTTACCTCTTTAAGTAGCAGACTTCATATAACACATTGGTGTTGGCAGGTTGGTGTGCCGTTTCATCACATCTTACTTGCCTAATCCACCTCTAACTCGTGTTAATGACTCGTTACGGGTTTACCAAAACTTAACTGCACAATACATGGTTAGAGCTGTCCTAGGCCTAAGACAAAACCAGTTTCTAGATTGTCAACATAACCTAAATGTATAAATGATTCAAGTTAAGCAGAGTTACTACATTTAAGGGATTTAAAAACCTAGTTTATTAAAAGAAATATTCCATTTGGGAATCATACCCGTTACAGATCCTTTCGATAGCCAGAAAGTACCAAAAAGAAGTAATAACTGTATCCATTGCCGGGCCATGGCGATTCGTATTCGCGGATAGTTTTCACCGCAGCAATTTCACAGACAAAAAACACGGTGAGTTGTAAAGGGTGGTCCTCACTAAGGTCTCGCCATGGGTTTTGTTACGCTCATAAGTAAAAATAAATGCAAATGCAGTCTTTGCTATTGTTATGACAGTTGCAGATAAAAATTAGTTGAATTTGTTCAGAAACAGTTCTGTTGCAGTTCGAGGGCATTGTCTGGAAACTCTTTGTCCTATTGTAAATACGCATTGACCTGGTCTCGGGATTTGGTTGAGCGCCTTCGTAGAGGTTTCCTTTCTAATCAGGTAACGTTGAGGACAGGACTTTGAAAAGTGGTCTGTTCAAATTCCATGTAAAATCTTTGAATTAAATACAGACAACGTACCCACTCACACACTGTGATTTATGTTTTTCCTTTTAATCTAAAGATTTATTTGGCCCTTGTGTTACCTCCATGATTACATAATATTTAAACCATCCGACTTGCAGTCGGAAGGTCTGGAGTTCGACAACTGGCTGCCTAGTTGGGTGATACCGAAGAAATTACAAATGGAACTTCTGCCATTGTGTGTGGTGCTCAGAAAGAAGCAATGGAGAAGGTAAAACAAGCTAGTGACCCGCAACTGGAAGAAAATTGTCGTGGCCGGACCGACTCATACCAATTGGTTACAAACTCTGAGCTGTAAATCCCCATCTAACTGACACCGACACACAATGGCCAGGGTTCTCTGGATCAAAGAACCGCTAGATGGAAAGGTCACTGTATGAGCCCCACCTGTAAACTCAATTCAAGTTTATTCAAATTAAAATCATTATCATCCTACATCTAAATCTCAACCAATTTGAAAAGGCATATATTGGTGGCTTTTCATTAGGGCCTGCCAAGAGAGACAAAAAAAATTCCAGACCATGTTCTCCAAACCCTGTTGCAATACCTTTTTTTAAGTTTGCTGTATCTCTGATAATATTATTTTTTTACAGTATTATTATTCATATCTTTTAAAAATTTCAAAATTCAGGGACAATGGCGGAGCTGCCACATGGTCAGGGGGCGGTTGCCCCCCCTCCCCCTCCCGAAAGACCCAAATCGTCTGTCGGCGCCCTTTTCAGGTTTTTAATATACTTTACTCTTGCACCATTATTGGCAAAAGACATAATTTAGTAGCGTTATTTCAAGGCCCAGATAACAAAATGTTCAATAAATAGCCACCAGTAAATGTACTATCGGCACTTTATTCCAATGAAAGGGGTCATCTTCTGTAATATAGTGATAGGTTTTGCCGAAAAGTATCTTCACGTTTTTATACGCACTAATGAATGTTGTCGCTGTGCTGAGTTAATTGCTTCTACACCAAGCGTGGTTATAAGCTTACAAAATACACAGACTTACATTAAATTCACCCTCCCTGCCAATAAAAGATGTTACAAGGGCGCAACAATAATTGTAGCGCAAACAGCCCTCCTGTTGTCAGGGATAATTGTCAACATAGACAATAAAAAGAGTTTATAAAAATACCAAAATAGCTTTCTCAACATTTTTCAAAATTATTTCAAGAGACCATTCATGTTAAAAATAAAATAAAACTGTTATCATAGTGGTAATGGTTTAAGAGTTTTAATGAGCAGTTTTCACTTTGCTTTTCTTCAAGTGAGCATTCTCATGATAATAGCTATTTCTGACACTGCATCTGTACTTTCGTGGTCTCAAAAGCCAGAAAATTGCATCTAAAAATCAGCAGGTTTAAGCTACTTTTATTTATTATGAATTCGGTATCTAGAGAGCCAAGCAGACCTTTTGTCTTGGTTATTTCTTGCACTTTCTTAAATAATGGCTACTTCAGAGTGGTCACATGATATAAAATACGTCAATGTATGTTTCTTCGTGTACTTATCTTGATTTCCAGATACCAAAAGTGTACACCTAACGGTGATTAATTTCCATACATTTTCCCCCTGCTTGCAGGTTTAATCGTTATCTTCACAAAGTAGCCCATTATTTCATTAAAATTTTAAATCGAGACCTGACAGTAACACAAAATATAATGACCGCCTTTATGCGAAAGAGAGAGATAGAAACATGGGTGTCCGCAGGTAGGGGTAAGGGGGAAACTTGGTCTCCTCTAGAAAATGAAAAACCTGAAAAAACGAAAACATAAAGGAAAAGGCAAAGAAAAATTAACATCCGGCAGTTCACTCATTTTTTTTCTTATTTATATGCGGTAAATAGGCTTTATAAAAATGCCATTTCCGATCTGAGAGGCATTTTGGGCAAAAATTTCCCTGCGCTCCCCGCCAACCTATGGTGGCGCGGAGCTTTCCCCCTAAAAACAATTTTGCCTTGCCCCCTTCCCCACGAATTTTCTTCTGCGGAGGCCCATTGATAGAAATATATATATATATAATAAGAAACATATTTTAATAGAAAAACTTGCTGAGGAGAAATGGCAAAATAGTCTTCTACCAGATGCGGGAAAATCAAATGGAAAGAAAAGCCGTGACTTCGTTCGTGCTGAGGCTAAGGGTATTTACTCCTTCGAAGCGCCCCTGTAGACCATTTTCGCCCCTCTGACCGAAATCCCTAGCTCCGCAACTGTTCAGGGACATCTGTTTTAAATCCGGGACATTTTCTGGGACTCTAATTCTTCGGGGAGGGGGGCTGGATTCTGGGACGTCTGATCTTGACCAGTTGTTATTCTGAAACTTTGTTAGATCGATCGATTGATTGATTCAAATTTTCTCCTGTACAGTTTAATTAAGAAAAAGGATCTAGAATGATAAATCCTTTTCAAGGATCTCATGTACAATTGAAACATTTGTCCTGTCAGTTTTAAGAAAATCAATGTAAGCGCTTCGTGATCCAAAAGGGCAATAGAGACATGTCCACACAATATTGAAAAATGGCCCATTTCCTTATGTCGCATACAACCATGATCTTTCTTTTTTATATTTATAGACAAATCCGAACAGTAAAGTGATGTTCTGATTTAGTCGTCCATAACTGGGGTCCGTCAGCTTCAATCTTTCAAATTCTTTGCTTACCAACATCATGCCGATGGTACACAAAACATCTTTTGATTCCCTCAATTTCACTGAATATGACTGACGGTTTAGAATGGCATGTGGACATTACAATCCAGACAATTCAGACCGATGACCCATTCTAATGGATCTAGTTATCTTACTGATAAAGCCAGCTAGGTTCACATACTCAAGCAGGAACATAGTCTTGCTTTAAAGAGGCAAGATAAAAATGTTCTTCCACAAGCACGAGATTCGTACAGCCTAGTTGACAAGCGCCCTCATTTTCTACAAAAATACATTACTGACGTCATGACTTATATAGACTAGCAGGGACACGGAAAAGCATGCCAAGTTGTTCCAAGCTACTTTTTTCCTAAGCAGTGGCAGCGTCAGAAAGTCACAATTTCGGGGGCAACCGAAGGGCAAAAGAAAATGTTAGGGACAAAAGTTTTTGGTGCAGCGCAAAACCGAGCCCAAAACGCTGGTTCTTGGGGGTGGAGTTCAGGGCCGGGGCGAAGAGTCCGCGGAAGCTCTAGGGTTTTAGCATATCTCTGGATGAAAATTTAAATCTCTAGAGTGGGATATTATTTATTTTTTCGGCTAATTTCGGTTATCCCAACTCCTAACTGACCTACCTTGGATGGGGCAAGGACAAAATCTTCTAGTGAGGGCAAAGCCCTTTTGCCACCTCGTAGCAACGCCACTGTTCCAAAGATAATAACAAATTCGATCAGGATAATATTTTTCATATAATTGAAAAGAACAGGGGGCCGATCCACAAAAAGTTACGCACAATCTTAAGTTTGATTCACCATACTTAAGCCAACAGTAAATCATACTTAAGATCGTGCGTAACTCTTTGTGGAACAGCCCCCAGGTAATGTTTTGATAAAAAAAAAATACTGTTTCATGCATACCTTCTCATCTTTCATTAATTTATTTCATGTTTATTGCGCTTATTGTACATTTTGCACCTCATGATGAGGTGACAGTGTACAATTGCATAAAAATATGGTATTTGAAAAACAGTTATTTGTCAACTCACACTACAATTTTATCAGTAGCGAACAGAAATTCTCAATTCACACAGCCCTTTGATTGACATCAAATTCAAACAATGCAGAGTAGCTCATATTATTACATGGCTTGTACTGTTTACATAAAAAGCATACCGAAGCAATAAACTAGGATTGGGTCTGAGGAAGGATGAGTTGTGATCAGGGCTACATATAAGTGGGCTTCTCGGCTTTTTGGCTAAATGAGAAGTATCTGTTCTGTTCTAGATTGGAATCATACATGACAGACCAATGATGTAAATGGTCTGAGGACCGTGAGGTTGGTCAAGTGTTGTCCTTCAGTGGACGTATAGCTTCTTTGGGAACAGTTTACAGTTTGGTTTTATCGAACAGCTCTTTGCCAGAGAGTCGAGAGGGCTTTAGAAAAAGTCAGCTGGCAGAACTGAAACTGTCTGGAGTGACAAATACCTGCTTCTAAAACACTACAACAAGCTTACGCTGCATGGAATTGTCACTACTGTTTACCGATAAATATTAAATCTTTCAATTCCGTTGTTGTGGATTAAGTAAAATGACCAAACGATCCCATACAATGTTCGACATAATTCAAACTCAGCCCAAACCAATGGAAAACAAGGTAGTGAGGGGCGAGGTGGTGTTTCCTAAAAAGATTTAGTTTCCCCCAAGGATAAACATTTCTGCTACTTGAATACATTTTTAATCCCTTTTTCTTTTCAACCTATTTGGTAGTCTAGAATGTCTTTGGTGCATTAACATGATGTTCACCCACCTTTTAGCATAAATATAAACCCTACAATCTTGGACAAGGCACCCTGTTTCCCCTCTCAATATTAGCCACACATTTATCATTCACCTTTTCTGCACATCATTGGAAGGGGTCCAGGGGATTCATGCAGACCTTGTGGCTGACTTAAATTACGTTAGAGACACTACTAAAATTGTAGTCACTAACCAGCAGCTGCGAATAATGTTTTCAAATTCTATAAAATATTAGTATTTTAAGTCTCTCTTTTTTTCTTCAAGTATTTCTACTTTTGCTAAAATGCTTTTTCGAAGCATTACTTCTAAAATCAAGTCTTAATGAAAAAAATATGATTAAATTATACCAAAATGTCTCAACAGTTTTGTCCAACATTCTTTTGTCTAACAGCATTGTCCAACATTTTTTGTCCAACATTTTTTGTCCACCTTGTTTCAAATTTTCTAAAATGTCCATCTTGCAGGTCTTTTTTTTTTGACATAGTTCTACTTTTTCTAAAATACTTCTTTTCACTTAAACACTGCCAAAATCAGGTCTTTGTAATTGTCAAAAATTATGCAATTCAGCTATATATACACCAATTCTCCTTAAAAACATGAAATAGAATAGAAATTTTTCCAAAACATTAAGAAAGATTTCAGTAACGATACCTCACACACACATTTTACAGGCACTAAAAATGATGAAAGAAATGTCCATGATATTTGTATTAATTTGTTAAGTAAATCTTGGTTTTAGCTGTACCTTTTGGCACATTTGAGCACTAATTTTGTTCCTCACTTTAAAAATATAGATGTTATCTGCATGATAGTAAATTAAATGCAGTGATGTACTCGAGTCCAAAGGCTTTAAGTCACAAGCCCGACAATTTTCAGATTTGAAGGACTCAGATTTAAGTACTTTCCCAATGGGGAAAAAATGAACCTCTCTGGCTGAGTCCTTCAAATTCTGAAATCATGAGTTCGAGTCTGGACTTAAGTACAACACTGATTGAATGCCACAACTGCAAAGAAGTTGTCATCATAGATTTTTATATATATTACAGTATAAACCACTTTTTTTAAGAAGGAAAGATAGATTAAAAGCTAAAAATATAATTCTACAAAATAATTTCACATCCACATGATAGTCTTTGGTCTTTCCAAGCCTCACAGGTTTTTGTCCCACTCTCATATTACTAAATTGTTTGTAATTTTTGCGCAGAAAAGCAGAAATTGTTTCAGACGAATATAAAACATGTAAAATATTGCCAATGCATTTTCCTGACAGGGATTTGAGTAGGTCACAACACCACTGCTACCAACAACACAACTGAAAACACCTATTATGTCAGTTGGATTTTGGCAGAGTGAACAGTTCCACGACTACAGTATCTTCAAATTCCGTCAAGTCATAAAGCTGTTGGTCTGATTGAACATAATTACACTGCCAGGGCTGCCAAAGCAGTGTCCATGATTTATGCAAATTTCGTATGATGGAGAGTGTTAGCAGTGTGAGTCATAGGAGAGTCATAGCAGTGTGACCTAAGTGGATTGAAACACAAAACCAGTAACAGGGAACTTGACATAAATATTAGTCTGCATCACCTACTCTAGCAAAATGAAAAGAAAGAAGTGGATGATAGCATGTGCTAAGGGAGAATCTCACAGTTTTTTCCTTTTCCTAGGAACAAACAAATGGATATCAATCATACTACTTTGATGTAGGCTATGAAGTTTCAGAGTAGATATTTGTATGAGTGATTGCATGCCACAGGAGAGGACCAGATGCAACCAGTTTACGTGAGGCCAGACTGTGACCATAGGTTGGACAACCTGGCTTAGATTATGGGTTTGGGCCCCCTTACTATGGCTGGTTATGTGTCCCCCTCCCCTCCTCCCTACTCTGGTCATGCTATATGACACTGACTGTACTAAACATTGGAATGCATGTAAGACTTTTGATTATGCATTAAGTATAGCAACTAGGAATAGCATATAAAAATAAATTCTACTTGCATGAATTATGGTGTAACAGACCACATGATGCTGACTCCCCTATACCTACACAGCATAGGGCTTTACTAGTAAGACACTACAAACTTTGTTGCCGGGAAATAGGTGAGAATGAAAGGAAAACACACTGCTGTTGAGTTGATATCGATAACTGAAAATAGGTGTTGCAGGACATTACCACATAGCAATGCTAATTATTAGCATAATTACACTAAAGCTTCACCTCTAATAGTTTTCCAAAAAGTTAATTTTGAATTTGTGAGCATAATTTGTAAAAAGTGTCCAGTCACAAATTTCTCAAAAAAAAAAAGCATGACAAAAAAATGCATGAAATATGTATTTGTATGTAGGATTAAGGGATTCCTTAAAGCAGCTTATGCTGTTATTTTTACATTTCCAGTGTTCATCAATGTATGGGCTGTACTCCATACAAATGTAAAAAGCTTTAAAAACTAACGTACTTTAGTCTTTTCTCCAAAAATGAGCAAAAATTCGAAAAAATTTCAACGGTTTCCAAACGCTATTCTGCCTTATTATCTTGCTCTAGCTCCGCCCAATGAATTTGATGCATATTCAGAAGGTCATTTTGAGAAGGAGTCAAGCAAAACGTAAACAAAACAGACAGTGAAATTTCGTTCAATTGATACATACGTTATTCAAATGGCCTTTACGTGTCCAATTTGTACATCGCATCGAACTGGCTGCGCAATTCGTTCGTCTCATTTGTGAACCCAGATTCAGTGACAAATTCCTATTCACTTGTTTCGGCTCCATCGTTCAGTTTTTAATTTTGTCGCTGATTGTGCTATTTGAATCCGTCCCAAGTTTCAAGATAATGTTCATTTTCTCTTTGATTTGATGCTGTGGCTTGGCATTCAAAAACAATCTTTGGGTTACATACGTGTGACACCGACGTGTGAAACTAACTGTCATTCTGTGTTGGGCCCGAATGGTTGTGAAAGGACTACTGTAATGCATGTGCACAACATGTGTGATATATTGGCAATATGTACATCGTTGTGTCAAAGGGTAGGCATAATTTAATTTCATTCATGTCTTGCATTGTGGTTGGTCAAATTGAGATAAGAGCCCGTTGTCTTTGCATAAGAGCTTAGCCGAAAACAGTAGATGAAGTTTTTTTCTATTGCAATTAGCACTCTAATTAGTGAAATTTCACCGGAAAAAAACCTGGCGTGAAGGATTTCTATCGGGTTGGTATCAAATGGAAGAGCAAGATTGAAGATTAACGATGAAGGTTATTTTTTTTCATCAAACAGCATAAGCTGCTTTAAGTTTGACCATTTGTCATTAGTACAGTTAGAAAAGAAAGCTTTAAATGTGTACAAAAATTTGGCAAACTTTGAGAACCCAACTCAATATGCCTGTTTTAAGGTATTGCTCTATAAATTTGATAAACAAACTGCCTCAATCTGAATAAAATTATTTCAAAAACTGCCCTTTTTGATCACATTCATCGACCTCGTGGAGATGAGCATTGCATCATGCTCTGTTACTGACTTCCACCAGAAATGTTTTGACTTGAAAAGGTGTCAAGGTGACTTGGAAAGAGTGATCTTGACTGACTATCCTTGCCTCTTCTTCCTCCAGGAGATTACACCTGAAAATAAATACAATTTTATCAAGGATTCATGATGCAATTGTCTTCACAGAAAAAATCTCTTCTTATCAGGTGTTAGCTTAGGTTTTAATATATTGTGCCGATCAGTAGTACCTTCCACATGCAAAGTCATAAGATGAAGAGAAATGCTGATCTGCACAATATATTAAAATCTAAGCTAACACCAGATAAGGAGAGATTTTTTTCTGTGAAGATCTGCTATGCTTAGTTTTTTATGTTTACTGTGTATAATGTTTGTTAGTGCAATAATTTTTTTTTTTTCTAAGTTGGGTCACTAGCTTAGATAACAAGTCTTTTCTGTTTTCTAGTGTCCTTCATATGTTTGCTTTCATATATGTTTGTTTCAACTTGTCATTTTTGTAAATTATATGAAAAATAAATTTGAATTGAATTGAATTGAAAATGTTATGTTTACGAGCTTACAGCAGAAGCACTCATCTCTTCACTTTTGTTTGGCTATCCTACATGTGCTGAACATACTTCAGGTATTGCAACTGTGACCCTTTCAAATTGCTCTTTCTCTCACTGTCATCCCTCCCCCCCCCCCCCTTTTCTGAATCTCCCCTGGTCTTCCCATCCTAAATAAGACAAGGTGAAAATATTTGTGTAACCAGGTTTGTAAAATTTTGTAATCTGAGAATTTGTAATATTTTGGCAAAACACCACAAATGCCTACAAAATCCTACAAACATTCTCATAACGCATATTTTTGGCCAAAAAACAAACAATCAGTTATTGGGAAAGGATCGAGTACTTAATCAAACGTGATTACCTGGACATGACCATAATAACACACTGGTGACTATAAAGGCACTGTATGGTAAATTATATTGGTAATGGTAATAAAATGAGAACTTATAGTAACATGCATCTTTAAAACAAGATAACAATGGTCAGCCTAAGAATTATTAGTACTTAAGCACTTCCACCCATTTCCCTTTGGGTGGGAAGGTCTAGAAAATACACATGCCCCCCCCCGTGTTAAGAGGCAACAAAACGGAAGGACGTGAACCATATTTTAACATGGAGTTAGTCAGACAGAGTTTTACGACCAGTTTCCAGCCAATTGGTACAAGTCAAGCCGAACAAAGCCATTTTTCCAGTTGTGGCTCACTGGCTTGTCTTCCCTACTCCAGTGCTAATGCTGAGCACCAAGCACAATGGCAGTAGGTTCCGTTTTTAAAGTCTTCGGTATGACCAGGCCAGGACTTGAACTTCCAACCTTCTGACTGCAAGTCTAATGGTCTAACTATTTGACAAAAGAGTCAGTCCCTATTTCTACTTGGAAGACATAGTAACTGCCTACCTACCTACCAATCTCCTATCTTGATGACACTTTATAACAAATTTGTTTTTCTGTGTCATTCAACTGACCTATCTTTCCATCCATCCCCTGTCTTTCACTTTCCAGGCAAAAGACCTATTACAAAGGCTGATGGGACAGTTTCAGTTGAAGTTATTTTTAACAATGGCATTTTGTACTGTGGAAAACAAAAATGCAGAATAACTCTATAAGCCATAGTCCTCTGCAATTGCAAATTGGAAAAGGGTCCATGAAAGGGTACGGTGAGACATTGTACTTCAAGCATTTATAAAGACAACCTACCTGGTCACTTTACCAATATGGAATGGAGTTGACAGTGTCCCTGTAGCGTGACTGCCAAATGCTTCATAAAATCTCATGATTATAGCTCCAGGGTACCCTCCATCAGTCTTTTTTTCAGGCTAAAAACAGAATAACAAAGAAATGCAACTGTACACAGAAATCAATAAAACAATGAATAAAATGGATCAGTTACCATGAGTGACATATATTTCTATTTGAGGGTACAGACACCCTCTAATGAAGCAAAAACGAAACAAAGTAAACTTTATGGGATTAAGCATCTTGAGAACTACAAGTAGATTGCTCGTTCCCAACAAAGGGTTTATTAACCCATGGATCCATGGATTTATGGGTATTAGTACCCCATAAATCTCTAATTCCCATCAAAGGGAATACCTCATGAATCCCAATCATACCCATGGTTCCCAGTCAAGAGTTTTAGTACCTTCTGGATCCCTTCTTCCCAACCAAGCTAGGTATTAGTGCCCTAATGATCCCTGATCCCTAACCATAAGTACAGGTTACTCATTAAATCCTAATTCCCAACCACAAGTATTAGTACCCCATGCATACCTGTGAATACCATAGCACTGCCTGGAAACTCTGTCAGACAATTTTAAATAAGCAGTGATGTGTAATAATCCAATGTGGCAATGGAAGGAAACACTTTTAGGGGTGCCATGATATAGCTTTAGAAACCATGTCTACTGAGAGTCCAAAAGGCTGCTAATCAGTGTACAAGAAATTGAGTATTAATTTCACTTAAGAGCAAAAATACAGTAACTTAACCACAATAACAACCACAAGCCTGGTTCATAAATTCCAATTCATTTTGGGTAAGAAACTTAAGCAGTCAATCAGCCAAGCAAACAAATCAAATAGCAACACTGAAAGGACACGCAAATGAGCTAAGATAAGCTTTTCAAGTTTCACATGATATCTTGGGGGGAGGGGGGGGGTGGAAATCTCTGAATCTTTCTCAAACTGTCTGAAACATGTAACTTACCAGCTTGACAGTATCTAGGATAATAGCAGGATTATCAACCTCAAAGACAGACAAAGGTCCACTAATTGAGCCAGTCGTTATGTAAGCAGGATTGTTAAGGTCATGCGCTGCCTGTATGACTCCTGCTTCTTGGAATGTTCCTGAAAGGTAAGAAAAAAAAGAGGCAGAATAACACTTGGAGCAAGGAATCCCAATCTTTCACTCAATCCAACCCCATTTCAGTTAAAAGCAACAGATTGTGACTCAAACTGATATACCTCATGCTGCTAGAATTGAATAGGACCTTTTAGCCAATGTTACCCGAGAAAAAGGGCCTGTTTAAACCAACCTTGTTGCTCTATTGAGTAAATAGTCTTTGAAGGGGGCAACACCTTTACCTTTATTGTTCTCAAGATACCTGCAAAGGAAGTTCTCTGAGAGATTCTGGATTATTAGTTGCCAGCTTGAGATGGTCTACTAAAAGTAGACCAAAATTAGCACTTTTGAATGCTAAGAATTTTGTCATCAGTGCGATGACTCATGTTTTTAATAGTTTTCAATTAGATTTCTCATGAATTCAAACAAAGTATACATAACGTTGGAAGAAGAGGCCAATAAAGGATCCTCAAGAAAAGTAGAATGGGAAGGTAGTTTCAAAATGAAGGTTTGGTTTCGCCGAACGGCTCTTTGCCAGAGAGTCTAGAGGACTTTGGAAAAAGTAGTATCAAAAAGAAGAAACTGAAGAATATTCAAGGAGTAACTTGTCTGTGTTTATCACTCTCACCTTGGTGAGGGAAGACGGCATATGTGAACTCATGAACTCCCATATCAGCCTTTTCATCGGGGTTTTTGGCAGATTTGAGTCTGAAAGGAAGAATGAGGATAAATTGTTTTTACTGGCGATTAAGCTTATGACTTTTTTAAGTGCAGAGGTAGACATCAGGAAGACCTACCTGACCTCACATAAGGAGAAGCTGAAAAGTTGTCACCTGTGTTTGTTGGCAAACCTAAGTACACATAAAGTGTCTGTACCATTTTAGAATAATCTGTTATCTGAAAACAAACCGTGCTTTTTTAAACATTTTTCTTTTGAAAGGGGAAGGGAGCATATTTTTCCTTCTTCTTATATTTCCAGCACTAAGTAGACCTACAAATAAAGTTTCCCTGATATTAAAGTAAAGTACTGGACAAGTCATTTTTATATACTTTGTGCTTGGCTCTATGCTATTTAATACTTACTAGTTTGAGAGATTGTATCTCTATACGTTTGAACTACCACAAGGTGTTGAACATTAAGTAATGATGAACCATGCATTAGCAGAGACTAAAGTACAATTAGAATTTAGAAGGTTAATGCAAGTGATTCAAGATGGAGGGTCCACCCTGAGTGCATCCAGGAATAGTAGTACAACCCTTGAGAGCAGATATTCTGTTCTAATGCAAAGGTTCAAATTTGTTTAACCTTGTTCATTCATATACACACGACTTTTTGATTAAGAAGATGGAAAAGGAACTACACTTTCATTTGTAAATAACCACATTAAAATAGCACCAGCCTTAGTAAAATGGAATAGCCCAAGATAAGTTTATCCTGAGATAATACACAGTCAAATTACCATTATTGACCAACAGAAGTTAGGGACAACATAATGAATGTATCTTCTACGATGGAAACATAATGCTGTATTAGAAGATGAAGGGGGTAGGGGGCAAGGGGGATGAGGGGGGATGAGGGGGGAGGGGGGAGGTTACATGACAGGTTGAGTTTATATTATTCTTTAAAGGAGACTTCAACTTCTCTAAGCACAGTTCTTTTTTCTTTTTTTGGAAAAAAAAAAATCCATAATAAGGAGCCACTGTCAATGTTTAAAGACTAAATAGGGCCTGTGAGAACTGCATGAATGTAACAAAGAATGAAAAGAAGGCAATTTTATTGACTTAAACAAGAAACACCTGGTTCTACCAACTCAAGACACTGATTACTGAGACTCCTGCATTCTGATTGGCTCAATTGACCAGATATTCTCTCAACACAGTGACAGTTATTCTCAAAAAGATGATGTTTTTCCACATATTTTATTTGAAAGCAGAATAGGAATAAGCCACACTTGTCTGACTATTATTGGCTCATAAACTGCCTTGACTCCAAAATTTGACAAAATGACAGACTTGGTTCATTCCTGAATTAGATGGTAGCTAGGATACCAACAAAAAGATAAACAGGTAGCATTTATGAACAACTGTTATCTGATATCTAACAACATACTGGTATGTTATTTTATATTTGTTTGAACTTACAGGGATAATCTCATGACATTGTGTTCAGTAGAGTGTCCATACTTGCAGTTGTTCAACAGAGCCACGCCCCAATTATGTTGAGACATGTCAGCCCATTTGTGACCTACTACCTTTAAACAAAGAAAAAAACAAAAACATTAGAAATCATTTTCCAAAAAACATATTTCTCTTTAGATCCTTGCATGATTCCCAAATAGAATGTAAAAACCAAAAAACTGGGTGGCAAGATGAAAGCTGATGAGTCACAGACCCATTCTGAAGGTTAAAGGGGTCACAGAATCCTTGCAATAGGTTTGCACTACATTTCATTGAAGGCGGTCCCTTCCCTGTCAAAATTTCTGCACACACCATTTTAAGGTAAACAGCAGTCCCCCAAACTTAATTTGAAGAAAAAGCTAAATAACACAATTTTTGTCTTATTTCTTTTCAAAGTATCTTTCATTACATTTTATGATTTAACTATTGCACATTCAAGGTAAACCAAGCAGTTATTTCTAGTGAATTTCACATTTGAAGAGAAAAAACATTGTCATGTGACTCCCAACAGGCAATCATGAAACTGGACAGTCTACTACAGACTATACTTCAATTTTGGATGACTGCTCCTGCCCTTTAAGCTGGGTTGCTGAAGAATTCCAAATCATGAAATTTAAGTCGCTTGAAGAAAAAAATTGATGGGAATAAAAGATGTGGATAATAATTTGAAATATGAGGTTCATACTGATTCAACAAGTTCTAAGACTCAATAGTTTTGTCAGGACCATAATAAAGAACCATGCTTTAAGAAAGCTGAAAATATCGTAAAACTCACCTCATATTTTGCCCAATCCCATGAAGTGTTTGAGTGAGTTGGTCTTTTTAAATGACCAAACTGTATCTCATACGTAGCTTCTGCTGATGTGACATTGAAAGGAAACTCCACCCTCAGAAGTTTATGATTCTCATACCAGTGCACCTAAAAAGTTGAGTAAAAAATTGCAGCTTCTCTTGTAAAAGTGTTTAATCATAGGCCACAATTCACTGAGACAAAGAGGAGATGTCCCACAATATTTGAGAAATGGCTTTTTTGACTTTTTCCACCCCAATAATTTTTTTTTTTTAAATTATTCAAACAGAAAGTCCTCCCAATTATGGGGACAAGTCTTGACTACAGCATTTAATAATTAATAGATTTATACAGTGATTTTAAGTTCTTTGATTCCCAATCCCTTGGAATGTAAAGAAGTGAAACACAAATGGAATAAGTGAATTAATTAGATGGGATTTAGCAGCACACCAACCTAAATGTGTCACATAGCACCAGCCAGACAAAACGGTAGGGTTCAAAAGGGGGTTTAGAACATGGATTGGTGTAAAATTTTGTGCAAATAGGTCCTCCCGTTAAGTCACTTTTTACAGCATGCAGGGAATACCATGGGCACATTCTACAACCCCCAACCCATGGGGGAAGGGGAAGGGGGAGGGAGGGACAGAAATGAAAGTTGGCACAACCTTCACAGTGTACAGTACACTAGCTTGACTAGGGATATGTGACAATAAAGCCATGTTGCATTCAAATGTTGCATGATATTATTCTTCTGATAGGAACGATTGTTTACATGCCATGAGCATTTCCTGTTCCAATATGTTTTTCAAGCATACAGAGATAAAGGGTAAGTACTTGCAATTTTTTGGATGTGTTAATTAAGTCAGTCAGACAGGTTTTAATGACACACCTCCACGAATATGCAGTATGGTGTCAACAAAGGAACAATACATTACTAAGAAATTATTAATAATAAAAAATGTATTATGGATATCAGAAACCAGCTTTAGACTCCACAAGGAGAAACAAAAGGCATTATTACATGAGGATAAAAAGTATGTACATTTGGAATACTTGATTTAGTAAAAAAAAAAAACAAATAGTATACACACTTCTTTTATCAAATTACTTACAAGATCCTCTTATGAACATTTATATCTAATCATTCCACATCAATGATTCATCTCATATTTTCAGAAAACAAGTGATTTGGTAATTCATCTTCACATCCTTCAAATCAGCAGGATATTATAACAAACCATTCCTGCATCTAAACTGCATCTTCCAAAATTGGAGTTTTTTCAAAAGATTCCTTGGATCATACTTTTTCAGCCCTCCCCCCTCCCCCCCCCCCATATAAGTGTTCTTAATATGTTTCTTTTTGCACCATGGACTGAATGCAAGCAAGCTTTCCTACCAGAAAGATAAATGCAATGAAAACATTTCAGAGAAATTTAGGCTCTTTATCTCAGAGTTCCTGTAACCTTGTGAAGATTGGACAAACTCTCATTTCTGTTCCACAACTTTCCATGTAAGTTTGTAATGCCACTATTTTCCAAAGGAAAGCCAACCCTATTGGCCAGTTTGTAGTGAAACAACTCAGTTTACAAGACTATTGTTCTTGATTAGTTTCCATGAAATCTTCTCAACATATTCCCAGCCACAAATCTAAATACCTTTGTCTGGAATCGCAGAAACTTGGAATCTTTGTCCAATGATATTTCTTGTTCCAGCCAGCTCTTGTCACTGATCTTCAGTTTAAATTTCACGCTTTGTCGTACTGACCCATTTTCACAAGTTGATACATTTTCCAGCACACTTGTAATTGGTTGTCTGAAATGAAATACTCAGCTATTTGAATGTTTTCTTCTTTCTTAAATAGGACAAAGCATATAAAACAAAACTAAAATAGGTAGTTGTCATGGGGATAAGATAACAAGAATCCTACTAATTATGTTCTTGACCAGGAAGGAGTGAATATACCTTACAAAAAAAGGTGCGTCAACCTGTGTCTGCACCATGTGTGATCACGCGTGGAAAAACAAAGGAAATCATGTGTGTTCTTAGGTGACAAACTTGCCATTTTGGAACCTTCTACTCACAGGTTTGATGCAGGTTTTGCACACCTTTCCTTGCCTTTAATATCAAGCCACAGGTTTTGTGGAAGAATTCTTTGTTAACCCTAGTTTTTATCTCCACACGTTTTGCACATAATACCTGTGTCAAACCCGTGGCAAACCTGTGGCAAATGATCAACCTGCATCAATGTCAAGGGAAATCACAGGTTTTCATGCAAAATCCTGTGATAGCCCCTGGAAAAAACCTGTGAAGACCTGTGAGTTTGGAACCAATTGCATAACCTTTTTTGTAATTTACAAAGCTCAAAATTAATTTATGAAATACAACAGCTAGGAACCATAATCATCAAAGAGTTACACATTTTGACCAGAACACTCAGGCAATAGGTTAACTCTCCCAACATATTATGCTTTATAAAAGCTACCAATGTTGTGCCTTTAGAAATTGTTACATTTCATGAATTTCTTTTTTTGGGACCTTTATTGCATCTTAAATACAGTAGATATCTTCCAATAATTCCATACTTCATTTGTGTTTGGTAAAACAGCTGCTTCCTTAGCATGGCTACAAATCTTTACAAAGTTTCAAAGACTCTCCCTACCTTGTTTCCTTGTGGTAATCCATTATATCCCAAGCATCCCAGAATAATGGAATGTCATCGTAAATTAATAACTGGTTGCCATGGTAACCTTTCACTGAATCTTCCTTAAATGCATCTCTGTGAAAATATACAAAAGAAACAGAAATAAGTCTCTCATAAATTGTCTGCCACAGATTTGAACTTGGCTTCCTTTGGATTCAAAGTTCCAAACAACACATCACAAGATTGCAACTCGTGACAAAATGTTTGCCTTTAGGGAAATCCATCATGACTACGACAGTTTTGGGGAAAAAACTGTCACTGGCTAAATACTGAGAACGTCTGCTTTAAGGAGCAGCAAGCATTTTTACCATTTTGGTACAATAGAAGCCAAACAACTAAATAGGGGTTCAATTAACAACTAACAATAAATTCTGAAACACAAATTGTTACATTTCAGCCAAACAACTAAATAGGGGTTTAATTAACAACTAACAACGAATTCTGAAACAAGTGCTGGCTAAAAGGAGATCAAATTAACTTTATACCACTATTAAATGTCAACCTTCACGTTATTTTCATATGCTTGAATGCTTATGTAATTGGAATGATAACAGTTCTAGATAAGGTTAGCCATAAGATAATTCTTTTCCAAATGTAACTTACACTAGCCTGTTAAATAACATGATTCTGAGTACATTTTGTACATGTGTGAGCTTTGTAAATGTTTTGCTCTCAGATCACTACCAGGTTTTGGTTTAGGGGCAAAAATTAAGATCTAGTTAATTTTAAGGCCATATTCCAACAAACTGAAATCTAATCAAGGAATGTACTGCAACGTAGTCAAATGCCAACTGTGTGAAAAGCATTGAATCTCATGAGCTTCTGTTGGGCAAGGATGGCTCCCTATCTCAGAAATGTCCTCATTTCAACAGGTGGAGTTAGTTGTGATTTATTGCATATACCCAATATCATCTTTGAAACAGCTAAAATGTAATGTGGATGGCTAAAATTACAATGGACAGCTCCAGAGACAGGCAATATGAAGCGACATTAAAAAAAAAACAAGTAAATACATTCATGAGAGCGCAACATAGCTCTCTTTGCAACTTTGAACCTACAACTACACAATACATCAGATGGTCACATAATTTTTAGTCTATTAAAGGGAAAAACTTGGGGGTCACTTTCCTAGACCTTTTAAAATGTTGAGAGAGTCCATGGATTGCAAAGTCAATTTGACTATTACAAATTTTTTCCTGGTCCCTTTGCGGGGAAGGATTTTTATCTTAAATTGTATTCATTAAAACCAAGACCCCTAAAATCCAACTCAAAGCTAAATTTAAGGCCTGCCAAGAGGAGCATGATTTTTAATAAATACCCAAAACTGAGGGAGCTCAAACCTTCTGGCAATGCATATTGCATGTGTTAGGAATTCAGGCTGCAGCTCCCCATTCCTTTAAATAAATCACAGTACCCCTTTAAATAAATCATAGTACCTGACCCTTACTTACAAGATGAAAATATTTTTCTGTCTAGCACAATACTCTGGTGGATTATGACCAGATTCAGATGAGTCATTCTAAATTGTACAGTGAGCACTACCATACAAAGGTATGAGTAAAATATTTCTAAATGTACGTAAATATAATACAGATTGTGTTGTAAACCATTCTGGCAGATGTCAAGGCAAGAGTTTCCTCATAAATATTCATTAGGTACTCACAATCCTGATTCTTTGTGAATAAGACTTCTCACTCTCCCACATGCATCAATTTCAGCTTTGAGGAAACAATTCTCCAAAATGGTATTTCCATTCTGCAGTTGGCTTTGTTGTGGTGGTGTCCCATTATTGTTACAACACAAGCTCAAGGGAGAAATTCCAAAGCTTGGAACTTCCACCAATGCTGGTAGAAAATATAACCATAGAAATGCAATCAGAGACAGAAAGACACCTTGTCAAAATGACCAAGCTGAACCTCCTTCAGGCAGGCTGTGGCATTCATAGTCATGCACTTTGACAATACACATTACAATAACAGACTGCAGGTTGATCCTGCTATGGACCTTTGGAGAAAAATATGCAACATTGGCAAGTTTGAAGGACCAATCCTCTCATTCCAAACTTAAATTTTGTAGGGGTTTGCAGAAATTCCCGATTGGATCAGCTCTTTGATTGACAGCTACTTCAAACAATGAAAACTTTCATAGTTCATATTACACAGCCTGCACTTCACTGAGAGTGTTTGATTACACATTGGGGTCTTGAATACTTGCCTTGAAGCAATAAACTCAGATTGTGTCTGGATGAGGATGAATTTTAAACAGTTGTGGGAGGGGCTTAAATAAGTAGGTTAGGAGAATTATAACTGTTTTGTGTGAGAGGACAAGGCCTTTAATACACATGCAGGGTGAGTAGCAACTGGCTTACACTCTGGCAATATGTAAAAGGTAGTGTGACACATCAGCAAAATGACCTGACTTCACTTGGCAGTTACCTCTTCAAAGTTTGCATGTTTCTGAAGCAACTTGATGCTTATGCAAAAATAATGATGTAGAGTATTGCACAGTATGGACATTTTTTTTTATAACCCAACATTAACTATCTCTTAAATTACTCATCAGATAGTTTATGGTTTGAAGATTGACACTGATGACCTTCACTGGCCCAATTTAAACTTAAAAAAAACCCCTCATGACAAACTAACATTACAACTCTCCTTGAAATGAAGATTGTAAAAAAAAGGATACCATTAGCCATATTTAGCGTGTACCTCTCATCACATTCCAAGGTTTGCATATATTGACCTCATATTTATTAATGATTAAGTGCAAATTAGAAATTGCGCTGTAAAATGGTCAATTTTTATGATTTCTGATGGAAATTACAGCTATTTTCTTGTTTTTTGATGCTGTCTGCAACAAGTGCCCAGTTTTGTCACTTTCAACTCACACCACCTTTTAAACACAGCCCCACTATACACCATTATCAGCCAAGCCTCAGCAGCATGCAGCTTTGTTACTGTCTTGTAACCATGCTTTGTTACTTGAATTCAATTACTTTTTTGTTACCTAATTATGAAAAATCCATGTCTTAATTCACCAAAGTAAAAATCTTGGTAGGCTACGTATTTGAATGAAAATACAAAATTTATAAAGCAGTGTGTAATGAAATGAATAGCATGACTTTTCTTCTAAACTTAAGTGAAAAAAGGAACTTCCTTTCCTTTTTGCAAGGTACAAATTTGATATGCCTGAACTGATAGCAAAAATAGAATAAGAACAAAGTATAATAATTTACCCAAAATCTGTCCGTTCTTGTCTAACTGAATGTTTTCATCTGATTTAATGACATAACCACTCTGTGAAGGGAAGGTCACAACCTCTGACTTTCTCCAGGAATGAGGATTAAAGACAACAATTTTATCCTTCCAATCATCTGATGGAGCCTGCAAATTCAAAAGAAAACCCCCAGAGGATAAGTCGAATTTCCCTGCCAATGAAAACTGCATCCACACCTTTTGGCTTCAGTGAACGAAGGTCATTAAAAACCATTAAAAAACTAAGAATTTGACTTTCACACCTCGCAAACAGTGGCACATATGATCCGTATTATTCCACCTTTGTTAAATACATGTTCCGCTAAGCTGTCTCTTATCAATCTTGTAGTTTTTTGGAGCGAGCTTTAGTGAGTGAAGCTGGAAGTCAGGTGGAATTTGATAATCCCACCAAACCTTGCTTTTGATGGGCACCCAGGTGAAATATCTAATAGGGCAAGACAGTCTTCATGGAACAACCCATCTTCTTCCTTTCTACTCCCCTAAGTACGGACAATATGATAAAACAATTAATTTGATCAAGACACATAAATCTGAATTATCACCACTTGATATTTTTTTGTCCCAGTGCCTTAAGATTTTCAAATGGAATTGTAAAATTGGAAGTTCCACTTCCTAAGGAGGGAGGGGAAAATTTTTTCACTCTCTTTCATTCTTTACTAAAGGCTGATCTTATTCGAAGGTTTTTTTTCTCAGTATTGCGGGGGACAAATATATCCCCCAAAATTACTGCAGAAAAATCAAAGTCCCCGGCTGATTTCACTCAAGAGCAGCAATTTGTTCTCAATATGGGGGAGGTAGACATTACCTCATATCCCTCAAAATTACCTTGACAAATTTAAAATCAATGTGAAAATTTCTCAAATATTGGAGAAAAATATTACCCCTCCTTCCCTTCCCTCCTATCGGATCCTCCCCATACATGGTTTCATTTACACTTGTAAGAATTAAAGACAGTGTCTGCTGCAAACAAGAACTTTCTCTTACGTAATTTCTGATGACACTGAGTGAATTCACTGTTTCCCTTGAGTTTTAATAGGTGTGAGGTGGTGCTCAACCATTGGATAGAATCTTGCCAGGCTTTGACACCAAATGGGAGGGAGAACTATGGCTTCTGCTATAGCCGGTATAGTGAAGATGGATATTACAGCAATTTTTCTGTGAGGTGGTGGCAAAAATATGTGAGGTGGCCACCTCACAAAAAGAATGCAAGGGGAAACCCTGGAATTATAGTTTCATGGCAACTGAGATGATCACACTATGTAATTCACTGTGAGTTACTTTACCTTTCGTTTCCTGTTCCATGTAGCTAAAGATGTTGATGAAAGCCCTTGTTTCATGAGAGTACAAAGATAAGTATTGACCTGTTCATAGATGTTACAGGCATCCACATTAACCTATGGGTACAACAAATTTTGAATTATTATCAAAATCCAGGGTATTTCACTCAAGAGAATCATTAATCAAAACTACTTTTTCCCTCTTAACTGTTCAACTGTGTTTCCAAACAAGTATTACTCTCAGAGACCATTTACTATGTCACTTTGGAAATTATACATGTATCATTGCAGCGATACATTTGAGATATGTAAATGAAAGTTGGTATTTCAGAGTAGGCTATGACTTAAGGGAAATATTTTGTTGTGTAAAACTTAGAGAATTTTCCAGAAAGAGCAATGTTGGTTTTTTTAAAAGGGCTTGTTGCTTCAACCATATCTTGGTTTGAAAGAGGTTGAAAGAGGGTTTCTATTAAAAACCAGAATGCAAAAATGCATTGAGGTTTCGATGATACATAAATGTACTGTTTTTCAAATTTGACATCATGCACCACTATCTTCTCACTCAAATGTTATACTAGCAAGTTCAAAAAATAATGTTGTTATTCCAGATGCCCTTTTGACCTCCACAAAAGCCATACATAGATAGATAAACCAACATCTTGAGATATAACTTTAACAAGATTTGAAGACTTTGACCCCTGGTGACCTGAAATGACCTTTGACCTCCGCCAAAAAAGAAAAAGGGCACATCTCCTGACTAAAACGCATCTACATACCAAATGTGAAATCTATCCAAGTTTCTATCTTGAAATATCGTGTTAACATGAATTTTAGACTTTGACCCCGGTGACCCCAGATGATCTTTGACCTCTGCAAAAAACAATAGGGACCATCTCCTGACTAAAACCCATCAACATACCAAATATCAAATCTACCTAAGCTTCCAATCTTGAGATATTGTGTTAACAAGATTTTCAGACTTTGACCCACAGTGACCCCAGATGACCTTTGACCTCCGCAAAAAATAATAGGGACTATCTCCTGACTAAAACGCATCAACATACCAAATCTGAGAAATCCAACCAAGCTTCCTATTTTGAGATATCGTGTTAACGAGGTTTTCAGACTTTGACCCCCAGTGACCCCAGATGACCTTTGACCTCCGCAAAAAACAATAGGGACCATCTCCTGACTAAAACGCATCAACATACCAAATATGAAATCCAACCAAGCTTCCTATCTTGAGATATCGTGTTAACGAGATTTTAAGACTTTGACCCACAGTGACCCCAGATGACCTTTGACCTCCGCAAAAAACAATAGGGACCATCTCCTGACTGAAATGCATCAACATGTCAAATATGAAATCCAACCAAGCTTCCTATCTTGAGATATCGTGTTAACGAGATTTTAAGACTTTGACCCCCGGTGACCCCAGATGATCTTTGACCTCCGCAAAAAACAATAGGGACCATCTCCTGACTATAATGCATCAACATACCAAATATGAAATCCACCAAGCTTCCTATCTTGAGATATCGTGTTAACAAGATTTTCAGACTTTGACCCCCAGTGACGCCAGATGACCTTTGACCTCCGCAAAAAACAGTAAGGACCATCTCCTGACTAAAACGCATCAACATACCAAATATGAAATCCAACCAAGCTTCCTATCTTGAGATATCGTGTTAACGAGATTTTAAGACTTTGACCCACAGTGACCCCAGATGACCTTTGACCTCCGCAAAAAACAATAGGGACCATCTCCTGACTGAAATGCATCAACATATCAAATATGAAATCCAACCAAGCTTCCTATCTTGAGATATCATGTTAACGAGATTTTAAGACTTTGACCCCCGGTGACCCCAGATGATCTTTGACCTCCGCAAAAAACAATAGGGACCATCTCCTGACTGAAATGCATCAACATACAAAATATAAAATCCAACCAAGCTTCCTATCTTGAGATATCGTGTGCAGAGATTTTCAGACTTTGACTCCCGGTGACCCCAGATGACCTTTGACCTCCGCAAAAAACAATAGGGACCATCTCCTGACTAAAACGCATCAACATACCAAATATGAAATCCAACCAAGCTTCCTATCTTGAGATATCATGTTAACAAGATTTTAAGACTTTGACCCACAGTGACCCCAGATGATCTTTGACCTCCGCAAAAAACAATAGGGACCATCTCCTGACTATAACGCATCAACATACCAAATATGAAATCCAACCAAGCTTCCTATCTTGAGATATCGTGTTAACAAGATTTTCAGACTTTGACCCCCAGTGACCCCAGGTGACCTTTGACCTCCGCAAAAAACAATAGGGACCATCTCCTGACTATAACGCATCAACATACCAAATATGAAATCCAACCAAGCTTCCTATCTTGAGATATCGTGTTAACGAGATTTTAAGACTTTGATCCACAGTGACCCCAGATGACCTTTGACCTCCGCAAAAAACAATGGGGACCATCTCCTGACTATAACGCATCAACATACCAAATATGAAATCCAACCAAGCTTCCTATCTTGAGATATCGTGTTAACGAGATTTTCAGACTTTGACCACCAGTGACCCCAGATGACCTTTGACCTACGCAAAAAACAATAGGGACCATCTCCTGACTAAAAAGCATCAACATACCAAATATAAAATAATTCCAACCAAGCTTCCTACCTTGAGATATCGTGTTAACTAGATTTTAAGACTTTGACCCAAAGTGACCCCAGATGACCTTTGACCTCCGCAAAAAACAATAGGGACCATCTCCTGACTATAACGCATCAACATACCAAATATGAAATCCAACCAAGCTTCCTATCTTGAGATATCGTGTTAACAAGATTTTCAGACTTTGACCCCCTGTGACCCCAGATGACCTTTGACCTCTGCCAAAAACAATAGGGTTCTTCCTCTCAATATGGCACATCTATGTACCAAGTTTGAAAACTGTCGGACATTCCTATCTTGAGATATCGTGTTAACGAGCAAAGTGTCACAAACACACACACACACATACATCCACACATACACACACACACACATACACACACACACACATACACACACACACACGCACATACACACATACATACACACACACGCCATCATGAATGCATAGGTTTCTCTTTCATCGAAACCAAAAAGGTTGGATTAATAAAAATTTATTACCGCAGTGGTCAAATTTATTACAAAAGTGGTGACCTATTACAAAAGTGGTTGATACACATCAAATTTCAAACGTTTCTAAACACTGTAGCAATGAATTTATGAGAAAGCTAGCTGTTACAAATAGCCCTTAAAATGAAGGTATTGAGACAGGCGTTTACCATCTTGTAAAATATCATAACAGAATTTGATGTTTTCATGCAATACCTTTTCAATGGAAGTTTTTGCAAATGACATTACAAAATGGAATTTGACAGTTAGGAAACAGAGAATTCTTGTCTGTAGATACATGCAATGTTAAACAATGATACAGCATACTATCAACTTTGAATATTATTTCTATTTTTAGTGCTCAAATCAAAGTATTTTAAATATTGTTGAACAAATAGTTGCAAGAAAAATCTTGATAAAAATGTCCCTACCTCATTAATAGAGCTTCCTGGTAATACATCATGAAACTGGTTTAATAGGACATCTTTCCAGCATCTATCTAAGACATTTGTTGGGTATGCAAATCCCTTGGGTTGTAAAATTCCCAGTAAAGAGTAAAGCTTCTCAGCATTCTGCAGGTCTATCTCCAACTTTCTATTCCAGTATTTGATCTATTTTTTTATTTTAAGAAGAGAAAGCAAAAAAAAGAAAAAAGAATTTTTAAGGATGAGAAAGAATTTTTAATTTCTTACTTAAGTCCAAAGGAAAAAAAATGAAAATAGGTGATGCAACTTTTCAGACTGTGAAATAAGAATGAATTGAACTATTTAAGTTTCCCTGCAAATGAAGAGTTGCTTGGCTCCTTAAAGTTTCACATCTGAACCTCTAGCCTGATGGTTTAAGCTAGAAGCACCCTTTATCCTTTTGCCAACTGTGGGGCACTAGATTTTGCTCTACTTCATTGATTATGTAAAGGATGATGCACAATGGTAGTAGACTCCATTTTTAAAGTCTTTGGTACGACTCAACCTGGTGTTGATTAAACTCAGACCTCCTGGGTGAGAAGCAGACCCTATAAGACTATAAAACCAAACATGCAGTCAAATGAAAGTTGTGTGACAGTTGAGTCAATTACTTATTTTTGACTGATATAAAAATATTATGTACTTCTGTTTTACATGAAAAAAGGTTAAGTAACATTTGTGAGGCACAATGTCAGCTTAGGTATTACACTGGCAAAAGGGCTTTTCCCAGTTTGCTGACCCAATCAAAACTGCATAAGAAAAAATTTCTTTTGATATTCAATTTGTATTCCACTCATAAGGGGTGTTACAATTTTGACAAATTAGGCAGAAGGCATTTGTCGGTTCAGTTTCCTGTAATCTAGACAGGAAGGATAACAATGACCCGTTTTCAACAAATTTACATTATAGACTATTATTAATGATTGCTTGTTTCAAAACAGATTAGCATAACTAATACCCACAGTACCATGCACTGAGGATCACTTGAGATAGTTTTGCTAGTGTCTGAACATACTGTTAGGCCTTGCAGACAATGTTCCACCAAATCATTTTTTTTCTATTACCTTTGCTTGAGAAGTAAATGTTCCTTGATGCATTTCCAAATAAAGTTCACCAACCCAGGTGCAGAGGTTCTCTGCATCTTTCTCCTCCACTTGTTTGAAAAAGTTTCCTGGATTTGAGTTTACAATTCTGTAAGAAAATATTTTAGGTACAAAATAACACTATTTTCCTATTTTTTCTGTACCAATATTTCATTTTGAAAATGCAAGCTGCTGCATTTAGCAGGTTCCCCTCATTCTTCTGGTCAAGTTTATCAATATTGTGTCAGATATTCATGGGGATCTTCGAAACTATTCAACATCATTACAAGAAATGTTATGCAATATTCTGGCTAAAATTCTCTTCTGCTAATCACTCATCATTATGCCAAACCAGTCCATGTTTGATCATTAACCATCAAGCCAAAGTGCATCAAATAGTTCTTTTCCTTTGTGCTTGATTAAATATAATCCAGTCACACAAAAAGTTGTGTATATTTAAAAATTCCATCAATTGTGTTTGCACGAAGAGGAGAAAATACCGTAGATATGGTAGATTATTGGCAAGATGTGGCTAGCAAAAAGGTGTAAAGAAGCATTCTTCATATCAACTAAATGACTCGTGTTGCCTTAATTTGTGAATAAATGAAACATTTCAAATTAATTAGGGTAACTTACTTTGGAAGGCCATCAGTATCAGAAAGGCGATTTATCCTCTCTAGCATCAACTCACTTGGAAAAAAACAGAAAAGACAAGACTAGGAGATGGAACAGAAAACTTAAACATTGACATAAGCTTGTAAGGTTACTGGAAGACGACAGACAGGGATTTTTTCGGGGACTTTTTATACTAGTCAATCCCCCACTCTTCCCAATTAGCTCCAAGGTCTTACTCCCTGAAAAATGGACCCCAACATTCAGTACACAAAAGTTAATTACTAGCCATTACAGATGTGGTCTAGCACAACAGATGCTCTTGTCTACTAGTTCATAAACTCTTGTCTCATCTTACATGTGTAACAATTGAAAACATTTGAACCTCAAAGACTAACACGCAAATGACAGCTGTGGCTTCAAATCATGTGCATATCCTATATACTACGTTTTTCTCTCTTTTACACTTGCTTAAGTTGATGCCTTTTGTAAATATTTCATCTATAAAGCAGAATAGAAGAAGACCTTAGTGAAGAAACAACTGAAGGTAACACATACTGTGTCTGTGTTGCATAATTTTTATCATGCATACTGTAACACCTTTGAAAAAATTGAATGGTTATAAATGGTGACAGCAGTGGGATTCAGACCCAAACCTACATGTGACTGTCAGGAAAATCAGTTTTTGGAACCATTCTGTCTAGTGTAAATATGTTTAAATTTGAATGTCTTCTGGTCAAATCTGGGACATTCTAAGGGACAATTGTCCCATCAGGAGTGTAATATTAGATCCAGAGACTGTCCCAAATCTTTCAAGATAAACAATTCCCAAACTCTGCTTAACAAAATGAAAACATTTAGAAGAATGCTGCCACATTTCTAAGACTAAAAGACATGCAACACTACTATTTTGCTTACGTTGGGCCACCTCCACCATCACTCCAACCATATAGCATCATAGCCTGGTTGGCTCTTCCTTTGTCCTTGTGACCTTGAAGAGTTTTTAAAAGCTACAATTGAGAAAAATATGAGACAGTTCAGAAGAGGAAAATCAAAAGCTGAGTCAACCAAAACATTTTGCAGACACATTCAAAATTATCCACTACTCAGCTTCAGAGGTGAAATGACATCCTCTTCAATAGAATAAGAATTTGCATCAGTCTTATTTCCAAACATCAACTACATCTCTTTGAGCCATAGAATAAATTTCTGAACATCAATTTTATGAACTAAAATCAAAAGGAAAGTATTTTTCAATGCCACAACAAATTTTATTTTGTGGAAATATAGAAAACATTTGCTTATCAGTAATGGCATAAACAATGATTACATGTTACAATTTTTAATGTTTGGTTAACCACAAATTGCTGTTGGAAATCTATGACAACACTGGAAAAGGTTGTTCTGGTCAAAAATATTGTTTTTTGCTTTTAATAAGTGACCAAGCTGTAAAACGTTTTCCAACTAACTATGTTAACAAATGAAATAGATTTGCTTCTAGGCCTTTGTATGGCTCGTAATTGTTGAAGAAATAAACTTTCAAATAGAAGTCAACAGCATCCTCTAAAATTAGTGAAACAGTTATGCATATGAAGACAACCTTATTTTTTGCGATATTGTACAATTTGTTACACATATTACTTAAAAAGTCAATAACTCCAACCAACCTCTTTAACATTCACTTTACACCCATAGGTATCTGCTGGGGGAAAATGGGACAAACTCTGTGATCCATCGATTCCCTTCCACCAAAATGTACTGTGCTGAATAAAAACAAAAGTAAAGACAGACTGTAAATCAAAGGTTTAAAAACTTTGTGAAAAAAACTTCAAAACTTACTCCATCCCCCACAAATTCTCACAGCACATTTACAGCCCAACCTATCCCCACACCCCACAAGCAACTATTTTGCAGCACTTTTAAGCAAATAGTTTTCCTTTGCACAAACTGCATGATAGAAGATATTTCAAATGACATTTCAAAGTGCATTACTATTTTATTATTATTACAAACATTGAGCACCTCAAAACCTTTTCAAAGGTGCACTGCAATACAACAAGGCAGAGTAGTACATTACATAAACAATGGTCATGGATCTATACATAAACCAACTTAGCTGCCCTTACCCTTGCTGTCCATGCAGATCAAACCTCAAATCGCCTAAAGGACCACAGTATCACCAACTTTGATGATCAGAAACTAACAAACATTCTAAGGGAAATACCCTAGTGTTGAGTTTAGCGTGAGATCAAAATCCACAAAAAGTCAGGCACAGCTAGTCAGATGTATACACACTAGAGCACCTTGTGTGTTGCTATCTTGAAGTATGACACAATCATAACTTAAAACAATATCAACCTACTGGTTCAAGTCAAGCCAGCCACCGCCTTTATTCCTGTTGTGGCTCACTGGCTTGTTTTCTCTACTTCAATGCTTATGTGAAGCATCATGTGCAATGGCAGTAGGTTCCATTTTTAGTGTCTTTGTTACAATTCAAATAGGCTGCAGCTACCTCACCTATGCTGCAGCCACTTCAGCTTGGCTGCAGCTGCCTCTGACAGTTAGGCTGCAGCTGCCTCAGCTATGCTACAGCTGCCTCAGCTAGGCTGCAGCTACTTCAGCTAGGCTGCAGCTACCTCAGCTGGGCTGCAGCTGCCTCTGACAGTTAGGCTGCAGCTGCCTCAGCTGGGCTGCAGCTGTATTACTACATACTTTTAATAGACCTTCTGCATTGATGGCACACTAGCTCACATTGTGTTTAGATGGAAAACAAAGAAAATGCGGCCACAACACTGATCTGAGTGTAGGATATACATATAGCTCGTGGGCCAAGCCACACACAGTAGAATTTGTCTGACATGGGTAGACGGCTTATGTGAGTATCTAATAAGTTGACCAATCAGATTTCTTTATTTGCTGGTGTTGGTTTCTCATTCCCCCAGGGTAGTTTTTGCATTGCGACATCATATGGATGAAGGTCTATAGACAAATCCAGACAGCAAGTGACGGTTTGATTTCATTTGGCCATAACTGGGGTCTATCACCTTTTAAGTTTTCAATTTCCTTGCTTACCTGTATCATGGATGGGATTACACTAAACAGTGTCTTGAGTCCCTCAATTTCACTAAATATGAGGGTATGAAATTCATGTAGACAACATATGAAGATGATTTAAGGCTGATGAACCTGACTTATGGCTGCCTACAAACACCAAACACAATCTCCGATCTGATTCATCTATAGCACAATAAAACAAGTCTCCTATTACAATGTGTAAAGTATAAACACGGCTGTAGCTGCCTAAGCTTGGCTCAGTGCAGTGCAGCTTAGAAGTCTAAATAATAACATCAAACTACTCACAGGGAATTTATTGACCAGACTCCAACTGAGTTTTTGTGTCACAAATCTTGTGATACCAAATCCATTCATCACTTGCGGTAGCTGAGCTGAGTAACCAAATGTGTCTGGTAGCCAGAACTGATGGCAAAAAAAGAAATACAAAACTGGTGATCAGGTAAGACAACTATTGCAACATTTCTAATGAACTTGGAGAAGAGTTTATATTACCTCTTGTTCAGAGTCCCTCCTTCTGGTGGGAGAAGTGACTGGGATGGGTAAAACGTCTGGTTCTAACGAGAGAATGCTAAGTGGTGGAATTGGCCTTGTCGGTGTAGTGTGCAAAAAAAATTTGAATCATTACCATTCCTCACCAACTTGTTGCTGCAGTACTGCTGGCAGGAAAACAGGGCCTTTCAGTTAGTTTCCCTAGTAATATTTGTAATGACTTGGGGAAACACATCACAATTAGCAGGTGTATTAAGTATTAATGCTTCCGTTTCTTTACCCTCAGATAGAGTCCCTAAAGGGAACAATTTTTTGGTATGAGATGGAACAGGACGAGGTGTTTTGTAATTCTTATGTTAAAGTTCATCAAATGAAGTACCAATTGCATGCTTTAAAAGCTGCAAACTGCATACCAAACTTTTAGTGAAAAACAAGGCTCAAAAAAGGGTGATTGAACTTTGAGCTGAAATAGAAAAAAAATCCTTCAGGGCCATGATACAGAAAATTGGAAATGCCATGAATGGCCAACTTGTCAGCTTTCAAATGAGTGGTAGCTTGCACCTGGCGAAAACTTCAACAAGCTTTTAGAGGCAAGTGTACTTTTTGGATTTACTGTGTATGTCAATGGAGAAATTAATTGGGATATGCTACCTTGAAAAAAGTAGCGTATCCCAATTAAAAATAAAAAAAATAGACAGTTTTCATTGATGTCACAACTAGGAGTTAGCAACTGCCATGTACAAGGGCAAGTTTATGCATACATACTAGGGTTGCAACCAAACATGGCAGAAATAGCCCACATGGAAACCACCTATGATGTCATGTGAAAGCTACCTACTGGTGGATGAATTGTTTTTCATCAAATGACCTGATCAAAATGTGGGTTGTTTTATATTGTAACAATATATATGCATATATATTTCCATGAATTTCCAAACATTTTTCAGAATTTTCTTTGAATATTGTTTCAAATGGTAGTCTGGCAATTTGTTCTTCATGCCAGTCAGCAAGTGGCAGTGCTGGCTACAGCCAGCCATCACCAGCCAGCTAGGTAAGATCCCTCATGGGGCACTTCATATACTCGGAAAACCAATTTTTTACATTAAGAGTCAGGAACCCACAAAGATCATAGTTGTGTCTCTGACTCAAGTTGAAAACTGGGAAGGTAATGAAAGAATAATATTAACGATACAAGGCATGTAACTTTCACTTGGAAAATTACAACAATTACCTAGTAGGAAGACTTGTAATCTGGTTATTTTTCCACGCTCCAAAAAGCCAACAGTAATGATGTCAAAAAAGTACCAATACAAGGTGTCTTACTTTCACTTTGAAAAATTGCAACGGTTATCTAGAGGGAAGACCTGTTATCCAGTTTTTTTTTTTAACTCTGTATTAATACTTGAAACAAACGCAAATGCCGAAATAGGGGACTCACATCAATCTCCTAACAAGAGCAGATTTTAGAACTACATTTCTTCTTTATAAAAATAATACCGTTCTTAAATTGATTGCTAAATACAAACCTCTTCACATTTAATCCCAAACTCCTCCATAAAGAACCTATGTCCATACAAAAACTGTCGTACAAATGCTTCACCACTGGGAATATTTCCGTCCATTTCGACCCAGGTTCCTCCTACAGGGATAAATCGACCTTCTCTGACCTTTTGTTTAATTTTCTCAAAAAGAGGAGGATAGTTTTCTTTCACCCAGGCAAATTGTTGAGCCTTAAAAGAAATGAAATAATGAGAGCTGTATTAGAGAAAATTTAAGTAGTAGGTATTAATAACTCAGACTACATTAGGAAATTTTTCCCCTTAAAACTGGGCATAATGACTAGCCTATAGTGCCATAACTTGGCCCATATTTTAATGAAAGAAAAGGGGAAATTACCAACTGACCTTGAAGTTTCTATCAGGTGTTCATAGCCTAAACCAGAAAGCCAAAAGGCTTAGTGATTCCTTGCCGCTGAAATACCGTGTTCCTTTCAAATTGACAGTGTTTGATAGATCTGTCTTTACAATTTAGGCACAGAATGTGAAGGATTCATTTTTCAAAGATCAAAATACACTTATATCATGTTGATGACCTACAGATCCCAACAAGCACTAACCCCCAGTGACCCCAGATGACCTTTGACCTCAACCAAAATCAGAAGGGTTCTTCGATTCTGTCACGACCTCTGAATACCTGACCTGACCTCTGGTCTGTATCAAAAACAAGAAGGTTCTTATTGTGTTAACCAGTCGTTTGAGAGGTTTCTCTGGTGATCACAAATAAACTTTGACCTGCACCAAAAACAATAAGGTTCTCCCTCTCAACATTGCAAAACTATATCCCAAATATAAAAAGTGTGGGTCACTCCTATCTTTAAATATCGTGTTTACAAGCCACATTTGACATTTTCGCAATTTTACCACCAGTGATTTCAAACGACCTTTCACTTCTACCAAAAACAATAGGCTTCTTCCCCTCAACATAACAAATCTTTAAACCAAATATGAAAAGTGTTGGCCACTCCTACCTTGAAATATGGTGTTTACAAGCCATTTTCAATGTTTTTGCAATTTTACTGCAAGTGACCTCAAATGACCTTTGACCTCTACCAAAAACAATAGGGTTCTTCCTCTCAGCATCACTAATCTATATGCCAAATATGAAAAGTATGGGTCTCTCCTATCTTGAGATATCCTGATTACAAGCTATTTTGGACGTTTTTGCAATTTTACCGCAGGTGACCTCAAATGACCTTTCACCTCTACCAAAAACAATAGGCTTCTTCCTCTTAACATCACAAATCTACATACCAAATATTAAAAGTGTCCCTCACTCCTATCTTGAGATATCGTGTTAACAAAACACTTTTGACATTTTCGCAATTTTACCACAGGTGACCTCAAATGACCTTTTGCCTACGGCAAGGAATCAGCAATGACTAGGGGTGTACCTTACTGTTGAAAATATCAAGAAATAATGCTTCTTTGTGTTCACACATTTTTCACTAATTTTGGAACATGAAGTTCCTTCATCAATAATTTGATATGTTTTTCTGAAAATTTTTAATGCTATTCCCCCTTTTTTTTCTATTTCATTTTCATGCATACCTTCACTAAATTTGGTCCAGTTTTTACGATTTGAGATTCATCTAGTTCCTAATTTAGCCAAAGAATTAGATTTTATTCACATTATACATGGAAATACACATCAACCATTAAGGATCTTTTATATTGGATGACTAGTATCTCAAGGGTTACTGCAAAAATATGTCACTGCCATTAGGCATAAGGTTGCCTCTACACAATACCCGACACCCCACTTTTTGTTGAAAAAGTGATGTTACAGCAAGGTCGACCCGACTTCCTATTATTAGCTTTATGTCAATAGTAGCTGCCATGTCCAGCACTATGTAAACAAAGAGTCCTACTGAAAACCTCATTCATAAAGGCAAAGACTGTTTATTCAGTGCAAGCCAAGTTTGCAACCAGAGCTGCCTCAGCAGACCAGGACAATAGGCTTTTCTCTTTGGACACATGTAGGCTGGTTGTGCTGGCACTGAAGCGTGATGAATTGTGTAAACAAACAGTGACCAGACTGCATAGATGTAGCTTATGCCTAATGGCACTGGTATATTCACAAATCAAGGTCAAGGAACAAATGCCCACCATTCAAGGGGTGGGAGTTAGTTTCCATATAACTGATTCTTTATCTCTCTTGCTTCTTTTGCAAACACCCTGGGCCAAGAAATTTATCTCTTATGCAAATACACAACACTCATTGAATTGCAAGATTGTTTCCAGGCCTTGAGGGTGTGGAAATCATTTTCCAATTAAATCCTCATGACTTTTCCAATTCTTCTCTGACTGAAGGAACCCTGCAGAATTTGCCTATCAGGGATGGGGGAGGGGGAGGTGGGTGCTGCAAGCATAAATGAAAAGGATCCATCTACCCAAGCTTTAACAATAAGGATTGGTTGTGAGAAGACTGATGACACCAAATTATTTCATAGGAATCATAAACCACATTGGCAAATTTCCCTGAATTGACAAACATTAATATGACAGTTGCTTTAGAGTTCCCTTAACCACAGACCCAAGGGGAATCAGGAATTTGAACAGTGGCCCTTGATGAGTATCAATTATTAAAATGCAAATGGAAGTCACCCAAGCACAAACAAAAATAACATAGTCAATTGTTCCACTCATAGGAGCAAACAATCTTCACTGACTGGGGGCAGGGGGGAAGCAAAGGATTACAGGGGACTATTTGTTTAGACTGTGGTTTGGGACTAGATTAATCAGGGTTTGTAAACTTCAAATTACTTGTCCATTTTATAAAGGTCTCACTCCCTATACCTTGCGCCATCTATTATGCATCTGAAAAAGATACTGCAGTTCACATCAACTCAAGCAACGAAAGAGATGACTTGATCACCTGGGAGCACACAAATGTATAGTTGGGGTATGTCTCCATCAGTCTAAGTACCGTGGACCATGTCCGGGCACACTTTCTTTTGGTTTCAGCATACGGCCACAACCATGCTGAAAAAGAAAATACAAAAAATGTGTTAAAAGGATTTAAAATACAGTATCCGTTTGTCCTTTTCTAAAACTAACACAAAAATAGTAACATCCCCTGGAAGCTAAACCCCCTACAGCATATCTATAGACCTTGTGCATTGACAACACACTGAGGTCGTCCTTTGGGTAGAACAATGGAACCTGTGGCCACACGCATAAGAATCTGCCCTGCATGTGTAGCAGACTACGAGTGTCTTCAACTGGTTGGCAAATCAGCTTTCTGCATTTGTTTGTGTTGGTTTGTTTTTCCCCCAAAGGAGGGCGTACTTTAAGCTCCGTGACATCATATGCACAAGGTCTATTGCAGAAATCATGCCTCCATCTACTGCACTCTGTAACAACTGATTGTAGCTTGTGTCAATTCAATTGAGCATATTTTTTTCTTTTTGTTTAACTGTCATATTTACTGCCTATCTCTGAGGTGGTTTTTTGCTATTTTGGCATCTACTTTAAATTTTAATTGTCTAAAAGATGGCAAAACATACCACTGGCTAAAGGTCTGGCATTAACCCAGTGTAATTTCTCATGCCTTCCAATAGTAACAATAACCCACCTGTTAAAACAACAGAAAAGTTTGTAAATAATGCTAATTTACCTGTGTCGATATGTGCATGTCCCATAACATGAACAGTAAACTGACTTTGACCATTTTTCTCCTGGAAAAATTTACGGGCCACCTCCTTCGCTTTTCTTTGACCCTCCTTGCCTTCAAGAGTACAAAGGTTGATCATGTGGTTGACGGTGTGCAGGGCCTGCCAGCTTCGCTGATCTTCTTCGGGCAATTCCTGTAACATAAACAACTCAGAGTTAAACATTTCACTGAACAGGTTTCCTGTTTGTTTCAGGAAACAGGCATTTAAAATTTCATGACATGACAAACTAGACTTACCATAAGAATTCCAAAATGGCTGTCTTCCTCTGCTCAAAATATTTAAGACTTTTTCATGTCTATTTCATGACCTTTACATGACTATTACATGATGAATTACATAAATACTATTTCATGAACTTCACATGACTATTTTATGACCAAACTACAAAAATACCTATCATAAACTTTCCTAGTGTGGTGATCATTACAAAATAGATGAGCAACTCTTACTTCAAAAAATTGAAAGAGTGTCCTAGGCTGCATTTCAAGATTTTGCATGACTTCTGTTATTTTAACAAAATTTAATGACATTTCCAGGTCTGGAATCTGTCAATAAAATTTCATTACTTTTCCATGCCACAGGAACTCTGACCACTAGTTGTCTACAATTTTAAAGCTTTCTGTAACTCATCATGCAGATGAGATCAATGTAATCAGTATATTTGTTGACTTTTCACCAGGGATGTTTGTTCACACAATACTCTGTCATCTGTAAAGATGACAAAGCCACCAGCAGCATAACAGATTTGGTTTAATAGAGTTCTATTACTCATCTTTCAACCTTCTTATTTAATCTGGGAGTGCTCACAGATTTATAGGAGTAATTTGTATCAGTCATTAATAACTGTCTAGCTTTGATAAATCTTGATGATAAGGGGTGTAACTAGTGGCTGTTACGGCTGACACCAGGCAATTACTTTAATTCCATCTGTATCATTCTGGATGGTTTGGAAATGCAACTTTTTTGTGACATTTCCTAAGATTTGCCCAGATTCCCTAACATAGCACTTAAACAAAGGTGTCAAAATAAAGAATGTAACCCCATGACAGTACTTTAAGCCTAATTGTTGGTAGCTTCTCTTGTAATCAAAACTAGGAGACATTGTTGATATTCTTTTGGCTTCATAATTTACTCCTAAAAACTGCCCCCTCCCTAACCCCCACCCCCACCCCCACCTGTTGATTGAGGAGACCTTGAATTTTTTAGGAATGCAATATGATCACACACCATCACTTGCCTCAAATCACTGTGAGCAGTGTGATTTTTTTAACAAATGTGCACCTAGATGAAGAATGGGAACTCATATAAATCTGGTTAAGATAAAGAAAAAAAAAAAACCCTCTTACTAACTCCTTAGTTGCCTGAGGCATGATTGTTATATGTAGCACACCTGGAAAATCTAAAAATTCAAGGTCTGTCCTCCATTTCAGACCTGGGAGCTTTTTGCCAAAATACAGCTTTCCAGAATGCAATGCATGAATGATTTCAACATAACAAGTTCTCAGGAGTGAAGGTGAAGCTAAGATCTGTCAGGAAGGTGAGCAGCATAGTTTACTTGCCAAGAGAAGAAGTCAAGGTTAGTAGTAGGGTTTCTCCTAGTTCTTGGAAATGGAAATTTTTTCTCATGTCATCCTTTTCGACAATTATGTTTCACTAAGTATACTCTGGTGCATTCTTCACTTGGACCAGACCACCAGTAACACTGATCTAACCACAATCCTGTTGACGATATCAGTGAATTGTCAAGCTGGAGAGCCTTTGTTCTTTTACTTGAAACGTTGTAACTGATTGTAAGAATTAAATGTAGAGGGCGCCAAACAGAAATCCCTATTCTAGAGACACAGGATGTCAAAATGATGCCATGGTAGCCTTCAAGCTCTAAGGAAGTACATCATATATTATAAACACAAGGACAGCTTCCTTTTCCCATCCTCAAAATTTTTTTGAAGAATATTCTGGCTGCTATAGAAGCAAATTGCCTATCTTCTCTGTAAATTTTG
Organism: Holothuria scabra; assembly: GCA_037179385.1. NCBI lineage: Eukaryota > Metazoa > Echinodermata > Holothuroidea > Aspidochirotida > Holothuriidae > Holothuria > Holothuria scabra. The sequence goes on from CM074197.1 coordinate 35,567,958, forward strand.
CATGATCCATCTCAGAAAAATGAGAAAACGATTGACAAGTAGTTCATTTGACTTTGACAAGGTTGAAAGTTCCATATGCTGTGCACCACAGTTCTGTACCATAAATGACTAACATCCAATTCTAATCTTATGATCCACACAGATTTTTCCCCAATTATGGGAAATGATTAGGAATGTTTTTAATGTCTACTTAAAAACATGCCAAGATCAGAAACCACTTTTTACATGGGTGATTTCCTAAAGAAGGGAGTTAACTTGTGACATTTGGGGAAAATCCAGTTCCATAATTAAAAAGGCTAACTAGAAATTTTGTCTTTCCATATTATGTTTTGGTACAGGAAAAGTGCAAATCATGTCAAAAGTTTGAAAGCAATCACTCTCAATAACAGTTATGGCTCAAAATAAGTTCATTTTTTCCCAGTGTAAACGGATGCCAAAAGCCAATTTTCTATATGATACTGAAAACCTGACTGAAGTCCTCTTAAAAAGGATGTGTAACATTGTAGACAGTGCACTTTATGATTTTTTATGGAATGGGAATGCATAAAATGAGGAGATCAGGTTGAGCTTGTGGAAAATGAAGGCTACCCCTTAAAAGCAGGACACTGTTTGGTGTCCCATTTTACCAAGTGAGATTTCATCTCAAAACTCAACTGTGCTCATCTTTGTTTATTGGGCAAATTTTGCATTTTTGAATAGTAACAATTGAAGTAAAATGATAAATTTATATTTTGCAGCGGGACACCAAAAATTTACACTGGTTTTACATTGGAAATCTGTACTCTGTTCACACTGCCATTCCATTTTGCACCAACAGATTTAATAGAGAAGCATATTCCAAAGGAATACTCGAATGCTTCCTAAAATACATCTTCAAACCTTTTCAAAATTTGGGGGTTTTACACAGCTCACTATTGTAAGGAAAAATGCTTTACTAAACTTTTAAATGTCACACCCTTGGTGTCCCATTTACACTGGTAAAAAAATCCTGACTTTGGCACACAACATCATAACGAGTTATTGATATGTTTAGTACATTTTAGAATGTACAAGGCACCACTTAAACTTGTGACTGAGACCATCTACTTCTTCTTAAATGCTTTTTTGCACAGCCAATTTGAAGTTGAAATACATCACATTGTAAAGTGGGACACCAAATCTACTGACTCCCTTACATATTTATGGAATCACTAGCTCATATACTGCTCTGTGGGAACACACAACAGCCCACAGGTCACAGTGGCACCACCAGACTATCTATGAAGAGTGCCACAATTAATTGCCACTGCAAAAAGTAATTCATATATTGCCAGAGATCACACTTCTCTAACCTTTAAACAAGACAAAGCGGAAGACAGCATCCAGTTTTGTTAAGGGGAAATGGGCTTTCTGTCCTACGTTCCAAACTGGGCTTCGAAGCCAGATCCTTTCCACCCATTTTTTCACAACAACAACAGACCACCAAAATCTGCTTCATGACCTATTCGGAGGCCAAGGCCTACCAGTTGTCAACCCTGATTTAGAGCATGAATAATCGTGAATGATCGGAGGCTCATAGCTACATGAGAAAGATAATCATTTGAAGTTTACAAATCAAGATAAATCTAGTCCCTCCACCAAAATTCAAACAAAAGTCTTCCATAATCCTCTCCTGTCTCCCATTGGTAAACAGGAAGATTGCTAGCTAACTGAACAATTATTTCCTTATCTTTGTTTATTTTCGAATGACTTCCAGCTTTACTTGAAAATTGATACTATTCCAGCTAGGGTAGCCATCAAAATGCTCAATTTAACAGGAATGTTTAGGAGAGTTTCAAAGGAACTGTCATCCTTACGTGATGTATGCAAATTACTAGATTTCCCATACTTGCAATCTGCTCACCTTGGCTATTTCTGCGATCAGGTCAATATCAATTACGAGATGTTGGACCTCCATGTCAACCGTTACAAGGTCACACTTTGCCAGAGGAAAGGTCAGTGATGGCTGGGGAGGTCCAATGAGATAGTTTCCTGCACCAAACACAGTATTACATGCCATTTCAAAATACAATGTGATTCTGAAAAGATATGAAACATTATTTAAGTATAAAACCTGGTAAATTCAGAAATAACTTTAACAATATGCACAGTAGGTCAATGCAGCCATCAGAATGTTTGTAGCATACTTCTTGTCCTTTTTTGGCTTACAAATTACATTTGGTTTGTGCCAGAGCCTTATGGCACCCGGAAGCATTCTCAATGATTCGATGTTATAAGTCCTCACTGAGCAAAAACATTTATTGGCAAATGTAGGTTTAAGAGCCCAGAATTTTTGAGGTAATGCACTTTTTGAATTTTGGCATGCTATCTGTTCAGTATAACTGTACACTATAAACAACAAAACAAGAAATATACCAAGGGCTTTTCAAAAGTTAATAAAACTGGTATAGTTGTACTAATTCCAAAGGGTCTTACATGCAATGCACAGGGCACTGTTGTATCAGAAAGTGAATGGCAAGAAAGAAAGGGAAAAAACACAGAAAATACCAACTTTCCTCTCACTGCTTTGTAGTCATCTCCGAGGATGAAGTCAGTCCTGTGGTCTTTATTGATCCCTTGGAGTGGTACACCAACAGGGTCCCATACCTATACAAGAAAGAAACAAGAGCCCAATGGGCACTGTGGTTCCTTGCTGGATATTATAAGAACTAGTGTACAGCCAGTCTTTGAAATAGAGCGAAGGGAAAGCTCATACTCAATGTTTGTAACATCTTCATAAGGGGTATTTTAGTACTTATATTACATGATATCAATGATTAAATTTTTGTGGCCTTACTTGCATTCAGCTTGTATAATGCTTGGTGATCCTTCAAAAACATTTCCTCATTTCCATATGTATTTATGCTTGTAATCAAACTTGATATTATCACCAATAAACAATACACAATGTGGTTAGAGAGAGAAAAACACCCCTTGTATTTCTCTCATAATTTATTTTTTCCTGCTCTCAAATAAAACTTGCTATTACTTTAAAACAATCTACCATTTGTCCTGTTTGCTATCTCTACACAGAAAACTGGGTTTATTCAGCAGTTAAGCCTAAAGCAAGTGATTAATGGGGTGTGATAATAGAATGAGGATTAGGTTACCCCACAGAGCACAGCAGTATTAAAGAGACATATGTATAACCCATGCATTGCTTCCACTGGCAGAGAGACCAGTTTAATGCAGTGTGACCTGTGCTCATTGAAATCTACAGATTTCAGTTATTGCCCTCTTACAACTTTGAATGATCCAAAATCTGGGTACAACCTGAAGTAATCATTACTGAACGAATGTAAAGGCCAAATTTCTAAGGTGTTTGGGTGTGTAAGCATGCAAAACCAGGTGAGATAAAAAATCTACTGAACCTATCTTTATCTAGCTTACAACATTTTCTAAATAACATTTCCAGTGGCTGACCTCCAGTGACCTTGATGACCTTTGACCTTAACCAAACACAGATTGATTTGAAATCTGTCCTTTTTACCTTAAAATACTATGTTAAAACGTTTTCCAGTGTTTGACCCCTGGTGACCCCAGATGACCCCTTGACCTTCATCAAACATATCAGATTTCATCCTTACACGATAACACACCCACACACTAAGTATGACATCTATCCAAGTTTCCTACCTTGAAATATCATGTTGAGAAGGTTTTTAGTTTTTGACCTCTGGTGACCCCAAATGACCTTTGACCTCCACCAAAAACGATAGGGAACACCTTCAAACTACGGCACTTCTATATACCAAGTTTCAATTTAATCCAACTTTCCCTTGTTGAGTTACAGCGTACCCAAGCTAGCGTCACAGACAGACACACACACACACACACACAGTCGTGTTTTTACACACAACTGAGGACTTCATTGTTATATCCATTGTGTCTGCTTACTTAACCCTAACCTTCACAATAGACTGTCTATTGTTAGACAACCGAGGACTTGAGAAATCTATTGAATTTACTACCGAGGACCTGGAAGTCTATTGTTTAGGTCCTCTGTTTTACACAAAGACAAAGCCACACACACACACACACACACACACACACACACGCCAACCTGACTACATGGGTTCCTTTTGCTAACGCAAGGTACCAATAATAATAATAATAATCAGGCCTTGAAGGGCAGTTGCTTTATGATGCTAAGCAACCACAAATGTGGGAGAAGCCGTTGGTTTATGAATTTCAACTTCACGTTGGGTGACAACCAATTCAACGATTTGGATCAAATTTGGCATTTTTTGAAAGGCCAGTTCAGATGGGAAAAACTTAGGTTGATCTTGGATAAAAAACCACCTTTCTTTGACCTGGCCAGGAATCAAAATGCAGACCTCCCAGTTGCTAATCTTCATGGCTTCAAATGCCACCCCCTTTATCCACTGTGACTCAGCCATAGCACTGAGTTTAAATATGTATGTATATATATATATATAGATTAGACTTAATATAGCGCACAATGTGACATAGTCATTCAGGTGCACTTTACAAGTAATAAATAAGAGATAACACTATAGGTTGAAAAAGTAAGTCTTTAGTCCAGCTGTAAATTTTGAGGTATTCGAGACACTTCTGAGAGAGAAAGGAAGGGAGTTCCAGAGTCTAGGACCTGCAACCATAAAGGCACCGTCACCGTACGACTTGGAAGTGGTGCGTGAAACTACCAATGCAGATAAATGCTTCATTTTGAATGGGAAGAAGGGTCTTACTACAAACCTATGCTGTGTAATCATGCTTTGGACATGGCATAGGCTTGAAGAGAGATATTTTAAACATGCACCCCCTTGGGGCATAATGAGCACAAATATGGCAGCAGCCATCAAAACAATTTAGTACTTCACTTAACCTGTACATACACACTGTGTATATGTAATATAAGACATGACTCAGTCTCAGTATGGTGGGATGGACCACCTTCCGTAGCAAAAGGGTTAAGAATTGAACAAAGAAACCCCATGATATCAAAGACAGTGTGGGATATAATTATTAAACTTGTATCCGATGTTGTAACATGATTTGTGACCTGAAGCAATATCCTTTCTTTGTGTATTGCCAATTAACGCATTACTGGATATATATGGTGCTGTCAATCATTTTGTCAGATATGAAAGCTTACGGTATCAAGAGTGTATGTAATGTGTTTAATTTCCTCCCTAGGAAAATAAGATGTAATCAGGCAGAGAATTGAGGATGTTTCAAAAAGTAAGAAGAAAGGTTTCATAATGTCACTTAGTCTAACCTCTTTTCTAGTTCCAGACACATGGTTCATTACCGGTTACCCTTAAGCAAAAAGTTTCACTAAACTATTTCATTGCTTGGCTTCATTGACCTTGACCACATTTCTTGATTACAGATTTATGGAAACTTCAAGTTCTGGTCAGTACCATTGCACTTCTGGTTTGTTTACTTGGTCTTTACAAGTCCCTTCCCTCTATATGGTACCGCCAGGAATATTTACTGGATCATGTACGCACAATCAACCATTATACAACACTCACTTTATCATTTTAAATCATGTACACAATTTCAGATACTTTAAGTTATTCTTTCCTGTAACTATTTTGACTTTGATCTCCAGCTTGCAAAATATTTTATGACATGAAGTATGACATGCAATATTTGTTTTGATTCATATCAATCAACGAAACACAATGCACAAATCCATCATTACTTGCAATGTTTGGAGACAACCTATTGGCTCAAATAATATAACAATTGATAACGTTATTTTTTAAGTGTCTTCCTACTGTTCTTCTATCTATATTTATCTCTTGAAAGCATCCATAAAAAAGCAGAGTCACTTGTTTTAAGGACACTGATAACAGAGTAAACCTGCAATATATACCGTTTCCAAATAGCAATTACAAGAGACTGCTAGATGGACTATTGGTAGGAGTTATTTTGGTCAACTGCATTTGACTGTTGTGAAAAATGACAGACAACAAAAATTCTATCCCACAATCCTTTGTACTTGCTACTAATTATGTTCATGATGACAACAGTTCCTGTAAGACTTTTCTAAACACAAACTTGTCAAATAAGGCATTTGAAGGGGTAACCCCTGTGGGCTAGGGCTTGTAGAATATGCCCACGGTATTCCCCGCCTGTTGTAGGAGGGGACTAAATGGGAGGACTTGCACTGTATTTGAACATAATGACACTATATGACACATTCCTGTACGTTGGTGTGTTTTTAAATCTTAAAAACTAACTGAACGAGTACCCTCGATTACTAAGTTCCAATGCATTTGGAAGTCACCAAATCATAAACGAAGATACTGCAAGCAAACAAATTTTTCTGCTACCTGAAGAAAAAGTCTTCCTGTTAACTGATGGGGGAAGGATGAGGATTACAGAGGGCTAAATCGGTAGATTGAGATTTTGGAGCCTATGTAGATATATCATGGTTTGTAAAGTTCAAAGGACTTATGTCTAATTAGAAAGGGACCTATGGGTTATAAGGTACACAAAAGTTGTGACCTCACAAAATGAAAAAAAAAAATCCATGACTTATCCATGACTTTCAAGGACCTTGAATTCTAGTTCCAAGACCTATAAAGTTTACAACAAGTACCATGCTTCCATGAGGAAAAGTGGATGGATGCTCTCCATATAGCACCTTCACAGATGACTAAGTTTAGTGTAAATAATGTCCCTACATCCCACTAACCACACTGTACTGTACATTGACTGACTATACTGTAGCAACAGCAAATAAGTAGCAAAATGCTTCCATGTATATTCACTGTATAGCCTCCTTAAGAAGAGTCTCACGGCACCCTATCTGTACTTTAATGGTCCACTGGGCCAGGGAGACATTTTTATGTGCAGTTAATGAAGCAGACAAACCCTGACAAAGGCCCAGAAATGTGGCATTTTGTAATATCAGATATTTTGGCATATTGCCATGTTTCCACCCAAACCATTAATATGGACATTGATTAAATTGGAACCAAAAGTCTACATCCTTTAAATTTCCTGACTTTTCCAAAACCTTTTGAAAAGTTGCTTCTTTCCCCTGACTTTCTAGCCTGGAAATTTGAGTTTCAGTTTCTCTCATTTCCCAACAATTTCAGGACCTGTAAGAAGCCTGGACCTTTTGCACAATATGTATGTACAGGTTAAGTGAAGTACTAAATTGTTTTAATGCACAATTTGCACAGTTTTGATCACTAGTTTTCTCGTGTTCAGAAGAGAGTTGTTGGAATTAAGATCAATATTAAAGAAGCCCTTGAGGCTGAATTGACATAAAACTGACGGCAAGAAAAGCTTGTCAATCTGTGTTACCCTGTGAATAGACTTACAGATCCTTGTCACATTTTTTGACATGAAAACTTGTCATTGTTTCTTTCCTTTTGCTAAGAGTAGACCTTTGAATCTGCATATATTGTAATCACAGGCACCTACCATAACAGCATAATTTACAAAGTTAGATTTTACAATCTAAAAGTCTTGAACAAAATGATAAGATTTATGACAAGCAACATAAACTTTTAAGTAGTCCAGGTCTTAGAGTATCATTATGGACTCAGTGCCACAGAAATATGAGATGAGCAGACAAGTATGTTGACTTTACAAGATAAAAAAAAAACACAAAGATTAACTTAAATTACTTAGATACAGGTCCTAAAATCTTACACCAAACTTATTTAAGGATAAGAAATTACAACTCTAAATTCAATTGATGACTGCTTCTGATTGTCTGTCTGTGGTATTATGGTGGTCCTTATCTTTAAAACCCCAGAGCAGATAGCCAGTATGCATAATGTTTATAAAATATACAGTATGGAAATGTGTATACTTACCAGAGCTTCTGATCCAGACTCCCATTGCAGACGCACATGTTGGTTCTTCCAAGATTCAGGGATTGTAAACTCTAGTTTGAACCAGTGAGTTGACCATCTACGATGAAAATGTGTGTATAATTGAAGAAAATATTAAAAACAAAAGCATGCAATATTATGCCTGATTTTCAGGAAACATTTAGGTTGTCCATCGAACAAGTTGAATACAAACTGAGGTAGACCAAAAAATTATAGAAAATATAAAACAAGTACATGCGGTTTGGTCAATAAGATAAAATTTGTTCAGTGGCATAGCCATGGGGAAGGGGTGGGGGGGGGTGAGGGTTAGAACCCCCCATAACCCAACCCTGCAATTCAACAAACACCTAAAAACGTGTTTTTTCTCTCTATCCTTAGACTTTTCCCTCACATCATGCCCCAGCCCCCCCCATGGCCACGGCTGGAAAAAACCGGCAATACGGGAAGCTCATTGCCGGGAAATCCGACCCACTCGCGGGAAATTTGCTCAAAGGACTTTTAAAATGGGTGTCGGGCTGATCATCGTATTGTCAGAATAAGTCAATAAAAGCTCCTTGTTAGCTTTCATTCTAAAAATTTCAACACATTCTGCACTCCCCAACTTGAACTACCAGAGAATATTTAAAAGTTTTTCGTTCATTTATACAAGCAAATTCAATTGGGATATCCCGGGGATAAACTACAACTTCCAAGCACTATGAAGAGAAACAGCGTGATGCTGCCATGAGTGGGTCAATTAGTACCGTACACTGTGTATATTCTGCATGTTTTGTACTAGGGCTGCCACGATAACCATTTTTCATTTATCGATATCGTCAGTATTTCCGCGACGATATCGCGATATCGCACATTAAGTCTTAACATTTTCCATCAGCGCCAAGGAATTAGCAAAAAAGTTGTTTATTGCATGCAGCCACTACTGACATACCAAAAGTGAGGGGAGATTGATTATGCGTGCATGTAGCAATATTGATTGTGCAGAAGAACTCTTCACAAGTCTGGAACGTATGTGAGCTGTTACAATATTCATTGTATGCATTTTGAAACAGCTTCCGATTTTATATCATGTTTTCTTGTGGTGGGTTAAGTGCAGTTTTTCATTTTTTGTGACATCATAAATTATGATCATTTCAGGTTACTGACTTAAGACAATAAAAAAGGGGGGATTTCACAGTGGTTTAGTCATTTATTTGATTTGTTGCGATATCACATCTTGACAAAACATTGGTCGATATCGTCGGGGCAAAACTGTATCGACGATATCGCGATATCGCAATATCGTGGCAGCCCTATTTTGTACACAGTCTGTGCTGATAAACCAACCAATCAGAATGCGCGACATTTTCTTCGGCCGAGCTGGCTGACGAATCTACACTGTGTTATAACAGATGAATGAATGCACGTGGTTGAACATTTGCTGTGTGTAGTACATCTGAAGTGATAATGCATGTAGCCACAGTATGAAGGAATCTCCCTGTTCTTAAAAAATAAGAGGCGTGTTATTCTCCTTTGTTTCAACAAATCGGTGCTCAAAAATCAGTAGTCAGGCCACATGTGTAATTGTTTTTTGATGGTGCAGGTGAATATCGTGAGCGTTTAATAGAGCGGGTAGTCATTAGCGGGAATAGCGGAGAAGTTTGGTTCAAGAATATGCCAAGTATCTAGACCTAGCCTTTATGTGTATCGTAGGCCTAAATGATTTCTTGAATGATTATGTTTTGCCCCTTTGTGAAGTCTGAGTAACGGACACATTTTACACAACACAGTGACAAAGTTCGTCCCATCCTCATTGCATAGCTGTATTAAACAAACATATTGCCATTCTGTCAGGCTATTCGGGGCGACCAATGAGAGAGCTACATTTGGGCTGGTCGCTTTCATTTGTGCAGCACAGTAAAGAACGTGATAGCGACGTAGTACTGTAGTAGCAGCGGTGACTTGCTGCTGTTTGTGAAAGAGTGTTTTATGTATACACATAACAGTAGTAGTTGCTGAGCTGAACGCGACGGCGCTCAATGGACAAGTTGCTTGGCTAGAAAGTTAATTAGTTTGTTTGACAGAAGAGAAGAGTAGGACAAACTTTGAAGGAAGGAGAGATTCAGTAATGGAATTCAACTTTATTTCGTTCGAAATCTACATAATTTGAAAGCTTTACATTAGCAGTTAATGCACAAACAAGTTTCATTCCCAGTGCTTGAATTCATGATTAGGTCGGACTCAACAAAATCGTGTCCAAAGCTATCAAAAAACCCGATGGGCTACATAATTTTCCCGCCACGGCGTTCATTCATCAGGGGCTTTCAGGGCCAGGAAGGGCCGTTTCCTGCAATCTGAGAGGCTTCATTTTTCAAAAATTTTTCTGTACGCTTCGCGCGAACCCATGGTCACGCTCCGCTTAGATAGTAAATAATTACAATCACACGAGAAATAATTCTTTCATTGCCGGGAAATTTCGGTTTTTTCCAGCCGTGCCCATGGCACGCCAAAAGGCTCACCAAACATGATGATGTTCTAAAAATACACGTTCATGTACTAAAATTACACGTACATGTACCAAAAGTATACGATGATGTACTTACTTCATACGATCATGATGTAAATTTACACCATCATGTACTAAATTGTTACGATGTACATGTAAAATCACACGTTGTACATCTAAAATCACACTTTGTACATCTAAAAACACACGTTGTACATGGTAAAAACGTAAGATCATCATGTTATTATTGTCTCTTCCGCACGCCATACAGAGTGAGTCTTTCGGCATACCAGAAGTCCGCCAAAAGGCTCACCGATATGCAATGTAGTAAGAGTACATGTTCATGTACTAACTGCTTACGATCATGTACTGATTTCATACGTTCATGTACTGTTTGCTTACGTACATGTACTGATTTCATACGCACATGTACTAAATGTATACGTTCATCAGTACATGTACGTATGAAATCATAACCCCCCACCCATGGCACAATCCTGGCTACTGGCCTGACTTGGTTCATTCCTACTTAGTGATAATCCTCAACCTCTGCAGGTCCATAACAGACAGGTGACCATGCATTATCTAGAGCTACACTCAGAGTCTTGAATAAATGCACTTATCTAACAATGTCCCATTTTTCTTAGAGTTTTACTTTGGGGTTATTTACCGAACAAAATATTCTCTCTTCTAGTCTTTAACCAAAATCGTGCCATGTAAGAATGAACAACTCAGATGTAAACTTGGTCCATGACAATCAGGTGGAAGTGCATTCATGTAAAGACACCGCACTCCATTTTTCTCAGGGTTGTACTACGATTATTTATGAAAGAAAATTTCTCTTGTAGTCTCTTTAATCAAAATCATGCTATAGGGGGGCTATGTCAATGTTCCCAAGGTTTGCTGTTCCCAAGGGTCAATGCTCCCGAACCTTGGGAACATCCGTACTTCTGGGCACGCCTAACCCTGGGAATAACCAACCTTGTAATCATCACCAAATCATCGAGACATACAAAAACAAGGATTGAACCTTGGGAACAGAGAACCCCGGGAACATCGGGTAGATCCTGTTATAGGCCAATATAAAAGAAAAATGATGATAAACAATTCAGATCTAAACCTGTAGGGATAACCCCCTACCAGAGATTAATGCTATCACTGGCTGCACTCAGACTACACTCTAGTGCACTGGTTGCATCAGTCCCCAATTGCAAGTTACCCTGTGCTGACACCTTGTCATTCATTGTAAAACTTTTGATTTAAAATCTTGATCCCAGATTCCATTTACTGCAAATAATGTGTACCTTTTCCCAACTTGTCTCCCCTCCTACCATTGCCCACCCCTAAAACAGTATCCAAAGGTAAATTGCTAGGAGTAATATGCACTCTTGAGAGAATTATCTAAAGTGTTCTTCATAATTTATACTTATTCATCACCTCCATAGAACTTACGTTGGCCCAAAAGAACTCCCAACTTTGGTTGGCTCATATTTCTGTTGTACTGCAGTCTTAAAGGGTATACGTCCCTCAGCAGCATAATGTGATATCTGGTTGATCTGAACTCTGTTAGTATATAACCTGAAATCAATAATAAACAAAAAGACTATCAGATTCTCAGCTACGAAACACCATTTTATTGTTGCTATTGCTGCTGCAACAAACACACCCTAGTAGATCAAAGGCAGTGTGGGGTGTAATTTATCTCTGAGTTTGTTACATGATCTGTGCCCTCAGGGGATCTATGCCTTCATTGTGTTCATGAGTTACTGAAGTTAGTTAGATGGCATTTCACAGCCCAGTTTTGAACCAACTGGTTGAAGTCGAGCCGGCCACAGCCTTTTTTCCAGTTGTGGCTCACTGGCTTGTTTTCCCTGCTCTATTGTTTATGCTGAGCACCAAGCACAATGGCAGAAGGCTCCATTTTTTAAAGTCTTTGGTATGTCCCAGCCAGGACTTTAATTCCCAACCTGCTGACTGCAAGCCGGATGGTCTAACCACTTGGCCATGCAGTTGTGTTCATGATTGAAAACCAGTTATGACATGCTTGACTGGTCTGTTAGCTAACTTTAAATGCTACGTAACTTTTTGTGTATTTTGGTATATCGGGTACTGCCAATCAATTAATCAAATATGAAACCTGACTATCTCCTCTTTGGGGCTGTAAAATGATATTGAGCAGAGAACAAAATGTTGCAAAGAGTAAGAAGGGAATTTCATCATGGATAGTGAGAGTGTGTATGTTACAGAACTTTACACTATTATAAGTTCAACTCTCATGAGGAATTTCGTACCCTATTAGATATTTCACCCGAGTCCCCACCACAAGGGAGGTTTGGTGGGGTAATTAAATTTTACCCTTCTTCCTGCTTAACTCATTCGAGCATGCTATAAGAAACCACAAGCTTGATAAGAGAGAACTAGCAGAAGATTTAAACAAAGGTGGAATAGAACTGTTCAGATGTGCCACTGTTTGTGAGGTGTGAAAAGCAAGCAGTAGGGCAATTTCTTATCTGGTTTTGTTGACCTTCGTTCACTGAAGCAAAAAGGTGTGGACAGAGTTTTTATAGGCAGGGAAATTCAACATGCTGGTTTCAGGTTTAAGAAGGGGCAGTAAGCAGCTTAAGCATGGCCCTATCCAGTAGTATCACTGCTTAATTATTCCCATTGGAGTTCATTTGGGGGAGATGGGGGACATGTCCCCCCAATTCCCCCCCCCCCCCCTACTCAAAAGTCACCCACTGACTTCAGAATTGTACACAGTAATTTATTGACAGAAGTGGCAACTTTACCCAACACACACACACACACACCCATACACACACACACACTTTTGAGTAAAGATCCATGCTTATGGCTATGTCTTCATTCCCCACACTCTCCCAATTTTTTTTTTCAATGATAAAACCTCTTGTCTTCTCACTTTTCCATAAAAACAAAGCTGTTAAACCGATATTCTTCAGAACTGAAAAGAAGTGTATGCTGGGAATAGGCCCTTTAGCTACTTTTCAAATCTGGTAACCTACCTATCATAGCAGGCAAATGGCAAAAACCTTGGATTTAATCAAATTCAATTGCGTACTGTATGTGTGCAATCATTCATGAAGCTACTCAGGAAATGCCTGCTCATTATGAAGTAGAATTAAGGCAGCTTTTCTGCAGTTTTTATATCAAGCTGGGTAAGTCACAAGGGTTGTCAGGTATTACCCTTTTTTTCTACATGAGTACTTCAAATTTTGCAAATAAGCCAAGCTACACAAAGACCATAAGACAAAGACAATCTACACAAACCTATCAAGGAAACAATTTTGTTTCTTTTCAGAACTATTGCTGCAAGCAGCTGGTCTGGTAGTAACTTGCACAGATTCTACACTGCGCATGAACACACATGTTGTTTTTACACACAACCTGAGGACCTCATTGTGTTTGCTTTGTTCCAGCTTCCTTAAACTTAACCTTAACAATAGACTGCCTATTGTTTGGACAAGAGAGGACTCCAAAAATCTATTGAATTTCCACCAGAGGACCAAAAATCCATTGTTTGGGTCCCCTGTTTGTACTACAATATGAGTACACATGTACAGTACAGGCTTCGACAAATTTTTTCTTTCGTACTTGTCAGATGGGCTAGCTGTTTTCTCAATCTACTTGCCCGCCTAAATATCTACTTGTCCAATTCAAATCTGTTGAGAACATATAATTTTTTAAGTCTAAAAGTAAAAATGCCGTTTTGCTTCACTCAAAAATTTAAGGCTGGGGTACTTGCCCAGCGGGCTGCAACATTGAGCATGGTAGTTGCCCGAGTGATTTTTTACTTGTCCCTGGCTGTCGGGCGAGGGATTTGTCGAAGCCTGGTACAGTACATGCAGCAGTACAACATTTCTAGTCTAGCACTTCTTCAACTTACTCAGATTTATGGAATCAGGACTGTACTCTCCCAAGAAATATTTTTATGTCTTTACTTGAGACAAATTTGTGTTTTTTTTATGGTTTCAATTTTTTACTTTTGTGCCAAAGAAAATTTAGATGTCCAAATGCACTTGGCACCATTTTCACTAGAACTCCTTTCATCAGTTTTAGATATTTTTGTCAAACACCTATTACCTGATACTTTGGCAAACTTAAAGGACCATTCCTCTCACCCCAAACTGCAATTCTTGTACAGGAGTACCAAAATTCTCGATTGGCTCAGCTCTTGATTGACAACTTATTCAAACAATGTAGATTACCAAAGGTTACATTACACAGCATGAACTGTACTGAGAGTGTTTTGATTATACACATTGATACTCACCCTAAAGCAATATAAACCTGGAATGTGTCTGGATGAGGAGGAATTTCAGACAATTGTGGGAGGGGCTTAGGAAAGAAGGTTAGGAGAATTGGTACTATTTGGGATGAGAGAACTGGGCCTTCAAATGGTAAATGCAGTCACCCCAATTTGGACTAATGTAGTAGTCTGTCCTGTTTCATGATTGGCTCTTGAGGGTCATGTGATAACTGCTTTTGTCCTTTAATAGCATGGTTTCATAACCAGTATTGGGTCTACAAAAACACCATATTACAAAGCTTGTGTTGCTAAGCCAACCCTGAAGTAAGGTACCACCAATTCACAGCAAACAAACGTTCTTCAACCATGGACTGACAAAATGTAAGAATCAGATTGTAAACACCAATTTGAAGGTTCACTGATTTCTTTAACTGTAGAATTATAAAATCAGTACTTACTGACTTGAACAGCCATTCAGTTTGTGATTATATTAGAGCTCTGCTTATTAATGTAGAATGATCCATAAACAGTCAATACTTTTCAAGGACAAATACAGAACACTGTCAGTCATATTTAAACTACACCTGGTCATACATGCATATTGAAGTCAAGGCTTGCCAGTTCAAGGTGGAGGCCTGCTTCGGAGAAAGGTTTCTAACATTATTTACATTTACATTTATAGAGAAATTTGAGACCCCAAGGCCTTCAAATTCTACGCAGACCTCACCTACAACACAAGTAGGCCATATACGATGAGTCCCAATGACATTACCTGTGCTGCTAATGAGACTAAGCTTGTATGGTAAAGCAGTTTAATTTACACTACCTCCCACCCCAAACCCCAAACAGTGAGAGGCTGAAAATTAGTGCGCACATGCTTACATAACAAACTTCTATACTCTGCTGCAGTTTTACATTACAGCCTAATGGGTGAACGATATGAGAATGGAGGCATTGACAACTGACCCAGCCCTATATAAGCTTAATTCTGTTTGCAATGTTAATGTCCGAAAAAATACCTTTAGAACAATCTCGTCAGGAACTGTTCTCAGTACTAATTATATGCCCATTTAAGCATTTGAAAATGACCAAGAAGGTTGACATTTGATAGCACTTTATCTCAGAATAAACTGAAAGGGGATGTAGCCCTTCAGTGCACTTTAAGTAATTTGATTCCATTTTTGCTAGCACTTATTTCAGGAAGTGCTGTAAGTTGTTATTTGAACCTCAAAGTTGTTGGGCTTCTGTTGTACCAGAATGGTAATCAAATCTGCTGCTCATTGAAGCAGCTACAATAGGAGTAATGAACTAGTGGTCGGGTACTATAATTGGGAACCGCAGTTTTTCCCTAAAAACCGTGGTAGCCATGACAGATCTCCTTAAAAGCTAATATCCCGTAATGTTCAGCAAAAGGGGCAGAATGCTTCAAACTGCTGTGGTTTGGACTCTAGATCTACAGACAACATGGGTTTTTGGCCTCCAATGCCATTTAACTTGTTATGTTTTATGTTATGGGTATGAAGAATAGTAGATGCTGCGATTAGGCCTACAGACAACACAGTACAACAGGTTCCAATCTTTGTTGTAAAGTTTCATATTGTCAATTTTTTATTCTTGAGTGGGAGAGATTGACAAGACAGACAGTGATCCTACCACTGTCAAGTAAACTTGTAAACTTTTGACCTTTGAGGAAAAAATGTGCACAATTGAACGGAGCTACAGTATCACCTCAACAAGATATAAAATTTAGAAAATAACTATCACTTTTACATCTGTACAGATGAAAATGTGATTAAATTTAAAGATATCCTGTAATTTGTACAGGAAATTAAACTTCAAAATGTGGAAACACTACAAAGCCAATACTGCAATAATGTCAGGATCTCCCATGCACTGTACTGTAGCTAAGGACTTTAGTGCAGAGCAAAACAAAGTGGACACAGCATAGTCCTGTTCAAGGTCTAAAAAATACTGGTCTCCAAACAGTGGAGTGCGCAAGCTTTTTGAGGTGGGGGGCCAGTATGTCCATCCCCCCAACTGATATAGAGATGGAGATCAATTCAAAGGGAATTGATCCCGTAATTCCCACCTACTGGGTTGTTTCCCCCGACTACATACAGAGGTGGGGGGACATGGCCTCCCCTGCCCCCTACTGCGCACGCCGCTGTCTCCAAAACTGAATACTAGTAACGGGTTTGAAAGCCCCGTAAACAAATCCAAATTTTTAAGGTGACCTAGACCTATCTCTGAACGGAAAGGTTGAATCCATTCTGTTAATTGATAGTAACATGTTATCTACAGTAATTCCAAGCAAAGATTGCATTTTGCTGGAAAAGTCTGAATAATTTTTAATGTTACTATTTTCGTCCATTCCAGATTTTCTGTCGTAATTTTTAAAATTTCTAGCGTAACAATAATACGATTCAGCAGATGAGTGTTTGATGAGTAGAATTTTCTGTTGTAAAAGTAGTCCCGTCAAAATTTGTAAATTTGTATTTACAACAGAGTTATCCTTTTGGTAGAAAGCAAAATTTCTGTCGGCATAAAAAACCAAGCCTAACAAAAACATTTTGAGTTATAATTATACCACATTACCTGGAAGGAAAAATTTCAAGAAGTCAAGAGGTCAAGAGCAGTCCACCCAAACTTGTTTTGAAGCAACAGCTAAACATCACAATTTTCTTCTTAGTTCTTTTCAAAGTATCTTTTATCATTCTCCTAGACTTCAATATTGCATATTCATGGTTAACCAAGCAGTAAATTTCACATTTGAAGCAAAACAATGTTGTCACATGACTTCAAACAACCACTCATGAAACAAGGACAGTCTACTACACAACTTCAAGTTGGGGTGACTGTTCTTGCCTTTTTAGGGGTCCAATACTGGTGACTAAAAAAATACAACCATGAACTAGATTTAAAAATTTACAAAATAAGCAGAGTAGCCTAATTAATATCCCACCTGCTTGAAATTTAATTGCTACATCATCATAACAAGATTCCTGCCTTTAAAGAGGCTCATTGAGTTGAAATTGATAAATTAATGAGAGTCTTAATGGGTCACTACTACATAACAATGCTTATAGTTAGCATGACAAGTCAAGGTTCAAGTTCAAATGTCACAGAAAACGTTAAAATTTCGAATTTTCTAGTGCCCTGACTTGTAACGGTTTTGTACATAATTTGAAAAAGCGTCTGGTCACGAATTTTTTAAAACTGACTTCAACTGTTAAGTACTCACTCGTAAAAGAGTTTTTGTGTGTAGGGTATGGGGATTGTCCAAGATTGACCATCTGTCATTGGTATATGTGAAGAAAACTTGACAGGTTTGGAAAAATTTGTTGAATTTCATGAACCAACTCAATGAGCCGCTTTAAGAAGCTGTGAACCTGATACCACAGTTTTTGCCCAAAAAGTGCTGAAATGAAATTCTGAACCGGACTTCCTCTTTCACACCTTGTTTCATGTAGTCTAATTGCATCTAGCTATATGCACACATAAACTTGAAGACCATGCATACTGTTTGCACTCAGTTGAACTACTGTCACAATGGATCTATTACATAATAGGCTAGTTAGATGCTCACACAACGGTAAATTTTTGATCCAGGCTAGCCAGTCCTTAATCCTCTTTGAGGAGCTGCCAGCTAGAAAAAGATTTTCAAACAAAATAAACAGGGAAATGCAAATATCTTGATTGTAACTTAAAGTAAAGACTATTTATTTCTTCATGTTGATATTATCGTCATCTTTGGTACCTTGCAGAAGACCCATAGGCATAGAAGCAACGGAAAGATTGAGAGGGGACTAGCAATGTGCCAGAGGACAACCGAATGTGCCCAGATTCTGTGCCTCTACTTCACCATCTGACAGTGTATTCCAATTAATTATAGTAGAGGGGGAAAAAGGAGTGCTTATACTAGGGGGCTCTTTCGATAGTATGCTTGAAACAATGAAAGCTTTGCTTTTATTAACCTGATTTTCCATAATGTTAAAAAAACAGAGTCTTCAAATTCTATGTCAGATTCCCTTACAAATAATTTTGAGTATGAACTCATCGTTAGTCCTACGTGCTTGAGCTGCATTCAATTCAATTAAAAAAATCCAATTCCGACCAATGTCCCCTTATTGCTATGTCGGCTATACTGGCTCCACGGCCCATACTGGAAAGTAGGGCCTTTCACAGAAAGATCTTTGGCGTACAGAAATGTATGCCAACAAATTTGATGTACAGCGTACCCAGCTGCTACAGGGAAAATTAGCCTAGCCTACTAATTGTGCAAATTGGTGTGGCGTATAATTCCAAACGCATCCACCTTGGCGTGATTATTTGGCATATGGCAAATGTACTTTCCAATGTGGGCTCCACCCAGGGTTTTCACCAGCCCAATTTGAGTGCCAGCTAAACATCTGACTCAATATTTGTACCTCACCCTACCCCCATGGAATCCACCTCATTTTTGACCCATTGAATTTTTCAGCTCTAGGCTAATGTCATTTTCATTATTTTTCAGAATAAAAGATCATTTAGTGTGCCGGTCAGAATCCTTAATTTTAGGTGTTGTACCAGTCGGCAATGTCCAGTGCCGGTTAGTCCTGACCGGCGCCAACTGGCGTGGTGACAACCCTGGCTCCACCATGAAGAAATAATAGGCTAGGCCTATGGGATACTGCCTATTTTTCATTACATAGGGCCTATGAGAGTGAAAAAATTTCAAGTCCAACCAATGTCCATGTGGTGGCTACATTGGCTACACCTGCTCTACCATGAAGAAATAGTCACGTGTCCATTTTTTCATTACATAAGGGAATGAAAAAATTCTAAAGTCCAACCAACGTCTCCGCAACGGCTACGTTGGCTAGGCCGGCTCCATACATGACATGATGAAGTGATTGTATTAATTGCTTGGATACCATGACATACTCATAAACAGCTACACTGTGAGTGTGGTGTTATTTAGTGGCAGGGTATTCTATAATTTTACTACATAAGCTTACAAATATGACACTCCCAGCCCACTGCACACTTCAAAACTAACATTCGGCCTAGCCTAGGCCTACCGTATTTACTCTATTAAATGCCCCGGGGGCGTGAAATTTTCGTTAAAGGGGGCGTTTATTAGAGTCAAATTTATGTGACTTTTCTCTAGGCAAGTGCCCCACAACTTGTTTCTTATCTGAGCCCTTCTGATAAACTGCTATGGCGTATTTGCCCATTTGGTTGTCAGCTTCCGATCAGCTGTGAGATCCTCCACAATAATCGGTAACCAAACTTTCCTATAAATATGATAGCCACGAACAACACTGTGAACTTTGCAAGTGTGATCAAGTTTCGCCGACATCTTGATATGTAACGTTACACACAGAAGTGACTTTTTCACGAGCCCGCGGCATGCATGCATGCATGCTGTGCACAGTATACAGCCAGGCCTCACGGTACTATACTGACCGGCCGGCTCTACGCACGTACGTATGGTAATTGCATAATACTATTACCGTGAGTAGCACCATTAGCAGTACATAGGCGTTCATAGCATTTCACTGTTAAACAGAAACATGCCTTTTACTTCAGGATATGGGACTTTAGGCCATTTCGTGGCTTCAAGGTAGGACTATTTCATTTTCCTTTTACCATATTGTCTTTGGAATTAACAATTTCACTTTACGCAATGTGACGAAAAAGTTGGGGGGGCGTTTATTAGAGAGGGGGCGTTTAATAGAGTAAATACGGTATTTACAAATAGCAAAACACCCAGCCCACAGCAGGCTGCTGTAGTGTAAAGTAACGTTAGGACCTGCATAACGTTAGGAGTATAGCTAGTGTGGTCATTGGCTACAATTTTCAACAAAAATAATGGGACAAAACAAGCAATGAATGGAAAACCATCCCCCAACTCCCCCATTCAATGTTGCGGCAGCCCAAGGCGTCCTGAAATTTCAACAATGATACGGGGAGCGGGGTTTGTCCCATGTATTTTTGTCAAGGATTTTTGGAAGCATGTACAAAGGTATAGGAATTTCCAAATTTTCGTTTTAAATGCTCTGAAAGAGTAGGTTGCCTTTTTATTTTTCAAGCTACAGGAAAGTAGTAACAGTTGAATTTGTCCGACCAGTAAACTGGCATGTTAAATTAGTGCTGGGCGCTTGAATAAAGATTTCTCTTCCTCAAGTAGCTCATACAAGGAAGGGGGAGGGGGAAATACTACTCTGGGTGGTGAGAGATTTAATTTACTTTAAAAATTTCATGTACTGTTATGGGGAAAAAACAAAGAATTTTTTGCCATCTTATTTTTCGTGTTAGGGGTTGGGGGTAATATATTTCACAATATTCCCAACGGTTAACCACAAAATTATCTCTTTTTTCGCATAAATAAACATTGAATGATGATTCAAACTACAATCTGGTTAGAGGCGAAATTATATGTAAGCATTAGGGGTAGTGAACATGACAATTTACGTAAAGATTTCTCGAAAATGAAACGGTTGACCATTTTTGCACAATGAAAGTTTCCTATAAATAGAGAGATCTTCTATTTGCATGATTAACCCTCGACAGTCATTGAAATAGTGTGGAGGTCAATGGTTAATCGTGGTGAGGTCAACGGTAAACCATGGCGCTGCAAGGGCAAATAGGGTGCTTGGGTTGATCAGGAGGAATTTTAAGAGTTTTAGTAAAGAAATTGTGCTAAATTTGTATAAGCAGCTGGTTCGACCCCATCTCGACTATGCTGCACAGGCCTGGAGTCCCTTCTTTGAAAAGGACAAATTGCTTTTAGAGCAAGTTCAGAAGAGAGCTACCCAACTCATACCTGAGGTTAAAAATCTACCTTATTCCCAAAAGCTTAAGCTGCTTGGGCTTACCACTTTGGAGCTGAGAAGGATTAGGGGGGACATGCTCCAGGTATACAAATTTCTATCTGAAGGGAATTCTTTGTTAGCTTGCAGTTATTTAAAGGTCCAGAGTAATCCTCGGGTTAGAGGCCATTGCAAAAAGCTTGAAAAGTCTTTTGCTAGACTTGACATTAGAAAGTTCAGTTTCTCTCATAGGGTTGTTAGTGAGTGGAATAGCCTGCCTGAGTGGGTTGTTAACTCCACATCAGTGCACCGTTTTAAGGTTAATATTGACAAGTTTTTCCATGACTGTGGTAGAATCTAATCTTTCTGGGCTCTTTAGGTGTTGGTGGTTTGCTTTGTTTTGGGGGGTTTATGGATTACAGGGCATCTTATGGGGCCTTTACAGCCCTCCTTTGCCCTTTAACCTGTTATGTTATGTTATGTTATGTTATGTTATGTTATGTTATGTTATGTTATGTTATGTTATGTTATGTTATGTTATGTTATGTTATGTTATGTTATGTTATGTTATGTTATGTTATGTTATGTTATGTTATGTTATGTTATGTTATGTTATGTTATGTTATGTTATGTTATGTTATGTTATGTTATGTTATGTTATGTTATGTTATGTTATGTTATGTTATGTTATGTTATGTTATGTTATGTTATGTTATGTTATGTTATGTTATGTTATGTTATGTTATGTTATGTTATGTTATGTTATGTTATGTTATGTTATGTTATGTTATGTTATGTTATGTTATGTTATGTTATGTTATGTTATGTTATGTTATGTTAATTAAATATTCTTAGTAATTGGGAGCAGTGACAAGTTCTACATCAGGATAACAAATAAATTAAGCGTTATAAAGCCTACTTTTAGAGCTTTCTTTAGCAGTTCGGTTTCAAAAATTTAAAACGCTGCGTTTGTCCTGTATTTTATCTGGAATATCTGTTCTCCCCCTCCCGTGAAGGTTGTTTTGATCTGCCCTGCTCCCCGAGAAATATTTCTAACTTGAAAGCAAACCCTCCCCCTTCGGTACCCTGCGACAACAGGTCTTCTGAATAGGTTAATGACAAAATAAACGATGTTAAACCACCCATGGGTACCCTGTTTTGATCACTTTCCTGTCCTAATTGGGAAAACCAAATATGGACAGTTCTAAGACCATAATGCGTAATAAGTTACATTTCTTCCCCTTGAAATATTTAAAGCTGCTTTTATTATCTTGTCATGCAGCAATTGTTCTTCATATAATGCTTACACCCTGACATTTGTCATCGAATCACTCCTTTCAAAGTACACAACTTTTATTTACCAACTGTCATTACGTTGCCCATGACCGAAAACTTCTTCATATTATCATATAGCCTAGCCTAGGCCTACATTTGTACAGGCTTCCTTCAATCCTCGACAAAAATGATGGGACAAAACAAGCAATGAACGGAACACCATCCCCCCACTCCCCCAATTCAATGTTGCGGCAGCCCAAGGCGTCCTGAAATTTCAACATTGATACGGGGAGCGGGGTTTGTCCCATGTATTTTTGTCGAGGATTGTAGAGTGCAACACTACTAACTTAAACTGGGAGCAATTCTGCGACAGTGTTTACTAAGCGCTCGTTAATGTTACCGTTAGTAACGTTAGGCCTTTAGGTTTATTACTTGAAACAAATAGTAATGGAGCTCAAAACAAATTCTGTTATTACTTCCGCCGAAAATTCGCATCCGTAAAATATTCTTTCGATGTAAACTTTTCAGCTCTTTCCAGAGTAGTTCTTCGATGCTTCGTTATTGGTGCGGCCATTCTCTGGCTGCTGCTGCACTTGCACTCTCACACAACAACACTGACACTGTCACAAATCTTGAGCAGCGTGCCAACCTGGCCCACTTTGGTACTGGTCAACTTGATGTGAACAAATGCTTCGGTTTCCTAAGTAAATCGTGAAACTAGCAAATTCCCAGGTACGTAAATACAACTATCGAGCCCACTAACCTTGTCTGGTGAGGGCGATCGACCCGTAATGCCATGCAACGTACGTGAACATGAAACGTGAATCCGGATCAGGGACCCAGCTCCAAATAACCGCTCCCTGTCCGAATGAGCTAGCTAGCTTTCAGTGGCGGATCCAGGAATTTGCAGTGGCGGAGGGGGTCTGCATGTGGATGGGACATCAAAATGTACACTGAGCGAAGATCCACCATATGTATGGCTATTGTGTAGTCTTTGAAGCTTATTACAACTCAGGAAATGAAAAATAGGGGTGGTAGGCAAGCATCCAAATTTTAACATATTTTTAAGAGTCACTACGTACCACCCTGCAAGGGGCTTAATTTGCAGCGCGCGCAGCGCGCTGAAATTTTCGCCCTTTCCAAATATTTGTAAATATGGAGCTTGTATTGCAGAAAAGTTTGGTATGCTGGGTTTTCTCCAAGTAAATTTGAACAGTAGGGGGATTACTGAGGAATTTGCATTTTCTATCCGGAAATCTGAGGTTGGGCGGCGACCCGGGCCAAAGATCGGTGTTGCTACATAATGTTATCCAACACCTACGTACGTAATGAGGCTCTCCGACGAAATTTTTGAGCTTATATTGGCAAAAGTATGGAATTTTATGAAAGAAAATTTATGAATATAGCACTGTATTTAGCAAATTTCCGATTTTGTCACTTCCAGAGTTCTGAAAAGTTTACCAAAGTGAAGGTATGAGCGAGCACTTCTGCTAAGCCTGAACTGCAATTTTCGGCGCGTGAAGTCGCGCGGAAAATTTTGCTTTCTTGAATCAAATAATGATGAAAAACGGAGCTTTAATTAGAGAAAATTGATTGGGAATTTAGTAATTTCATGTGTTGTCAAAACCACACAGTATAGACTAGTCGCACGATTGGCAAATTTTCGAATTCTTCATTTTCAGAGCCCCCTGCCCCACCTGGCAGTGGCGTAGCCAGGATTTTTCACCAGGGGGCATTGTGGGGGGGGGGCACAACATATAACTCAGGGATAACTATGGTGAGACTATCAGAACTACATTTTTTTGAGTCTGACTGACAGCCAGTGGCGGCTCGTGGTCTAAATACATGGAGGGGCAATTTTGTATTGGTGGGAATAAACCAACGGCGCCGTGGGAGCGCGTGGGGCCCAGGGGCCCGCCTTAGGGCCCCTGATGAGGGTCCAGGGGAGGGGGTCCATGGAAAGCTCCGCGATATTTACAAAATTGGGGTTATAGAACGAAGCATTTCTCTGCCTTCACACTGATGGCATTTAAAGAGCATTAAACTGACTGTAAACTTCACCATTATTTCATTGAATTCAGTCTCACAACTGGCTCGAGGTTCCCGTGGCTATGACAATGCATTCGTCTTTCTTTGTGATGAGCAAACATTTTAATTACACGTTGATTAAAATTTGAATTTTCTCTTATGAACTTCTTTTCAGTTGATAGCAAAGCTAAAGCGTTTAACCTATCATCATTCGTACTTAGTGTACCAGCTGGGTGAAAGTACGTGAAGACGATACAGACAGTATTTGCGGCCTATGTGGTCCTAATCGTTTGATTTCCAATTTTTCTTCAAGACTCCTCTTTGAAAATGGACAAGTTTGTAAACTTTTGACAGTATTCATGTTGCATTCATGTCTCACATTGAGAGGATTTGGGGAGCTATAGATGAGACTTAACACACGAAGAGCCCCCGAGCACGATTGAGTGCACATGATGTATACCCAAGCTGCAATAAGCATTTTGACCTGACTCACCGTGATTTTGTGAGACCGCAGCATAGTTTTCTACAAAGGATACACACGTGGCCGATTAACGCGTTCTTAGTTACCGGTGTATGCATACAGTGCCACGAAATGAAACCACAGAGGGCAAGTGAAAGGCTGCCCGTAGTTCGAAGAAATTGGCCACTCACCTTTCATCATTTCAGCAGATAAAATGTAAGTGCGCATGCTCACAACATGTTGAGCGGGGCAGATTGCAATGGGATGGGGGCACCTGGGGGCAAAACTTCTTCGCTGTGGGGGGCACGTGCCCCCCCCCCCCCGTGCCACCCCGTGGCTACGCCACTGCCGCCTGGGTGTCCAAGAAAAGAGGCCGAGATGCAACATGGTGCTAAATGTTTCAATAATTTGAGCCACTATGAAATTCCCAAGCTTTCAAAACATGGTCTTGAAATTGTGGGTTATCATTATACTTCAACGGACTATACGGTCAATGTGAATGTAGTACCGGGTGTACTCTATTACCGTTACATGGTTTTATGCTATGTCATGTTTAAACTGTACGTAGTGTCATGTAGTTTGGTGCACCCTCCATGACATTTAACGGGACGCCATCTTGCCGTTTAAGAGCAACTCTCCCTTCCTTTTGTCCTAGATTCCCAGGGACTTTCCTGTTTCCCATCACGTGTTACCGGTGAACGTGACAAACTACCTCGCCCTAGTTCCACTTGTATGCTGTATCCCATATTTTCAAGTTGTGGCCAATGTCACCCTCTACAACCTACTCATTGGTCATTTTTTTAGATCAGCACATTCCTCAATATTTATTCAATTTAGTGCGTCAAAACTTTTAACCAATCAGGGGACTGCATGTGTACCGATCTTCCCGAGACAGGAAAGCTCCGAGCTTGCATGCAAGTTTTGGTCACAGTCACACACTGGTGCAGCAGACCTCAGACGACGAGCACCTGAGTCAATCTGTATATAGTTAAATTTTATTAATTCTTTTTTATTTTGCCGAGTGTTAATCGAACGGAATAAAACCGCCAATCATCTTGAATCAGAACTAAATTTTGTTCTCGTCTATTTATTCATATCTCAACTCGTATCTCCTACACAATCTGCAGCATCCCCGTACACTCAAGCCTTCGTATCAACGATTGGCCCATTATCCGACAATAGTCGTAACCCCACGTACTGACATGGACACACATACGATGTCACAAACAGCGTTACCATCGGCCGTTGGCGGAAAACGTTAGATTTAGCATTTGTAATTGAGCAATGTCTAAACAAAACGAGAATTTACCAAATGATACGGACGATAGATACATTATAATTTATATTTTTCATTTTATCGAAGAATATGACACAAAATGCGGTAATCAAATAATGTAACAACTATCACTGTATTTTTAAAAATTAATAAGGCCTAGGCTACAACTGGCCTGGCTATCTATACAATTTTTACAATCCCGGTGTGTGTGTGGGGGGGGGTATGCATACCCCCACCCCACCCCCACCCCCCTCTCTGGATCCGCCACTGCTAGCTTTGAGCTCATTTCAGAAGGTAATTCTCCTATATCATGGCGCTTGCATGTATCATGGGTGTCATCAGACCTTTTTAAAGGGGGTCGAATTTGGGAGAAGAAGGAAGTTATTGCCGCGTTAGTGGCAAAGCTATCGCGAAGCGCGAGCACTATGTCCTGGGGTCTAGGGCCCGCTTAAGGGCCCCTAGTGGGTTTTAGGGCGAAGCCACGGTGAGGGTCCAGGGGACGAAGCCTTCGAAGCTAGCTCTGAGGAGTTAGACATTTTAAATGTCTATATTGGGGGGAAATATCGTCAATATTGCTAGTTTGGTAATGACAAAGTTATGATTTAATAAAGGTTCAGAGCAGAACTTGAATCCAAGGATGGGGATCAAAGAGAAAGCTTTAATCTTAAAGTGACAATGTCACCAGAACGTTTTTCTCTGTTAAAGTTGGGGTGCTATGGTGGGATCCATGAGCTCAGTAAAGGGAACCAATCGCAACTATAGTGGTAGCATCCAGAGGCAAAGGATTCCCAGGAAAAAAAAAACCTATAAAGCTCGTGCAATATAATGCCAGTATTCACGATTAAGGAGGTTAAAATAGCGAAGGCTTTAATAACAAATCATAGAGAAATTTTGAGTGAACTGAATTCTGCAATGCAAAGAAGTTTTAGAAAATCATTCAAATCTGCAATGAACAGCGTACTGCTTAATTATCAGGCTCTACAAAACAGAACATTAATTTGATGTGCAAAATGTGGTTTTACCAATGTAGTTAGTTGTTTTTTAATTTCAACCATTCTCCTTCAAGACCTAGAAAATAGTGTCATTGATTCCATTAAAAAAATTAGGGTAGTGGGAAGGTAAGATTGAAAACGCCAAGCAACAATTGGATGAAGAACAGTAAAAGTTAGTTGAGGTTTAAAATATGATTGACCAATCACTCAGTTTGATACGTGTGAAAAGAAAAAGGAAGTTAATTTTGAATTCTACCACCTCTACCATCCGTTGTTGAGAATTCTGAATTCTGATTGGTTGGACACAGACCTGTTATTTCACTACTCACGGTCAATAAACGTAAAAACAGTGAAAAAGATGAAGTTTTTTACACATTGTCGGAGTTAGAAAAGAAAAAAAACACATTTGTCTGACCACTACTGTCTCATGAACCGTCTCGACTCCAAATTAGCACTATTACGGACTCGACTTCGCCTCGTCCGTTATTCTGCCAATTTGGAGTCTCGACGGTTTATTCACCATAATAGTCTGCCACTGATACGATTTATCCCTTAAATATCGGTACCATAAATTTATGTGAAATATCACGCAGGTGCACTTCCGTTTTAGGTTTAAGGTATACTTATCCTATACTGACATCCAGCAGTTTATCCACCAAAATGAACAAAATTCAAGAAATGAAGATATCCTCTTAATATAGTTTCAATAAAAATGATTGTTCCGTTCAAAAGATATCATTTAAAGGTTTTTTTTATTGAAAAGTACTACTAGATTATGATCATAATACTATGAAAAGTTGAAACTACACATAACTCATAGGACTTGCCAGCGGACGGCACTTTACAAAAAGTAAGGGATGAAAAAGTAACCTGGGGGGGGGGGGGCTCGGGCCCGACCTGTAACTTGCAGCGAGATTAGGCATTCAATATATATATATATTACACATTGTCGGAGTTAGAAAAGAAAAAAAACACATTTGTCTGACCACTACTGTCTCATGAACCGTCTCGACTCCAAATTAGCACTACTACGGACTCGACTTCGCCTCGTCCGTTATTCTGCCAATTTGGAGTCTCGACGGTTTATTCACCATAATAGTCTGCCACTGATACGATTTATCCCTTAAATATCGGTACCATAAATTTATGTGAAATATCACGCAGGTGCACTTCCGTTTTAGGTTTAAGGTATACTTATCCTATACTGACATCCAGCAGTTTATCCACCAAAATGAACAAAATTCAAGAAATGAAGATATCCTCTTAATATAGTTTCAATAAAAATGATTGTTCCGTTCAAAAGATATCATTTAAAGGTTTTTTTTATTGAAAAGTACTACTAGATTATGATCATAATACTATGAAAAGTTGAAACTACACATAACTCATAGGACTTGCCAGCGGACGGCACTTTACAAAAAGTAAGGGATGAAAAAGTAACCTGGGGGGGGGGGCTCGGGCCCGACCTGTAACTTGCAGCGAGATTAGGCATTCAATATATTAATTGAAATTTATACTTTGCAATAGCAGAAGAAATACTTTTTCCACTTTTGGTAAACGTTTCTGTAAAAAAAAAACTCAAAGGGGGGTCGTTCGCTCCGCCGACCCCCCCCCCCCCATCCTGGTGACGCCCATGCTGTATCCACCCTTTTTTACTTATCGTTTAAACTTGTTCAGATTTCGTTTCAGTAGTAAAATTCCCTCAGTAATTGCAAGATATCAGAACACTGTTTGATGAAAGAATTTGTACCCTTTTGTTGTCAGGATAAATTAAGTTTATTATATTTTGAGATGTTATTTCTATTATAGAGGAAATTCCAGTGCTTTGAAAATGAAAAAGTTCTTCCAAATCTGTAACATATTGTGCCGGAAAATTATCTGACGTTTTTAAACCGTCCCTTTGCTGAACTTTAGGGTGGAGTCCAAACTTTTTCTAATTTAAATGTCCGCAAGATCTAAAATTTGAGCAGAAAGTTCGCAAAAAATGTCAGCCAGGATTTTGGAAAAACGTCGGACAGCCTCCTTAAATTTAAAAATTAGCATGGTTTTTCGAAAAACTCCTATGCGTACCCGAAATTTTCAGAAGGATATGCCAGAAAAAATAAAAGAACGCCATAGTTGGGGTTAAAATTTCCATGAAAAATCAACAAGATTGAAGTAATTCGCTACACATGCGGACACCGCAAAAAGCTATTATTCGTGAGCTTCACTTTACAAACTCCCGCAACACAATGTCCGAAACGGTCTAACATTCGAATTCCTTCCAACATTTGTCCGAAATGAACAGAAAATTATTCAGGATAGCCTGTTTACGAAAAGTGGCAATGAGGTATTAAAATCGCGACCCATTTGGAAAGCCTGTCGCTGAAAAAGCAATTTTCAGCCTTTTTCTAAATCTTGCGCAGTCTAAGGCCCGAATGATCAATTATAGGAAACGCTTTATTCAAAGTAAAATTTTCATGGGAAAATATAAATCATAACAACGATGTAAAACATTTTCGGGCAACTTGCGAAAATGTTTTTCCTCAGTCCCAACTCATACTGTCGTCTTACCCGAAATGATAAAGTATTGGTGCAAGGTAAGGTCGAAAAAATTGATGGGACGTTTTCGATTGCCAAATTAATTACATGGACAGACGGAAGGGTGTTCAGCTGCAGTTTCCCAATAGTTTGCCATCTATCCTGCCCCTGGAGCCGAATTCGGGCAACGGTTATGAAAATAGGGTTATTTGTTTTTTAATGCCATAATGCCTAATGACACATTGGGAGAATGTCTTCCCATAAGTACGCTTAAAAATCATTTAAACTCACCTCATAACGTGAAGTTGCTGTCAAAAATTGTTAAAAGTAAAATCATTCATAGAATGGAGCTCAGGTAGACAAATAAAAAATTTCATCAAGTCAGTATATCTTGAAATTAGCCAAGAGTCGCGATCGAGTATAGAACATTAGCATGTTTTCAATTCCGTGGTATAGTTTTTCCGCGATACAAGACCATTTTTATTCATCCAACAGAAGTGGTACACTTTATCTGGTAATTTTCTGATCACTTAGCAAATTGGGTGTGTACAACATTTGCAAAAAGCCTCTTTGCCACTCGGCGTTCCTCTAAATTGTATTGCAAAAAAATCGCCTTCCAGGTTCGAGATGCGGTCTTAATCTCAGGTGCATTTTTTGAATAATTTTAAAAGAAAATATACGGTCCGCCACAGATGCATTCATCAAGGTGCATGTGAACTCCATAGTTTGATAACCATGCATGGCTTATTAGGGCAATGACGCAAGAAATAATCCTGAACGGGGACAAAGGTGCTTATGACCCCCACCAAATATAACTGTCAAGGAAATCATTTTAGAATGGAATACGGTATGAAATGACCTCTGATGAAGCTAAATGTTGCAGATAGTATTTGTTTCTTTTTTTTTCACGGAGAGGAGGGATCTCCCTTTCTAGAGTGAATTCAAGGGGCAATCATGGACAAGCTTTAAAACATTAGTTTCTCTTTTCTTCCAAAACCTTGTTTAAAGTATATAAAGAGACAAAGCTAACCAGAAGATCTCTAAAATAATATACAGATATATTTTGAGGGGCAGTGGCGGCGGAAAAGAAGGGGTATTTCCCCCAAATTTTGTCCTTTCTCTCACTCCCCAGGTTAGGTCAGTTAGGAGTTGGGTTAACCGAAAAAAATAAATCGTATTCCTCCTGAGAGTTAATTTACCATCCAAAGAGCTTCTGGGGGTTTCGCCGCTTGGACCACCATCCGCAGGAAAGGGGTATTTGTGTTCGTTACGTTTGTCGCAAAACTTTCCTTCATCCTTAGTTTGCCTCTCACCCCCAATTTAGATATTCTGGCGCCCCCACTATTGAGTGGTTCCTGCAGAAAAGTTGGCCAAAATGTGGAAAATTCTGACAAATTTTGATCAAAGTCCTCAGCCCCAACAAAATACTACTCGAAGGAGATGCTAAGTGCGGCAAGGCTACCCAGCAACAACTTTTATCCCTAAAATTTTGCAACTTTGATATCAGATTATGTACTCGTTTATTGTTAAGCATGAGACATGAGACATGAGGCATGAGTTAGTAGTTAGTTAGATGAGATTTAACGACACACCAACACGAATGTGTTATATAGTGTCATATCAATTTGGTAAATATATCAAGGTTAAATACGGTTTCAAATATCGTAAAATCCAACTCTGGCCTCAAAAAAGTTAAAATGCGGAGCAACATGAGGCATGAGGTATTCTATAAGGGTTGAACGTTACTTGCCACTGAGAAAGAAAAATGAAAATTTTCTGAAACTGCATGAAGTTTAAATGATTAAAACACAGGACAAGAGTTGTCGACTGGACTATTCTTTTTAAATGCTCATACTCAACTCACGAGCTAACTGTCAACATAACTTTGAACAGAAATGCCTCTACCGCCCTCTTTATACATCATCTTGCTATGTGAATGCTACGCAGCCTACGCATAGCGTTATCAGACTGGAAGCCTCTAGCTAGTTGGTATCGTTCGTTGATTTCTTTGAATTATGTCATCAAATTTTTGTTTTGTTTTGTTTGTTTCTCTTTGTTATTTTGTATCCTGCATGTACAAGTTTAACGACTTTTTCTGATAGGTGATATCCAGTATACTCGTTCAGACTACTTCCGAATGTCATATCCCGACCATTTGATCTCTTCGAGGGGGATTGACCTGACCCCTCCTATTGCGCATGCTTTTAAGAGTAATAGGTATCCTTAGACTACCTGGTAAATAGGGATTAGTAATCTGAAACCTAGATTCGGACCTCTAGGCTAATTGTCTGTAAGTTGAATCAATTCCATGAGATTAGGTATTACGGTAAAATTGTGTAACAGAAGTGAAGGGGGATGGGGATTTGACAAGGCACTATTCAAAAATTTTTGCCAGCCTGATTTCGCAATCGAAGGAAGCAGAGGCTGGTTCTTAAAATGGTCAGACGTTAAAACCATGTGAGGACTCATTGAGTTCATATCGATAACTTAATGAAAGTGCTTAAGGGTACCACCACATGAAAATGCTTATAATAAGCATGATTAGTCAAGTTTCATATCCAATAGTTATGGAAAAAGTTAAAATTTTAAATTTTGTGGTTTCCTGTCTGGTCACAAATTTTAGAAAACAAATTGAGCCTTTTAGTGCTCGCTCATTAAAAAGCTATTTGTGTGTGGGATACGGGAATTGTCTAAGTTTGACCATTTTTCATTGGTATTTGAAGAAAACAGCTTTGGGAAAAATTTGTTGAATTTTATGAACCAACTCAATGAACCGCATTAATATCTAGCCTACCTGTTGCTATACCGTGTATGACACGATATGGTGACCTGGTGATGAAACTGCACCGTGGGTTAAGAAACATTTTTTTTGCAACTCTTTCCCGAAATGCGGGTCCATGGACTTGAAACAGTATGGCTGCCAAATTTCCGTCCATAAATGATTCAACCACTCTCTAAAATCAAAAGAGTGAACTTAGTCACTCTTTGATCGAGTGAAAAGTGTACATTCACTCCATTAGAGTGATAATTCACTCCGAGAGGCGTGAAGTTCCCTCCAAAAAGAGTGACATTCACTAGAGGAAGAGGGAAAATTCACTCTTACACGAGTGCCTGCACTGATCGCTCTTTTTTTTAAGAGCGATCACTGTGGGCACTCCATCAAGAGTGAAACTTTGCTGGTTTTAAGAGAATTTCGCTCTTTTTGGAGTGAACTTCACTCTTTTTGGAGGGAACTTCGCTCCCCTTGGAGTGAATTATCACTCTAATGGAGTGAATTTACACTTTTCACTCGATCAAAGAGTGACTTAGTTCACTCTTTTGATTTTAGAGTGCACTAGTAAAGTTTGAGAAGAATCGACCCAGGTTGTTTTCTAGATGATTTTTAAAACAGTTTCAGAAAGTCTGATTTTTCAGCTTTTTTCGGTTTTTTTTCAGGATTTATAATTATTTACAATTAGGCAACAATATATACCCGATTTGTTTGTTTTTCTTCGGCTGTTGTCCGAAGTTCGGGTCCGCAGCTGTGCAGCCTAATAATTTTGCAACAATCGAGGATTCTACTGCAACTCATATTGAAATTTGCAAAATTGTGGTCACATACTAATCTCGCCCGAATACCCCTCAAATTTCACTCAGCGACAGTCTTCTAGTGTCTATTGGTATGGTACTATTATAAAAAATATGACATACCGCATACATGTACGTTATTGTTCTTTTCTAACAAAATTTGGAGTGCTGTGTACTGGTCTACACAATTATCATCTGCCCAATTAACTATAAATTTAAAAAAAAAAAACCGTCTTTGAACTTATTCTCGAATATTTTACCATTTCGTGCAAAGTGAGACTATATTAGTGATGCTGAGAAAAAGTTTTCCCGTAAGCTGTCAGAATATGTTGCAATATTTCTTGGATTAGTGCTCTTTTATTTTGGGGCAAGATTTTGAAAGAATTCGGACAGTTAATAATTACACAATTTTTTTTCTCAAACTTGCTAATATGGTCTCACTTTGCCCTAAATGGTAAATTCGAGAGTAAGTTTTTTTGTGTGATTATTAACATGTCAGAGTTTTAAGACTGAAGTGAGTGCCCAGGGCCAATTTTCTTCAGATCCCGTCCCGAAAGTCGGAGGTCAGTTACCCACCCACTCTTACATATGACTGTGGTTGAGACATTCTGCATTGCCCTATAGACCTTATACATTGACGACACACTGACGTCATCCTTGGGGAGCAAAACAATGGAACACATGGCCGCACGCATAAGAATTCGCGCCGTACGTGAAGCAGACTATTTATGTATTCGACTGATTGACAAATGAGCTGTCTGCATTTGTCGGTGTTGGTTTGTTTTGCCCCCCAAACAAAGTGAGTACCTTTTGCTCTGTGACATATGCATAAGGTATTGCCATTTCACCGAAAATCTTGAATCTGTTTTCTTTGAAATTGGTATTATTTTGTAACAAAACAATACTAAATGATGTAGAAACTAGTATTAAAAATTATCCATTCTACGAAAGTATCAGATAAGCCTTGGGTAGTTAGAGAGGGGAGGTGACGAGTAAGCCAATCCTAAATCTGCTCCTGTCTTGACTACGGTTACAAAGACTCCTTTTATCTGTAAGTCTCCTGTTTACACTTACGTCAATGTACGGTGCTCTTTAACTGAGGCTGAACACGCGGAAAACAGAAGTTAAATGTGAAAAATTTATCAGTGAATCCAGCTGCGTGTGCATAGAAAATGATGCCCATGACAAATTAAGTGCATTGAAACTATACATGAATCCGGACAGCAAGTGATGGTCTGATTTCAGTTGGCCATAAGTAGGGTCCGTCACCTTTAAATCTTTCGATTTCCTTGCTTACCCCTATCATGGATGGTTGTGAACTAATTTGTATCTTAAATTCTTCAATTTCACTAAATATGAGGGTTTGAAATTCATGTAAATAATAAATAAAGACGATTTATGGCTGATGGACCCCATTAATGGCGGCCTACAATCACTAAAAGCGCGCTAATCGGATTCGTGTATGGATTTAGCTAGGTTCGATTGAGTTTTATGGCCCAGTTTCCAACTAATTGTTAGCCGGTCCGGCCAATAAGAATATAAAAGATATAATAGTGGAACTACCTTGATAAATACAAAATGGGAAGAGGAGAAAACACCGATGAACAACTTCTGTTTTGCAAATTTAATAGTTCATAAACACACCATGACATAAATGAATTTAAAAAAAATCCTATACAAACACGTGCAACGCGTCACATGAGATTAAGATGTTTATGTGTTTTGATCAGAGAAAAAGGCAGGAAACAAAAAAAAAAAAAAAATTAACGGCGTACTTTGAACACACGAAAGTGTAAAGCTGCGAAATACGGTCCATGAAAACTAAGAAAACTAAGTTGACTTGCTATATTTCATTCTCACCTATAGTTCAATCTATGACGAAATTGTAACCAAAAGGTTCTTTTGAATAGCGCCTTACACTCTAAAATATTTCTGCAAGCATTGTCAAGGTTTTGCACAGCATCAGCCCACATGCAGTTGGTAAAAAGATTCTAATATTTTAATCCCTGCCATATTATGCTTTGTTTACAGGATCCTAGTTTGAACGAAGTGTCCAAGGGCAGTTTATTAGACCTATACTGTCTAACGTCAGGCGGACAATAGCCTTCCCGGCCCTCAAACGTTAATCTCAATTCTCAATGTGGTCTGTCCCCTCTTAGTACGCCGCGGGTGGATGGATACAGTGTGAACTATCAGTTGGTGCTCCCTGTTACAACTTCCTGCTAAGTTATCGTAGGCCATACATGAATATGATCAGGCGTTAGTGACAACACTCTTTAGATATTTAAAGGATGTTTCTCTGTTTAGCCAGTGTAAATACTGTAGAGCACTTATTTGCTACACGGATTTCTTTTACTTTTAACCCTCTATGAGCCTTGAAACCGGCAAGTAGAGTAGCCTAGTCAACAGGTGGATGCAGGGGTAGAGTGCCACCGTCCCGAAGAACGTTTGGGGACGCGATGTGACGATGTTGAAAAAGTGCCAGAGGGGGAAAGAGAGAGAGAGAGAAAGAGAGAGAGAGAGAGGGGGAGACAACATATGAAAAACACATACACCGCGAGAGAAGTGATTGTAGGGAAAGCTGGTGGGGCGGATTAAGGGTTGGCCTTATCGGGAAATGTTCCTCACAAATGGGAGCGTTTCATGAGATTGGAAATCAAGACAAGGCAGATAAGAGCAACAATTTCAACAAAGTCTTCAAGAACGTGTAAAATTTTCTATATTCCTAGTTTCGATTGTCCATATATTTACCTGACACTTATATGCGTAGTAAAAAAGGGGTATTCAATAACACATTAGGTTTTCGCCATTTTTTCGTCAAAAATTTAAAAATATTATTCATTAATTGAATGGAAATCCCGACTACATTTTATTAACCCTTCGAGACGGCAAAACATACCCCTAATGCCCTTCCTCATGAAATGACCGTCCAAAATGGCGACGACTGGGAGTCGATTCCAATGTCCCTCTCACCACCCCCCACAAAGTGGTTTCTGTCATGTTGAAATTAACTCTAAAAATTGTCAAATTTCGGTTCTTTTCTCAACTATCCGGCAAGCTTCATTTACTTGAAAGGTCCAGGGTAATGAAACCTCCTCCCCGCAGGATATGACATTTATTCATTGTGAGGAACCTACATTTCATTTGTGAATTTAATGGGAGACATGCCAGTTAGACTTGGGTGTCTCCGGGCGCTAAACTTCAAGAGCCGTCTCACCAAATTTATTTAAATTTGAAGAAACAGCTAAATCTCACAATTTTGTATTTCTCTTCAAACTATTTTTCATAATGTCTTAGGGATTTAACTTAATTCAAGGTAGGCTAAATCAAGCAGTTACTCCAAGAAAATTAACATTTGTGGAGAAAAAATAGTGTCACGTGACTTTCAAGAGTCAATCATAAAATAAAAGAGTTTGTTTCACTACTTCAGGTCGAGGTGACTGCAGTTCCTTTTTAGGGGGCGCCCTTTTGGGATCCGAACAAAGATATTATAAACGTAGATACCAAACTCCTATCCCTACACTGTTAGACTCGCTGACTCCTCATGGAGGCTCGATCGGAGGGGCGGAAGTGTTCATTTGACATGCGCACAGTTCTATTCGGCGATCTGCGTGCATAACTATGGATACATGACAGAAAATTCCATTGTGACGAGATGTCAGAATGCGTGCATTTTCAAAACGAGTTATATACGGGCAAACTACTTTTCTCTGTGTATAGTTAGGAGTGAAAGAGACGCGCACTTCTGCGTGCTGGGGAAATGAACGCAGTTGTTGGTTTTTCGTTGTAAGCGCGTAAGAGTGTAAACGCGTGTAAAGATGTGCGCTTGTAAAGATACCATAGAAACTGACCAATCAGTAAGCCATTGAACTTCAAACCAGTCGTTGTGCGTTAATGTTCAAATGTTCTTAGGTAGAAAGCCGACGAAGAAGCTTAAAACTGTTTAATGTAAGTGTAATTTATTGAAGAATTGTGTTTGCAGGAGTTGCAATGTTTTAAAATCACACGTATCTATACTACCGAAGATATCAATTAACAGTTAGTTTCAAAACGACTGATAAGTGATCAGCACTTCCGCCCCTCTGATTCGGCCTCCGTGAGGAGTCACCGCGCCATTTTAAGTTTGTTATCTATGTTTATAATATCTTTGGATCCGAACTAAAACTTTACCGGGAATAGTGGCCGTTTGGTAGAAAAAAAGAAAAGAAAAGTCTCTTACTAGTTGAATAAAACAGACTATGTCAAGGGACCATCTGTGTGATTTAAGGGCAAGAGCTCCCAACTTGATGTGGTGTAGTACACTGTCCTGTTTCATGACTGGCTCTTCAGGGTCATGTGACAGTATTTTTTCTCCTCAAATGTGAAATTTATCGCAAGAACTGTTTGCTTTACATTGAATATGCAATATTGAAATCCTTACATATTACTGTATCAAAGATACTTTCAAGCGGCTCATTGAGTTGGTACGTAAAATCCAACAAACTTTTCCAAACTTGTTAAGTTTTCTTCACATAACAATGACAAATGGACAAACTTAGACAATCCCTATATGCTACATACAAATAGCCTAACTGTTGTATGGGTGAGTAATTAACTGTTCAATTTGGTTTTCAAAAATTCGTGACCACACACTTTTTCAAATTATGCACAAAACCCTTACAAGTTCGGACACAACAAAACTAAAAATTTCAACTTTTTCGGTAACTATTGGATATGAAAATTGAATTGTTATGCAAACTGTAAGCATTGTCATGTGGTAGTGACCCTTTAACACTCTCATTAAGGAATCGATATCAACTCAATGAGCCTCTTTAAAGAGAGGTGAGAAGAAAATTTTGAGATTTAGCTGTTGCTTCAAAATAAGTTGGAGGAGACTGCTCTTAACCTTTAATCCCGAAAAGGACAAAATCAAAATTTCATCCAATTGTATCGCAGCTCTTGAAGTGTGCATGCCATTATCATGTAGAAGAAGGTATCACCTTATACAAAAACACAGGATGTACACTTCATGATCGTTGCCCGCCGGAAATTTGGAAATCCCCTTTTATGTCTCAATTACCTCCCCACTGCAACAAAGGGAAAAGAAAGAGAAAGAAAGAAAATGAAAGAAAAAAACACACACAAACACACACAAACAAAACAAAACAAAAAAGGGGTTTCCCTGATTTTCTTGGTATACGGACACTGCTGTCAATACTGACTAGTGGCGTACTCAGGTTTTCTCTCGAGTGGGGGGGGGGGGGGGCATGAAGTATGTTGACTGATCGCAGGCCTAGGTCAGGGGTCTAAGGGGAGGGGCTCTCCCCTTTTAAAATTTTTGGCCTATAGATGCAGAATTGTGCAAGATTTTCGACTTTGGTAGCCTGGTAGGAATACTGTTAATAATTGAATTGTGTATCTTAACAAGCAACTTGATGCCATATACGCTACCTGTAGAAGCTATTTTTTTTTAATTTGAGGGCATCTTCTGTACCTTTCAACTAAAACGGCGTCAGCGATCGACATATGCGTATAGAGGAGCATGTCGGGTTTGGATTTTTCTTGCCCGAAAAACATAGTTCTGCCAAAGACTATGTAAGCGGTACGCTACCACATCAGTTGGCCAGGAACGACGAGGTAATTTTGAAAAATTCTTCAAGTTAGGTGGCCGAAGTTCTCACGCGTAAGAGACTCATAACAGTCTATTTCCAGCTTTCGTTTGCAATAATAAAAGAGAAATAAGCAACACACTAAGTGATCAGAAAATTGCCACATAAAATAATGAGCTTTTAGGGGGAAATAACTATACAACGGGATAGAAAATATGCTAATGTGTCTCTATTGTGACTCCTGGCTACATTCGTGATCCGCTGAATTGTTATAATTGTCTATATGACAGCCCGAAATCCTGACTATAAATGATTTTACCCAACATCTTTTGCATAATTAATGGCAAACTATTGCTCACCCCACCTGAACACCCACCGCTCCTCAACTCCCGTCTCGTACTTGGGCCAACCTGGGATGGGGTCTAGGAGATGGGCCCCTTCCTTTTGAGAATTTTGAAAAGGTAGGCGTCCTTACTTGCAATCTAGTGGCACATTTGCTACCTTTGAAATAAAATTTGGAATTTGACAAACTGAATTAGCGTATTTTTAGGAATTGAAAATAATTTCTGAGAAATTTGTAGTCCTTACCGGCAATTTGGGGGCACATATGCAACCTTTTGCAGCAAAATTTGTGTTACTAAAGTCAGTTTTTTTAGAGTCTAAATGAGGCAATAGTGAGGGGGGAGGACCAGGGAGGTGTGATTAGGTCTAGTTACACCTCCCTGGAAGGAAATTGCCCAATGGCCCCTTTTCCTGGGTACTCCGTTGACACTAACTAATTTCATTTTTCTGTATGCAAATTGAAGTATTTCTTTTCAGCTGCAATTGATGTTTATGAATCTTTCAGCTGTGGTTGATTGACATTTTCAATATTACTCCAGCTATGTACTCTGATTGTAATCTACTATTTCGTACTATATGTACTGAGGTACATATTACTACGTCAGTTATTGTATCATCCACGGAGTCACGCGATGCACTCAAATTGCGATCAAGTATCCCGACTCCAGGGCAGTTGGAGTCTGCAAATTAGGCCTAATATAAATTCACATGTTGTCATTTCTCAAACGTCACTTCTTAAAAAGTATGAAAATCGAAAGACCGCCACCTATTTTTCGCTCGCGCTTGGGTGTCTGTAATGAAATTTTATCCTTGCCACTCTGTATGTGATCCACTCAATGCGATATCTTTGCTAGCAGGGGAAGGTTTGACCGTGTGACGTGACGTCACAGCCCGGAATACCTTCTCTAAATACGGGAATGGAATGAGAGGCAGGCTGTGATGTATCGGAGAATTGACAACAAGCATCGTGCTGTATTTATATATGCCCACGTCCAAATATGGCTCAAGGTCTTGGTGCATATTGTAATATTCCCACTGTTATTACTTTAAATATCATTGACATTTTACATTCTTTTTTTAATGCATTTCACTAAATAGTTTTTTTCACGACAGTCCTTATAAGACGCAGAATAACAAAGAAACGCCGTGCATTACACACGATGAATGCACAAGTTTTCCTTTTATTGTTATCATTGTAGAAACCGACCACTTAAGTCACACTGCACCATGCATTTCATAAAGTTTATGGACTTGGTCAGAAATCAAAAAGCAAAGACATTTTAAAGAGTACATTAGCTTCTGGAAGGTTAAATTTTAGGCTATGTAGATTTCTTTCCTGCCATGAAAGTCCCACATGTTCCATATGATGGTTTATCCTCTTAGTCCACTCTCTTCCGTTCAGTCACTTACATGCGACTGCAGTTAGTAGCCTGACTAACGAGACGACTTTGGACGGGCTTCTCGTCCAGATAGTCCTTTCCACTTATTTGCTGAAGCGGGCTTGGAAATGACAACCTGAAAGAAATTCAAATGAATCGGTTTTCTAGGTGACGTCAGTAACAGTCATAGTAACGGCGACCTCCAACGTCGAACTTGGGAGACTTTCCGCGATTCCGAAAAATACACACCGAGGTCTTGTCACTTTCGGCTTCCCTGAAGTTGACTGTCAGTGACTGTAGCGATTTGCATTATGGGTAGATAATAGCAGACGAGGGAGCTTTCTAAAGTGGAGAACCCTTATGGATTGTCGTTCCTTAGAGATATTTCTGATTTTTTTTGGCAGGAAATGGATTCTTGAGGATCAAAACGGTGTTTGTTTTTTGTAATTGGAATAATTGTTACCCCCAGTGGAGCTAAAGGGGACACAATCACCACAATCAACCCACGGTAAATAAATCCCCTTGACAGGCAGTGCTGATAGCCTTTTGAAGGATCTAATTTGGATTAAACCTCAGCCGTGGCCAGATAAGATGGCGGACCAGTCGGAGGAACGTCCGAAATCGGCTATAATAAGACGCCACGAGCAACTCAAACAATGGGAAGGATCAGAATGGGCAAAAACAAGTGATAATAGAAAGAACAAGAAAACTAAGGTGAAATTTCAGACTGGTTGTGTGTTTCTAGCGGCCTGTGCAAGTGGAGATGTTGAAGATGTCGAACACTTGCTCAAGTGTGGGGCGGACATAAATTATGCAAACATTGATGGGTTGACAGCCTTGCATCAGGTGAGAAACTCTTCCTCTATGAGAATGATGCCCCAGAATCTTATTTTATTTATCGAGCTTCTATTTCCGTCCTTTTCTGCCTGTTCTTAATGCTTTGATTCGTTTCATTGGTGATTGAAACTTGGTCAATGACAGATACGCCTAACGTTGCTATCCGTAATTGACATTGCATAGCTTCCTAGCCTAACCGTACGTTCTCTAAATCGAACCATGATCAAGTTCAATCATACAGCATACTGCATAGGCTAGCACACTGTTACTGTATAGTCTAAACGTAAACCATACCAAAGCTTAGCCCTTGAACAGGGCTGTGTGTTACGTTACATGGCCTAAGCTCATTACACTCCACATCACAGCCCTTGCCCCGCTAGCACAGGGAATCCCATCACTAGGCGACCTTGGCCAGGGTCGTCATCTCTCACGTTCACAAATTACTATGTTTTCTCACCAAACTTTTCACACAGATAACCTCTGGCACCGCATCCACCTTTCTGCATAAGCTGTTCACCAAGATTCGATGTTATAATGGTGTATTTTGCCTCGAAAAATTGAACGTAACACTTTACTCAATGCGCCATGTTTGCAAGCTTTCGAACCGACTTAGTAGTCTGTCTTCGATCTTACTAAACCACGCGCTGACACGCCTGGCTATGCCTTGTGTACCCGGGCATGCGCTGACACGCTCCATGTTAATTTAGTTAACGCTGATATTAATTTCATTAAATGCTATCATTAATCATGTTATCATTACTGATTAGGAAGTAAAATACAAAGGACCATTGTGCCAATTTTTTTACTTTTGTTCGCAAAATGTTGCTATTCATTACACATGTTAGAATGGATCCCTGAGTTTTCCACTAGTTCCGCGAAACGCCATGCGCTGTCGTACAACTGAGTTCCACGCGCTGCCGTACAAATAGCGCATGGAACTTGAGACGGCGTACCAGCAGGTGTCAGCGCGGGGAATAGTAGGACCCGTCGTCTTCGTGATATCCACTTTGGGGTCTAAGGTCATACCATCGGTTTCCACTTATTCAAAAAGTTTTCACACTTAGAGAAATTTTGTCAACGTTTCAACAATTTCAAAAACACTTAGGAGCTTCAAATACGAACAAAGAAGAATTTTGCATATGAAATTTGCATTAATTAGGTGGAATGATCGTTAAAGTTATCGATTTGGTGAAATGGTTACAATGTTCTAGGAATGATTTTTGACTATTTGCAAGTTCATGTAGAAACACTTATTGTACAGGGCTCATTGAAAGGAAGGAGTTTCTAACCAGAATCGAAGTGTCATTTTGCTGCATTTTGACCTCAGACTGTCCATGAAAGCCGATTTATTGGTAACTTTTCGACTGAAAGTCACTTGCACATCATTTTGTGGTAATATAAGTTTGATGTGTGTAATATTTACCAGTTTAGAACGTATTTTGTTCTGAAAGCCTAATGACGGGTTTTTTGCGTTAGCGGGGCAAGGGCTGTGATGTGGAGTGTAATGAGCTTAGGCCATGTAACGTAACACACAGCCCTGTTCATGGGCAAACCAATGCTTGCCAAGGCATAGACTACAATAGTCCGGTTACAGTTAGTTTCCGCCCTCGCTACTTTCCGCCCCTCAAAAACGGTGTTTTCCGTCCCTTTTATTTTAAGCAGAAAACATCTTTTTGGGAGGCAGAAA
Source organism: Holothuria scabra (assembly GCA_037179385.1). NCBI lineage: Eukaryota > Metazoa > Echinodermata > Holothuroidea > Aspidochirotida > Holothuriidae > Holothuria > Holothuria scabra. Next base: position 35,611,296 of record CM074197.1, read on the forward strand.
GTAATGGAATGGAATGTGATTTCAGTGTTACTTTCGTCAAATGAAGATTCCATCAACTTCTTCTTAAAGTTTCAAACTTCATCGATGTCTTTTACTATTCAATGCGACACCCATTACTGCCATGTTGACGTCTTTCCAAGCAACAATCTTACTGTAGACTTAAGTATACTTATACGCACTTACGTACAGGTATATGGTATTCAGTGCTGTGAACAACTGTTCACACATTCAGCGTAAGTCTACCTATAGACAAGCGGACTACTTATACGTAAAAAAATACAACTCCGTGACTAGACTTGACGTTTAGAAAAAAGGTGGTAAAATTCATTCTTTTCGATGATTTTCGATGAGGTTACTGAAAAATTTTTAGGTCTAGCCATAAACTTCATTGCTGCCTTGTACGTGGATTTGAAAATTGAAGTTAACAGTTATTTTTGTCACATGTTAGTTCAAACATTTCTTTCCGCCCCAAGATTTTTAGGGGCGGAAAGTAACGGGCGGAAGCTATCGAGGGCGGAAACTAACGGACCCCCAATACTCCAGTACATTAGGCTGACAAGCCACACCGGAAATGTGGAGGTGTTTGGAATTATACGCCACACCAATTGCTGCAATTGTATGCCAACTGTTGTAATTTTTCCTGTAGCAGCCGGGTACGCCGAACGCCAAATTTGTTGGCGTACATTTCCGTATGCCAAAGACCTTCCTGTGAGAGGCCCTACTTCCCAGTATGGCTGACAAGTGACACAACCACTGTCAATTTTGGGGGTAACAGTAAATCAATGCGCCATGATTTCACATTCTCCACAACTGTTCTCAGCAGAGGTCAAAGGTCCCAACCACGGACTTCTAGTTCTATACATGGACATAGCAACGTGTAACGTGTACATCCTATCAGTAGCTGGTCGCCACCGACTGAGACTGAAAAGGCGCACCAAGATTTGACAACGAGTCTGTAATATGTTAAGCAAGAGCAATTTCATATTCCTGCAATAGGCCTACGTGAAGTGATTTTGACCTTACCTTGCCATATTTAAAAAATATTTCAATTTTCTTGCAAAATATTGTCATATACTTGAGCAAGTCCAAACTTTCATACAAAACCATAGCAGACGGCCATTTTGGTGCACTTTTTCACACGTTGGTAGCGCCAATCTACCGTGAAGTATGCTCTGTCCATGCATAGGAAGGCTGTGGTCCCAAAGTAAAAACTTGTCACAACTTGATAGGCCTATGGCCTAATGCAGATCTGCGTAGATGTCTTCATAATACCAACTTTGATTTAGTAACAATAACAAGAGAACATTATGTGAAATGCTGTGTAGACTCAAGTGCTTCCGTCACGTAGCAACTAAATTTCCCTTCCCATTAGGCTATACACCAAAAGGAAATGGCTGTTACTCGTGCAGACGACAACACCCCCGATGCTAGATTTTGCTTTATATCTTGTTCCAAATGATCCTTATTTGCAGTTATTTTTGTGAGCTCTCAACAGTAACACATTTTGCCATCACTGTATGGCAGTTAAAGGTGAAAAAGTTTCAAACTAAGTTGGTTATTTCATATTTTATGTGTCATGGCTAGTAGGTATGTTTATTAATAGTGTTGTTACACATGCACAGATCGTTTCTCCAAAATTCTTGTGGAACTACTCACAACCAAACACAGAGAGTTGCTAAAACAGCTTGTCTAAAACCTGAATTTACAACACTCAAAATTACTGAAATTTTCTCTACACAGTAAAATTTGCACACCTAAGACATATTTATGTATACAATGGGTTCCAGAAATATCCGCACTTGCTTTCAGGTATCATTTTGTATCTTTTTTTATGATCTTTCCATTTCCGAAGAAAAAAAAATGAAATTTTTGCTGAGCCCGATGCTTGCTCGATTTAAATGAAACAGCCCATTGATCCCCACCTACATCTTTTGTACTGAGCCAACATTGGTATGTTTATGTATGAGCCCATTGTTCAGCTTAGCAACAAGGGATTTCCGGCCAATATGCTTACGTACAGTACTGCTTTGTATACCTGTGCGTGCAATGCTGAAGTACGGTAAGTGTATGTACACCTAAGCACTGTACGGATGCTATGGCGTAGACTGTGTGTAAGCAGGCTATGTGTGACTTGTTCGTGCATGGTACGTACACAAAGCGCAAGCTATCATGACAGGGACGAGTGATCACTGAGTGCCTTGCCCAGTTAAGTTGCATATTCATACCAGCATATCTGGGGTACGTAACATTGTGATGAATAATCAAAGCGTCTGAGTGAGCAGGTACGACGTTGTTTTTGACCAACTTTTGCGGCAGAATGTAACACTGAAGCATACTGCAATTTGGAGAAATCGGTAGGATTATGGAACATAAAATTGGTTATATTTTGAAAAGTACTGGTCAGATTTTGGTAAAATTTGGTATGGTTGCTTAGAAAAGGGTACTTCATTTCATTTCATTTATTAATTTCATCCATACAAATATGAACTGAAATATAGAACCGGACAGGACACTAGAAAAACAATAGTTTAACGAGCTAGTGCCCATAAAGAGACAATGCAACAAAGATAATAACAAAAAAAAAAAAAAAAAGAAAATAAGAGGAAAAAGGAGAACAAAGAAACAACAAAGTCAACTAAGAAAGCAAAAAAAGAAAGGGATACTTAACAAGTGTACTGGGCTATTAGGTAACTTTTTACCTTACTCTTAAAAGTAGCATGTGTTCTAACATTTCTTATTTGGTTGGGGAGAGAATTCCAAAGTTTATAACAATAGTTATTTAACAATAATTTACCATGCCTAGTATGGTGCCTACTAACTGTAAAGAGGGCATTAGTTCTAGTGCTAGGTCGAGCATTGGTAGGAAAAGCTAGGGTTAAGGATTTTACTAAATACAAAAATACTTAACAATGTGAATCACTCAAATTCAAGTTGGATATTTTTCACGTAGTCATATTTTTTAGTGCAACAAACCTATTATTAATGTTATCTGCACAAGGGATGGGTTGTAAAAGAAATGAGCCTAGGCCATGTAATAAACACACAGCCCTGTTTGAGGGCTAGTTCACATTGACAGTGACATGCAACTCTAGGGAGAGTATGTCACTACCAGGGTGCATTCCATGCAAAGCCTTTGCCAGAGATGTGCCGTGGTATTCATGATTTACGCTGGGATGTTCTGTAGGCCTGCTGTGAATTGTTCTGGATCCAGATTTACTTGATTGTTACCTTTGGAGTCATTTAGTTTCCTTTGCCAATCTTGCCTATCAACATGAAAAAATGGCCCATGGCATTAATCCTAGTATCCTATTGCAGGCCTTGAATTTTGAGGCTTGCTAGTGCTATTGCACACTATCAGTCACCTCAAATCACTGTGAGGGGTGCATTTTTTTGCACACCAGATGAAAATTTGGAGCTGATACAATGTAAGTTTAATAAAATAGCATGCCTACCACACTCCTTAGTTTTCTTAGGGGAGTGATTTGTAGGTCTCCTGGAAAATCTAAAACCCAAGGTCTGCTACTGCAACAACAACAGCAACAACATCAGCAACAACAACAACATCAGCAACAACAACAACATCAACAAAATCAACAACAACAAAATCAACAACAACAACAACAACAACAACAACAACAACAACAACAACAACAACAACAACAACAAGAGTAGTCAATGCTCTCCTGCACACACTAAATAGTTGAGTAGTTAACAGGTGCTAACACACAAGTGCATTCAGTTAGATGAAATTTAATGACACACCAACATGAAGGTATTACAGTGTCAGTCAACTCCATGCAAAGTCCAAAGTTTAAATTTATTTGCAAGTTACTTGTGGTTCAAGTGCAGGTTTTGTTTCCCTTTAGTTGCCTCTTACGACAGGTGGGAAATACCTATGACCCCAACCCACAGGGACAACACACAAGTGCAATCCACCTTCATAAAATATCCACCATCATAAAATTGAAAAGAACTGTTTTACACCAAGATATGAAAAGGTTTTAATTAACTTGAGTCTTCTGCTTTACAAAGTTGAAATTTTGAAGGAGAAATACCCCTCCCTTTTTCCAAAATTTTGTAGAGGAGATTTTTATGAATAAGGGGATTCCTGACACCAACTTTTGGTGATGGTTTTCATTACCCATCTTTGAAGCTGCCCTTTCTTATACTGGCTGTTATGTTTTGGGGTTGCAGTTCTAAGTCTGTGAGATGTATTGCTGGTTAGGGGTCGAGGGCCTGCCTAGCTGATGCAGGGCCAAATTAGTGTAAACATTAGTTGTCCCAGGTAGAAGTTGTATGGAAAATCTGGTTGTTCCTTTAACTGTTAGGTTGTCTTACCACCAAATAATAATGGCCTTACAAATTCTCAGCCTAGTTGAATCATATACTGTATTTACTCTATTAAACGCCCCCTTTCTAATAAACGCCCAACTTTTTCGTCACATTGCATAAAGTGAAATTGTTAATTCCAAAGACAATACGGTAAAAGGAAAATGAAAAAGTCCTACCTTGAAGCCACAAAATCTCCTAAAGTCCCATACTGTACCCTGAAGTAAAAGGCATGTTTCTGCAACTAATTTCTGTTGATATTCATCACGCTATCACATACCACGAACCTGTACTGCTTCGTTTGCGGTTCGAAACTGGTACTGTACATACCGTAGGTATACAAATATTCCCTAGCCTATCCTAACAGCCTAACATGAAAATCCAAATTCAACACAGGAAAACTGTTAAAGAGTAAAATGCTGTGAAATGCGTATGTACTGCTAATACATATGTGCATGGTGCTACTCACGGTAACTATTATGCAATTACCGTTTGTACGTGCCTATAGCCGGCCGGTCACAATAGTACCATGAGGCCTGGCTGTATACTGTGCACAGCATGCATGTCGCGTGTGTGTAATGTTACATATCAAGATGTCGGCGAAAGTTGATCACACTTGCAAAGTTTAGAGTGCTGTTCGTGGCTACCATATTTCTAGGGAAGTTTGGTTCCGATCATTGGGGAGGAGCTCACAGCTGATTGTGAAGCTGACAACCAAATGGACAAATACGCCATAGCAGTTTATCAGAAGGGCTCAGATAAGAAACAAGTTGTGGGGCACTTGCCTAGAGAAAAGTCACATAAATTTGACTCTAATAAACGCCCCCCTCAACGAAAATTTCACGCCCCAGGGGCGTTTAATAGAGTAAATACGGTAGTTGAATGTACATTTCACTGAACCCTGCCAAAGGGAATTTTGGCTCCAAACAAAAAGATTTAGTGACATGAAGCAGGCTGATATGAAGTGTGTATACAAGTATAGGGGTATGCAGGTGTTTGTTCCGTGTACCGTCAGGAGATAAATATTAGTTATCCCAGGCTAAGGGCACTAATCTGGGGCAAGTGGACAACTGATTATTTTGAGCCCTGGTAACAGGTCTTTAAGAGATACTTGTGCCCCTGCCAAATGTCTGTGGTAGATTCTTGTTCAGAATCTTTCAGATGCCTCAAAATTTTCTAAAAGGAAAAAACCTGGTTCAAAAAGATTTGGACCGGATATCCAGGGTTTCCGTCAGAGGGGGGAAAAGGGGATTTGTCCCTCCCTTTCCAGAAGAAGGAGTTTAAAATCCCCCCCTTTTCTTTTCTATAAAATTTAGAAAATTGTCAATATCTTAGTTTCTTAAAAAGACGACACTTTTGCAGCAATGTTTAAACTTGCACAAATAAATGGCCTTTAAAACCTTCAAATTGCACCTTACAGAGGCCTTGAAGCAAACTTTTGTCCCCCTGAACCCACTCATAACTTAAGCTAAGGACAGCATCAATTTAGACTTGGGGTATAGCAGTAATAAATCCCCCCTTTTTTGTGTTTCTGACGGAATCCCTGGATACCTGATCGCCATACCTGTCTGGTACCCCAGCACCTGGTGTTATGCAGGGCTCGATTTTCATGGTTGTCCGATTGTCCGGGACAACTAAAATTTCATTCGGACAACCAAAAGTTTAAGGTTAGTTGTCCGATGGACAACCATTTTTTTCTCAGATTGAAGAATTATAAAGCTGACTGATAAACTTAATTGTTTGCAAAGTGTTTGGGACAACCAAATTTCATTGTGGACAACCAAAACTAGTGCAATGGACCTCATAAGGACAACCATAAATTTTCCTGAAAATCGAGGCCTGTTATGGGAACTAAAAGAACATTTTGTGTGGCATACTCTTATAAGAGTTGTAAATTGACAGCTGTATGGGAAAGGTAGCACTCACATTCACAAGTTCAGAGCTCTTGATTTGTCACAAGGTTTTATTGTCTCATTCTGTTTCAAATAAAAATATTTTAAATAAAAGAAATACGTAACAGAGGTCCCAGTCAAATAAGGAAATAAGTACTGCCCAAGGCCTATATATAGCCTATCAATTCGATATTGAATTTTGTGGCATTTTCCTATAGGGGCCTACTCGAAAAGCATGCTCAAAGCTCCTTTTTAAATACCAATTTAAAAATGTCAGCCAACAATCAGCGTCCTCATTGCCCTGTATTATGGTATTGTCGTGCATGTCGGAAATTACAGATTGTAAACAAATGATGTCGTGCTTGTGAAATGTGGTTGTTCTTAGTGTACAAAATGCTGCACTGGCATTTTACACTAAACACTACATGTACATTCTTAGGTGTACATTCTTGAAAAAATGATGGGACAATGCAAACAAACCAACCAAGCAATGAATGGATCATCATCCCTCCACTCCCCATTCAATATTGCTGCTTCTCAAGGCATCCTGAAACTTCAACATTGATTCGGGGAGTGTGGTTTGTCCCATGTATTTTGTCGAGGATTGTCGGAAGCCTTTAGAGAGGTAACAGAATTTCCAAATTTTCTTTTTAAGTTCTTTAAAAAGAGCAGGTTGCTATTTTATTTTTTCGAGTTACAGGAAATTAGTAACAGAACTTTGAATTTGACCCACCAGTATACAGGCTTGTCAGATTGGCAGTGGGTGCTCGAATAAAGAGTTTAACTGAAGTAGCTCATACAAGGGAGGGGGATGGGGGAATAAGTAGGTCTGCTCTTGCTGGTGAGCAATTTCATTTACTTCCAGTTTTTAATGTACTATTATGGGGAAAAAAAAGAAGATATTTTGCCCTCTAATTTTCAGTGTTTTAAAGGGATCGGGGTAACATGTTTCACAATATACCCAAAGGTTAACCACAAACTTTTCTCTTTTTTTCCAATAGGCAATGAATGATGATTCAAATTACAATATGATTAGAGACAAAATCATATGTTGGCATTAAATTGGGGTACTAAACATGACAATTTCCTTGAAGATTTCACGAAATTGAAATGGTTTTCCATTTTTGCACAATGAAAGCTTTCTATAAATAGAAAGATCTTCTGTTTGTATGATTGACCCTGGACATACATTAAAATGTGTGGATGTCAATGGTTAATCATGGTGAGGTCAACAGTAAACCGGGGCGCTATTTCAATATTCTGGAAAATAGGTAACAGTGATGAGTTCTATATTAGGATAATGCATAAATTAAACATAATAAAACCCATGTTTGGGCTTTCTGTAGCAGTTCAGTTTTGGAAATTTAAAGTTACTTTTGGCCTTTCCAGTGATACCCCTGAGTTTTAACAGGTGTGAGGTGGTACTAGTCCATGGGATAGAATCTTGCCAGGCTTTGACACCAAAAGGGAGGGAGAGCTGTGACTTTTGCTATAGCTGGTATAGTGACGATCAGGATTCTCACATACCCGAGCTCCCGGGTCCCTGACGCGCGAGTTCGACTCGAGACGCTTGAAACAAAATCCTGTGTGTCCCAGGGACGCACGGGATTTGCTTGCAAAACGCATACATGTAAAATTTTGGCAGGGAGGCATAGAAAGTTTTGTGTTGAAAAGTTCACACGAAACCATTGCCTTGAAATGTTCATTGTGGATGTCACTTTACGAAATACTGGATGTCACTTTAGGAAATCTGCCTACCGAAGTTTTTTATCACCGCAGTTCGTATTCAACTCAACCAGACAACCTTTCTCCAACTAGACCGATATAAGTAATGTGGCCCAGTTCTGCCCAGTTCTGCGGTGTGACTCTTGGGTTTGGGGGCCTAATGAGAACATTGGAGGATGGCAATTAGAGCAATTTTCTGTGAGGTGGCTGCCTCACCAAAAGAATGACAGGGGCAACCCTGCTATCTCTTCTCCCCTCACTTGGAGGCCTTTTTGATCTGTACCCTTCCCCAAATATTTCCCACTTGAAAGTTATCCCTCCCCCTTCTGTACCCTGCTCTGCAAAGAGTCTTCTGAATAGATAAATGATAAAAGTTAAAGACATAAACCACCCATGGGTTCATTATTTTGGTCACTGCCCTGTCCTAGTTATAAGGACCAGATATGGACAGAAGTCCGTAACATTAATGCTTAGTAAGTTACGCTTCTTCCCCGTGAACTATTTAAAAGCTGCTTTCATTGTAATGTCATTCAGCAGTTGTTCTCCATAATGCATTTACCATGACATTTTTCATAAAAACACTCCCTTCAAAATACCAACTTTTTATTCACCAGTCGACATCTGTTGCGCAAGGCCAAAAAGTTCTCCATACACTCTGGCTTTATGCTTTATTCTCTTCTATTCTGTTTTAAAACCTTAATATGTGTATACAAATATCTTCCAAGCAAGTCTCGATGATACCAACAGTTTCTGTTATCCTTTTAGGTAATTCTGAGGTCAAAGAATTCTTCAAATAATCCACCACTTCATGTGAGTTCGCACACACCTTAACTTCTCTTATATCTGTTCCAAAATAAATGTTCACATGTTCTTCTATAACGTTCCTAGATTAGACTTTTCTTTTCTCCGTTGTAGTTTCAAACTAAATTTCTAATTCCTTTCAAAATTTATCTTTCTTTCTTTTTTTCCAAACTGGATACCGTGGCCAACGTCTCCCCTTTACTGCTCTACTCTGTGGGGTTACGGCCCTTTAATACGTACCACCTATAATTGAAAAGAGAAACCCCAAAATTTGTCGATGCCAATTTCCTCTACGACAACCATATTTTGGTTGCTTTCCCCCCCCCTTTTTTTGCACCCCTTTTTCCTAGATAAGAATGGTACTTACGGTAAACTGACATTGATTTTGCCTTAGAGGCCGGACTGTCTCCGTCGTCTTGACTTACATGTAACAGCAATCAAAAACACACAGTGACCCTCCTAAACGAAGTGCAGAGAACTCTCGCATGTTGAACAAAACAGTAAAATTCTTAATTACGTAATGACGCAAAAGACATGGTAAGGCCAACAATACCGTAGTCTCCTGCCTTTTACATACTATACGGTCCTACGTGCCATGTCGGCTTACACCATTTCTAAAATTCTTAATTGTAATTAAAACCCTTCATGGAGTATTTGTAGTACGCAAAGAGCAGTTAATAAAGTATTTACCAACACGCAAACTTAACATGAATAGTATGCTTCCCTGCCGTGACACTTAATACTTCACACAAAGTGGCAGAGTGTTGCTTTGCAAAAAAGTGACACATTTAGCCATCGTGAAATATTCAAGGAGCTGTTTTCTTTCCATTATATTTGAGATGGCATACCGTATTAAATAAAGCACTTTTTATGCAGGGCTTACAGAAGTTAAATGTAGCACTCAGAACGCTATGGGTACAAACTTTGCAAGCTGGGCTTGTGGTATTTCTGCAAGTTTCTATGTAAAACAGTACTAGTGTTGTTATCACGGGCAGATAGCTTGCAGGCAAGATTATAAGTGATGTACATGCTTATTTTTGTGAACACATGAGAGAAGTATTAAACACACAATGGGACTATAGCATGATCTGGCTGCATGCCTATGAAAATTTCAACTTCAGAAACTTCAGGAAAACTTAACATAATTTCTCGGTGCTCTTCATTCTCAATATAGGATAATAAGTACGAGATTGGAAAAATCTTTTAGTCCTGTATCTGGGGCAGTGGTCTAAATAGAGTGATTCTTTTTGTATGATATTTTTTAGGATGTGGGTAGTAGATTCGGTTGAGTAATGGTGGCAGGGTGGCAGAAGGGGAAGGGGGTGTTCCTAGGTACTGGGATAGGGTTGGAGGGTATACCGGTATTTATGTGAATACCGGTACTAGAGGTACAGGTAATAAAAATACCAAAGATATTTGGTGTGTTTCTAATACTGTTTCTTGAAAAAATACAGGTACTTGAAAAAATTACCCTGGAAAGGTCAAGATAAGAAATGGGTATTAATTACTATTGTGCATGACTGTAAAGAAATGTGGTAAACAAAGTCAAAGCAGAGGTTTCTGCATGGTAATAAATTGAAATCATACTCCCAGCTGCATCAAGGTACAGGATAACAGGAGTGCCATGCAAGGTTTAGGTTTCTTCCCACCTGACTTTCCTACCCGAGATTTGAGAACAGGTACTGCCTCAATACCAGTTCTGTGAGCTTTACAGTACCAGTACCAATGTTTTAATGGTACCACCCAACCCTATACTGGGATGCCCTGTGCAAAATGAAAGTACTACTATGTATAGATAATTCAAAAGGTAACATTTTGCATACTTTGACTTTTAACGATTTCAAATATGGAGTATTAACAGTACAGGTGTGCATACATCTGTGCATGTTTGCTAAGTATGATACTGTACCCAAGACATAAAATTGAGAGACTGATGTATTGTCTGGACTGTGAAAGAATGCTTTGTTACGGTACATTTTGTGTAAAATGCTAACATGAAGTCAGGCAGATAATGTATAAACTGAATAGTGGTGGCAGCTATCCATAAATAGCTCTATGTTGAGTCAAACAAATCCAACTACCCTATGTAGATATTTTATTTAGCCCCTTAATTTGCTTTTGACCTTTAATTGCTTCAAGATGGTCAATTTAAGCAGACATTAATCTAGTATCTAGCATACTTTCAGTGTATATTTTGATGATTGCATGGAGTAATATTGCATTCAAATTTTGCATAGCAGTTTTGTAGACTTTTGAGGTCTTTCACACATTGTTTGTGACAACTTATGCAAGGGTTAAGCACACAAAAATTGCTACACAATTTTTCATTTGTGTAGCAACTTGGCCTGTTTGTGTAATAAATTGCGATGCAATACTCGATAAATTATTCCCTGGGATGGTGTATAATTTACATTTGAAGAAAGTCTGGCTGCCCCACAAGAGGACTCCTTTGCGTGGGATGCAAAAAGTGAGTTTTCAAGTTTATCAAATTCAAAACTGGGTGGAAATTCCAGTGTTTGGATGAGTGCTGTAAAACCCAGAGCTGCACTAGAATAAAGTGTTATACAGTAGCATTCAGAACATACTTATTTTCAAAGTAACATAATTTATCAGAGATTCATTGCAGTATGGGATATCTGTGATATCATTGTAGCACATTTATTTGATAATTTGTTCTAACAATTTATTATATTTTCACATCAAAAGTAAGTGTGTATCAATTCATGAAGAAAGAAAATTAAATAAGTGTACCAAAAAGATTTCTCAATTGATTTGTAGGGTGTGACACTGAAGTACTTAGAGGATAGTGCTTTGGTTGCTTTTATATGCAAAAACAAGGAATTTCCTTAAATTGTTCATTGATCCAGGCTTGGACAGATTCCTTTTTTATTTCTTGTCCATCAGGCTAGGGATTCCCAAAGTCTACTTGTACGCATGAATATGCACTGAGTCCATCTAATTATCTTGTACTAGCCATTGAATTCCTCCTATGTGAAGAAGACTTCTGTGCTGCTTGTCCGGCAGGCCACAATATTGAGCAGTTCACTTGTCCGAGTCATTTTTTGATCCCTTGCCGAAGGCAGGCAAGGAATCTATGCGATGGTGATGTCGTGTGTGTGTATGTGTGTGTGTGTGTGTGTGTGTGTGTGTGTATGTGTGTGTGTGACGCCTGCTTGTAAACACGATATCTCAAGAACAGTAACCCCCAGGGATCTCAAACTTGGCATGTAGATTGTCCATACTGAGTAGATGGTCCCTATTTTTTTTGGTGGAGGTCAAATGTCATTTGGGGTCACCAGAGGTCAAAATGTAAATACCTTGGAAATTGCTTGTAAACACGATATCTCCAGAAGGAAAAATGTGAGCAATCTCATACTTACCTTGCTGATTGTCCATATTGAGTAGATGGTCCCTATTGTTTTTGATGGAGGTCAAAGGTCATTTGGGGTCACCAGAGGGAAAAAGGTCAAAACCTTGTAAACACTGTATCTCAAGAAGGGTAAATGTGAGGGATCTCATACATAGCAGGTGGATTGCCCATATTAAGTAGATGATCCACAATTATTTTTGGTGGAGGTCAAAGGTCATTTGGGGTCATCAGAGATGAAAAAGCTCAAAAACTTGTAAACACCATATGTCAAGAAAGGTAAGTGCCAGGAATCTCATATTTACTAAGTGGATTGTCCATACTGAGTAGATGACCCCTATTGTTTTTATTGGATGTCAAGGTCATTTGGGGTCATCAGAGTTCAAAACATCTAAACCTTGCAAACACTATATCTCAAAAGAGTATATAACTGTTGAAGTTAATATCCATGAGCGGTTAGGGTGAAAGGGTAAGAATCATTTGGCATGTGTAATGTAATAGGCATAGGGTATATAATTTTTTGGAACAGTTTATTAACTTCACTATGTAAATTCTTTAGTGAGGTAATTTTGAAAATGCATTTGTAAAGTACTGAAGCAAACTCATAGGAAGAAGTTCTAAGGTGCACAAAAAGGCACATCACATGGTAGTTACTGTACAGTATGTTGATTCTGGCATGAAATTGTGCCCTGTTATTACATTAAGTTACAAGTATTAATACATGAAAAAGTGGGCAGAGCAAAATATAAAATCTTAAAAGGCAAAATCTGCTCATCAGGCTGGCATACATGCTTCAATGCTCATGGTATGCTGATTTTGCAGCCACAAAATAAATAGATTTTTCATGAAACTGATGTGGAACATGTGAGTTTAAACAGTCTGTATATAAGGGTCATTTAGGGACATAGTCTGAAAATATTAGAAGATGCTTCTGTGCACACTAAGTAGATGACTGATATGGAACTTCAAAAGTATAAACTTTGAACAGAGAGTACTCTGTGTGATGCACAAGAATCTCTTTTATAACATACCTACATTGCTTTTTCAATAACCTTAAAGAAAACCTGAAGAAAACATTAAATTTAGTGGCAAAAAGTGCTAATATTTGACAAACCTTGTACCTACTGTCCTCATGAGGACATGTGCATGCAAGCATGCATTAATTGGAAGTGGGAATTGATTAATTAGATATACCACAGTTAGTTAGTTTTACAAAAAAGAACCTAATTTACACTGATCATTTGGTATCAAATACCCTTCAGCGCACATGAACTGTCATTGCCTAATAGAGTGAATCAAATTGTGACTGACCCATTCTTTGCCACATGGTCACAGTTATCTTGCCCAATTTTTCACAGTTGACTGCCAGTTATCCCCACAATACAAACATACAGCTCAATTGACTTAAGCTTTTTACTGTATAAGTGGTGTTAATTGACTCTTATAAACCCTCTGAAGAAAGCTTATTTTTATCTCAGTACATAACCATGACAGCCCATTGTTTGTATATACTCCTGTTTCCTGCCATTCCCTGCAGGCATTCAGTACTCTTTTTGTGGTCAAAATGTCAGACTTTCATGAAAGTCACACCTCTGCTAAATCCAGCATAAAATAACTGTCCACATTATCTTGTCTCATCTGACCACAAATAAAAGTTGTTTGCCTAGCCATTGTCTGGAGATGGAGAAGTTCATGTACACTGATCAAGTTTCTAAACTGAAAGTTATCTTAGAAATACTGTAGATTGACACCCTTCAGAAATTAGTGTCCTTTACATAGAAGCTGGTGGAATTGAACAAAAGTGTGTTTGTATAAGGAATTTTGTTGAACAAACTTTAAACATTGGTGTCTGTCTAGATTAGTGTTTCTGCTTTACAGTTTTCAATATGCTCTACAGTGATTATTTGTCACTTAGTTTCATTCTAGAATTTGTTTAAATTTTTGATAGCATAAAATGTATCAGCACACTACTTGCCTCATCTCTGCTTATATCTGGATAACTGCACCAAAAAAGTAACCCTGTGCAAAGGATTATTTAGCTATGTCAAATATCATCATCAGTGGGAATTCTTGTCTTACATTTTCATTTTTATCCATGTCACTATCCCCCCCCCAAAAAAAGTGTACCATAAAGCTTAATGCATAGAACCAAATTGCTTCAAGATGACCCTTTATGACACTTTTCAAAAGTATTAAGATTTTATTTTGCATTGCTGCTATCATTTAAAAGTAGTTCAGGTAATAAGAGCAAGCATAATGTTGTATACTGTGTATCAAACAAGGAAAACTTGTACTGTATGTTATGCTGTACCTACAGTATAAGTAGACAAAAGGCGAATTAAAAGTCTTGTTAAATTATGGATTAATAGGGATATCTGCTTTTGTTAATTTGCAAAGGATACCATAGACAATGGGTGGGGCATTTCCCCCATAAAGCAAAAATTGCTGTCAGTAATAGCCAAGGTTACACATATCTATTCAGATGTCTCTTTAGGCTTGGTCTCACATACCCCCCAACACCCAGTGTTAACTCGTGTTTACAATCAGACAAAACCACAGGCTAACCCCGTGTTTTCCAGTCTGTGTTCTCACGTACCCAGTGTTTCGTTGATTGGATAGTGTCACCATAGTAACGAGACCAAATATTTCACACACCGATTACAGCAAAATGTAAGAAAATATCTGTCATCAGTGCTATAAATACCTGTGACCTTGCTTGATTAAAACAAACACGATGTTTAAAACTGCTTAACCCTGCGATTTGAGGTGGATTGAAATTTAAACACTGACCCCGCGTTAACCCGTTCCCATTACTCGGCGTGTGGTAATACAGTGTTACCTCGGCGCGGGGTATGTGAGAACACAGTATTTGATCCAATGCTTGTAGGAGAGTGTGTCGATGAGGGCTTGTTTAAACACTAACCTCAATGCAGACTTTTCCAAACATAGAGGCATCGGAACATAGAGACTTCAGAATGGAGAGCTGTCCACATTGACCAAACTTTTGATAAAAATGGTTTCAAAATACCGCTTTATCAAGTAATGAGACAGTTTTCTGGAATATTAAAGCTGTGTGAGAAATTCCTCTTGTGTGTGGAGATCAAAGGTTTGAGGTGACAGTCAGATTAAACTTTGTAGACATAATATTTTAGGGGATAACTGTGAGGGATCTCATACCATGGTGGAAGTACTTCCATACTCATTCTGTACTAAGCTTAATTTTGAATTACTCATGTTGATGGACGTGTTGGTAAGGTGATCACTATTGTTTTTAAGGGGTCAAAAGGTCATTTTGGGTCACATGAGGTCAAAAGTTTGGACCCTACTAGTATTATATCTCATTTAAGTAGGATAATTGTATGGGATCTCATGCATGTCATGTTTGTTTCCATGTTTGCTATGATATATCATACGGCAAGGAATCACTAAGCCTGTTGGCTTTCTAGTTACTTGTCCTGGACTGTCGGGGGGGGGGGGGGGGGGGGATTTGTCGAACCCTGCATTGATCTGTTAATCCCTCCTCATGTTATGTGATAATGATTGACACTTACCTTGATTCTTTCATGTTAAATAATGGAAATTGTCTTTTGTCTTGCAGGCTGTAATTGATGAAAATCAGGATATGGTAGAATTTCTCTTGGAGCATGGAGCTAACATAGAAGCACAAGATAATGAAGGCTGGACTCCACTGCACGCTGCAGCATCATGTGGTTTTATAGACATTGCAAGGTGAGCAGGTGAAGGGATTGTAGGTAGATGAGAATGACGAAGAATAGTAGAACTTGAGGGAGGCAGGGCTAGATTTTCGTGGTTGTCAAATTGTCCAAAACAACTAAAGTTTCATATATGGACAACCAATTTAGTGAAAAGTTGGTTGTTTGCTGGACAACCATTTTTCTCTCACAATTAATTACAAAGCAGCTTGCTTTTATCCGATTGAAGAAGTTTACTGCTGACTGATCTTTCAACTTTTTCCATCATACAATATTTCAGACTTCAAATGATTTTGTTAAAAAAAAAATCACATCTTGTTATTCTTCTAGATGGATAATACATTAATACAATTACTGTTTTGTAAAATTTTGTGCTAGAAATGTTTCAGGCAACCAAATTTTCTTGCAGACAAAGTACTGCTGAAATGGTTGCCGGAAGGTCAACGATAAATTTTTCTGAAAATTGAGGTCTGGGAGGGTCTATAGTTGGATGTTATTAATGTAGAACAGAGTATGTTACATTGTGGGAATAATTACAGTCTAGGAATGTAGCTACAATGGGTGGTGCAGGGTGGTGACACACAGCACTCCTTATTCCCACCTAGCACTCAAGGCAAATACATCTCTCCCTCCCTATCACAAATCTTTCAAAATTTTAGACCTAAAGCTAGCCCTCAGTTCACTCCAAGTAAAATGAGGTTAAACATGAAAAATAAATTAATCATCGGGGGACCACCATGCGATGGGGAACAATCGTTCTCGTGAAATCTGACGGCCTGCCGCTGAGTGAAAGCTATAAAAAAGGTGACCAGTTTCTTATGAGTATTGAGCTGAAGTCATGAAAGGTAACACTTCAGCTTGTACTTTGACTAGGCTCAAACTCAAATTTTAAATTTATTTTGTTCAATGTGATTTGGTTTTAATTCTCTTAAAATAATCCTATTAATGATTGAAACTTCTGAAGGTCAACACTGCATCAATAGTGGAAGTAATAAGCAATAAGGCTCTGCACAAGTTGGTATTTTTTCGAACCTTTTTGAACGATAGGCTGCTCCAGGTGTAAGTCTTTTGCTTAATAAATTTTTTTCTTCTTTGTTCTCGACCACTTGTATTTTTTTTTTTCGGTTTAAGCAGTTTAGTTGTTTGCTTGGTTTGTTTGTTGTTTAGTTTACTCTCTTCATGGTTATAGTGAGTGCTTTTCTCCCAAGCAAAAGCCCACTGGGGTTTTATGTGTACTTTCACAAGCTTTGCTTAAATGTTAATTCCAATTCAAAAGTTGTTGCACATGAATAAAATGAAACAGTCTACACTTCAATTTTAACTTAACCTTTGGTTAATAATTCTTGGAATTTCCAAAGCCATTTACCAGTTCCATCACTCTTTAAAGCCACAGAAAAGAATGCTTCTTACTTAAGTGAAGGACATGCATTCAGAATACCCAGCCCATCCTGATCATCAAACAGCAGTTCCGGGATAAATTTGAAAAGTGTGATTTAATTTGTGTGTGTACAGTAGCTACAGGTACAAGGTACATACAGAGAAATGGTTTACTGGATAACACGGATGGTAGCATACCTTTGTATTGAGTGTGAACTGAATGTGTACCATAATCTAACACCAGTCAACAATGACCTTTTTATGATTAATAATCAACTTTCATTGTGTTCTTAACAATTGACTGTGATATGGGTTCGATCATGTTTACCTGTACTGTACATGTTAACATAAGAAATGGTTGGTCTCTTGTGGAAATTTTGGTTTTTCTTTGGGTTGAATTACATCATTGTAAGTGGTATGTAGCCTAAATTCTTTACACCACACACAAAATATTTTGGTCAATGATGTAACATTTCATGTTGAGTGATATGTAAGGAAAATGATTTACTATTAAAGTTGATAACCTTGAAAGGTAGAGTTCTAAAAATGCTTGTGCAATCAGAGTAATTGCCTAAAATTTTGCTAAACGGTGAACTCAATAATTGACAATTTCCACTACTGTCAAGTACTGTACTGCACTATACATAATCATGTGCATGATGTGCAGGGACATACCACAGTAGGTGGTGCTGGGTGGTGACCACTGAGAACTCTAGGCAAATACACCTCTCCCCACCCACCACAAATCTTCCTAATTAGACCTAAAACTAGCCCCAAACTCACTCCCTAAAGTAAAATGAGGTACATTAAAAATTAATGGCTGGAAAGTGGGATAGATTACCATGGGGTGGGTGAGGTGCTTTTCCGAGATCAGACAATTGCCCACCATTCAAATTTGGTTAGCTACCTCCCTGATAATGTGGTATAAGGCTTAATGTCTGTGTACACAAATTTTGTTCATGAATACTACCTCCTAGGGTCAGCACCTGTTATAAGATTTTCATAAAAACAGCTCAACTGTGGGTGTTTAATTATAAAAAAATAGCAGAACAGATTACCAGTTTCTCGATATACCCAAGACAACAGGCCCTTTATCTTGATACACTAAATCCCCGGCAAAAAAAGAAAAAAAAAAAATTCTTTGTCCATTGATTTACTACCTATGTCATCACAACATTGCAACATTCTGAATTGGCAGTGTGTTTGTGGAGGGGGAGAGGGCGCAATCATAGGAGAAAGGAGCCCAGCAAGTTTTATTGAATTTGAGAGGTATTGGTCCTACCAAGTGTTTTTTTTTTCCACAGTAAATAAGCCAGTGAACCACAACTGGAAAAAAAGGTGTGAGCTGGCCCTTGACTTCAACCAATTGGTTAGAAACCAGTTGGGCTGTTTAACTCTAACTAGACAGTAACCAACACCACATGATCAATATTGATCTTCAGATTTTTCTTGTGCAAAATTCGTTTTGGTTGTGTGACATTTGTTACGACTACAGGCTAGATAAATTACTGAATCTGTCATTAGACAAAGCTCTCCGCTTTTTGGACTTACTAGAGTTAAGCAATTAGGTACCTAACTGGTTACTAACACATTGAAAAAATGTCCATTCCAAATATTTGGCATTGTAGTTGATTTACAAACTCCATGGTCTTATCAAGCAAAATGCTAGACTAGGATCCAGTTTGCCATTAATGTGCTAGTGTTAAAACTTAGCAAAGCCTTAGAAACTATGAGCCCTATGGGAATTTTCCTTAAAAATATGTGCTTTAGAAGTAGTTTTTTGAGGAGACTTTGAGTTTGGTAGGGCCTGCCACACTGCTTGCATGGTCTTATGGGACTTGTTAGCATGGTATTGACATGCATCATATAGCCTTCCTTCAATTGAACTAAAAATTCTTTTACTGGCATTTTCTTTCATTCAGAGAAACTTGTGGTTTGAGTTTATCTTATAGTGCCATGGATTATTCCAGTTGATCCCTGTTTTTGGCCTAAGAAGATTTTTAAACCCAATTGTTGCCTTTCAATGGTTGTTTCTTTCTCAACACTTTTTACCTTTCAATGGTTGTTTAGTTCTCAAAAGACACTCTTTTCACAAGAGTTGTTGTGCAAGATATAAAGATGGTGTTCTTTGAAGAGGTTATAAGTCTTGGTGTAGCTGTCATCAGTTACCCAGTACACTCTTCATTGGACATAACGCAGATAGAACCTGTTTGCCTCGCTTATATGTTTTCTTATCGGTGAAGTAAACAGGAAAGTAGTCCTGAGTTGGAGAAAGGGGTGCTTAAAGGTAAAGAGCAATCCCCCATACTTATTTTGAAGAAAAAGCTAAATAACACAATTTTCATCTCATATCTCTTCAAAGTATCTTTCAGTACATTTTATGACTTTACTATTGCATATTCAAGGTGAACCAAGCAGTTATTTCTGGCAAGTTTCACATTTGAAGAGAAAAAACATTGTCACATGACTCCCAACAGCCAATCATGAAACTGGACAGTCTACTTCACTTCTTCAATTTGGGATAAGTGCCCCTGCCCTTTAAATTTTGTATGGATCACCTTGTTGTAGTGAAATTAAATTTTGTTCTTGTAGGTTATTTTTTTGTCACACATAATGTTGTACAAGTACACCTATGCTTTTAGCATAAAGTATTCTAGCAAATCATCATGCAAAGCTGTATTGTAAACGTCAAGAATACAGTACTTGAAATGGAAGTGATTTGAAGTCATAAACAGGGTTCTTGCCAGTCCTTTTTAACTTGGTGCACCAATTGGTTTGAATTTGATTGCACTCTGCTACTTTCTTTAAAAGCCTATGGGGTAAATTCCATTTACTGTGAGGCACATTTGCTTGATCAGGAAACTACCTGGCCCTCAAATTGGGCTGGTGACCACCCTGCTTTAATTGAATAAAGTTCAAACTGGGCTATTTTGAAGAGATTTTCCAAGTGGATTATTTACTTTAACGTTCCATATGTTTGGATTATTATTCTCGCGATAAGAGAACAGAATGCGTTGGATTGGCATCCTAATTTATGACATGTATATGAATAAGGTCATGAATAATAGTTGATCTCGGGTTAAAAAAGAGAAAAGGATGATCACTTTGTGTGTATTGCTGAATATCATTAGGTGCTTTCATCACAAACTTGACAACAGAATACAATCGTAAATTGATACAACTCCAATGACAAAGTTCTACTGAATCTACTGCATGTAATTGATGGGAGAAAATAAGAACGGCAATTACACTCTTCATACACATAGCAGCTATGCTTGTGAATAAAATTTCTAAAGAACTGAATGTTCAACACAATGCAGTGAGCTCTTTACTGTAGGGTTACATTTTGATCTAACTAGATGGAATGATCTTAAAGGGATTATCCTCTTAACCTAACCTACAATTTTTGTAGTAGCTAGAGAAATTCCCAGTCAATTGGCAGAGCTCTTTGATTGACAGCAAGTTTAAAAACATGCAGATGTCTGAAGCTCATATTACACAACATGTACTGTACATTTGTTTTGATTACACATTTAGGGTCTTGTGTACTCATGCCTGAAGCAATAAACTGAGATTGTGTCAAGATAAGGATGGATTTTAGACAGTTGTGGGAGGGGATTAAAGGACAAGTTCTCTCACCCCAACAGTGCCAATAATTCTCCTGACCTTCTTATTGAAACCCCTCCCACAATTGTCTGAAATTCATCCTAATCCATATACAATCTCAGTTTATTGCTTCAAGGTGAGTATAGAAAAACTCAAGTTATCAAAACACTCTCAGTACTGTTCATGCTGTGCAATATAAGATTTAGTACTCTGCATTGTTTGAATTAGCTGCCAATCAAAGAGCTGAGCCAATTGAGAATTTCAGTACCCCCGTACCAAAATTGTAGTTTGGGGTGAGAGGTTTGGCCCTTTAAGTAAATAGGTGAGGGAGATTGGAACTGTTTGAGGTGAGAGGAGGCCTTTTAATTAGTGAGACTTCTGCAATTACATCATTCATTTTTTTTGCAATGCCAATACATACTGTACATTAATAATAGACATTAATGTTGTACACATTAATTATGAATGATTATCTGGTATTCAAGCCTTGTACACATACACACACACACACACACACTAAACAAGTAATATGCCTGTGTCTGAAGGTAGTTGCACTGCAATTGCCAATGGTAGAGTACACAGTAATAAATAACAAAGTGTAAATTCTGCCAGGGTATGATGTCACAGTCAGGAATGTAGACCTCGAGGGACAAGTAATACTGGGTATGATATGCATACCATTCCTAGCAGGAATTTCCCTCAGTCAGTACTGTGTTATTATATTCAGGCTACAAAATGCACTTACTATAGCACTGTAGAGAGGTTACCCTGAAGTGTGGTATTAAGCCTTTTTGATCTGGGAAAGAAATTTCTTTGAGGGTACCAGCTTTTAGAGGCCCCTGGTAATTTAAAATGATAAGTGAGGACCAGCTTATTGTAAGGTCAATTAAGTTTGTGAGAAGTTTGCAGTCAACAGACTTTTTATCTGGAGGGAAGGAAGGGAGTAGGGGGTGTCAGGGTATGCCTGCTAGCCTACAAATGGTTTCATAATTCCTGCAGTTTGAACATTGAAAATCTTATGCTTGTCAGGTTAAGAAATCCCATTGAAAACCTTTTGGGACAGAACAGTGTGCACAGAAATTCATTCTAGATATAACAGTCAGTTCTTGTTTGGATCTAGGAGAATGTATGTTTATGAATTAGTCATGGGAGGGGAGGGGGGTGCACTGCAATTGAGTGGGGTGGTGGTCACTGCTTTCTCTAAGAAGTTACACATTTGGTCAATACACTCAGTATGACAAATTTTGAATCACTGGAAATTTCATTTTTATGGAGTTGTACCCACATCAAATTTGGGGAAAATTAAACCCTCTTTTTAATTTTTTTCCTGCAAACATCAGTGCCTCAAATTGGCAAGCCATTGTGTCAAAATCATGTTGAAGCAGTTTAGCATAAACACTTGTGGTGGCAGCACTTTGTGTTGTTGGTCAGACTTCACAATGTTAATGCAGGCATACTGTATATAGCTAATCACAGGGCATTGTGAAATCAGGCCAGTGTGGTAGAAAATCAACATGGATGTCCTGCATGTGTTTGAAGTGGTAGGATGCTTCTATTAAATGCAAAGCGGTGAGCTTCATGAATCATGATTGGTTTGATATTTGGCTAATAATACAATGAGGCTGATATAACCCTGAGTCTTTCAGTATTTATCATTCGAGACTAGAACTGTAAATGCAGTCCATTCTTTATCAGAAAGAAGAGCGGTTCATTGCATGGGTTGTAGTTGGGTTTGGTATATGGGGATGATGGCCTTATAGTGAAATGTGTCATTGCACTGTACAAGAATGGTGTACATCAGTCACTACTGTATTAAATGTGTTTCAGGAAGTGGTTTTTTGTTAGCTTTGCAGTAAAGGTCCCATTGAGAAATAGATATCACAGAGATTATTCTCTGAGTCATTCTGCCTTTACATTAATTACTAATAAAATGACAAGTCTCTGACATAATGTTTTAAAGGGTTAGGTTTTAAGTGGTTAGGCATATATCTTGGCCATTTGCCAACCTGTATCATGTATGCCTTAATTGCAATCAATTAGACTCACTTTGTAATCGAATCTCAAATTATTGCTTCACACGGTATTACAGCATACTTACCATAAGGTCTGCTTAAGGGTACACATTGGTTGTAGCACAAACATTATCAATTATACATTAGCACTTGAATGTTTGTTGAGGAGCATGATTGTTTAGCAGTGGCTAAGGTTTATGGTGCCCCCGGGCAAGAAATGAAATTGGTGCCCTATGCCCCCATCTTGTAGGGGAGGGAGTTAATCTTGTGAGTAATTAACCAGTGCAAAAGATGGGTGCTATAGGCCTTATAAATATTATGCTCATGGCAAATGGCAACTTGTACAACATTTTTTCCAGTGATCATGATTTGGCACCCTCGAGAGGTAGTGCCTGGGGCAATTTTTCCCCCTATAGCTACACTGCTGTTGTTTAATTTCGTTTTAGAGTATATTTCTACAAAACATTTTTGGGTGATCAGGTATGTCAATTGCTCTCAAGGAGTCCTTGGACTGTTCAAAAACTTGGTACTGTACAAGTACTGCACATTAATTGTAGCCACCTTGAAGTCAAATGCTTTGTTGTGTAGTGTCCATGAATAATGCATTAGTTTCAAATTTAACTGAAAGATAAATTTGTTTTTAAACAAATTTGAAAGCAGTTAGAACTTAAAGCAGCTCATTGAGTTGGTTCATAAAATTTAACAATTTTTTCCAAACCTGTTCAGTTTTCTTCACATACCAATGACAAATGGTCAAACTCATTCACAAATCCCTATATCCAACATAAGAATTAACTGTGAGTGTCATATGAGTGAAAACTTAACGATTCAATTGGGTTTTCAAAAATTTGTGACCAGACACATTTTCAAATATGTACAAAACCGTTACATTGGAAAATTCTAAATTTTAGCGTTTTCTGTGACTTTTGAACTTGAAACTGAACTGAACTTGAACTGACTTGTTGTGCTAATTATTGGTATTGTTATGTGGTAGTGACCCTCGAAGACTCATTAAGTTACCGTATCAACTCAATGAGCCTCTTTAAAGTGTTTTAATGACACCACAGAGACAGACCTCATGGTCAATTTTTTAGAGCAACTAACTTGCAGTCAGGAGGTGAGGAGTATGAGCTCTGCCCGGGCCATACTGAGATGTTAAAAATGAAACCTACTGCCCATTGTGCCTGGTCCTCACCATAAACAATGAAGAAGGGAAAACAAGCCAGTGAGCCACGACTGGAAAAAAAAACGGTGGTCAGCTCGACTGGAGCCACTTGATTGGGAAACTGGGCTAACTAACTCCATCTAACTAATTGACATCTCAGATTTCTAAGGATGCTTTATATGAGAAAAAAAAATATATATTTTTGAAAAATAGGAGGCTATCTCCTGAATGCCATCATTCAGATGCAGTTTGCATTTATGATGGGGGGGAGGAATTGCTGTTGTGCGTGATGCTCTGCATTTAAGCAATGGAGTAGGGAAAACAAACCAGTGGTGAGCCACTTTTGGAAAGAAAGCAGTGGCCCGCTTGACTTGAACCAGTAGGATGGAAACTGGACCGTAAAACTCCGTAACTAACTTACTAATACCCCTAGAGGATCTGGCTTAGCAGAGCCATCAATTTGACTTGTTGCCTGTATGCCTTTTGCTATACTTCTCAATATTTGACTGTGTAAATAATGATATCCTTGTGAGGAAGAATTTTATGAGGAAACCAAATACCAGCAGCTGATAGTTCTGCCCCAGTCTTCTTTGTTTAACCTATTCATTGTTGACACATAAATGATAAATTACGTACATGTCTGTGTCATCATTTGGTAGTTTGAACTTGGTGGGGAAGAACACTTTGGGACATTAGAATAAAAACCACTAACTTGGCTGAGCAAACAAGTATGTCACAAGTTTTTCTTTGAACTTAACTAGTCAATATTGCTTTTAAGTTTTAGTTGGGATTTTGGGAAGTTTTCCGAAGTATTGTAAAGCTATTTTCTCAGAATTGGTAGCAGCGGTTCTTATATTTCTTGTTTGTCTAGACCTGCTTGCAACCTCTTGTAGAAATGTGGGGACTTTGTATTCTTTAGTCAACTTGATAGCCTTGTGAACCATTCACAAATGATTTGAAGGCAAAAGCAGTCCGCCCCAATTGGGTTCGTGTAGTACAGTAGTCTGCCATGTTACATTAGTGAGTCTAAGGGTCATGTGGCAATATTTTATAAAATTTACGAGAGTAACTCCTTGCTTTATCTTGAATAATATGGGGGTATGTTTCGATGAGTGTGGGCCAAATATTCCTGTTTCATTTAGAGTGGACTTTTATGTCCTGTGTGAGGGATAGGGTAACCCAAGAAGTGTCAAGTAGTCAAGCCACATATTATCTCCAGTGAGCAAAATTTTATCTGTCCTAAAACTCATGTTGTGAAGTTATATATGGACAGCATGGTTTGTGGGTCTATGGTACAAAGTACATCAATGACTGCCTAGGCTTCCGGTCGGGAGTGCCAGTCCTGGTCGGGTCACATCATCTCACATGGCTGCAATGTGGAATTCATGAAATATCATGAAAGATACTTGAAAGCATAAATGAGAAGAAATGTGAGACCTGGATGTTTTTCAAAATAAGTTTAGGGGGATTGCTTGGTTGTACATGTGCTGTAGGATCAAGGGAGACCCAAGGTCAATGTTATAAAACATGTTTCATGTGGAGGTCACTTCTGCTAGAAATCCTATTCATGCATGTAGGAAGATCAGTGTGAGACTTGCGTAATTTATGCACCAGGATCATATACATAATTATGGTGTGTGTAATTTTAGTACTGATTTAAGTCAGGTGATCATTAGATCTAGTGTACATATTCACCAACATTGTTAATGTTAGACATTTCCATGTTTGTCGTTAAGGCTAGATGTGACTACACAGTATATGTAGCATGTGTGCTGATAGTATTCCGATTGTCATGTTTAGCTAGATCATGTAAATACGGCGTGACTAAGATGTGATAAAATGTTGTAAACACCATCATGAACGTGTTGTTATAACTTGGCAAGGAGATAAAGAGCTGGAAATTTTCAATAATTGTGCTACTGTAGTCCTTCCCTTTGCCTCACCTCTTGACAGACAGGAATTACCATGGACAAGTTCTACAATCACCATCCCTTGGGGCCCAAATATATCTGACACTGGATTGAAAGAATGACTTCTCCTGTTTTTCCTACACAATTATGCTAGATTTTAAATAGTAATGCTAGTTCTATTAACATAAAACTTAGTACTATTGGGGATTTACCTCCAATCCAGTGTATTTCTTTTCTTCTTTATTTTTTTTTCATTAAATATCATGAAATTGTTCGTAGTAAGAAAAACATGTCCAGAAGCAAGAAATAAATAAAGGAATATCAATTAAGTGAACTTAAGGAGATGCAAGGGGAAGGGGAGGGGCAGGCCTTGATTTTCAGAAAAAATTTTTGGTTGTCCTTCAGACAACCATTTTATTAGTTTTAGTTGTCCACAAGGAAATTTTGTTGTCCGAACTCTTCTGGCAGAATGACAAAACAGCAATTGTGTTCATGTATTACTGGTTGACTCTTTATGAATAAAAAAGATGTGCTTGAGAGACAAAAACACTTGAAGTCTGAAATATTGTGTGAGGAGTTTAAAGAATTGATCCATCAGCATTATACTTCTTCAATCAGATAAAATCAGGCTGCTTTTTAATTCATTCTGTGAGAAAAACTGGTTGTCCATCGGACAACCAACTTTTGACTTTTGGTTGTCCATATGGAATTTGAGTTGTCCTGGTCAATTGGACAGCCCCGAAAATCGAGCCCTGGGAGGGGGCAGTGGAATCTTCCTGCAGTGTCAATTTCCTTCCTTGGCAAAATGGTGGATCAGCAAAAACACAAAAAGATCTCCAACAGCAAGTACTAGATGTTTCCTACTCAGTGCCCTCCCCCCCATTCACGGGCAAGACAAAAGAAATCGTAAAGGATAGAAGTGACAACCCTACACTTATTTTGAAGCAACACTTAAATCTCACAATTTTCTTCTTATTTCTCTTAAAAGTATCTTTTATTATATTTAAGGACTTAGGTATTGCATATTCAAGGCAAACCAAGCAGTTGCTCTGAGTGAATTTCACATTGAAGAAGAAAAAATATTGTCACATGACTATTAAGAGCCAATCATGAAACACTGCAGTCTACAACACTACTTTAAGTTAGGGTGATTGAATTTCCCCTTCAAGAGTTTCAGACAGTCACCATAGATTGAAAAAGTCCTTGGGAGATCAAATGAAATTGACTTTCATATCTCTACATTTCAAATATGATCCACTGAATGTTTCTAGTTCACCATTGACAACCATAATTTAATTTACATTGATCGGATAGCTAAGTGCTGGTAAAAATATTAAATCAATAGGCTTAATTCATGTTTAAAATGAAATACACCTACAGTAATGCTTAAATGGGACAGATAAAATACTTGTTTGAAAGACTCTGGATGGATATAGCTTGGCTAACTGTTCACATTCCAAGTCAATGTGGACATTTATTTAAGGCTGGACCAAGAAAGTACATTGTTAATTTAAAGATAATTGTTCCATGAATTTTGCGATGTTAGGAGTTAGCAGTCCTTTTAACATCAACTTTTGAATTTTCACCACTCACTTGTACCTACATACTTGAAATTAGTATGGGTACATAAGCTATTACTGTAGTAAACAGACAAGACATGAAAAGTTTTGTGGCTGACTACAATTTAACACCTAGTTATCATAGCTATGATGAGTCATTCATTTCAAGAGATTTGTGTGCTCTTCCCACTGGTACCCTAAGGAGGGGAATTGGATATTCTCCAAGATGAAAGTGTTTTGGTTGGAAATAGGTCACAAATGTTTTAATACTATCTATTGGGCAGGACTATCACTTACTATAAGTTTCATTTTGTCTTAGATTACAGAAGTGCCCAAGGGCACATGAGAATGTATACATTCACTGATACTATCCCATGGAACAGTACCTTTGAAGTAGACTTTGAAGGGTCAGTATTATGTACAGAAGTAGACATGTAAACAAAAGTGATTCTAATAATTTACCAAATTTACAAACCCCATTTTGCAAAATCTGTTGCAATTTAGGTATCATACAATACTCATCCTGATGACTCCTAAGTTGTTGACAATACAGAATCTGAGATGATATCCATGTTACAGTCTTCGGCCACTGGAGCAAACACGTTTTCCCGAGCTCCTTATACTACCTGTAACTTATTTTTATGTCTTAAGTGAACAAATACTATTGTAGGCCTAGCATTCAAAAAGTGATGCAAAAAAAAATCCTGATCATGGATGGAAAAAAATGAAAAAGTTCCCTTTCAGGGAAATCCTGGTATTTGGAGTGATATTTGGGATTTGGAGAGAAAGTTGACTTGTTCTGTACAGGAGGTCATTTACATCAGGACATAAAAGCTTGACTTGCTAAATTTTAGATTTTCCAAGTGTGCTACAAATCATACTTCTTAGGAAGTGAGTGTGGCAGATGACCTGTTTAGAGTATTTTCACTTCCAGAACAGTATTTGAGTTGCCATCCTTAAAAAGTATAATGTGAGCATAAATGTGCTAACCTCAGTGATTTTAGGTGTGTGGTGGTGTGCGATCACACCCCACAACTCATAATTAAAGGCCTGGAAATATAAACACCCCTTTACATATTTTCGCACAGATCTCAATTAGTATTGTAGGAAGTATTGTTCATTCTTAACGAAGAACTGTTGTAAGATGTCAATGATTAGCCTACCAGGATACAATCTTTTTATCCTACAGTACATGTGTGATTGGTTTGATCATAGAATTATTAGCACGGTTTGATGGAAATTACACATAACACATGTGTTAATATAATGTAAGCTACTGTAGGTAAAAAGGTGAGGAAGGTCAACAATGTTTTTAAGTGCAGATTAAATAGATGATGGCAAACACAGAGTTCGAGTTTGGTTTTAAATGTGATGCAGATAAGATCAAATCATTCCCTGTAGACTACCACCCATGGTTAAAAACAGGCTCTTTAGTTGTTTTTAACCACAGGTTGGGAATACTGTATACATCCTACAACCCCCACCCAGAGGGGGTGGTGAATATTTTTTCATGATGAGCTATACATATATATTATATGTAATCTATTAACACCTTGTGAAAGTCATCTGTAAAGGTCACACAGCTGTCTGCTTCATTATATTAGTTGTCTTTATACTTCCACGATTAAATGCTATGACATAGTTCAGTGACTTGGCAGGTATGAGATTTAAACTTGAGATTTTAGACTTGAGAAAGCCAGCTAAAGAGGAATGAATTTATGAATCCATGTTCAAATGTTTTACAGTCTGGCATGCTGGACTGCAAACTGACGACAGATTTGTACCTTTGTCTCAATGTGAAAGGCATCATCAAGTAGTTATAATGCTGCCCTGGGTACTTGCATCATCAGGAGGTATTACAACATTTTTGAGATGGTGTTTTGTCACCTTACAGATGTAGTGATCGACAGTTAAAGGGCCACCTCTCACCCCCAAACTACAATTTTGGTACCCGGGTACTGAAATCCTCAATTGGCTTGGCTCTTTGATTGACAGCTTATTCATAAAGTGCAGAGTGCCAAAGCTATAAGACAGCATGAATGGTAATGAGAGTGTTTTGAAATATAAACCTGAGTTTTTCTATATTCACACCCTGAAGCAATGAACTGAGATTGTGTGGATGAAGATATTGTGGGAGGTGATTCACTAAGAAGGTTAGGAGAATTGGTACTGTTTGGGGTGAGAGAACTGGGCCTTTAAGGTCTTAGCAGATGTGTAACTTAACCTTTTAAGAAAACATTTCATATTTTCATTGAATTCTTTGCTACTGTACATATTGTTCTGTGTTCATCCAAATTTTTTGACTTTATAAAGATGAGCAACAAGGTTAGATTATCAATGTTTAGGTGAATCATAGCCCAAAAAATGGATTTAGCCAGAAACTCAAAAAAGAAGGGGTTGGAAGAAGGGGATTTCTGCCAAACACCAAGTCCAAATTGATGCTGTTCTTGTACAAAGTTGCAGGTGGATTCAGGGGTAGCATGCCATGCTGTGAAAAAAATGTGAAACGTTTTCCCCTCCTCCCCCCCCCCCCCCCAAAAAAAAAAGTAAAATTGCAAAACACTTAAGGCAATGACAGTTAACATAAGGGATAAAGTACTGTACCACCATTTCATGGTGTGTAAGTTTATGTGCACTTCTTTCATAAAAGTGTTTAAATTTTATAATCTTTTTACAGGTTTTATTATTGGGAAAAGTGATGTAGCCTAATTTCAATATGTTTGAGGAGGCTTTTTCCAAAAGGATATTTTTGTTCAACAATTACTTGTTATTTTATCACATATAGAGTGCCTAGGCCTTAGGTATATCATTTTGCATACACACACATGTATTTATTTTAAAACCAATTTATGTGATGTAACTAAAAGGAGTACAATGTGCCCACAGTTTCTGTACAGTCAGTTTTTTTTTTTTTTTTTGTGGTACATCTTTTGTCAATTGCAGTACAGTACAGTTCAGCACAGTAGATGAAGTTACACAGTATTGTCCTATTGAAAAGTGCTTCTCATTCCAGGCATTCCATTGCTCTGTGGATCTGTGTACCTAGAGCCATCTTCTACTTCTGCTTTTTATTTGCTCTCTCCATGTAACACATATTCACGATATATCCCGTTGCACACAGCATGAGTATGTGAACCATACAGATATTGCTACACTCTAGTCACGGAACAGAATATTAACTAACGAAACATCCTTCCTTCCTAGCTCTCACCCTGGGGAACGATGATACCTTAGAAACGGCTGGAGTGCTTTCTTTTAACATAGGCAACCCATAACATATCAGACTTTGTTTTTTAAAAGAGTGGGTGCCCCAGTACTGAGTACCGTTGCCTGCTGTGACTTTATGGCTTTTTGTTTGTACTAGGGTGGCTGTGATTGGGGACGATAGGGGAACTTGGGGATGTTACAACGATAGATTCAATGTTAGAAATAGTTTGACAGTAGGTTATTCAACATAGAAAATGTTTAATGAGCTATTCACATGGATATGAATAAGTTGTGTGAGTAGTGCTCAAGCAGTGTTGTTTGTTGATAGAATTAGTTTAAGTAATTGTTCTTTCTGCTAGTAATTGGTTAAAGGGGCAGTCAGAGTTTGATGGAGAATATTATATTATTTCTTTTTGTTGGTTTTTCCTGATGTGCTTAGATTGTTTATCAGAATTTAAAGAGGTCTTTGAGATTAGAATAAGAGGTTAATTTTATGTTAATTACTGTTGAATAAAATTTCTGTGTATATTTGTCGGGTAACAAAATTCCACATGATGCGAGATTAGACAATCTCCACTACACTGTAACCAATCATGACGTTAGACCGTGGTCGTGGATCATTTTTTGATAGCTTTAAGTCAATGTAAAAATATAGTGCAGAAATATAGTTTATAAATTGTACA
The DNA here is from genome assembly GCA_037179385.1 of Holothuria scabra. NCBI lineage: Eukaryota > Metazoa > Echinodermata > Holothuroidea > Aspidochirotida > Holothuriidae > Holothuria > Holothuria scabra. Next base: position 35,642,642 of record CM074197.1, read on the forward strand.
ATCAAACGCTGATTGCTGGCTCAATAGTTAACATGTGAAAGTGAATAAGTGAAGGATAACACCCTAAAATATATCTTTTACGTAGCATATTTCAGTATCGACACAATTATCAGGTGTCAATATGCATAATTTAAATTATACCTAATAGGAGGGGGCTAATTTGGCTTGCTAAAGACTTGTGAAACCATGGCTGGGTCTTTGCACCAAGTACAAAATTAATTGCTACTGGTCCAATAAACCAAGTTGATAGGCCTATGGAAAGAACCCCATGCTTCCAATAGTATTTTTGATAAAGGACTGTCAATTTGAAAAAAAATTAGAAATAAAAAACATTTTCATATCAGTAACCATGGTTGAAAAAAATAGCAATTTGGGAAGCCCATTTCAGGGAAATTTTGGTATTTGGAGAGGAATTTAACTACTTTTGTAAATGTTAGCATGTGAAGTGTACATGGGATATTTGATTTGCTTGCTGGGAAATTTGATTTGCTTGCAGGGAAATTTACATTTTTTCAGCCCCTCGTGAAGTAACCACTAAGCCTTTTGGCTTTCTGGTTGAAAATCTGTTTTAGGCATGTCAATTATACAAAATAACTGCCATGTTCTGTAAAACCAAAATTGTTTCTTCAAAAATTCTGTAACTTAATGCTGCAAAAATAAAATGTGATGATTTCACAGATATTCTCAGCTCTGCTGAAAATCAGGCAAATTATCCATTTTGTCATCTGCAGATTGTTTGTTATGTTCTAGCTTCTAGAACTCACCTCGTATAGAGCACATGGTACCCAGCACTCATCACTCTAATGAGATGTACATGATTTGTGAAATGTCTGTTTCTTGTCAAACTAAGGGAGGGCATCCTATGTTACTTTTGGTAGCATGTATGTTAATGTGTGTATGATAGCTCATTTTGTGAAGAGTCTGAAAGTGGTGTTCTTTATTACAAATTGATGCCGAATGCTTCACATTTTTTTCTTTATGGGTACCCAGGTAATGTTTCAAAACAACTTATGTTAGTGCATGTCACTGTAAGGGTATGGAAAGGAACCCAGTCTCAGTTCTGCATATCCAATATGTCAATGAAGAATTGTGACTAATTGCTCTGTGAACTCTGTATAAAGCTGGGTTGATCTTGAAATCATATCCAGGTTTAAAGGAAAATTTGATTTTTTCAGGCGCAAGTACTAAGGGTGCCATTATACATACCCATCTCAATTTATGAATTGGTTAGATGAAGTTTTACCGTTCATTTTTTAACCAGTTGGTTATAGTTGGCCTGGCCACTGCTTTTTTTGCCAGTTGTGGATCACTGGTTTGTTTTCCCTACTCCATTGCTTACTCTGAGCACCAGGCACATTGGCAGTATGTTCCATGTTTTGAATCTTTGGTGTGACCCTGCCAGGAGTCAACCTCCAGACCTTCTCACTACAGTTGGAATGCCCTAACCACTTGATCATTCAGTCATTCAATTTTGGAGATGCACCCTCTTACCTAAGGCCAAAGTTGGTCAATATTGGTGATGATTGTTTTTTGACACTTGTGTTCATTGAGACACCACCTCCATTTCACTGTGTTCAATTGACCTAACATATAGAGTTTGACATGTTTTCTTACAGAATATGATGCACCTTATTCCACAGTTCTTAGTTTGCTTGGATGCAAAGTTTGGGGAACCTGGACATACTTTGATTACTGTGACACACATTTGACTTATACCACAGGCTGAAGGAGGGGCCAGTTCATATTATAGCAAATAGCAATTGGAGGACTACAGTGACACACATTTGACTTGTACCACAGGCTGAAGGAGGGGCCAGGTCATATTATAGCAAATAGCAATTGGAAGACTACAGTGACACACATTTGACTTATATACCACAGGCTGAAGGAAGGGCCAGGTCATATTATAGCAAATAGCAATTGGAGGACTACAGTGACACACATTTGACTTGTACCACAGGCTGAAGGAGGGGCCAGGTCATATTATAGCAAATAGCAATTGGAGGACTACAGTGACACACATTTGACTTGTACCACAGGCTGAAGGAGGGGCCAGGTCATATTATAGCAAATAGCAATTGGAGGACTACATGCAGTGACACACATTTGACTTATACCACAGGCTGAAGGAAGGGCCAGGTCATATTATAGCAAATAGCAATTGGAGGACTACATGCAGTGACACACATTTGACTTATACCACAGGCTGAAGGAGGGGCCAGGTCATATTATAGCAAATAGCAATTGGAGGACTACAGTGACACACATTTGACTTGTACCACAGGCTGAAGGAAGGGCCAGGTCATATTATAACAAATAGCAATTGGAGGACAACAGTGACACACATTTGACTTATAAATACCACAGGCTGAAGGAGGGGCCAGGTCATATTATAGCAAATAGCAATTCGAGGACTACATGCAGTGACACACATTTGACTTATACCACATGCTGAAGGAAGGGCCAGGTCATATTATAGCAAATAGCAATTGGAGGACTACAGTGACACACATTTGACTTATACCACAGGCTGAAGGAGGGGCCAGGTCATATTAAAGCAAATAGCAATTGGAGGACTACAGTGACACACATTTGACTTATACCACAGGCTGAAGGAGGGGCCAGGTCATATTATAGCAAATAGCAATTGGAGGACTACAGTGACACACATTTGACTTGTACCACAGGCTGAAGGAAGGGCCAGGTCATATTATAACAAATAGCAATTGGAGGACAACAGTGACACACATTTGACTTATAAATACCACAGGCTGAAGGAGGGGCCAGGTCATAATATAGCAAATAGCAATTGGAGGACTACATGCAGTGACACACATTTGACTTGTACGCTGAAGGAGGGGCCAGGTCATATTATAGCAAATAGCAATTGGAGGACTTTGACACACTAGGACTACAGTGACACACATTTGATTTAACTGCCACTGCTCCATTGGGAAGGGGATCAGAGTGTGCACAAGTTGCTAAACTTGCTTGTTTGGCTGTAGATCTTCTTAGTATCTCCTGCTTAGACTGGTCTAATAACAGTTATAGCAGAGAGTAATTTGAGGACCTTGACACGCTAGGACTTACATATGACACACCTTTGACCCGCCACTGCTCTGCCCAGGATGGAGGAGGATCAGAGGGTGCAACGTACCACAGACTATTGAAGATCTACCCAGTATCTTCTACTTGGACTGGCCCAATAGCAATGCACAAAGTATTTCTAGCATATATTGGGCAAGAAATGAAAAAAAAAAAAAGAAAAGGAAAAGAATCTGGGAATTACCTTTTTGGCAGGAACTTTTGCTCACCAATTCCCAATACTTATTCTACATACAAAAATTGTACATCATAGTAAACAACTCAGAGCTACTGTACAAGTTTGATGTCAAAATCTGACTTAGTTATTTAGATCCTATTGTCTTTCAAGCATCAAAACAACATTTCATTTACTGTTTAAGTTGGGAACCTGGAGATCACCATGTTTGTCATTAAGTAATGTGAGCACCAGTGCTCAGCTAACTGTTAATACTGTGAGCCCCTTCAGGTTTTGTATGTTTGTACATACTCAGCCTGCACATATATTGCATTGTTCAGACAATGTATGTAAACTATCTCAAATGCCAATGTATGTAAACTATCTCAAATGCCAATTATGCAGTACTGTGGAGCATGCCATTGTGTAGGAATTTATCTCCTTTGAAGATGTTTATTGTGTAGTTGATTGACCTACTCCTTTTATCGTCTAATCCCTGCCTAATTCGTGGGCTTGCATGTGGTACCTGTACCCTGTAGTTTACACAGAAAGAGGTTTAAGTTGTTGTGGACCATTTCTCTCATCTTCATTGAAATCCCTGTCATGCTTAATGGCTTCTCAAAGGCTGGCAGACAAATACTGATTGTTCAGATTGGTTGGTTGGCAAATTAGGAATGTGTAGGTAGTCATAAAATATGGTTGAAACCTTCAAAAGGTGGGGCATAATCCTTCAGTGTGACTGTCATGAAGCACTCATGGGAAGCATGGTTTGTTAATGTTAGTTAAATTATACCATACCTATGTTTTTCTAAAGTACACTTTCTCATTGAAAAGGTCTCTGAGCTGAGATAAAGTTTTCAAAAGTGTGATAAAAGGGACCCAAGAGCTGAAATAAAATGCTAGGAACTTAAAGCAGATGGGTCATAGGTTCCTCCCTTGAACAGGAGCTAGCTGTGTACTAGATTTGATCTCAATGCATTTTAAGCCTTGAGTTTTAGAATTTCCAAGTGTGCTACAAATCACACTCCTCTGGAAATGACGGAGTGTGGTAGAGAGATGTTGTTTTGTTGAACTTCAACACATGTAGAATATGCACTAACATTCTTCTTTTGAGTGAGCTAAACAGTGCAGCTATAACAGGTGAGTGATGGTGTGCAATAGCACTTTGATGCCTCAAATTTCAAGACCTGGCATAATTTGAAAGCAGTTGATTAGTATTGCAAAGCATGTAGTTTGATCAAATGCAAGAACTGAAAGCACTGACTTTCAGGAAGACCTTGAATACTGTGCTCCTGCATAATCTGTAGCCATGAAAATTGAACACTTTTAACATGAGAGCAAAATTGTGATCAGATGTAGTGATGTTTTAAAAAAAAAAAGGAGGCAACATTCTAGTGGGTCCAGTCCATGGCTTGAGGCAGGAATGTCTTAGTTTTTAGTAACAAAAAAAGTCCGCACTAAATCAGTGGTGTCCCCTGTGGGCTGGGGATTGTAGAATAAGCCTACTGTATTTTCTGCCTGTCATAAGATAGGATAAAAGGGAAGCCAAGCCCTGCAGTGGATATCATGCTAAATTCATCCATCCAGGAAGTGAATTTGTTTTAAAAGTTTGTTGAGTAATTAGTTGTAAAAGAACTGAAGAGTCTGTTGCGGTCCTCACCTATCTCCTATCATCCTATTAGGGCTGTGACTGTTTAAGGATTAATTGCTAAATGATTGGATTAAACATTTATGAAAAAGGCACTGGCAGTTAGTCCCAGGTTATCATGCTGTCATATAATGTGACGCATGGAATTTGACTACCATACATACAAGCCTTTAACAAAGGTAGTAGGCAGGTTACTATTCTATTTTCAAAGGACCCTGTGAGGGTCAGCACTGCCACCGCCCAGCTGGGAAGTCATGTAATTTGCATTTAATGTACTGTGCATACAATACATTAGGCAATGGAAATTCTCAACCTACTGTATGCAGAAACAGCTGTACTTGACTAATCGTGATTAACACTCAAACAGTTGCAAAAATAGGGATGAAACCTTTAGTAATTTTACTATAGGTACACAGCTCCTACAACCTACCATTTACGCTTGCTTACTCTTTAATGCTGTAGCCTCAGAGAGATTGCTCACCCAGCTCTATAGGCTCATGTAGGCTACCTCTTCTCCATCCTAATGCTCAAAATTTGGAAGTGATCTCCCAAGCCTTGTGACAAGCAACTCTTTTATAGCTCCTGGCTGTCAGAACCCCTTCACCCATTTTTGATGCTTGTCAAAATTGTAACATGTCATGACCATAATATCCTCAAGGTATCATACCAAAGCCTGATTTACTCAAATGTCAAGATGCCTGTGTGTGTCTGTCTAAAATACTGAAATTTTTCATTCTCCTTCTGAAGTTAATATTAACGTCAGTTGTACAAACAGTATATTGCATAGTGATGTGAAGTATAATTAGCACCAATTCCATACACCTATTGGCCTACTTTATCCTGCAGGACTTTTGAATGTTTTAATTGCTATCCAGTTTTGAAGCTGTCAGGTAAATATTTCAATGACATTACACAGTCCCCTTTCTTTACTTGCCTGTGAAATTCCATCCCAGTGAATGTCTGTATAGGTATAAAGGTATGGGGAATAATTCTTGTAGTTTCTGTACCTAATGTCCAGTGACATGTATAAATTTATAAGAATGGACAAGTCCTACAAGCCAACAATTAGTGAATTACAAGGGGCGATGTCAGCAAATTAAGCCCCAAGAGGCATGGTGACCTGATTCTTTCTGTAATTGAAGCAGCCGCTTTACTCTGGTGGAGAGAGTTCAGAAGTTCATCTTTTTTGTTAAACACTAGACAGGCAGCAAGCAGTGAAGTATCATACATTATCAATAGCGGTGAACAATTAATTAATGAAATGTGATTGTTGTGGACCAACATGTTTTCCCTTTTCTCTTATGAAAATATAACAATTTGCACCTGCCAGTATTGATGTGGGAGAAAAGCTCTACATTGTACAGATAAGGTAATGTAATAACAACAGGCCCACCCTAAGGTCACTGCCAGGCACTGAACTTAAATTAGGAAATCTTTCACATGCATTGCAAATTTCCCCTACCCCACTCCCAAAGAATATCAAAGGGAGGAAAAGGGAGTTGAATTTCATGGCTAATCCTGGATGCAATTTTGCAACTCATTCAGTGTGTAGTGGTTGATAGAGGGGAAAGAGACCTGTTTCAGGAGAAAGTAATCTTATGAAGCTAAATGTTGTCATATCTCACAAAGAGAGAGATCTTTGTGTATTTACCGTGTAGACTGACAGACTGCATGGTCAACGGGTTAGAGCATTTGACATGAAGTTTGCAGGTTGGGAGTTCTAGTTCTGACCGGCTCATACAAAACAATTTTAAAATGAAACCTGCTATTGTTGGGGCTCAGCATTTAAGCATTACACTTAATAGAAGACAAGCCTGTGAGCCACAACTTTAAAAAGGTTCGTGGTCGGCTCAACTTGAACTAATTGGTTGGAAACTGTGCCGTAAAACTCCATCTAACTAATCAAACTTTAAATGGAAGTAGTATTGTTGTTGGCCTTCTTCATAATGTTCAGTGTACTTTTCTAGATGATCCTGAAGGTCAGTCTTTTTATGTTCTAAAGCTGGAAACTTGAACACTCACATGTATACCAAAAAATGAAAAAAAAAAAAAAAAAAAAAGGTAATAGAGAAGAAGGTGACAGCTATCGTGAGTTTTATTGCTCTAGTTAAACCTTTTCTTTTCTTGTTCTCTAAGATACATAAAGTTTGACTGCATGTAGTCCCTTTTTCATGCAGAGGTGTTGCACACTAAGATTAGTGTTGTGAGGACTTGTTATGTAACTGGCCCAAAGATATATGAGGCATGCCTACCATGGTAGGATGGGGCCATACAGGATAAAATGAACGTTGAACATTGTTTGTGCGTCTTATCTCTGTTTCTCAATCCTCACAGCCAAGTCACGATCACTTGACAGACAGAAGGCACTGTACCGTAAGACTGAACATGCATGTTGAATGTAGGGCTTATAAAAACAACAGCTAATGGGATTTAAGACAATAATTCTAAAGGGCAAGGGCTTATGTATTGAGAGGTTAAAACAGATGTGTAGAACACAGTGCAAACCAATTAATTACAGACTAGCAGTCTGGCATACAAAAAGATTTGAATCTGTGTGCAGGATTTATGTCTGTTGATCCTGTCACTGTAAATACCGATGGCACTCACATGGTTGTAGGAGATTTAGCAGTGAATATGACCCAGATTAAAGAGTGGTGGCAGCTCTCCAGGTCTGGCTTGGTATAACCTGCATGGCTGGCCTATTCTTTCTCCATAACTCACTGAGATGCAAACCCTGTAGTCTCAGTCCCATTAAACAAATCTAGAAACAAGATTCTTGTCCAGGAATTTGAGTAGTGACCTTATTTTTCTCGGAATAGAAAATGTAGGGCAATTTACAATACTCCCAAAAATGTGACACCCTATCCTAAAAAATGTTGGGAGTTAACATTAAGTTTTGTTAGTTTTCAGGTTGCAATTAAGCAATAGCCCATCTGGGTCTTATAACTCTGACTCTCACTTAAATCTCTTTACCGTTGTTTGGGTCCTTTTGGACCCAGACGGAGAGCGCAGCTGTCACCCATCTTCACTGCTTCATGCAGAGCTCGAAACTGCGTGTAGCTCCCCGTAAAATTTGGCCACAACAATGAGAAAGACAATAGCTAAAAGGTCACGGGGTCAATAGCCTACGGAAGCTGATGCGGGCGTACAACGTCTGCTTTTCTGCCCACTCCCGAGGCGTGCAAATATGCCCCGCTTGGAGCACAACGGTGGAGGGTTGACCTAAAGTAAGGGTCAATTAGCAGATTTTTGCTTCAGTATTTGACTACTTGAATGTTACAAGTGCATCATTAGCAATTAGGCACCCTTGGCCATAGAAAAGCCTGTTATCCACTCCTTCCCAGGAGATTTGGGGAGCTGTAAAGTAGTAATGGCAATTTTAGAGAGAAATTTCAAAGGGACATTTTCATAATCCCTTTGCTGCATGTGAAAATGTAAGGTTATGGTAGGAAATTTTAATTCTTTCCTGGGAAATAAGTTCTCTGTGTTACTGGGAAATAACATCTATTCCAGGCCTTAATTATCTTGTAAATTTCAGTGTCATAAGAAAATAGGGCTGTTAACGTGTAGCGATTAATCGCTAAAGGATCGCATGAGGAATAAACGTGTAGTACAAAGCTACAAGTGATTAATCGCAAAACCTGTTTTTGAGAGTTTTTATCCTTTTGTATACTCTGATGACCCCTGATTTTTGTTAAATGGAACATTCTGGGCGTATTTGAACCCTGTAGGCTTCAAAGTTTCAGACGAATTAGATTTTATAATGCAACATACAGTAACAACTATTTTTATTTCTGCGTTACATTCAGTATCAATCACTACATACTGAAATGAAATTATTTTTTTGGTGATAAGGTAATCGCGATTAATCGCTAAACAATGGCAGATTTCGGAGGTTAAATGTTTAGTTATTTTGCTAAACATTCACAGCCCTATAAGAAAACTTGAGAAAAATGAGGACAATTTAAATTGCCTTTTATTTTTTGGGGGCAAATGAAGTCAAATGATCAAATGAGTTACTTATTCTGTCAGACTTGGATCTTTTTTCAAATTTATAGTTTCAAAATTTTGACCTTTTATTCTTGCTTGCTTTGTCTTCCTTCCTTTAAGGGGCATGTTGAGTGTCATTGCAGTGGGTGGCAGACACATTAAAAAACGAAGCATAACCATACTTTTCCCTGATCTTTAATTTCTTTAATTTTGGCTCAATAAAGCTGTATTGGACATCCATAAAGTGGGTAATTTCAGAAAATTGGTTGCCTGATAGGGCAACAAGGCATCAGAAATTTTTTCAAGCCCAGATTTATTACTGTCTTTGTACATATATGAGGGAAATTTTATAGGTTTGGAAAAATTCAGTGAACTTTATGAACAAACTCAATGTACCACTTCAGCAAACTACGCAAAGTTGAATGGCATTAGGCCTTGCCCAATGAATAAATACTCTTGTCTTTAATATGCAAAATCACTTGTCAAGTCTCATATATGGATTTATCTGGTGTGATATGTGCTACATGGAGTAGGCCTATTAAATATTAAAGCACCTACACTTTCATTTTCATTTCCAGGTGGGATGATATTCAAATTGAAATAAATTGAGATTTTGCATAAATTTTGAACCTTGTTATCAAAGGTATTATTTTCTTTTTTCATGCAGTTTCCTTTTAGAAAATGGTGCCAATATAGCTGCTGTTAATAATGAAGGCGAAATACCTCTTGATTTGGCGGAAGATGAGGAGATGGAAGAATTTTTAGAAGAAGAAATAGACAAACTTGGTAAATTGTGTGTTAACCTTCCTTTTAGTTTAAGATGGTAGGGGATTAATATGTATACCAATTTAGACTTGCACAAAAGCTCCCTTAGCATTGTAACAGACAGTAACATGTTAAAGGGGGAGGGGGGAGAGGGGGTATGGGGAAAATCACTCAGTTGGGACTTACGGGATCGAGGAAGAGGAAAAGTTTGAAGAGACACACTGAGCACACGAGCCCAGGCAAATGGTTGTCAAAGCAAAAAAAAAAGAAAAATCCTCGCAAATTGGGATAGTGCTCATAAGTATGCCGGCTTGAGTCGGTCACCAAGAACAAGTGCAGAAAAGCAAAGAAGAAAAAAAGGTAATCAAAATTTGCCCCAGTTGGGGGGAATCTCAGGTTGTGACCCCCACCTTTGAATACCTGTACACACAACTGGTAACAGACAGAGTGTGTGGTCTAGAACTTGGGAAGCACATCCGACGCTTCGCTGGGAAAGTTGAGGTTCCGATTCCAGGCTGGATCACACTTGTAAAGACTGTAAATGCAGTCACCCCAACTTAAATTAGTGTAGAAGACTGTCCAAAACATTTCATGATTGGCTCTTGAGTATCAGGTGCACATTGTAATTACTCAGCAAACAATTTATATTGCTTGTCTTCTGTAATCCAGAGCCTTCATATTTTTTTCTCATCTTTTAACCATTCTCTGTCCTCCTCTAGGTATTGATGCAGATGAGGCTAGATCAGAAGAAGAAACTATTATGCTTAGGGATGCCAAACAATGGCTAAATAATAAAAGTATAAAGGAGAAAAAACATCCAACTACGGGAGCCAGTGCACTTCATGTAGCTGCCTCAAAGGGGTACATCAAAGTCATGGAGTAAGTATGTTGCATGAAAGGACATCTTACTGAGGGTGCTCTTTACGGTGATATATTTAAATGGCAGAAATTGGTCTCATTATTAGTCCTCATTTCTTCTGGCAATTTTACTTCAATATGATTCTGTATTTTTAACCCCTTCCCTTACCTGAGTCCACCCTATTGTCATGTGAGATTGGGTGAATCTGGGAGGGGGGGGAGGCGGGTGGGCTCATTCATTAGCAGGACCTAATTGTTACAAAGATTGGATAGACTTGGAATGTGATCAAGATTGGATTACAGGATGAAGAAAGCTTTCCTGTGTCGTAGTGAATATATTTTAGTTCATTTGTGGGAAAATTGAGAGAAAGACAAAGCTTCAAATTGTTGGTTGATGGGGAAAAGGGTATCCCACCCATGTAACCATGTATATAGGTATTAGGGAGTCTCAGCTATCTTCAATTCAGCCAGTTCTGATATGCTAAGGTAAGTGGAAAAACCCTATATATAAGAGCTTATTGACTTTTGAAAATTGTACGGGACCATAGCATCTCCTGTGTTGTTGATAATAATCATCTTACTTATAGAGCCCAAACTAAGGGTAAAAAATCAGTTGTGCCGTGGATTACAAATGGTTAGAAAATCTCATCATACCACCAACTTTTGTGGTTGCCCCACTATGAAATAATGGTAACGGTGTTCCAAATTTGCAGTCTAGTTGAATCATATTTTAAGCCAGGGAGTTGCATTTACGTTTCGTATTATGCAGGTAAGGGAAACTTTGGCCACGAACAAAAAGATTAAGCTCTAAGGATAGGCTAACATGTAAGGGTGGAAAAAGTTGGGAAGCTGGGAGGTTCCTTCCCAGGAAATTTGAGCATCTGGAGGAAAATTTTCCTTTACTGCACATGGAAATATTGGGAGGATTGTGGGAAATTTTGCTCCCTTTCTGGGAAATTATTCTACTCTCTTCCTGGGAAATCAACAATTTTCCAGCCTTGCTATCATGAGGTATGAATTATTTAGACAAGTATATTTTGAGTGGGTGTCTCGTGGAAAACCAGTAGATAAATTCTAGTTGTCCAGTAGAGATCCATAAGATAACTTAATTAAAATCACTTGTCTGTGGAGCAAGTGGACAGCTGATGATTTTGAGCCCTGATTTAGTAAGCAACTTGTGCTGTGGTTATGGTTAGAGGCTTCCAGTCAAGGGGTTTTGTGTGTGGAAGCCAGCAAGGACATTATTAAGGTATGGTGACTGGGTTGTAGTTTTAAATTGTCTTCTATTCAAGATTTTTTCTTATGAGTTTGTCAAACAAGGACAGAACTCTAGAGATTGCTGGTTGATGAGGAAAAGGTATCCTTCCTTTGTTACCAGGTATGTTTGTATCAGTGTATCCGCTTTCCTCAGTTCTATCAGTTCCCATATACTGAGGTAAGTGGAAATGAAATTTTTAAAAACCTAATAACGCTCCTACATACTTTGTGAATGACTACTATTGGGCAGTCCATCTACTGTAGAATGATCACCGGTGATGATGGTGCAAAGGCCGCTTCCTACAGCTGGCTATCCTAACTCCCCCTTGTTTCTTCGTCAACGTAATGGTTCACAATGTTTTCAATTAAGCTCTCACTCTTGGGCAGTCTTTTTCATCAGTTTTTGTTGTTCTACTTTTTCACGGTTTTACCTTGGAGATAAGAAAGCTGTCCGCCACAGATTTATGGAAGTTTGATGAGTATTAAGTTGATTCTTTTAGGTTGTATATCTCTCTGTTAATTTTTAGACCCTTCTGGAGCACTAGTTTCATAGGTTTATATTGGCAGCAGTGCAAATGAACTTAGTGGTGTATCATGGAGCAACCATCAAAGCCATTTGTAGCAGACCTATGTAATTACCTTGCTGAATTCTCTGTTATAATGACATTCAGTGGCTATTGTAATAGATTCTTCCCAATGTGGTATGTTAGAACATTTTGACCAACAAGCACCTTTCTAGATTATACAGAGGCAAATTGTACAATGCCCCTCTGCATGTGTGAAAGCTTTCAGTGAAGGAACTAAATATCTTTGTGGAATACAAAATTGTACTTTAATACAAGTTTGTTAAGGGTCCTCAAAGGGATTCCTGCAGTCAGGAGGATGTTGCTGAATATTGTAGCCACAGAACAAATTCAGCCGAAGTTTTATATACTACTAGCCGTAAGTCCCCCCCCCAAAAAAATGAAAATCTATTTTGCAATGAAGAAACATTTCAGAGCTTCTACAGAAACTTTCTTATGTTACAGGAGGGAGACCTACATGTGCTTACAGGTTTAGTTTAAGAATGCATAGTTGAAACCAGTCCATTTCATGAGCTCACTGTCAAAATGAGCTTGCAACTTTTTGGGAGTATTGAAGATTTCCCCCTAGATTATATTTTCTCCAATTGTTTGGTTAAGGAACCCAACACATCTGATTGATTTCATTCATCCTTTTACCCCCTATTTCATATATATATATTTCCCCAATTGCCAGCAATTCCATCTAATAGGCAAAGACTTCTCAGGACAGAGGGTACCCCTGTCTTATCTTGGGAGACTCCCTTCTTGATCACATCATTCTTGTTTTGACTTCTCAACATTCAACACATTAACACATTCACATTCCTTAGAATTTTTTTAGGAAAAGTCGTAAAGACTAGTGCTGAGAACATCTAAGATAGCTCTACACTATCTATACGTGGAAGCTTGTTAATTTTTTGAGACACTAGTGCAACATACATATTTGTGGCTTCTGTCATATTCCTTTGATAATTTTGTACCATGTTGTCTCTCAAAATTCAAAAACTTTTGAAATTCAGGTGTCATATTAAACATTTTAATTTGAAAAAAAAAAGCCCCCTTCTTCCCCTGAAAAAAAAAAAAAAAAAAAAACTATAAACAAAAGTGAAATATTTAACTATTTTTGTCAGTAGGACAAAGTCTTTTTTTTTTTTTTTATAGCAAAAGCACAGTCTAAACTTTCTGGCATTGTGTAATGTTGGTGTGGTCTGTTACTGACATATGTAAAGCATTAGTCATGATCAGCTACATGCAATACATTTCATAAGGAGAATTTTGTCACTGTAGCCATTTGTATGTTTTCTCATGTGAACATTCTTGATGGAAGGCAAATAAACTGTGAAGCAACGAGATGGTGATTTAGGGGCATTACTCCTGTATGGCCTTGACTTCTTTAGCAGTCCTTTCAAGTTTGTTTGACCCAGCCTACAAAGTCTTTTCATTTGTCCCAGTGGATAAAGTCTCTTTCAAGCCTTATGTATTGATTTAGCCTGGTATTCAATGCTTGCATCAGCTCACTTAATCCCTGTGCATCTCCTCAATGGGCCATTGCTCTTCTCTCTATTTTTCTTGCTAGTGCTTCTACCAGCTACTATAACGGCCCTTAAGATGAATTTGTCCTCATGAATCATTTGGCTAGCAGAAGAATGCTTGGCACTCCTCTTCTTTGAATGTGCTCCCAAGGCATTTTGCTGGTATTCCCCATTGGGTCTTGGTTTCATATTTTCTCATACAGCTCTTGAAGGATGTGTTTGATTAAGTACCTACAACTGCTTACTTCACACCTCAAAAATCTGGAGGATAGTTCCTTTGTACTTTTCAAAGATGATTGAAGTCTTAGATAACTCGAAAGAGTGTTAACATTAACATGAGAACTATTAATATAGACAAGTATAAGATTGATAATCACCTTCTCCTAACAGTATTTCATGTAAAATAATGAGTCTTGAGACTTTCCAACTCTTAACATAAACCTCATCTCTTGAACTGTAACCTAACCGTTAGATATGGTATCATGCATGATGTACAATTCTCGAGACATGAATGTGACACCTAACAGATCAGAATGTGAGCCTAATTCATGTGGATAATGTGTTGAAAACTTGAATAAGCAATTTCTTCTGAGTATAAATTAAAGGGTCAAACCTCTCACCCCAAACTACAATTTTGGTACGGGGGTACCGAAATTCTCAATTGGCTCAGCTCCTTGATTGACATCTAATTCAAACAATGCAGAGTGTTAAAGCTTATATTGCATAGCATGAACGGTACTGAGAGTGTTTTGATTATATAATTGAGTTTTTCTATACTCACCTTGAAGCAATTAACTGAGATTGTATCTGGATGAGGATGAATTTCAGACAATTGTGGGAGGGGCTTAAGTAAGAGGGTTAGGAGAATTGGTACTATTTGGGGTGAGAGAACTGGGCCTTTAAATAGAACTATCAAAAATCCTTGTGCATCATAAAGTGTGGGAACATGAAAAGTGATACATTTTCCAAGCTGTTGGGACTTGTTATTGATCATAGGAACAAACACATCCAAACATCAAGTGTACTTATCTTGGAAATCAAAGGCACAAGTTTGATATTACCATGTTTCTTTGTCTATTTCAGTCTTTGATGAGGTACTTTAGAGATCTATCCAGTCTGTGTTGGATTTGAAAATTAAGTAGGAAAAGTAGCAATATATATCCCCCTTCTACTTACCATTAATCCCCCTTTGTAACCATCAGGTGACTGTTTTAAGGTCCTGGAAAGTCCTGAAGGAGTTTACAGATGTAATGTTTGGTATTTTCATTACTACTTTAACTTTTTAATCCATGGGAAGATCACCCTTTCAAAAAAGCAAGGTACCCCTTTAATGTGCCCTTTTTATCCAGAGAAAGTCAACACCTCTCATTTACAATCAACTGGACATACATTCCTATTTCATTTAATTTACATTTTTTCTTCAGTCGCCTCCTCCTTTGGCGACTGTTCATTTTCTAAAGATTGTCTTTTCAGTCACGAAGCCACAGTGTTAAACGTTGTCGCTAGCTCTCTAGTCATTAACGATGGTAATGTTATCTGCTGTTATGATAGTTGGTCTGCTGTGAGTGTGCATTTGTTGCTAGCCTCGCCACCCAGGGCTGCAAGGTTACAAGTTTGGATTTCAGGACTAAGTACATGCACATCCTGGTTGAGTCAGTGCACCTGGCTATTGTTTTTGAACTAAGAATGCAACGTCTTCATTTAATCTGGCTGGTCTGGCCGTATTGTTTTATAAGCACTGTTGAGTATTACGTAGGCGGTGTAACATTGGTTGGTTAATATGTTGGTACATTTTGCAACATTACAAGCCTGTGTGTTTCTATAGCAGAGAGTAGCACAGGGGAGGGCATCATATATAGATTGCAGATTCTTGTGGAGGGGAGAGGAGGGGAGTTCTTCAGGGGGAGGGTGGTTGACCAGGCAGGTTTGTTAGGTTTAAATGTCTTACATAAAGTTGAAGGTAACTCTTAGATCTTAATTAATAGCTGATATTAAGTGTCATTAGAGATCCTTACCAAGTAAAAGAAAGTATCACTAAAGATGAACTAAGCAGCTATCAGCCTAGAAGTAAAATTTATGTTACAAAAAGCAGTATTACTATTGAAATAGAGGTATGAAGTAGGATGAGAGGGATGTCCCAGACCAACCCTGGTTAATGTCATATGTGTAAAAGAAGGTATATGTACACTGACATTTGCAAATTCTTTGGCCAGTTTTTTTTCAGTTTATCAGGCTATAAACTTAAGCATAACAAAAAAAAAAAAAAAAAGGCAAGAAGAGCAAAAAAGTAGAATAAAAGTTCCTTTGAGTCAGCCAATCATCATCACCTTTCAGGACCAGCTTAAATTAAGTAGCAATACTGACACATCATTATCAATTGACGTCATGTTGCAGAGGTACATTTGCCCCTTACAAAATCCAAATTGCATTATTCTTGTGCTTCACGCTCTGCTCTGAGAATTTTGACACTGCCCCCTAATTATTCTGCCATCTTGGAATGCAGGGTCGACCTCACAGACTGGAAGTGTCATTTGGTGACAATCATGTTTTCCAGAGAAAATGAATTTATGGACATAGGTCTATCACTGTGGAGCTGCATTCATTGCCTATTGCGCACAGTTACACCAGGCTCTGAATTATACATATGGTTTAGGTTATGATTCTATTAGAACTTTCCACGATAGTTTTAACTAAAACTAGGCTGGGGCCTAACTTACACACCATAGCCTTGGTGTTTGCATAAAACAAATTGCACGCATGCAGCCTGTTGCTAGGAGGCCTTGTTTCTTTCTCCCTAGTTACAAAAGGTAATAACTACATGATTTGCCTTGGTTTTATATGGAAGATTATTGAATGTTGCACAAAATTTATGTTCACTTTTTATGGGGAGGGTGATTTGTTATCAAAAAAAAAAAAAAAAAAAGACTGCAATGAAATGCCATTCCCATATTCATTATCACGCTGTGCAGAATAGAAGTTCCTGTAGTGTGCTGGAAGTGTAAAGGGGAATAAACCTAAAAGGGTTTCTACAGTATGTCTGTGTGTCCTACCTCAGCTCATAAATACTTCCTTGCAATTAACACAGTGCTATTTCTCTCAAGGAAATTGGTTTTTTGCCTTCAGACTTGTCCACACATCATGGACTGATGCAATTCATTCTTGTTTTTTTTTAAGTTCAGTGAAAATCATAATTCACACCATTATTTACAAGTCAACTTGTTACTTGGAAAACAGAAAAAAGAGAATACAATGCATGTATGTCACTTGACTTTTCCTTCCATGTCTGAACCCGAATAACAATGTCACAGGCAGAAATGCATTTGTTTACAGTCCTGTGACCCGTTTTCACCTTTATTGTCACAGTTTTGTTAAAAAGAGCTTTGAAGTTCTGCTGAATAATATGGTCCAATGATTAACAGGCACTGTAAGGTAGATAGCACAGTTGAGTGCGCTGTTTGACTGGCACAGAAAGCATATTCATTTATGCATTAAGTTGCATTGTAGCAGTGGTGTTATTGTACACAAAACTGAATTGAAAGTAAAAATGCTAACAAGCATTCAAATCTTGAAAAACACTTCCTTAGTTGTTTAAAACTGGTTAAATGATTTATCAGGACAGAGGTTAAGCACTCTGTGACATTAAAAAGGTGATATTTCAATTATCTTGTTGCTAATAATTTTGATTGCTCTTCTAGTAACAAGTTATGGGGGTGTCATATAAAGTAACTGTAATGTCAAGAGAGGCCAACCAGAATGGTCATATCAATTACAGAAATCTGTTAAACAGGTATTAAGTGACATACTGCTTCAAAGCAACATCATACATACATTGTATATATTTGGTTTGGACTAAAATTTGGTATGTGTATGGAGTGCCCCTGATAACAATGGAAAAGAAAAGCACCCTCCTCCCTCCCCCCCCCCCCAAAAAAAAGGATAAAAAAACACCCACCCACTCACACAAACAACAAAAAACAAGCAAAACAAAACAACTGTTCAAGCCTTTTTGCCAGAAAATGTTTCTTAAGTTGATATCGGCGTTATTTTGTCATTAGAGGGAAAGTTGTTATCACTTTGCAAACATATTAACACATGCACAAAAATTAATGGAAGCAGCTTCATGAGAGTGAAATAATTATTTTAAAGCCTCATAAAAAAGTAAGGAAGTGTTTGCAGATTTAGAAAGTTTGAGCAGTTAACTTTGAAACTGTTGGTATAAGTTTGCAGGAATATTTCCAAGTTTTTGTTTTCAAGTTCTTTTATTCAATTTCTTTGCCATTGTTATTAACTTGGGGTTAGTAATTCAGTTCAAAGTCTGATGAAATGCAGAACAGATCCTTTTTTTTGCTATCAGAGATCGTAAAGTGTTGGCCTTTTAATGCACTGAGGACGAAATAAAAAAAAAATATTACAGTTAGGTGATGATACATTGCAGTTTCTCTTGCTTGATAAGGGTTGTAAATCTACCATCCCATCGAGGCATCGGCATCCCTTGTTATGGCAAATAGAGGGTGCTGTTTAAGTGCTTGTTTAGATAAGACCCATTGGACAAGAACTTAAGAGAAGGTCACATGTGATAGCTTTGTTGAATAAATGAGATAAGATGACAAGATTTCGATTTAAATAATTTTGAATTGAGTGTCATTAGGGGAAGTGGTGTTTGGTTGTTACGTTTGGTTAAGTGATGATGCTTCATGTTAAAGCTTTTTGCGGCGGGTAGCATCTCAGATTTTAACTCCAGCAATCCAGATCAGTTATAATTTGAGATTGTTTTCCATGGATTACAGAGGTGGTTGTTAATTCTAGATGTAGGTTGGATTGGTGATGGATTTAAACATGAGATGTTCATAATCTTCCTCTTTCTGTGGGGATGTATGTAAAGATAAGAAAGTGTTAGGAAAGTGTCTCATGGTTTATCGTCTTGCAGTTTAAGTTGTGATTTGTCTACTTCTTTGAACCCCTTGTTGTTCTTGTTAGCCTTGGTGCAAAACCAGTAAACCACACAGTCTTCAGGGTATATCATGTAAAATAAAGTCTCAAGATAGGGGGAATTTGTTTCCCCCTCCCTTCCCCAGAAGAAGTTTGGTAAAATCCAGTCCTTTCATTTTCACAAAAAGGAATAAAATGTCAGTAATAGTATCACCTTAGGACACCTATGCAGCATTGTTCAAACTTACCAAAATGAAAAGCCTCTAAACTCTGAACAGATTGCCTCTTTATGTGGACCTGAAGCCAGCTTTTGCTCACTGAATCCACCAGTATTTTTTCCAAGGACAGCATCAATTTGGACAAAGTTTGGGCATAATAGTTTCCCCCTCTTTAGAGTTTTGGCAGAATCCCTGGTCCATGCTATGCTTGTCACTATGTAATCAATCTACTATTTGCATTGTTGTTTGTAGCAGATGGCTGGCAAGGTCCTTGTTGGAAGGGGAAAAATA
Organism: Holothuria scabra; assembly: GCA_037179385.1. Classification (NCBI taxonomy): domain Eukaryota; kingdom Metazoa; phylum Echinodermata; class Holothuroidea; order Aspidochirotida; family Holothuriidae; genus Holothuria; species Holothuria scabra. The sequence goes on from CM074197.1 coordinate 35,661,952, forward strand.
AAATAAAGGCACTACTTCTCTGGACAGAGAGAGGGAGGCCTCCTGACTCTGGTATTGATTAGAATGAATGGGCCCCGGAAAGCTGTAAATTTTTCAATGGAGTTATTATTTACTTCAATCGTGATGAAGTAATAAGGACTAGTATACTATTATATATAAAAGAATAAAGTATCGTTTCAACCTTGGCCTAGTTTACTCTTACAGTGGCTGGTATTTCATGAACAAACAATCATAGGCTATGAATGTTCCTGGTGAAAGGAATATTTCTGCAAAATATGCTGAGTATATGTCATTTAAATGTACTAAGTACCTGAAAACAGTTAAGTGTGTAAATGTGAAATGGTACGTGGATAATAAAGCACACAAAGAGAGAGTAGAGTATCGTGGTCGGTGATATTGCATTATTCACTTACCCTGAGATCTAGATCTACGGTATGATTGACTGTTGTTGACATTACAGTGATGCACAACTGTATTACACACACCTTCAATCACAAGTAACATACAATCATTTTACGGATGTAAACGGGTAGTGTTGGTTCTGCTGTGATGGGGACCTAAAGCAGTTGCAGGACTTTACTCTTGTTCTACGACTATGCCCTTCTTTTGTTGGTCATTGATATTGTGGATGCAATCTTTGCCAACCAAAGTCACTGATCTGAAAAACAAGATGCTCATTACCCTAAATAACATGTTTACTTTTGGAAAGGTAATTCCCCAGTTGGTGATTTCAATTGGACATCAAATTCCTAAGATGCAGAGTAGCTTTGTATACACAACATGCACTGAGAGTGGTCTGATTACATATGGAGGCTTTAGTTTGAAAGCTTAGCAGATTATGATTGCAAGCAGTACACTGCCCCACATTTATCAGAGCCTTTTTGGACGTACACTATTCGCAGGGAGGGTAAGGGTGACAAATATTAACATATTAAAAACAAAAAGTGAAACGTGAGGCAGGGATTTTCAAAACACTACATGTATGTCAATGCATGGTGTTTTTAGGGATATTTGCATGTGTTAAAAATCCTACCTTTTTCTCTTCTGGTACTGGTACTACAGTATTACCTAACTTAAGAGTCTTCAGTATGACAGACCAGAACTCAAACTCCCAGCTTCCCCACTGCAAGTCAGATGCTCTAACCACTTGACCATGCAGTTGGTCTAGGAGAGTTTGATAAAGGAGTCAAGGTTAGGAGGTAGCAAAAAGTTGTGAGCCACCTTAACTTATTTCAGTTATTGGTATCATAAATTAATGGTACTTTTAATCGCTTTGTGTGATGTACACTTGTGTTATCCCTCATTGAGATTGACTCTTAATATTTAAAAGAAGGGTCTTAATATAAAAGAAACAGATATGAATATCAGTGACAGAACCCTCGATGTTTTGTTTGCCATGAAATGATCTTTTATATCATTGATATGCCCTGACATGAGTTGTAACTCATCTCTGCAATAACCAGCCCTGGACCCACATCCATGATCGATTAGTGTCATTAAATAAATTCCTTCTGGAAAGCAGATTTGATTGCTGTTGTTATTGCAAAGAAATCTTTCCTACATTGTAAGCTGTTGTATGGTAGGTCTAGTGTGTGAGACAGTACCTAGGTTTGTGCAGATTTCCACCTATGCACATTACATTCTCTGTGTCTTTATCACTCTCGTCATCCAAGCATTCGAATCTTGCGGCTGTGACGCAGTTTTACGTATGCTTGACGTGTAAATCACCGAAGGCCATTCTTGTTTGCTCTCTGGGTTAGGTGTAAATTGTATTTATTTTTGTTTCTCTGAGCAAGTCACTCCAGTGATTGTCCATCTCTTTGTTCTCCTTCTTGTGTTGTTATGGTAGTGAAAGGCATTTTATGTAACCATTGCATGCGAGGGAGACATATCGTCTTGTTTCACAACCAGGATCTACCGACCAGGATCATCTTTAATTGGTCTTAAGTCTCCAATGAGAAATGACAAATGATATTTGAGTATCAGGTTTTTGAACCCGCCGGTTATTGGAATTCCTGGCCTACTGGTGACACACATGTAAACGAATTAGAACGAACAGTGGGTAAATTCTGTGTGAAGATTTCTCTTTGTATTGCACACATTGTTATAATACCGTAGTTTAAAGTGTACACATGCCATGACTACAAGTAATGATGATAAGGAATTTTCAGGTAGGGGATCGTTGTTTGCAGTAGACGCATGGCTGTTGGTAGAAAGTAACAACATTGGATACCTTACAGTGTATTCAAGGAAGTAAGTAACAGATGCTGGTGTCTGTGATTAACCCATTATGCCAGGAATGTAACTACAAGTGTTACGTATCAAAGGGGTAATGACTACAAATATGTCTTATTGAAGTGGTAATTTATGTAGTTACATCATTTTTTGGGGTTTTGCAGTACTACATTACTAATTTGAGGGATCAGAAACATGAATTGCTCTGTCAGCAGCTTGTGTACTCACACAGTACCATTCATGAAAAAGTGGAATGCACCCTCACCCATGGAAGTGAAATACTATATTATTGCTTATTACTTTGTACATAACCCTCACTTCTGAAAGTAATGCCTTTGAGGAGTCTCTGTTGAAGTTTTGTTAGATGAAATTAAATGGCACACCAACATGAAAGTGCTATACTGTGTCAACCGGATAAAAGGCAGAAATGAAATATGATATTTAATGCAAAGTTTAGATTTGGTTTCAAATACACTTCAAATGCAGCATCCTTCCCTTAAGTCACCCTTTTACAGGTAGGAAATGCCATGGGTATAATCTACAACCCCCAACCCATAGTGGGCACACTATTTAAGAAAAGGGGATGGGGCCAGGGGTTGGAGTAAAAATCAAGGTAAGAATGTTATGCAGAGGGATCATGCCACTTAAAATGGGCAGTTCAATAGCAGTACTAGTTTAGGTTAGTTGGGCAATTCACTAACAAGACGAGGATGGTTTTGAGTAGTTTAGCAAGTTGCTAAAAAATGACATATTACCCAGTTGTAGCTGGTGGACACTTTGGTGTAACCAATCAGGTTATAATATCATGTCTACTGTAATTGGCCAATTGGGAAATTTGGCAAAACTATGTCACCCTTCTGTAGCTCATACTTTCATTTTGTCATCCCCACTTACCCTGCAGTAAGTCCCTGGTAAGCTTTAATAGCACAGTGGCTGTTGGTGACTTATGACAGAGGTCACCGGGAGTGGCCCACCCTCTTGCTTGTGTAAAGAGCTTTAACTACTCCCTACAATGCTTTCTTAGTGAACCTCGAAATAAGTGATTCATAGAGTTCCAATATTTCCCTTCCCTGGACTTTGTTGCAGTTTTGACAATGCTTTAAAAATGTCATCTTTTGTTTCTTTTTCTTTTCAGACTTTTAATACAAAACGGTGCCGATATAAATGTAAAGGACTTAGATGGGTGGACACCCCTCCATGCTGCCTCTCACTGGGGACAGAAGGAGGCAGTTGAACTACTTGTAGAAAATATGGCTGATATGGAAGCCAAAAATAAATTGGTAGGATATTACATGGTGATCCAAGGTTTGATTAGCTCAGTAAAAAGGTTTGAAATAAAATATCCCTGTTATGTTGATACTATAACTTATTCTATTGTTGCTTTAATTTTTTCGTAAAATCTTGAAAAATTGAGAGTAGTTTGGACTTGGTGTCAGGTACCTTTTCAAAAATGAATGAAAAGGTAGCCTAATGCTTTGAAAGATGTTATCATTGGCAACAAGAAAATAATGAGCTAGGGTTTTTAGAACTTGTTCGTTTTGGGATGTATTCAGAAAGATTGAAAGAAAAAGAGTGTCCTCAGTGGTTTATAAATGCAAACAAAGTTCATCAAGATGACAAAAAAAAAAAAAAACATAGTATCAGTATTAGTCATGCTAAAAGAAGTGAAGGTTTAATCTCACATTAAAGGAGCAAATCGTTGCTGTCTTGATTAAATGTGAAGCTATGGGGTCACTACCCGATGAAAGTACAAGCCCATGAATTCCTACGTGAGGCTACAATGTGTGAATATTAGACAACTGTGACCGTGATGTTCCCCAAGTGACTCACAATCTGAGTTTTTGGAGACTGAAGGCAATTAAACCTATGTTACATTGGTTACATTTATTATAGAGGGACCTTCTGTTGCTAGGTGAGTAGGACTGTCTACTTTTTATTCTGGGTGGTTTTCATTCAGGTCAAAGGTCTCAGCAGTGCTCATAGTATCTGTCAGCTTGGTACTGTTTTATGGGTGGCATGACATGCTTTTTGCAAGGCTACCGCAGGAAAAATTTCATGTCTGACTGTTGTAGAGCATCCTCCAGTACTTGGGGGGGGGGGGGGTGGGGGTTGGTTGGGGAGTGGGTATTGAGGGCTCAGTGGTTATTTTGTTTTGCTTGCATTAATGGGTGATTTTCTCTGGTTTAGAGGAAAAGCATACCATCCTCCTTGCTGGGTTGCAGGCTTTGTGACATTTTGAATTAACTTTCTATTGTCACCAAAATGTCTTATAGTTTGAGAAAGATGCAAAGAAGTGAAAATTATTTTTGAATCCTCATGAATCTTCATTGCACAAGTATTTTTTGGTGATACATCCTATTTGAATGTCTCTTTGTCTTAAAACTTCTATCTCTTCAGCCATGTTTTCTCATTAACCTTTTACCCCTTCCACACAGGGTCAAACGGCATTTGATTTAGCCGATGAAGATGACATGCTTCCCTACCTTGAAGAGATGAAGAAGAAGCAGGCGTCCGTAAGTATGGTGGGTAGTGAAGATGCAGGTAACAGGTTTCTGTTTGTTTGCCCGATTTTGGCAGACGTTTGGCTACGTTGCTGTGAAAACATCACCGCTGAAGCTGCAAACCTGACCTTTGACCTAATTCTTTACATCCCACTAACAAAATTGAATAAGTTTGTTTCTTTTTTTTTAATTTTGAACATGCCTTTATGAGTTTTGATTTTTTCATTTTATTTCTTTTGTTCCTCATGATTTTGTTCCCTTGTTTTTGTTGTTTCGTCATAATTGTAAGGAAGCAGAAAGTAGGCACTTATTTTTTGCTTCAATGAAATGATGGTAATTTTCTCAAGTTTGTTTTATCAACAGAATAGCCCTCAGGTACTGTGCTCACCTGTCCTAGGGTCCTGAGGACATGGATCGTTTGTTTTGTTGATATGTTGGGGGTAAAATGTTGCGCCATTCGACTTTGTCTCCACATGGCATCCATAGGAAGATCCCCGTAGATGTGTGTAGGCCAAAAATTTGTGGAATCTTTAAATTGTTTTTCTACAGCACCCCTCCCCAGCATAAGTTAAAGATACCGATGGATTTAAATGATTTTCTTTCATGAGGAAACTTTACGTTGGCAAACTTGACACATTTTTGCATTTCTAAAATAACGGCAGCTGCCTGTCTGTGCCTGTATGTATTGCCCTATGGACTTTAATGTTGTATGGGCTTGTATAAAATTCTTTTATCTGGTGCATAATTGTAGTATGTCACCCAATGTCTCCCTTCTTTGTTTTAATGAAATTGAGGGTACTACAGTAAACTGAATGTTTTCATCATCTCCAAAATATCTGCTACAAATGTTGAACAGTTGACCAGAGTAGTACATCTTACAAAAATTATACAGATTTTTATGGGGAAGAAAAAAAAAAAAAACAAGAAAAAAAAAAGAAAGGAGATTAAACAGAATTAAACAAGTCTTTAAATAGTGGCTTGTATATAGCACATTTTGAGTTTCCCATGCTTGTGATGCCATGCTGTACATTACACTGTACATTTAATAGTTGGGTGTTGTAAAGTAGTGTGCTCTGAATTTTTGCACCTTCTTTCTAAAAATAAAATGTTTGCTTTCTGATGCTTTTGGCCTATTTGTTTCAGATTTATGAATTTTACATGCAAACTGCAGTAAGTTGAGCTGTTTTTGGTGGTTTTTTTTTGTTTTGTTCATGTCAAATTAAAAAGGCATTCAAAACTAAAATGCTTTGCTTTGAAGAAGTAAAATAATTACTTGAGTACATTGCCTAGGGACTTGCAAGTTTTTGCTGTCATTTGTGCATTCAAGTCATTTAAAAACGGATGCAGAGATTTTGATTGACAAATGGGGGAAAAAAAAAGTGAAGAGTGCAAACACTTTACTTGTAGCAACATGTGTTGGTTCTTGCAGAGACTTTGTCATCAAGTTCAGGAAATAACACAAGTTAGGATATAATCTGAACTTTCAGCTCCCACCCCAAGTAAAACCAAACTTCCTTGCAGACAACTGAAAGTAGTGACATGGTGTTCTGAAAACAGAGCTCAGAAAAATTTTAGAGTCTTTGTTCGACAGTGTCAAAATGTGCCCACCATATCTGTTCTTATGCGATTACATGATGGGAAAATAAAACTATCAAAAACCAAGTGTGCCCCTTAGGAAATAAAAGTTGCCATGTGGTAGTGAAAAATGGAAATTCAGTTCAGAAAATGGTGTTTAAACAAAGCGATTTAGAAATGTGAGCATTAGTGTTGTTTTTCATTCATTCATTGTACTTTTCATTTGTCATTTAATGACAAGGCTTTGTCTCCTTTCACTCACTGTATCAAAAAAAAAAGAACAAACAAACAAATTAAAAGCAATTGTCATGAGCTGAGATTAGGAAGGGGACAGGGGGTAGGGGAAGAGGGCAGGTTGTGATTGGCTGTGCTAGTGTGCATTAGTCATAGTTTCATTTACATCACAAATAGTCATAGATTAGTCCAAATTAGTGCAAACATATCAGCAGTTTAGAAAGGGCACAGAACATTTGTAAATTTTTTATTTTGCAAAAATACGCTTTATGTAGTTATCATCAGTGTGCTTTTCATGCTTTAAAAATCTCATTTGTAGTAGGAAACAGCAAATCGACTTCAGTTTTTGTCACAACCCCAAAGGGCCACAAACCATCACAGAGATGTTGCCAAGTGCTACAAGTTTTGTGCAGATTTACTCAGATTTAACAATTTAGCTCAATTCTGCATTCGATAATTGATTACCGACAGTTTAAACTTCCTTAATGTTAAAACTTCCTTCACACTGCATGACTTGGCCAGTATTAGTTCAGGTATAGGCATGCCAAATTTCTGTTCTGCAGGTTGGTTTGCCAATAAAGGCAACAGCCTAACTAGTGAGTCATGTTGACCCAACTCTAGATAATGAACTGATTCAGCCATTCCTTTAATTTAGGCTTCCTCAAATAGTGGCATGGGAGCCGCTTGTGGCCCATGACGGGGTTTCAAGTGGCGCAAAAAAATACTGGAAGAATATTGAAAAATTCAACTTTTCATAACTTTTTTGACAAGAATTGTTGTGTCTCTAAACTAGGTACTGTAAATAAGTCTAATACTTCCCACAGACTTACCTCACATACCGACAAGGATATAGGTCCTAGTATCGTTCTATTTGTTCTTACAGGAAAGTAAAATTACCATCACTGTTTACATTCATTAGAGTCAGTGCTTTGTCCATTCACAGTTACCGGTGAATCGACAAAAATTGAAAATTGGTGAAAAATTTTGGCCGATTGATTGAACAAACATTTGCACCATTTTGCATGTAAGCTCATTCTGAAATGCAAAAATTTTCAAAAAGGGCCGGGGGACACTCCCTCCCCTTATACCCTTCCCCCTGGATTGCCATCAGTGGCGCATTATATTAGTAACATTTACAAATGTGGTGCTCCTGAAAATTTAATTGAGGAAGCCTGCTTTAATTCTTGAGTCACACAGCTTCGAAGAAATCAATCAGTGAATGGAGGTTGATCATGAATCCACACAGGGGCTTTCAAATAAAATTGCAGAACATTGTATTAGTGTGGGCATATAATGTGTGTGGCAAGCTTGTGACTACTTCTTTCTAGTTGTAGTTTGTGTGCAATTGGTCTGCACAGTCTGGGTTACTTGGAACATGTGAAGTTGTGCCATGGTGTGATGTGAGATAGATGCCATGTCAAAATAGCCAAGCTGCAGATCTCCCTCATTCAAACTGCAGCAGCTATAGCCATGCTTTTTCCCAATAAAAATTACAGTAGTACACCAGTTTAATTCTGTTCTTTTAATGCTTGTAGCGGGAAAGCTTGGCCGAGGCAGCTCCAGCCTAGCCGAGGCAGCTGCAGTCTGGTTGAGGCAGGAGTAGTACAGCTTAGGGAGCTCCAGCCTAGCTGAGGCAGCTGCAGTCTGGTTGAGGCAGGAGTAGTACAGCTGAGGCAGCTCCAGCCTAGCTGAGGCAGCTCCAGCCTAGCCAAGGCAGCTGCAGTCTGGTTGAGGCAGGAGTAGTACAGCTGAGGCAGCTCCAACCTAGCTGAGGCAGCTCCAGCCTAGCTGAGGCAGCTGCAGTCTGGTTGAGGCAAGAGTAGTACAGCTGAGGCAGCTCCAACCTAGCTGAGGCAGCTCCAGCCTAGCTGAGGCAGCTCCAGCCTAGCTGAGGCAACTGCAGTCTGGTTGAGGCAGGAGTAATACAGCTAAGGCAGCTACAGCCTGGTAAAGGCAGCTACAGCCTTCAGCCTTGGCATAGTACCTGAAGGGAAGTTAAAGATCATTGCTCAAGCTAGGGAAGAAATCCTACCTTTCCATGGCCTTGTCTTCATTCACACTTCTTAGCTCCAACATACTTAATTATCTAAATCTCATTGCTTGAAATGCATGTCTCTATGCCATTTGACTTCAAGCTATGAAATCTGCTTTCATAGTGTTCAAACCAAATAACCACAATGACTCTTATTATTAAGTAGCAATAGAAACATACACGCTTTATAATTTCACACTGTATGACTGGACAAGTGGATTTAAGCTTGGTTTAGAATTCCTCTCCTGTCTGAAGTCATCGTAAGTAATAAAAGTGATTGAACTATGGATAAAACACCTCAACATGGAAATAGTTTTGATCTAAACATTTTCAATAATGTCTTGTCATGCTTGATAAACTTGATGCAGTTTCATATTTTAATAACCATGACTGGGACAATCTGATCAAAGGTCATTTAGTCCTCTGACCCTGACAATTATTTTATGCATTTTCATTAAGGAAATGAGTATTGCTTCAGGTCTGAATATAGTGTATCTGATTGGCAGTTTACAGGAAATTAAGTACTTGTATCAATGCAGTTGAAAATAAAAACAAAAGACTTTAATTTGAAAGTTGGTAGTCAAGTGTCAGTGTTGAATTGGAAAGGCGGATGTTATGTGATATGTTGGAGCTATTTATGACAGATATAGAAATTTAATCTAGTCACAAAGTGTCTGTTAAATGTGTTAAATGATTAAATTGCCATATGGTATGACAGAAGGAAGTATTAGTTATCAAGGAGGTAGGGGGAGATGGCAGAAAGGGTGTTAAAGGATAAAATGGGAAGCAAAGGGAACTGTATGTTTTTAGGGCACTCTAAGAGAAAGAAAAAAAATGAAACAAAGAAAAAATTCCGGTAGTTATTATTTAGAAATTGGAAAGAAAAAGAACTATGACATGAGATAATTTGCTCATACGTTTGTTAGGGAGTCAATATTATTGGAACACTAAGGAAGGTGGTATAGGAGAGAGTGGAAGACTTTTGAAGGAAATTTAGAGGGGTTAGTGTCAACTAAGTTTTAAAGGGGTCTTAGAGACAGTCCATTCCATTGGTGGGCTTTCTTCTTCAGTTCCTCAGTTACATAGTTATTTTAGAAGATGGTAAGAAATAGATTGGTCTGTAGTTTGTATAACATGTACCCTTAATCTCTGAAATATACCTGCTGTACATTTTACCATGACGTATTCAAACGTAGTAACGTGGTTTATGATATCCAAGGATTTTATTTGAATGGTGATAAATGCTTAAATTGCATCATGCTAATTGAGGTCATTTAAGGGATGAATAGGCAGGAGAGAAATCTATGCAACTTGATACTTAACTACTTCAAACACATAAATAGTTACCCACCAACTGGAAAGTTAGTCAGTAAGTCCCTGATACGGGTAGTAGTAGTAGTTAAAGGGGGGAGATCCTTTTAAGTGATGGCCAACATAGTCTACTTCTCATTGCCAAACCATGGCTTTTCTGTAGTTACCATGGGTTTTCAACCCTATGGAAAGGAAAATTTTTGAATAATTATTTTTATTTCTTTATTTGGGAGGGGGTTGGCAGAGTTTTGGGGAAGTTTGCCAAGTTCTAAAAGAGTGAATATTGAGTTCTAAAAGAGTAAATATAAGGATGACATGTTGAAGGGACAGACATTTTAACACAGGAAGGCTAAAATTCTTTAGATGTTCTAGCTCGAGTCATACCATAGAAGCAGAATTTATACCGTATTTGAAAGTACTTATGTCCACTTGCAGCTGTTAGCTTCCAGAGCTGTGGAAGTTTGAGATATCACAAAACTCAGTTGAATTAAGGCTTACAGCTACTGTTCGATTACTGTACTTGTTTCCTCCCTTGTTAGCTTATTAATTAACAGCTCTTAATTTTGAAAATAAAAGCTGTGAATTCTCCCAACCTCCACTTTTGCCTTTGAACCTTGAGCACAGCGCTTTTTATTTTGTTCTTCCGCCGCAATGATCCCACACAAATTAATTCCTCAAATGCATGGCTTTTGATAAAGAACCTTTCAACTCACTTTTTGAAGTTGTGGTCAAAATTGGTGTGATTATGCACTCAAAATACTTTTTTTCCCTTGTTTTTCCCGAAACATTTGAAAGTATTATTTTGAATAAAAACATGATAAATTGAATTGAGTGGTTTTGGAAATGTTCACTATGTATAATTACAAATATATCTCAGGTGGATAGATTCTGCCCTTTCTGTTTTGGATTCTTTGAAATTAGATGACGACAAATCTTATATTGCCACCTCTAGGTAAAGACATATGTAGTTCCTTGAAATTTTTGTGTGATAAACAGTATTTTGCTCCTTGGCCATTTGTTGCATTTAAGTCTTGTTAATGTATGCATAACTACATGAATACGGTAAAGATTGGTGCATTGCTATTTTCGAGAGAACTGTTTCTGAAATGGATTGCATTGCTATGTTCGAGAGAACTGTTTCTTAAATGGATTAGTATGTTACAGTTTGAGGGACTGTAGTGAAGACCAGATTTGGTCCGTTGTATGTCTTATATTGTATTGTAATACAATTTAGACAAATTGCCTGAGGAATTGGACTCTGAACACATTTGGAAATAAATTTCAGCATGGAAATTTCCAGTTCTGAAGGATATTTTGTTGCAGTTGGCCCTTTAAAACATCACACCAATTTAGAAATACTGCATTATATATTTTTGTTGTTGAACCATATGTAGGAAGAGATTTTCCATTTTATGGCAGCTATATTTGGGGGTATTGTCTTACTGGTGTGGTGAATATTAAAAAAGATTTCAGGAGATTGCCAAAATTTTACATTGAGATATTAAAGCATTGTGTGAAGCAACACAATCAAATAACAGCCAACATTTTCATAACTGCTTAAAATACAATTGCTCTTAAAATGTTTTCTTGTCATGTTACTGTGGCCTTGAGATCTCACAGAAAATTCCTGGTTCATCCTTCAGGCCAGAAAAGGTCAGGAAATTTTGCAAAAATTGAAGAAATTTTGTGAAAGGGTCATGAAATTTATCAAGACAGTACTTTTAGTTAATGCAATAAAAACGTAATATATAAAATGTGTATGGTCATGGATATTTTAATAAGAAATCATGCCATAATTATTTCAATACATTGAGGCATATTGCATTTTGTCTGGTTTATGAAGTGGTAGGGATCAAACTGTCATTTAGCTCAAGTAGTCGTGTATTGGTTTTAAAAAACTGTTGTTTACAGTGTGCCTTTGGAATTAATAGAAAGCTCTTAATAGATTTATTGAGTACACAGATAAAGTGTTAATGTCAATCCTTTAAACTATTTTAGGATTGAGGTGTTGTCTGCAACCATATCAATATGTCACATAGCGTAGTGGCTAGCTTTAGGCTATGAATGCTTTGCAAGCATTAGAAAGGTGCCATCAGTCCATCAAGATCCAGGTCCGCAAGTCATTAAAGTCCCCAGCTTGCAATGGAGACTAGGTTCATGCTTGAAAGATGCCGACCCATGGCCTTTCTTTTAAGATTGCACATCAGTCACGCTGGGAATAAATGCTCCACGACTAAAGACATTCTGGCCTGTGTTTTCATAGATTGCCAAATAAACCTTTACCGTCAACTTCGCCCGCCTTTCTAAATAAATATTTGACACCCCATTGAATACATCAACATGATATAATTCATGACTAGAGGCTGAGTTTCGTGTCAAGTGATGGTATCATTTGCAGATTACGTGTCAGATTTCTTCACTATCTCTTCACTTGGAGAAAGTAATGCTCAAGCATGCAGTGGGTGGCCCATAGTTTCTACTGTGACTGGGTGGAAATTGTTTTTTGCGTTCATTAAAAAGTTGCAATCATTCGATTGAACTGTGTGTTATTAGTGGTAATGAACAGTGCAAGCTTGCCATGCTTTGAAAGTTGCAAATTCATAATTTATTTTGTTAGTCCCCATTGATTTTCATAATTATTGTCATGAGATAGGAACATTCCTTGTCTTGCGTAAGGACCTTAATATCTGAAAGAATTATTTTGGCATATGGAAACAATATAGACATTGAAATTTTTATTTAGCAGATTTTAGGAACACAAATTCTTTTCTCATGGCAAAGTTTCAAACTTAATTTTAGCTCAGTCATGTTTAGGCCTGTAGCCGGGAAAGGAGGGGGGGGGGGGATTTTTTGCCATCCCCAGGGACTTGGAAGTTTGCAAATGACTTAAAGGGCCAGTCTTCTCATCCCAAACTACAATTTTTCCAGTGGTTACCAGAAATTCTCAATTGGCTCAGCTCTTCGATTGACAGCTAATTCATACAATGCCAAAACCCATTGCTGATATTACACAGCATGAACGGCACTGAGAGTGTTTTGATTATACACATTGAGCTCTTGGTACTCGCCCCGAAGCAATAAACTTAAGATTGTGTCTCGATGGTGATGAATTTTAAACAATTGGGGGAGAGGCGTAAGTAAAAGGTGAGGAGAATTAGTACTGTTTGGATGAGAGAATTGGGCCTTTAATGCATCTGTACACATTGGCCTCTTGAACCCCATCCCCACAGAAGATTTTGGCTCCCTTTCTTTGCTTTGTCTTGCTGGGCACCTGGTCATGTTCACTTCAATTGATAATTCCATCTGTTCATTTGTCTTTAATTTCACTTGCTTGCAGAAGCAGAAAACAAGAAATTTAGGAACATGACATTTTGCTAGCTTAGTAAACATTCACTTCCATGTAGTCACAAAATATTGTGGATATGAAATTTTTCATTTAAGAAGCAAGGGTCATCATAAATTGAAGATGTCCAATGACAGTAGGTGGTAACAATCTTGGTTGTCAGTCATTTCAGATAATTTTTACAAGAAGGGAGATCTTAAGATACTAAATTACTGGACTATGTACAGAGCGTGACATACACATGTTATGTTCCAGTTGTGGTAAAACAAATTTGACTATTGCACAACATTCCATGGGACTCATGGGAAAGGTTAACAGCATTTACATTATTAACAATATTTGGTTCTGTGCCTTTTAGGTAAAATTGTATCAGTTTCACTCTCAGTATATCTTCTCTACAATTTTGCCTGCAAGGAGTTGGGCAGAAGGGAGGTCCCAAGAGGGAGGACCTGCTGTCAATCAAGATGACAAGGGTACCTTGGGTACATGATTTCCTTTTTTTCTGGTGGGTGGGGAGGAGGGACACAGTTTTGTATTTTTTGGAGATTAGGTTTGCTACCCCCAGAAAACTTGATAAGGTTACACGTAACAAAAAAAAAATCAAGTAAAAAAAAAAGGAGACTTTGGCCTTTTGTTTTTTGTTGTCTCACATAATTGTTTTGTCATTGTTGCCCCAAATTTTTTTACCATGGTAGCTGTTGTTGTTGTAATTCGTTGGAAGGAAAATTGAATAGTGGATTTAGAAGTTACAAGAATGGGCTTATGTTTACTTTCAAGATTATCCCAGGCCTGAAAACTGTTTAGGTAAAACAATTGTTGAAACATTAGATGAAATTTTTTGTCTATCACAGATGAAGAAAGACACCAAGCCCTCAGCACCGAGAATTGACGGGAAAATCCCGCCTCCTCTGAAAAGAAGGTAATGTTTCTATAAAGTTTTCATTTTTATTCTTGCTATTATTGTTATATTGGGTGACTTGTTGTCATTTTGGTAAGCTTGTCAGTTATTTTTTACTGGCAAGTAATTTATTTAATATCGTTTGGTTTTTATGTTTGTGTGGATAAATGGAGCATATTTTGGTGAAGGTTGTTGATGTTGGGGTTGAAAGTTCTTACATTCAGTGTACATCTTTTTACCATTGAAATTTATTTATTTGTATGTGATCATATAATTGTTTAAAGTTGATGGATAAGTGTTCAAACTGCTAAGGGAGTTTTTAATGTTGGACTTAATGAAGCAGTTCTGTAAACTGTCTCTGTAGGATCCTAGTCAAAACATTTCAATATAAATATCTATATGGTGATTGTTAGACTTGCTAGTGCTTATAAAATGTTACTGATACTTGTTCAGAAAATGCTAGCAAGGAGTATCAGTAAAGAGTTACTTTGGAAGTCTGTAAGAGAAATTGTGTATACAATGTAAGGTGTTAATCTTCAGACATACATAGATAGCATGTTACCTCAGATAAACACTTGGATGTTACATACAACCTCTGATAGATGCATCAGCAATAGGTACTCACACTGAGACATTGAAAAAGTTCAAATTAGGAGCATTGATACATTAGATTTGTAATTGTAACATTGGCATTCTTAGATATACTCACATGAGGAACACAAATTTATACCACTATTCCTAGATATTTACAAGGGTACACATTAATACTGTAATAGATTAGACAGAACATTTCTCCAGAGATATGTTGTAATATGAAATAATCAGGTGCAGTATTCATACATTTAGATATATTATTATAGTAGTTGATGCTCTGAGATATACTGAATTAGGTGGTACACGTTGATACTGTAATAGATAGGACAGAGTTGTCACAGGTATTTACACTCCATTGCAAAAGGTTTTTTTTTATGTTTATCTGAATTACGGACTACATGGGATACAGTTCTCTTTAGTAGGTACACAACTGAGTTATTTAAATGGTATTTGCATTTAGTATTTCCCTTTTCACTGAAATGGCAAGCCCATCTCATTAATATGCAGACTGGTAACTTGCCTTTTACTATCTACACTACAAGATTCTTTTACAGCCACAGGAGTGATTATACTGTCATACGGGAGAGGGCTCCAAATAACCATATATATACAAGCCATATAATAACTGTTACTGTTACTGGCTTAAGTTGTTATTGCTGTAAAAAAAAACAGGGGAACAAGGATTCCTGGAAATACTCTTCACTAGGAATCCAGTTGGGTATACACACATTGTTATTACCTGTACACCCAGTTTGAAGGAAGTAGAGCTCTACCAAACACATTGGCAAAGTGGTATCAACCATTCAATTTAAATTCATGCACAGTCATTGGTGTCACAAGTACTTAAATACATATTAAGTGAAATATTCAGGTGCATTGTAAATATTGCCTATAATGGCAGGAGTTCCCTGCACTCTATAAGGTATTAGCCGAGATAGGAGGGGCACAGTATAAGCTTAGAAAAGTTGAACAATTACTTAACAGTACCATAGCACACCCTTGTTCTTGTGTGAGTTCTTTTAAATTACTCAAGGGGAGTCGGATATGAGCCAGACCTTGAAGACATGCTTTAACTGCTGAAGGCTGACCTGGGCCTTTGGTAAGGACAAAACTTCCCTAAAATAATTCTTCCAATATTTTTCTCTGTACTTTGTTTACCTATTGTCTTCTAGTGGATAAACCTTTTCAGTATGGGATGTCATACGACAGTTAGAAGATGTAGCTATGTAGCTTGAAGTAAAATGCAAAATGTGGCAACTCCCTCTAAAAATGAAACTCATTTTGTTTAAGAAAGCAAAATGGTATTACAATATTTGTTAAAAAGTGGACATGTATGTCCATTCTTAAGCCTTTTGACAAACATACATGTGCATTCTATTACCTTTTGATACTGTTAAATGTAACATGGTTACTCCATAGAAACGTGGGGAAGGGGTCTGTTATTAGATTGATGTTTTGGGTGGAACAAATGTCTGGATGCACTTCTTCATGCAGTACTTAATTTTGTAATTACAAGACTTGTATGGGTTCTTTAGGTTGATTGCTTAGTTGTTTTATAGAGACTGCGATAGAGAGTTAAACATTTCAATAGGGCAGTGAAGATAGCAATTAGAAAAGAATTCACATCTGTGTTTTATGGGACACAGTGAATGGCCAAAGAGTCGGTCGTGTTGTGGTCCTCTGGAAAGTATGTAAATTTGATGAAACACACCTGTAATGTTGGACATCTCTGTCATATTTTGGTTGGGAGGTTAAAGCAAAGGCATTAAAATGAGAGTGATAAAGATAAGAATGCATCCTGACCAATAGAAAGAAGGATAAAAGAATGTTTTAAGTAGTCCATGTCATCCTTTGATATAGTTGAACGGCAGTGTTGTGGGATGTTTGCATCGGGTGATGTCTGTGTGTAGAAATGTCACAAGGTCATGGAAGATGAATGGAATTTGGAATGGTAACCATTTTTAAAGATGGTCACTAATTACCCAAGTAGGGAATATGATCCAGTGACCCTAAACTGAAAAAAGTAAAGGTTGTGGCTGCAAAAAGAATAAATAAGAAGGCTTAAATGTGAGACCTAAACTCTAGCAAATCAAATTAATCAAGCCAAACCCAAAACAAGAGTTTTGATAGGGAGGACCAAAGGTTTTTTTTTTTTTTTTTCATATACTCAAGATAAACAGTCCAATTTAGACCATCTCCATATTCTACGTACAGGTTGTTTCATGAGTGAGTAATTAACAAGTCAATTCAGTATTAAAATTTCTGACCAGACATTTTAAATCAACTCGATTCAAATTTAGGGAGACATTTTAGTCAAGAAGGTGTTTGCTTATCCCGACAATTTGGTTTATGTCTGCATGTACCAACAAATTGCAGAACTCGTTTGTAGGCATCCATGTCAATTGTTCCTTAGTTGTAGGGATAGTGAGTGTGTGTGCTTCAGGACCAGCAATTCAACCATTTATATAGATATAGTTCTTGATTTACAAGCCAGATAGTTTTGTGGCCTACATCATTGCCTGTAACAAAGAAATGTGATTGTAGAATGTGGTGGGTAATGCTAATGTGTGGCATGAAGGAGATGTGTGTGTGTGTTTTGTCTGGAGACATTTTGAAGTGTTTCCTGGTGGTACAACAGGATTGAAATGTAATTAAAAATTATGGAGAGAACAAGATATTACTCCCAAAGATTCCTTAATTTTGTAGGGCAGTAGGAAATAAATTATGGAAGTTTAATCTGTGCCTTTAAGTTCTAATCAATATGACAAGTGACTCACAAAGAATGTGCAATAAGTTCATTGCTGTTGTGCCTGCTGAGCTGATATTACCTGTCTGTTCTTATGCATCATTTGCATTCCCTCTTGGTACCCTACATGTATGATGCATTTAACATTTGTAAAGGTCAGTGCACTTTTAGTTGCCATAGTGATATTTCTTCATCTGTCAACAAAAGGTTCATAGCAACAGATTGGATTGGAGATTAGAAATTAAAGCAAGAATAAAATGTAATAATTTAAAAATAAGTTTTGCATTGGAAGGGCACAGTTTTAAAAACATTGCAGAGAGCCAAAATGGGAGATGTTAGCAATTGGTTACAGTAACGAAAGGAATGCTACGTGGAACAACATTTTGATAGAAAGTGTAACAGTGGTACAAAATTCACCAAATAGTTCCTGAGATACTTAAAAAGCATTATATCAAATGATATGTACACATGCAGGTCTCACATACAACAGACTTTTGTAGTGGGTTTGACTATGGGTGAGATGCAGTATATGAGTGTTGGCAGGAGCTGCTTTCAAATTGCGCATGTAAAGTAGTAATATAATCCCATTGATATTAGAGATAGCAGATGGTTAAGCTCTGTATATTTCCCGAAAATGGAAAACACACTTTTGAAGAGTTTTTCTCTATATAATCTTCCCATGGTTTGAAATGTTGGTTTGTGATATAATAAGCAGCATCTACATATTTCCTTTGTTGTTGAATTACTTAACTGTTTATTCAAGTTTCTGTAAGTCTGGTTTTAGTATAGTCAGTGGTTCTTACAATGGAATAATAAACAGTTGATATAAGGTAAATGGAATTCAGAGAAAAATTAAGTTGGTTGTACTTGAATAAAATGTCTGGTGATGCTTTAAGTGCACAGGGCTTGGTTTTTAAAAAAGTGAAAATTATCTGAAACTTTCCTGACAAAAATTTGAAAGAAGTGATTGTGCCCTACAAGGGTTGATCGGGAGAGGACAAAAGACTTGAAATTAGGGTCAGTTCATCAATATGACTCTGAAGAGGAGTAAATGGAACATGACTAACCTGTGCATTGGGTCAATACAATGATTGATGTGATTCTGAATTACTTTTTTGAAGTGATAAAAGTCATTAACATCACTTTTTATCTTAAACTTACAAACTTGCTTGGATTGCACAGTAGAATTGGATCGTCCAGCAATGCGCATGGTGGAGAACAACTTACCAGCAGGTTGTTAATAATATTTTAAATTGTTTGTGGTATCTGTGTCCGTGAAATTTGTGGATTAGAGAAGTGGAGCTTGTGGGTGTATATATATTTGTGTGTCACCAGTGGTGAAAGCTAGAGACAGGAGTTTACCATTTTGTAAAATTAGAAAACGGATCTTGTTCGTTTGGTGCCACAATTACATAGTGGAAGTTTATGCAAAATGACATTACAAAATGGAATTTGACATTTAGAAAACAGAGAATTCTTGTCTCTAGTTACAGCTTTCCTTCCATGCATGGGGTTTTATTAACCACCATTTGCTATTGGGGACTTAGGGAAATAACTACCTTGTGTATGCATCTTATGGGGAATAAGAAGTGGAAATCAGTCAGTTTTGGGAGATGAGATACGCCACCTTCCAACAACCTTTCCAAGATTTCCTTGGAATTGGGATAGCAGTTTTGGATGGATAATGGTCAGAAATTGCCTCAGTAAATACTAAAATGTGGGACCCCCACCCATAATGTTAGAAGCATTTCATGATTCTGACACTTGTAGCCATTTAAAGTTCAAGCATTATGAGAAGTATGCAGTGTGTTCCTGTAACCAGCTTGCTTTTCTTGAAGTTGAGTAGTCTTCCATAAATTTACAAAATTATTTCAGTTTTGCAAGATTCATTGTAGGTTGTTCTTGTCCTTATCCATTGCATCTTTTGACTCAATGTAATTACTGTGGCTGTCACTTTCAAACCTTTTAAACCTTTGAAATTAGTCCAAAATCCATGGAGGGAGCAATTCCAAGCTCTATTACACTTGAACATAGTTTGAAAAAAAAAATGGCAAATATGATAATGGAATTCTCATTGTTTACCACATGAGGTCTTCCCAAAGGCAGTCAATTCTTGCCCTAACTACAGATTTTGTAGTAGCCCACAGAAATTCTCAATTCAGTTTTTTGACTCTCAGCAAATAAAAAAATGAGTGTACTTAAAGTGTCGACACTGGTAGCTCAAACTACACAGTATGTACTGTACTGAGAATGCACAGATTACATATTGGGTCTTGTATACTCATCTTAAAGCAACAAACGGAAGTGGTGTCAGGATGGGGAGGAGTTTAAAACGGAAGTGGTGTCTGGATGGGGAGGAGTTTAAAACGGAAGTGGTGTCTGGATGGGGAGGAGTTTAAGAGTTGTGGGAGGGGCTTAAAGCAGCTCATTTAGTTGGCTCATAAAATTTCATAAATTTTTCCAAACCTTTTACGTTTTCTTCACATACCAAATACAAATGGTCAGTCTTAGACAATCCCCACATCTTACAAACAAATAACTGTTTTAGGTGTGAGTACTTAATGCTTCAATTTGCTTTTCGAAAATTCATGACCAGCCACTTTTTCAAATTGTGCACAAACCGTTACAAGTCAGGACATTTCAAAATTCAAAATTATAGCTTTTCCTCTAACTATTGGATATGAAACCGGACTTATTATGACATCTGTAAGTATTGTCATGTTATAGTGACCCTTTACCACTCTCATTGAGTTATCCTTATCAACTTTATGAGCCCCTTAAAGTAAATAGATTAGTAGAATTCGAACTGTCTGTGTGAGAAGGTTTGGCCTTAAAAATTATAACCATTGAACCAGTTTTGTGTCAGTTTTAATGCACTATGCTTTGTACAGTCATGGTAAGTGTGAAATTAATGTGCTGATTAGTTCTTAGTGTACTACACAGCAGTGCTTCCACAACTCAGAAATAGTTTTGCATGTGATTAGTATTTCCTGAATTATCCTGAAAAGTTCTTGCTCTTTTGACCTTTCCCACTTGAGAAAGTGGAAGCATTGCTACAGTGCCAGTCATAGATGCCTGCAGTGGTTACACTGTTTTTGTTTATCTTTAGATTTTATAGTTCTCCATGGTGAATTTAACCAAACACTTAAGGCTTGGTCTCACGTACCCCGCGACACTTGGTGTTACCTCGTGTGTACAATCAAGCAAAACCGTAGGTTAACCCCGTGTTTTTCAGTCTGCGTTCTCACGTACCCTGTGTTTCTTTGATTGGGTAGTGTTACCATAGTAACAAGGTCAAATATTTCACATACCGATCATTGTAAAATGTAAGAAAATACCTGTCATCAGTGCCGTAAACACCTGTGACCTTGCTTGATTAAAACAAACACGGTGTTTTAAAACTGCTTAACCCTGCGATTTGAGATGGATCAAAATTTGAACACCGACCCTGAGTTAACCAGCATTCCCACGTTACTCGAGCGCAAGGTTAAACGGTGTTACCTTGAGTGCAGGGTACGTGAGACCACAGTATTAGGCTCAAAGTGTTTTGTGATCCTTTTGATATGATTGTGAAGGCATAAATGATCAAGTAAGGTTTCTTTTAAATTTCTCTTTTTTAGTTTTTCCTTTTAAAGCAATTTCCTCATGCCCAGAAGACAAAAACAAGCAAAGTTACACCTCATCTTTTATAAAGAGACATGAAGTATTCTATGTTAAGTAGGGTTTTGGCTAGTATCAAATTTAATTATATTTAATAAGTACTTAATTCTATGCAGTCTGGTGAAATATGATATGTTGTTCTCAAGAATTTGGCAGTTTAAGTGGGCATTTTGTCAGTCTAAAGTGAACTTGAAGCAAGCACATATGAAACCATAATCTGGTTTCAATAAACAGCTTTTTTTTCCCCTTTTAACAACCAGTTTTCATTTCAATAATTCCATTTACCTTAATATTAATTCATTAGAGGCAAAGGAAATTTACAAATTGCAAACCCCCCTTTTGTTAGTTTTATCCTTACAGGGGTATTAGCATCAAGGTCAGCACAACTTGCTAACAAAAAAAAAGAAGGAAAAACATGTTTTCGTTCTGACAGGGTGATAATTATAACCCCTGCTTGCCTCAAGTTTACTTTCCGCAACAAACATAATGACTTCATTTGGCTAATTAATATTTGAAGATTTTCAGAATCAGAATGTTACTGAAAGTTTCACCAAACTACTGTGATTTAATTTCCTTTTTTCATGAAAGACAATTGATATTTGTCAAGCAGTGGATAAACGTTCATCCCATCAATCCTTCTTCCACAATAATGAACCATTTTCCTCCTACATAGTGAAATCTTTTGCCTCCTCCATAAATTTGCGACTTCTCTGCCAAAGATTATAATGTGATGATGATTGTCAAGACTTATATCAGATACATTGCACCTATTTTTCCTCCTGATGTCATCAGAGCCACTTTTCTTTAAAATGCCTTAAAGTTATCTTTAATTTTAGTAGAACAATTCAAGCATGAAGATTGATGTGTTTATATGTATTTGTGTTGTTTCTATGCCTTGTTTGGGTTTTGATCTCTATTTTAATCATATTTCTGAATATTTTTGGGGGAAAATGTTACCTTCTGTGCAAAACGTGTATGACTTGAAGGAAATAAACCAATAAACCAACCTAGCAAACAAGAATCAAAGAGAGAGAGAGAGGGAAAAAAAAGAAGAAAAAATGGAAGGTTGAAAAAATAAATTTTGTAAACAAATTCTAATAGACTCATGAAGTTTGTTTTACAAAATATTCAGATGTATGACAGAATATTTACTTCAGAGTGACTGCATGAAGGTGTTGAAATATTTTGTTTTTGGTGTAAGACTGCCCTGAATTTTGTTGAGTAAGAGCGCCCTCAAATTTTGAGCTCGGTGCTTATCACTGACTGTGCATGATCTGTCTGACTTTGCCTGGCTTTGTTACTGTCAGCATAATGAAACGTACCAGCTGTGATAACTCGTCACATCGTCTCTCCATAAGTGGGTGAGTTTACATCCCGTCATCATCTCTATCTATCTCTTTCTGACTTCACCAGATTTTGTTCTTGCTCTGCAATGGCCCCATTTTTGGCTTATCATGCTTGTTTGATGCTTGTCATTGTGTTTTTTTTTTCGTAACATAGTTTGGCACAGTCTTTGTTTTTGAAAAGGTGGCAGGAAGGTGACTTACTAACACTACCAAAAAAAAGTATACAGCACGTAAATGTTTCTTCATGTCTGGCACATATATTTATTGCAATTGACCTTGTTAAAGCAAAATTATAGCAAAATACAACCAGTTTGAGTGACTGTAAACTACCTTGCAAATTTTCATAGGTTGTGGCAAAACTTTATAACCATGTTTGACGTTGACATATTAACAAAAAAGTTTGATTGCTGCTTTTGCAAACAATTTTTTGCTGCACTTCCCTTTCCTCAGATTTAGCTGAGCATCTCTGCCTTTCACCTGAGTGACAGAGAGCTCAATTTCAAACTGAGTCATATTAAAGATTTAAAAACGTTTCATTTTATCTTTGAGCACAATACTCTGCACAAGCAATGTGAGTTGGAAAAACAACCCAGTGTCCTCACAACTGGAAAATAAAAACCTCACGCAGCACTGACCAGATCAAACCAGAAGATGAGAAGTTGAGGTATGAAACTCCAAATCAAATGAAACCAAATCAAACTAAAAATTTGGAATCGAATTAAAAGAAGTAAAATCAAGAGATAAATTATTATAAAAATAAGTTAGGATAAAAGTTAAGGACTGGACTTTCTGAATATTAAAAAAAAAAGCTTCAAAGATTGATCAAAGATTTTGGAAAGGGCTGAAAAGATTGTTTGGTGGGGAGGGGGGGGGGTGGGAGCATGGGAGCTTGTGCTTACAGTACAAAACTAAATTTGTGGTGGTTATTATATCCCTTCAAAGTAAGGCATCCTTGGTTGAGCTGTGTGCTGAACATTCTGTGTTCTAAGTGTTTTACTCCATAGTACCTCTCTTTGTGGTCTGTAACCGTTTGTTGGCAGGGATGAATAATGGTCACAAGTCACCCTCTTTTCCTATAGTATGGCACATCAGACACACAGGCATATATATATATATATATATTGATGAAGATGTGGTGGGTGCTTTGGATTACATGGGCTGCAGTAAATGCCAATGCAGCAAATTATTGCGTTGATATTATGCATATGGACAAAGCTATTACACTGATATTTATCTCATCTTTTGGCACCTTAATTGCTATAATGTGACATAGTGTCACACCTTTGCACTTCCTAAAAAAATTATATCAATTGCCAGAAATGAATGGGATTTGCTCAGAAAAAAATACACAAAAACCTTCAAGCATGTCTAGGGCACTTTGTATTTAAATTCCTCTTCATATGCTAGACTATTTTGCAAAATTTTGTAGAAATGTAATTGGGAACTGTTAAGCTTTCATCATATTTGTAAGTGGAATGCTAGTTTATAGAATTATATGTAACATTTAGTAGTAATAATGGGAGATCTTATAGCCTGATGGAAGGGAGGGTGGGGGAGGGAGGTTAGTGTTTTATCATGCTCTTGTGAAAAAAGAAACCCTTTGTTTCGTCTGTTTCCTTTGTTTGTTAAACAATATGCCAAACAAAGCCTGCAATGCAAATTTCTTCCTTGACCCAGTTTGCAGTGATGACCCATTCCACAATTTGCTGGCTAGAGACATGCCTTACAGCTGCTGTAGAAATATCAGTTGTAAATGAAGGGGGCAGACCTTAGCCGGCAAGTGCTTAGAAGGTGTTGTAACAAAGCTGAGGTAGACTATTAAAAACAAACAGATAATAATAGCAAGCATTAAATTAATATAGTTCATAAATCCTATTTTGCAGTGAACATCAAACATTTCGCTGAAAGGTTTTCACTAGAGAAATGTGTCAGTGTTACCACAATGTTGAAGCTGCTTTACAGATTTGCACCTGCGAAAAGGTTGTTTTTCAAGCCCTTCTAAATCAGAAAAATGAAAGAAAGAGAGAAAAAAAAAGATAGAAATTAATCAAAGCAAGAAATAAAGCAAAGAAAAACAATTCATTTGGTAAACCATCACAATATAGTTAGTAAAAAAATGAATTATGAATAGCAAAAATACTGAGGTAACTTTGTATTTTTTGAATTTTTTGGAATCTTAACCATGCTTCATACATCTCTTCCAAGTTCTTTTCATGCCACCTTTTCATAAACTCACCTGTGTCTCACCGCTTTTATCGTTTGCATTTGGTTTGAATGTTTCTGGAGTTTTTGTCACTTGTGGTGTCAGTCACACCACAAGAATTGTTTTATCTTGCATGTTTAATAGTTAAATACGGTTGACCATTTTTAACTCCAACATGGCACACGTACTAAATGCTTGGAACCCAGGCATTAACACCAGAAGTAATGATGATCAAGCAATCTGTTGCAGTGCTAAATTAAAGTGTTTTGATGTGTGCAAAAACAACTAGCAAAATTTTGGTCAGTTACAGTATGTCTAATTCTCATAAATTTTTGTTTGTTATGTTTTTTCTTGAAAGCCTAATGGAAGTTGCGGGAAATTTTAGGGTAAAAAAGGAACTCTTTTTTTACAAAAACTGTGATGCAATGACTGTCAGTTAACCATGTATTCTTTGTGACTGTAGGAATGGGCTATAATATATTAAAAAAAAAACAAACAGAATATTCTTGAGCTATTTTTTAGCTCTTGCCTCAAATTTGGTAGATAAAGTAAGTGGTGATCAAGTGTACTTCATAAAAACTTATTGGTAAGATTTTAGGAAATGAGATGTTCTTTTCTTTCATTGATTGAAAGAGGTTAGTTTCTCAAGTTCTCTGGTCTTGTCATGTGACTTTGATGTACCACAATCACTAAATTTGGAATGGTCAGTAGAAAGAATACTTTCTTGCAGTAAAGTAATAACAGTAGTTATTTCTTAAAGCTGTAGGCTTAGGTCCTATTAGATGGTAATGCAATAGAGGGATTGTAAAATAAGGCAGGAGATAGCACATCTTAAGAAAGGGTGGTTTCCACTATGGATGTGACAGTTATTTGCGTAGATACTTAATGTTGTGTGTGTGTTATGTAGCGTCTGTTTGTTTTACTTGTTGACAAAGAAACTTTTGCTTCTAGAGATAGTTCTTTTTGAGATTGATACTTTAATATGGCAGGACATCTCCCTCATCCTCCTGACAATTCTTGCTTGGGGGATTTACCTCCATTGACTGTTGTCCCCCAACACCACCTCCCTCGCCAAAGAAAAAAAACATCACCAGAAAATGTTAAAATTGTCCCTTCGAGAATTGTTGGAGGAATTCTCTGAGGTTGAAATTGTCCAAGAGAATTTTTTGAGATTGGAATTGTATGGACTTGGACCTTTTTTGATGAAGGGACCATCTGAGGGGTGTTGTTGGCATTGTTACAGCCTTGGGGGAGAGGAGAGTTGTCTGCTGAAAAAATTTAGTGTCATATGCAATGGTTGAATTCATTGTGCTAGAGTTTTGTCTAGATTGCAAATGAACATTTACAAGCGATTGTAGTGCGAGAGTTGAGACTTCCAAGTCGTCACAGTTAGGTTTACCCCAACAAAAATGTTGTCAATGTAGCTATCTGAATCATTCAATTTCTTGTTTATCTGTCAATTTGTCTCCAGTTGATATATGTTGTACTGTAGACTCTGTAATTATTAATGAAACAATTAGACATTTGCAGATGAAGGAACACATGTCCCACACATGTCCCTCAACCACTGTGAGCATTACAATGGCTGTCATTGGTATTTGACATCAGAGTCATGCTGTTTGCAGTACGTCATGCCAGCTAAGCACGCTGATATTGGTAGAAGTATGTGTTGATAGATTTCCTTGCTTGTTAGAGAAGCACAGTGCTTGCGTTGCTAGAACTTAGCTCTTCTTTAGTAGATAGCAGAGACTATGACTGTGCCTTTTTTGATATCTAAAAGATCATTTGCAATCAAGGAATAACAAAGTCTAAATAACAAATCTACTGGAGTAAAATTATCTGTACGGTGTATTTGTACTTTAAATGTACTGTAAGCTGGAGAATGTGAGAGTTTTTTTAAAAAGAAATTCCCTATCTAATATATTTCATATTAAATTTCATGATTATTTCATAGAAATGCACCATGTGGTATGGAGTCCAGAAATTGGACAGTTTTCATTTTAATGCTTTAAGGAAGTTTCAAGGGCTTCACAAGGATCTATTTAAATTAAAGAGTCTGCAAAGTTCTGTACCCTGTGAAGGGTTTGTGAAGAACACCTTGTGTGTGTTTGAGTTGTTGTAGGGGGAGGGGTTGGGTTAGGGGAGTGGGGTAGAGGTTCTGTCCATGTCTTTGACATCTTTTTCACAAGTTCAAGCAATTTCAGTAACACGATATGACTTACTGAAATTACTTCATTTCCTAAATCATTGCCATAAATTTTACTTCTTTTAGTTAAATATGGTTTTAAATTTGAATTTTTTATCAACTTTCTCAACTTTTGGCCTCAGTGTAAATGCCTGCTGTATAATATAGTTTGATAACAACAGTTATCAATATATTTCACTCAAACTCATGTTTTCATGGTGTATAATATTCATCGGTCTGTATCTACATATATATTGTGTCAGTGATAGGTCTTTATCCTGTGGTTTTATGCTTTTCATATTCTCTAATTATATCAAAAAGAAGGTAAATATATAATTACAAGTATGATACTGAATACAACATCTGGGCAACTTGGTTTATTTTAGAAGAATTTTTAACGGATATGACATGGCCTCTGTCATTTTGCATTTAATAGCATGTGTTCATGGCAGACCCCATACATGCTTGAAACTGCATTTTCTAACAATTGGTCCAGCACCTTTAACACAAATAACCACTTTTGGTGAAATAAACTTTTGATGCAACTAACTATCTTAACTATAATCCTCCTGGATTGGCTGTTTTTGGGGTTAACATTTCACTTTCTCTGTTGTTCATTTGCCACTTTAAGGAAAATAAGTAAAAATAATATTTTCATCATGGGATTTATGGGATTCATACTCTTTACAATAATATACCAAGTCAGAATACATGATGGTATCATATTTCTCTTCAAATATATATTCAGAAATATTAAAAAAGTTGCATGTACTATAAACAGTATGTGTTTGTAACTGTAACATTTTTTTTGATGTGGTAAGCATACTGCTAAAATGTCAGTTGCACTGCTGATGGACAACTAAAGCTTGGATAGGACATAATTTGGCTCAATTTTTTTTTTTTTTTTGGGGGGGGGGGCAGGGGGTAGAAATGTTGACATTTTGTCACAGAGATAGAGATTGGTCAAAAAGCAAGAGATGTTTTTAAATTTTAAGAGCCACAAATTTTCCAATATGTGCAATATTATAATTCAGACTAATGAGTAAAAAGGTAAGCAAAGAAGGACAGTGCATTAACATAGGATAATGACCCTACCGAAAGGTGTGTCAATTAGTTCCAAAGCTCCAGGATTTCTCATGTTTTTGCCACTGGTTTTTGCAGGGATTTGAATGGAAACCTGTGTCTTCCTGTGAAACTGACCTGGGTTTGCCACTCACCTTTCTTTGCCACAGGTTTGCCACAGGTTTGGCAAAACCTGTGGCAATTAAAACTTACTTTAACAAAGAATTTTGAGTCAAAACCTGTGGCTTCAAATTGAAGGAAAGAAAAGATTTGTAAACCTTTGTCAAACCTGTGTCCATAGGGTTAAAAAAGGTTCGTCATCATCCAGGAACATGTGTAATTTCCCTTGTTTTTCACAGGTGCTCCTGCATGGTAACTGATACATGTTGACACTCTTTTTGTCAGGGTTTAATACATAGATTTGGGTTAATGCAAGCAGTGGGAGGAGAAAGCCCAGATTTAACCTCAGAGTGTATTATGTTCTAATGCACAGAATGAGAGGTGTTTTAAACCTTGTTTATTCATACCCAACAATTAATATTTTGATTCAAGAGATGATTCAAAAACACATTTTTGTTGGTAAATAACTATATTAGAACAGCACAAAGAATGGAGTATATAGCCTAAAATAAAGTATTGATCCATTACCTCGAGTTAATCTTGGGAAATTAAGTGATTGCTCAACCTTCATAGAACAATAGAAGATGAAAATTATTTCAAAGTATGAATGAATAGGATAAAAAAGTTAAAACTGGATTTGTGGGAACGTGGAATTGCTTGGCAGTCAGCACAAGAGTATTCCTATGTGTGACATCTTTAGTTGATTGTATGCGCAAGCTGGAATGTTGTGGCTTCATATGTAAGCTGGAGTGCACTGCTGTTTCTGTATGCACAGTGTGCGGCATGAGTTGCTAAGCAGCATTCATGAGGTGATGCAAATTGCATGCAGAGGATGGAAAGTTAGGATTTATTTTTAATCTTGATTGGGATAAATGGAGAACAAGCTACTGGTCTAGCCAAAGTGTTTGGCATGTTTTATGCCAAAAAACAGAAGAAACAAAAAAAAAAAAATCGTGGCATTTTATGAAGTGGTGGAATGTTTTGGAGGGTGGGAAGGGGATTGTGATTCCCCAAGTGGTTGGTAGTCATAATGTTTACATCGTCTTTTTCCTCTAGGTAGTTAGAAGAAAAGTTTTTAAAGGCTAAATATTACAGTTCTGTCCCATGGTAAAAACACGTAAGGCTTTCATGTAGAACCTTTGTAGCGAATTAAGGGGCATATAGGTTGATGCTACCTGGTACAATTTTTGTTTTTTTTTTTGCTTTTTTTTTTTAATATTTTTTGTTAGATGAAAGTAATGTTTGTTGTACAAATTCAAATTTCAATATTTACCTATACTAAATCAGGTGAACATTTTGTTTAACAGTTTAAGATTACCTACTGTGTAAGACACTAATCAAATTTTTGTTATTAAATAGTATTGAAGAATTAGCACCTGAATTCCATTTTGTGGTAAATTAATTTGAAAGTTAGATACAGTCTGTGGTAGTCAACTTCTCTGTGCTCATCATCTCAGATACTAGTCCCATATTTTTTTTTTTCAGTAAACATCTCTTCACTCCTGTAGTTGTTTTCTCTTGTACCCAAACTTTTTGAGTTTCAATTTATACAGCTTTAGAATTAACCTTCCACCCTATATGATATCTAATTTCTTTCCTGACCTCTGCTCCGGGCTTAATTCCCCAACTTGCGTTAGATTTTAGACAGCTATCTTGTTATCATTACTGTATCCCATTGTGTGTTGTAGTTTCAGCTACTGCTCTGTTTGCCTGCATATGTAGTGTGATTTGAATTTTCTGCAAGTTTAAAAAAAAGTGGAATATAAATTGTAAAAATGACTTTGGCCATTTGTCCATATCTCCATAAAATGTTTTATGTGTCCACACAGTTAATTGGTCCAATCAGCTGGGTACTTTAGGGAGCATTTCTGCCACAGGTATGGTATTAGATGTTTCATCTTTAAAGTAATTTCAACATTTTTAAATCTTGTCTCTGTCTCAGATCTTCTGTTACCAGGATAAGTGTCCCAGACAAGAACCTCTTGATTCATCAGGACATGGAAAAAGAGAGGCGCGAATTGGCCATGAAAATCCACGGCAAAGCAAACCAGGTAACCACGTGTTGGGAAATGTTGTGTCCTCTAAGACTGGAAAGCTGTCAAGTAGGTCAATTAAACTGCATCCCCTTCATGTAACCTTCTCAAAAATGAAAAGTAAATGAAAAAAATGAACAAAAAAATCATTTTGCAAAGTGCCTTTAAATTTGGTGTTTCCTATTCCCCTTCTTTAAATTTTTTCCGTTCTCTCTTTCATTCATTGGTGAAAATCATCGGTAAAAATTTAATTGTCGTTCATCTTTTATTTTGGTGTGATTCCAGGAAGTAGAAATCACATAGCAACCTCGTGTAGATTATAATAGCAACCCTCACCCTCCCCATACCAGTTGTCATCACTGTTCGCAAATTTCATCTGGGCAAAAAGATGTTTTGTATACGAAGGAAGAAGAAAATGCTTCTTGCCCTTGCCCTTGACTGCACTCAGTCTCCACCACCTTTCATTTGTGGACCAATGGAGGTTCAAAATTTTGAGTCAAACTGAAGATCAAAGTTAAAAATAAAATCATATTGTATAAATCTCAAAATATATTTCTTCTTTCCAGTCTTAGCATACAATTTTTCCCCATTTTGTTTTTGTTTAGTTGAATTTTTTCCTCATTCTGTTATCCCCTCCACTCTATTTTGTTTTTTGGCCTCTGTTTGTGCTTTGCCTCAGTTTGTGCATGCCATGGCTGGCGTTGTGTATATAGCTGGCATAGCTTTTTTTTTTGGCAGCCCACTCTGCGTTGGAACCATCACTAGTATACGATGAAGCATGTTGCTACTGCTGTATGACTGTCGTGTAGCGAGAGGCATCGCATATATATGTCTCTTCTTCTTGTCTTAATTTTCTTTCCTATTTTGATTATTTTTAAAATTTATAAGAAAAAAATAGAAATGTTTGAAATTATTTTGAAAAACATGTGAGAAGTTACATCGAAATATTTTAGAAATAAATGCTGGAAAATTTATTCATGTGTAAGAAGTTTCCTGTTGTACTTCTGAAGTTGTCTGGTATGGGAGTATCATTTCAATAACCCCACCACATAATTTTCTAGACAGGAATGGGGTCACAATGTAACTATGAATAGGAAAAAAGGAATTGTCTGCAGATCTACTAGGATGATGTTTGTTCATGTACTGTTGTATTTCACCAATAGAGGGCAGTATATATGAATTCTTTTGTACATCTCTGATGCCAGAGACCAAGAAGTCACAGGTAATGTGTTACACATGTATAAAATGTCTCTTAGACTGATCTCAAGTAATAAAGAGGGAAAAAAAACAATGAAAAAAAAGAAGCAGAGTCATGTTATTGTCGTAAGAAGGGAACAGGAGAATTTTATTATTCAGGAAATGTGTGGTATTATTTTGTCCTTTTGGGAAGTTATTGTAAGCTAGAAAAGGTTGAAGGTACACTCTGTTTAAGACTTATAATAAATTATGCATTTATTTTCATCTGTTTTGATCATTATCCATGTTTTATGAAAGAAAATGAGGATGATTGTTCCCTTTCAGTTGGTTGAGAAAACATCAGGTACTATTGGAAAAGGTACTAGTGATTCAATGTTCAATTTGTTGAATATCTTTGAACTGAGCCCTTTGCCTTGCTAGTACCAGTACCATCGAAATATGACAAGTACAGATTTAAAATAGTGCCAAGTTTTTTTGCTAGGTATCTTTGTTATTTTTAGGGACTTTCCCTTCATAGTCATTGTGTGAACTTGTCAATACATGTTTAGACTGGCCCTGGGCAGCACTTCTGCTACTGTGGGTTTCAAGCCAATTGGTTTTCACCTGCGTCTTTTTTCAGGTGGGTTTTTTTACCCTCTTCTAAGTACAATCAGGTCACTAAACAGAACATCAATGTAGTACTTTTGCTTGCGATGAGTAGCTTTCTGGGATTACATGTTAAACACAGTTGAGTAGTTTCTGTATATGGTAAAAGATATTCTTGCTATCACAAATAGTTTTACCTCCCAATAATGTTTCAGCATCGTAGTTTTATTTAGGGTGGTTTGATTCAAAACACACTGATTACAAATCATGACTGAAACTAGATGTTAATTGAAAAAATCACAATTTAAATAAGTCTGATTTAAATTGATTTATTTGATTTTAATCATGATTTAAAAAAAAATATCAACATTCCTGGTTTTATTCATATATGGGAATGAAGGGGGTTGGAGAGGTAAAATTTCTTTGGCAAGATTGAAGCAGTTAGAAGAACTGGGAAATCTTTCAGGACTCAATTTTCGTGGTAGTCCCATCGTCCGGGACAACTAAAATTTCACACGGACCACCAGAAGTTAAAAGTTTGTTGTCAGATGGACAACCATTTTTCTTTCACAATGAATTTTAAAAGCAGCTTGCTTTTTTCTGAGTGAAGAAGGTGTACTGTTGACAGTTCAACTTTATCAACTTAATACTTTCTCAGTCATACAGTTATACAATATTTTAGACTCCCAAGTGTTTTTGGTCCTCAAAATTACATCTTTCTATTCTTTGAGAGCAATAATACAAAACACAATTACTGTTTTGTAATTGTGTGACAAATGTTTCGGACCACCAAATTTTCTTGTGGACAACTGAAAATACTGACATGGTTGCCCAGAGGACAAAAAAATAAATTTTTATGGAAATTGAGGCTTGTCTTTGGTCAGAGAATGCTTTCCATGGAGGTAGGAACTTAATTTGGGTTGGTTTTTTTTCTCAAGTAAAATATTTTCCCACCTTTTTAAATGCCCACCCTGCCCCTTCCCATTCCAATTGAGGGTGATAGCAAGCCAAATCTCACAACCATGGTTAGAAAAAGTAGCATGGATACTTTGTTGTCTGTTTTCCTGGCAGACATGGTAAGTGATTTAGATCTGTACCTGCCAAAGGTAATTGACTCTGCTATTTTCCCTTGTATTTAAAAAAACCTTGTGTGAGAAAGTTTCAGTTCGTGTGTGAATCCGAAGGTGCCGTCCAGTAACGTCAGTTTTACATATCAGCTGCTATAACATGTTAGATGTTGTCCTTCTGTAACCCTGGTAAATATCTCTGGTGTGATGTCATAAATGGCAGTGAAGACGTATAAACCAGTCTGTTCACCCTGTGTTGCTGTCATTATTAAGAGGACAAACATAGTTATCATTAGTGTCGGCAGTGAATAGCTGTCCAGCTCAGACATAACTCCCCACGATAACGGTATTTCTTTCAGTTCTTACTTTACCAGTTGATGGATGGTACCACATTAAAGCTTGGATGGAACTTTAATTCTCTTAACAGACCAACTCCTATATTATTAGCTCATTAAAATAGTTTGAGTTGACACACAACACAAGGCGTTACAACACATAGATGTACAGTAGGCTTCATAACATGTATAGAAACTGGCTACACTATTAGAAGAGGGGATTAGAAAAGTGTCCCTTGCTTTAATATGTCTTGTTGATAAATAAGGTTTCAAATTTCTTTCTTTTAAAATCATAGCAAAATATTTTGATGCAATTTCTTCCTTTATTTTAACTTGCAATTTATCTTTTTGTAAATTTTTTCTGGGGTTGATAAATTTGTGTCCTTGTGATGGTGGTGGGGGAGGGAGAAAAAGCAGAGCAGGCAATGGTGTGTTTGCAATAATGGTGGATTTGAAGTGAGTTACAATTATGCATTGTTGACTTAAATTTCAGATTACATTCTGATTACACACACTCTCTCTGATTACACACACACTCTCTCTGATTGCACTCACACGCTCTGATTACACACACACTCATGGTATATGTAATATTTATATTGGAATTAAATAGTGGCGTTAGACATTCCCCTCTCTTGTTAACTATGCCTGATGATATATGTACAGAAAATCTAACTAGTATAAGTGACGTCAAAGAGACCTGCTTATATATTACAAAGGGAATAAGCATTATGGTTGTTACAAATTACAAGTCACATTTAAAGCATCACACTTGCACTATGGTCGCTTGCTTAAAGGAAGATTCAATAATTGCATAAACCTATATATCATGCAGTGAGGTACAATTAGATACCTTGATATGTAAAGGCACCTCATTCATACTAATTAAAGGGCCTCTGTTCAATGGATTCCTTCCACTATAGGAGTTAAAAGACTCAAGAGCTCAAGAACTTGAAAGATTGTTAAAAGCAGACCACTAGGCTGGGCTGGTTTAAATGTACCAGCAGCCCATTTATAACAGTAAGAGGGGTTGTCTTACACACTGTATGCATTGGTTCTTCTAAAGGACGTACTGAGACACTCAAAACCAGTCCTTAGAGACTGGTAAAAACAGACCAGTGGGGAATCAAAACTAGTTTCGTAACAATTAAAGGAATTCTGTTACATGAATTCTTGCCTCTGTGGGAGTGAAAGAATCAAGACTTATCTATCAAAGATCTTAGAAACAGACCACCGGGCAAGCAACAATAGTTACATTAATGGAGAATTCCCTTTTGTATAAATGTCATTAGATGCTCAAGATGTAACTAAGGAAGTACTGCTGATGAGGGGGTACTTCTCTATATAAACCGTGAAATCACCTTGCCAGGAACTGAAAGTAATTCTTTATATTGTGGGAAGAAAATAAATTTCTCTCCAGTTGCCAAAATTTCCTGTTAAAAACAGTTCAAACATTTTTCAGTCAAGAATTAACCCATTTTGGATTCCCCATTCCAATGGCGATTCCTTATTAAAGTTCCATTAACCACCAGTTATGCACAGTAGTAAACATTGGGAGACACGAATAGTGAAGGTTGGTAGTGAAAAGTTAAAAAGTTTCCCTGATTTTTGAATGGACCAAAATTACAGACTTTTGGGAGGTGCAAATGGATTTTGAAAGAATTTAAAGTGGATCCTCATATTCAGTAAAGTTAGTGAAAGGCATTCTTTCTTAGGTTACATCTGCCATTTGTGGGCCCATCTTTAAATAAGTGGTACCCATTGGGGGCGGGGCTAAGTCTTGTTAGTTTTGAAATGGTATGCCTGAGATACAAAGACAAGTATGAAATAATAGTTTGAGGACTGTTGTTTTATTTTGTTGGAGGTGGGGGTCAAGGTAGTGAAATGCCATAAATGATAAATGTTATTTTTCTATGAAAAGATTTAGAAATATTACTTGTGAGATCAATTTCATTATACATCTTTTCTAAACTGTGTGGAGAGGGATTTAACATGGGTGGAAAAAATTGGGAAGCCGGGAGGCTCCTTCTCAGAGTATTTAGACATCTTAAGGGAAATTTTTGCAATTGGAGAGAAATTTCCTTTCCTTTACATGAAAATATAGGGAAAATTTCATTTATGGGAAATAATTTTATTCCCTTTCTAGGAAATAAACTTTCTTTATCCAGCCCTGGGGATTTAATGTTTTCCTCACATAATAATGGTGTGGTGTGCAGTAGTGTAAAGAGAAGTAGATGCTTTTTTACTGCCCAGAGGAGTTTATGGGAATTTGTTTTGCAATTGGTAAAACATCAAAAAGAAAAAAAGCTTCCCTCATGAAAGAGATGAAGGCTGTTCTTTTGTAGAAATAGTACATTGGAATATAAGATGAAGCTCTTTAAAAAAATTATATATAAAGAAAAGGTTGTCATCAGGACCCCTTGTGATCTCCGTGGGAAGGCATTGCTCTAGGAATTGTACATAACCAAGGCCACGTATTAACCATTTTAAGAGTCTGTAAGCTCCCTTGGATGTATCTTTAACTGGCACAACAGCTGCCTTGGTCAGAGCGGCATATGCATTGGTATCAGTAACAAAGGTCCCTTGTTTGTAGCTAATGCTTATTAACACAGCATTGGGTTTCTTTTATACATTTCAAAAGCAGTTTGATGAGGAGAAATCCGCCAGGTCACTGCTAGGTTACATCCGACTGTGGAAAATATTGACTCGTCTCTAAGCTATTGAAAATTCATTTAAGGTTGATACATGGGGGTATATAATTGGATGTAAAAATGTTCCTTGTAGAGAACACTTAATAACGCTTTACTGTAACTAAAGTAGGAATATTTTGAAAGCTATTTCTTTGAAGTAAGTTTCAGAATATTGGGTTTTGACTTACTGGATTTTCATATGAATGCATTATCCCTTAAGATGCTGAAATATTATTTAAGTGAATGTTGCCGTAGATGGCACTGAACAGGAAAAATGCTTTCATCTTTGGGGGTCCAGGCAATGGAGTCAAATTAGCCTTTCAAGAGCTAAATTAGACTCCTAAGTTTGTTGCTATTATAGTGTGAAAATAAGAAGGTTGATGCATTTCATATTTACTGCATAGTGCAGCAATCTCTCCCATAGGAAAGAGTAGCAAAGCCTTTTTGTGGTGGTACTAAAAGTTATACTACATTCCAAAATGTTTAGATTCCAAACAGCAAATCATCTTAGCCATATTTTGTCTGTTACTGTTAAAGTTACAACCTGACACATTATGCAAATGCAGATGGCACCATTTTTCTCTCACTTTGCTAGGGTACTGAATAATCATCCTCATTTTCTGATTCTTTCAAAACTTCAGTTAACTGGGGATAATTCCTCAAATACCGCTTTACCATATTCTCTGTTTGAGTGATATGTGTATTTGATAAGAATTACCTCACTTTGGGGGAAGCTGGAATCACACTTGACTTTTGTAGCCTTAACTATATACTCTAAATGAGTAAGTTAATAGTTGATCTGGAGAATTTTATTTCATGGTCAATGGGCAACTTACAATTACATATTGGTTCCCCATGCATAAATTGAAATAAAAGTTAAAATATCCAAAACTTGGTAAAGTTGTTACTTGTTAAAAAGATAAAGGTTAGGGACAAAAAGCAGAGAATTTGGTTACTTATATAGTCAAGAGTGCCAGTCTTAGTTAATGTATTAAAGAGTACTGTTGCATTACACTTTCATGTCACTTTTGTTTTTGCAGGATAAGAAGACAATGGAATCCTCAAGTTCCAGCGAAAGTGAAACAGAATCATCGAGTTCGGAAGAGGAAGAGGAAGAAGAAGTAAAGAAACCAGCCCCAGTAGTACAAAATAAGAAACCCCCTACATTACCCCCTGTTAGTAAACCCCCACCACCATCTCCAGCAGGTGGAAAGAAGGAGGTGAGAAACAGTTAAAAAAGAGGAGTAGTCTTTTAGGTATGGATTAGTTAGATCAGTGGTTCCCAATGGGGACGGTACCTCCCCCGGGGGTGGGGGGGGGGGCATTTGAAGGTGCCAAGGGGGTGGTAGGGGGAATTAGCAGGAAATGAGACAGACAAATCCTTTAGTCAAAACATTAAAAAGTAATAATTCAATAGTCGCGCAACCTTAATTCATTCCAGCATAAATGTCAATATTGTACCCCGCGTCTACCATAGCCATTTTCTGTAACGCTGCATATATTCCTATGGTTTAATGAAAAGTTGAAGGCGGCCAGTACTCTTCCACCCGACCCACGTATGGTGTGTAACAACACAACATCCCAAAGTTACAGGAATGAATGGGATGGTACGAACTTGTGAATTTCTTTGTTTCTTGTTTGATGAGCTGTACCGGCGTTTGAACAAAACCAATTGACTAAAGGGGCGCTGTGCTAAAAAAGGTTGGGAACCACTGAGTTAGATGATGGTTTGAGGCTCAGTTTCTAACCAATTGGTTTCAGTTGGGCTGGTCATGGCCTTTTTTCCAGTTGTGGCTCACTGGCTTGTTTCCCTACTCCATTGCTTATGCTAGGCACTGAACACAATGGAAGTAGGTTCCACTTTAAAACTATTTGGTATGACCCCAACAAAGAATGAAACTCCAACCCTCTCGGCTCCAGACCTCTCGGCTGTCAGTCAGATGCTGTATCCACATGATCATACAGGGGGTCTATTTGAATATGAGAACAGTAACAGTGGTGTCATATTGGTTGACAGGTGGTGGTGGCATGGGGAACATATTTTTTTGCCTCTGCTCATCAAGCCCCTTCCCCACATTCCTAGTCTGTATCCCCCTCCCCATACACATCACAAGAGCAACATTCACACACGATTTCCTTCCAAGACCCAGAAGTAATCTTTCTCCTTGGTATGCCCACTGACCTACTTTTGAAATTGCAGTAATGTTGCCTGGCATCTGAAAACAGCAGTGTTGTATTTTTTGGGTCAAATTTAAAAAGAGTCTCTAGTTCTATAGAAGTACTTCAAATATTGACCTTTAATTTCTGGTCCTCATTTTCATTTGCAAATATACAATGGTTGGCTCTTGGTCAAATTCTAAATATTTTAGATAAACACATCAGTTTGATGGTACTGATCATTTCAAAGTTTTCCATACCTGCAAAGATCTTGAAAGGTCTATTAGGCTGTAAAAACAAAAGTATCGTTGTTTGTGATGACTTGAACCAATGCATAAAGCAAACCAGCTGGTAAAGGCATCAAAAGGGAGTCTTTGTATTACTTGGTTCCTTACAAGGGTTTTGTGGAATGATACATACTAGAATGCCACTAAATAAATTGCTGTTAAAAAATTCCTGTCTGGTGCTCCTGTTCATGGTTGAGCATGCCAAGGGTTGACATTAATTTATATGCAAACCATGCACCAAATTAGAAGCCTCTTTAGGAAAAATCATAGCCCTGTGTCAGGTAGCTGTTCAAAGTAAATAGTTTAGGTTTTGATGAGTTTCAAGTGCCATGTTAAGTGTCACCTCACACATTGGGAATCTATTCTCAAGGCTGGAAAAAGTTGGAAAACCCCTTCCTGTTGTGCTTTTGGAAGGAAATATTTGCAATTTGGAGGAAATTTTCCTTTCCAGTGCATAAATATACATGAGAATTTTGGGGAATTTAACTTATTGTGGGAAGTAATTTTACTCTCTTCCTGAGAAATATACATTTTTTTTCAGTCCTGGCCTTACTGTTCACAGCTTCTCTGGTAAAGAAGTGTAGTATGCAAAGAAGTAAATGAAAGCTCACAATTCTATGACCTTGTGGGGAGATTAAACTGCAAATCAAGACAGTAAGAAATGTTTATTTCCCAAAATTGGAGAAAAGGTTCCCATGATTCTTTATTTAAATGTACAAAAAAAAAAAAGAATAACTGCCTAATTGTTACCCAAGTTTTCTTTCATATGGCTAAAATTTTTGAGAAGAGGCGCAGCTTCCCATCTGTTTCCACCTATGCCACCTCATATGTTTAGGTCTGTGTGCTTCATCGCTTCAGATGGTCTGTGTCTTGACTCAGTATGCCAAAGCTCTCGTTTGTGAAGAAGGGCCGATGTTAAGTCTAGCTTCAACTTGTACTACTTCCCTTTTAAGAGAATTTTTTTTTGAGTTCACACAGAAAGTTATCTGTGCTATGCCAGTTCAATATTTTTAAGCAACACATTGTGCATTTGCATTCACTTTATTGTAACAGTTAGAATTAAGCGGCAGCCATTTACAGCTTTCAGGGACAGTCATGGCATTGGGAAGGTGGACTAAGAATGTGACCTTGGCTATCTGGAGGGAGAAAAGAAAATAATCTTGTTCTTGGTGGGTCAGCAGACACTTGGAGAAGACAATTTTCTTTTTGAAATTATTTAACTGGACATTCAGACCAGACATATTTCATTCAAGGGCACTGGGTGGCCAAGGTTGAAGTGAAAGTTACATAACAAAATGACACAGTTAAAGGGAGGACCGTTTAAGGGTGGTTCTTCATTCAAAATGGTTCACTTAAGACGGTGAGACCTTTGACCAGTAGCTGTGTACAATTGGCTGAAGATGAAGTTAGAACAAGGCTAGGTGTAAGATGTACATTTTTGATGAGTTGCAGACTTTAATTTTTTTGATTCGTTATATTTCCTTTTAATTGAATACCCATCCAGCAGTTATAAATCACTTTCAGTCCCTTTAAGGTCAAATCTTCTCACCGCAGGCAGCTTTAATTCACCCCATGTACTAACTTCTGGCTCCTCCCACAGATGTCTAAAACTCATTTTTTGATTACAAACAATCCTAATTTATTGTTTAGGAGCATGGTTAGCATACAAAGCCATAATGTAAAATTGGAACACACTGAACATACTTTGTAGTATTAGTCTTTTTTAGCACTTAAAATTGAACTAGATGTCAGTCAAAAAACAGAGCCAATGGAGAATTTTGCTACCTACGTACACAGAATATAGTTTTAGGGGATGAGTGACAACTGTACTTTAAAAGGGTTGTATTGAGTTGGTCCAATAAATTTAGCAAACTTTTCCAAACCTGTAAAGTTTTCTTCACATTCTAATGATGAAAAGTTAAATTTAGTCTCTGTATCCTACTTACAGATAATTGTGGCATTTGTGAGAAATTACAGATTTTCATATAACTTGGCTCTCAGAAACTTGTGACCAGGTAACTTTTCAAATAAGAAACAGAACTGTTACAACCTGGGACAACAAAAAGTGCAAAACTCTGTAACTTTTTTGCATAAAACTTATGGGCATGAAAACTAATTTGCTTTGCTAATTGTAAGCATTGTCATGTCATAGTACCCTTCAACCTCCTTGCTAAAATACCTTTATCAACTCAATATTCACCTCTAAGATAAGTGATGTTTACCTGTACTGCCAGTCTTTACTTGACTCTTGCCATTTTGTTGAATAACTGTTGACATGTTTCAAAACGTGTACTGTTTGGCCACATCAGTGCTCAAGAAAGTCACTTCCAAAGTTTATCAATTGAGTAAAGTAGACTTAAATCAAGGTGTTTGTTGCTGGTTTGGGGTTGCCTTAGCTTCTTAGGATATTGCTTTTTATTCTAAAGGGCCCTGGAGTGAATGCTGATCAAACCACCATGAAATGTGACTGGCAACTCACAAAGCGTAACCATATGCAGTGTTGCTATGTTAGTTATAGTTAGATGGAGTTTTACGGCTCAGTTTCCAACCTATTGGTTCAAGTCGACCCGGCCACAGCCTTGTGAGGAAGTTCATGTGGTATTTAATTTGGAAACATTTCTGGTCCAAAACATAGACAATAAGTCATGTACATGGGATGATTTAGAAAGTCTTAAAAATGCTTTTGTTTCTTCTTTAGAAAAGTGTTTGATTTTTGTCATTTGTCATTTCATTTTTCCAGGCACCAAGTTTTTCACCCAAGCCTTTAGCTCCAGTCAAACAGGATTCCAAAGAAGCAGAAATGCCAGCCTGGAGGACTGGGCTGCGGAAAACTGGCAGTACGATATTACCAGAGCCAAAGAAACCTGAAGAAAGACTAACAAAGTCAGCATCAGCACCTAAGATAGTTGAACAAAAGAAACCCACAGACAATAAGGTAGAGCTTGAGAAGGAAAATGCTGTATTGTTCAAATATTCAGGGACATTAGACGAGGGAAACAAGAAAATTCCTTCCATTAGTCTGTGGCATAAGTCTTTCTTACAGCACTTTCGTCTTATGTGACCATCTCTTAACAGCCTGTCAAATTTTAGTTTTACAAACTTACCTGCATACCACCTACACCTTCAGAACTAAAATTTCAACCTAGTGCAGCTTTTGAAAAATTCTCCATGTAATGCTTTGTCAAGACCAATATTATTTGCTGACCAGTGATAAATGTTTACCAATCAACCTCCTTAACACTTTCACAGGATCCACATCAAAATGATGCAACCAGAGCATGTGATGGGTGACCATTATTTTATTTTTTTTGGACTACTTGTTAGGTACCATGTCAAATTAGCCAAGCTGCAACTCTTTTAAATCAAGCTGTAACAGCTGCATCATGCTTTTTCACAACACACATGAAAACAGCAGGCCTGTTTAATAATCCTGTTGTTCAGTTATGAATACATTCAAAAGGCCTGGCCAAGACAGCTGCAGCCCACCTGAGGTAGCTGCAGCATAGCTGAGGCAGCTGCCGCCTTGCTGAGGTAGCTGTAGCCTTGCTGAGGTACCTGCAGTCTATTTGAGGCAGCTGCAGTCTAGCTGAGGCACCTACTGTCTAGCTGACGCAGCTGTTGTCTAGCTGAGGCAGTTGCTGTCTAGCTGAGGCAGCTGCTGTCAAGTGTCTAGCTGAGGGAGCTGAGGGAGCTGCAGCCTTGCTGAGGCAGCTGCGGTCTAGCTGAGGCAGCTGCAGTCTATCTGAGGCAACTGGGGTCTAGCTGAGGCAGCTGCAGTCTAGCTGAGGCACCTAGGGTCTAGCTGAGGCAGCTGTTGTCTAGCTGAGGCAACTGCTGTCTAGTGTCTAGCTGAGGGAGCTGCAGTCTAGTGTCTAGCTGAGGGAACTGCAGCCTTGCTGAGGCAGCTGCGGTCTAGCTGAGGCAGCTGCAGTCTATCTGAGGCACCTGGGGTCTAGCTAAGGCAGCTACAGTCTAGCTGAGGCAGCTGCTGTCTAGCTGAGGCACCTGCGGTTTAGCTGAGGCAGCTGTTGTCTAGCTGAGGCAGCTGCTGTCTAGTGTCAAGCTGAGGGAGCACTTTATGATTTTGACATTGTGTTTTAATTGTCTGCAGGTCATCACTTATTTAACTCTACCTCAATTTAAGCATTTCATCAGCTCAAACCCTTTAAAGTAATAAAAAGAAATCAAGACTTTTATTTTACACTTCTAAGAAAATTCTACCACTCGTGTTGGAAACCAAGTTTTATGGAATAAAATAGAAGCATGTATCATTAGGACAATTTGATAAGGGTTTGAGGATGGTCAGCCTGAGTTAAATCCTTAAAATTGAAGTCTAAACTACCAGACACAGGGTTTGGCCAGGCCCTGGAAAGTGAAAGAAAATAAGCACTTTTTCAAAAGGCCCTGGAAAAGTCAGGGAATTTTATAAAGTGGACTTTTCTAAAAAAAGTTGAGATACACTAGTTTTTGGGAAAAAAAGATGGATATAGAGAATTTGTTTTTAAAGGTCTTAGAAATATCAGTCGAGGTCCTTGAAAGTTATGGAAAAGTCATGCAATTTTGTCGTTTTGAATGTATATAAACCTTGAGACTGACTTACAGTAACTTGCACTGTTTAAGTGAACACAGATAACAGTTGTGTAATAGTTCTTTGTAAACTTTGAAACATAACTGACTGCACAAGTCATCATTGAGCCACCAGAGTGAAGCCTCTGTTTGAATAAATGCCAACTAAAATTCAGTCTCCAAGAATTTTGAGAGACATGAGGATGATGATTCCTTTTAGGTTCCTATAGTCAGATACCCATCAATGTGAGCGTTTCAACAGGTACACTGGAACAGCATCATTAGCCAAAAAGGTAAACAAAGATATAGCAAGTGCTCCTCTTGCTAAAGCAATCTTTCAGCTCACTGATGGGGGAAAGAAAGGGATTAAAAGTCTTTTGTTTGGATTGTTGTGGTCGACTATATAAACGGTTTGGAATTTTTCCAAAGGACCTTTGTCTGTCTAATGATATGAATGTAATCCTAAATATGTTTGGTGTGATGCTGAAGGCCCCTTTTAGTTGTTGTGGGGATAAAGAGTGTACATTTTGAATTTGCACTTAAAAGATGTGATGTTAAAGCCTGGATAAAAATATTTGGAACTGAACAAGTCTTGGAAAAACCTGGAAGATCCATTGGCATCAATTTAACATTTTATCCTAGAAATGACCTAAATC
This sequence comes from Holothuria scabra, assembly GCA_037179385.1. Classification (NCBI taxonomy): domain Eukaryota; kingdom Metazoa; phylum Echinodermata; class Holothuroidea; order Aspidochirotida; family Holothuriidae; genus Holothuria; species Holothuria scabra. Next base: position 35,705,570 of record CM074197.1, read on the forward strand.
ACCCATAGATCCTCTCCATGTAGCCTGTAGGGCGGACAAATTTTTTCGTCCAGCTCCTTGCTACGAAAAAATCAATGTCCACCAAATCTGTTCAACTGTGTAGAAATTAGAAAACTTACGGAAGCTTCACTTGCATAACTCTACGTGGATTGGTTGAAGCAAGGCTGTTATTGTTTATTTAATAGGCAAAAACTTGTACCATTGTACAACAGTACACAGAGTCACTGTGGTCGATGTTATTCGACACTGGTATTGTATGGTGCTGTGCAAGCATACACACACAGTACAGCGGTAAATTAAGAACACAACCAATCCCACAGCCACAGAAAAAGATAGTTCGATACTTTTCAACAAAAGATTACTGTTTTTAAATCCACTCTTTGATGAAAGTTGTTATTGTTTAAAAGAGGCTGTCCATGATCAAGACTTCCATCTAAATTAAAAGCTTTTAAGGGACATAATAATCCTATGTTTTTGTTTGGTTTAATCGTCTTTGTGTTCAACGTAGCATTGCCAAGATTTAGTTGTTGAGCACCGCCTACCTCAGGAATAGACCAGTTGTGGTGAGTGCTCATGAATATTAAAACAATCAACTTTTGGGCTCATTGAACGGAATTTCTGACCATCGCCGGCAGGCTCTGGGGAGGGCGGGAGGGGCGGGAGCCTCAACTGGACTGCAGCCAAAGAGGTGCTACGCAGGCTACTCTCCATGTAGCAAGTACAAGCATAATGGGAAAGAGATTTGCCATGCCCTGTTTTGACAATGGCACTTTACTTTGGCCAAAATGACCTTCATTAAAACTCCATCCTGTAATTGTACTAGTGTTACTTTAATTTGGAAAAGGTTTTACAAGGAAGGGTTTTGCCAAGTTAAAAAAAGTTAGAAATCCATTCTAAGACAAGGCTTTTACTAGGAGGAAGAGCTGGAATTTCAAAAAATTTGATCTTTCAAAAGGATGTGGATACATTAGGACTTATGGTTAACATGAGATGTGGGACAATGTTATGTGTAAAATTACCTTTAAAGGCACAAATCTCCTAACAGATGTTGCGTAATGAACCAAAGACTTCCCAATGGTTATATAAAATTCATTTTGGGCAAAAAATTTTGGCATTCATGAAGTCTTGTAAACATGTGCAAAGTTTCTGTCAGTAATATGATCTTGACATAAAAAATTTAAAATGGTAAAGGTATATAAATTTTCTGAAGGAGAAAGGAAGAATTATTCAAGCTCTCATAATGCCCTTTGGCTTGATGAATAGATAGGTGTAATGTTTACAATAATAAAGAGTACATGCAGATGTCTTGTTCAGCTGATTTTAAGAGGCTCATTTAGTTGTTTTGTTACATTCTCTTTATCTTTCAATTTCAAATTTGTTTAAGCACCAATCAGAGATTTTGTTTACAATTTTTTTACAGAACTTAAATTCTGCACCACATCAGACATTGGATTAAAAGTAATCAAAAATTGTCGGTGATCGCATGTTAAGGTTGTGATTGGTTACAGTTTAGCTGGAGGCTTTCTATTCTTGCATCAGTGTGGGATTTTTTTACCAGACAAATATTCAAAAATTTTCATTCAACAGTAATAAGCACAAAATTGGACTTTTTATTTAAATTTGAAAGATGAATTCACTGTTTCTGTATTCTGGTAAACAATCAGTTTAGAAGGGAAAGTGAGGTACTGGAACAAGAATTTATCCTCTGTCACACTTTGTTTCTTTTCAGTTTTCTGCATACACTAGTGACCAAAAATCAATCTTCCAAACAATTCCCATATCCTTCATCCAAATGAATATCTCAACACTCTTTCAAATTATGCATTAACAGTTACAAGTCAGGATAAAGAAAATTAAAACTTAACCCTTTACCGTTGTTTGGGTCCTTTTGGACCCATGCAGAGAGCTCAGCTGTCACCCATCTTTACCGTTTCACGTGGAGCTCGAAACTGCGAGTAGCTACCCGAAAATTCGGCCACAACAGTGAGAGACAATAGTTTAAGGTCACTGGGTCAATAGCCTACGGAAGCCGATGCGGGGCGGGCTGCGTCCGCTTTTCCGCCCACTCCAGAGGCACGCAAAAATGCCCCGATTGGAGCACAACGGTAAAGGGTTAATCTAAAATATCTGCACCACTCCGCTAAAGGGTTAAGTGCACACACACAGAGACAGTGGCATCAGCTTTGCAGTAAACACACTCCACAGGCTTATTTTAACCCTTTTCCGTTGTTTGGGTCCTTTTGGACCCATGGGGAGAGCTCGGCTGTCACCCATCTTTACCGATTCACGCGGAGCTCGAAACTGCGAGTAGCTACCCGAAAATTTGGCCACAACAACGAGAGAGACAATAGTTTAAGATCACAGGGTCAATGACCTACGGAAGCTGATGCGGAGCGGGCTGCGTCCGCTTTTCCGCCCACTCCCGAGGAGCGCAAATATGCCCCAATCGGAGCAAAACGTTAAAGGGTTAATTAAAATTGTTGTGTAACAATTTGATTTTAAATTTGACTAATTATGCTGATTGTAAGCATATATGTATGGAAGTATCCTCCAACGTTGTTGTCAATTTCTCGATGTAAACTCAATATGTTCCTTTAATTTTATATCATGTTCTTTTCTTTCAGTGGCAGAATGAAAAATTAAGCAAACCAGAAGAAAAGAAAACATTTACAATTGCTAAACCCCCTCCACCAAGGGCGAGGATAGAAGAAGATAAGAAGGAAGTAGAAAAGACAAAGTAATTATTGATCGATTGGATGATATCTTATTGCATTGTTTTGTATTGATTTGATTATGGATACTTCCCAAATAACAAATTTTAATTATTTGAATAACTCTTCTAATAAACTTATTCAGTTGGATTTGTCTTGCCTATATAAGGGCCCCCCCCCACCCAAGGAAAAAATCCTAGCAGTAGTATTTTAACATTTCAGGAATCATGTGCATGTTTGATGTTATCCGTATTATTGGAAGGGTTTAAACAGATTATTTATCATTTGGGGGTATAAAAGTGAGGATTTTCAGTTAGCATCAAGCTTTTGGAGGGCTTTACCTCTTCAAAATTGAAACAGTTGTAAAATCTCCCTCAAGTTGTGTTCTTCCATTAAGAGCAAACCATGTTTCTTCTTCATTAATGTGAATGGAAGGTGGGTAACATCACCTTTAATTAACAAGTTAAAGATTTTTTTCTCAAAGTGTCATTGGACTGACAATGTCTCATTGGGGGAAAAAAATTGCAAGATGAAGATCCAAAAGGATTCAAAATTTCAAAACTATTCTAAAAATATCCCAAATGTTAAATTTATTATCTGCTTGATCATCTCACATCAGCCAAAGGAAACCAGTCAGGAAAAAGTTAAATGAAAATGAAATGGTATGCTGGAATACAGGGATTCTTGCAGTCATGAAAAATACAACAATTATTTCAAGGCTGGAAAAGTGTTGGAAGGGAGAGAAATTGTACAAAGTCATTGTAAAGACATGTCAATTTTCAAAAAGCGACATTTCATTCTTACTCATCATATAAAAATGTATTCTCACTTGTGGTGTCAAAGTTACCTTTTTGACCATATAAAATTTACCATTCTTTGTAGTTAAAAATTTTATGTAAGACTTAAAGGTTCTTAATAAGTCTTCATTTAGTCCTGGGAAAGTCATGGAGTAGTATTGAAAACTGATTCCTTGGAAAGTGCAAGAACTCTGGAAATGCCTCATACCAGGCTGCTCTATAGCAGGCATGAAAAATGTATTGGGAAAAAGGTGATCATTCTTAAAATTTTTTGAAATATTTAATGAATTTGTTGGAATATCTCATATCTGCTAGGTAATTCAGTGGGGGGGGATAGGGGTGACTTTTTCTAAAAAATATCTTGATTTTTAAGCTAGTAAGCGGGAGTAAAGTAACATCTGCCACGAAAGTCAGTTGGAAAAACAGGAGTGTTCCACCCCCCAGAAAAAAAAAATAATCATATGCTGGAATATTTTGCATTTTTGCTAGGAAACACAGTTAAGAAAAGGCTCGGTGACTATTCTAAAATGTATCTCAAATATTCAGTTAGTATGCTGGAATAAGTCACAATTGCTAGGTAACCCAGTTAGGGAAAAGGTGACTATTTTAAAATATATCAAAAATGTTAAATAAATATACTGGAATATCTGCTAAGAAGCCTTGCTGGGTAAAAAGGTGAATTTTTAGAGAATTGTTTGAGTGCCTCATCACCTTTCTGTCTATATTCTACTCAAAATGCTCTAAGACTTAGAACCAACACTGGTGAGAAATGGAGCTTTTTTTTACAATATCAATGTTTTGACTTTATTTTAAAAATTTTTCTTTTAAAGATCATTCATGGCACCTTCAAAAGAAGAGGAAGCTGAAACAGTAAGAAGAGCTAGGGCCAAGAGAGAAAGGTCAAGTAGAAGGTCAACTCAGGTAGGTACCAGAAATAGGAGACTGATAATGATGGGTGCAGGAAAATGCAGTGATTGAGGGGATGTAGTGGTATGAGAGTCGTTGAAAGACAGACACATTCTGTCTATATTAAAACGAATACACTTGAATCTTGTTATGTTAAGAAGTCATTCATGCACGAACAATCCCTTCTTTATTTTGATAGTTTGTGAAGGACACTCCTAAGAGAAATTTGATGTAATTGTAATTAGTTAGTGAACTTGACAACTCTCTCATTGTAAGTGAAATAGTTCTGTTTTCTGAGCTTTATAAAACCCATAAAAATAACAGTGTTACATTTACAGACTTTAAAAGTATTTAAAATAAAATAATGCTAAAAACAATCAGAAAAGTTGTGAAGCAACATTTTCGCAAGAATACATTCAATTCTTTCGTATATCTAAGTGATTTCCACCAGTATTGAAAAAATTCAGAGAGAAAAAGAGAAGGTCAGTGCCTGGACCCCACCCATTGACTAGGTAGGCGCTTGAGTGCTTGCTACACCCAGTAGGTCATATGCTACACATGATCCATTTTTGAGATGACAATGTTGACAAGTATGATCGTAGGATATGTTGAAAACGATACCGAGTTATTTTGAAGTGGTGTACAAAAACACTAGTACCAATGTGTTATATTGTGTCAGCTTAATATAAAAAGGTAATGTATTGGGGGAATTAAAACAAACTGGAAGATGCTTAGACTGTGTACAGTTCTACTGAAATGTTTAGAAAAAAAAAGAAAGGTAAAAAAATGTTGAGTCAGGGAGGTAGGTATAAGCAAAGTTAAAAAATGATGAAGTCCGCCCATTTAGTACCTCCTACCACAGGTCAGGGAGGAGGGGGGAGTTTGCTGTTAGAGGAAACCTCATCACAGTTTTGTGAGAAGTGATGCTATACATCTTTTCTCCCCTTGTATCTTTTTTCCTCTTGTATTAAAAGAATTTGATATGAAACTCAATGTGATACATTTGATACAAGATTGTATTAAGATTGTAACATTCCTGAAGTGTACATTTGCACTGATGCACTTAGCTCCACTGTTGTGAAATGTTCTGACCAATCCCAAAATCTATAAGAAGGCTTTCCCTTCATGTTCACCTTCAGATTGTTCCTTGGGTTACCAGTGGGTAACAACTCCACCCCTCCTTTGCCAGTTTTGATTTCCCCATTTTCCTGTGGTGGACAAAAATGAAACTTCCTTTGCATTTGTGCATGTCAAAATTGGATTTGCAGTGAAAATAAAAAAAAACGTCACATGAATTTCATTTCAGGGTGTGACGGCGGAGGATATCGAAAGTGCTGTCAGCTCCATCAGGAACGCAGAAGCAAAGGGTGATGATAAAAAGGTAAGAACAAAATTCACCAGACAGCAGGTTTGAACAAATCCCTCATCGACAGATCAGCAGCAAGAAAAAAATCAAGCAGACTAGTGCATTGCTCAGTTATTGCACACAGTCGTGCAAGTGTCCGAGATGAGTATCCTTCAGGAGGAGATCAAAGGCTTATAAAATGAGGACAAGTATGTTGTACTCATTACAAATAAACTTTGAGAACTGCTAATTGATTGGCAAAGTATGAAGATAAGATTTTGTTGAAGCCTGCATGAAAGACATGGAGGTTCCTAGGTACAGACTGAAATTAGGAAAAGTCATTTTCTCTTTTCCAATCCAAGAAAATAATTAAGGGAGTATTGTAAAAAGAAATGAAAATTATAAGTGGAAGTGAAGTGCTGGAAGACAGAATTGACAGGAGTTTTGGTTTTATTTGCCATGGAAATATGTAAGAGTTTGTGGAAAACTTGATTTGTTTCCTTGCATTTTTTTCTCCAGCACTTTTTAATAGCTCAGTATAAATGTGATTGAAGCAAATTCAAATCTCCATCTTGAAGCTTTTTCAGTCTGGTGTCTGTGAAGGGATCTTGTATAAACAAGTTTGCTTGTATTTGAATCATTATCATATTTCTCAGTCATTAATTGGTAATATTCCTCTCAAGACACATTTAACATCACAAGTAAAATTGCAGCTTTCACCAAGATCCACTTGTGAAAATTTGGATGTTGTTACTTTGGTTGAGTTCAATTAATTGTACAATATTGTATTTGCATTGAATTCAAATTTCTTTCTTCTCTACACAGGGTCAAGTGGATAACAAGTTAGCTGTAAGTATCCCTTACGAATTTAACAGATGGGTGGGTGAAAGATGAGAATACTTAAAAAGAAAACCTAAATTTATTCTTGCTGTGATTGAATTGTATGATTATTTTCTGAAAGATTTCGCATAATTTGATACCATTTTGTTCTTCGAGTTGAAAATGTTCTTTTTATTTGCTGTGTGTATAGAAAAAAAATCTGTGGTTCAAGAAGAATTCCAAGGATTACCAAAGCAAAAATGTCAATATGTTTAAAAAGATTTCAAAAATATGAGCAATTGGTGACAATAACCAAATGTGAGCTCTTCACAAAATAATGGTGGCTGTGTTCATTAATGAAAATGAAATGCTGCAAAAGAAGCTATCAACGTTTTTGCTGTTGTTTCTTCCTCGGCCCATCCCTGAAGCCCCTATTCTGCCCCTCACCTTACCTGTTTCCTCTTCCCTACAGCCTTTAATAGTCAGTTTTCTGTTGTTCTTAGTAGTTATAGGGGAGATTTTTTGTAGTCCCCATGTTAGATTAGATGTTTCGATTGTTCAGTACCAACTTCCTCATAAAAGTTTTGTGAAGTGCGTAGTTTGTTTCCAGGTTGTTGTGATCTGCAGTTTTTTTTTTTTTTTATTTTGTTTCACTGCCCCTTACACAAAGTTTGTGCAGTTTGCCAAGAGTGGGTGAAATATTATTCTGTTTGGTTCTGTATGAGTTTGAAATCCTGTATAATAATTCCATTGAGGTGTTTAGCAACCAAAAGTTGTGGTGCTCATAAAACTGCAATTTTGTGGTTGAGTGATTTCAAATAACTTATAACACACTCAAGTAATTTTTAGGTTCAGGAAAAAGGTTAGAGGAATTTCTGGTAAGCTTATGGTAAATTTTGCTTCTGACTTTGCTGGTTTTCCAACAAAAATTAACGTGGAAGTGACTGCTTGTGCCACATTTGCTGTAACTCAGTGTTGTAATCGAGTCACTAGATTAGTGACTTGAGTCACCAGTTTTCAAACTTTTAAGTGACTTGAGTCGAGTCATTGACTCGATTCACTGTACTATTTCAATGGGGAAATTACTCCTGAATTCTATCGAGTCACTATCATTTTAAGAGGAAGTGACTCAAGTCGTGACTTGTTACAACACTGACGTAACTAGGTGGAGATGATAATTAAGCAATATGTTTGGTGTGAACCTTTATCACTGCTGTCTGAATGAGTTGGCTGGTATCCCGGACTGCTAAAATTAAATTAAAACAGCCAGCTTTTAGAAGATTAACTGTCCTAACAGGTCTAATTGAAGACCAATTACCACGTGTAATACTGACAATGTTTTAAAAGTGGGACTTGCACTTTGGCTTTCATTTAATTGGTTTCCACTTTTTGTCCGTGTCGTTGGCTGCTATGTTTTTGTCTCTTTTCAAAGGATTTTGTACTGAAGCTTAAAGAGTACTTGTGATTTCCTGTGTGCATTCTTCTCTGCTTATTTCTTCCCCTTGAGATTGATGTTCACACAAATTTGATTTAATTTTGACGGAGCATGATTTTGATTTTTCCCAGTTTGATTGTACTCAAAAAAAGACTTAATGATGAACCTGGTGACAATAACTTATTGCACTTTTGTGGTATGTTATGCCAATGATGTGGTAGGTTGGATAAAAGCAATGGATTTTGAAGTGATGTAGTTCATCAGCCTCAAGGTTTAGGCCAGATTTTAATCAGGTCCAAGCAAGGGTTGGTGCTAAGATGTCTGATTCAGGTGATTCCTGTACTCAGGTCAAAAGTGCCCCCTGCACTATTTCCAGTGTTTTATTTGAAATCTGTCCTAAAAAGTTCCACACCTATTTTAAACTCTATTGCCAATGCTGTGTGGAAGTAGGATTGTTTGTCATCCAAACACAATCTATGGTTTACCCATCTGAGCTGGCTTTAAATAGGAATGAAAGCGATCGGAATGAATAAGTTGGTTAACAAAAATCCAGCCCACTTGTTTCTTGGCTAGCAGAATATCTAAAAGTAACAACCTTCCAATTCACCAATTCATGTGAAAACAGTTAAGCATTTCACATGTCTTCTAGGCATGTAAATCATGGAAGAGATATTTATTAATGCACCTTCGCTTTTAAAGGGAGAATCAGAGTCTGTTTTAACAAGTTGTCCACAACTTGAATTCTGCTCCACAGTCATACATGTAAAACAAAATGGTCTTTCACTTGAGTAAAATATGATGCTTAAAATATGATGCTCGGTATAGTTTGGTTTTGAAAAGTGCAGTAAATATCAGTTGAAAGAGGATATAGTCAGATCTATGCTATCATAAGTAAGAGTTTTATATGTCCTTTCATCACCCTGTCTGGTGTTTTCCTGTGTCACTGATCCTGAACATTGTTTTCAAAATGCATAAGAGAAGTATTCAGATGGGTGAGAATTCCTTTGGGTTGTTGTCATAAACAAAGGAATAAAAGTGAAGAAGATCAGATTCAGATCATTGTTGATTTTTCTGAATATGAGTTAGATTTGTGAAGGTCGTCAAAGTTTACTTGAAGTTCGGACTTTTCATAACCAGTTCATGATTGAGTTACAAAACACTTGCATTCAACTTATGTCTTCAGAGCTTAATGCATAGCCTTGAAATAAATATTTTATCCATCCAGTCAATTGCTTTCAAGTAGTCAACTCCACATGAGTCATACAGGTCCAGCAAATCCTGGAAAGTGAAAACTGAAAATTAATTTACATGCTTGGGAAGTCAAGGAAAACAAGTAGATTTTTCAAAGTGTCCTGGATAGAAATATGGGATCTGACTGTATTTTACAATCCTGATATGATCAGTCAAGGTCTCTAAAAATTGAAAAGTCATGGAATTTATTGTTTTGGATGTGTACATCCCTCATACTCCAACTCACATTTTCTGCATATATTTTCTTTTTTTGAACCAAACATTGCTTTACATGTTCTTGAACATCTTGGATAAATGACAGGTTTCTGCTGTAATGTAGGCCTGTCACGTTTGAAAATTTTAAGTTTAAACAAACGATCGGCTGTGTGAATGGTGCTTTCGTAGCCAAAAAAAAAAACAATATGACAGACACGTTTACAAAGGCCTAGTCAAGTACTACAAATTGAAGCTGCCACATTGAATCAGCTTTCAGTCTTCTTTTAAATTAATTGCTAAAGTCTTCAATAACAATGACGAACTTAAGGTAATAATACTACACCCGTCTGTGTAACCTACGATTTTGATGGGGTAATATCAATCTGCAACATGGTGTGAGCTATAGTTAGCTCAGCCAGGTATGCAGTCTGCTAGGTTAATGAACCTGGGCTACAGCAGTTAGCTGCCCATGGTAACGCCATAGCTACAGTGTTCCCTGTGCATTTTCTGCACATCATATCAGGTACAGTACGCAGTTACCCAATGACCAGCAACACATGTCCCAGATGTTTTGTGAACTGATAAAGAAGGGCATGCCAAAATTATTGTCTCAAAGTCAGTATGTGTATATTTTACCGTGTTTTAGGTTGATTCTAAGGGAAATCAAAGGTGGCTATATTTGGACGTTGTTTAAACGGTAAACAAACATTTATTTTGACTGTTTAAACGTTTAGTAAATTAAATGAAATCTGATGGGCCTTCTTAGATTGTTGCGAATGAAAGTTGGCATGATTTATGCACTTTGTTTAATAAGTCAGTGGTTGTATTCTATTGGAAGGTGCAGCATCATTTCGTAAAATGCAGAGTGAAGGGCTATCTTAGTAGTACTAGAGAAACAGCAAAGTTGTAGAGGGATAGACCAAATTCATTTGAGTGGATTCATCTCCAAGCAAGTAATTTTCCTGCAACAAAAAAAATATAAAAATGCAAGTTGGACCTTTGGAATTAATTTTCAAGCTTTCAAAATCATTGTTTCTGAAACTTTAAATTTAGGTAGCTCAAAATATTACCAGTGGCTGCTCTGTTAACATAGATGAAATCTTTGCAGAGTTTTGGTTTCAACTTGTGAAGTTTATGGTGGCTGTTTTGAACTAACTTGTTGATTCTATACCATTGAAATATTTCCATGCCTGATTTTGATGATGTAACCATTTGCACCTGTTGTCTGGTGTTTTTTAAATATCCCACGATGTTTGGGAGCATGCAATGTTTTATCTCTTCACTGCATTTGATGTGTTTGGTTTTGCTTATTTTCATGCAAATAATGACTGTTTAGGATAAAAATACTGAAGACGATACCTCTAAAAGACGGACGCCGATCAGATCATTCAGAGTTGAAACAGAGGTGAGCAAACCTAAATTTACAGTTAAAAAGTTTAACCCTTTACCGTTGTGCTCCAATCGGGGCATATTTGTGGGCCTCGGGAGTGGGCGGAAAAGCGGACATAGCACGCCCCGCATTGGTTTCCGTAGGTTATTGACCCCGTGACCTTAAACTAGTGTCCCTCTCGTTGTTGTGGTGGAATTTTCGGGTAGCTACTCGCAGTTTCGAGCTCCGTGTGAAACAAGATGGGGATAGCCGCGCTCTCTGTATGGGTCCAAAAGGACCTAAACAACGGTAAAGGGTTAAGCCTGGATACTATTTTAGAGTGCTTTCACTAGTGAAACATGCCCCGCCCTTTTGATGCACAAGAACTGGTGATGTATGCTGGCTGGTGTAGCTAGCTGAGAAGCAGCTGAAGGCCCACAGGTAACTGGTGCACTGAAATACTGTTGACTTTTTGCCTGCCTAAGAGCATGACCTACAAATTGTGATGTCAGGTGAAAGCACTGTATAGAAATTAGTAAGTTAGATGAGATTTAGTGACACACCAACATGAATGTGTTATATAGTTTCAGTCAACTTGATAAAAAGTTAAGTTGAAATTTATTTTCAAGTATGGTTCAAGTTCAAATTTTGTTTCCCTTTAGTCACCTCTTGCGACAGGCGGGAAATACCTTGTTCATATTCTACAACCCACAGGGGGAGAAAGCACCGTATAGAGGCATCCAAGCAGCAAAACGATGTTGTGACTAGCCATTAATTTTGGTTATGAACCTTAATTTTCCTAGTTCTTTTGTTTAATAACCTGTATGTACCATGGTTGACTGCAAACTTGCTCATGTGTGTATTGTGACTGCACTTATATTGGCTGTGCTTGATATACCAATGTCTGCAAACTTTAGCAGGAATTTGTTAAAGTGTCATAGTAGCTTTATGCAGTTAAAGGGAAATAATTGCTTATTAAAGCACATATAAAAGTGCACCAACATGGAATAGAAAGAGAATAGCTTTCACAAATAAACTGCAGCAATAGTGTCATCTCCTCAAAGTAGTATGCATGAGGAGAGTTATGAAAGTTGAATCATTTGAAAGTTTGGAGAACAAATTATCCTTGAATAATAAATAATAACAATAACAATAATAACAGTTGGATGTTAAGAAGTTGGCCATTTAATCTGGAAATTTTAACACTAGTTACAGTGTCAATTAGTTGTGTAATGCCATATTGAGTGGAATAAGTTCAACTTCCTTGTCCCATCTCTAAAGTTCTAAGTGATTGCATAATCCTGATATAGTTTTCTTTCCGTTGGAGATGATGTAGTATTAAAAATGTCTGTTTATAAAGTATGATAATATTAATGTATCTAAATTTTTTTAAGTTACAATCTCATTCACTATTTGATTTGGTTAATATTAAATAATTTTGGTTGATTTGACATTGTCATCTTAGGAACCAGTTAGCACTGTCACCTCACGTAAACCTGAAGAAAAAGCAGAGACTACGTTTGTTGCCAGGCCAAGACTTTCAGCCACTATAACAAATGATACTAGTTCATCTAGCACAATAAGGCTATCACAGCGTCATGATAGTAAAACAGGTAAGGAGGAATGCTTGAATCAGGTAGTAAAATGAAACCATGCATGGAGGGACATTGTCTTTCATAAGGGCAAATTGGAGCCTCCTTTGTCACTTTGTCAACTGCAAGGGTGGAGAATTACCTCTTGCAGGAATTCTTTGTTGAGTGTAAAACAGAAACCTGATTAACACATTTTCAACCCAAAGTAAACTTGAAGCTAACACACATGACATTAGAAACATCACATCACTCAACTTTCTTCAAATTTAGCAATATTATAGCAAGCTTAACTTACCTTTTATCAATTTGAATGTATGGAAATGCTACCTCTTTACATTCCACATGGGATAATTGTATCCAGAATTGAAGTGGGAGTAACTTGGTTAAAAGTATGGGTTGAGGTGCACTGTCTCTGGTTGCCAAAAGTAATGCACCCCGACATTCTATCCCACAATCCTTTGCAAGTGCTATTTGGTTATTGTCTGTTGGCAAGACACTGTTGCTTTTATCTACCTGTATGGTCACTAGCCTTGATAAACTGTATTGTTTTTCTAGTGTCCATCATATGTACTTTGTTTTTAGTATTTGTTAAATGATACCTGTGTTGATGATTGTTGTACATATGAGAAATGAATTGAATTGAATTGAATTGAAACCTGAGATTTCAGTGGGTACCTATGAGGTAAATTGAACATGCATCAATTTGTGCTGATTTGGCTGCTGCAGTCTACAGGGATTGCTGCTGACCAGGGTTTGTATTTGATTGAAAAAGCGCTTTAAACACATGGTGGTAATGAGCTATTTAAACTCCAGATGTTATTATCTTTAGCAAGTATGAGTTAAGGCAGTACAGTGATTTAGCACTGTTAGTATGAACACCCACCCACTCACTGCAAGTCTGATCTTGTCTGACTTCAGTTTTAAGGCCAAAATAATAGATAATTGAAACAGAAAGAAAACAAATTATACCTAGTCAATATGTTGAAATGTTGTCGTATCTACTTCTCCAAGTTGATGTGAAGTTACACAGATTGTATTCTCATGTGTTAATAAATCACATACATATACATATGTGAGGGTTGCAAATTGAACGCAGGAAAAAGATTCTTCTTTTAACAGGTGAAAAGAAAAATTCAGTCTAAATCCTTCCTAAAAAAGGAACATTTCAAATATTTTACAGATGATGTTAAAGAAAAAGAAAAAGAGAAGGAGCGAGAAAAGGAGAAAGAAAAAGATAACGATGATAAACAACAAAGAAAGAGTCCAGCTTATCTACGAAGGAAGCCTCGTGAAAAGAGACGGCCTACAGGGATAATTCATCAAGAACAGGTATTGAACTTGGTGTTAAGTGTTTCAGTGACCATGTGATTATTGTTTTGAATGATTGTTTGAATCGAAGGCTGATGAATGACTGTTTGAATCGAAGGCTGATGAATGATTGTTTGAATCGAAGGCTGATGAATGATTGTTTGAATCGAAGGCTGATGAATAATTGTTTGAATCGAAGGTTGATAGGCCGTAGGATAGGCTGCTACCATCACTTAGTACTTGCATGGATGATCAAAGAGAAGGCCTTTTTTGCCAGTTAGATTTCTTTTTCTGTTAGGTGTTCCCTTGCAACCCCAGAATAAAAAATAATATAATAAAAACTAAACTGTGGGAACTGAAGTTATGGTTAGGAGACCAGAATTGTATTGAATTCTTGCAAGATCTATAAAATATTTTGTTTGCTTGGTTCATCTAGAATTTTATATCTTAGAGTTTGAAATTTGAGTTGCCATGGTTTCAATTCAAATCAAACCCTAGTCAATTCTGTAGAAGACCTGTCACTTTCTTTGTTGAAACTTGAGTTTCTAGGTCTGAAAAGTCAGTGAAAAGGCATTTTTTCAAAAGGATACAGAAAAGTGATGGAATTTAAGGAAGGTGACTTAGTGTCCCAATTTTATCAATCTTCAGATGCACATTTTGTGAGAAAGAGAAGGAAATAGTGATCCTCAAATTGTGATGTCATTTGGAATGTTTACGAACCTTGAGAGTCTATTTCGCCAGGGAGTTTTGGGGAATACAGTGTATGCATTTTCTCTACACGGTGGGAGGTTGGATGGGAGAAATATAATAAAATTGCTTGCAACTTGGAAGTGGACCCTGTAAAATTTAAAACATTGTAGCTTTAGAGTTGTAATGACTCATGACTGGGGTCCCCTTTTTTCAAATGGGAAATTACTTGAGATTGTCTTAAGATTTTCCTCATAGAAATAGTACAGTGACTTGATTTAATGATTCAATTTGAGGTACACAAAAAGTTACCAAATTACCCAACACAACTACAGAATGGAGTGACTCGTTACAACTCTTTAGCTTTTGTTGAGCGTGCCTGTAGGCTAAGCTTGTAATAGGAAATTGACCCCAAGGTAGGAAGATGTTACATCTTGAAACTCTGCACCTTCAAAATAGAATTGAATGAAGTGTATAATTTAGGTTAACGTCAGATTTAGAATTTTGAAATTATGTAATAGTTACATTTATTCATAGGAAAGCATGTTGTAAATGTAGCTTTAACTTATTGCAACTTGAATGTTATATATTTATATATGTTAATATATTTATATATGTAGTAGTAGCATAGTGAAGACCCACTGTGATCTGGCCCAGTGTAAGTGTTAGTAACATCTAGTTAAATGTATTTTTGTATTCACTATTGCATGTGCTCGACAGCTTTAAAAGTCATGGAATTTTAGATGTACTACAGAAGTTACAAAACTTACAAACACTGTAAAGTTAGTGAAGACTGTTTATTAAGTCTTTTAATTACATGCATTCATCATAAGGTGTGGAATTGGGGGATTCCAGTGGCTGTTCTCAAAATACCCCTAAAAATGAAAGGGGGGGGGGATAAAGGAAAATTGAATTTCTAAATCCAAATGATTGGTCCTTAAATGGACAATGTTGAAAATTTTCTGCTCTTGAGCACCTGCCAGTATTTGTTAATGTAAAAGGTTACACATACATCTGGCAACATTAACTAATGAACCACGCCGTGTGGCTATTATTCACTGAAGTAAAATTAGAAATCTCATATATCTCAAAACTCCCCAAAATGTGAATGAAGTGGGGGGGAGGGATTGCTGCTTAAATTTAGTTCTATAGTGTAAGCACTGTATCAAAGTCATTTGGAATCAAATTGTTTCAACCTATATGGTACATCTTCCATTGCCCTAAAGCCCCATCTATCATAGATTTTTTCACAGATATTGCAACATGAATGTTTGAACACTTTTGTGGAAAATGAAACATGCAGCCATATATTTGAACACCTTCAAACATGTTGGACTGATGTAGTTCAAATTTGTTGGTGAATCAGTCAACACTGTCATACATAATAGCATCATCATACAAAGGTATTAGAGTGTGTTTGACCAAATGTGCGATCTTGTAGACATGGTATACCAGGGATGTTCACATCAACAAAAGGAATTTTGTAAACTTCCAACATCAATTGATAAATTGTAACTTTTTCTTTTCTTCTCTTCTCTCTCCTTAGTTCCACACAGGTCTCTTTTCTTTCTTCTCAAGTCAATCATTAACATCTTTTACTCTCTTTCCCTACAGCATGAGCATGGTCTTGTGTTTTATTTCATTTTTGCTGTGTCATCTTCTCACTTTTAGAAAGTTTATCAACATTTGACACTTTAGAGTATAGCTGCCATGCAGCTCTCTGTTGTGAAAACTTTCCAAAAAACATGAAGACAGGTGATCAGCAGGAAGGGGTTATCATAAGACTGCATAAGGGCTGAGCCTCTTCAAAGGATCCCTCCTGGAAAGTGCCCAGGGACGGGAGGGGGGGGGGTGGCATGGGGGGAGGGGGGAGGTTGAGATAAAACAGAATCAAAGTCACATAAATTTGTGGACATCAATGAGTAATGAGTAATATGGTGATTGGTTGGTCTAGAAAGTTTCCATATTCCATCACCATTTTTGGTCAGGAAATACCAATCTGATCATTTAAAAACCCCTTTTAATCCCCTTGCAAATATTTCTATGGAGCAACCCTATATATTTCAGGAACCATTAGCAAGTTTGGTTTTTCATGCACATTAGTTAGGTGATTAATGGAGCTCTTTTTACTGAAGTTTCAAATCCTGTGCTACAGATTTTATTACATGATGAACTTAAGTTCACTAGTGTACCTGTTGTGCTTATCATCTCAAAAAAAAAAAAAAAAAAAAAATTTCGGAAATGTGTCTGTGTAACTTTTGTCAGTCTGTTTGGGTAGAGGTACTATGCAAGGGGTTAAGTTAGGTTAGATAGAGTTTTATGGCCCAGTTTCCAGCCAATTGGTTCAAGTTGAGCCAGAGATCTGTTAGTAATAAATCACAGAGCCCTGTACAAAAGTACTTGATTTGGGTGGGGGGGGGGGGAAGGGGGTTGCAGGGTATAATAAACATATCAGAGTTAGGTTTTTGGGAGACTGGGCCTAGACCCAACCCATTAAAGTAGAGACTCAATGTTGTAAGTTTTGGGGGTTTGCTTTCATAAAACCAAACCACCTGTATGAAAGTTGGAAAGCCACTTTGTGTTCCTAGAGTGTCCCAGCTTGACACAAATGTCCATCCACTTAGGTGGTTGCCAAAGTCTGGGAACATTGGACAGTGTTCAGTTACCTTAGTAGTTATCCACCTGTAGTAGATATGAGTAAGGCTCAGCCCTGTGATTGTTCTTGTGATATCTTGTTTCTGCTGTACAAGGATTTTGAAACAGATTAACCAGATGCAGATTGCTGTTATGTAAATAACTGATGAATATTCATTACTTTATATCCAGGAGGAACCAAGTGAATCTGAGTCAGGATCAGAAGAATCAGAGGAGGAAGAGAAGCCTGCACCAAAGGTGAGTACAATTGAATATTCATGAGAAGAAAAAGGATCAAGTGTCATATGCAGATATCGCCATATGCTGTATCTTACATGATTCTTGTTTTGCATCTCATTAGTCTATCCGTCATGAGCAAACCACTGTATAGTTTCTTAAATCAAAAGCCTCAGTCACTCTTGGGTGGTATGTAATGCAAGTGGGGGTAATGCAATAAAAATGCCAGAACCTTCAGATAACAAATGACTTTTTACCGAGCAATATTAAGAAGTATGGAAAGGCTGGGGAAGGGGGATGCAAAGGGTAAGGAAGAGGGATGAAAAGGCTGGGGGAAGGAAAACCGTAATAAATGGTCATGGAGAATACTGGAAATTCAAGTGCACTGATACATTGTCACTCTTCCAAAAGTGGTTGGGTGTTTGTCTTGTTTCAGAACCCCATGTATGTCCACATATTTTGAACTGTTTCACAATATATAGCCTCTGGTGTCATTTAGTCTTATGTCTGTGTCTATCTTAGTTAAGCCCTTGAGAATGACTTTAAGCAATGAAGGCATATATACATGGAAGCCCTTCATTGTTTTTCATACTGTAGCAAAGTGCTTCAAAATTTAGCTTTTGTCATCTTCTCTCCCCCCCCTTTACAATCATCAACACCCTTCACTAGTAATATGATGGGAAAATAAAAGATGTATTAAACTGAAATTAGTGAAGTCCTGTAATTATCTTTCAGGATGAAAACATCTTCCATCTTTGGAAATATTGTATTGCTTTAGAGGAAAAAAAAAGAATCAAATTAAAAACCATTATTTGTAGACACAGAATGATATTTTCACAATCTTTGTTCTATGTAGAACGGTTTGAATCTTGGGCACAAATGCCATTGAAGTTTAAGAGTAATACCACAAGTTATTGGTTAGGGGAGCACATACCAAATTTTCCAAGGCCATGCTTTCCAGATGGCAGAAAATGGCATCGCTTGTGTCTTCTTCTCAGTTCATTACAAGCTTAGTTATTCTTTGTTAGGGGGAATTTTCTTAGGCACTAGTTGACAATTGTTGGAAGAGGTTTTGTGGTAAATTCTCAGTTGATTTATGGTAGTGGGAATATGTGATGATTGTAAGGGACTCTTTTTAGCATGAGTAGGGGCCAACAAAATCAGTGTTGGTCATTTCCACCCCTTGCAGACCCAAGTAGCTTGAACCATGTATGCAGTAAGATAAGTAGCTTCCTTTTAAAAACAAGTATCTGACTAAGAAATTCAGTTTTTTGTAACTCAAGAACAAGTTGGTCATCAGTTGTCAAATATTCAAATGGCCCAACTTCTATAAATATTTATGTATAAATGTTTTGAAAGGAACCAGTTATTTCTGAGAAGAATGGATGGTATAGTACTAAAAAGAACTACTTTCTTGTTTGTTGTGTACCATATGGATGTATTTAAAGCTCAATATATTTATGTTTGGCCTAAAACAGGATATCATTTAATGAGTGGATTATCTACAAATCACTTTCCAAGGTTGGGTGTTACCAAGGAGAAATTTCAAGCATTTAGACACAAATATTGCATGATACATTGACAGGAGGGTAGGCTGTAAAGACAGGAGGTGGGTGTTATAGATGAATAGACTGCTAGCACCCATAGTGGATATGTGCATTCTTTACCACCCCCAGCCCCCTCCCCCCAATGGTGCAAACAATTAACATTTTATGCCTATATCAAACCCTATTGCTCTATGTCATAAAGGGGAACCTTTTTGCTTGTGTACTTGATGCTTAGCATAAGTAATGGATTAGCTTAAACAAGCCAGTGTTCCCCTGTTGGCTGGGGGTTGTAGAATATGCCCGCTCTATCCAGGGTTTTCCCTGGTTTTAGAATTGAACGTCGCGCATCTTCTGCGTCTATAGTTGGATCGCCGGTCTGGGGGCCGGGGGGGGGTATAAGGGGAGGGGGTGTCCCCCTCCCCTTTTGGAAATTTTGTGACTTATGCAAGTCGCTAGACGCAAAATGGTGACACTTTTAAGGCAAATTAGTCAGCACAATTTCTGTAAGTCGACGCAAAAATATTAGCACTGAAACTCACATTCGTACAAATTTTCACGAACGGGATATCATTTTTGTACGCGTAATATTTTCACTTCAAAAGTGGGGATACAAATCAACTGTTAATACAGTAGATTTGTTTGCAGTCGATGTCACATGTCCTTTAATAATGTAGTTCTTAGGCCAACATCATGCTCGTTCTATTTTTCATCCCCCAATCATGTCGAAACATTTGCATTCTTTTACTGGGTTGTAGTTGCGTTAATGTTCTATAGCTACTCTCTCGCTTTAACGAAGCCCATGAAGAGCAATCATTCATGATAACCTTAGCAGTTCTGGGAAGCAAAACAATTGCACCCGATTAGCGTATCTCATGGTTCCTTTCGGATATTAATATCCCCGTATATTTTAAGCAGTTCTTGTTCAAAACGTACGTCTTGTTTGAAAAGAATCTGCAATCGGAATCTGCACGTAACTCACATCCCCGAAAAATCCACATGCTGTTTCATGGTGAATTTGGCATGGGGCTTGCCCTGCTTCGCTAGCCGGCCATATAATAAGCATGGGAAGTGCGATCGTCGTAACACAAACTCAACGGGAAAACTTGTCTCGAGACCGAGTATTTTCACACACTAAATCACATAGGCGAAGGCGCGAGTTGTGATTGGCTGGCTAGAATCAACGCAGTTGAGCCAATCACGATGCAGGGACCAATTTAAATTTTGAAATGGATCGTATGCATATGATGTCATCAAGCAAAACATGACGTCTTGTTTGGCGGAAAAAACGGACTTGCACGAAAGTCTACTGCATGCATGGGCCAAGAATTTTCCTGCATGAGACCACGTGCATCACTGTTTTCGTTTGCAATGACGTCGTATGACAACATTGCATAAGTCCTACTGTAAATAACATTACGGAAGGAATGCTAGACATGACTTAATTTATGCAAGATAATCACAGAACTTGCACCAGATTCTAGGAGCTACGTGTACAAAACGTGCACAGACATGTATAGTATGCTTAGCTTGGGGATTTGAAAAAAAGGCGAAACACTGCAGCTCGATAGTCTGTACAATGTGTTTTGTGCAGAACAGTTTGTATAGCAACGTACGCGGCGCTTTCCGCGAGAAAGCAAGGAAGATAC
Source organism: Holothuria scabra (assembly GCA_037179385.1). NCBI lineage: Eukaryota > Metazoa > Echinodermata > Holothuroidea > Aspidochirotida > Holothuriidae > Holothuria > Holothuria scabra. The sequence goes on from CM074197.1 coordinate 35,726,049, forward strand.
ATTGAAATGCAATTCTAAATCTAATTGCATGTTATACTACAGGGTTATAGCGGAAAATATCAAACGATAACTTCCATGGCAGGGATAAAATTTTACTTTTGTGATTATCAATGCATCCCGTTTTGGCGGCAAGCTAAAGGATGAATTTTACGAAAGTAACGGCAAGTTTCAAGTATATTTTAGGCCCTTCTTCAGTTTGCAAAATAATCGGTGGTAAAGATCGAGTGAATGCAAGAATTTATAAGAGCAATGGAGTACGTGGCTGCAGGCAATCACAGATTGTGTGCGTACCGATTTTTTTTTTATGGAAACATGTTGGGAAAACAAGGTTTCTATGACATCATACACATAAGGTCCATTGCACTTATTTTAAGTTACCTCTACGTAAGAAACATCGTGATTGGTTCATTATTGCTTTTAATCAGCCAATCATACTCGCGACATCGTCAATGCAGTTTTACTGTATAGGAATAACGTGTAGAAACCAACCGTCTTCGCACAGATTTCTAATACTCCCATTGCAGTTGTGCTACGATCAAATTTCCCAAACTTTTGTTGTACATAGTCGAGCAAAACAGTTCAGAAATGGAGTATTTACTTGGGGGTTAAGACTGCAGTGTACGTTCGCACAACTTCATTTTACGATTTTCTGAATTGTGGCGTAAGTTTTAAGAACGAAGTAACAGGAAATATGTTAGATTAAAGAAGTAAAGATACAATGACATGACAATGACATTGACAATTTTCCAAATCTGAGACATTAGCCCCGCCTCTAACCTGCAAAAACAGGCGTTTGTGTTTTGTTCGTGCAAGTCGTGTTGTGCCACATAGCTACTGCGCTCCGGAGTGAGCACAACAGTTTCCTGATACGAGCCTACTGTGTTGTATACTTGTTCAGTAGTAGGCCCTATGGGATATACATAAAGAGCTCCGACTCGCATGCAGTGGTATTTACATGGAAGTTAAAAAAAGTTAGTTGCAGTTTTACAAATAAGTCAATGATGTTGTTGTTTATTGTATTAACAACAAAAGCAAACGTTGACAGCTAGAAAGAAGAAAAATTATGGAGGCTAGCTGGCAGCAATTTTGAACATCGCGGCCGTTTTTTGACCGTCACGGCCTCCTTGATTTTGAAGCTTGAACGTCGCGGGGCGCGACGTTCAAAAGGCCCAGGGAAAACCCTGCTATCTACTCATGTTGTAAGAGGTGGCAAAAGGGAAATCAAATGTGAACTTGAAGAATACTTGAACATAAACATAAACTTGACCTTTGAACTTTTAATTGAGTTGGCTGACATTACATGACACGTTTGTGTTGGTGTGTCCTTAAATCTCATCTAACAAACTAACTAGACAAGCCAGTGAGCCACAACTAGGAAAATGTTTGTGGCCTCACCAATTTTTTAGAAACTCCACCATAAAACCTCATCTAACTCGATACATCATAAAGTAAAGGTAGACCAGAACAGGGTGTAGAAGCAACATGTTCTTTGAAATCTGTCTTTGAAATCACTGGCAATGTTATAAGGAATCCAGAAGTAGGTTACATTCTCTGCTCAGCGTGTTCTTCATGATTGCAACATTCAGACAGGAGTCTACATTCCTTGGTACATAAATGAGATCATTCAATTACTTGGATTATAATTTAGGTTAATTAAATTTTGCCAGAGAGAGATTCATTAAAAAGATGATTTAATTTAATAAACTCAGGTTTCCCATGTCAGTAAGTAATATGATTAAAATTATTTATAGACTTAGGGGTAGTAAGTGGTTCTCAATGTTTAAGATGTGGTGTTTCTGAATTTAATCTTTTTGCTTGTTTTTGTTATCATCAAGAGTGCAAGAAAGGGAATTTGATATTAAGGTTTCCTAGGTCTTGTCATTCAGGACTTCATTGTTATAGTTGTAATCAGGGCTGGGAATCATGTCTTTTTCCAGGAAAAGGAGTAAAATTTCGCACAATTCTCCATGTATTTTCATGCACAGAAAAGGATAATTTCCCTCTATCGGCCAAAAAAATCTCTCAAAATCACCCTCTTAGCTTTCCATTATTTTCCATGCATGGCTGTAATTGTTAGTGAGCTGTGAAATAGCTTTTTAACTTACATATTGTTCATAAAAACCTGGCATAATGTTTTGCAATAGTTACTCAAAACACTATTGGTATTGAGAATGACGAAAGATATAAGTGCACAGAATATGTCGTAGACATTTTACAGTTAGTAAATAATTGCAATAAGAGTGGCAATCCCCTCACACCCCACCCCCCACCCCCCACCCCCCCCCCCCAAAAAAAAAAAAGTTATGGTTTTAAGGAACAAGAAATGAAAAAGAGTGGATGTCATAGAGATTATTGATCCGAAGATTTCAGATTAAACATTTCCTTTATAGGGTAGCCATTTGATAAAATAAAAATATGCAGACCTTGTAAAACCCTTCTCAACTACTGAGTGATGTCAGAGACTGTCATGTGACTAAATACACCAGGGTGGATCCATTTCTCTTTGCTGTGTTATCTTTTGTTCTATTGTGGTAAAGATTGCCCTCTGTGATCCCTTGACTTTCACATTGTTTTAGCCAGTCCTGGAATACCCCTACCCCCATTTCCTTATTAATGTAGATATCTATTTAAAAAGCATTTCACTCCTTTTGTTGCCTCAGTTGCAGGGTTGGTTGTAAAATTTGTAAAAACATTGATGAAATCAAATGGTTAATTTTATGTTACTTTATTTCAAGAAGTTGTTTTTATATTACTAGCAAGATAAATTCATTTGTCTATTAATATACAGTAGATAAATCTATAAATGTTAGAAAATAATGAGCCAAATACTTTTTATAATATACAGAACAGAAATTATTAATTTTTGTAGGTAGGGAAAAGGAGAAAACTTAAAAAATAAAGTGATAGAATGTCAAAAACAGTACTTTGTTTGTGCAGTTCACTCTTTGAAAAGTTCACATAAACTTCGAAACCTTGCTGGATGTAGTTTCAAACCAAACAAAATTCCCTCAAGAAAGTTGAATCAATTTCCATAAATGAAAATTTTTCATCTTGTTCAGGGAAAATACCTTTGCCTCAAATTTCAGTTGAAGATCTTGCCAAGTAGCTGTAATGAATATAATTATTCTAATTTTCAAATAAAATTTTATGCAGAAAGTGTTTTCCTGACTAGATCCTAAAATGTCAAGGTCATAGCTTTTGTGGATGGGAAGACCAGAGATTTATTTCTGGCAGAGAGAGATTTGCATTCAAACTACGGTGTTTTTGGTTTCGATGAAAGAGAAACCTATGCATTCACGATGGCGTGTGTGTGTATGTATGTGTGTATGTGCGTGTGTGTGTGTGTGTGTGTGTGGATGTATGTGTGTGTGTGTGTTTGTGACACTTTGCTTGTTAACGATATCTCAAAGAAGGGAAGGTCTCAATGTTTTCAAACTTGGTACATGGATGCCCCATAGTGAGAGGAAGAACCCTATTGTTTTTGGTGGGGGTCAAAGGTCATATGGGGTCACCAGGGGTCAAACTCTGAAAACCTTGTTAACATGATATCTTGAGGTAGAAATCTTGGATGAATGTCATACTTGGTATGTAGGTGCGTTATTGTCAGAGGAAGAACCCTATTGTTTTTGGTGGGGGTCAAAGGTCATTTGGGGTCAATAGGGGTCAGACCCCGAAAACCTCGTTAACACGATATCTTGAGATTGGAAACTTGGATGAATGCCATACTTGGTTCATAGATGCTCCACAGTGGGAGGAAGAACCCTATTGTTTTTGTTGGGGGTCAAAGGTCGTATGGGGTCACCAGGGGTCAGACCCCGAAAACCTTGTAAACGCGATATCTTGAGGTAGAAAGCTTGGATGAATGTCATACTTAGTATGTAGATGCATTATTATCAAGAGAATAAACCTACTGTTTTTGGTGGGGGTCAAAGGTCATGTGGGGTCGCCAGGGGTCAAAATCCGAAAACATCGTTATCACTATTTCATGAGATAGAAAACTTAGATGAATGGCATACTTGGTATGTAGATGCAATATTGTCAAGGGAATGAACCATATAACTTTTGGTGGGGGTCAAGAAATGCGTTTGGGGTCACCATGGTCAAATCCGAAAACCTAATTATTACGACATCTTGAGATAGGAAACTTGGAATGAATGTCATTTTTAGGTAACAGTGTTCTCCACTAGCTGTTTTTGACCACAGGTGCACAACCAGGATAAAATCTGAAGAGTTCCCCCCACCCCCTCCCTGGCACAAAAACAAAAACATTGGCCACTTGACCCAAAATTCTCTTGCACTAAGCCTAAAACTAAAATTAGCAGTTTGAACACATGTGGATGGCATAAGATTTGAGCAGATGCATGCTGAAATATAGCTTGCTTGGCGGACGTGTTTGGCAACTGCTTCAATATTTTGCACTACGTAATAACGAAGGAGAAGTGCACATTCGACACCTGCCAAGAAGACAAGGTGAACTTCAACAGGAAATTTTGTGGAAATTGTGATTGTTCCATACACCAATGATCGATCACATACTGTAAGCGCAATCACAACAACTACTCGCGGCACATTCACTGCTTTCTCCAGTGTGTACAGCTTAGCTAAAGGATCTCGCAAATTTCGACAATGGAATCTCGGAAAAAAGTTCGCCATTATAAAAGGGGAAAAAGGTAAATAAATTAACGATATTCTACAGTGTCAATTCTTGGCTTTTGGAAAAATTGAAAACACCAAGTGTCTACCTCCCTTAACTGAGAAATTTTAGCCCAAAATGTATGGTTTGATTCAGCAAGTGAGCTAACGTTAGTACTTTCTGCATACGTTTGTGCTAGTCAGCAGTAGCCTACATTCCTTTCACAAAGCAGGATCGAGTACTGAAAAGGGGCAATAAAAATCCATGTGGCCAAGAACATCAAAAATATTGTCAAGGCGTGTGTAATAGTCCCTCATACAACAATGTGCAATACTTTTGTGAGCTTAAGGCTTCAAGTTTTTCTCTACGATATAATTTTCTTCAGCATGTCTTGGCACTTTTGCCATTGCCTAAGGTATAGCACATAGGCCTAGGCTAGCCTATGTACATTGTGAACCTATTCCAATACATATGATGTTTATCCTAACTAGTAACTGGGAAAGCTGTGCAGTGGTGAATGCTTTCTTTTTTATTTTTGGTTTCGATGATAAGAGAAACCAATGGGATCATGTTGGCGTCCGTGTGTATGTATGTATGTATGCATGGGTGTGTGTGTGTTTGTGACACGTTGCTTGTTAACACAATATCTCAAGATAGAAATGTCTGACAGTTCTTAAACTTAGTACATAGATGCACCATATTGAGAGAAAGAACCCTTCTGTTTTTGGGTGGAGGTGAAAGGTCATCTGGGGTCATCAGGGGTCAAAGTCTGAAAACATTGTTAACACAATATCTCAAGGTAGGAAACTTGGATAGATTTCATAATTGGTATGTGGATGCGTTATGGTCAGGAGATGGTTGCTTTTGTTTTTGGCATAGGTCAAAGGTCATCTGGGGTCAGTGGGGGTCCAAGTCTGGAAATCTGGTTAACACGATATCTCAAGATAGGAAGCTTGGATGGATTTCATATTTGGGTATATGGATGCGTTATAGTCAGGAGATGGTTGCTTTTGTTTTTGGCAGAGGTCAAAGGTCATCTGGGGTCACCAGGGGTCAAAGTCTGAAAATCTTGTTAACATGATATCCCAAGATAGGAAGCTTGGATAGATTTCATATTTGGGTATGTAAATGCATTATAGTCAGGAGATGGTCCCCATTGTTTTTGGCAGAGGTCAAAGGTCATCTGGGGTCAGCTGGGGGATCAAAGTCTGAAACCTTTTTAAATGTGATCTTTCAAGATAGCTGTCTGTCTCTCTCTGTCTGCATGTTTGTCTATGTATGTCTTTAATGGAGGTCAAAAGTCACCTGGAATAACAAAATTATTTTTTGAACATGCTAGTGTAACACTTGACTGTGAAGATAATGGTGCATGATGGCATTATTTGAAATGGAAAATTTATATATCATCGAAACCTCAATGCATTTTTGCATTCTGGTTTTAAGGTAAATTAGTGTGTATCAACACTGTTACTGGTTGAGTACACCAATTGAAGGTGACATTCTTTGTTCATGGCTGTGTTACCATGGAAACTGAGTGTTCAAGAGGAAGTCTTGATAATTACATCATCAGATCTTCACAAGATTTTTGTAACTGCATATGAATACTGTATGTTTTGTATTAAAGCTCAAGTGACTGATGCATTTGTGTGTGGAATATGTATACAAGTCTTAGACAACTACTTCAGGACAAGTAATGAGAGTGAACATTATCAAGCAGTGTTCTCATTAGGCCCTCAAACCCAAGAGTCCCTGAGTCCTCAACTCTTTTTTTCCAAGAGTCCCATCAAATTTCTGAGGGTCCCATATTTTTTGGAAGAGTCCCAAGATGAAGCATCAACAAAAATGCAGTACACAGAAATGGAAAACAAACGTGAATGAGCAAAACAAATGTTTTACTTTAAACTACCATGTGCACAAAAACGCTCCATGCGAATAATCAGTGACGCTCTGCAGTTTCCATTCAGATGTTCTGCTGTGATATTTGCAACACGCCGCTGCATAAAACTGGTCTGGCATTGACAAGTGATGTTACCCTGACTAAGCTGGACAACAGCGTGGCAGATGATCTAGTACGTACGTAGCACAGCACATATTGCAGAACTGTGCCACAATACCAATATCGGTCTAGTCAGAGAAAGTTTTCTGGTCGAGTTGAATACGAATTGCAGTGATAAGAAACTTCGGTAGGCAGATTTCCAACTTGAATTTTGTGAAGTGACAGGGACAATGAACATTTCAAGGCAATGGGCTCGTGTGAACTTTTCAACACAAAACTCTCTATGCCTCCTTGCCAAAATTTTACATGCGTTTTGCAAGCAAATCCCGTGCGTCTGTGCTTAAATGTTGGGGATTGTGTTTGGTGGAAGATTAAAGAGCATTTTGGATTGCTGGATAGCCCATTTGGAACAGTCATGTCACTACTTGGTGCATGGTTGGCATAACTGAAATCAGGGTCATCACAATTATTATACCTGGGAAAGTCATGGAAAGTTTGAGAAAAAATAATCTAGGTAAGAAAAAACATTTAAATTAAGTGCAGTTTTGTGAAATCCTGGAAAAACCCTAGAAAGTTTCACAATGTGACACTTAGTCTTTCTCATTCACAGTCATTTGTAATATTTAAACATATTCTCATTCCTAGTATTAAAATTGATTGTTCCCCTCAACTCGTATTTTTATGCCACTTAATGGGAGAAGCCAAAACAAAAGAACTTTTTTTTTTTTTCACAAAAATTGATTCCCCAGAAAGTGCAGAAAACCTGTTTATAAAGAAATGCGTAATGATTTTATGAAAGACCAAAATTGTGTCAGTCTTAAACTGAAATCATTGGAAATTAGAACAAACAGATTTGAGGAGTATTTAGCATTGGTGAGCTTTATAGATTGAAACATTTAACAATGGAGAGGATTGGATATGCAAAGAGAATTTAGAGAAATTTGATGGAAGTTCCTGTTATATTGCAAAATCTGTCTGTTATATAAACAAATTTTATCATGCACAGAATTGTCAGCAAGTCTCAAGTTTACTTGGTGTCCTTCATTTGGCACAGTGTGTTAACAGCATGGATGTTATCTCATATTTCAGTAAGTGATATAAAAGCCTAGTATCAGTTACAACAGAAGTCCTAGCCACACTCCAGATCCAAAATGTTGCAAAACGTTTGTCCATTAAGATTGATATCTGACTGTGACTTATTTTAAAGTGGCATTCCCAGGGAACGTGGTTTACGTCAGATAGAGCAGGGACCCAGAAAGTCAGAGTGTAACGTCATAGCCGATCATCCCTTGTGAAAGAAGACCACATTCCAAGAATTCTTGGAATAGTTTTGGCCTGACAAGCGATAGCTCTCTCTTAAAAGTCGTGGCTTTCCCCTTCATTGCCCTGCACAGAGGAAGATGCAGGATTAATTAGTAGCTGAGAAGTTATCAGTCTTCGCTTTTGTGTGCTGGTGAAATCATTATTCGTTATCTATGTGGTATTTATTGACAGTCAAAGGGGAATCTTCCCGGTAAACTTTGACCTCTTCCAATCAAGATGACAAATATTGTGGGTCACAGAGATGATTGAAATGACAGGTGAAAAATGTATGATAGAAGATTGCATTTATGACATAGTTGTTCTCTGTTGGTAACAAGGGTTTTGTGCTAAAGCAGCCTAACTAGAGTTCCCTTGGGGAAGATTTATTTACGGATTAAAATATGGATGCACTTTTTGACCCTTTGTTGTAGGTGACCATCTATTGAATATTTAAATTACTTGTCATTGGACATACTAAAAAAAAATTTTTTTATAGCTGGGCATCCCTACATTTAATGAATAGATTGAATACACACTGCAAAAGATCCAGGTACAGTGGGTTTTGCATGGTCATGTGAGTCAGTTGATTGTTGCTAGGTAACTAAGATCAGGGGCAAGCAAATTCATACATGTTTATTAAATGTGCTACCTGGGCAGGTAAGGTGTGTTTATATGGTGTATGTCAATTTACAGCACAGTGTGTATGCTGTGCACTGGCACTTTTGGACAAGGTTAAGATATGATTTAAGCATGTGTGAAGTATAAAAACGTTCCCTGTTACAAGAAAAAGGAAGTTAATTAAGGCATATCACACAACTTTGAAAATGAAGAGCATATTTTTTTATATACAAATATAAAACCCTTAAAATGTTATGCAAGTATGAAAAAGTCACTTTAACCTTGGTTGGAATCATGAGCTAGACCTTACATTTGCATTTCCCTTGGGGAGTATTATTCACAAAGTTTTGAAACAAATTACTGCTACATTACATATGACAGGAAAATCAAGAGTTCTGTTGCTTGATTATAAAGTAATGAGTAAAAAATGACTGGCGTATGGTTTTTGAAAGCTATACTGTAGCTAAGAACACCAGGTTACAGTGGAAAAAAAAATAGGGGAACTGGTTTTCCCTTAAAGTCCAATAATTATATTTCTTGTACAGTGCACTAGAGATAAACCACAAGGCACTGAATTGTGAAATTTTTCATTACATTTTATAAAGGGAAGAACAGTCACATCAACTTATTCATTTTTTGTTGACTTATTTTAAGGCAACAGCTATATCTCACAATTTTCACAATTTCTTTCTTATATTCTTCAAAGTATCTTTCATAATATTTTATGGCTTCATTTTGCCTATTGAAGGTAAACCGAGCAGTTACTCCTAGTTAATTTCACATTTAAGAAGAAAGAATTATTGTCATATGACTCTCAATAGCCAGTCATGAAACAAGACAGCAGTGTAGTACACTGCTTAAAGGCCCAGATCTCTCACCCCAAACAGTACCAATTCTCCTAACCTTCTTACTTAAGCCCCTCCCACAATTGTCTGAAATTCATCTTCATCCAGATACAATCTCAGTTTAATGCTTCAAGGTGAATATAGAAAAACTCAATGTATATAATCGAAACACTCTCAGTACAGTTCATGCTGTGTAGTATTAGCTTTGGTACTCTGCATTGTTTGAATTAGCTTTCAATCAAAGAGCTGAGCCAATTGAGAATTTTAGGATACTGGTACCAAAATTGTAGTTTGGGTGAGAGGTGTGACCCTTAAAAGTTGAGGTGACAGCATTTCCCCTCTGATATAGACGAATCGGATCAACGCTTATTTTTAGTGACTGTAGGCCGCCATTAGTGGGGTCCATCAGCCTAAAATCATCTTTATTTATTGTTTACATGAATTTCAAACCCTCATATTTAGTGAAATTGGACAATTCAAGATACAAATTAGTGTACAACCATCCATGACAGAGGTAAGCAAGGAATTTGAAAGATTTAAAGGTGATGGACCCCAGTTGTGGCAGACTGAAATCAGACCATCACTTGCTGTCAGTATTCGTGTATAGAAAGGGTGCTGGAAGTCATCAGAATGAGACTTTTCTGGTGTTTATTATGTCCACTGGAAGAGTCAGTTTGAATCATTTCAGTGAAATTAAACCTTTCTAATTGACATATTTTGTAATTTGTTTTGATATGACCAAAAGCAGTTCTTTCCAGGAAAGTGCAAAATAAATCTGCTGACCTCGTATGGTAGCAATCTCGCTTTGTCCTTCTGAAATAAGTGGACAAATGTACATGTTTGGTCGGTTTCTTCCTTTCCCGAGGGCCTCAACTCAGTGGGATATATAAATTTGGATCGGCAACAAGATAAGTCTTGATTGCTATTTTTTTTTTTTTTTGTGGTACGTGAGATAGTTAGTGTAATGATAATTAGTATTTTTTGTGGTAGTTTGCAACTCAGGGGAAGAGTGGAAGTTAAATGAGTTCCTCACTATGTGTTTGCAACCAGGGCATTTTTTTTTTCATTTGAATCTTCCATACCACTTGAGTCTTTAGACATAATGCTGCATGGTCACTTGAGTTTTTTTCAAGTGTGAACGTAGTTAGGTATTGGCTAACTTTTTGTCTTAATTATGGTTGTCAATTTAAATTTGTTCAATTGAAATACAACCTTAATATATTTAGTACTTTTAACCCCCTCCCCCCCCCACCCCCCATTCTCTTGAAACTTTTCTGTCTTTTGCGAGCCAACTTCTTAGTGGCAGGGAATTATAAAGGAGTTTTGGAAGTAAGATGGATGGTGTTGGGATGCCTAATACCATTGTCTAGACCAGATTGCCATAGTTTCCCGTTGTTACCTGTAAAAGCAAACGCAAGTACATCCTTATGCTAAATCTCGTTTTACCTTTCTGCCCCTACGTGTTAATTCAATTTCGTATCCTTCATGCTCACCCAGAATTTATTATCCCCAGATATTTGCATATGCATTCTGTTAGGCATTCTTCATTTCCCAATTTCAAATGCCATTCACATACCAAGGGAAATATGACCTCTACTCACTGGAGATAATTCTGCACCAACACACAAACATGCTTACAACCAACTATTGAAACTTCATTTGTACATGGGATTGAGTATCTGTGTATGTGTGTGGCTTATTACATCTGATATTAGTACTGTACAAGTGAGGACAGTGTCTTTGCATTGTGCTATTTGTAAGGACTTTGTTGCTATTAACTGCTAATTGATTTGTAATGTTGTTTCTCAGTTTGTCTATGGCAACAAAAGTCTGTTTGGTGAAAGGTATCGGTCAACATGGAATATCTCGGCTTTTACACAACCTTGTTTGTCTTTCAAAAAGCCTAAGTTTGCCAGCCAAAAGAAAAATTTATTTTGGTTTCATGTCATTTATTTTATGGTAGAACTGCTTTAATTTGTCTGGAGAGATTTGTTATCTCAATGGATATTAAATTCTAGTGGATTTGGTGGTTTAGCCCAGCTCTTTGTCATTGGTACAAAACATTTGTGGAATAAAAGCTGAAATCAATCTCAGTCAATAAATGTGTTCTCTCAAGTGGAACATTCATTATTGTCTTGGATTGAAATGATTTTTTAACATCTTGTGGAAGACTTCTTGACCGTGAGAATCTCAAGGCTTTAATTATGGAAAGCTGTGATATATTCCTTTCATAATCTTTCCTTTCTGTGTGTGGCCTACATTTGCACTTTTTTTGAGTTCATTCAGTTTTGTTGTTCTGTGTAGGTACACTTTCTAAGGGATTTTCATCAGTTCATGATCAAAACATAATATTAGATGGTGTTTTAGCTCAAACTCACATTGCATTTTATGAACTTGATTCCATAACATGATCATTTTCCAGTGGCTCGTATTGACTGATATCATACTGTAGGTACCGAGAATTTAGTATGTAGTCAAAACTTCTGCAATCAGATTGATAACATTTAAACTTACCGAGGAGGATCTTACATAGTTCTAAATGAAAAAGATCTGTGGTGGATTTGTGTTTCTTCCAGTATCATTGGAGTTGTATATTTCATGGTTTAAATTGAATGTTTTGTCATCGCCGGGATTCTTCAGATTAGTGTGATATGTGGTGAAAGTGGCTTGATTTTTATGTTGATTCAACTGAAGTTTTTTGGTATTCAGTGATTTCAGTCTTTATAGGAGAGTTGTATGTATAATATATAGGCCTACTTGTTAATATTGTTCTGAGAGTTGTCCTCAAGCAGTTCTTTCTCACTTAGGTGTATACGTATATGTACAGTATGCTGGTTATCTTGAATTTCTCTCTGTACTGCACGTATGCATATATATAATTTGAGGTGTAGGACTGTACAAATGCATACAGTGTATAGTACATAAAAATGATAAATGTTAGATGTCACTCCCTTTCATGTAGAAGCATGTCTTGTTTTGTGCTGCAGAATATTGTATCATAATTTCATGTTCTATTATATGAGGTATTTTAAAATGACCTCATTTTTTTTTTCAAGTAGCTGATTTAGTTTGGTATAAACTTCAGATGCCTATATATTCTGTATGGCAGGGTTGTGACATTTGAATTCTGAATGATTTACATTGCAAGTTCAATTAGAAATTATTTTGTAGAGTTTTGAAATTTCGAATCTGTAAAATACTTTGTAACAGTGTTGTTTATATGGAGGTTGGGCTTTGTTGTTTTGGTTTCGAGCCATGCCATTCTGAAACTAAGGTTGACCTTAGATGCAAACTTATACATGAAATGTAAGGAGGCCTCAATTCTTCAAGGCTGAGGCTCTGAGACTGAACAGGGCTTGAGGATTGAGGCTCTGAAGTTGGAGTTCAGAGGCTGAAGATGGTCTGCTATATACAAGACTTTGTATGAAAAGGCATGTCTTCTTGAAAATGTCAGGGGCACATTCCAAACTGTGCAACTGATGACAAATTGTAAAGTATAAATGGGGTTAGCAAAAGTAAAGGACCTTCCCATGTATCATAGTTTTTGCAGAGATGCTGATTTTCAAATTAGTGAAACCTTTGATAAACATATTTGTGTTCTTACAAACACTTTGGAGAATGCAGGCTTTTGATTGGTTAGTTAAGATTGTATTACTTCTATATAGGACAAGATGAAGAGAGAGCATGTTTTGCGACCAGTGTTGTAATTTCAAATATGCGATGATAGATTAAAAAGTTTTGCTGACTATTTGTAAAAAGATGTTGAAATGAACTAAGTGAAATGATCATTTCATTATGTTGTACCTCAAGTATAAAAATTCAAAAATATTTATTAAGGGCCTGTCTCCAATTCCTCCCCTGGTTTCCCGACGGGCAGAACTCCAAGCCATTGTTCAGCTTGTTCACTCTTCAGTGAATACAGCCCAGTCCACACACAGCTTAATGAGCTAGCAGGAGAGCTGTGACGTTTGCACTAACAAAAGCTTTCCTTAGTAACTGCTTTGAGTGGCAGACTGGTATGAAAAGAAGTAGCTCTCCACGCGTGGTTGAATTCAGTGAAAGAGCTATTGTGTGCGTGCAGAGAGTTTACTGAACTTGGGGACTGAGCTAAGCTTTGATCTTCTCTCTAAGTGAATATCATCAGCCTGTCAGCATGGACCTATCCCACACACAGTACGATTTAACACACGTAAACTTTCCATAAATACTTCAAAGATTTTCACGTCACACTACTTCACATTCGGTTGGAAAAGTGGAAAAAAATTGTTTGGTGGCCTTCCGTCTGTGCGGATTACATTGAGTTAGTCTGAAATGCGCAACCGATACGATTTTGAGAACAAAATACAGTGCCCCCCTCCGTTCCCTTCAATTTTCTTTTTGTCAAACTGCTCTTAATGAAACTGTGAATTCCCGAGTGCGCAGAGTGAAATGAACGTTAAATAATCTAGCTTCTACGTCAATGCCACAAATATCATAATTTTACGGCTTCTCGGCCAAGACGGTATTGTAATCGTAGCTAAATAAACAGCAGTATATAATACGTGTCCCATCGGCGTAAAAATCCGTTCGATGCTTGCTGCCGTAATTATTAGGGCTTGCTAGTCGGATCGTGACTAGCAGTGAAAGTTATAAAATCTGTGGGTCAAACTTTCATGCACGGCTCATCGGGAACACATTACTGTGTAAATCTCACAGTTCAAGGCATGTTTTTATTTCGTGCTAAATAGCATGCATGTTTTACAATAAAAAAAAACACCCAACGTGACTCCTGCACACTATGAGGTAACAACTGCAGCATTAGCGGTTCAAGCAACGATCGAAAAATCCTGTACTGTACCTCCGTTTACCATACTAGGTTCTTGCTATGTTCTTCATAGCCTAATGTATGGGGTTTGCACACAAAGCAGGACCTACACATACAATGACTTCACATTGCCTTCGTCGTGGTTTGACTTGAGCTAATGTGTGCAGATCACGGACAAGTATCAATTGTTTGCTTATGTTACGGCCATGTACATGTACCAACCGTACAGTTTTACTTCGAAATCAACAGATTTGTTCATTGCATGACAACTTTGTGTTCACAGAAAAAAAGGGTTAAATTAACGTTCGGTGTACTTTCATGACACTGCTTGTGTCAGTTGATTCATTGGGTGTAATTATTTACGGCGGCATCTTTGACACCGGCCCCAATTATGGACTCCAAGTAAACAGCAACCAAACGTCCAATTAGACCGCCAAATGTTTAGATTTAGAAGGTTAATCAAAAAGTGACATACTAAAGTCGAATATCCTGCCACAATACATCGATCAAATTCACCGTTTCATTGGCTGTAAAATATTTTTCCATCAATTCAATCTCATGCCTAAATCAAGCTTCTGAGTTTTGATTGAAGAAAGTGTTTGAGAAACAGGCCATGAATGATAGTTATTTGCCTTCCTTTTGGGTCGTAGCGGGCAACGTGAAACTGAAAACAAGGAGAATGCAACAATCAGGGTCAGGGACCGAGGAGAAAGGGACTAACCCACAATTTTTCTGTTATGAGCACTTTGTGCTGCTTTAAATTGCAAACTGCTTTTAAACTGGCATGCCTTAGCGTTGGATGGGTGGGGGTGATTTCGAAAATTTTGAAATTCATACTTAACTTCAATCGCCCGAGATGCACTACATTTCAGTGTGAGTTTTCCTTAATACCGGCATTATAAGTTCAGTTATCTTTTTCCTTTTCTTTGCTAAAGACTTTAATTTGGGATTACATGGATATGTGGATTACCCCAAAGTGGACAAAAAGCGTATGAATGTAAAGAGAAGAAAGAATGAATACAAGCTGTTTTTTTTTCAAACTTTTGAAAATAGCCCAATCGATATTCCTGCCATCCAACACGCACAGGCCTGTGGGTTTACTTTTGATTTTTGTAATCGATAATAGGCCTACTATTTCAAATTCGAGCTTATTATTAACGTGTTACACGACTTAGACCCTGATGTGACCTATGGTCCTGGTGTGGTTTCTGGATAGACTTTTCAACTGCTAACTATACCAGTTGAGGAGTATCATCAAACGTAAACCGCACCAATCAGTGCACAGAACCCATCTCCCTCATCACAAAAGACTTTTTACTAACAAAAAAACGGATGGGCTAAGAAATGTTGGACTGTTGTACCAGAATGTGGTAAACGAAGAGTTTCCAGATCAGTATAGGCTATCACACCGCCATGGACTTCATATTCGACGACAGCTCATGTGATTCAATATTTGACTCCTCTCTGGATGCTCTCCAATTTTCGAAGGAAAACCAGAAAACTTCAGTAGCTATTAAAGTGCCTGTTGTACATATACCATCACCACAAAAACGAAAATCGACGAACAATGAACCCAGGACTGGGGCCGGTAGACGCCCGCTCTCTGAAAAATTCCCACAACTTGTTTCAACGGTGACTCATTTCGTGACGCAAAATGGATATGCTGCTGACAGTCGTCGTAGGAGCACAGTAGGCAGGTCTTGTGGGGTAACCCTCAGGCAAACCGCCGAGTATGTCAAGGAGAACGTGGAGGGCCTCGACACTATACATTGTACGACAATACATCGTCTAACTGTACCCCCTAACAAGAAATTTAAAGCAGCCGAACGATACCAGGCCAAAGTTGTTGCAAAAGTCCCTAGAAAGAGAAACGATAAGCGCAAGGAAAATCCGGATGCACACTACTATGCTGCAAGAGTGAAATACAGGGCCGAATTTGCTACGAAACATTCAAGTCACGCAACACTTCTTTCATGTGACACGATGAATAAAGTTAACGTTGGGAGCTTAGCTGTCAGTCGCTACCATCAGAACTTCAAATTTTTTCCAGTGGATGACAGTCCCAATCTCCCTGACCATGACTTCCCGACGGCAGCTGGAAACAAAGTCTCACCAGTAGGATATATGGTGCTGGAAAATAAGCTTTCCCCTGAAACGATGGCGGATGATGAGCTTGGTAGAAAGCATTACATATTCCCCAGGACTGGAGAGTCGTATATTGTGAACACTGTGCAAAGATTTCACCCATTAACGATTCAGTCCCATGCGAATGATCTCACGCCGATCCTTCAATCCCGTGCAGAAACTGGAAGGACCATTGCAGTGCTTATTGTAGATGGAGGCCCGGATTGGAATCCGCGCTCTTGGGCGGTATGGTTATATCTGGCCAGGCTCTTTCGGGACTGTAATCTGGATCTCCTGTGTTCCACATCATATGCTCCGGGGCACAGTGCCTACAACCCGATTGAACATTTGTGGGCACCGCTTTCTAAGTGCCTGACAGGAGTGATACTACCTGACCACCTGGATGGGGAAGAAGCCCCTTCAAAGCAAAAACATTTATCTGACGAGCAACTACGAACAAAGGAGGCTGACGTATTTGACAATGCAATGGCAACCCTCAACGGGTATTGGAATGGCCAGGAATTTGATGGCTACCCAGTTAACTGCCGGTACCAGCCTTGTCTAGATACGGATTCACCATATGCGGACTACCAAGAAGTCAGCGAGCTATTAAAGCACCCTAGCAGGTTACGGAAACAGAAAAGACTGATGTCGGAACTCCGTTTTGCTATTTCCCACGGGGACAGAAGAAACGGGGAATTCTCCATAATGAAATGTACTAAAGAGTCATGTCGCCATTGTTCTGAAAACCCACCCCACCCGCAAGTATCTGCAATTTTAGACGAAATCCGTCAACATGGTGGCATGCCGTCACCCTCACTTTCCAACGAAGGGGATCATTTTTACACTTTCATGGAAGCTATGGATTTGGCATTTGTTAAAGCAGACGCTGGTATGCCACGTTATCAGACAAAGCATTTCGGCAGATGTTCTTTGTGCCCATCCTATGTTTTTATGTCCGACACAGATTCCGTAAATCATATGGCTGTTTTTCATGATGTCAGTCCGACGATTACAAAAGCAAAGCTCGCAAAGCGTAAGAGTTCAACTTAACTATGCACTCTCTTAACGTACTTATTACTTAGGAATATGAATGTAATCGATGGTAATTGAAACTGTCGTTGTGATTTTCGGTGTAAGTATTAAACTTTCGTTAAAGCAAAGAATCGGTAGTTAATATATTTCCTTGAGTATCACAGTGTTTTAATTTATTTTAACATTCGTGTAACTTTTGTGTTGTTATTAAGATGCTACACAAGTGGCACTTACGAATTGTTACTTTTATGTATCAGTGAAGCCTTAATTCTAATCACCGTATGCACGTTAGGATGATGTAATATTGGCTAAGTTTCACAAAGAAGATGGATACGATATGTATTGCAGCTATTATGTATTGAACAATTTAAAACATACTGTATATAGCAATCAAGGCATGATTATGATGTATTTGTTTCATTAAAGAACATGCACATGTGGTACATAGATTTGTTATAGCCATACGACAGTACGAACGACTGTCATGATAATGTGATAGTGGCAAAGTTTCACAAAGAAAAAAAAATTGAAGAAAAAATTGTGACGATGTAAGTGGATAGGTGTGTGTGTGTATATAACCTATATATATTAAATTGTATGACGGCTATGATTACAAACAAAAGTGATGACGATATGGTAATTTGTTAAGACGATATAGAGGGTGCGGTTATACGGGGGTCGGGTGTGGGTAAATTTAATAATCCCTCCCCCCCCCCCCCCCCCCCGAAAATCGGGAAGATTTCATATGTCATGGACTGCTTGTGAACTAGAATGCATAAAATAAATCATATAGTGTGACGTCTAAGAACAACTAAATAATTATGATGTATAGATACCTTCTACGTAGAGAGAATTTAAATGGGATTTGTTTATAAGCGCCATTTTTCGTTCAGTAATGTCTTAACTTTTTAATCGTGGTTTTCTGTTCTTTAATTTTAATTTTTTAATTTTTATTTGTTATTGTCGTATTTGGAAATCTTCCAGTGTGTTTAGTATGTTATATCAGGCACGGATCCATATATTCCAAAAAAGGGGACTGACTTAAGAGAGGGCTGCAGTGGGTGAGGGAGTTGCTTTTGATTTTGTGATGACTTTGTGATTAACTTGTTAGGGCCTGTTCTACCCATTCGGCCCCTTCGTTTGAAAACAGTTTCGTCCCCCATCAGTTCGGTGTACTTGTCATTAGCTATGACTAGGCCCAAAATAAATAAATAAAAGGGTATGGTCGTCAAAAATTGAACGCATGAAAAATGAAAATATTCAAGCATCATACACGTATCAGTGGGCGGGGTGCAGTGAGTGGGGCATTCGCCCAACAAATTCGGGCAAAAACAGCTGGTCCATTCAGGCAAAACATGGTAAATGTTGCCATTATTTGGGCAAAATTTGCCCCCGGCCCCCCCCCCCCAAAAATACACCCCACCCCCGAACGCCTATGTCAAGCATCACTGTTGGGAGTTGAGACCAACGGGATTACTCTTAATGGCAATTAGAAAGCGCCGATATATTCTAAAACATCAGTTATTCAATTTACATTTCATGAATCATAATCACAAGATCTCGGAAAAAGTCCCAAGCAAAGCTGTAAGGCGGAACGACCGCCACCCACTGTTATGTTCACTTCCGGGTATAGGTCTACGTAGAATGTGTACCAAGGTACAGCAACATAGCCTAACAGTGCGTTTACCTGTTAGGCTGCTACTTAATTAAGGATAGTACCACGCTATTTCTGTCATGACGAAAATGTTCTAAACACGGTTTTTGGAGAAAATATGCACTCTATGATAAGCGCATCGATTCTTTAACGAATGCTAAAAGCTTTAAACTAACGTTCCACATGATCGATCATTGGTATGTGCGCAAAATATCACAGTTTTCAAGCAATTAAATTGTATCAAAATGGCGACCGCGTTTGCGGTAGTTTATGTCGTTCCCATTGGAATGTCAAACCTGCGGAGCGAGACTCCGTCGCTTGATTTGTTGCTCAATTAGGTTTGAAACCAACTATGACAAAAAAGTTGCGATGGCGACGTAGAAGTTGTAGGAGCCAACTGCGTCTATGTACTTTTGCAACGTGTAAATTACATGGACTGTGAAGTGCTAAAAATTCTAACTCAGGATTAGATGATCTACGTAATGTGATACAGGCAATAAACAAAGTATTTTTGATGAACACATTTTGTTTTTTCTTTTTTAGTGCGGCAGGATTTTGAAAAGTTTTATAACCATGGTATTTTGGCAGTAGAAAAAGATCGTTCATTCTAGGAACGTACGTACATGATCCTAAAAATTGCAGTTTCATGCTTTGCAAATTCGTTCTTCAAAACTTTCCAAAACTCGGGGATATTGTGATTACTCAGGGACCGGGCAGGGGAGCGGCATGCAGACTGTACTGCAAGCAGCTAAAGCTGTCGCACGTTTGCGCTTTTGAGCGACACGTTGTCTTACGGACTGCGATATGCACAGTATTTGCTTGGAGTCTAATCACACTAGCTAATTAACCTTCGCGAATGTCGCGGTGTTTGGAGTGGAAGAGATGACCTCAGTATTATTCATTTATTTTAATAATTTCGAGACCATTATTGGTGTAATGGAAGTGTAAATCGTTTACTTCAAAATGCAAAGGAATGACCCTTGTAAGCCCAGTATAGAATAAAGACAAAAGACACAGTTGAGCAATATTTATTTCTTTAAAATATCCCTGTGGATGAAACTGTTGTTAGCACGATGACGAACACACCGGGGATCAGTATCATCAGACTAAGCCCCGAATGCGGTCTCTCTTACACGAAAAAGACATCCATTCAATGAAACATACTCGAGAAAAATAAAAGGAAACTTCTCAAAATACATGCAAACGAGTAGGCGCATTAACATACTTAAGCCGGAGGCAACACTGCCTGAAACTGTGTCCCAAATGAGGCACAGTTAATCAATAATCCATTGAAGGTTTTCTGGGCAGCTCCTTTTGTTATCGTAACAAAAGGACATGGCAACCATTGCTGAAAGATAAGCCTTTTACTGCCCACAGAGTCACTGAAGTGTAGTCTTAAGCCACTCCCCTTTTGCATATGCTGTGGCTGTGAAGTGGAGAGCAAGCCACACACTTGATATACACTCTGAATAGACCCATTGTTGTGCTCGCCCTCCAGTTCCCGTCAGTAAGATATGTATACAACCCCTAAATAATGTGAAAATTGAATTCCAACAGTCTAACCCCAATCTTCATACATGTAGGTATGATACATAATATTGAAGTCATTCACTGAAATTAAAATGGTAAATTGCACAATTATATTTGATGTCATTGTTGTGCCACAGTACTCAGATTACAAGCTTTTGTATTTCTTTTTCTCTTGAACTTATTGCACCTTGTATCGAGGTGTGACAGCACTGTTACTCTTTTCGGGTGATGTGACACTTTTAATTTGAAAGGAAAACAAAGCAGTTATTGTGAATTGTATAGCAAAAAAGTCACAAATTATTGTGCAATGGACTAATTTGCCTTTAAGTGAATAAATTTCAACATTTTGTATCTCGGCTCAAGAATGTCCTGTGAAGATGGGAGTTTGAGTGTTAGAATTCATTTTTCATGCTGCTTACATGTATATTTTTGCATTCCTTATCTTGAGGTACACCAAAACAATCCCAAGATTTGAAAACTATATGGTATGTAAGCAAAGCAACCAAGTGTGAAATTTCCAACCTTAACACATCACAGGGAAACAATTCAAATTACAAGTAAACATGAAAGGCAGAGACTTTCAATATAAAAACTTGTCATTTAGGGTGTTTTCACAGGTCTGAAGTGGATTGAAGGACTTAAATAATTTCTAGAGGCAGTAAGCAGAAGAAATTATGAACAGTCTACAGTTTTCCCTCAGATGCTCTTGGCCTATACCTACAAAAGTCCTCCTGAACCTAATTTGGTTTAGTATTGTGCATATATGACAAGTATCTGATATTACCAATACTGTTATCTCACATCCCATTACTGGCATACATTCCAGTTGATACAGAAAATTTTTATCCGTTGGGCATGTGGACACTGTCAAATTTGCTGAAGTACTAAAACAATGTAGTACAACATTGGCTTGTACTGTGCAATAGTAGCATGATGATAGGAGCTTACATCATGTGAATCTTGTAAAAGTTATCTATTCCATTCAATTCAGGAAAAAGGATTTAGGATACAATCAAAATGTTAACACTAAGTTACACTCTTAATGGTCAACACAAATTTTTATAGGAACAGATTTTCAACCAGTATTTTAAAAATTTAAGATGACATTGAACTCTTTTATGTTGCAAAAGGTCATCACATGTTATGTAATGTCTTGAGAACTGTCTGTTTTGTACAACATCTGCTGTGGTGAGCAGAGTGCTACAATTTTGAATCCAGGAATAATGCATTAATGCATGTTAATCAATAGTTGGCATTAAATATTTCAGCTGCTGTTGAATCTGACACCTGTTAAGTGTGTCTTCCGTGATCTGTCTGTAGCTGTTAATTAATATCATCTTCCTTTGGGGTGTCACCAGTTTGGCAGCCTACAACTCTAACAATTTGATATTGCAATCCCTCTCTGTAAAGGGAAGGTCATACATTCACTGCACTTCCAGGTTTTAGTCCTTTTCTTTGCATCAATTTTGTATCAACACTAATTAGAAGTTGTAGGTCTACTCTAATCCAATTTGATGTTTTAATTGGAAGTCTCTGCAGACAGTACACAGCTCATTGTCTGTTCAAATATTGGTACTGTTGTCAGTCAGGAGCCACAGAGCTCCTGTCAACTCAAATGCTGATATTCATTCAGAATTGTCTTAATTCATTGACCAGTTTTATCAAAGGGTGTGCTTTCAGGCTACCCTTTACTAGCAATTGCAATTGTTGTGCTGAAAAAAAGGCTTTCAGAATTGGAAGAATTTTATCCCAAAGTCAATACATTTAATATGTTGAAAGAATTTTATCTTATCCCCAACATTTTTACAAGAATCCCTAATATTTTGAATACATTGCACAGACAACCTGAGCTTTTAGTATGGTACAAATAGCTACTTTGCCCCCTGAACTGTTTTGCAGTGTTCCCACACAATGTCATTATTGGTTATTCAAGCCTACCGTTGGAAAAAAATTCAGTCGTCACATTAGTTGTTAGCTGCTTTTCATCTGAGCTGTATGTGCTACACTGCACTCGTTTTTAAACAAGAAATAGGCAGGGCTTGTGATGCCAGTGAAAACACCCTATATGGTCACATGATATAGTTACTGTCAAAGAAGAACCCTGACTGGAAAAATAGCTCTGTTTTATTTGACTTGACAATCTGTGCTTATGCAATAACTTCATTTTGAAACCAATATTCTCAAGGTGGTTTTCTGTTGAGTAAAGTATCAAGGGCATCATTACGCATTTATGCCGGAGGGTTCTGTGTATCCCATGTTCACTGTGGATATTAAAATTCCTAACCACATTATCATATTTGTTTAATTATCATGTTGATAATGAACCCTTGTTTGTCAGAGATACAGCTGTAAGTGCCAGATCTGCACCAGAGGTTTACAGTAGCTTTTCCTAGTACGTGTAATGATAGTATCAAGCTGTTTATGTTCCAGTGCTTCATTAAACTTAGCCTACTTGAAATGTTAGCATTCAGAAGCTCAAACCTACTGCAGCATTGTGATAAATTGTAAACAACAGAAATTGTTAGTACAGATTTGCTGAATTTCCTGTTTATAAGAAATGTGTGTTTCCAACAGTAGTGTGACATACTCAATGTCAAAACTATGTGAAAATGTTTACATTTGAAAAGGCCAGTGTGGTCTTTTATGTTTAACTTAGCCAATCCCTACCCTGTATTATTCAAACATCCATTTTTATTGCCAAGTTGATTGTAAACTACAATTCAAACACTTCTGCAAAACACATGTGCAGATGGTGTCCAAAAATGAAAATTTCTGGAAAGGTAGTCGCAGAGATTTTAAATAATTTCCTCAAAGCGTTGAGTGTTGGATTGAAAACTGTTTGTGAAAGCTGTAAGGGTATTTCATGGTTCTAGCTGTGATTTAAAAGCTTCTATAGACGGTCTCATCTTTCACTACGCGTTTTGCTACGCGTTTTGGAGAGTGGTAGTTTATTAAGTGGGTGTCCAGGCACCTGGCTTTCAGTTGGATTATGTGGAGAGGAATATTTTAGTTGAAACAAAGACTACGAAGAAGAGATGCGAGTTGTTGGTAGACTGTTAATGTTTGTTATTTGTAGTGTAATGCCTGGAATACTTAACAGTGATCTCAGGATGGATATTGCAGTTAAAGTCGATAGTTCTTGGACTGTATTTTAGTGTCACCTTGTAAAAGATTTATATGATGACTGTGTCAAAACATGACTCAATGCAAGGGCAATCTCATGATGTGAGGATTCAGTAATTTGTGTAGCACAGCCATGTTCTTTTCTTATAGTGAAAATTTTTTTTTTTATCAAAACAAACAAGATCCAAAATTGATGTTTTCATGTGCACATCTTTCCCAGGGTATCAGTCTAAAATATTGGATTAGAGCAACAGGGACTCAGTGTTTTAAAATCTGTAAGTATTAGAAGGACAAACTCATTCTCTGGATTATCAGTGGAGGCTTGTATGATAGAGTGTGAGAATAAGCATATACTCATAAAAAATATGCCTACATTGAGCTCGAGTTGTCTGTGCAGTCATACAATATTTCTTTCATTTGACATTCTTTTGTATTCTGTCGAAGTTGTATGTGATATGGACACATATCAAAAGTGTTTTTACTGTCAGACTAATTCGTTTGTAGGCAGATGCTCTAACATATATGTTCTTGTCTTGATTTCAATGCAGACTTTGAATGAAGAAGTACTGTATTCCTGATATGAAAACCTCTGTTTTGGTCTAGAACCAATGTGTAGCGTTTTGAGGATTCCTCCGTTTGTTCATATCTACACGTATACTTTATTTCCAAGAAGAACCTGATTACCTTTGGGACTTGTCGAGGTGCTGAATGGAATGTATAATCAGTACTTCCTGCATTGGTTCAACATTAATGTGTCAGTATTTCCATATGTTACTCACAAGTCAGATATAAGTCCATATTTTCCACCCAATTTAGTTCCACAGATGGTAATTTACACTGTGTCCTTGGAGATAAATTCTTTTGTGATGGTATTGTTTATGTTGGATGACATCTTGTGTGATCTGTTAGAAGAGATTGCTTCTGTAGCTTATTATGTCAGGCAGCTTCTGGTCTGTGAGGACTGTTTATCATGCTCAAGCATGTGAATGTATTTTCGGTGTTCCCATATGTCGCTTCTACTCTTGATACTATTTTCCCAGGGAAGCTTTCAATTTGATGTTGTAAGACTAAACATGTCTAATTTAGAAGCTGGTTTGGATATTTCAAGTTGATTAAGTTTTGTCATTTTTCTGGTCACTTAAATAATATCAAGTATTTTCTTTTCATATCCCTGGATGTTCTGTCTTCTCTGCTTTTGTGCAGTTTTCAAAATTTACATGGAGAGCTTTGTCAGCATGCTGTGAATGATTTGGAAGGATCACTTGAATTGTGTGTGATTCACTGTAAAAAGTAGACATTGGTCAATTAACTTTCCTGGTCTACACATTCCTCATCCACATAGGGAATTGTATAGTACTTCTTTGTCACATACATGTGCTAAACTGAGAAAGCCACTGTTTCATGAA
The DNA here is from genome assembly GCA_037179385.1 of Holothuria scabra. Classification (NCBI taxonomy): domain Eukaryota; kingdom Metazoa; phylum Echinodermata; class Holothuroidea; order Aspidochirotida; family Holothuriidae; genus Holothuria; species Holothuria scabra. The sequence continues at coordinate 35,751,119 of CM074197.1, forward strand.
AAAAGTGCTGTTCCTTGTGAGGGACTTCCATCCACAAATCTGTGCAATATTGGTATCACCATTTTACATTGACTGAGAAGATATATAGTACTGCTTGTGAAACAAAATGTCTTATGGTGGTGGATATGGCCGCTATGGCTCAGGGAGTTCCTATACGCCAGGATCCAGGTACGGATCCGGAAGTACTGGTTATGGATCGTCAAGAGGATTAACAGGAACTGGTTCAAGTTACACTCCAGTAAGTTGTGTTATCAGACAGGTATCTAGTAAGTTATGTTATTCTACAAGTAATAAAAAAACATAAATCTGCTGAGCAGTTGTTGAAAAAAGGGGGACTTACAGCCACCTTCATATTTTTATGTAAGTATGTGAGTCTAACAGGAAGGGATAAATGGAAAATTTGTCCCAAACAGAAATTCGGGGAAACTGTTTGAAGTCATGGAAAGGTCATGGAATTTTGAAAAACTACATTGTTCCTTGATTCCCATCCACATTCTTTCTTATATTCCCCCAGTTTTTTTATTCTCCTCACCTCAAATTTTGCTATTGAAAACATGCAAGATTCCAAGCCGACAAGTCAAGGATATTCTTTATTTGGTCCTGGGAAAGTCATGCAAATAAATTTCCCCAGATGTGAAAGGATTGCTAAGTTGCCTTTTCAAGTTAATGCTCTGTTACATATACCAGAGAAGTTGTGTAAGGGGGGTACAGATAGGAACTGGGAAACACATCCATGGAAACAAGGAACAAGGGAAGGTTTGGAAGGAGGGAAGGGTGGTTCATCCTTGTCAGACATTTCCTAAATAGGTTTAGAATGTAAACAAACTATTATCTTGGAAAAAACAGGCATCCCTCACTCAGAATTTCCACACCTGTACATGTATTATGCTCAAATATATGCTAGAACATGATTGATCGCTCCCCAAACCAAAATACGTATATACCTTCGGTTTTTCACAAAATTATTGTAAGTCCTCTTAACATGTGGATCTGATGGAAGCCTTTTAAGTGTAAGGTGCTTTAATTTTGTGGCACAGAAAGTTCAAGGGTGCTGAAAGCAGCATAAAAAGGTCGGAGAGTTCTACAGCTATTCACAAAACATACATGGGGTAGGTGTAATTGGGTAAGTGATGACATATAGTAGATTTGTTACCATGTGTGAGACTACTTATTTCCAGGTAGTGTACAGTATAAAGAATTGCTAAGGCAGACTGTCTTCAACCTAATTTTTAGTACCTCTTTAAAAAACATGTATGAGTAACAGATGTTCCTATCTTCCTGAATTTATTGATCAGACACTGAAATATAAATACATTGAAGATCTTGTGTTTGTGTTGGATGAGTAAACCTTCCTAAAAAGTTTTTATACCGGCCCTGGCTATGATACTACAGTACTCCAAGAACATTTCATGGTGTAGAGCTGCGGTCTTTATGGACTACGTATGTCCTGTGAATCAAAGTTGGCCAGGTGGTTAGAGCGTCAGACTTGCATGGTTGAGGTTGGGAGTTCATGTCTTGGCCAGGTCATACCAAAGACTTTAAAAACGGAACATACTGCCATTGTGCTTGGTGCTCAGCATAAGCAATGGAGTAGGGAAAACAAGCCAGTGTGCCACAACTGGAAAAAAAGCTGTGGCCAGCATGACTTTAAGCAATAGTCAGAAACTGGGCTGCAAAACTCCATTTTTTACCTGAATCAGAGTTGTTTTTGTTTAGCTTGTAGGCTTTGATCCACATAGACTCATTGATGCTTACTGTACATCACTGGTTGACAGTGGTTGGCACGGAGCATGAGCAGGAATGTTTTCATGTCAGGTTTTGCATGTGCAGCTATCTCACGATTGCACACAGAATGACCACCAATTAGATTCTACTTGGTATTGCACACATGATGAAAATGTATGCGTTCCTCATCAACTCTGTTGTCAAGCAACTCTGACATCATCTGTCTGTAGACATGAATGAGTCTATAGGGAAATGTTCACTGAAGAATTGCTAAGCTTAGTCAAAATCAATGTTTGATATGAAGAAATTTATGTTTTTTTATATGTAATGTTCTATGAAAGTTAAAGAATAACTGGGAAAAAAGGCTGTGGGAACTAGACTTGAACCAGTTGGTTGGAAGCTGGGCCATAAAACTACAGTACATCTAACCTTACCTAAGTAACCTGTGAAAGTTCTTTAAAGTTGCAAAGATAATGACAACAACAAAGGGTTGGTTACAGTAGGTTTAGTCTACTGGAGTTTTGAGCCTTATCTTTTAACCTGTTGAATCGATTTAGTGTAACTGCACCAATGGCGTTTCCAGTTGTTGGGCATTTCATAATTTGGTATGAAAAGTGATGAAACTGTGGGCCATGTATCCTCTGTCAAAAGTTGGTCAAAGGTGGTTGAAAGATACACCTATTTCTAAATCATGCCCTTTTTCACTTTGCCAGTGAAAGGTAAATTTAATCTACAAAACAATGGCTGATAATTAAGAGGTCAGATTTAAGGGTTTCATGATTTCCTGTTGTTATTTTGAAGGAAATAACCATCCCCTCCACTCAATTTATCATTTACATGAGGACTAAATATTTTGACATGATTAAAGATACTCATCTTTTATCAGAGTTTCATCTATCTACATCTTAAATTGTAATCCCCTACCTAGTATAACCCCCATGGGTGTCATTCCATAAGATTCCAAACACATGATGGGTCAGGAGGTCACTTGGCATTGTATGGTATGAAGTTATTGTTTTACTGTGCCTTGGGTGGAAGATAAGCATATAGTGATAGGGCATGTAGCCTACAGTACCTCTGCTGCCTCTACCAATAATTAAAATATTATAGGGTTGGTTGGTTGGGTAGAAGGGTTTTTATAGCCCAGTTTCCAATCAATTGGTTCAAGTTGAGCCAGCCACTGCCTTTTTCCAGTTGTGGCTAACTGGCTAAAAATAGTAAAGTCACTTGTATTTGCTTTTAAAATGCTCCAATGTGGCATTGAGTACCAAGAGAGCACCTCCAATTCTTGTCCAACCCTGCAGTCTCAAAAATAAATCCCATCAATTGCTTCATCTCCTCAAAAAGTTATATGAGAAGTTAGTAAGTAAATAGTATATTGGAAGTACTGTAAGTTGTCCTGCCCTGGGTGACATGAATTACTTTCAGATTACTTTTTTTGCTGTCTTTTAAACTTGAATTTATATTTTACAAATTAATATTAGTTCTTGGAACTGTTTGTTCATGCGACCGAGATTGGAGTTTATTTTAGGGTTATGGTATTTGCAGAGTTGGTTGGGGCAGTGGGCTGCTACACCTGACACTTAGTATTTATGTCTTGCAATCTAGTCAAACACAGGTCTTCACACCCACCAGAAACCATCAGAAATCTGTAGACTGATTCCTACAACTAGTCCCAATTTGACAGTACTTCATAAAAGTAAAATAATGGGAAAATGAAAAGGCTGAAAAATGAGATGCCATGTACTGTATATGCCATGAACAGCTCTTTTGCCAGATCTGGCTATTAAAGTGTACCTCAAGTCAAAAAATTCAAAAATATATATTAAAGACCATGGAAAATGAATTCCAACAGTCCAACTCCAATCTTCATAGGACATTCCTGAGCTGGGATATAAAATGTGGAAGTTTATTCACTTAAAACAAATTAGTCCATTGCGCCATAACTTGTGACTTTCTTGTTGTACAACTCTTGTAAAATGCTTTGTTTCCTTTTAAAATTAAAAACGTTGTTACGACCTTGAACACTTCCTGTTTGCTTGCATAGCATGTTGCACAAGGAGGGATCAATTAATTACATCACCTCATAAGAGTAAGAGTGCTATCACACCTTGGTACAAGGCGCAGTAATGTTCGGAAAAACAAAGAAATGCAAAGATTGTAATTTGAGTAGTACAAGAATGACATCACAAATTATTGTGCAATGTACCATTTTAATTTGAGTGAATTAACTTCAACATTTATATCTCAGCTCAGGAATGTCCTATGAAGATGGGACTTGGACTGTTAGAATTTATTTTTCAAGGTCTTTAATATATATTTTTGAATTTTTTGACTTGAGGTACACTTTAAATACTGCACCAACACTCACATATTTGACTAGGTACAACCCTAAATGAATTACATGAAAAAGTTGTCCCGACTTGAAGATAAATCTATTAGAATACACTATGGGCTACATGATTACTGTTGCAGTGTTCTATAGTATGGTAATGTCCCAAACATCTTTCTTGTAATGTTTCACATGGTTAATCCCCTTGGGAACTGGGTCCATATGAACAATGTAAATAGCAATCCACAGTCTTACAGGCCATTAGCTTCGTAGGAAACATAAAATTTGTACAAAAGTTCATGATTATTTCCTATGAGGTTTACAGCCAAAGTTCTATAAATTCAGCATTCAAATTTCAAGTAAAACCTCAAAAGTTATTCATCCTTTGGTAAAGGGCCTATGCAGTGTAACATGCATTCCTCTGTACAAAGTTCTGTCAGAGTTGAAAACAATTAAGTCATGACACTCAGTCACAACTTGCAAAATTGCCTGACTTGAGAACTCCAGCAAATATCCTCAGTTGAAATCACAGTGACTTGAGCCTTGACTTAAGTCACCAACAGGATTGTAGTTGAGTTGACTGGCCTTAAAAAGAGTTAAAATCAGAGTGACTTGAGCCTTGATTTTGCTCAAGTACAGCAACTATCAAGGTTATGGTTGACTTTCCTCGAAGAGAGTGCCTGTAGTTAGTCAATGAGTTGTCACATAGCTGTAAAAGCAATGGGATGTACAGTACTTGGGCTCCAGGCTCACAGACAGGATCCTAACTCAATATACTAGGCCATAAAACTCCATGAAACTAACTCTGTATACTGTGTAACCAGAGGATGTGTATAAAAAACATATCGCTGTATGATAGGTCAAGTCACTAGTACGGTAATTAGGTGCAATTACTGACATACTGTAATATATTGCCAAATGTTGGTAGAAATGTTCTTATTGTTTCACATGCTCAGCCTCTCCAAAAATGCAGCCCTGGCCCACGTCTACAATGTTCCGTTGACAAGTATACAGGATTTGTCTTCATAAATCTTAATCTGTATTTCTACTCTTTAAATTCTGGGTGTGTGATGTTTGAATTTATGGAGCAAGAAGCCTCCCAGGATATAGCTTACTGCTTCAGTGTAATGGGAAGGGAAATGTAGGTGAATAATTTGACCTTCGACCTTTCTTGTTATCATTGCCGTGTGGTTTAATGTGTGGCACATGTGTTCAATAGAACATTACTACTGGCATTGGAAATGATTGTATACATGTTTCATCAGTGTCTACTGTTAACTCACCTAGGTTAGCCAACTGTATTTCAGACAAACTCGATTCCCCTGATGAGCTGAGTATATTTTGCACAGACAGTTTACGCTGTACTCAGTGACTGAGAGAACATACACTTAATGCTGTAGGTCTACTAAACGCATTCCACACAAGATGCACCGGACCATATAAAGGCACCTGTCTTCGACGTCATCAGATGCAGTGAGACGGTTTGTTTAGTTTGTCTGGTTGTAAAGCATTGGGGAAGTGGAAGTATTATGGCTCCTGCGGCACCATGCGGTGTGAAGGTGGTCAAGTAATGAAAATCACATTAGAAGTTAATGAGAATGCACTCTGCATCTTCTGTGAATTCATCTCATAAAAGAGGTTGCAGGCATCATTGTAGTCCACATATATTAGGAGAAGCATTCAGCATCAGCAACAAGCTCAGGGGAAGTACAGTATTGTACTGTATATAATTTCACACATCTACTTTTGCTTTGGTCGGAGGTTCTTCAGCACAGCTGTTATTACACAGTGAAGTAAATTCAATCAAAAGAAATACTGTATATATCTTCATGCTTGGATGTAGATGGCTTTGGTTTCTCTTGAACATGTATATTTGACAGATGAATCCATGCTAAAAGAATAGGTATCCATGGGTGGATGAAAATAGAAATCTGATTAAGTGCATTGGGTAGGGATGTGTTGTCATTCAGGCAGATTTGGCAATTTGAGGTATATTTCATTATGTGAAAAAAAGCCCTTACTGTAATCCACCCCCATTAAGTAGCCCAAAATCTGGCCTTTGCGGTGGGTAAGTGGGTTTTTTTCTCAATTTCCTCACCTACATTTTAAAGGAACTCCATCCCTAATGTCAATTTTTAACCATGAAATGTACTAGAATCTAGTAGGTCTTGTGGTTTCTATAAACTGCAAGTGTCTATGTCAAGAAGAAAACCAGACTAACTGTCCAAATATCAGGTTTTAGACTGTTTAGTGGTAGTCTATATGAATGAGTAAGGGCTATTTCACTTAAAATGTTGGCTGTTTTTGTACATGTGGGAAAAAGGGGGAGACTTGACTCTCTTATAAATATAAATACTTTTCTCCAGCATTGTTTCATTGGGTGAGATAGATGCATCATCAAATTTGAAACAATTGTTAAATTTCTGTCAAGTTTCTTTGTTTTCTCATTGACCTCTCCTGCTATTTTTTTCATTGCACCATTAACATTTGGACCTGTTTACTTATGTACACATAATAGAAGTAGGATATTGTAACCTGCCAATCTGGCTGTGACAGTCAGTAAAGTGTTTACTTTTTACAGCTTTGAAAGGCAAGTGTGAAATCAATAAGAGAGCTATGCTGATAACATCAGATATCTGAAGTTCCTTGTACCTTAATTGGTTGTAATATCAGTAAAAAGGTATCCTAGTCATGGACTGTACAGTACAGTACAGCACCTACTTCTCATATTACACATGTGTAATCGAAGAGTACTGACTGCATATTAAATAGAGATAGATTTAAATTTCGCTCTAGCATAGTTGATTTGTAAACCATACATTCAAGCTAAATGCTTATTGGTTAGTATCACCCACTATCATCAATTAAATAAAAGTGTTGCTTTAAAGAGCCCATGAAATGACTCAATGACAACGATTTGGAGTCATTCTCTGACACTATCTATCAACAAAAAAGCATTTATTTTAAAAAATTCTGCCCCACAAAAGAGAAATGCTCAAGTGAAATGGTACCCCTTTCAGCCCAACAGTTGAAAAATGAAAAAGACTTAAAAGTGCATTGAACCAAGAATGACATCACAGGAACCCAATTTCACAGTGTGTGTATTATAATGCCATGTTTAAGTGACATTTTGCATACAGATTGGGTAGCATGAGACTGGTACTGGCCAAATAATTTCTCAAATACATCTGAAGAATGTCCCAGTATAAAACCAGAAGTATATCAATCAAAATTTGAAATTATCACTCCCAATTCCTCAAAAGAAGAATTTTGTCATTATTCGCTCAAGCTGTCCCATTCATGTTAGGCCTACCAGTTTGAAATTTTGGTTCCAGCAATCTAGTCAATCTATGACTTAACAACAATTCTTTCAACCAGAAAAAGAAAACATTTTAACTCACATTCAATCAGATTGTTGATATCGCACCAGGATTCCTTTGAAAGACATCCCTTCCAAGTAAATTTGTCACAAACGTTAATGTGGAAATCATACAATGGATCTTATACTAGCATAGACTTCAAAATGCATGAAGTTGAAATAGTAACTTCATGTCAACTTTTGATAAAATAGGAATACTCCCTGAATTAACCAAAATATCAGCTAGTCTTTTTCCCACTATAATCACTGTTCCTTTTCTTTGAACCAAGTCAAATTGCATGGACATGCATCCAAAACAACACAGAACTTGTTGGGAGTATTTAAGCCACTGTGCAGAATGGTATACAGTATTGCATAAGGGCCTGTGTAATGAGAGAATCACTGCTTCCTCCCCAATAAAAATAATAGTTACATAACACTGGAGGAAAAATGGATGCAATTACAACCCCCAGGAGCCTGAGGGATTTTTCTGTGTGTATAACCTCTTACCAGGGAACTTCCAAACACTTGTATGATGTATAGTTTCCCTGCCAGTTGGCTCATGGAATATTGAGAAGTTGCAAAACTCCATCGTTGAACAGGGGTATTCCTAGGTGTTGAAACCTCCTTTTTCAGTAGTTTTGTGAAGCAAACTTTATAGGATTAGGTTTTGTAATGATAATTTGTTGATTATATCAATCATTTTAGGCCATCTATACATGCAAGATCATGTAACATCAACAGAGCAGGGTATACTCCAAGTGCACTGAAGTACACACACTGTGAAGTTGGGTTCCTGTGATGATGTCATTCTTGGTTCAATGCACTTTCACATTTTTCAGCTGTTGTGCTGGAAGGGATACCGTTTCACTTGAGCATTTCTCTTTCGTGGGGTGGTATATTTTAAAATGAATGCTATTTTGTTGATGGATAGTGTCAGAGAATGACCCGAAATCATTGTTACTTAGTCATTTCATGGTCTCTTTAACCAGAGGAAAAACTTTCTTACTGTACTTTAAAAATTCATGATTAACATGTGTATACAGTATAGAAAGTAAGATGATCTAAGTTTGATGGTTTGGGGTCAAGTAATTGATGATGAAAAAATGGAGGGGGGGGGAATGCAGTGCACTATGTGCTTATCTTTATATTTTGTGTATCCCATCTTTTGCCCAGCAAGTCCATATTTCAGCAACTTCCTGCACTCATTTATTGTGTGAATAGAATCATAGGGTATTGAGATTTCTATGAAGCATAGATAAATTTAACTTGTGATTTAAATTAAAGGGCCAAACCTCTCACCCCGAACTACAATTTTGGTACGTGGGTACCGAAATTCTCAATTGGCTCAGCTCTTTGATTGACAGCTAATTCAAACAATGCAGAGTACCAGAACTTATATTACACAGCATGAACATAACTGAGAGTGTTTTGATTAAATAAATTGAGTTTTTCTATATTCACCTTGAAGCAATAAACTGAGACAATTGTGGGAGGGGCTTCAGTAAGAAGGTAAGGAGAATTGGTACTGTTTGGGGTGAGTGAACTGGGCCTTTAAGGTGAAAAGAAGGATAAGGTTTATAGCAGTTTGTGTAGCCTCTTTTCCTTTTGCCTTACAGTATACTGAAGAGCTTCTTCAGCTTGCCAATAATGTGAATCCTACATGTTCATGTTAGGATCTTAAATGATCTCTAAAAATGACTTCATTCAGGAGTTTTTGCTTTGTAATTCTTTTGTCTTTGTTTCTTTCTATAGTCCACAGATCGTTATTCAAGAACAGGTGTCGGAAGGTAAGTTTAAAATTATGATTAATAATGGTGGCTTTTCGTCAGACGTGCCGAATGACGTTAAATGACCAATCCTCTCACCCTAAACTACAATTCTTATACACTGTGGTCTCACGTACCCCTGGCTCGAGGTAACACCATGTTACTTCGCGCTGGAGTAACGGGTGATCGCGGGTTAATGCAGGGTCGGTGTTTAAAATTTGATCCACAGTTTTAAACACTGTGTTTGTTTTAATCAAGCAAGGTCACAGGTAATTATTGCACTGATGACAGGTATTTTCGTAAATTTTACAGTAATCGGTATGTGAAATATTGACCTTGTTACTATGGTAACACTACCCAATCAACAAAACACAGGGTACATGAGAACACAGATTGAAAAACATGGGGTTAACCTGCCTTTTTGCCTGACTGTAAACACGAGGTAACATCGAGTGTCGCAGGGTACGTGAGACCAAACCTATAGGGGTTTACCAAAGTTCTCAGTTGGCTCAACTCTTTGACTGTCAGCTAATTCAAACAATGGAGAGTACCAAAGCTATAGTATTTCACAGCATGAACTGTACTGAGAGTGTTTTGATTATACACAGTGAGCTTAATACATGTCAAATTGTCTGGCAAAATTACTTTGTTTTTCCAAACTCCCAAACATGGAAGTTTGGGAGAATACGTTTAAATAATAAACTTTGAAAGGCATAGATTGTGTCATCTGGTTCACCCATCTCTTTAGATAATTTACAAGGAACCATTTATGTTATGTGAAGGAGGGAAGGTAGGATAGGATCTGTGGCCAACTTCAAATTTTTAATGGGAAATGTATGGGGGGGGGGGGGGGGGGGAAGAAGTGCATGTTTAAAGTTTCAATATATTGTTCTGGAATAAAGATAGAAATATGCTGATCTGACTGTTTCAAAAGTTCTATAAATATCATTCAATTTCCTTAAAAGTCATGGAAAGGTCATGGTGTTTATCATTCTGAAAACCCTGAAGGGGTTATTTTTTGTTTTGTTGTTTTTGAGGAATCATTTGAAAGGTTAGAACCTGTAACCCCATTCCCCCAATAAAATGTTTCTCACGTTCTTCAATTTTCTTGGTTTCAGTCGACTAGGTGATTCATCAAGTTCAGGGACAACTGACAGGTTTGCCAGTCGAAACTCTGCTACTCCTTCTTCATATAGCACCAGGGATAAAGACAAAGCTGCCTCCACCACATCTTGTCCATCCTGCAAAAAAGTAAGTTGTCCCAACCAATTCATCTGAAAATTAGACAGGGAGCTAGATATACCATAGTTTGGACATACCAGGGCTTGACTGCACAAGAAAAGTAACTGCTACTTGGGGCAACCAGTATTTATTTTAAACTTGTCCACCTGTCCTGTACCACCTATTCCTGACTACACAATTCTTGGTGGCAGATGCAAAAAATCTGCTCAGTATGATTCTGTTAAAATGTGTTTGCAACTCCCTTGCTGACAATTCTATAGACGAATCCGGACAGTAAAGTGATGGTCCAGAGCTGCCAATAATTCTGTGTCTATTTCGCTGCCACAACAAAATGGCGGCGCGAGACTGGTACCTATACAAAGTATACGAGAACTTAATGGATCACGCAAGGTGAAAATCCTCGAATGACGCAGACTTAAAAATGCCCCCAAAAAGTTCATAAAAAGAATAGGATACTCATGATTCAGGAGGGGTCGACACAGAAGACATCTCCACAGTGCTTGAGAACGATGTAGGATCGAAGAACTTCTTGAAAACGAAGTTGGAAGCAGTTTTCTACCAGACAATTTCCAAAGGTGTGTTATTCACGTTGAGGCAAAAATGCGAAGGACATTCTTAGGTGGCAGGTGCCCTCAGTAGGTAGGGGTTACCACGGTGCTAGTTAGTTTTTTGCCAGACAGTTATTGCAGGCAATAATGGTTACATATGTGAATAGGAGGTAAGTACACCACTCATAGACTCCCAAACCAGGGAGTTTTGGTGGTTTTGCCAGAATAATTCTGTTTTTTGGTGAAAAATATGGGATTCTGTTTTTTCTTGTCAAATTCTGTTTTTTTCTTCAAATCCTGAATTATAGGCTCATTTACCATACATAGTGATATGCGTTAATAAGTTTGCAGTCTGTTATACTGTAGAGGGTAAAAATGTCTGTCTCACAAAAAATGTCTGTCTCACTTTTTAAAAGGTTTCAGCGTCTGTAATTGCAAGTGGATTTTCCTCAAATTTGCTGTCTGGGTGTCATATTCATGTGGCATCAGATTTCCTTCCTAGCTACAAGATAAATTAAAGAAAAGTAGTCATTTTTTGCCATTTTCATCATTTTTTGCCTCAAGGCAAAATTTGATGAAACACAATCTCAGTGGAGGCATTGTAAGCATGTACTGTAGGCCTATTTTTGTAACTGCCTGTGTCCATTGTGTACACACCATGATTTCGTAGTCAGCTAAATAATTATCCTTCAGTAATTTTAGTATCTATTACCATGGAAGAGGTAGTACTTCCATGCTATTACCAGTGAGCTGCCATTACACAGATCTCTCCTTGCTGTGTGAGGACACTTCCATATTGTGGGGTCACTGTAGTGCTGTTTGGCTCATCACCAAGTTTGTTTCCCTGGTCAAGCTGGAGTAGTGGTGGTGGTTAAACAGTATTATCTTGTTACATGTTACAATTTGGAATAATGTCAATTTGAATGGACACAAATCAGCATTTCATATCAGCCTTCAAATGAATGGTGCATAGAAGTTTCTTCCAGTACTGCACTTTTTGTTTACAAATTTCACAGAGGAGTGAGCTGGGGAGGGAGAGAGAGGAAAACAGATGAAAATGATCGGAAGGGAGAGATGGATTGAGGGAGGAGGAAGGGAAGACATTTGGGTATCTTCTCTTTCCTAATTGCTTCTGCCACTGTCCTATACAAACTGGTCAATTGTACTATGACTTAAGTTTCAGACTTCTACCCTCATAGGCAGTATTTTCTTAAAGTGTACAACAAGTCCAAAAAAAAAATCAAAAACATATATATAAAATCATGAAAAATAAGTGATAACAGTCCACTTCCGTCTTCGCAGGAATTCCTGAGCTGAGATGTAAAATGTTGAAGTTTATTCAATTTAAAATGGTACATAGCACAATAATGTGTGATGTCATTGTTGAACTGTAAGTCAAATTACTATCTTTGTCTTTCTTCAGTTCTTTGATTTTGTGAAAGTTACTGCACCTTGTACCAAGATGTGATAGCACTCTTACTCTTATGGGGTGATGTAATATGCTATGGAAGCAAAGAGGAGTGTTCAAGGTCATAAAAACATTTTTAACTTTCAGAGGAAACCAGACATATCTTATGTGAGTTGTACAACTAGAAAGTCACAAATTACAATATTGCACAATAGACCAAATTGTTTCAACAGAATAAACTTCAACATTTTATGTCTCAGCTCAGTTATGTCCTTTAAAAATGGGAGTTGGACTGCTTGCATTCACTTTTCATGCTCTTTAATATATATTTTTTGAGTTGTTTGACTTAAGGTACACCCTAAGGGGATGAACTAACTATAGAGATTTATCCCTGACACAGTTCAACTGTAGGTGAACAATGTTCACATGCTGGTCCGCCCAACTGGACATGATGAATAAAATATTGAACCGGTAACATCAGAAAGGTTGAGTGACAGTAGCTTAGCTACTCAAGTTCCAAGCCTTTTGACATGTTCCCATCATTTCTAAAACACTGTTAAGCTGTTGTTTGAACTAGATTTAATGTTATGTTATACTTTGGGAAACTTTGTAATGTATCAAAGATCATGTGTTGGAGGGACATTCCACCACACTAAAGATTCTGAGACAAGGTGTAAATAGACCTATTTCCAAATGGCAATTACAATGAATTGTGGGATATAGTTTTTGGTGTACGTCAATTTTCACCACAGTAAAATGCTATTGACAAAAATGACAACACCAAAACTCTATCCCACAATCCTTTATAATTGTTATTTGGAAATAGGTCTACGTCACTTCCTAGTTGATCAATGTAAAATGTGAGGTTGAAGACGGGCTTAATAACTTGGTTCAACTTTAAATGGGCTAGAGCCATGAGCCATATATGAGCTTGTGGTAAGATATAGTTAATAATGTGTATCTGCATAGTAATCACATCAGTGTTCACGCTGAGGGGTGGAATTGCTGAAGTCATGCTTATTCCTGTAGGATCCCACAGATGGAAAATACAATGCAAGAAATTCCTGCACACTTCACTGAGCATCTCCATTTCACCAATATTGTAGTGCATTAGATTAGAATGCAGGAAATCGAAATAGAATCTTAGTTCCTAATGTGTGGCTTTACAGTTGGTGTTTGGTCCAAATAGACACAGCTCAAAAAGCATCTGGTTCACCATCACTACATATATTACAAAATTCTTTCCTTCAGAAAGTTTCTGTCAACAAAAGCCATGAGAGGAGTGAGGTCCCACCCTGATTTTGAGAATTCCTATCCTTTTGGGGAGAGAGTTGGTATTGCCACCTTAAATAGCATGAGCACTGGATCGCATGCAATAAGTGGCCAATCAAGGAGGTCCATGTTATTTTGTCCTTAGCCCTTTCTGCCACTTACTTGCTGCCATGCTAACTGACTCATTACTTGAGGTGGAGAGGTCATTCTGTCATTATTTTATTTTTGTGTGAAATTTACCCACAGATAACAGAAGAAAAAGATGCATTGATAGCAAAATTACAGCAAGAAGTCAAGAGTAAAACAGAAGAAGTGGCTGATCTTAAAAGTCAACTCTCAAAGTCAGGCAGAGCTACTGACTCCAGAACTTCAGACAACGATAAACGGGTAAGAGTAAGCTAAGTCTGACTCCAAAACACACATTGACTAGTTGAGTTTACTAGGCATGCTGTTAGTCAATGGATGTATCATAGGTGAGGTCATCTTGGGTTTACTGCCTCAGCTTATGACCTTCTGGTTTAATAGACCTTGTGCATTGACGACACACTGACGTCATCCTTGGGGAAAACAATGGAACACGTGGCCACGCGCATAAGGGTCCATCCTGCACAAGTAGCAGACTGGGCCTATTGAACTGGTTGACAAATCGGCTTTCTGTATTTGTCTGCGTTGGTTTTTTTTGCCCCCAAAGGAGGGCGTTCTTTCCTCTCTGTGACATGATATGCACAAGGTCTGTTCTAGCCATGTTCTGGGTCTTTTCCAATTGTGAGGCACTGGATTGGTTATATGTACTCTATTGTTATGCAGATCATCATGCACAATGGCTGTAGATTCCATTTTTAACCCACCTGGGAACTGAACCCTGGATCTTCCAAGTAAGAGTCATGTGCTCTGCCAACAAGACCATATTCGTTCCTGGATGTATCATAGAGAACAAAGTTTAAATTTTTACTTGTGTCAAGTAGGATTGTACAGCCAAGCAAGTTTATAGCACATTTTTTGTTGCAGGGCAGGTTCATGCTGTTTTATTTAACACTGTGTTTGTGGTCATTGATCAAGGTGACAGGTGTTAATGGCACTGATGACCTATATTTCTAACATTATATAGTTTGACCTCGTTATAATGGTAGGACAGACAGCCCTGATCAACCTAATGCTGGGTTTGTGAGGAGGCAGACTGGAAAGCATGGCGTTAACCTGCAGTTGTGCTGAAGTTTACACAGGGTAACACATGGAATTGTACGATATGTGAGACCAAACCTACTAGGACTCACAGTTCAGACCTTGAGGTAATACTGTTTATTAAACTAAAGGTTTTTTCTTTTTGCACACCCCTGGACTCACAATTTTATTTATTTTCATTTATGTATTCTTTGAATTTACAGGAAAGAAGAGCACTGGAAAGAAGGATATCAGAATTAGAGGAAGAAGTTAAAGTGAGTTAAGATTTTAACTTTTAAAAATAAAATTTCCTTTATCTATCCTAATTTAAACTAATTTAACTGCATTTTGCCACCCTAAGATGTTCCTGTCTGTATCCAGATGTTCCTGTCTGTATCCACATGTTCCTCAACCATAACTTCTTCTTACCTTGATGTACAATCATGAACATTCATTCTTGGAAAGAGGTTTTACCCAACAAGTGAGATGAACAGCTGAGTGTGTAAAGTGTTTGTATTTAAATCTAAATATTTCAAAATCAAGGTGTTTAAGGAGTAGCTGAAGCATCTGATGTTATCTGTTAGTGCAATATCTTTTATATCAAACTGTCAGTTACAAATTTGCACAAAGTACCAGTCCAGCCATGGGAATTCTAGCTAAATGCTGACTTGTTTTATTTTCTAGGACCCTGGATTTAAAAAATTGATCTTGGATTTCCAGTTCCCATTCATGTTAGATAACTTGTTTCCTAAATATGATAAACTTTGATTTCTGTGTGTTACATTTCTCGAAGTAATATGTGTTTCTTGGCTTTTATATGTTGAATGGGGATGTAGGTGGTGGGGGGGGGGGGGGCATATTAAAATATTTTTGACATAGTTTGGCAGAGTGGTCATTTGTATCAGTTTGTTATGCAAATCAATTCCTGTTTTCATTGTCAGGAGGAAGTTATAATTAAAAAATACTGGAAGAGAGTAAGACTACTGGCACTTTAGAAATCATTTGCATACATTTGCATAAATCCATTACTGCATTAGTTCTTCATTGAGATTGCTTTGTTTAGGGAAATATTCGTATTTGGGTGACATACATATTGTCAGGATGTTGCACTTTCATGAAATTGGGGATATCTTCTCCAGTGTTAGGCTAAAATGATACTTTCTTTGATCAAATGAAGAAATGGGTAAAATAGCACCAGCTCTATCACATCACCACTGGTAATCTTGAGAAAGGAGAGAAGGAAAAGGTGAGATATGGCAAATCACCAGCAAATCTTGATACAAGAAATGGGATGATATGGCCAAATTGCTTTGGACTCAAAAATTTGGCACCAAGACCAAAACTTGGCCTTTGGTTCTAAAATTTGTCGTGGCAGCGAAGCCAATAGTTTTTCTGTGGGTGCAGATATTTGCAATGGCATTTCTTGACATGGTCTTCCATTGCAGAGGACCTAAGGTCATCCTGGGACAGCCCTCATTGAATTTTTTTTTTTTTTTTGAAAACATCATGGTGAAGTGAAAAACATGTGGGCAATGGAATGTAATATATGTGGTATGTTTATCCCTGTATAAGTGCTCGTGAGGATTTTTTGAGGAGCTCATGATGTTTTTTGCAAAGTTCGTGATGTTTTTCGCAAAACTCATGTTTTTTGCAAAGGTCATGATGTTTTATGAATTGCTAGACATTTTTAGAAGCCCATGATTTTTTGGATCTTAAAAATTTTTAGAAGAGAAATCCATTCAATGTGCCATCAGCTTAAGAAAAACACATTCCAAATACTTGTTTGGTGCTTGCTGGATAGATTTCAAATGCTTTTCAAACATGGCAGTGTTTATGCAAAAGACTTTCATCTGTTTTGTAGAAATGATTCAAACTAGAGCAAAATTTTCATTTTTGGTGTTTTTTGATTCCTTGCCGAAGGCAGGCAAGGAATCTATGCGATGGTGATGTCGTGTGTGTGTATGTGTGTGTGTGTGTGTGTGTGTGTATGTGTGTGTGTGACGCCTGCTTGTAAACACGATATCTCAAGAACCATAACTCCCAGGGATCTCAAACTTGGAATGTAGATTGTCCACATTGAGTAGATGGTCCCTATTTTTTTTGGTAGAGGTCAAATGTCATTTGGGGTCACCAGAGGTCAAAATGTAAATACCTTGGAAATTGCTTGTAAACACGATATCTCCAGAAGGAAAAATGTGAGCAATCTCATACTTACCTTGCTGATTGTCCATATTGAGTAGATGGTCCCTATTGTTTTTGATGGAGGTCAAAGGTCATTTGGGGTCACCAGAGGGAAAAAGGTCAAAACCTTGTAAACACTGTATCTCAAGAAGGGTAAATGTGAGGGATCTCATACATAGCAGGTGGATTGCCCATATTAAGTAGATGATCACTATTATTTTTGGTGGAGGTCAAAGGTCATTTGGGGTCATCAGAGATGAAAAGCTCAAAAACTTGTAAACACCATATGTCAAGAAAGGTAACTGCCAGGAATCTCATATTTACTAAGTGGATTGTCCATATTGAGTAGATGACCCCTATTGTTTTTATTGGATGTCAAAGGTCATTTGGGGTCATCAGAGTTCAAAACATCAAAACCTTGCAAACACTATATCTCAAAAGAGTATATAACTGTTGAATTTAATATCCATGAGCAGTTAGGGTGAAAGGGTAAGAATAATTTGGCATGTGTAATGTAATAGGCATAGGGTATATAATTTTTTTGGAACAGTTTATTAACTTCACTATGTAAATTCTTTAGTGAGGTAATTTTGAAAATGCATTTGTAAAGTACTGAAGCAAACTCATAGGAAGAAGGTCTAAGGTGCACAAAAAGGCACATCACATGGTAGTTACTGTACAGTATGTTGATTCTGGCATGAAATTGTGCCCTGTTATTACATTAAGTTCCAAGTATTAATACATGAAAAAGTGGGCAGAGCAAAATATAAAATCTTAAAAGGCAAAATCTGTTCATCAGGCTGGCATACATGCTTCAATGCTCATGGGTATGCTGATTTTGCAGCCACAAGTAAATAGATTTTCATGAAACTGATGTGGAACATGTGAGTTTAAACAGTCTGTATAAGGGTCATTTAGGGACATAGTCTGAAAATATTAGAAGATGCTTCTGTGCACACTAAGTAGATGACTGATATGGAACTTCATAATTATAAACTTTGAACAGAGAGTACTCTGTGTGATGCACAAGAATCTCTTTTATAACATACCTACTTGTTTTTTCAATAACCTTAAAGAAAACCTGAAGAAAACATTAAATTTAGTGGGAAAAAGTGCTAATATTTGACAAACCTTGTGCCTACTGTCCTCATGAGGACATGTGCATGCAAGCATGCATTAATTGGAAGTGGGAATTGATGAATTAGGTATACCACAGTTAATTAGTTTTACAAAAAAGAACCTAATTTACACTGATCATTTGGTATCAAATACCCTTCAGCGCACATGAACTGTCATTGCCTAATAGAGTGAATCAAATTGTGACTGACCCATTCTTTGCCATTTGGTCACAGTTATCTCGCCCAATTTTTCACAGTTGACTGCCAGTTATCCCCACAGTGTCCTGAAGGATTACCTCATACAAACATACAGCTCAATTGACTTAAGCTTTTTACTGTATAAGTGGTGTTAATTGACTCTTATAAACCCTCTGAAGAAAGCTTATTTTTATCTCAGTACATAACCATGACAGCCCATTGTTTGTATATACTCCTATTTCCTGCCATTCCTGCAGGCATTCAGTACTCTATTTGTGGTCAAAATGTCAGACCTCCATGAAAGTCACACCTCTGCTAAATCCAGCATAAAATAACTGTCCACATTATCTTGTCTCATCTGACCACAAATAAAAGTTTGCCTAGCCATTGTCTGGAGATGGAGTAGTTCATGTACACTGATCAAGTTTCTAAACTGAAAGTCATCTTAGAAATATCTGTAGATTGACACCATTCAGAAATTAGTGTCCTTTACATAGAAGCTGGTGGAATTGAACAAATAGTGTGTTTGTATAAGGAATTTTGTTGAACAAAACTTTAAACATTGGTGTCTGTCTAGATTGGTGTTTCTGCTTTACACTTTCAATATGCTCTACAGTGGTTATTTGTCACTTAGTTTCATTCTAGATTTTGTTTTAAATTTTTGATAGCATAAATGTATCAGGATACTACTTGCCTCATCTCTGCTTATATCTGGATAACGCACCAAAAAGTAACCCCTGTCTGAAGGATTATATAGTTATGTCAAATATCATCATCGAGTGGGAATTCTTGTCTCACATTTCATTTTTTTCCATGTCACTATCCCCCCAAAAAAAAGTGTACCATAAAGCTTAATGCATAGAACCATTGCTTCAAGATTACCCTTTATGACACTTTTCAAAAGTATTAAGATTTTATTTTGCATTGCTGCTGTCATTTAAAAGTAGTTCAGGTAATAAGAGCAAGCATAATGCTGTATACTGTGTATCAAACAAGGAAAACTTGTACTGTATGTTATGCTGTACCTACATTATAAGTAGACAAAAGGCGAATTAAAAGTCTTGTTAAATTATGGATTAATAGGATATCTGCTTTTGTTAATTTGCAAAGGATACCATAGACAATAGGTGGGGCATTTCCCCATAAAGCAACAATTGCCGTCAGTAATAGCCAAGGTTACACATCTCTGTTCAGATGTCTCTTTAGGCTTGGTCTCACATACCCCGCAACACCCAGTGTTAACTTGTGTTTACAATCAGACAAAACCACAGGCTAACCCCTGTTTTCCAGTCTGTGTTCTCACGTACTCCAGTGTTTTGTTGATTGGATAGTGTTACCATAGTAACGAGGCCAAATATTTCACACACCGATTACAGCAAAATGTAAGAAAATACCTGTCATCAGTGCGATAAATACCTGTGACCTTGCTTGATTAAAACAGGACACGATGTTTAAAACTGCTTAACCCTGCGATTTGAGGTGGATCAAATTTTAAACACCGACCCCGCGTTAACCCACGTTCCCACGTTACTCGAGCGTGAGGTGATACAGTGTTACCTCGAGCGCGGGGTATGTGAGAACACAGTATTTGATCCAATGCTTGAAGGAGAGTGTGTCGATGAGGGCTTGTTTAAACACTAACCTCAATGCAGACTTTTCGAAACATAGAGGCATCGGAACATAGAGACTTCAGAATGGAGAGCTGTCCCCATTGACCAAACTTTTGATAAAAATGGTTTCAAAATACCGCTTTATCAAGTAATGAGACAGTTTTCTGGAATGTTAAAGCTGTGTGAGAAATTCCTCTTGTGTGTGGAGATCAAAGGTTTGAGGTGACAGTTAGATCAAACTTTGTAGACATAATGTTTTTAGGGGGATAACTGTGAGGGATCTCATACCATGGTGGTAGTACTTCCATACTCATTCTGTACTAAGCTTAATTTTGAATTACTCATGTTGATGGACGTGTTGGTAAGGTGATCACTATTGTTTTTAAGGGGTCGAAAGGTCATTTTGGGTCACATGAGGTCAAAAAGGTTTGACCTTACTAGTATTATATCTCAATTTAGGATAATTGTATGGGATCTCATGCATGTCATGTTTGTTTCCATGTTTGCTATTATATATCATGGCAAGGAATCACTAAGCCTGTTGGCTTTCTAGTTTCAGGATCTTAACCTGACAGTTTTGCATCTTTTTGTCATTCTTAGCTTAATCAAAGAACACAAACAATGCTCTTAGCTTGTAAAATGTTAAGTCCCCTAAGTAGTGCAGCTTTGCTTTATTAGGAATATTATGTAAATGAAAAGGTTTTTGTCACAAAATGAGCCAGGTTTGAAAGGGTGTAGCTGTGTAAGCTTTGTCTCATGTCGGAGGGGGAAAATTCTTCCCCTTGCTTAGTCTATCATTGGTTACTTTGCTTTTTCACAACATTGAAATTTGTCATGTTAGAAGTAAAAAATTGTTGTGCAAATCAGGTAATGCCACACACTTCCTATACATGGACAGAGCATACTGCATGGTACATTGTCGCCACCGTACGTGTGAGAAAAGGCGTAGCAAGATGGCTGTTTGCTATGATTTTGTGTGAAAGTTTGGACTTGCTCTAGTAAATCGACAGATTTTGCAAGAAATATGATATAAATTCCTAGTCAAGTTGAACTTTTGTTCAAAATATTAGAGAGTTCTCATCAAATAATGAAAATTATATCTTCGCAGCGGCCATCTTGGTTCCCCATTTTTGTCCCAATCGGTGGTGACAATTTACAGACAGGATATACGTGTTACATGCTCTGTCCATGTATATAGAAAGTCTGTTGGTAATGCCCATAGACATTAAAATTCCTTACTTTTTGATTCCTTGCCGAAGGCAGGCAAGGGGTCTATGCGATGGTGATGTCGTGTGTATGTGTGTGTGTGTGTGTGTGTATGTATGTGTGTGTGTATGTGACGCTTTGGCTTGTAAACACGATATCTCAAGAAGGGTAAGTGTGACTAACCTCGTATTTGGTGTGTAGGTTGGTCATATTGAGTAGATGATACCTATTGTTTTTGGTGGAGATCAAAGGTCATTTGGGGTCACGAGAGGTCAAAAGGTCAAAACTTTGTAAACACGATATCTCGAGAACGGTACATGTGACTATGCTCATATTTGGGTGTGTGGGTTGGTCATATTGAGTAGATGATCCCTATCGATTTTCGTGGAGGTCAAAGGTCATTTGGGGTCACCAGAGGTCAATAGGTAAATTCCTTAGAAATTGCTTGTAAACACGGTATCTGAAGAAGGGTAAGTGTGACTAATCTCATATTTGGTGTGTGCATTGGCCATATTGAGTAGATGATCCCTATTGTTTTTGGTGGAGATCAAAGGTCATTTGGGGTCACCAGAGGTCAAAAGGTGAAAACTTTGTAAACACGATAACTCGAGAACAGTACATTTGACTATGCTCATATTTGGTGTGTGGGTTGGTCATATTGAGTAGATGATCCGTATCAATTTTCGTGGAGGTCAAAGGTCATTTGGGGTCACGAGAGGTCAAAAGGTGAAAACTTCGTTAACAGGATAACTCGAGAACGGTACATGTGACTATGCTCATATGTGGTGTGTGGGTTGGTCATATTGAGTAGATGATCCGTATTGATTTTCGTGGAGGTGAAAGGTCATTTGGGGTCACGAGAGGTCAAAAGGTAAATTCCTTAGAAATTGCTTGTAAACACAGTATCTCAAGAAGGGTAATTGTGACTAATCTCACATTTATTGTGTGGATTGGTCATATTTAGCAGATGATCCCTATCGATTTTCCCAAAGGTCAAAGTTCATTTGGAGTCGGCATGTTCAAAGCCTGACAAGCTTTCCTTCACAGTCTTTCAAGAAAGGTCACTTGTAGGGTCCTGTAACTTGTCATGTAGATGGCACATAGTGAATACATGGTCCCAGAAGTTTTTGGTGGAGGTCAAATGTCATTAGGGTTCACGACGGGCAACGGGGATCTCAATGTAGGAAGATTCGATGCCTTGCATGTGTACTTTGTGGGCACATTATGGAGCCCTGTTAATTGAAAAACATTGCAAAGCAATGTCAATGTGAAAAAAGGCCTTACATTTCAGCAGCAAGGAATCACTAAGCCTTTTGGCTTTCTGGTTAAAACCTTGTAAGGAAATGTTCCATCTCATGAAATCAACAGCACCCCCGCCCCTTCCCCCCCCCCCCCACCCCTCTCTCTCCTTCCATTGGACTGGAAGTTGTAGAATAGGTCTTTTGTACTATTCCTTGCTTGTCATTGAAGGTGACAAAAAGGGGAGGGGTTCAATCCTGGTTGAACTTTAGAGACATAATGACATGCAGGTGTTGATGTGTCATTTAATTTTGTCTACCCTCCTGCCTACATCAACAACACAGTAAGGCATGTCAGTACAGTAGATTTAGGCTATTGTTTTTATAATTAACTGGGCTGAAACAGCCAAGTAGACTCTGACACTTTAAAAAAGAATCTGGCATTGAGAAAGTTTAGGGGAGGGGGCAGAAGCCTTGTAATATTATGAATATTTCATGCTGCCAGGTAACTTTTTGCGATCTATGGAACTGGATTTTTCACTGAGAATAATTTAAAGACCTTTTTTTCTTGCTTATTAGAGTGCATTATGAATCACTTGAAAATATAAACTATTGCTTCAAATAAAACAAAAAAAAAAGAAAGAAAAGGCTGTTTGCTGCTTAATTTTCGTATGCTACACTAAAAGGAAACCATTGTTTATACCTTATAGGTGAATATTGCATCAAAAATGCATCAAAATAACATATGATTAAACTGTGTTAAATCTTCGTTACTACACCATTCAGTCTCAATGTGGGGTACACTGTTTATCACAGTTTTATGTATTACAAGAGACATTTAAGTTTTGTCATCTGCAATTTTGAAAGTTTGAACCTTTAAATTGCTCTTGAGTTAAAAAAGAAAAGACAGGACAATCTTTTCCCTGTTATAAAGTTACCCTTGGAAAGCAGGTTATTGCAATACCTTGTTTTGAAATCTATTTTGGATCTATAAATGTTGGTTTTTATGACATTTCGGTGAGGTATTAAAATGCAATATCTCATCATTTTTCTAACATTGTACGTTTTTGGAAGAAAGAAACTGTTTAGTGTATTTTACCAATTTAAAGGCAGTGAATTCTCACCCCAGACAAAAAGATTTCTACAATTTTTTTCATAGTCCACAGGACCTTTTTACCGATACAGCTCTTTGATTGACAGCAAATTCAAAAATGCAGAGAACTGTAGCTCATGTTACAAATCATGAAGCAATAGACTGGGATTTTTTTGTCTGGATGAGAATGATTTTTAGACAGTTGTGGGAGTGGCTCAAGTGATTAGGTTAGAAGAATGGGTATGTTTGGGATGAGAAGATTTTGGACTTAAATTTTTGATATTCCTTTTACCATTCTCTTTGCTACTTAAATTTTCGTTGGGTTTACTGTTTTAAAGAGGCTCATTGAGTTGATATCGATAACTTAATGATAGTATCAAAGGGTCATTACCACATAACAATGCTTATACTAAGCATAACAAGTCAAGTTTCAAGTCCAAAAGTCACAGAAAATGTTAAAATTTTGAATTTTCTAGTGTCATGACTCGTAACGGTTTTGTACATAATTTGAAAAAGTGTTTGGTCACGAATTTTTGAAAACGGACTTCAACCGTTAAGTACTCACTCATAAAACAGTTATTTGTATGAAGGGTATGGGTATTGTCTAAGTTTGACCATTTGTCATTGGTTTGTGAAGAAAACTTAACAAGTTTGGAAAAATTTGTTGAATTTCATGAACCAACTCAATGAGCCGCTGTAAGCACTGTTGTCAAATTTTTCCAACAAAATAGAGACCTTATTGTAGGTATTTTTTCCCTCTTTTTCTCCAAAAGAATGTTTGACATTTCTAGTTGAATTAACTTGCAGCTACACCATTTTTTAGCAATTCCTGGACACATGCTATAGTTATTTTTTGATCGCTTTTGTCTTCTTCTTCTTCTTCTTCCTTAAACAGTGAAACAACTCAATGAAATTGCTACACCAGTATTTCCACCACCATGACTCTTTCTGTAAATATAGTGCATTGACTTTTTTTTCCTCATTTCCAGACTGTAAAACAACTCAAAGCAGACAATCAACGACTAAAGGACGAGAATGGAGCCTTGGTTCGAGTTATTAGTAAATTATCTAAGTAAGGTTGGCAGGAGGGCCTGCTGCATATTCATGGATATGAATGGGTCCTCTTTCCAAGTACATCCGAAGGAGCCTTTCTGATTGGCTGATGAGCAGAGACACTGGCCAGTCATGTCACTTTTTACAGTGTGGGTAGATCCAGAGCTCCTCTCAGCCAATCGGCTGGGCTGAGCTCGGGTAAAAGTTTGTCATGTAAAGTAGACTTTAATACACAGCAGACCAGTGTAATATTTGTACAGTTAAATTATTTCTTCCTTATGTGAACTATTTTTCGTAGAGGAATTGCCTCTCTTGGCAATGTATCAGATTGAAAACTTTCTACCAGTGTCGAGGTACTAATGCCTAGAGGGACATTTTATTTTGTCCTATTCTCGTTGCTGTGGCATCAGGGATGAATGGAGTTTCAAAGGTACTCATTGTAGGCCTTATCAAGCTCAAAACTAGGCTGGTTCCTTGTTCAGCCAAAACTGGGCTGGGTCCTTGCCTAGCCAAAACTTGGCTGCTTCCTTTGCCCAGCCAAAACTTCATCACTTCCTATGATTTGACTAGCAATGCAAGATGCAGTAACAACAAAGAATAGAGAAGTTTGAAGAAAAAATAATCATAAAAACAGAAAAAAGAGAAAAAATGGTAGCCATCTTGTACGAAACTATATACTCCTTTAAGTGGAGTCATTGAGAATGATTGAGGTGTTTGCTAGTATTTCAAAAGCTTGTATGCTGGCCCTGCCCATTTGTGTAAATAGATTCCCCCCCTCCTCCAGTTGTTAACTCCACGATATTGGTTCCCTGTGGCTTGCCGTTCCCAGATTTAGTGATCAGTGTGTGAGTCAGTCAGACACAGAAAGTTCTAGAATGGTATGGTGTGTCCAGTTCTAAGTCACAGCCATGAAAGTTAGGGCAATAAGACTCTTCCCAAGTTTTTGGACGAGCTGAGTATTATATCACATTTAAGGCCAAGGTGTAGTCTCTCTTGCTGTCTGTGATTTTGGTCCATTAAATATTTTAGAAAGTGGAGTTTCCTTCTTCATATGGGTTGGGCAGGGTGAATAAGGTCAGAAGGCAGTAAATGTAATCCAGTGGATGTGAAGTAAACTTGAAATATTTCTTCACCTTTTTTATTTTCTTAGTACTGAATTCTTAAATTCTGGCCTCCACTTGGGTAAAAAGAGGTGTGTGGATAAAGGGGCACTAATGTAAAACAACTAAGAAAAATGTATTCCTTCCGTACTGAGTGCAGAAAATCTTGCAGTAGGAAATTCTTTAAAATTTTGTGACCTTCAGGATGGGCTTATGGTAAACAAAGTAATACTAGTTGAGCAGTAGGAAGCAACAAATGGTTTATGCTTGCTGTAAGTTTAAATGAGCAGCATGTGGGCACCGATATTTTACGTTGGGTCCATGAATGTTTTGCTGTGAAAAATATTGAAACATTTTGTAACCAACAAGTACTCTAGTATTCTATCAAACTGAACAGGTTTGATTGGAAAAGTTTCATAAACTTGTAGTCTGGCAAGATTTTATACATGGTATCTTCAGTGTTGTGTGCAATACCTAGGTGTCGGAATGTGGGAGCCTGTTTTAAGTGTTCAAAGAATTGTCATCCTTGGTAAAAAAGATAAAAATGATTTCTTTCAGGCTTCCGCTTAATGTCCAATACATTTAGAATTCAGTAGCTTGAGAGCTCAAGTGCAAATATTTATAAAAAACTTAAAATATGGTGGTTTGGTAAATTGTAGTCAATCTGTCTTCCAAAGGAAATGAAAGAGAGAGAGAGAGAAAATTAATCGTCCAATGCTTTGCAGTGCATTTTGCCTGTGTTGAGTTGTTATGAGAATTTTGCCTAAATGGTGCTTGTTCTTAATAAAGGTATCCTTTAAATGGTTAAACATGCTGTGTCATTGTGAAAAAACCCCTTATCATGCAGTTTGGGGAAGGTTTATAGGGAGAGAGAAGAAAGAGGGCATGTAAACTACATTTTGGGGGAATGTCTCGTTAAAACATCACAATATATCAGTATTGTAGCAGTCCCTGATGATATTTATTAGTCCAGTAGGTTACATACCCTCAACACTGCACGATAAGGGCACTGCCAGCAACTGTAAATAGGTCTGTGCATGAAGTTTTGGTCTTTTCTACTTCTCTATATAACATATAAATTGAAGGTGCTTGATAGATCTAGCTAGTTCTTCTTATAGCTGAACTAAGATAGTTGGTGTAAGTGTCGTGGCTGTTGGGGAATCCCAAATCTTCATGCTCAAACTACCCATATTTACAGTCCTTTGTTCTTGGGGGTGAATTGTCATATTATCATGTTTGCTAAATGATGTGAAATTTTCAAGAAGTATACGTATTTACAAAAGGAAGTAGGATCTTCTCTTTTGGTTACTGTTTCCCCTTGCCCCTCCTCTTTCATTTTGTCTAGTTTACAGGGAGAAGGCAAGACAAGGGGTAATGGAGAGAGGGGAAGTTATAAAACAAAGGAAGTATTGTAAAATGACAAAATCGATGTCGGAGTGGTAAAAAGTCCACATCCAGCCGACTCCAAGAAAACAGTAATTGATGAAGTTTGTAGTAAAGCCGTAATCCCGAGCTGCAGTATTAGTTGCAGTTGTTGCTTGTTAAAATATTGTACAATGTTGTTATGTCTCGGAGGTTCAGAGTTGGATTAGAATTTAGTGGTGCTTGTTCGTGAAGGATTGTTTCACTGGTTGTCATGGTGATGAACGCAACCCTCCTGGTGAGGAAAGTGGCGCAGAATCTTTCTTTCATCCCGAAATGTGATGAAGAAGAAAGAAAAATTTAAGAAGTGAAGAAATTGAGACATTCACCTGAATTTACAGCTTTTTGGGGCAGAAAGTATTTTTGGATTGGTTCAGTTGGTTATATTGGTAGATGTCCATCCCCTAGAAACCTGAGATATTTTTTGAAGAGAATGGTTTGATGTAATTATGGGAAGCAAAATATATGCATTTATTTTCTAAGTAAGGTAAAGCTTCTAATTGAATTTACAATTGTTTACAAAGAATGTGACTCTCAGGTTTGCTATTATTTGCCTCAATGAAATGCACCACTTGAAGCCAGGTCATGACCTATGCAGCAGGGTTCAAAGGTTCACATTAGTTTGATAGGTTGGTGGAATTTTGCATTCTCTCCTAACTGAACTGTGAACACAGTGTTTCAATGAAATATTGCAGTGCTTCCCCAACTAACCTTTGAACTCCAAAGACAATGCAACATGAAGAGGCTTTTTTCATTGGGACAGATAAAATGAGAGCCTTAGTTATTGTATGAGATGATTATTCAATAAGCTTTCCATAAAATTAGAAGAAATGAATTTTTTCATCAAAAACAGTGTATTTAATACACTTTCATGCACCTCGTGTACAAGTTCCCTTATTACTGGAACATGCTCTCATATATTCTGCTGTCTTATGACAAGTCAAGTTCTACTTCAATACCTTTTCATATTCTGTACAATGTTTGTCATAACTGCTGTTACCATGTGAAATATGATGCTTTCAAAATGCCACCACCATTTTGAGGGTGTCACATCACGTAATCATACTGGAATGTGTACAAGCTTCCTCATTTGCCCTCCCAGGTACCACTTGTCGGAGTAGAACAGCTTGAAACACAAAGTGATCCATGCTCCCTAACTTGTATAAGTTATGCTTGACCATGTGCAGATGTATGGTATCTCCTGTTAGCAGCAGTTATGCAACATGGTCACAGTTAAACATCAAACTTTCCAGATAGGAAGCACAAAGGATTGTTGGATAGAATTTTGGTTTTCATTAATTTTCTCTGGATTAGCTTGACATTGACAAATGTTATGAGTACCAAAATGCTATCCCACAAACCTTTGCAATTGCTATCTTGATCTATTATCTGTTCAAGGGTGTTCACCTTACTTCCTGTTCCTATAACTATGCATTTGTTGAAAAGTAAGTGCAGTAGTTACGAAATAAAACTGACAAGTTTTGAATATCTCCAAACATGATAACTGCAGCTGTCATCTACCGTAAAATACCACTGAAAAGAAATAAATGAGTGTGACTGAAAGAAA
Source organism: Holothuria scabra (assembly GCA_037179385.1). Lineage (NCBI taxonomy): Eukaryota > Metazoa > Echinodermata > Holothuroidea > Aspidochirotida > Holothuriidae > Holothuria > Holothuria scabra. Next base: position 35,779,720 of record CM074197.1, read on the forward strand.
TTCATACTTGAAAAATCATATCACACAGGGTTGGTCTTGAACCTCATTGTTTGTTGTGCTTTAGTCGTCAGGGGCTCACAGTCATGCAGTTTGACATCCTATGGTTCCTGGTGGGTCTTTGGACATCCTTGTGTCATCGTACTCTTTGTCCTTTGTCTTGCCGCTACATGTTTGAAATTTGACCAGTCAGTTAAGGATTTAACTCACATTTTGTCTGTTTCAGCCGTTCATAGACCAGGGAAAACAGCATCATGGGTAATTTACAAAGACTTATGGAACCACAAATTCAATATTAAACATCTTTGTTTGCATCAAAAATCGCCTTTCTAACTAAACACTCCCTATTTGTAGGTTCTAAGCAGTTCCCTGTCACAATTTCATAATATTTACCATGTGAATGATCTGTTTTTTACTTTTTAGTCATAAAATGCAAAAAAGATAATTTTTGATGAAACTTTAATTTACAAACAGGTTTAGCCAAACATTGTTTTGGCTTGACAGATGCAGAGCAATCTGTTTCTTCTAGAGTTTACAAAGCAATGCTTGCTACTTTAATAACTCTTGAGCAGGTCTGGTGAAAATCAAATCAAATGATGTTTCTTCAATCAGCAATGATATAAAAATTTGGGGACACAAAGTGTCGTCCTTAACAAGTTGTCAATGATCTTTTATTTCCTTTTGTTTGTAGGTTTAATTTTTGTTGCACTATAGCCATGAACTTTCATCATTTAACATTTATAAAATTGTACCTTTATTTCATATAGATAGGTTGTTCATACTCATTGAGTATTGTTAATCCTGAAGCAATCATAAAATCAAATAGTTGGCATTCAGCTGAATTAATCACCAATGCAGATACTACTCAAATTTGGTTCAAATTACTGATAAAAAACAAAGTTTTTTGGAAATTTTAATTTTTCCAATACAGATGGATACATTTTATATTATACCACACTGACTGAACATTTGCAAGGGCTAAATAATGTTTAAACAAAACATTAATTTATTACGATTTTATAGCCAAATGACATCGCTGAAGTGCTCATTTGGTTGGTTCAAGGATAAATTTGCATCAAAATATAAACCAAATACATTTTATTTTCTACAAATTTGTTTTATACTTGTGCTTAAATTTGATTTGAGTAATGTATGTCTCAATCTGTATTCTCTACCTTAAAAAATCATTTTTATGCTGCTCTTAATTTGGAAACAATGCCCTATTGATCTGATTTTGCATTTTTCTGCTTTTTTTTTTAATAAGAAATATTAAACCCAATTTCTGGTGTTAATACCTGAAGTTGAAGGTGACCTTTTATTCTTTTTTGTCTATCAGCCAGACAGGAAATTAGAACAAAGTGCTCTTGAACATATTTTTACAAAACACTGTAATAAGTTCTTATTTATATTTCCAAACTTCCATATACCATAAATATTTAATTGTATATGATCAACCCTTTCTAATCTAGGTCGATTTGTCCCCTTTATGGAGTACTGAAAAATTGCAAAAACTCTATTTCACGAATCTGTCAATTTGTCCTTTCACATCGTGACACATATTGCCACGGAGCATTTTTGCCCTTAGTCATTTGTTTTTATGTTTGAAATTGTAATAAATAATATATATCCACAGACTTCCTATACATGGACAGAGCATACTGCATTGTATATTGGCCCTACTGTATTGTGGGAAAAAGCGCACCCAGATGGCTGTCTGCTATGGTTTTGCATAAAAAGTGTGGACTTGCTCAAGTAAACTCCCAGATTTTGCAAGAAAGTTGAAATATGTTTGAAATATGGCAAGGTAAGGTCAATATCACTTCATGTTTTGCAGGAATATGACATTCTTTCCCCTTCCAGTTTAACTTTTGTTTTAACTACTACAGAGTCGTCGTCAAATCAGATGATTTATACTAGTTTCACGGCGGCCATCTTGTGTGCCTTTTTTGTCCCAGTCGGTGGTGACAATCTACGGATAGGACCTACATGTTACATGCTCTGTCCATGTATATAAGTCCCTGTATATATCATATTTGTTCCACATCATAGTGATCAGATAAACAGATTTGGGCAAGAGATGGATTTGTCAGTATGCAATAATTGCCAAAATGTCACATTCATCACTTTACCAATTAGTGGCTTGTCAGTATGCCAGAAAGGGGATGAAATGCGCCCATCATTATGGTTCCTCTGGTCTCCATCATAACTCAAACCGGTACTATGCTTTACCATGAAGCTAGAAGCGAATTGCAAGTTTTAGCCATCTCAAGCTGGCAACTTATAATCCAGAATCTATCAGAGAACTTCCTGTTCGATTATCTTGAAATCAACAAAAGCTAAAGGCATTTGCCCCCTTAAAGGTCTATTTGCTCACTAGAGCAACAAGGTTGGTTTAAACAAGGGTTAGCTGCTGCAATGACAGAGACAAGCTTCACCGGAGAAAATGCCTTTTTCTGGGGTAACATTGGCTAAAACGTCCTGTTCAATTGTAGCAGCATGTTTGTTTCATCATTATAATAACAAAGTATGAACTGGCCTTATAACTTGTCTGATGTATTATATACTGGCTCACACTTTTATATCAAATAAGCATGCTCTGTTGGTATTAGTTTACACTGATGCAATTTCAAGGAGACACTTGATGTAAATTCGAAATAGTCCTGTTTTGAGGTCTTCAATTGTGACATTTTGCAGCATTATGTGAGCAATTTATTTAGCAGTCCCTGCACTTGTGTTTATGTTACATCTTGAGAAAATGTATTCTGTATTAGAATTCTTGAATACCACTGAAACAAATAATGGTAGCTTTTGTTTTGGCTGAATGTTTCAGGATCACACCGAGGCTGTACCCGGACCGATGTGGAATTACGAAACATGAAAATCAACTCTCTCTCTTGAAAAAATTTACTCATCCAAAGACAATGGCTGATTATGCTTGAACCCTTTACTGGTGCTATTCAAGATTTCATATTGTGGGGGTGGGAGTGGGTAGGGATGGCCGTCTCCATACCGTATTGTAGTATGCACCAAGTATTGTACTAATCACTCTCATTGTGTGTGGTCATAGGGAGGAAGTGGCTAGGTGTTTGTGGTGGGTGTCCCGTTGCACCACCAGGGGCCCAAGCTCTGTAGCTGAGCCCTGCAATTCAGTGTTCAAACCATATTTCATGTAAGCTCTTTGTCATAATGATGTGTAGGGATGGACAGGTAGCTACAAAATGCGAGGTTTTGAAGTGATTTGTTGCCTTGTATTTAGTGATCTGCAAACCTGCTTTCTTTCTTCTCCCTTTTCTCCCGTTTTTGATTTGCATACAGGTTAAGGCAGTGTTTGCAATGATTTTATTCTTCAAATTATGCATTTTGGGGGTGTGATTTTATGAGTGAAGATTTTTTCTAGGGTAGATTTTTTTTGTTTTCCTTTTATTTTTGTGGGAGTATTACTGATCAAATAATTATTTATTGTGGAGTATTATTAATAATCACATAACAGATAAAAATTCAGGAGTTTTGTTTGCCAAAACTCAACTCGTGTACTAGAAAAGGGAGACTGCAACTCTGGAACTTTGTAATAAAGTGGTTTTCATGAAATGAGTGATCCTTTGCTTCTTGTGTTTCTTTGGATTCATGTTTATGTCAGTTGCGTTTGCAGGCATGTCCTTCATCGTGAATCTTGAAAGTTAATAGCGATTCTGTACCACCCAAATCCCAGTTAAATCTGCAGCTAAAAGATTCTTGCATCCCCATGCTTTTCAACTTATGATCTATCCTTAACAACATGAATTGTGTATTTCTGCACTTTTTGGCGTACCTTTTTCATTTAATACCAACAAATGCGCAGAATGTATCATGAGATTGCCTCTGTAAAGATTCTATACCAAACGGGGCTAAAGGTCAGAATCCTTGGGACCGTTGGGCCTTAAAAACGGAACGTACTACCGTTGTGCTCAGCATACGCAACTGGGAAGGGAAAACAAGCTAGCTATCTAGAACTGGACACATAAACAGAGGCTGGCCGGACTTATAAAACCAATTGGTCAGACACTGAGCCATAGACTAAACACGGTCTAGCTAACTAGACCGTCAAATCAATGGTCCCCAGGCTAACGCCATTCTGCATATCAAAGCTCATGTGTAGAATTTTCTTGGAAACCTGAAGTCTATAAATGCAAAATGGTGCTGCGCACCAGATCAGGGCAGATCACGGTGTAGTAGTATACAAGTTCTCTCAAATAGTAGCATTGTACTTCGATACCAATGAAAGAGCTCTTTTTGAAGAGTGATATCCCTGTCTAGGCGCTCCATCAAGAGTGAAACTTAGTTCATTTCGGCAGTTTAATTGGGCTGAATTTCAGTCTTCTTGAAGTGAGTTGACTCAGTGAATCCACATTATTCACTCTGTTACAGTTAGAGAAAAAGAAAGAAAAAAACATGAAAATTGCTAAGTGAGTACGTGAACCATTTAATACAAAAAAAATCTTAAATGGGCGAACTTACCTTTGTTTTATCTGGCAGCGTGTTCACTCACATCTACATCGGCATTTCCACAGGGAAGCCAAACACATCCATACACTTCGTCTGCATTCGATATCCGTTTATTTATCAGTTTCGATATTTAAGCAAGAACGAAACATCTGGTTAATTCACAATGTAGTTAACGCGGCAAATGGCCTTATTCAATAATTTGAGAAGTGAAATTTGTTAACGATTTAACCAAAGACTAACCACGTCTAAAGTATAATTTAGGAGAACGTAGGCTATTATATGAATATTCATGAGTTGAATTCACGGTGTAGTGAGCAGCTCACGGCTGGGAAACGTGTGTTGTTACTTTTGTGCAATCACCTCCGAGTCCGAGCCAGCATTCAACCTATTCTGGACCAATCACTATTCTGTTTCCTCCGATATGGACAGTTCCGACTCGGTCTAAAATGGAATAATAGTTATGAGTCAGGTAATCGGAGCTTGCATGACAGCCCAAGTTGTCGGTTGTATCATGAGGCGTTCGTACGTTTGAATCCTAAAGGCTGATGCCCTTGAAATAAGTTTCGTATTCCAGTCTGAAACAAAATTCGTCCATTTTTTCTATAAAAACCTATATAAGTGTCTACACGAAAATCCTCAACTCATATAATTTGTTTCAACAAATGAATAATTTGTTATAACAAAAGGGTGCAATGACTATCAAATTATTAATTTGTCGTATATTTTTTTATTTCAATGTACTAATACTTTTGCTAAGACGGGTGCCGGAGTTGAGTCTAAATTTGAGTGCGAAAATGGCAGGCCATAGCTTAGGCTACTGCAGAGGAATAAAAAATCTTCTCCAAAGCATGGTGGGACACTCTGTCAACGGTTCAAACTGAAATTTCTGCCCACAAATCCCAAAACAGTTGTACCATGTTCGAACCAGACTGTTCCAGTGTTCGTATTAGGAGAATTTTTTTGCCCGGTATAGTTTTGACATAATTTTACAGTGAATGCGCACATGAGTAACGTGACACATTATTTTGGTCAGAAGACATTGTTCATCGAGCTGAAAGGAATCACGGGGAAAATTTCTATTTCATCGACAATTTATGAACCATCTTTCAATGTTTTCAGTCAAGTGTGACCCTATTTCACATCTTGAATCTACTTTTGATGAGGAGCGGTTGAGCGGTAATCATCAAATTTTGAATTTCAGTCTGTATACGTTTAGTACGTCAAGCAACAGCTGGTCGTTTGGGACTAAAATAAGTGGGAACACTCGATGTAACTGTCACGATATCCGCTATCCCTGGGGGATGGAGAATATCTCCCACGTGGATAAAGGTCCTACCTTCACTTCATCTCATCCCCACTAAATTCGTAGGGCAAGAATATTTTAATATCTGTCAACCAACACAATACATGTACAATATGGCTATGATGTATTTAGAGCCTACCAATTCTAAAAAACTTTCGCACCAAATAATGTAGTTAACCGGTGCTATGGCCGAGTGGATAAAGGCGGTGGCATTTGAAGCGATGAAGCTTACCTGGAGTTCGATTCCTGGCCGGATCAAAGTGTGGGTTTTTCATCCAAGAGCAATCTACGGTTTTCCCATCTGAACTGGCCTTTCAAAAAATACCAAATTTGATCCAAATTGTTGAATTGGTTGCCACCCGACGTGAAGTTGTAATTCATAAGCCAACGGCTTCTCCCACATTCGTGGTCGCTTAGCGTCGTAAAACAACTGCCCTTCAAGGCCTGATTATTATTATCAATGCGTCAGTTAGTTTCCTTAACCACGCGAACTATCGATCGGCAACTAGAACCATTTTTCTCCCGACACATGTGATACATATGATACCTATGATACACAGCTCCCCGAAACACGTTTAATCTTGTGAATATATTTGTGGCTTCAATTATTAATTCTCTAAGTTGTTAGTTTGGAATGAATTAGACGTTCCACTTTGCCGCATATAGACATCTCCAATCTCAGTAATAAAATTAACTGGTTATTTTCCACCCCCAAAAGAGGTGTGTCAAATCAAAAAAAGTGTTCGCTGGGTGTGCAATAGTATGAATATTAGTTATCTAGTTTAACCAGACCTTTAAACACAACCTCGAATCCTAAATTCAACGAAAACCGTACTACATCACGGTAACGACTTTTCAATGTGCCCCTCCACACCTCGCCTGATTGAAAATCTGTACGTCATTGTGTACAGATAAATATCTGACTGTAGGGCTACAAGTCATTTATTGATTGTTAATCATCCAGAATGAAAATACTTTGTTTTAATGGATGTGAATTTAAAAGTGCCAATCCTTTCACCTCAACTAAAATTTTGGTAGGCTGGGTTTTACCGAAATTCTTTGTTGGTTCATACAGCTCTTTGGTTGACAGCTAATTCAAACAATGCAGAGTACCAAAGCTTGCAGCATGAACTTTACTGATAGTGTTTTGATTACAAGCATTGAGCTTTTCTATACCCACCGAGAAGCAATACTGAGATTTTTTTCTGGATGAGGATGAATTTTAGACAATTGTGAGAAGGTTAGGAAAATTGGCACTGCTTGGGGTGAGAGAATCAGGCCTTTAAATCAACTTGTTTAGCAGGTAGAATATTAGCTGTCGAGGGTGTGACTAAACAATTAAGATGATAAAATAGTGTCATTGTTCAGAATTCTAGTCTTCACTGTCGTCCTCGTGATGTTCATTCCCAAAAGATTCCATCAAAACGGCAGTACTCCGCTTTGCTGCTGCATTAAAGGCCCAGTTCTCTCACCCCAAACAGTACCAATTCTCCTAATTCTCTGACTTAAGCCCCTCCCACAATTGTCTGAAATTCATCCTCATCCAAATACCATTTCAGTTTATTGCTTCAAGGTGAGTATAGAAAAACTCAGTGTACATAATCAAAACACTCTCAGTACTGTTCATGCTGTGTGATGTAAGCTTTGGTTACTCTGTATTGTTTGAATTAGCTGTCAATGAAATAGTTGAGTCAATTGAGAATTTCGGTACCCCCGTACCAAAATTGTAGTTTGGGGTGAGAGGTTTGTCCATTTAAATTGTGTAGGAGGTTAAAACAAAGAAACAATTTGACACAACACAAATGTCCTCAAGATTGGTGGCAGCATAATGATTTGGTGACATTCACAAAGAGTATAGGATGTGTTTTATTACATTACTCCAACGATTGCGCAATGGAAAGGAAAACGTGAAGACACAACTGCGCAGAAATCACAGCACAGACATATTTTTCAGAATCAGAGTCAGAATCCACGAATCTCGGCGCTATGACTAGGGTGAGGAGGAAAAAGTATCACTATGGGGACACTCATATACGAAAGAAATATAAATCAAAGAGAAGAACCAAATATATGGACGAAATTCACGAAGACATGAAGCCCGAAAATGCGGAAAAGCTGCTGCACCAAAAAGTTGATCTTGACAAGCCTGGAAGTGGGCAACATTACTGTCTTCATTGCGCGTAAGTACCACTTCTAGGCTCGTTTGTTTTTTTAAAAAGATCAGTCATTTTTGCGTATTCTCCTTCTGCAGTTTCCACTGATAAGGATAAGACCTAAAATCCAACAAAGGCCAAATAATCCCTTTGCAATTCATAGCATTTCGTGTAACTGGTACTTGTAACGTAAATGCTCAACTGGAATCAGAGGGTTACAGTTAGTTTCCACCCTCGCTACTTTCCGCCCCTCAAAAACGGTTTTTTCCGCCCCTTTTATTTTTAGCAGAAAGCATCTTTTTGGGAGGCAAAAAGTAATGGAATGGAATGTGATATCAGTGGCTTTTGTCAAATCTAGATTTCATCAACCTTTCCTTAAAGTTCAAACTTTATCGATGTCTTTTACTATTCAATGCGTCACATGTTACTGCCATGTTGACTTCTTTCCAAGCAACATTCTCACTGTTCCTTTTGTTTTGTTTATTTGTTTTTCTCTTTTCCATAAAAAAAAAGTAGAACAAACTTAGATTCTTTACAATTGACAAAAGAGAAAGGAAGTAGTCTAAAAAGCCTAAAGGCTCAACGAGAAAACCCACTCCCCAAAAAGCAAAACAATAATTAAGAAATAAAAAAAAAGAAAAAAAATAAAGAAAAGAAATGTCATTAATAGAATACAAGTAAATAGCGAAACAACATTGTGCAACTATTTAAAACATACCTAAGCGTCTTTTACAATAGCTCTTAAAACAATGATTACTAAGATTGTGTTCAAATGGATAAGTGAAGGATGATGTTTTATATAGCATTTGACAGAGAATTCCAAATAGTATTAGCTTGGTAACATAAGCACTGTTTGAAAATATTTGTACCGGGTCAAGATCTATGCATATCACAGGCTTGCCTAGTATTATACTTATGAACATCCTTATTGGGTGTAAAATAATTATTAAAAACAGGAGATTTGTAACTATAAACAGAACAGTATGCAAACATAGCAATGTGAACATGAATTAGATCAGAGAATTTTAGAATATTGAGAGAAGCAAAGGGTTTACTGGTGTGATCATGAAAAGAGGCGAAACAGATGTGACGGACTGCTTTCTTTTGGAGGGTAAAAAGCTTCTTAACATTAGAGGATGAGGTACTGTACCTGACCATATAGTCCCACAATAGATTAGGTGGGGATGAATAAGAGTAAAGTATAAAGAACGCAGAACTTGTTTAGGTAGAAAATGCTTTATCATAGAAAGAATTCCAACACCTCGGGCGATTTTAGTTGATATACCTTTAACGTGATAATTTCATGTTAACCCAGAGTCAATAATTATGTAGACTTCAGTATACTAATACATACTTATGCACAGGTATACGGTATTCAGTGCTGTGAACAATTATTCCCACAATCAGCATAAGCCTACCTATAGACAAGTGGACTACTTAGACATAAAAAGTACGAGTCTGTGACTAGACTTGCCATTTAGAAAAAAGGTCATACAATTCCTTCTTTTCAATGAGGATACTGAAAAAGTTTTAGGTCTATCCACGAATTTCATTGTTGTCTTGAATTTGGATTTGAAATTTGAAGTTAACAGTTATTCTTAACACATGTACTGTAGGTTCAAACATTACTTTCCACCCTAAGATTTTTAGGGACGGAAAGTAACAGGCGGAAACTACTGTACCGAGGAGGAAACTAACGGACCTCGAATCAGAGAAAAGTAAGCCTAGCCATAGCCCTCAAACAGGGCTGTGTGTTTGTTACATAGCCTAGGCTCATTCCTCTCACAACACAGCCCTTGGGCGGATACACTCCACAACTGTAGTCACTAGCCAGGACGCCCACAGGACATCACCTCATGTGTCCCCAAATAACAAAATATTCTCACCAAACTTCACACAGATGATCTCTGGCACTGCATTTACCTTTCCACAAAAGATGTTCACAAAGTTTCATCAAAGAATGGCTGAATTTTCACTGCCAATTTTGACTCTAACATTAGGTCCATGCCTCATGTTTTCAAGCTCTAGACAACTGTTCTCAGTAGAGGTCAAAGGTCACTGTAATGGTCATTCTGAAGTACTCTAAGGAGGTCTGCAAACTCACTCCTTTTTTTCAAATTCAGAGGTTAGCTTTCTGACAAGGGTTGGCATGTCCATAGTTGTCAGAAAAGTTAATTTGAGAGGGCCTCTTTTGCAGTATGTGGGATACTAGTGGGATAATGTCTCAGCAGAAATTAGCAAAAAGTTTTTCCAATTGCTACAGGGTAAATAAAATAACCTACTTCAAAAAAAGCTGAAGTCTGTGAACATGCTGTAATGCTGGAGTGAGCTGTCACACAAGACGATAGATTTTTGTTGTTGCAATTAAGAGACTGAAAATAAATATTTTCTAACCTCTAGGTACAATATGATTCACTCAGTAGTGTACTGCAATACTGTAGTTTTTTCCCCAGTATTTATAGTACTGGGGAACTTGGCTATCTGGTAATCTTGTTGCCCCCTCCCCATACCCTTCCCCCATTCAAAAAGAGTAAAGTAAGTGTCCAGACTTAAATCTTAAATATTTATTATAATGATACTGCCCGATAATATCTCTTCTGAAGTAAGGATTTTTGTTGACTACTGTGTAATTTATAGACAGATAAAAAATAATCTTGACCAGGTTCAACTCCAAAATGATCTTAACACCCTCTCTGAGTGGCAAAATAAATGCCAAATGCACTTTAATACCAAGAAGTGCTTTTCTATGAGGATTACTCACTCAAGGAATCCCAAGTTTTTTAATTATACTCTAGATAATGATACCCTGGAGTCTACCGATTGCCACACTTATCTGGGAGTTGACATCTCTAATACCCTTACCCGGAATAGACATATTAATCGCATCACTTCATCAGGAAATAGATCTTTGTCTTTTATTAAAAGAAATTTATGCTCCTGCCCCAGGAGTGTTAAAGCTAATGCCTATCTCACACTTGTTAGGCCTTTATTGGAGTATTCATCTTCTGTTTGGAATCCCTACACTGTTTCCCTATCTAATAAGGTTGAGCAAATTTAACGTAGGGCTGCTAGGTTTGTTTGTAATGACTATTATCCCATAGAAGTGTGACTGAAATGTTAAATGACCTACTGTAGAGTGGGATAGTCTCAAAAACAGGCGTACTGCCAGCAGGCTAGCAATTCTTCACAAAGCCAGACTGGGCCTCCTAGCCTTGCCAATCAACAACCTACAACCGGTCCAGCGGCCCTCCAGGCATCACCATTCTAATAGCTTTACAAATACTGTACCAACCAATAAGGACTGCTACAAACACAGTTTCTTTCCTCGGACCGTCAGAGACTGGAACAAACTCCCCCAGAACATTACAGATCTAGAGGACCTCAAGCAGTTCAAGAGCGCAGCCTTGAGGATCCTCAGACGGGACGACTAACTACATGCGCACACTCAACCCTGCACGTTTGACTCCACCAGGAGTGTTGTGCAGTATTTTTCCAGATCCAGATCCAGATACTGTATTACCTAATTTCGCTGATGAAACAGGGATTATTCACTGCACAAGATGTAGTGAGCATTTGTGTCCCTCCGTTACCATAGGAAATTGTCCCTCCATTACCATATATGACATATGATACATGAAGACCTACTTTTCTACTTAAAAGTATGAATCAATGTATTAGCCAACATATCATGTACGTTTAATGAGTGTTGTTATCAGGCTTGGGGTAATAGTAATCAGTAATTGTAATCTATTGCAATCGATTACACATTTTGAAGTAGTTGTAATCGCAATCAATTACTTTTCTGAAAATCGTAAAGTAACTGCAATCATAATCAATTACAATGGCAAAGTACAGTAATCGCAATCTTGGTTTCATTTCTGATTACATTGAAGTTGAATTTAACAAAGAAGTAAAGTTACTAACAATTTTTTCAGTACTTGGTTCTTCTGTTGGAATGACAAAATTTAATTGTCCCTCTTTCTTGGATGTTCCAGCTTAAAATGAGTGAAAAGTTCATGGGTTCAATAATCTTTACTTTGGAAGGAATTGGTTCTGTCCGGGCTTATCTAGAGCAATGTCCATGGCCTTTTTTCCAGTTGTGGGCACTGGATTGTTTTGCCTACTACATTGTTTATGTGGAAAGAAAATGTAATTCTGCTTTTGATGTTGATAATGCTACTTTTTTCAATTGATGCAGTCAAACCTGTAACACATGCCATAACACAGTTACCAATTTATGTATTCCATTTGAAAAATACTGTATTCATTCCCTTCCATTATCATCTGGATCTAATAAAATAAAAAGGGTGGCAAATGTCCATTATCTGTCACCTCATCTGACTAGACATGCTTTGCTGTCAAGAATAATTATCATTGGCAACATAGTAACATTAGCATAAAACTTTTTCCCCCCCCCCCAAAAAAAATCCAAGCCATTATTGATCACATCATAATATTTGTATCTTATTTTCGAGATATCATTCCTCCTTCTGAAATTTTAAGGCAAATGTAAATACAAACTGTATGCATTTTGTTTGAATTCTAGGGTACTGTATACTAAATGTTTTACATCCAGTTTCAATGTTGCAAATGCTTCTTTTGAGAGCACTGTAGTATGGGAATCTAACACTACCCTTCTGTAGATATAGTGCACAGACTTCCTATACATGTACAGAGCATACTGCACGGTACATTGTCGCCACCGTACATGCGAGAAAAAGCGCACCAAGATGGCCGTCTGCTATGTTTTTGTGAGATAGTTTACACTTGCTCAAGTATATAACCATATTTTGCAAGAAAGTGGAAATATTTTTGATATATGGCAAGGTAAGGTCAAAATCACTTCACGCATGACAGAAATATGATATTGTTTCCCATTCAAGTTAAACTTTTGCTTAAAATATATTAAAGTACTTGTCAAATCAGACAATTTATAGCTTCAAGGTGGCCATCTTGGTGCACCTTTTTTGTCCCAGCTGGTGGCGACCATCTACTGATAGGACGTATACGTTACATGCTGTGTCCATGTATGTAAGTCCATGGCACAGTAGTACAAATATTCATTTCAACAAAGGGAATGTGCAAGGAGTTGTAATCTCCACAAGTACCAAACCAAGTGAGCTTTTGATCTGGAAAGTGAAGCTTCAGTCCTGTAGTGAACTTTCTGTCATGCTGTAAGCTTACAGTGAGTAAATAATTTCAGTTGGATAGGACAAGGTGGTGTGCCATGGAATGTTATCAGAGTCGATGATTCCTGCATATTTTAGAAAAAGCCCCGAAATCATCCCACAGTATGTGTGATGCAAAACACAAAAAGAAAATTTTAGGGAGCCAGGTTTGAATGCAAAATGTATTGGTTCTTATGACAAATTCCATGAACTCACACACTTGCAGGTTACAGTAAGGCATAGATTGACCCTACACTAAACTAATTAAGTTGAAATGTCAGCAAATTAAGATTTCAAAGCAAAGACTGAATTATTTATGTTTCTCATTTCTGTTACAGGAGATATTTTACTGATATGCAGTCTATGAAAGCACATTTTAGATCAAAACAACATAAAAGAAGGTAAGGACTATGTATATAATGGGAATATACAACTGCTTTGTTCATGGTAAATGTGCAACTTATTGAAGTCATAAAATATTATGGAGGGTACTTTAAAGAAAAATTAGAAGAAACTTGTGAGCTGTAACTTTTGCTTCAAATAAGTATTGGTCAACTGCTTTTTCCATTTAAAAGGCAATAATTACCCCCACTGCAATTTTACTCTTTGTACACTAAAATCCTCAGTTGGCACAGCTCTTACTGTAGGTAGACATCATTGAAAAAATGGAGAGTAGCTCATAAGTACTGTATGCTGTATGCCCTGAGAGAGTTTTAATTACACTTTAGGCCTGTGGGTTTGTGTGCTCACAATAATTTAATCATGACTTATCTAGAATTCTCTAGTGAATGAAAGTGGGATATTACCTGGAAGGTGGTCAATTTTAAAGTTGTTTTCAGCTAGATGTACAGAGGTTTTGCTACTGTAGGAATGATCTAGATACTGTACATGTACATTAATTTGAGATTGTCTGTTTCATTTCTTTAACTATACTGTATCAAATATAGTTACAATTGCAATAGACTTCATTTTTGTGTAACAATTTGTGTGATTGTGAAGGATAAATAGGCCTACAGGCAAATTATGAATGGTGAATAATATGTGATTGAAAAAAAATCCTGTCAATGTTAATGTCTCAGAGATGTTTAGAGTATAATACTGTTACAGTATTTTGTGTCAAATTTTTGTATTGTGATGTCTTTTTTCCCTCTTGTTCAAAGGTTGAAGGCTTTAGAAGAAGATGTTTATACTCAACAAGAAGCAGAGGCTGCTGCTGGTCTAGGAACATATAAACCACCAACAAAGAAAGGTAAAGTGGTCACCCAGGATGTGGGAGACGATGTATCTATGGAAAAAAAAAACGATTGATGAAGAAGAAATGGAGCGACAGAAAGGTGAAGGACAGCTGTAGCTCTCTCGTGTACTTGAAGTACTGGCATCACATGTTGGTAGAATTCAAAAGGAGATTTAGTCAAAATTACCTGATATAAAGGTCTTTTTTCAGGTTTCAAACTGCAGTACTAAGATGGTATGACTTTGTTAAGGTCTGTCATTCAATGCCGTTTTTGAATAACATTGTTTCTGCAGGTGTCTCACTGACATGCCTTTCAATATTCAGTGATCTTAGGATAGCTGAACAAAAGTGTTTTAGACCTTGTGCATTGACAACACACTGATGCTATCCTTTGGGCAGAACAATGGAACACCGAGCCACATGCATAAAAATTTGCCCTGCACCTGTGGCTGACTATACGCGTATTCAACTGGTTGACAAATCACCTTTCTGTATTTGTTTGTGTTGGTTTGTTTTGCCTCCAAAGGAGGGCGTCCTTTCAGCTCTGTGACATCATATGCATAAGGTCTATTGAAGATTCTGAATAGCGGTCAACAAGTGATGGCTAAAACTTAATGTACTTTTCTAGTACCATGATTTGTTTTCATGTGGAACATTCTTCAAGAATCGAACACAACCAACAGAATGCAGAGAGACATTGAAATTTAGAGTACAGTATTACTGTAGCTCCCCTCTTTTTGCTGCTGACATAATGGAAGATGTATGCATTTTCTGAAATGGAGTAAAGCACTCATTGGAAAGAAGACATTTCAAAAAATGTGAAATAATTAAGAAGTGCTTAATTTAGGAAAAAGGCTGTACCTCTGATGTGATGTAGTTGAGCTTGGAAGTATCTTTTTTTGAGAGAGATGCTTCCAAATCCTGTGCTGGAAGGATTGAAGTAAAGTAAGAACTGAATGGAACCATTTTTGTTTGGCTAATGTGTGCCCAGGGCCTGAATTCAGAATTATGGGAGGGGGATGATGGAGGTCGGTTGTTGGGGGAAGGTATCCAAGTCATTTGGATCCAAAGTTGGGCTAAATACAAAAAACAGTAAGGAGAATGGAAGCAAAGTGAATCGTTGTAGATAGCATTTTGGAAGGGTTGTGAACATCTTGTCAGCTTGTAAACATATTCGTGGAATAATTTGAAATAGATAACCTAGAGCATTTATGCTCCAATCTCTCAAAATGGCCGTGTCATATTTGAGGTAACAGATACCTATGCTAAACTCCCCCTCCCTTCTCAACTACCATCTCAGTTATCAACCACCACTGGTCATTCAACTTGAATGTAGCCAATTTTCAGTCCAACAGTATTAAGTTGGGAATGGATGTTAATCTACCACCCATTTTAGAGATTTGGAAGGTCATGTGCACTGATAAAATGTTATGATTTATGAAAAAAAGGTATGCATCACCAATAAAGTCATTCCTTTCACTGAAATTTGCCTTGCAGAAAAAAATGAGAGGTTTCTCCAAAGGTAAGCAGTGAAATGGCTTCACATGGTCATGTCAACATGCTTAGAGATTAAGAAATGGTCATCTTAATATGATCTGCCTACCAGTGCTGTCAGAAGTTTTCTAGAAAGGAGGGATAGATCATACAGCTGTAGAGCTCAGACATTTCTAAAGGTTATTTTCAGTTTGAAAGGAACAAAATCCTTCAAACTGAAAATCTTTAGAAATTTTTGGTGCTGTATCCTCCCTTCCATGGTTTAGATTTGTGTTGGTATATTTCAAGAGATTGATTTTAAGTAAAATGTTTCTTGGTGAAATCATTCCCACCTCCTTTTGTCACTAATTATTAAAGGGAGCTAAATATTTGTATCACTATCAAGTATGGCCTGGTTCAGAGATTGTACCCTCCAGGTATAGTTATTGAAGATGTCTTCATCACCTCCTCAGTTCTTTTGTATGCCTGTTTTATTCATGCCTGTTTTGGGGCTTTGGATTGTCTTCAGCCATTTGTGGTATTTATAGTCAAAATTATTACTCAATATAAGACTGATGGACCCCAACAATTTCTCTTCATTACATGACTGAGCACTGAATTCATTTTTAGAGGGACTGGAATTCAGCTAGGGAGAAGAATTGACATTGACAAATTGACACTGCAGGCCAGTGCATGCCATTGGTACAGTTAATCAATTTGAGTATGACTTTCAAATTAACCATTCAAAAGCAGAGTTACAGTATATCATTTGTCTGTAGTCAAACTTGTGTACTCATGTTACCAAGAAAGGATTGATCATTTGGATAAGACTGTAAGGGTTCCATTTAGGGAGGACAGAAAGTACACTTTGTCCCCTCAATATGTTTAGCAAGAAGGATACAGCCCTTCCTTTTCCCTCTTCCTGCATTCTTCACCTGTGTTTAATGAGATAATAACTGAGTGGTTCATATCAATTAAAGTTAAAGTTCAAGATTAGGCCCCTCAAACTTATTTTGAAGCTACCCTTAAATATCACAATTTTACTCTTATTTCTCCTCACAGTATCTTTCGTCATACTTTATGACTTCAGTGTAAAACAAGCAGTTACTTCTATTAAATTTCACATTGGAAGATAAAAATTGCTGTCACATGACTCTCAACAGCCAATCATGAAACAGTACAGTCTACTACATGACTTCAAGTTGGGGTGACTGCTCTTGCCCTTGAAAAAGGTGTGTCTGTTAGATGAAGTTTGACTGCTAAGTTTCTAACCAATTTGTTTGACGTGTGACAGACACACCTTTTTCCCACTGACCTGTTTTTCGGCTCCATTGCTTATGCAGAGCACAAAACACAATGGCAGTAGGTTCCATTTTTAATGTCTTTGGTATGACCATGTGGCTATTACATAATAGTTCCTCTGTCAGTTAGGGTAAAATTCTTCATGCATTTTGTCACCTGAAGGATTGTATAATGATACAGTGCCCCACATGTCTGAGAGGATTATTAATTGTTTTTTTTTAATTGGTTTAAGTCAGACCAGCAAACAGTCTTTTTCCACATTTGTTTGGATCACTGGTTTGGTTTCCCTACTCCATTGCTTATATGTAGGTTGTCTGAAATTTTGTGCTCCCCTCATGACTGAACTCAATTCAATTCAACTCAGTTTATTTCTCATATGTACAACAATCATCAACAGAGGTATCATTTAACAAATACTAAAAACAAAGTACATATGATGGACACTAGAAAAACTATACAGTTTATCAAGGCTAGTGACCATACAAACATAGACAAAAAGATGACAAAAAGAAAAGAGAAAAACTTGACAGAGTAAAGAGAATTGAGACTAATAACTAAATATTTGCTAATGGTAACTACTTATAAGGAAAGATTTCAAATTCCTTGAAAAAGAATGGAGTGAAGGGCTTGATCTAACACTAGGGGAAAGTTTGTGCCAAACATTATAACAATAATTTTCTGACTTAAACCAGTTGGTTAGAAACTGAGCCATTTAAACTAAACTCATGGTTTGGTGTTGGCGAATTTCAGCTGTATGAAATTATTGTTTAGAGATTGTTTTCGTTGAGGTTGGTCAGATTTTTAAAGTGCCATTTGGGTGCAGGACTGTATGGGAGGGGAAACGAGGCACCACTGAAAAATATTGAAATATGTCTATGGTATGAATTCAAGTTTTAAGGAAGATTTCTGAAGGTGATTTAAAATTTGATTTTAAATACTGTAATTTGATTCCAACTTGTGATGGAATACAGGTATGTAAATCTAATGATGAATCTGTGTAATAGTTACTGTTTTTATAGTCATTGTGCAAGGAATCGTTTGGCAGGTAGTACTTGGTACCTAATTTGGGACAAATGTTTGTGAAGTTCTGCAGGTCTGGCAGTCTGGCTCAATAAGATTGAGTCATTATTTTGCTCTATACCGCCATCACATCCAGAGGTCCTGTTCACAAATTCCCGTATAACACAAACCAGACCACCTTCCGAAATGGAGTTCCTGGCTGCAATAGGCCCAGCATCTCATTATATACACAGAAACCACCAATCATTGCCTTGGCACTCCTTAGCCTTGGGCATATGTGAAGTATAGCTCCTCAAATACTTTTGATGGGAGGAGGGGGCAAAAATTTTGTTCCACTGCATGGACCTCCGTTACACACGTCATTCATGTTTGTACAGATTGCCCAGCGTTGTTCGCAAATGACATGGTAGAATGTGTTGACTTAAGGCTCAACATGCTTGTTTTCAATTTCCCATCTTATCGTCCCAGGGTCAAGTAGGCCTACGTTCTGTCACATCAAGCAACGATAACGCATTTGATACGATGGTGCTCTTATCAATAGATCTTGTGCATATGTTGTCACACAACCGAAAGTACACCCTCGCTTTAGGGCAAAACAAACCAACACAGACAAATGCAGGCAGCTGATTTGTCAACCAATCGAGTACGCGTAAAATATGCTGTACACACGTGCAGGGCGAATTCTCATGCGTGCGGCCGCTTGATCCATTGTTTTCCTCCACGGATGACGTTAGTATGTCGTCAGTGCACCAGGTCTATTGTATGACGCACCATCTGACTCCCAAGCAGTTATGAGTCAAGTAAGCGCCGTATTCCTCCAAGTTGTGCGTCAAAGTTCCCTAAATGTTCCGTCAGAGCAACCATATTGATGCCGCATATAGGTGAGTCATATCTGGCATTTAACGTGCGTCATGTGCAAATATGTTTGACGGTCTGTACAAACATTGACCGGCCTTACGCAGGGGCGAGAGTGCGGTTTATTTAAAGTTGTTAAGTGCATATTGTATAATGATATTGGCATAAAGGGGGTTACTGCTCAATTTCAATAAAACGACCACATGTTGAAGTTAACAGAACCTGTTATCGTGAGAGAGCCACTGCATCTAAAATTCACGTTAACGATTGCATGCTAGCATCGTAATTGTACCGAGTTCGTTATTCTTGCGTCGGCGGGTGCGTCAAGGTTTTCGCGATGTTGTTGCCAAAATGCCACCAGCCTAGGGTTTACTACTGTTTGGAAAGAAAATTCATGTTGGCTCCCCACCTTTGCCTTTCACGTCGCAACTTTTCTCCGGTCTCCTTTTCCTGCTGTCTTCTTGGAGTAAGTAACATGTATGCAGGCGCCGTTTTCGGGTGTGCAGGCGCCGTTTCCGGGGTGGGGGATTTCAAGGGGGTTCGGACCCAATGCTCATGGCCAACAAAAATTTTTAAACGCCAATTTTTAAACATGTGCGTCACTAGGACGCCTATCCTTACAATCTGAATCTGGGTGTTCCTTTTATTCCAATCAAATAAACTATTGTGTGCACCACTATAGTGTGCACCCGACCACAAGGTCTTAATATGTCAAGTTTGAATCAAGATACTGGAATATCAAAACTGCAAATATGTATAACGCCATCACTAGATCGTCGCTGGTTACGTACACCTTAGGTCGAGGTTGGCACTAAAATCGGTTATCCAGCCGAGGACTAGTTGCACGTGGCACTAAAGCACCCCTGGGTTAAGCAGTTAAATAGCCGACTTTTTCCTGAAGGGCTGTTGTGGCTCTAGCCTCCCAGTAAAAATTATGGGATGGTAGTATCGATTAGCCCTGCAATAGTGAGGTAAAAAGCCCTTTATTTCACCGTGACGCCTAAATTTCGCTCAGATTCCATCCCTTTTCATATGCTGAGTGCACCAAATTGCAATTCAGGTCTTTGAAATTGCAAAAAGTTCCGACAGGGGAGAAGAACAGGGTAGGGAGAGTAGCGTGATGACTGCACGCATTTGAAGCCTGCTTTAATCATTTTCTTTTTTTTCCATGAAAAATTTCGTTCCAAGTAGATATATTACCTGACCGTGAACTGTGAAGAGCCAGATGTGCTTTCGTTTTAATTCAAAATCTTGCTCAAAACTTCATGGTATTTCCATTCTGTTTATTCCGCGATAGACATTCGAGGAATTTCCCTCTGCATCTTAACCTGGTGTTTGTGTGTAATGTTAGCCTGAATCCGTCTCTAATCCGGAAGGTCTGCAGGTTGGATTCAAAGGTTGGAGCATACTACACATTTTAAAAATCAAAGTTTACTGCCGTTGCATGTGATGCTCAGTATAAGCAAAAGCAATGGAATAAAATGAAGCGACTGAACACTGGAAAAGGTCGTAGGCCCTGCTAGTTGAAACCTAAAGATTAGAAGTTGAGGCATGAAAGTCCAACAATCGTCCAACTATCTCTCTACATCGCATCAAAATCAAAGTCCAAAACAATACTGCTCTGTGACAATTCGTGGGCTCATCGCTGTTTCACAAAGTACTGAACTTCTCAATTGACTGCCCGTGCTTGTTAAAAGAGGTATCATTATCGTAATTACCCCCAATCTCTTCTCACTTTTTGAAACTTTTAAGTACAGCCTTTTATTGCGAAAAAGGGAAGAATGACCACTTGCAGGGTGAAAAACATTCGCCCGCATGTGCACGTAAGAGAGACACCGTTACACTATCTGTGATAGGCTTGAAATGGTTCTCGCAAAACTGGTCATCACAAAGTGTCACTACAGACTATGAGCGTAACCCTTCTTCGCTATCTCTTGTTCGGTGTTGCAATGTCTCCTGATATAAATAGGCCTTATCAAAATCCCTGGTTACGGCGCTTAATTGTACTAACTGGTGCGACTTCCCTGGCAGCCTGCTAGAGTGCACACGATGAACACATTTCCATAATCAAGGCCGTGCAAAGAGCAGGAATGTAGCCATGAATTTGTCAACGCCGGGGGCGAAACCAGGACCGCAGCCTGGACAAAATTCGTAAGGGCGAATTTTAACACGGTCTAAGAAGAGGGAGGTAATCACTTAGGACATTGTGTATTCAAGTCAATGATTTCGAAATCTCAGGAGGCACTTTTCCCCTGTCCCCACCGTGACAAATTACAGAAAACCGGCGTGAACTAAGGACTTTCTGGGCGATAAGGCGCGGTCAATTTCAGCCGAAAATGCCTCCCAGTTCCGTAGAATTGATAGTTCTCCAATATTATTGATTGCATTGCAGCATAGGAATGGCGTAAATTTTAGACTTGTCCAAGTCTCTCGAGAGTGTTCCCCTTGGGAACTGACAACTATTCCTTTACAAAATCTCTCTCGTTGAGAAGCGATATAGTAATAAGGTATCCCTAATGTCCCGGCTCCTTAGTAACTCCTTGTACAGCATGAGGGTTTCTGATAAAAGATGGTAAAGCGCCAAAGGCTCAAGACAGACCATTCGACCAAACAGACGTTAGTCAAAATTGTATTTTAAGTAGTGCAGTTAATAAGGAAAAACATGCCATTTGTTTAGCTGTTTAGTGAATACAGGCGGAGTACACTGTTATGACGTAATGTTGGAAATGATAATGAGTCTGTATGTACATGACAGTAACGTTGGAGTCACTTGGTTGAAAGGAAAACAATTCCAATGTTGAACATAAAGAGTTTTTAAAGATTAATGGTTTTTAAAAGTTCTGTACGCTCCGCACCAAGTTTACTCTCAGCTTTTTTAATAATTTTTTTTTGTAAATAACATGTAATAACAAGTTAACGAGAATCAAAAGAAATGTCGATATCTCAGATTTACCATAATCTTTACAAATGATGAAATAAAATTAAAAAAATATAAAACAGCAAAGTAAAAATTCCTTTGTCAGCGTTACTTATACCTACATTCTCTCAACATAAATGTTAATATGATGATATTTCACTCTAGCCTTAGGCCTATTGTCACTGTTTCTCCAATTTATATTAATCCCGCACACATACGTCACTACTAACCCTTCGCCGGTAACTTCTTAGTTTAGTAATGTATAGACACTTGAACGACGTTGACCTCCACAAATCAGAGAACCGAATCAATCACTTACAAATCATAAAAGATAAATTGCAACATCTATACGTCCCTTCATGAAACCCGAATACCAAAAATATCGATGTCCCTAGTTTATAACTATTAGCGGCGATTCGTCTGTTATCACATCATTAAACAGTTTCGCTTCTTCCTACACTCTATATCAAGAACTTGTTGTCGCCTTTCTGACAGTGACTTCTTACTACGGAACAAAACTGTTGCCATTGCATAAAAATTGTTTTAATAATTTCCATGCATTTCTTTTTCTAATAAAAATAATAATGTAGCAAGTTTATGTATGGCCACGACTCGCAACTGATCAAGCGATAACCTAAAATATGCAAAAGCAATAAGAAAGCCAGGTCTATGAATAAGACTGCACTGTCCAGTAAAAAACTCCGTAAAAGACAAATTTCATCATTCCAACCACCCATATGCAATAGCTCAACAAATCACTTTCAAAGATGAAACGGACTTCATGAAAAATAAACGTTTCGCTGATAACACCACAGCCAGTGACATAACAAAAAAAAGCATGACTAGCTTATTAATAAGTGTCTTGCTACTTTACCATATACGAAATGAACCACCTGGCTAAAAATTTACAATTGCGAATTTTCTTGTACCTGTTCAAAACTTCGTTGTGTAAGCCAACAATCTAAACCCTCTACAAACGGTACAAGTTTAATGTTTACGTTCGTTTAACAAAAATATAAAAAATTATAAGGCAATCATTTGTAATTGTTTTACAGTGACGTAAATCCCGGAGAAGGCAAGGGATGTTTTTGCTTCCTCAAGTGAAAAAAAGGAAACTTAAGCCAAACTGTCATATGGCCCCCTCAAAATTTTAAATAATCATTTCAAAATCAACACATTTTTGACAAGAGATGAACTATCCATGGCCTTTAAAAAGACCAAATCAGTTGGTTTTCAAGGGCTTCTCCCCCAACAGAAGACCCAAAGCAGTCCCTGAATGATTGTGCAAAACCTTCATTCATGCAGACCTCTTCCCAATTTCTCAAACAGATCACCGCCCAGCGTAATAAAAAATGGTTGCTCTCATCACATACAAATATAAAACAAGATATGAATGAACATGTTAAAACCCTACCGTGACTACTCTTTACATTAAACTATTTGTTCACGTTAACACTTCTTCATCTTATGATGTGCTCTTCTCCCTAAATGTATAAATATCCCCAAGAACATTCCCCCCTGAATTTTGGTTTTTAAGCATTCTTCTTTAGTGGAGCTTCTGAGCAATGGCAACTCGTGGTGTAAATATGTGGAGGGGTACATAATGAACTTACAATGACTTGTCTTAAATAAAGATGATCATCTTCCCTGTAACCAATAATGCCAAACACGGAAAAAAACAATTACCACCCACAACAACGAAAAAATAAAATGTACATGTAGATCTTTCGGAACGTGTAAATAATACATTACGATCGTCATGTTCCCTACTTTCCCCATCATCACACCTCTGACTATTTTCATATCCACTAGAGCCTTTTTTTTTGTTTGATCCCAACTCTGACATCATCATTTTTCTCCCCTTCATAACTTTTATCTTGAAATTCACCCCCATACTTTCTTTTTCTTTGTCGCAACCTTTCCTTTCTACAAAAAAAAAAAAAAAAAAAAAATCTTTGAACGGCCCTTCTTGGGCATTGTTATATTCTCTACATAGTTTTAAACTTTAAAATAACAAATTTACCATAACAAGACACCTTGATATAACACAAATATTAATACTCGCCATCTTATACAAATAATATTTACCTACCAATAACAATGTTTCCCTCCAACAGAAACTTACTTTATGAAAAAAACAGTGAACAAAACTCCTCTAAACTATCAAACTTTTTACTCCACAGCAACTCCGACCATGTCACTTGAAAAGAATAAATCTCTACAAAGAAATCCTCATATAAATACTCAAAATTCACGTAACACCTCGATGAATTAAAAAACAACCAAAATGATGGCGCCGTGTTAAATTAAACAACATATTATTCCCCAGAGTACACACGGACCTGGTTTTTCCGCAAGATTGTCACTAAAAATAGAACACGTTTGCAAATTTTACGTGAAAAAAACCCCAATTTTACACTCTCACGAAATTCATATTTCCACCAAAACTTAAAAACACGAAAGAGAAGTACCATCCCTACAAATTGCAGTAAACCGTATTTCGATACCACAAAGCATCTAGAAGGAGATAGAAATAAAGTGCCGAAAAAGTCAGAAATTGACATCTCGATAGTAACTGCATTAGTTGCGGTTGCCTGCAAGGCAGGCGCCGCAACTAGAAAGGGAAGCGGTTGCCCAAAGGGCTCTCTCTCTCTCTGACACGTGCATAGCAGAGCTTTTCCTTTCTTTGGCCTATATCCAGTTCCGCAGAACTTGACGAGCAAGAGGAAGAACCGTGAACTTGGAAAAGTTGGCTTGATAGAGTTCTACGTCAGTCTTTTGGCGCCGACTGCCCCTTTTCAGATGTGGGGCACTATAATCATGACCGTACGGGACTCTTTCTTTCAGGTGGAGGTGACTTTTTGCCCCACTCCAGATTCCCAACCAGGGCATAATCTCTGCTTGTCTGAGGCACTGTAGTCTGCCCGATTCAACAAAGTTGTAGCGAATTTGGGAGGGGGGAGGGGGGCAACCCTCCCGTCCCGCACGGCAATGGCTATAATTGTTCTCCCTATTTTGCTGCTTAAGCAAGGCAACGCACACAACAGCATTAGGTTCAAAGGCAGCGTGGGCTCCATTTTTAAATCTTTTTATGTCTCGGCCCAGAAATAAAATAACTTGGCGTCTTTTGAAGCTATTGTAAATCAAAGAACAGCACCAATTGAGAATTTTTTTACCCCTTATGAAACTTAGTTTTGGGCTATGGGTGTCTGTCTTTAAGAATAGGGGGAACGGGGGGGGGGGGGTCAGGGTAAAAATTCTCCGCCTCTTATGACATGCCTTCCCATTGTATCTTGGCAACGATTTACTATGTTTGCAGGACGTATACAGTTTCCGCACCCTCAACGATAAAAGGTTTCACACACATACTTGTCCTTGATAAAACATTATTGACCTACTTTCTGCAGTCGTTTAGGTCGAAAGTAATTCCTTTTGAGAGGTTTATCAAATATTTTTTCTACTAAGCACATGTAAAGGCGAAAGAAGTGACACCGACAGATGACTTCTCCACTGGAAATCATTCGGGTTGCGGGAATCATGAGAGTGGTGACACCGTATGGAATACCGTTTTAACATTTTATTCCCGAATTTCAGATATCTCTAATTAATTTCAGATATCTCTAATTATGCACTTTTTTAGATTTCTAAAATTGAATTAGAGATATCTGAAATTGAATTAGAGATATCTGAAATTGAATTAGAGATATCTGAAATTGAATTAGAGATATCTGAAATTGAATTAGAGATATCTGAAATTCAATTAGAGATATCTGAAATTGAATTAGAGATATCTGAAATTCAATTAGAGATATCTGAAATTGAATAAGAGATATCTGAAATAGAATTAGAGATATCTGAAATAGAATTAGAGATATCTGAAATTGGATTAGAGATATCTGAAACTGAATTAGAGATATCTGAAATTGAATTAGAGATATCTGAAATAGAATTAGAGATATCTGAAAAAGAATAAGAGATATCTGAAATAGAATTAGAGATATCTGAAATAGAATTAGAGATATCTGAAATTGAATTAGAGATATCTGAAATTGAATTAGAGATATCTGAAATTGAATTAGAGATATCTGAAATTGAATTAGAGATATCTGAAATTCAATTAGAGATATCTGAAATTCAATTAGAGATATCTGAAATAGAATTAGAGATATCTGAAATAGAATTAGAGATATCTGAAATTGGATTAGAGATATCTGAAACTGAATAAGAGATATCTGAAAATGAATTAGAGATATCTGAAATAGAATTAGGGATATCTGAAATAGAATTAG
Source organism: Holothuria scabra (assembly GCA_037179385.1). Lineage (NCBI taxonomy): Eukaryota > Metazoa > Echinodermata > Holothuroidea > Aspidochirotida > Holothuriidae > Holothuria > Holothuria scabra. Next base: position 35,805,913 of record CM074197.1, read on the forward strand.
AGATATCTGAAATTGAATTAGAGATATCTGAAATTATTTAGAGATATCTGAAATTAATTAGAGATATCTGAAATTCGGGAATAAATGTTAAAACGGTATTCCATAGGGCCGTGAGCTTGGTCAAGTGTTGTCCTTCAGTGGACGCGTATAGATTCTTCGGGAAGCAGTTTATAGTTTGGTTTCCGGCGCCGAACGACTCTTTGTCAGAGAGTCGAGGGGACTTTAGAAAAAGTATAGTCCACAGAGGTACTCAAATTCGTTCATAGGAGAGTGTGGGGTATATTGGTCAGAATAACAAGGGAATTGCTGTGGCCGAGTACTATACGCCCATTTCTTGTGATCTGTGCACTAGACTTTTCGACGGGTGGTGCAAGTACGCATGGACGTCAACCTGGAGGAGGTGACGTCCTCCTCACCTTTTGAAAATACGCCCACTCAGGCTGACTTTAGATTTTCAGAGGTTTGGACGGAAATGGCCATTTCCCCTACACGCACCCACACACACACAGACATACATACACGCATCGGAGTACGATTGACGCTACTGGGAATTCTTGTCTACTCGGGGTAACCCTAGCTGGAGCTGAGCATTCGTCGACATGTTTCATTAATGGGAAGTGTTTTCCATCATTAGTATCATTTCTTCATTTTTTTTTGCAAATTGTCTTCTCTTGTGATGACGTGGGTAAAAATCAGTGGGTGGGTTAATAATCAATGACGTAACCATGTATTCTAGACCAACCTACCACAAAATCGGGATGAACCAATCAGGGATCAGAATACCCACCTTATGAATATCCATAAAGTTATACGGTCCTGGAACTATTATAAACGAAATGAGAATCAAACATTTCTCCAAGACACGAAACGATGAAATCTTTATTAATTAAAACCCTATATTTGTCAAAATTTTAAAGAGAGGGTTGTACAAGTGTTATAGCCTAAGTCTGTGATAAATAGTGTGAAAATCTACTAATAAATAGGAATAGAGCAGGATCATAGCCTCGCCTTTTGTTAATAAATAAAAACGTTTATTCATCAAGTCTGTCAGAGGTAAAAGTGAAAAAAGTAGGTAAAAATTAAAAGAAGATCAGTTGAAATTGGGGTAGACAATAGATGGCATAGCACCTGTCCACAGTTTTCCGGGTTGTGGGACGACTTCGGTAATCAGAAAACAAATCTCTGAAACATCTCTCAAGATATTATGTACCCAATGTAACAAAAACATTACCTACTACCCATTCAACAGTACACACAAGGTTTTGTTCAATACCATACCGTAAGTCAAGACCGTAAGTCAAACAATACGATTGTTAAAAAGTTGAGGTAAACATTGCAACCTACTACGCAGGCAAGATTTACCTATGACTGTGTAAATTGATATCAGAAAGTTCAACTTTTGCAGCATCATACTATAACGTAGTGTCATAGTTAAAGCTTAGCTATAGGTTTTGTGATATTAGAAGCACTCGAAGCATCCGTCACTCACAATTACAGTAGGTTCAATTTTAAAAGTCTGGAATGACCCCGCCTTGGAATCGAACCCCAGACCTTCGAGTGAGCATCTGATGCTCTACCAACTAGACCACCCTGGCCCTGGACCTAAGCACCACGATCTAGCCATGGCTTCCCAAACTGTTTTTTCCCTCAACTGGTAGAAAATACTTTCCCATTCCTGCTCCCTGAGTTGTTGTATTACAAAATATTTAAATTTTCTTTGACAATCTAGAATAAAGGAGCCATGCGTACTTTTATCAGGTTTAGATTCAAGATTTCAACTGTAAAAAAGAACTTATTTTGCGCAAATCTATTAGAGACAAAGGCAAGAAATATTACAGAGGTAACAAAATTTTGGAACTTACTGCTAACCAATTCTCTAACTGTCTGCATAATTTGACGGAGTAAGTTAGACTTTTATCATGAGATGATCACTTAATTTAATAAAAGCAAAATTTATACTGCCCATCAGTACTCTAAATCTAAAACCACAACTAGGACAACGGCTTTTCTATTTTGTTTCAGCCAAAAGGCTTCAAATGATTTTCTGGGAAACCTTTCGTGGGAGCCATTTTGGTATTTACTTACTGTTTTTACGAGCGAATGCGAAGTATAGTAGTCGCTTTATAGACTTGTTACAAAGTTTTTATTCTCTGCCTTGTTGGTTTTGTTACTTTGTAGTGCTTGTAAATTAAAAGGCGTTGACCATGAAAACAGATAATTTAAGGATGTCTGTGGTTTCATCACACGATGAGGCATATTAGTTCAGGGATATTTCAATTACATGGTTCTTGGAACGACCAGTGAGTACGGAAGCCGAGAACGGCGCGGTGGGGAGAAAACGCAAATCGATTTCTCTGTACCATGAATTCGAACAAAATAGGAGAGGGCGTACTTCAAGATCGTTTTGTTATAGCATGTAAAGTACTGAGTATCCTCAAAATAAATGGACGAGTCACAATGCTACCAGAGTACAGAGCCTTTCAGACAAGAATAATGTTACTGGTTACGTTTATTTCTACCGTTTAATAAACAAACAAGAAAACGATGAGAAATACAGGGAAAAAGTTTTTAATGTACTAAGCGCAAAGAGCAAGGGACTCGAAGGTTTACAGAAAATATTCCAGGTAACGAAAACGAGCAATGTATTCGAGAAAAAAAGTTTGGGCTAGCCTTTTTGCTGAATGAAGCCGGCCATGGCATTATCTGGTACTACCTATGCAATTCCTTGTTTCCGTTTTGAACCTTTTTTGCGTTCTTAAAGGATTATTCTGTGCTGTATTAGATAGGTAGCTTGTTTATGCTGTGAGGTGGGATTGAAGACCGCAGATACTTTGAAGAACTTCTGTGTTAGGTTTCTAACACAAGTAAACTAGTAGAAACATTTCTTCTCTTGGTTTTTATATGTTGAGCTTCATCAGTAGTTGGACTTTGTAGTTTGTCCTGGTCTTAATTCGATAGAACTTTGCTCTTTTAGAGCGCCTCGATGAGAGAATCGAGGGAACAATTTCATTCTCCTCGTCAGTTGTTTCCAGTTCATCGTCCGTTTGTAGCCTAGAATTAATAAGGTATTATTTAGTTTGGGTGCCCTCTCGAAGTCTATGACCGGTGATGTCGTAAATTTGACACAGATTCGGATTTTCCTATATTAAGTGCAAGTGTCTTAGCACTACAGGTTTTGCTTTAGCTCTTTGGTTTTGTAAAAGTTTATCATATCTTCATTGTTTTAAATGATCCTTTGAGAAATATAAGGGTTGGATATTCTGATTGAAGGGCGGAGTATAGCTATAAACTAACACCCTTACCTAGAGCTATTTATTTATATTACATTTATTAGATAGAGATCTATCGGAGAGGTTATTGATGAAGTGCTCGGTTTGTTTCGCCTTCAGACAAAATTGGTAGCTTTAACTACGATCTTTTAAGGCTGTACACTTGTTTCGACACTTTTGAGACTTTGCACGAAATTTCTCCCCTTTTGGAACCTAACAGAGCGGTACTTCAAGGTATCTGCGATCTTTAATCCCACCCCACAGCACAAAGATGTTACCTAGGCTGTGTAATTACAAGACAAGATATCCGTTAAGAATGCATAAAAATTCAAAATTGAAACAAGGGACTGCATACACATTGTCAGAAAATGCCACCTCCTATACTCATTTTCATTCATTTTTTTCGACCTACGAATTCCATTTTTCACTGGGGGCTCCCTCCCCCTGTCCTCTCTTAGTTACGCCACTGATTAGCGGGGAGACACTTAGACTTTTTCGAGGTACATTGTAATAAAGATTTACAGAATTACAGAGAAAAAAGAAAACTGTAAAGTAAGAAAACACTCTAAAACTAGAAATAAAGAAAAAATAGAAAAGTAAAATAAAGGAAACTGGTGATAAAAAACTTATCAAATAAAAATGATATACATGGATGGGCTTAAGTAAAAAACATACAAAAAATTAAAAAATAAAAACTAAAAAATAAGAAAACACCCCAATCTGTAATTAGCTGCAACAAGTATTAACAGTGTAAACTGCTGGAACGGTGCCTATGTGCCGCTAAGTTGATCCTTATTTTTTGCTTTGGAAAGGAAGTGACATTAGAGATAAGAGCCGGTGTCGTGAAGAAACAAATAGGTCAAGGGTCTCATTACTTTCTGGAGTACTTCAATTTATGATTTTAAATCTCGTTGACTCAGAAACAAGATTTATACACTTCTATCATTCAAAGATGAATAACCGTCACCTGTTAGGTTTCTCTGAAATAACCTGACGAAGCAATACACAAAAACGTATTGCGGTCTTTTCGTACTCCCCAAAGTGTTAAGATTCTCTGATATTGCACAATTTCTCAAATTTAAGTCAGAGTTCCGATCAGCTATGTACTAAAAGCTCGGGGAAAAAAATCGGATCGTGATCCGATCCGAATTCGTTGTATGGCCGCTGCTCTATCCTTTTATTTTTCCTTTTTCCTTCTCATTTTCCTTCTTCTGCTTTCCTCATTGCCTCTTCGCATTTTTCTTCTTTTCTCTTCCCTTTCATTTTCTCTTCTCATTTCTTTCAGTCTTATCGCTCTCTTTCTCACTTACCACCCCTTCCTACAGTCCTCTCCTGGATGCCCGCCTTCTAGTTTTTGATTTTAGAAACCTAACAGGGTAGTACTTTAAAGTATCTGCGGTAATCCTTTCCCACAGCACAAAGTTGCTACCTTTCTAATTACAAGACAGAATACAAGTTAAGTACGAATTAAAATTCAAAACAATTGAAATAATGGACTACATATGTAGTATCAGATGATAGTACCGTCTACCTATTTTATTAATTATACAATGAATGCACACGCTAGATTAGGTGATACTTCGCATGTTTTCATTGCCTGTTGTAATTTTTTGAGCCTTTGAGACTTAGTGTTCTCGTATTTAGTTACCAATATCAAAACACTTAGGCCTACTCCTTTATTTTCATGTTGTTGCAGACAAAAACCGGTACGAATGTACTGTTCTTGTCTAAACGGCTCTGTTTACTAATAGCAACGAGACTCGTCCATTAATACTGGGTATGTGTGCAGTACATAACATGCTGTAACAAGACGTTCTTGAAGTACGCCCTCTTCTTTTTGTTGGCCTGATGGTACAGAGAAATCGATTTTCGTTTTCTCCCTACCGCGCCGCTCTCGGCTTCCGTAAGTGAGCGACTATATGGGGTTCTCAGAAGCTCTTTCTATAGTTTTTGTCAACTGCCGTTCTTTATGACTTGGTCGCTACCCTTCTTTTCTTACAGTTTGAAACATCCGAGCAATCTGTTGACGTGAAAGTTTCGGCGTTGTTTTTTGGAAAACATTGAACCTGTGATTTCTTTTCATGACCAAGGAACATATAACTGTAACAAGAGCGACAAACTTAAGTTATATTTTATTTTGTTCAAAACTGAAGACGGTCACAGAGGGTTAGGAATAGAAAACGGATAAGATATCGTAGTCTCCCGGATGCGAAAATTGCGCAATATTAACTGCGTAGTTTTCTTCTGACCTAGACGTTTCAACTGAAACTTGAATCGTCCTTACCAATATGCTCTTGCTTTGCCGGTGACCACATGATCAGCCGAACGACATGTGATACAGTTGATGATATCAAGCGCTACCGCGGCATAAAAAGGACATTTCTAGAGGTTGATGTGTTTCAGTGGAAAGTCAAATATGGACCATGCGCAGGGCTTTATTTGCTTAGCCGCATCTAAATAACTTAGTTAACCTCAACCAAAGGTTTTTTTTTTTCGTTTTACATTTTGTAAATATTCTCACATTAGATTCTTTTCATTGGTGGCTGTGCTTGGCGGCATGGGACAATTAGATTTAGCAATCTTGTAAGACAAATTGGAAATGGTTCCTTTGAGCAACCGTACTGTAGGGGAAAAGACTTTCTCGCTGCGCACTTATCCAACCAAAGAAAGGAGAGGAGGGTGAGAAATTTTAAATCGGTACTGTTTATGTTGTTGACAATTATAGTAGGAATGGGAAGAGAGATCTCTGACGAGGGTGTAGCAAAATAAAAGACTGCGTAGTTATCTCTCTCTATTCATTAGCCACTCGAGATGATAGTTAATTAGTTACATCTCCAGGCTGATCTGAAAGTATATGCTTACTATGTTGGCGATCATGCGATGCATGTGCATACAGGTGATCCGGTTAACTGCCCTCGATTAATACTGAGAACTCTAAAAAAGATGAAATTGTCATTCGTGACGACATTTTCATATTTTGAACTCCCAATAATATGTGTGAAATTCTGACAGTTTTGGCTACGGTCGGAAATTATTAATAAAACAATTCTTCTGCAATCTTAACACGTCTATTTTCTAGATCTAGTAAAAAATATCTTCCACCTGTTTTGTTTAGTCAATTTTAACATCGTATATACGTATCACTCATATGTACTTTTCTAAACGTCGATCTTGTAGTATAAACATTTCTGTTTCCCTCACCTCACACAACTAACGTTTCACCTGTATAAATTTTCAACACTTATATTCTTTTCTGAAATTCGCAAACCTCATCATAACAAATTAATCATCTACTACTACCTGTTCGTATCAGGGACTCTGTCAATATCACTAGAACCGCTAGACCGCCTCCATTCGCGAGTATGAATGCCTTGCGTTCTGGTTTGTTATTCATGTTGCCAATTATCCCCGACCGGAACGTGGCTATTTATTTTCGCAATAACTAATTTCTGCACCTTTTGCATTTTTTCCACTGGAATACGTCACTCCTTGTATTTTGTAAGATTACATTCTTACAGTCACGCCTAGTTTGGGAGCAATAAACCCTACAAAGCTACGTCATACATAGGTGCTAACATAACATAAAATAGTTTGTGCGAAGCTATCCCTATATATCGCAAAAGATAACGCTTCTCGTAAGAACAATGTCTAGTTCACTGTATCTTTTTATGGTACAGATAATGACATCTGTTTGAGCACATCGTTATCAATGCCTTAAAGGGTTGATCCTCTCTCCCAAACTGCAATTTCTGTTGTAGTCCATAGACATTCTCAATTGTCACAGATCTTTGATTGACAGCAAGTTTAAAAAAATGCACATTATCGAAGCTCATATTGCACAGCATGTACGGTGCTAACTGTGTTTTGATTACACATTGGGGTCTTGTTTGCTCATCCAGAAGCAACAAAGTGATTGTGTCTGTATAAGGATAAGTTATAGAAAGTTGTGGAGGAGGAGGGGGTTAAGTAAGTTAGGTTAGGAGAATCGGAACTGATCTGGAGTGAGAGGACTAAGCCTTTGACCCTGTCAATTCAAAAGCATGCCCATAATGATGCAAACTGCAGTGCGTTAAACTGAAAGGGCTATGGTAGGAAATTTCGATCCATCGGGGATGAGCGGATGAGGTGGCGACCGCCCCTGACCATACGGAAACTCCGCCACTGATCAGCTGATTAGGAGCTTAAATTCCAGTTTCATATGCTTAAAGGCAATGCTTGCTATAAGTTCACTGCCGCTATTGAAGACATATTCCGGTGGCTTTTCATCACGACCTTTTAAAAAGAGACAAAAATATACCAATCATGTCCTCAAAGAAAGACAAAAATATTCCAGACCATGTCCTCCAAACCCTGTCGCAATATCCTTTTCCTAACTGCAGATATCTCATTAAAAGTTATTTTTGCTAAAAGTTCCTCTACTTTTCAACAGAGCCACAAAAAGTAATGTAATGTACGCAAATTGTGTCAGATTCCTTTTGGTTTTTCTATATAATTTAATGTCCTGTTTTTCCTTGAAATTTGATACTGTTTGAAAATATTTTCGTGTAGATCTAGTATTACCCTGGGGTATAGCAAGCAACCTTTCTTAATAACACCTGCAGCGGCATCAAAATCATAAATAAATTGGAAGCAATATTAATATAAAATGCCGCGATGACATCACAATTTTTCCACAATGCAATTGATCCACCAAAATATTGCACTTCTTTGAGAATTATACCTTCTGAACGCTTTATGCTATTGAGATGCAGATTTCACCCTGGAAGAGAAAATTTTTCTGCATACTTTGAAGTTAATGAAGTTTGTCTCTGGAAAAAGCCTTTAACTGTTGCTACGCCAGTTTTGTTTCTCGGTATTACACACTAACTAGTGTTTTCCCATTTTACTTTTCCCTCCTTGACGATTAAAAATTTCGGCATCAACTTTAAAGTTCTCATTTACGTACATATCACAAAAAGCAGACCGGTTTTCAGAACCGTGATATTCAATAAATACTCGGTTACCGCCAGTTGTTGAGTTTTTACCAATACATTCGTCTTGTTTGGTTTTTAAGAGATTACGAAATGTTTTCAAATCTTTCCTAAAATTTGGCCCATACTCATGGATTCTCCTCCATAACGTCCTATTAAAGTATTGATAAAGGTACACATCTCCGTGGTTGAACTCTTTCAAACTTTTCTTTACGTCATCTGAAAACATGATTTTGATTGGTTGTTTCCTTTTCGTCACGTATAAAATATCCTCAAACGTCCAACAGAAATCCTTTTTCAGAAGTATAAGCGACTCCTCAAAATATTCTGTTATCAAAACCAAGGAAAATTCATCGTTCATTCTGGCGACCGCTTGTTCTAATAAGCTATCGTTAAAATATGTTTTTGATGATATTCCGAGATCTCGCGACTGCTGATTAAAGTCGCCATTTTCCTTTTTAAGTTTATTGATGTAAGGCATTGCTGCTTCAGAAATATTCGTTGCTGTGAAACCCACCTTCTTGTACTTTTTATAATACTGAAACCATGACAACCATTGTTCAGAGGGTTCTCTCAGTATCGTGAATAGTTTTAAATTTGTAGGATCGAACATGAGTTGATTGAGTTTAGCCCTGTTGTACCTTAAATGGACATTCGAAATATTATAGTTTCTGTAGTTTGCAAAATCGCCTTTTTTAACACCAATTGGTGGTAAGAAATTGGAAGATATATTCGAATATTTCAGGAAAATGCCATTAAAATGTCCAATTTGGCCGTCATTGTTTAAGAGGAAAGAAAGGTTTCTAGCATAGCCATATCGCGATGTTATAGAACGCAGTGTAGTACTTCCTGTTTTGTGCGTCTTTACAAAAGCAAAGTTGTTAACTGGCTGACACGGTGGGACTGCAAAGGTTGGCGGTGGTGGGTTGCCGGTCAATATACCTTCGCCAGTTTTTCTGATAAAAGAGACAAAGAAAAAGGTGAAATAAAGAAACTAAATGGAAAATTGTGTTTGAATTGATCCCCATCAACCTTTACATAGAGCACATGTCCCGAGTTCGTTGGGGAGCACCCCGAGATTTAAAAACTATGATGGTGCTCTACGTGTGCTCAGAGCCGTATTCTCTGACAAGGCTTGCCAGTGACAGTGCGCATCACTCCATACTTGTTCTTGCTGTCACTTATATTTTGCAAAGCTAAGGTACTGTCCTTTTACAGTTATATAAACCACTCTCTACAAACGTGTTTAGCAATTAAACACTTATTCCCCCACTACAAGCATCTTGAATGGCTTTAAATTCCAAAAATGTTTAGCTATTAAACATTAAATGTTTAGCAAGTAAACGTGTTTTAGGACGAACTGTTTAGGAATTCAACACGAATGTTTAGCATAAAACCTGTTTACACGGTGGGTAAAAGTGTTTAGAAAGAAAGTCGTCTATTTTCTAGAACATCAGTGTAGAGTGTACAGTGAACCTTAACACAATGTAAAGCTTCTAACGCTTACCATAATCTGATAATTATGACTCTATCATATTCTGTACGTAACCTGGTAAGGGAATGAAGATGGGACTTTGTGCACATTTCGTCACGGTTGCACCCTGGCAGAAGCGTCAGCTGCATTTCTTTGCTTTGAAGCGATAGGTAATATGAACTAAAGCGTGGCGGGAAACGAAACATACGTTGAACCATTTAAACTGGCAAAGGAGAATTAGCTTTTAGATAAAGCATGCCATATTAAGTAAATATGTAGTCACGATGTTGATGTGGCTTGGTGATAAACGACTATTGCATTAAAACAAAGGTTATGTCTTGATCACAGTCCAACGGTACAGTACTGTGTGATGTACTTAAATGAAGGTTATTAGTAAATCGGAACAGCAGTAGCATGTAAGGATCGGTCACACGACAGCGATTTTCAATCCGAAACACGATCCGATTTTTGGTTTCGATGATAAGAGAAACCAATGCAATCATGATGGCGTGTGTGTGTATGTGTGTATGTATGTGTGTGTGTGTATGTGTGTGTGTGTGTTTGTGACACTTTGCTTGTTAACACGATATCTCAAGATAGGAATGTCTGACAGTTTTCAAACTTGGTACATAGATGTGCCATATTAAGAGGAAGAACCCTATTTTTTTTGGTGGAGGTCAAAGGTCATCTGGGGTCACCAGGGGTCAAAGTCTAAAAACCTTGTTAACACGATATCTCAAGGTTGGAAACTTGGATAGATTTCATATGTGGTATGTGGATGTGTAATAGTCAGTAGATGGTCCCTATTGTTTTTGGCGGCGGTCAAAGGTCATCTGGGGTCACCGGGGGTCAAAGTCTGAAAATCTTGTTAACACGATATCTCAAGGTTGGAAGCTTGGATAGATTTCATATTTGGTATGTGGATGCGTTATAGTCAGTAGATAGTCCCTATTGTTTTTGGCCGAGGTCAAAGGTCATCTGGGGTCACCAGGGGTCAAAGTCTGAAAACCTTGTTAAAGCAATATCTCAAGGTAGGAAACTTGGATAGATTTCATATTTGGTATGTGGATGTGTTATAGTCAGTAGATGGTTCCTATTGTTTTTGGCGGAGGTCAAAGGTCATCTGGGGTCACCGGGGGTCAAAGTCTGAAAATCTTGTTAACACGATATCTCAAGGTTGGAAGCTTGGATAGATTTCATATTTGGTATGTGGATGCGTTATGGTCAGTAGATGGTCCCTATTGTTTTTGGCGGAGGTCAAAGGTCATCTGGGGTCACCAGGGGGCAAAGTCTGATAACCTTGTTAAAGCAATATCTCAAGGTTGGAAACTTGGATAGATTTCATATTTGGTATGTGGATGCGTTATAGTCAGTAGATGGTCCCTATTGTTTTTGGTGGAGGTCAAAGGTCATCTGGGGTCACCGGGGGTCAAAGTCTGAAAATCTTGTTAACACGATATCTCATGGTAGGAAACTTGGATAGGTTTCATATTTGGTATTAGGGCTGTCAGCGATTAGCCATTAATCGCCAGCCAAGTAATCGTTTAGAAAAATGGTACTTGCGATTAATCGCATCTCATGCCCTTGGACTCTGACTTGCGTTAAGTAAACAAGGTATAGTCCTTCTTCACAAGTTTAGCTGCCTTGACAAAGCAATCGATGTCTACAGTATGAACAACAAGCTCAAAAATTGCGCAGAGCTATGACATTCACCTTTTATCCACCCAACCCCCTGTAGTTTACATGTGAGTATGTGCAGTGTCATGGGGGGCGTTTTAATCCGTGAACCCCAAACATGGAACCTGTTGTGACAGGCTTTACTTGAACACCACCAATACATTTGTAATGAACATAATTTACAATGAAATTTGAAAGCACTAAACGTATGCATACACCACAGTGTCTTTTACGTGCCCTGTGCGCCATTGTGCACTTCACCGTAATAGTTCAATTTCAACAGCCACTTGTCAATTCGCTACTAGCGTACGTCTCCCAAAATTTCAACTTGAAATAGACAAATTTCAAAAAATTACAAGTTCAGCTTTCTAACCATGTTATTCCTGCCCTTGTATCACGTAGGAGTGTTTGTAAGTCATGAACTGAAAAAAGTTTCAAAAATGTTTCCATCGCTGTTTATCAAGACCAACAGCGTACATAACAGCAGTTGCACACGTTAGCAGCTGGCTGAAAATCGTTTATATGCCGCTGCTTCGTGCTATGCATCGAACCAACTTCTGTTGCGAAGAATCGTACTCACTGATTGGCTGCTTGCGTTTAATGAATGAAGCGGCTTCTTTAAAAGTTTGGGGATTCCCCGCTTCGAACGTAATTATTGAGGGAGGGTGTCATGTTATTGCCAATTGAAGTACACCCATTCTCTAAGCGCTTTTAACGATACACGTACGCCTAGGTACGTAGCCGATCAGCCAGCTGAAGGCATGTATTACACTGTGCATGTAGCTAGCAGCTAGCAGGTCTTGTTAATGTGCTGCGAACGTACGTACGACTATTTACACAGTATACAGCTCAGGCGGTAACTTAAACATAAAATGACCGGTGAAAACTACGATGTCTAGATTTGATCGTAGCCTATTATTGTTAGCTCTAACGTTACATTTTGTTCTGTAAACGTAGGTGGCTAGGCCCTAGGCCTAGTTTTTGTTGTGGCTTCAAGCCACACTACTTTTGGGAGGAAATTAGAAATGAAACAAATGGGGTAGATTGGGCAAGTGTCAAAATTAAATATATCGTAGTGGGACCTGCAGCTGTCTGCATAGGGCTCGTCGGCTACTTTCGCCGTGGATACTGTATTATGGCCTAGCCTAGGCCTATACTTTGTGAACGATCGTTGCTTTGAAATACTGAAACTTCATCTAGCTACTGGTGTGTGGTGTAACGATATATATCAACCTTCAATGGAAGCAATTCTCTAAAAATTGCTTGATTGGTGGGTCAGGAGATGGTCTGTAATGTTTTTGGTGGAGGTCGAAGGTCTCTTGGGGGCACATGGGGTCAAAGTCTGAAAATCTCGTTATCATGATATCTCAAGGTAGAAAGCTTGGATTAATTTCATATTTGGTATGTGGATGCGTTATGGTCAGGAAGTAATTGCTTTTGTTTGTGGCAGAGGTCAAAGGTCATACGGGGTCACCAGGGGTCAAAGTCTGAAAATCTTTTTAACACGATATCTCAAGGTAGAAAGCTTGGATAGATTTCATATTTAGCCTAGTGTGTGGGTGCGTTTTAGACAGTATATGGTCCCTATTGTTTTTTGCCGAGGTCAAAGTTCATCTGGGGTCACCTGGGGTCAAAGTCTGAAAATCTCGTTAACATGATAGGCCTATCTCAAGATAGCAAGCTTGGATAAACTTCATTGTTTGGTATGTGGGTGCGTTATGGTCAGGAAGTGGTTCCTTTTGTTTGTGGCAGAGGTTAAAGGTCATCTGAGGTCACTGGGGGCCAAAGTTTGACATTTTAATGCGATATCTCAAGGTAGGAAACTTGAATAGAATTCGTATTTGGTAATGGTATGTGGATGGGTTATGCTCAGGAAATGGTCTATGTGGTTTTTGGCGGAGGGCAAAGGCAGAGATGCCAAGTATCTCAATTTAGGCGGAATAATTGCGATTTTCCACGCTCGATTCATCCCCATTGTTTTTGGCAGAAACGAAAGGTCATCTGGGGTCCCCAGGGGTCAAAGTCAAGGAACCTTTTTAAGTAGCCTACAATCTTTCAAGATAGTTGTTTGTCCATCTGTCTGTCTGTTGTTTGCCTGTCTAGCTATGTATGGCTTTTATTGAGGTCAAAAGGTTATCTGGAATGACAAAATTATTTTTTGAACATGCTAGTATGTAGTAGTTTGTTAGTTAGTAGTTTGAATGAGAAGGTAATGGTGCATGATGGTACTCTTTAAAACATTTATGTATCATCGAAACCTCAATGCATTTTTGCATTCTGGTTTCTAAATCTCACCAGTAGAGTTTTATTGAAACTTTGCTCTTAGTATATGGTCATTCTTTATCGACAATTGACTAATCCTGGTTTGATAAACTGTATACTGCTATTAAAGGGGAAGTTATAAGCAAAAATTTTATTTTCACATGTACAAGTCAAACCAATTTTACACAGTGTTATGGAACTTCCATTGAAATTTTAAATGTTTTTTGAAATATCAGTAAAGGAAGTCACCAAATTTGTGTTCCAAATTGGTCTTGAGGGAAGCGGAGAGTCTATATCGCTTCTTCACTTTGACCAGGGAGTTGCTTGTCTCTAGCAACTCCCTGCTTTGACAAGGAATGTTTCGTTTTCTTTTGCTGCGTTTTTCTTTTTTTTACATTGTGTTGACTTTGAAGAGAATAGGAATAGGACCTCCTTGTGCGGAATGCAAGCTTTTAATGTCACTTATGCAATCACATCCTGATAATATGCGATGGTTGAGGAGGAAATCGTATGTCAAATTTTAAAGAGAAACAAACGACTGTCCATTAATGTGAGGATATAATATAATATACCGTACATGTCACTTGCTTCAAGTTCACTTTTTGTTGAAAATGTGACAACTTCATACAATCATATCTAGAGAGCCGCACATCGGATTTCAATGCAAATTTCACCGAAATGCTTGAAATAGGTACCGTAGAACATGATGAAACTAGATGTGACATCGAGTCTTCGGTTAACGGTTAATATGATATTCGTTCGAAAACCACCTGATTTTGTTCGTATCCTATGTACATCGATGTGGGGCACCGACATCATTTATTCCTATTTCATTCATCTCTTAGTCCTCCCATACAAATAAGTACAGAAAGTTAGTGTACTAAGTTAAGACATGTGTTTCAACAAATCAATACTTTACATTGAGTCCAAAACTGACCCAAATGCGTGAAACGATTTTCAAAGTTGTTCAATTGCACTTGCGGTGTCCCGTTGCCTTATTTTTATTTACATAAAAAAAGTTGTACCGCCGGAACATGTGTACTAACAATGATTATGCCTAACAAGACGGTAGCTTGAAAATTCGCAAATACCAAATATTTGAATTATGAGTCGATTTGAAAATTGAAAATATCAAACAATAACAATGGGTAAAGAACCCAGCACACATTATATATTTTAGGAATCATAGTACCAAACTCAGTGGGGAGCTATGCACTCTAAAATCAAAAGATTGAACTTAGTCACTCTTAATAGAGTGAAAAGTCTGAATTCACTCCATTAGAGTTTTAATTCATTCCAAAAATTTTTCCCTTGATGGAGTGCGTACATTGATCACTCTTAACTACGAACCACACAAAAGTGATCATTTCCCCAGCCAACATGCCCAGCTGGGCCCCAACTGGGTTTCAGCTGGGCTACTTGCTGGGCCCCAGCTGGGGCCCATCCGTGTTTGTCAGATGTTCCCACGTTGGGCCCAACTGGGCTAGCCTTTCCCAGCTGAAGCCCAACTAGGCTTCAGTTATTGAAGCGGGGCACAGCTGGGCTTCAGCTGGGAAAGGCTAGCCCAGTTGGGCCCCACGTGGGAAAACCTGACAAACACGGATGGGCCCCAGCTGGGACCCAGCAAGTAGCCCAGCTGAAACCCAGTTGGGGCCCAGCTGGGCATGTTGACTGGGTCAGGCACCTTTGGATGAGTGAGTTTTCACTCTTCTTGGAGTGGATTTCACTCTCTTTTTTCATAACACTTTAAGACTTCAATATTGCTTATCTGGGGTAATTCAATCAGTTACCTCTTGTAAATTTCCAATTTGAGGAGAAAAAAAAATGTCACGTGACTCTCAACTCTCAACAGGCAATCATGAAACACGACAGTCTACTACACTGATTCAAGTTGGGGTAAGTGCTCTTGCCCCTAATAGTATTTAAAGTGGTATGACTCAACGTAGGGATCGCATTTGGGCCACCTACGTGAAGAGCCGATGTCCACACCTTAAATCCATTACGTGGTCTGGAATGAACCAGGGAAGGTAGGCTACGGAGAGGGGTAAAATGGCTCCTAGGATGGTGAACATTACTTCATGGGGTCCAAATGATTAACAAGTAGTCAGTCTATGACAACTTGCAACTTTATCAGAGCAGATGAACGAAAAGTCTCCTCCACCGGCATAGGGTCTTCTTTCAGTAATACCCAACAACCACGGCCCCTGCGTAGACTATATAAACGGCGTAGCAGACAGTAAGGTTCTATTATGGTCATATCTTGCCTGCCGTTTTGGCAATTTGCAAAGGGCATGAAAAACAGGCTGACTAGATAAGATGTTTTCAATGTCTGCCCTTTGTGGCATTACAGTTTACAAAAGGATAAGTAAAAATGTTCAAATACAGTACTTTATCAATTAATCGATCAAAATGTCCAACTTCAAGTATCCCAAGCGAACAGTGTTTGCAAACCGATAACATCTTGCCCTAGACATTCACACATCAAGCCTGAGACATCGAGATAATCAGAACCCTAACATAGGACCAAGATTATATGGTAGCCTATACACATATGTAATCATTTAGCAGAGAGGGTGGCTTGCGTGAGTAAAACCATTGCAGTAGCTCTTAATTAAGTTATATGCTCCAACAAAGCATCCTATTTTGAAATGTTATTAGGTTAGATTTTACGGCCCAGTTTCAACCCACTGGTTCAAGTAGTCGAGCCGGCCATGACCTTTTTTCCAGTTGTGGCTTACTGGCTTATCCCTAATTTATTGCTTATGCTACACAACAAGCATAATGGCAGTAGGTTCCGTTTATAAAGTCTTCCTATTTTGAAAAAAACGTTTCTAGATTATAGTCTTTTCATTCAAAACTTCATTTGAGAAATTTTGAACAAAAAGCTGCATAGTCAAGAGTGGGTCTCAGTGCACAAGTAACAGGTGTATTAAAAGCATATTTTCATCATCCCAAACAGTTCCAATTCTCCCAACCTACTTACTTCTAGCCCCTCCCACATTTATCTAAAACTCATCTTTATCCAGACACAATCCTAGTTTATTGCTTCATGGCTTGTCCCAGTGGCCATACAAGTCCATAATGTGTAATCAAGGCACTCTCAGTGCCCATGCTGTGTAATTTAGCTATGATGCATTGTTTGAATGTGATGCCAATCAAAGAGCTGTACCAATTGAGAGTTTTGATATATGTATACTGAAACTGTAGTTCAGGGTGACAAATGACTGCCTTTAATGTGTCCACTTGTTCGCTTCCAGGCAGAGTCCCTAAAGGGAGCACTTTTTGATATGATATGGAATAAAGTGGGGTATTTTGTAAGTATGTTATGAATTTATATTAAACGAAGTACCTGCAGTGAAAAATGAGATTAATTGAAGAAATTTTGGTGAAATCATCGACTTTAGAATCTGGGGGAAGTATATACCAAACTTTCATTGAAAAGAAGGCATGGGTAAGGGTGATATGACTTCGAGCTGATACAGCAAACAAACGTTACATTCATGATCTGATGATATGGTAAATTGAGAGTTACATCAAGATCAATTTATCAGCTTTCATATAAGTGGTAGCTTGCACCTGGTGGAAACTTCGACAAGCTTTCAGAGGAAAGACTTTTTACTGTATGGATTTACTGTGTATGTCAATGGAGATATGAGGCAGACTACGCTTGCTCCCGCTATTACGGTAGGATCATTCAAAATGTCAAAAGGTTCAATTCTATTTTTTTTATTTCCTTTTAATATATTTTTATTCATTTTGTTTTATTTTTATAGCCTTTTGAATTTTATGAAAATGTTAAACATGATGCATGCTTTCCATTTATGCAAGCAAATTGTAACGAAATTCCGAATCGCTGGAAAAGTGTTGCTCAAGACTATGACTTGAGGTTGAAGAATGTTTTTTTTTTCATGAGCTCCCCCTATCTGTCGTTAATTTGGGACATGGTTTCGATTTTTCCATGAAAATAATTTTACCGTTACTGTGATGTTTTTTTATTTGTCAGGAAAGATTTCAAAGAGTCGGACACGCTTGGAAGATTTTTATGTAAACAAAACATAGTTAAATTTTAAATTCAAATGCCTGTCGGAATTAATGATTCCACACTTCTGTTCGATATTCAGATCTATGTTTTGATATGATTTTGAATAAAGCGCTGGTGGGAGTCATGGAGGGAGATCTCGGGCAACTTGGGCTTTCTACTTACCATTGAAGGAACCTTCAGGCAATCTATCTTGGTCATCTGTTTTTGTACACCTCACAAAGGACATTTTGGTGCGCAGGGACGAATGCCAGTTTCGTATATTCTGACCGAATTCTTTTCAATTATTAAGACAACAACAATCAATGTCTTTTACTCGTAAAGTTTTGGCGGTATATTTTTGAAGTTGTAAAGGCACACCCTGAAATTCTGGAGGCAGTTTGGAGCAGCTTGGGGCAGTTCCGTCCTCTCCCTCGCCTGTGCGCGACCTTACCTGTATACTGCATAAGAGTTTTGTAAGTTGTCTCGTTTTCATTTTCTTCATTCTTTTCACTGGGGTTGTAACTTTTACGCCGGTTGGCTACTTACTGACTCAGCGACCAACGGGTTGCAGCCTGGATGATTAGGAGTCCTTACAATTCCTTGAAAACTCCGCAAGTTCGCCAAGCAGAAGAGCGTTTGCCAGACCTTGGCGACCTGGCGACCTGGGGCCCGTTCCACAAAGAGTTACGCATAATCGTAAGTTTGATTCCTAATATTTAAGTCAACAGTGAATCATACTTATGATTGTGCGTAACTCTTTGGGGAACGGGCCCCTGGTCTCGGTCTCACGGAAAAATTACTTTGACTATCTTTGTTCTAACATCTCTTAAGTTATTGGTATCTTCCATAAAATTCGCAATTTTGTGCCATTCCTTACTCTGAAAACATTATATTATTCCCTCATACATTCTAAATTGTCTTATTGCAACATTATCTGGGGAAATGCTTTTCCCTCTTTCTTAAACCGTCTACACGTTCTCTAAAAGAAAGCTGTTCGTATTTTAACGAACTCTATATAGTTATTGTACCAACATTACCATCCTCTTTTCAAACGTACTGAAAAATTCTAACCATGTCGATACTCTCAAATAAAAAGTCGGTATTTTTATGTATAAATATGTTAACTTACTGTTACCCCGCAATTTTGATTAATAACTTAAGTCTAACAGTGATGTTCATACCCATAACACACGTTTCTCTCAGCATCTGCGTACAAATTTTCTTACACAGAAATATCACGCCGCCTTTTCGTAAATATCTGGATCAGTATATGGAATTCACTACACAGAACCGTAAAAGATGCTTAATCTGTATTTTCTTTCAGGACTAAATTAAAATCCAATTTGCTTAGCCATTATTCTTCTAAGGTGGTTTTGACTTTCTTTGTTTCTTTTGTTGTCCTAGTTGTCATGATTTGCTTCTTTTTTTAAAGAGGAACTACTCGCATAAGCTTTGCTTTCTGAGTCCTCCTCCACCGCCTTGTTTAAATGTTGTATCTTTGTGTATTTAAACCGTGGAAATAATCTCAAACTGAACACAAACTCAAACTAGCAGGAGATCGAAACCCGTAAACCCGTGATCGCAAGGTGTTAATTAAAGCTCTTCCGTGTTTACGGTGTGACTACTTACGGGTTCAATCAGCCACGCTCTAAAAGTGTTTAGGAATTACATTTTTTTCTAATCACATTTTTGCACACACATTGTAAGCATGTTTAGATACCAAACACAAATGTCTAATTCCTAAGAAATTGCATTTACCCACATTTGATTGCTAAACATCTATTCTTTAATCGCTAGACATGTTTTAAATTCAAGCGTGTTTATGAAGTGAGGGACAAAATATGAGTTAAATTGCTAAACACGTTTTACAGAGTGCAGTTGCATGAGACACTCTCCCACCAAGCGGCCTTATTGACGTCTGAGAAGATCGCAAGAGCAAGATTCCGCAGACGCAAAAATAAAAACAAACTAGAAAGCCAACAGGCTTGGTGATTCCTTGCCATATGATATATCATAGCAAACATGGAAACAAACATGACATGCATGAGATCCAATACAATTATCCTACTTAATTGAGATATAATACTAGTAAGGTCAAAACTTTTTGACCTCATGTGACCCAAAATGACTTTTCGACCCCTTCAAAACAATAGTGATCACCTTACCAACACGTCCATCAACATGAGTAATTCAAAATTAAGCTTAGTACAGAATGAGTATGGAAGTACTACCACCATGGTATGAGATCCCTCACAGTTATCCCCCTAAAAATATTATGTGTACAAAGTTTGATCTAATTGTCACCTCAAACCTTTGATCTCCACACACGAGAGGAATTTCTCACACAGCTTTAACATGCCAGAAAACTGTCTCATTACTTGATAAAGCGGTATTTTGAAACCATTTTTATCAAAAGTTTGGTCAATGGGGACAGCTCTCCATTCTGAAGTCTCTATGTTCCAATGCCTCTATGTTTCGAAAAGTCTGCATTGAGGTTAGTGTTTAAACAAGCCCTCATCCACACACTCTCCTACAAGCATTGGATCAAATACTGTGTTCTCACATACCCCGCGCTCGAGGTAACACTGTATTACCTCACGCTCGAGTAACGTGGGAACGCGGGTTAACGCAGGGTCGGTGTTTAAATTTCGATCCACCTCAAATCGCAGGGTTAAGCAGTTTTAAACATCGTGTTTGTTTTAATCAAGCAAGGTCACAGGTATTTATGGCACTGATGACAGGTATTTTCTTACATTTTGCTGTAATCGGTGTGTGAAATATTTGGCCTCGTTACTATGGTAACACTATCCAATCAACGAAACACTGGGTACGTGAGAACACAGACTGGAAAACACGGGGTTAGCCTGTGATTTTGTCTGATTGTAAACACGAGTTAACACTGGGTGTTGCAGGGTATGTGAGACCAAGCCTAAAGAGACATCTGAACAGAGATGTGTAACCTTGGCTATTACTGAAGGCAATTTTTGCTTTATGGGGGAAATGCCCCACCCATTGTCTATGGTATCCTTTGCAAATTAACAAAAGCAGATATCCCTATTAATCCATAATTTAACAAGACTTTTAATTCGCCTATTGTCTACTTATACTGCAGGTACAGCATAACATACGGTACAAGTTTTCCTTGTTTGATACACAGTATACAACATTATGCTTGCTCTTATTACCTGAACTACTTTTAAACGACAGCAGCAATGCAAAATAAAATCTTAATACTTTTGAAAAGTGTCATAAAGGGTAATCTTGAAGCACTGGTTCTATGCATTAAGCTTTATGGTACACTTTTTTTTTGGGGGGGGGGGGGATAGTGACATGGATAAAAATGAAATGTGAGACAAGAATTCCCACTTGATGATGATATTTGACATAACTATATAATCCTTCACACAGGGGTACTTTTTTGGTGCGGTTATCCAGATATATGCAGAGATGAGGCAAGTAGTATGCTGATACATTTTATGCTATCAAAAATTTAAAACAAATTCTAGAATGAAACTAAGTGACAAATAATCACTGTATAGCATATTGAAACTGTAAAACAGAAACACCAATCTAGACGGACACAATGTTTAAAGTTGTGTTAAACAAAATTCCTTATACAAACACACTATTTGTTCAATTCCACCAGCTTCTACGTAAAGGACACTAATTTCTGAAGGGTGTCAATCTACAGTATTTCTAAGATGACTTTCAGTTTAGAAACTTGATCAGTGTACATGAACTTCTCCATCTCCAGACAATGGCTAGGCAAACAACTTTTATTTGTGGTCAGATGAGACAAGATAATGTGGACAGTTATTTTATGCTGGATTAAGCAGAGGTGTGACTTTCATGGAGGTCTGACATTTTGACCACAAATAGAGTACTGAATGCCTGCAGGGAATGGCAGGAAATAGGAGTATATACAAACAATGGGCTGTCATGGTTATGTACTGAGATAAAAATAAGCTTTCTTCAGAGGGTTTATAAGAGTCAATTAACACCACTTATACAGTAAAAAGCTTAAGTCAATTGAGCTGTATGTTTGTATGAGGTAATCCTTCAGGACACTGTGGGGATAACTGGCAGTCAACTGTGAAAAATTGGGCCAGATAACTGTGACCAAATGGCAAAGAATGGGTCAGTCACAATTTGATTCACTTTATTAGGCCGCAATGACAGTTCTTGTGCGCTGAAGGGTATTTGATACCAAATGATCAATGTAAATTAGGTTCTTTTTTGTAAAACTAATTAACTGTGGTATATCTAATTAATCCATTCCCACTTCCAATTAATGCATGCTTGCATGCACATGTCCTCATGAGGACAGTAGGCACAAGGTTTGTCAAATATTAGCAGTTTTTGCCACTAAATTTAATGTTTTCTTTAGGTTTTCTTTAAGGTTATTGAAAAAGCAATGTAGGTATGTTATAAAAGAGATTCTTGGGCATCACACAGAGTACTCTCTGTTCAAAGTTTATACTTATGAAGTTCCACATCAGTCATCTACTTAGTGTGCATAGAAGCATCTTCTAATATTTTCAGACTATGTCCCTAAATGACCCTTATTCAAACTGTTTAAACTCACATGTTCCACATCCGTTTCATGAAAATCTATTTACTTGTGGCTGCAAAATCAGCATACCCATGGGCATTGAAGCATGTATGCCAGCCTGATGAACAGATTTTGCCTTTTAAGATTTAATATTTTGCTCTGCCCACTTTTTCATGTATTAATACTTGGAACTTAATGTAACAACAGGGCACAATTTCATGCCAGAATCAACATACTGTACAGTAACTACCATGTGATGTGCCTTTTTGTGCACCTTAGACCTTCTTCCTATGAGTTTGCTTCAGTACTTTACAAATGCATTTTCAAAATTACCTCACTTAAGAATTTACATAGTGAAGTTAATAAACTGTTCCAAAAAAATTATATACCCTATGCCTATTACATTACCCATGCCAAATTATTCTTACCCTTTCACCCTAACTGCTCATGGATTTTAACTTCAACAGTTATATACTCTTTTGAGATGTAGTGTTTGCAAGGTTTAGATGTTTTGAACTCTGATGACCCCAAATGACCTTTGACATCCAATAAAAACAATAGGGGCCATCTACTCAATATGGACATTCCACTTAGTAAATATGAGATTCCTGGCAGTTACCTTTCTTGACATATGGTGTTTACAAGTTTTTGAGCTTTTCATCTCTGATGACCCCAAATGACCTTTGACCTCCACCAAAAATTAGAGTGATCATCTACTTAATATGGGCAATCCACTTGCTACGTATGAGATCCCTCACATTTACCCTTCTTGAGATACAGTGTTTACAAGGTTTTGACCTTTTTCCCTCTGGTGACCCCAAATGACCTTTGACCTCCAGCAAAAACAACAGGGACCATCTACTCAATGTGGACAACCAGCATGGTAAGTATAAGATTGCTCACATTTTCCCTTCTGGAGATATCGTGTTTACAAGCAATTTCCAAGGTATTTACATTTTGATCTCTGGTGACCCCAAATGACATTTGACCTCTACCAAAAAATAGGAACCATCTACTCAATGTGGACAATCTACATGCCAAGTTTGAGATCCCTGGGGGTTACCGTTCTTGAGATATCGTGTTTACAAGCAGGCGTCACACACACACACACATACACACACACATACACCCACACGACATCACCATCGCATAGATTCCTTGCCTGCCTTCGGCAAGAAATCAAAAACATACGTCAAACTCTGAGGGGAATTCGTCCCGCCCCCTTAATGACACTCTTAAATATTTGTTAACCAAGACTAGTAGAAGATGATTTTGCCCGACTTCATAAACACGTAGAAATGGTAAACATAGGTAGCAATTACACGTGCTTTAAAATGAATAGCTTAGGAATAAGACAACCGTGTCTAACATCTAAACATGCATGTTTACAAAGTGAGGACATATAGGTGTTTATAAGCGTTCTATTCCGGTCTAAACAACTTTCTCCAGTTCTCAGAGTGTACGGGTCTGCTAAAAGATCACGATTCTACATACCTTACGTCAACATGTATATTTTTCACTTCTATATTGTTTCTCCAACTTCCTTTTTGCAGATTTCTTGACAGCACAGCAAAAAGGATACCAGTTTGAATTGCCACGAACCACATTAAACATTTCTGTGTCAAAAGAGGAGAAAACTGATTTGTTAATAGTTATGGACATATATTTGCCGTCATTTTTGTTAGATGCCCGAAACAATTTGGAGGGCCAATCCTCCCATCTCAAACTACTCTTCTTGTAGGGGGTCACAGAAAATCGTTTCTCGGCCTTTTGGCTAAAGTCATATGTAGTATCAGTTCTTTTCATCCAGTTTAGAATGGAGCCATACATGGCAGACCAATAATGTAAATGGTCGGAGGTCCGTGAGGTTGCTCACGTATTGTACTTCAGTGGACGTAATAGCTTCTTCAGGAAGCAGTTTAAAGTTTGGTTTTGCCATACGGCCCTTTGCCAGACGGTCCGGGGGACTTTAGAAAAAGGGGTGACAGAAACTCCCAATTGGCTCAGCTTTTTGATTGACTGCTAAGCAATGCAGAGTACCAAAGCTTATGCTACACAGCATAAACTGTACTGAGAGTGTTTCGATTAATACATTGAGCTTTTGTATACTCCCTGAGGCAATATAAACTCAGATTGTGTCTGGATGAGGATGAATTTCAGACAATTGTGGGAGGGGGATAGTAAGGAGCTTAGGAGAAGTGGTACACTGTTTGGGGTGAGAGAATTGGGTCTCCAAACGGGTAGACGACATTATTTAGGGATCATTCTTCATCAACTTTCTATTAAAGCGTCGGATCTGCCACCATCACAGTGCGATGTAAAAGCAGAGAAACAGTGTATGGAACAAAAGTGCATGTTAGTCTGGGAAGCCTTAGAAGGGTATACGACCCTGGCTCTGTCGAATATGTGTCGTAATGCCCAGTGGTGGCACCACAATTTTAAAATTGGGGGCAAACTAAAGGCAAAGAATAATGTTGGGCAGGAAGGGGGGGGGGGGAGGACAAAAACTTTCTGGCGCCCCGCGAAGCCGAGTCCAACCCCCCGTTCCTGGGGATGGGTCCAAGTGGCAAAGCCCCGGAAGCTCGGAGATGGTATCCTGTATCTGGATGAAAAATTAACTCACTAGAGAGGTACACTATTTATTGCTTTCGGTTGATCCAACTCCTCACCCTCGGACCTTGTGGGGGGGGGGGGTAGGGAGGTAGGGAGGGCAAGGGCGGACAAGGGCAAAATCTGGGGAAATTCCCCCTTTTCCCCTGTAGCGCCCGCACTGATTATCGTAATGTTGTTTGATGTATTATAGGTGCAACCGGTGCATGAGCAATACACTTTCGGCATGCAAATTCACCGTTTTTTGAGACAGCAATAATCCCTCTCGCTCTCCAAAATTTACCTTCTCATTCAGCACGTTGCTATGAAAGGGAAGGCACAGAATTTCCCCGAAAGGGGAACCAAGTCCTTTGACGGGCCCCGGAGATGGCAGCAACTCGAAGCCCCGACAAAGGTGACGATTTACCAGCAGAGGAGCTGAGTACAATTAGCACTGCGCCAAGCGCACCGAGATTTTTTGCATTTGCTCACCAAATGTTTACTAAAATTATGAAGCTTATGGTGAAAATTGTGGATCATTGCGGAGGAAATTTGGGGTTCTTGTAAAGAAAGTGGGAAAATGGGTTTTTAATGAAGAATTTGCATTTCTTGTAAGCAAAATCAAAATGATCGTCGGGGAACTGAAGGTCAGTGGGGTTACACCTTTATCGTACGGAATGAGACTTCTCGACTTAAACTTTGGATCATTTTTTCCGACGGGACCATTCTTTTCATGCGTGTGCGCTGACGCAACCACTGAAAAATAACAAGCTGGAAGGTGGGTGTGGAGGGTTCCTTTATATTTAGAAGAAATTGGCAGAGACGACTTCTTAACGTATGCGTATGCGTCAAGTGAAATTTCTGAATTAAAAGAAGAGTATGAGGGCACACCAATTTTTGATATGTTAGCGGGGTACTTATTTTCATCGGTTTGGTGAAATTTGCATTGAAATCCGATATGTGGTCCTCAAGATATGGACAGGTAAATTTCTAACATTTTGCGGAACAAAAAGTGAACTTAAAGCAAACACATATGACATCATATCCTCACTGTAATGGACAGTACGGTATTTTGTTTCTCTTTAATACTTTTTATCGATTTTCACCACAACAACCCCATATTATCAGAATGTGATTGCATAAAGTGACATGAAATCTTTAAAAATTTTGCATTCCCCTTATGGGAGTCTTTTTCCTATAAAATTCAAGATCAACACAGAGGCCTCAAAAATAAAGGGAAACAAGGCATGCCTTGTCAATGTGAGGAAGTGATATGCCCCCTGCTGCCCTTAAGCTCGGCTTAACTGGTACCCAATTCTGGTGAATGAGGCTTCATTTACTCAGGCTGGAATATTGACTGGATATGCTCATCTGATTTGAATGGAAGTTTCATCACACTGTGCGGTTAGTTCATCTTTCATATTAAGAAAACTTAATTTCCAATTGCTCAAACTCCCCGTAGCAGTATTATCAATCTTTGTACGGTACAGAAGTAAGGAAGGAAATAACAATCTGATTAAAGACCCCAGTCTGCTTGATTCTGATGTCTGATGTAGTTGTTTCATGACATTAAATACGTACGACAGGAAGTTTTTACGAACACAATCCCAATTCTGTGGTTAGTCTTGGCCTGCACTTGTTGAAGTTTTATCGTTGTTCAATTGCCATGTTACATGTAAGGCCACATATAAAACAGTTTTGTTGCCAAATACCAGATTTTATCAGTAGTTCACCGGAAATCATTAACCCGCCGGCCTACAGTTCTTGCAAGACAGCCACGTTGCTTAGTTAGTAACTTGTACGTCCTTTGGACATGCATACAAAACACCAACTTGAAATGTGACTGTTCAGTCGTTTTTCAAGAATCTTCAAGTTATGCAAAAGAGACTGTTTTGAATTTCTTTGCAAAATATCGAGTTAAATAATAGTTTTGCAGCAATTACATAGAATTTACTTTTTAGTAAATTGTTTGGTTTAAACGCATGCATTTTTTGCCGTTGCCTGTCTTCATAATAGGTTTCCGTATTTAACCTTCCCCCCTTTCGACGCAGGCTTCTCATAGGCCTATTTTAGTTATAAGACTGTTGTGCCAGTAAAGATGCACAAATGATACACACGGTAGCTAGGCGGGCAAGAATTTTCCAAGAAGTAACTTGTCGCTTCTATACACGAATCCGGACAGCAAGTGATGGTCTGATTTCAGTCGGCCATGACTGGGGTCCATCACCTTTTAATCTTTCGATTCCCTTGCTTACCTCTATCATGGATTGTTGTACACTACATTTTATCTTCATTCCTTCAACTTGGCACTGAATATGAGGGTTTGAAACTCATGTAGACGATATATAAAGGCGATTCAATGCTGATGGACTCACTAATGGCTGCGCACAGTCACTAAAAACAAGCGCTAATCGGATTCGTCTATACCTACTGGATGTCGATAAATTGAACACAATATGTGGAATAACATTTACAAAAACAAATAAGAGGAATAATTGGGTCTTGCGTATCTCTCCTTCTGGCCGAGAATCTGCACATACCATGATTATTCATAATAGGTTCAACTACAAAACAATAAGTTATTAACCCGTCACTTCTACACCAAATGTTGGTCAATAAAACCATATGTGGAATTATAACACCGTCTCCTCTTATTCCAAAAAGCATCAATGCAGCCCTAAGCCGAGGCGTCGATCTTGGGGGGCAGGGGGCTATGGCGTCACCAATGAAAATGTTGAGGGCAAACATATCGTTTTGCCTCACATCCCATAATTTAGGCAGATTAGGCCTAAAAAACCAGAATAAACAAAATAAAGCAGTTTGGTATATGCATGTGACTTTAGGGCTTCGAAAAAACGTCAATATGAGCCTGTTCTAAAGTTACTGTAACGAACCATTGGTGTAGAAGTGACGGGTTAATAACTTATTGTTTTGTAGTTGAACCTATTATGAATAATTGCATTCTAAATGTGTCATTTATCTATGTTTTGTGTAATATGCCTGTCAATGTTAGTGTGCACTTCAGTTTGTTACGGTGTTTGTATCACGTTGTGTGCCCTCGCGTTCGTGTGGATGGATTGCTTACAGACGAGTCCGGTCACTGACACGATCTGAAGTTCTGACTGTTGGAAAACTTTCGTCCTCAATCAGAAAACCAGATCTGCGCACCTAGAATATTTAAAGCGCTACCGATGCTTTTTAGATCAAATGAACATTTAATTGAATCCTGTAAACAATTATAAATATTCTATTTACCCCAATCGTAATATTGATAATATGCAGTTAATATATGTTTTATCAAAAAAAAAAAATAAATAAATAAATAAATAAATAAATAAATAAAATAAAAATTGAAAAAAAAAACAAAGAAAAAAAAAACCCATATGTATTACAAATACATTTACAACTCTGTCCCGAAAAAAATTTAATCTTGAGGGATTGTCGCAAGTATCTTTGGCTGGAACACGAGAAATTTGTCACGTCCGAGAAAGTTATTTCTGTATTTAACTTACTTGGGTGAGTTTACTCCTTCAATCGAAATAAGGAGTTTAGGGATTACACGTTTTTCTTCACAGTTTTTCGTCGCAACTTTGTGAATACTAGATGCTAAACACACATAATTCTTAAACAGTTCGCTTTTAAAAACGCTGAGTTGCTTAACATTATCGCCAAACATGTTTTGAATTTAAACGTGTTTATCAAGTGGGGCAAAATAAGTAATTTATTTCCACACACGTGTTTAGCGTGATAGCCAGTAGCTCCACTATCACGAAAAACGTCTTTGATGCAACCCCTGGAAATTTGAGACAACGCTACTGTAGCCTTTACTCTAAAACGTGTTTAGCAATTATTCACTTATTTTACCGTCACTTTGTAAACACGTTTAAATCATAAGCTTGCCCCTAGCTTTCCACACTAATTGTTTCGGATTTAACCGTGTTTCAAAGCGAAATGTTCAGAAATCAAACAAGGGTGTTTAGAATCTAAACGTTACAAAATCGGGGTTGAGTTTTTAGAAAAACGAATAATTCCTACCCCCCCCCCCCCCCTTAAGTTTGATCTCTGAATTTGGATGGTTCAAAGCCAGTCATATTTTTAGCACAGTGATGACATGCGTGTCTTTTTAATCAACTTTATATATACTGAACTGCATATGCTGTGGGGGTAGATAACGTATATACTAGACTACTAAATACTTTATACGAAAACGTATCAATTTCTAACATTGTGAATACCAGCTGTTCCTTAAAAGGCAATGTTAGTCTCCCAAACTTATTTTGAAGCAATACTCACATTATTGTACGAATTCCTTCTTGTTTGCTTCCAAGCAATACCATTAGACATTTCTGGACTTAGACATTGCATATTCAAGGTAAAGGTAAATCTGAATGAATTATTAACCTAAATTTCATAGAATATTGTCTTTTTTTCTTTGAGAAAATTATTAGCACACGGTTCTTAAGAGTCAATTATTTTAAGACATGCTATTACTCTAAGTTGACTTAGATAGGTTACATTGCCCTTGTAAATATCAAAGGTAGCCGAAGGATTTATCTAAATTTTTAAATAATGAGCCAACTGAATATGGTGACTTAAAATTGAATTTTTAATGGAATCAACAACATGATGACCAGTCTTTCCCATTGAAGATTGGTCCTATTCATCGGAGGTTGACACTTGATAGCAAACTATCCCCAGGCTTTTTCTCACGTAACCCGCGACACTCGGTGTTACCTCGTGTTTACAATCAGGCAAAACCGCAGGTTAAACCCGCGTTTTCCAGTCTGTGTTCTCACGTACCCCGTGTTTCGTTGATTGGATATACTGTTACCATAGTAACGAGATCAAATATTTCACATACCGATTACTGTAAAATGTAAGCAAATACCTGTCATCAGTGACATAAACACCTGTGACCTTGCTTGATTAAAACAAACACGGTGTTTAAAACTGCTAACCCTGCGATTTGAGGTGGATCGGATTTGAAATCCCGACCTCGCGTTAACCCGCGGTCCCGCGTTACTCGAGGTAACACGATATAACCTCGAGCGCGAAGTACGTGAGACCACAGTACCAAAGTTCTGCCGACAGTAGGATTTACTCTAGCCCGCGGAGAGGACGAAGTCTTTTCGTTCAGCTCATCGCTACGAAAAACCAACAAGGGGCGGCAACCTAAAGGGGCTGCAGTCACATAGGCGCTACGCAGGCTAGATTTACCGTTGAGTGCATAAATTTAATTCATGACAAAATCTAGCCCAATGTTCTCCATATACTGTATCGCCTTCAGAGTTGATTAAGTAAAGTTTAAATAATGCTATCATGTCCCACTGACCACTCTGCTTATTGACTGACTACACCGGGATAACAGAACAAAACTTCCTTATGTAGTCACACTCTATCGAGAAGAGTCTTGTGGCACCTTATCTGCAATATCATGGTCCACTGGGCCAGATGTGTAATAAATGAAGTAGAAATACCCTGAAAAAGGCCTCAAAATCAGGCTTTTGAGCATCCGAGAAGATAGCCACTTAACAATTGTAGTCACCTCCTCTAATACTGATCGACTTGTTCCTATCTTAAGTGCATTTTAATTATTGCTGTAATCCATTGGTCATTAAAGTCCCCTGAAAATCAATTTGAAAGTTTTTGTGCAGTAGAGCGTTCAATATGTTACCAACTCGAGTAGATATTTAATTTCTCCTGTTTACGGCCCAAAACAGGGGTGTCGGGTGGTATTTTTATGGGCATAGATGGTCTTAATGAATATTTTTAGGTGGGAGGGGCATCAAATATGTACTGCGCCTTTTTGCCCTCACAACTCTCTCGAAGAAAGGGAGTGGAAAACCTCAAACTCCCGGCTAGGAAGTCAAAGTACGGACACTGCTTACTTTGCTGAGGAGAGCAACATCGTCTCGATAAATCTGTACATTGGGTTTGCTAAATAAAACAAATTACTCACGGAGAATAAATTTGAAAGAAGGATCGAAAGTCTCACCTCAAAAGAGAACCCCCTGCACTGCGTTTTCAACGCCATAGTGTCCCTTCGGTTATTCCTCTTCAACAAATTCCGTCACCTCCTCTGAAACAGTATGCATGTTGGCCTGTATCATATAGCTATGATAAATGGAAACGTTTTTCTATCCTTGCCATATACGTAACTTGCATTGAGGTACACTTTGGACTTATCAGCTGACAGCAATCTCGGCAACCAAACTTCAGTAATCACCTCAGCTACGGCTGATAAAAGTAAATCAAACAGCACCGGTTGATTGGGTAAGTTAAAACAATAAAAACAAGGAAACACCAAGTAAATCAAGCGTTATCTGCGTCCGCACTTTTAAAATCACTGTAAATTGACGGGAAGAAAAAAGATATACAATAACAGTTACGTGCAGGATAGTTCTAGATGTACCGGTATTTGCCAAAACGTTTCTCTAACCTTTAAATACCTCTAAAGTTTTTTTCTGTAAATTTGTAGTGATTTGTAAAAGGGCACAACTCAGAAAGAAGCAATGAGCGGGTACTTCAGAATGGCGGCCCCATGCAGTGCGGAAAGTTCATTAGTTCCTACTAGGCCTTATATGAGAACGTGGAGAAATAAGGAGGGGCCGAACAGCCGAAGGATTGACTGTAACTGACGAGAGAGATGGTTTTCCTTTTGGTCTATGAAGCAGAACACAAATTGAAACCTTTTTGCTCCATTAACAAAATTAATGTAATAAGGGAGCTAAGTCACCACACTCAATATTTTTAACTACTCTTCAATCCCTCTTCCCTGCCGAGCTTGGTCCGAGTATGATTAGCTTAAAGGGCAGGAGCAGGCACCCCAACTTGAACTGTTGAAGCAGTGTAGTAGGCTGTCCAGTTTCATGATTGGCTGTTGAGGGTTATGTGACAACATTTTTACTCCTCAAATGTGAAATTTACTGGAAGTTACTTCTTGATTTACCTTTCATATGTTATATTGAAGTAATAAAACTTTATGAAAGATTCTTTTAACAGAAATGAGATGAGAATTGTGATATTTAGCTGTTGCTTCAAAATATGTTTGGGGACTGCTCTTGACCTTTAAGATAAATAAGATGAGTCTATATAGAGGAAACATTTGGATATTCGAAGTTAAGCACTTTTGAGGCCTCGTTGTTCGATTCCATGAAAAATCAAAGTGAGGTTTTTTTTGTTTTGTTTTGGATTTTTTTTTGTTTTGTCTTGTTTAAGTGACATCGACAGCTTCAAATCTGAAATGGCCATTCAACGAAATTCACATTTGATTGTCTAAATGCGATGGTTGAATTCACAGTAAAAAACAACACTATAAGGGTTTTTTTTAAATTTTTTAAACAACCACGTGTTTACATATTATCGTCGTCGCTATACAGCTAAGTTGTCATCTCAAGGGGCAGTGGGGAACCCCTCATAGCGTCGGGGACGCAAACCGAGCGCGAAATGTAGGGTAATTCCCAGGGGGTGGCGCCAGGATTTCCCCAATAGGGGGCCAAGCTCCTCGACAGGGGGGCCAGCATTTCAAGGCCCCGACAAAGGCTTTGAGGTAGTCCAGGTGGGACGTGACGTAACATTTTAAGGCGCGCGCAGCGCGTGAAAGTTTTGGCCTTCTTTTCAACAAAAACTTAAAAATCTTGAGTTTATTTTGAAGACAAAATTTAGAATTTTTTTAAAGAAATTTACACTCTAAAATGAAAAGAGTGAACTTAGTCACTCTTTGATCGAGTGAAAAGTGTAAATTCAGTCCATTAGAGTGATAATTCACTCCAATAGGAGTGAAGTTCACTCCAGAAAGAGTGAAATTCACTAGAGGAAGAGGGAAAATTCACTCTTCCACGAGTGCCTGCAATGAAAATTTTGCCACTTTTAACAATCTGAAGCTTATACTGGAGAAAACTTGTAATTTTATGACAGATTTGCGGGTTTCATGAAAGAATCTAATCTTCTTACAAGAAAGTCAAGTAGGGTCTGATCTGTAGTTTGGTTGGGTTTACTGAATATCATCATGCAGATTAAGGCCCTCGGACCATATTGGGAAAATTTTCCCGCGGATACAGTTTGGCTTCCCACATATTTGAAGTTTTATATTTTATATATTGACATAGACGTATGGGAACGTTTCAGTTACGGAAGGGCAAAATTGTCTCGTTTGTCCGAAAAATGTTATTTTACCGAACGACTATCAAAGTGCAGAGCGCAGAAAATTTAAAAAAAATAAGAACCTCCAGACAGCAGGAAATTGCATTAACCAGGCATTAATCAGTCATTATTTTGAGCTTTCTTTCGCAATAAAATTTTCACTTCATAATATTGTCCCAAAACGAAGAACAATTTGCAAGCTTGCAATGTAATCTGTTCGACCAAAACACTCTATCCAAGCGGAGCGCCACCATCAATTGGCGCGGAGCGTACAGAAAATTGTTAAAATATCTACCCCCCCCCCTCCCCAGACAGCCGGAACAGGCATTTCCCAGACTTGTTACAAGAAATGAAGCAGTCGTTATTTTGAGTTTTCCTTTAAAATGAAAGTTTCACTTCAGTAGAAAAACCGAACTTGCTAAGTGGTCAGAAATTACCAGATAAAAGAGTACTACTGCAATTAATTAGATGTAAAGTTCTTGTCTCTTTTCGGGGGGGGGGGGGGGGACTCCGTAACGGAATCGTCGTTGTAGTCCATTGCAAGACCCGCTAAAGAGATGAAATTTTCTACGTGACTTCCCGAAGTCCAGACTATAAATGATTTTTCTTCCTATACATTTGAATTTTTGAAAGTATGTCACGTTACAAGGTGGCTTCAAATGAATTTTTAGTCAGACTTATTGGGAGAAATTTTCACAGTACTGTTTATCGTCAGCCTATGTGAAGCTGAAAAAATCTGTCTGATTTTCATTACCGTTACTAGAAGTCGGCT
The DNA here is from genome assembly GCA_037179385.1 of Holothuria scabra. Classification (NCBI taxonomy): domain Eukaryota; kingdom Metazoa; phylum Echinodermata; class Holothuroidea; order Aspidochirotida; family Holothuriidae; genus Holothuria; species Holothuria scabra. Next base: position 35,839,641 of record CM074197.1, read on the forward strand.
GTAGGGGCAGGCCAGGGGCAGAACATTGGGCACTGCATGCACATGAACAACCTCTCGTCTGTTTTTTGTCAGGGAAACTTAGAATTGTGAGTTTCCTTGAAGAATATGGTCTTCTAGTGAGTAAAATCAAGAAGACCGCCCGGATGACTGAAGTTTGTAAGAACCGCATCTTTTATTAGTTTAACGTGGGCATGCAGATGAAGGCTCCCCGACGAAATTGGGTTTTCTCAAAAACAGGGGGAAGGGCAGCCTTCCCCGACGGGGTCATGACCTTGAGGACTGAAGATGGGATGAGGGATAACGGAGCTAGTAAGAAGTGGTTAAAATAGATTCAGATAGGCATTAAAATACCGTTACAAAAGAATTAAATAGTTCAAAAAGAAAAAAAAACAGTTCATGGTCATCCTTTGAGTAACCTCAGTCCTTTAACGTTCATTTTAAGGCTTCCCCTAAGGAAATTGCCTTCCTTTCACGACGGGGGAGGAGATTGGACAAGGTACATGAAATGAGGATTAACCGAGCAAAGAAGAGGTGATTGAAAATCGATTCCGATATGAATTAAAAGAGCACTTCAAAACAAAAAATATGTTCACACATCCAGTAATTACAGTCCTTGTACGTTTTTTCTTTTTCGTTTTTTTTTTTTTTTTTATATTTTATAGGCCTCCCCGACGAAATCATCGAACTTCCCCGACGGGGGCCAGTGGGGGGCATGGCCCCCGCTGGCGCCACCCCAGGTCCTTTCTGGGTCGGGAAGGGTATAAAGCCCCCTTTAGCTCCTGGAATATATAGAAGGGTGTTTGGTAGATATTAAATTCGTCATATATGGGTAGTTCTAGTAACTAAGCAACTGTCTCAAAATTACTCGGCTAACTTCAAGTAGATTTTATTGGTAGCAAAACTTGTTGAAACTAGCGGGACTAGCTGACAATTTGAAAAAAAAAGGCTGAGCTGAGCTATAGAAAGGAGTTGACGGGCAGATAAATTTGATTCTCTTAAGAAAAGGGGTATTTTGGGTGATTTCATATTGAAGGAAATAAAAATTGCAGCCTTTTCTTGCCCAAAGAAGAATCCAGAAATCTGGTAGTCGTACTCTGACTACAGAAGACCTATCTTTCTTTTGAAAATGCCAAACTTCAGTGGGGTGGGGCTAGAGGCTTTTCCAGAGCCACGGCCCCCTTGACGGGACGGGTTCCCCCGTCCGCCCCACTTGTCCACACCACTGGTACTGCATGATCAGTGAATCGCTCAATATTGCTTACATTTCAGCAACTCAAATTTGTTTACTTAACACTGTTTATGCAAAACTAAACAAATTGTTTAAAGTTAAACAACCAGATAATTAAAAATTCTTTTTACAGGGTTATTCTAAACAATGGTTTAACAGTGCATGGTTGGCCACACGGAGTGAAGCTGTAATTTATAAGCAATGTGAAGACGTTTATGGCTTCTGCCTCATTTGTGATTCGGGAGTCGTTATCCACTATCATATTAGTTTCTCTGAGTGGTCAGTTATTTCAAAATATTACCCGCCCAGAGAAAACGGCCCTTTAAAAATATTACTGGGTAAGTAGAGGCGAGGAGTGGAAATCGAATTCTTATAAACACTTTAATGCTTCAAAAAAAAAAAAAAAAAAAAAATTGAATTAAAATGACGTTTAGTGCTTCACCAGATTGCATTTGAGGGTATGTAAGCATTCAAAACTTTTTACACGGGAAGGATTCTCCCTTCCCGTTAGACTTCTCCCAAAAGCGATCCTACCCGCGTTGAGTTAGTTAGTTATATGAGATTTACTAACGGCACACTAGTACGAATGTGATAATGTAATGTCAGGGAGCTGCCTGGTAATGTCAGTGAACTCGATGAAAAGTTCAGTTGTATTTTCATGTATATGGTTCAAGTTCAGTTTTGGTTTCCCTTTAGCCGCCTCTTACGACAGGCGGGAAATACCGTGGCCATATTCTACCACCCCCATCCGAAAGAAGGCCTTATTTACCCGCCGGAGCTCCAACCTAAATCACTTTTGAACAGCCACTTGGCGATATTACGCATTATTTCGTGAACAGGTGTAAAATTATGACCTGTAATTTGTTCAGAGGCTGTTTCTCTACAACACCTGCTACATGCACCTGCTAATTGATAAATTGTTTAAACGAACGGATATATTATCAAGTTAACAAAATCATAATATTATTTTACGCTATGCGTTAATTGGCCACCTATGAATGTTTACGTACCTGCGTACGGAGAGTAAATACGTCTTTCGTTGTCTGTATTTGTGTCGCTTGTTGTGTTATTTTTTAGTGAGTTTTATCAACATTCTAGACTGATAAATGCTCAAGCGTAAGACAACTCACCAGCGGCGTAGCCAGGATGGAATTTTTAGGGTGGCCTAGGTATCAAGTGGGGGGGGGGGGGCTGGCAGTTCCTAGGGCCTGGCGCGGTAAGACTATCTAAGCGGAGCGTACAAGAACAGTTCAATGGGCTTTGCAGACCCCCCAAATGGCCGGAAACGGCACTTCCCACGTGTTTTAAGCTGGATGTACCCAGCCTTGAAATATGAATCTCATGTCTGCGCCACTTCTCAAATAAGGAAAATAAAAAATCAGTCTATGAAAAATGGTCATATACACACTTTTTAGGGACTCCAAAACTGGGCATTTCTGATTTGTGGCCTGGAGGATGAGACTAAAGGAAACCGGTATCTCCCTTTCCCTTGGGAAAAATTGTAAAATTCAGGAGGGCGTACATCGCAAATGCGGCAATATTTGAATGGATTTCAGCTTTAATACACTCTTAAAACGTTGGGTAAAATATCCGTTGGTTAAAGAAGTTTATGAAATGTGTTGGTTAAACTTTGCCCAACTTTGGGGCTAATTGGTGCAATGTTTAAACGCTGGGCAAAGTTTTTGTTGAGTAAAAGTAATTGCTAAAGTGTTGGTCAATCTTTGCTGAAATAATGGTTAAATTTCCCCTTCCATGCACGCGTGTACTGTTATACCCAACTGACTGGTCAAAATGACGATAACATTTTATTCTACAGTTGAGCATATTTTCCCTTTACCCAGTTGTTGGGTAACTTTTTGCCAATTTGTTGGGTATATTGTTGGTTGCAGTGTTGTCACCAAACAACAGTGCACTTGACCCGATTTGTTTTACAATTCTTCTCATAATCAGACCATGGTACCATAATCTGAAAATTCTCTTTGGCATCTTTTATATTGGACAAACAGCTAAACTCGTACATTACTTTAGACCATGTAATCGATCTCTATTTCCATAAAATTCTTTAAACAGTACTACGAACTAGAACACATTTGTATGAGATTCCATGATTCGTATTTGGCGCAAAACTGCTATCCAATGAGAGGTCAGGATCTGGGATATTCTCTTTCACGTCCGAATGAGCGTTTATATATTATTATTTGAAACCTTTCGGCATAACAAGAAACCTGTCTCATAACCATGATATCAGTGTATGAGAGCTGGGCATGACGTTAAACTGCATCCAGGTTGTGGCTTCTGTTCTATTCAGCCAGTCTAGAGCAGGACCACTCAGTGTTTGCCCTTTGCAGGGCGTACTTGTCCATTTGGGACGTTAAGCTCCTTAAGGGAGCAGAACTCCTCCGGGAGTAATCGTTTGGTTTTCGCCCCTTGGCTCTTCGCCAGAGAGTCGTGGGGACTTTTAGAAAAATGAGAGCTACGGACCAGCTAATTCTCATGCAGCCCTTGTGTTCACATTCATGCATTGATGAAACTACAATACTTCATCACATCATTAACACACATCATTTTACAGTGCCTTTTAAAAATGATAGTTTTGGACGTACCTATACGAAACTCAGTGACAAACCAAACAGGTTATTAAGCCAGGGTTTTTTAACCGGGACCGATGGGTTGCCATAACCAGGGAGCTGCAGTGGCAGCTCCCTGCCATAACCTACAACCTAACATTTAAAGAAAGCACCAATGTTTAAGGAAAAGATGATTAACATATAACCAACATTTGGTTAATGCATTTGCCCAACAGTTTAATAAAAGAAGTGCCCAACAAGTGGGTATGTTTTAAAATGCTAATTTACCAAACAGTTGGGTAATCTCTTGCCCAACAGTTGGGTTCAAACTTTACCCAATTTGGTTGGTTAAAGTTTTGCCCAACTGTTTAGGTTGTTGAATAGATGCCCAGTGTTGGTCAAAAAGTTGGGCAAAATTTGCCCAATTTTTTTAAGAGTGTAGGAATACACAAAGTAGTTGTGTCCCTCTCGGAGAAACTTTCTTTGTGTTAGATTTCCTAGATGCAAAATGGAGCTATGTTTGGCAAAACTTTGAACTGATTATAGGCCTACGTTTTAGGATTTTCTTTTTTGGGGAGCTTTAAAATTTTTTAAAATACACATTTGTAGTCTTTGTAGAGATTTTACAAGTGACATACATACTGCCAAAGAAACAATGTTTTCTGGTTTTCAGTGGTGTCTAGACGCAAATGGTGCAGTATTTGTTCAGTAATCGGTGTATTACGTAGTCAAAATTAAAATACTACGAGTAAATCTCTCAAAATATTTAAACCGCAAAGCAGAAGTATGGATCATGTGGGAAACACATGAAATCCGGACCTTGTGGACATTTTACAAATCCGCCCGGACGCCAGTGCCAACTAGTAAGAGAGGACTTGTCGAAAATAATCGTTCTATAGTGGCACTGACTTGTCATGGGCAGGAGTGAGGCACGACATGGGCCTACTTGTTAAGGATGGAAAGGAAGAATTACTCGAAGGCAGTACCTTACTCTTACGGCATATTTTGTGTATGATAAAGTATAGGAATGGTCGTGTAATAATAGTCTCCAGTGTATGATTGCCTTGTTTTCAGTAAATCAACCAGCCACCCGAAAGGCAGAAAGGGTCTTAACCTAACAAAGTCACATTCGAGTTTGTCGTCGAGACGTTCGTTTGATCTTCGAAGTGAAATGCAATACCCGACAGTGCAGATTATATACGATATTTAATTTAGTCAAAGTAGGCATTTTGAAGTTATTACTTGATTTCATACGTACGCACAAAATGTGTTTGACGCACATTCATGAATGTTTTCTTAATTGTTACACATTTTCTTTATTTATTGTTTTGAAGGGAATACGTTCACACATTTTATTTTTACTCAATAGTACTTTATCAGGACGCAAAAAGTCCGGGGGCCTGAAGAAAATCTGGGGGAGGCCCCCAGCCCCCACCCCACTCCCACCCCCCTGGCTACGCCACCGAAACTCACATACAACCAAATGTTTCATGAGTGAAAGATTGACGACATAGTTTGATTTTTAAAACATTGTAACGATATATTTCAAGGAATGCACTCAACCGTTAGGAACCAGGATAGAGACAAATTCAAAATTTGTCCACTATGAAATCAAAAAAAGTGAACTGAGTCACTTCCCAGTTTAATTCACTCAAAGAATAGTGAAATGCGCTTCAAGAAGAGTGACATTCACTCCAAAAAGAACGAAAATTTACTCTTCAAAGGCATATTTTCATCATCCCAAACAGTTCCAATTCTCCCAACCTACTTACTTCTAGCCCCTCCCACATTTATCTAAAACTCATCTTTATCCAGACACAATCCTAGTTTATTGCTTGATGGCTTGTCCCAGTGGCCATACAAGTCCATAATATGTAATCAAGACACTCTCAGTGCCCATGCTGTGTAATTTAGCTATGATGCATTGTTTGAATGTGATGCCATTCAAAGAGCTGTACCAATTGAGAGTTTTGATATATGTATACTGAAACTGTATCAGGGTGACGAATGACTGCCTTTAACAATGGCGTGCATGGATCGCTCGTTCCTAGAGTTGTCCCTGTACGTACTTAATCAAGAGTGAATCTTAACTCTTTGGGAGAGGAATTTAACTCTTTTTGGTGTGAATTCCTGCTCCTTTCAACCTTCACTCTATAACGAATGAAAATTTCACTTTTTCCATGTTTAGAGTGAAACCTTTCACGTTACGTTTGGATGTGATACTTGACTTATAATGCCAGCCTTAGGCACTTAACACTCGTTGTGGTGCCCTTTAAAAACTCTCACTTTTATTATCAATTTCCACCCAATCTGAGCCTATAAGTTAAAAAAATCATGACAATACAGTATTCATATATGTGCTTGAGTACTGTAGGTCCTTTATGAGCCTGGAACAGGTTAAGAAACATTCCTTGTCATGTACGTATAGATATGTAACCGACCTCCTTCGTGATAAGATATAAAATCGGCATGCAAGAAAATGTAAAACGAAACCAGGTTTCCATTACTGCCAACCAGTGACGCCCGTATCTGTTAAGGGCGACGGAGGGCCACCAACTGAATTTTCGTTCCTCTCTAAATTTTATTATATATAATTGAAGAGAAAGGGTATGCTATGACTCATTTCTCTTAATTTTAGCGAGGCTGAAAATTGCAGCACCAAAACGTAATCATTGAATGCAGTACCTTACCTTTCGTGCTGTCAAAATACCGCGCACCACTCACTCCTTTGACTAGATATATTGCAGTCTTTCTCAGCGATAACTTTCTCTTTATGTTTTCCCCCAAATTATGAAATATTCTATCTAAGCGACTGTTTAATCTAGAGGAATGTACACGTTCTCCATATCTCTATGTGCCCTTCTCCATATATTTAAGTGCCCAGCCTTCTCCATATGCCTAAGTGCCCCTTCTGTACACAGTGTCTTATCTCCATATCTCTAAGTGCCCCTTATGCATATGTCTTAGTGTCTCATCTCCATATCTCATGATATGGAGAAGGAGAAGTCATGACTGCTTCGTACACCGTCCTCCCTGTATCCAAGTCCGCCAGATGGGGGAGGATTTACAAAGAATTAGGGATAAACTTATCCGAGGTAAGGATTGCAGGTCTTATTAAATAGGGAATGAATTTGATTTAGTAACTTAGATATTATACGTAAAGACTGTACTTCTTTCTTTGCGGTACCTTTGTCACCCGCCTATTATAATTTTGTAAGGAATTTAGCCTAACTTATAATCACCTATGTCGAACCCTTTTGTGACGTGCTTCCACGGTAACCATAAAATGTTAGGAGTTGCCAAGTTCCAAATTTCTAGCTTTTGCGTGTTTGCCTCATCAATGCAACTATCAGAAACGTGTTGATAACATGACGTCCACTCCCTTACCTTTGCCGCTCCACTGTTTCTGTACACCATGCCGGGACTTGTCGCTCACTTAATTGCCTAGGTTTCTCAGTTTTCTGCACCATACTGCGTTACTTGAACATCGCCATTTCCTTTTGCAGCATAGGTTTTATAGGTTTAGTAAATCAAGTCGCGGTAAGATCGATTGCAAAGCCTAACTAGTTGAACCAAATTTAACAACATACCAACTTCAGTGCGTTGTATAGTGTCAATTAGATAGTTAAATGGATATTCTTTTTCAAACAAGGAAATTTAACGTCTGCAGTAAAATGTACAACCAACTAAATTTTGTAACAGGTGTGAAAAAAGTAAACAATTTACTCTAAAGAAAGATCATTGGGACAAGCAACTAAAACGATAAACTCCCGTAACGTACGGTAACAGTTGAAAACATACAGCGATATGAGCAAGCACACGTTACGAGTAAGACTACATAGTAAAAACCTTAGAGCGATCTTATTAATGATCGATATAGTATATTATACCTGTCTCTCTCGATGGTGAAGCATTCATTTGGCCACTAATTTGTAACCCTTAAAGGAACAAAATTGCCCGCCGACTCCCCTTTAAAGCGACTCATTGAGTTGGTTCATGAAATTCAACAAGTTTTTCCAAACCTGTTATAAGTTTTCTTCACATTCCAGTGACAAATGGTCAAACCTGGACAATCACCATATGCTACATGAAATTACTGTTTTGAGTATTTAAAGGTTCGATTCTGTTTTCAAAACTTTCTGACCAGAAACATTTTCAAATTGTGCACAAAACTGTAACAAGCTGAACACCACATAAATAAACTTTTCCATAACCATTGGATATGAAACTTGACTTATTATGCTTGCTGTAAGCATTATCATGTAATAGTGACCATTTGACACTTTCATAAGTTATCTATATCAACTCAATGAGCCCCTTGAAGGTGTTTGCCAGCCTGCTTCAACACGCCCCTGCATACCATTCTCGGCCTCTGACAAAAATCCCCACTGACCCAGCCACTGTTCCTCTCTCGTCATTCAGTGATAAAAAGTCCTTGCGTTTAGTATATTTAAGTAACGTATTATCCACAATACTGCACATATGACTCTTCACTCTGCAATAATCAAACATTTCCCTCGTGGGGAATCCTTCATCTACATATCACCCTTCACGGGACAGTCACGGGATGTTCAAAGTTACGGTCCTCTCACCTGTGTCTCGGAATGATATGAAAGGAATTCGTATTTTCAGAATATTTTTAACAGCACTATAGCAGCTACTATTTACCTAGTGCATGCATGTTGGTGAAACATTTTCCTCCTCCGTGTCTTGGACTGGGTAACGGCTGGCTACGAACTCCACGTTTTCGATACAAGCACCGTGTTGCCTTTATTTCGTATAGGCCTACAAGTAAGATAAAGCTAGTGTAATGGTGAAAGCAGGCCACTTACCCGGCATTGTTCCTCGTACATCTCGATGTGTCCCTCGTTACTGGTACACCCGTTACAGTGTCAGTTTACGATGCATAGATATGAAACAAAGTCGTTATACCAACTGGTATTTGTTACTATAAGTACTGTCTAAACCACTGAAGTACGAAATGGTAAACTTAAAGACACGCTTGCTGGTTTTGTCAGGCTCTATGGGCAGGATAAATCGATGTTACAATACACTACAGTGAGCAATAAAATATGGTTTTCAAATTTCAAGTGCAGAATGTCGCAATTTTTGGTGACGCAAGCATAATTAACTAGGTCAGTGAAGCGATGTAATATCCTCGGTGGGATCAGACAACAGATGTGTTGCCTACGGAGACTAACTAAACTGCGTGTCATGTGGGATTTCCAAGGCTACATAAATCAATACAAGAAAATTGACGGTGCAAGGAAAATAACTCTTGTAGCTGGTTACTACACTCTGGAAACACGATGATTAGATCATTGAATGACTACTTCCATGATTACATGATTAGATTTAACCAGTTTCGTGTGATATAAGGGATTAACCAACCTTTCCCTGGTTAATATAACCAGAAAATACGGGTCAAAATTAACATTACATTGGGAAAATTGACGAATTATTTCAAATTTTTGTCAAATATGAAAATTTTTATTGTAAATTTTAACCAGTCTTCCTTGATTACTCTAACCAGGAAATGGTTGCTTAATTTGTGACCACAATACTGGTTAAATCTAACCAGGGTGTTTAGAGAGGATGGTTCTGGTAGGAACAAATGAATGAAATTTAGAAGCAATCAAACATTAAGGTTAAAACAATCATAGGTAACTCTAATTTTTGTTCAAATCATCCTCGGTTCCTTTAATGTATAAAAGTCGAAAAAACCCTTTATTCGCCGACATTCTCAAATGATGGGTTGAAGTGTACCTAAAGCCAAAAAAAAAAATTCAAAAATATATATTAAAGACCATGAAAAATTAATTCCAACATTCCAACTTCCATCTTCATAGGACATTCCTGAGCTGAGATATTAAATGTTGAAGTTAATTCACTCAAATTAAAATGGTACATTGCGCAATAATTTGTGATGTCATTCTTGTACTACTCAAATTACAATCTTTGTATTTCTTTGTTTTTCCGAACGTTTCTGCACCTTGTACCAAGGTGTGATAGCACTCTTTCTCTTATGATGCGGTGTAATTAATTCAGCCCTCCATGTGCAACATGCATATGCCAGCAAACAGGAAGTGTTCAAGGTCATAAAAACATTTTAAATTTTGAAGGAAAACAAAGCATTTTATGTGAGTTTTACAACAAGAAAGTCACAAATTATTGCGCAATAGACCAATTTGTTTTAAGGGAATAAACTTCAACATTTTATATCTCAGCTCATATGAAGATGGGAGTTGGACTGTTAGAATTCGTTTTTCATTTTCTTAAATAAATATTTTTAAATTTTTTGACTTGAGGTACACTCATATCGAGTGTTGATATTTTAGAGGGGCACTTCTTCTGAGCATTTGGTGAAATTTGCATTGGAATCAGACGTGCGGTTCTAGTCAAGAAATGTGCCACAAGAGTTTTCACATTTTCAAGGAAAGGAAACTGAAATTGAAGCAAACACATATAAAATCGTGTCCTCACGTTTATGGACAGCCTTTTGTTTTTCTTTCAACTTCAAAGCTTATTTTCTCCTCAACAATCCCGTTTTATCAGAATGTGATCTCATCATCCCACACGTGGCATGAGATCTTTACAAACTTTGCATTCCCTTTAGGGAAATCCTTTTCCAACTAAGCTCAAAGTCAACATAACAATGGTGGAAAACAAAGGGAGGCAAAGCAATCCTTTTCAATGTGAGGAAGTCATATAACCTCTGCTGCCTGCTCCAAGTTCACTTTTGGAGGTTCAAACCTAGCAGCTTCATTTACTGGTATTGCAAGAAATAGGTGTCCGTTTTGAATGGGAAATTCACCACACTGTGTAGATTTGGTTCCTCTTTCACATGTGACAATTTAAACAACAGCCTGAACCCCGACAGGGTTTCTTCGTTGACAATCATGACATTCCAATAAAGCATATTGTCAAGACGACCCCGGGTAATTGTGATTACTTAGATTATAGTGCGGATCCTGTTTTCTCGACGAAATTGGAAAATTTCTAGGAGCAAGTGTTTACCAGGTTGGGATGTAAGAGAAAGGAGGGGACTCGGTTTTACTTTTGTCCCTTTTCTTCGAAGATTTCGGTCATCGGATGAAGGTATAGCCGTTGTGAAGTGGACGGCTGATCATTTTCAAATTCCACCAAAAAGAGGACATTCCCGAACACCTGCTCAAGCAATCTCGGAATGAAAAGTACCGTAAGCCTCATGAGAGATATTCTACTTATTTTTCGGTTGGCATTAATCCTACAAGACCTTCCTCAGAGGGTAATTAGGGCGGTCGGGGATGTAAGGAAAATCTTAGCCGGCTAACACCTCTTCATGCCCCCTCCTCAGTAGCGCCGTCTCTGGTTAATTGATTACGTCACTGCTAGATGTTAGTTTAACCGTCAAAGTCAGTCGAAAGATGTATGTCTGCGGAGCTACGTACGCAGGTACGCAGGTAATGTCTACTGTCATTACGATGGTTGGTTAGATTAGGAAGTCGCAACAAAGGTTTTGGGGCACCTTTCTTAAGGCGAAATTCAAGCAGAAAAGATAATTTTAATATGTGAAAGCGGAACCAAATCTACACAGTGAGGTGAAATTTCCATTTAAGTCAGACATGTATTTCTCGAGGTATCAGTAAATAAAGTTACTTGATTTACGGTGTTCCAGATGAATCTTGGGGCAGCAGAGATTACATCACTTCCTCGCATTGACAAGGAATGCTTTGTTTCTCCAGGGAGGTAACACCCTGGTTTCTCTTTGTTTTTCAGACTGTTGTGTTGAACTTGAAGTTAACAGGACCTTCCTGTGACTGTGAGGAATGTAAAGTTTGTTAAGTTCTCATGCCACTTACGCAATCACATTTTGATAATATGGAGTTGTTGATGAGAAAGTATAGGCTGATAGTTGGTTTAACGAAAGAAAAACAAAAGGCTGTCCATCTATTTGAGGATATGATGTCATATGTGTTTGTTCCAAGTTCACTTTTTGTTGAAAATGTGACAAATTTACTTGCTCACATCTTGAGAACCATTCATCGAATTTCAGTGCAAATTTCACAAAATGTTTACCCAGTTTGTGAAGTTTGACTGCGAATGCCAAAGTTCGAGGACGTTTGGTAGTACAAGTGCCACCAATATATATATATATATATATATATATATATATATATATATATATATATATATATATATATATATATATATATATATATATATATATATATATATATATATATATATATATATATATATATATATATATATATATATATATATATATATATATATATAATATATAGACCTAGTCTAGACGCAGGGTCGAGTTTGCCAGTAGGGTGTGTCAGGGTTGACGAAACGTACAATATTGAAGCATGATAGTGAATTTTGACATTAATTTCTACAAGGCCCATGTGTATAAGCAACAGTTAAGTGGTGTGAATTTATTTGTTGAACAGAAGCCTAAAGGGGGGGAGTGTCTCATTTTCTAACATCATGCATCTGCAGAGCAATATTTGCATTGAATCTTGAACTACGTCCGCCTGTATTTGTCAATGCAAACATACTTAAAGGACAGGGACAAAGTTCGATAACACTTAATTTTATTAACACTTTATTTTAATGATTTGACAGAGATATAGGATTTCCTTGTGGTCAGTCTAAAGCCCCATCCATACTATACGATTCGAGGCAACGTAACTCGTTGCGAATTATAGTAAGTGGGGTTTCAGAATGTCATTTTTTTTTTGGGGGGGGGGGGAACTAAGAGTAAAGGATAATGTTGGGGAAAAACTTTTTGGGCACAGAGCGAAACTAAGTCAACTTAAGTGTATGGTGAATCTTTCCTTCTTTCTTTTTCAAACGTAGTCCTTCTCGGCCTGATTGCCGCACTTATCGCCTTAGGATTCGAATGAAGCTCATTAAAGACACACTTGATACAGTCGGATTTCACATCTGATTAATTAATTGACAGTAATAGACGTAATAAAATAAATCAATTCCCTTCAAAATTTTGTTTCTAACTGTGTTACCTAAAAAATAGTATGAACAACTTTCAAATGGTTTTTGAACACAGTGAGTGCATAAAACTCAGACTGCACAAAACTGAAGACAATTTGAACGATTTTAGTGTAATCTCTTATTTTAGGCTACTCCGCTCTGTGCACTGCAGTTTACTACATACCATGGAAGTACTTCCTCGGAGATAGTACCGGGGGTTTCCCGCGAGACCGAAGGTCCGCGAGACCGACGGTACCAAAGTACATTTTTCATCGGCGCCAAAGTAATTTTTTTTACATCGGCGCCAAAGTACATTTTCTTACATCGGCGCCAAAGTACATTTTTTAAATGGGCGCCAAAGTACATTTTTTTACATCGGCGCCAAAGTACATTTTCTTAAATCGGCACCAAAGTACATTTTTTAAATTGGCGCCAAAGTACATTTTTTTTACATCGGCGCCAAAGTACATTTTCTTACATCGGCGCCAAAGTACATTTTTTTTTTACATCGGCGCCAAAGTACATTGGCGTCGATGACAAAAGTGTACTTTGGGCGCCGATGTAAAAAGAATGTACTTTGGCGCTGATGTAAAAATGTACTTTGGCGCCGACGTAAAAAATGTAATTTGGCGCCGATGTAAAAATATGAACTTTGGCGCAGCTGTAAAAAAAGGTACTTTGGCGCCGACGTAAAAAATGTACTTTGGCGCCGATCTAAAAATGTATTTTGGCGCCGATGTAAAAAAATGTACCTTGGCGCCGATGTAAAAAAATGTACTTTGGCGGCGATCTAAAAAATGTACTTTGGTACCGTCGGTCTCGCGGACCTTCGGTCTCGTGGACCTTCGGTCTCGCGGGCGGTAACCGATAGTACCTCCGTGGATAAACGAGCCCCTAAAAATGCCCGTTGTTGCCATTGAATGCATGTGGAGCATGTTGCTGCTTAAAATTGCAAGCCTATCTTAGGTTTTGCTTGGGTAGGGTGAGGGGAGAGCGTGAGGTTTATTTTGAAGAAAAAGGGGTTTAAATTTAATTGTGATTGCGAGTAGTCTCTGACATAGTTACAAACAAATAAATATGCTAAAGGAGGCATGCGGAGAAAATAAGCTCGACTTATAGCTTGTTACAAAGCTTACATTATTTACGGTATGTCAGGAAAACTGTCCACTGACCTTCAATTGTGATGTTGCAAGTGCACTTTTTATGAGAGAGTTACTGCCTTTTAGCAACGACATCTGCTTTTATCGAAGTGCTGCATGGATGTTGCTTTACAAATCTTGCGGCAAGTAGTGTGCGGTACCTTGAAAACTTCTAAATTAACCCACGCTCTAGAAAATGTTTGTAAATTTAACCCCCCCCCCCCCGAATAGAAAAAAGAAAGTGATATGTAAAGAATCCGAGAATGCTGACAACAAATTTTCATGAAAAGTTGCCAGACTGCCACTACTTTTCCTATAATCTGTTTGTGTTTCTCTGTTTTTATGAGGTGTCATTTTACAGATTTTACGTAAAGCTTGAGTTAGAGTTAGAGTTAGGTAGAGTTTAACGGCCCAGTTTCCAAGCTTGAGACGTGCAAAGCACCCAGTCCTTACAGTATACTAAGTCTCTAGAAAACCGAACTCTAACCTAACCCGGCCCATTTCTTTAACCTTAACCTAAAATTCAGACACGATGTCAGGCATGAAATAATTGTCTCGAAACATGAAAGGGACACCAAGTGCTTTGCAATGTGAGGATTTAGCAATGCAAACATAAAGGAACGGGACTGTGAACAAAGAGCAAGAACCATCTCCTCTAAAAATTACGGCCTTTAAAATTGAAATATGTAACCACTGGTACTAGCATATCTCGGTCTGAAGTCAGTTTGTTTTATGGGGAATATTGTGTTTAAAATGCTCCAACAAAGAGTGCAAAGAAAATGGCTAAGGCACTATCCAACAATTCAGTCTTTATCATAAACCCCAGCAATAGCTACATCTCTTCAAAATAAACTATGCACAAGAAGAATCATGGACCTTGCATCATTTGAAATGTTGAAAGTTTGGGTGCATATTCTTGAGCAACAAACAACTGAACATGAAGTGCCATGATTTTTTTTCCTTGACACTCCGAGTGCCATAGTAATAATTTACAATAAATTCCCTTATAGTCAATAATAAATAGTGCATTTTCACGGTTTCCACATATTGGCCATTTTGTGTAGTTATATGTCATGCTTAGGCCATATTTTAGAAGTCAGACTGGTAGATATCTTTTCTTTCACATTAGACTGATCAATCAGACTTAGTGCAACATTTCTTTTCACATCAATAGAACAGTCATAGATTCATTGCAATATTAATATTTCACCATCAGAACAACTCAGCACATTACTTTCACATTACAACGGTCAGTCTCAGTGCAAGATTTTCACATTAGAATAGGCAGACTCAGTGCAGTAGTTTCACATTAGAACAGTCTTAGAGACGACAGCAATATTATCATTTTCAGCAGACCTTTTTAACCAAATGAATAAGATAAAATAAAACTTGATGACAAAAAACAGTCACAGAGCAGTCTTTTCAACTAAAATAAGCTGCAGTCATAGACTCAGTGCAATATTCTCAGAACAGTCTCTTTAATTTTCTCCTTTTAACTAAAATGGAACAGAAAAAAAAAAAAAAAAAAAAAAAAACAGGAGTCATAGACTCTGTGCAGTATTCTCAGAACAGTTTCTTTCTCTCTTTTTAACTAAAATAAAATAAACAGGAGTCATGGACTCACTCAGTGCAATATTTTTCAGAACAATCTCTTTATATTTTCAGCCTCTTTCTTTTTCACTAAAGAGGGACCGCGTGTTTGGTATAACGGTAAGAGCATCCGCCTCTCACTCACGCGGAAGGCCCGGGTTCGCTTCCCAGTTCGAGTCTTACCAGCGACTCTAAAAAAGGAACCTACTTCCATTGTGCGTGATGCTCCGCATAAGCAATGGAGTAGGGAAAACAAGCCAGTGAGCCACAACTGGAAAAAAGGCCGTGGCCGGCTCGACTTGAACCGATAGGTTGGAACCTGGGCCGTAAAACTCTATCTAACCTAACCTAATCTTTTTCCCTAAAATAAAAAAAAAAAAAAAAAAAACTGTACAACTGTTGCAGCGTACAGTAAATAAAGCCTGACAGTCAGTCAGTGTGGGTCCTGGCCCTGTTTCTCCTTGAAAAGCTCCGTTAATCTGGGGGTTGTAATTGGTCACTTCGAGTTCTATACATGCCTCCGCGCGGTCAACAGTTAAACGGCCGAAGGAGGGGCTGAGCACATCCTTCATGTGAGAGAATATTTGCTCACACAGGTAGGTCGATCCAAAGATTTTGGAACTGAAGGATAAATTTTGCTTGCAAAACAAATGCAATAAATTATGCAGTGCTTTGTTTATACCGTTGTTATCATTAAAGAGCCTATGAAATGACTCAATGACAGCGATTTGTAGTCATTCTCTGACACTATCTATCAACAAAAAAAGCATTTATTTTAAAAAATTCTGCCCCACAAAAGAGAAATGCTCAAGTGAAATGGTACCCCTTTCAGCCCAACAGTTGAAAAATGAAAAAGATTTAAAAGTGCATTGAACCAAGAATGACATCATCACAGGAACCCAATTTCACAGTGTGTGTATTATAATGCTATGTTTAAGTGACATTTTGCCCACAGATTGGGTAGCATGAGACTGGTACTGGCCAAATAATTTCTCAAATGCATCTGAAGAATGTCCCACTATAAAGCCAAAAATATATCAATCGAAATTTGAATTTATCACTCCCAATTCCTCAAAAGAGGAATTTTGTCATTATTCACTCCAGCTGTCCCATTCATGATAGGCCTATCAGTTTGAACTTTGAAATTTTGGTTCGTGCAGTCTAGTCGATCTATGGCTTAACAACAATTCTTTCAACCAGGAAAAGAAAACATTTTAACTCACATTCAATCAGATTGTTGATATCTCACCTGGATTCCTTTGAAAGACATCCCTTCCAAGTAAATTTGCCACAAACATTAATGTGGAAATCACACAGTGGATCTTGTACTAGCTAGCATAGACTTCAAAATGCATGAAGTTGAAATGTTAACTTCATGCCAACTTTTGATAAAAAAAGGAATACTTTCTGAAATAACCAAAATATCAGCTAGTCTTTTTCCCACTATATAATCACTGTTCCTTTTCTTTAAACCAAGTCAAATTGCATGGACATGTGCATCCAAAACAACACAGCACTTGTTGGGAGTATTTAAGCCACTGTGCAGAGTGGTATACAGAATTGCAAAAGGGCCTGTGTAATGAGAGAACCATTGCTTCCTCCCCAATAAAAATAATAGTTAATAACACTAGAGGGAAAATGGATGCAATTACATCCCCAGGAGCCTGAGGTATTTTTCTGTGTGTATAAAGTCTTACCAGGGAACTTCCAAACACTTGTATGATGTATACCAAACAAGTTTCCCTTCAAGTTGGCTCATGGAATATTGAGAAGTCGCAAAACTCCATCTGTTGAACAGGGGTATTCCTAGGTGTTGAAACCCCCCTTTTCAGTAGTTTTGTGAAGCAAACTTAGGATTAGGTTTTTAATGATAATTTGTTGATTATATCAATCATTTTAGGCCATCTATACATGCAAGATCATGAAACATCAACAGAGCAGAGTATACTCCAAGTGCACTAAAGTGCACACACTGTGAAGTTGGGTTCCTGTGATGATGTCATTCTTGGTTCAACGAACTTTCACATTTTCCAGCTGTTGTGCTGGAAGGGGTACCATTTCACTTGAGCACTTCTCTTTCGTGGGGTGGTATATTTTAAAATGAATGCTATTTTGTTCATATATAGTGTCAGAGAATGACACTAAATCATTGTTACTCAGTCATTTCATGGGCTCTTTAAGCCTGCGTAACGGTTTTTTATCTGTTGTTCCTTCCTGCGGTTGCAGCCTGTGTCATGTAGTCGGATCGACTATTTAAATCAACCATTCGCTTCACAACTTTATTTGGGCGAAGCAAACGATAGCAACTCCTTGAAATTGTTTAGCCCACGTCGGCAAATTTACTGAAAAATATTCCGGCTGTGCATGATAGCGACGCAAAACTGAATTAATATCACCCTCTTAAAAAGAGAAACGTGAAGAGGGTATTAATCATTATTCCGAAGGCTGAAAAGCCGAAAGATAGAAGTACCAGACAAAGGTTAGTTGTCTAATTTAGGGAATTTGAAGCTCAGTCGAGGGAGTGCCATGTTCACCGGCAAACACCTGTTCAAAATATGACGTCGTAGATCTATATAACTTGCATATGTGAGTCCCACTTTGGACTTGATTGAGATAACAACATTTACTACGCCTATTTGTGTTTAATGCTATACGAGTCATAATCTGTCATAAAGAGATTGAAATTTAGGTATACCTGAAAGGAACAAACAAGTTGCCTCTGTTCGTCACCTTTGCTTTGTAAATAAATGCATCATGCTGATTTGTAGATAAACCACATTATATATACGCATGAACAGATGAACGGGGGTCATTAGTTCTGCCTACTGACCCGAACAGGGAGGTGTAAAGGGCAAGAAAGTCTCCCTAACTTGAAGTAGTATACCTATTCTGATGCACAAGTGACTCTTCAGGGCCATTCATGTGACAATATATAGGCTTTGCAATTACGTCACAGATCCGCCATACTGAAGGTTAACCATGCCAATCACACGTGGGTTTGTGCTGAATGATGCACTACTTAGTGTTTACTGTGGTAAACACGGTGTTTACGAAATCAACGAGCAAGCGTGTGAGTGTGGTCTACTATGGTGGCGAAGCGCACTGTTTAACAAGAAATTTCCTAGCTGGCTAACGATAGCCCTAATTCCTAACCTGATCCATAACCGTAACAAAGAATACAATCGATGCAATACAATGACAACAACCAATCAAGAAACACCATGTTAAACAGTGCATATCTACACGCACCAGAGATGTCAGCAAGTCTCCGTCCCCAAGTCCCAGGTCAAGTTGCAAGTCGGAGGTGTCAAGTTTCAAGTCAAGTACCAAGTCTTTTGAAAACGTTTGGGCAAGTCTCAAGTCAAGTCTCAAGTCTGTTGTTGCATGATCTCAGGCCCGTAGCCAGAGAGTTCAGCCTGGAGGGGCTGGAAATTGTGCAAGGGGGAGGGGGGGCGCAAACAATTGGTACAATATCTAAGCGGAGCGCTACCATCGGTTGGCGCGTAGCGTACAAGGAATTTTTTGACGCCTACAACACCCAAGATCACCGGAAATGTATGGCACGCTAAAAGGCTCACCAAATATGATGATGTTCTAAAAATACACGTTCATGTACTAAAATTACACGTTCATGTACCAAAAATATACGATGATGTACTAACTTCATATGATCATGATGTAAATTTACACCATCATGTACTAAAACCATAAGTTCATCATGTTAAATGTTACGTTGTACATGTAAAATCACACGTTGTACATCTTAAAACACACGTTGTACATGTAAAAACGTAAGATCATCATGTTATTATTGTCTCTTCCGCACGCCATACAGAGTGAGCCTTTCGGCGTACCAGAAGTCCGCGAAAAGGCTCACCGAATTTGATGTAGTAAAAGTACACGTTCATGTACTAACTGCTTACGATCATGTACAAATTTCATACGTCCATGTACTGATTTCATTCGTTCATGTACTGATTTCATACGTTCATGTACTAAATGTCAGTACATGATCGTAAGAAATCAGTACATGATCGTATGAAATCAGTACATGAACGTAAGCAAACAGTACATGAACGTATGAAATCTGTAGATGATCGTAAGCAGTTAGTACATGAACGTGTACTTTTACTACATCAAATTCGGTGAGCCATTTGGCGGACTTCTGGTACGCCGAAAGGCTCACTCTGTATGGCGTGCGGGAGAGACAATAATAACATGATGATCTTACGTTTTTACATGTACAACGTGTGTTTTAAGATGTACAACGTGTGATTTTACATGTACAACGTAACATTTAACATGATGAACTTTTGGTTTTAGTACATGATGGTGTAAATTTACATCATGATCATATGAAGTTAGTACATCATCGTATATTTTTGGTACATGAACGTGTAGTTTTAGTACATGAACGTGTATTTTTAGAACATCATCATATTTGGTGAGCCTTTTGGCGTGCCATAGAAATAGCACTTCCCAGACTCAAATGTGACATCTGAAAATCATATCTGAAAGGGATTTCATGAATTGAAATCATGTGTCAAATCAGGGGGTTGCAACTCCCTGGTCAAATCAAATCATTTAATAAGAAAATGATTTTAGCCGAGAAGGGTAGAGGAGTTCATGTTGAGAGTAACACTATTTCATTGTATATTATATATCAATAATGGTTGATATTTTTACCGTTTTCTTCGGTGAAAATTATGTTACTCTTTAAGTTAACGAAAACAATAATCTTGAACTACGTGAGTTACAAATCAGTCCCATCCAACAATTTGTGGTATTATACATGAAAATGAACAGCATACATGTACGCTGTACTGCTGTAGGCATTTAGAACAATTTCAAGTGTCAAATTGTCGTCATAATAAACGTGATTTTGCAGTGTACTCACAACCTGGTTGAAAGGGGGAGCGTATGTGAGTTCTCCGGAGTGTGCCGAAAGCCTGCGCAAGAGTACGAGTATGTGCAGTACAAGGAAAAGAGGGTGCATGGAACTAATTGCAGTGCAGCGTCATAACAATGATTTCAAGGCAAGATGACATGGAACAGCTGAATTTGCTTAAGGGAGCACACCACCATTAGCAGAACGGCCTTGCCGGGAAAAGTAGTTCCAAAGTACGCCGTCAGTTTTAGGTCCTCTTTTAGTGTGAATTGCTCAAGTTAAGCTAATTAGATGTGGTTGTTTTGTTTTGGATACGAAAGAGGACGTGTAAATGTGTGATTGTTGCCAAATTGGGAAGAATTGAAGGTGATTTAGACTGTTTAAAAATTTGGTGTGAAAAAGACGTTATTTCCGTCACCATGCGGATTAATAGGGTAGGGTGTATAGACCCAAAACTTCATCCCCTTTTATCTCAAAATCTAAACGGTCATGCTATGGTGAATTTGTGATGCCATGATTGGCCAACTCACTGGCTTTCATGTAAGGGGTAGCTTTAGTGGGTTGTGAACTTTGACTGGGCTGCGGGGGCATTGAATGAAGGCAAAATAGTGTGTAAGTCAATGGAGAAATTAATGGTGGTGTGCTCCCTTAAGTTGGTATGCAATTTAGTTCAGACGTTGACCTGAGCATCACATGACATGAGGTATGGAAGCTTATGATGACCATACTGGTATTGAATTGTTTTCAGAAAAACAGAACATATAGGCCTAGGCCTGTGTAATTATGAAAGGCTAGTACATTTCACATTTAAAAGGAGAGTATGACATTTTATGGCCTGAATTTTCCTAGGGGGGCAAAAATATGTCGGGGGGCGCCCCTCTCGCCCCCCTTGACTACCGGCCTGCATGATCTTCGCACGAATCTTAAAAGGTGCGACAATTTGAAATGGATGCGATCAAAATGTTTGTTCACATCAGAATACCACGTGTGTAGCATTGTGGCGTCACACAGACCATTTGTTCTTGGCAGATCCACAGTCCTTATCATTGGTTCCAGTGGAAGCATTTTACAATGACGTAAAAGTCAAGCTCCTTAGCATAATAAAAAATATACAGTCTAGCAGCAAGTTTTACGGCGCAAAAAATTGTTGATCTCATTTCAAAGTTTTTACACTTTACGGGAGATCTCAGTGATCAACGAGAACTATGCAGTGCCCCTGTAAAAATTAAAGAAGAAAGTGTCAGTAAATAAGAATTTAAGGCACAACATTTGCTTTCAGAAGGAAGTCAGTTTCGAAGATCATACAGACTCGAGCGACTACCACACACCAGAGCTACCAGCAAACCACCGTATAGTATTTTTCTGAGCTATAGGCCTAACACTACTGCAGTAATAACCTACTGTAACTAAATTCTCGGGATGCGTCTTCAAATGACAAATGAAGTTTGGTGTCGTGGAGCAACCGTCTGATATTTTATTCCCACATTTAATGCACAATACAGTCCTCTTTCTTGCCAAAATCACATAATATTTATATGCAAACGAAACTACTCTCCGAATACCGAAATGCAGATTTTTAAGGATTCCAATATAGCCCCCTTCCCTTCATGTTTGCCAATGCCATTATGAACTGAAAACAGCACTACTGGAAACGAAAGATAATTTTACTTTTTCAAAATTGTACACTTCAGATATTCGTCGTAAGTTAAAGATGCAAGTTATCTCGCAAAAATTGTAGTTTTGAAATGTTTCAATCATTAAATATCTTGTCATTAGAGAAAGTGTCCTGTGTGCTGAATATGAAGGTTTGAGCTTTGTATACGTTTATTAAAATATATATTGTACTACAAAATTACTTACGTGTGAACATTACTAACTTTTATGTGTTGAATCAGTACATCCCAATGCTCTACACTGTCGATATCTGTATTCTTTGACGCAGTTGTCTCCTTCCTGTCTGTAATCAGGCAGTTGTTTTACGACCCTAGGCTTATGAATTACAACTTCACGTCGGGTGGAAACCAGCTCAACTACTTTTTTGAAAGGCCAGTTCAGATATGAAAACCGTACATTGCTCTTGGATGAAAAACCCACCTTACTTTGACCCGGCCAGGAATCGAACTCCAGACCCCCCAATTGCTAAACTTCATCGCTTTATATGCCACCGCCTTTATCCACTCGGCCATAGCACTGGTGTATTATTGCTGCTAGAGGTAATGATATCTGTACCAGCAATTATTTCGTGACATGCAAAAAAGGGTTTTCAAAACCAGTCGAGAAACTATTTGACCTTCTTCTCAGGTCGATCGATTCACGTTGCTTCACATGCAATTTTAGTAAGCATGTGTTTAATTGAGTCAGTTGATTGTTTTTACACTCAGTCGATCTCCATTTTGAAACAAAAAATGATTTATTTCAATTGATATTAAATTTGGCTGCGTGAAATATCGCGAAGAGTTGAGGTTGAGCCCTTTAATGGCCTAGCAAGATTTTCTCAGGACGACAGAGCTGAATTATATTACGGTCTAGTTTATAAACACATTCGTTTTTCTAAAATATTTTCGTCCCCAATTTATAAAATTGTTTAGATGCTAAATGCAAGTAAATGATTCCAATGCATTCAGTGCAGCCTAATTCAGTGCGCAGCCAGGATGTACACTCTAAAATCAAAAGAGTGAACTAAGTCACTCTTTGATCGAGTGAAAAGTGTAAATTCACTCCATTAGAGTGATAATTCACTCCAAGAGGAGCGAAGTTCCCTCCAAAGAGAGTGAAGTTCATTCCAAAGAGAGTGAACTTCCCTTGAAACGAGCGAAGTTTCACTCTTGATGGAGTGCCCACAGTGATCGCTCTTAAAAAAAGAGCGATCATTGCAGGCACTCGTTGGAAGAGTGATTTTTCCCTCTTCCTGTATTGAATTTCACTCTTTTGGGAGGGAAATTCACTCATCTTGGAGAGAATAATCACTCCAATGGAGTGAATTTACACTTTTCACTCGATCAAAGAGTGACTTAGTTCACTCTTTTGATTTAAGAGTTTATTTTTTTAAGGGGGGCTAGGTAACAAATGGGGGCCTGGTACGTCCAAGGGACATGCGCGGCAAGACTATCTAAGCGGAGCGCCACCATCAGTTGGCGCGGAGCGTACAAGAAAATTTTGGGTTTTACAAACCCTCCAGACGACAGGAAACGGAACTTCCCACGTGTTTTAAGCTGGAAGTACCCAGCCTTGAAATACGAATCTCATGTCTGCCACTTCTCAAATATTGTAAATAAAATATCAATCTATGAAAAATGATAACACATACACTTTTTAGGGACCCCAAAGGCTGGGCATTTCTGATCTGTGCCGTGGCATGGGGGATGAGACTAAAGGGAACTCGTATCTCCCTTTCTCTTGGGAAAAGTTGTGAACTTCAGAGGATCGTAGAACGCAAAGCGGCAATATTTGAATAGATTTCAGCTTCAATGGGAAAACCAAAATAAGTTGTGTCCCCCTCTGAGAAACTTTCTTTGCGTTAGATTTGCTAAAATGTAAAATGATGCTATGTTTGGCAAAACTTTGAACTGAATGTAGGCCTACGTTTAAGGATTTTCCTATTTGAGGGGCACGAAAATTTTCAAAATACGCATTTTTAGTCTTTGCAGAGATTTTACAACTAACATACTGTTAAAGAAACAACGTTTTCCGGTTTTCAGTGGTGTTTAGATGCAAAATGCTGCAGTATTTGTTCATTCAACGGTATATTACGTAGTCAAAATTAAAATACTACGAGTAAATCTCTCAAAATATTTAAACCGCAAAGCAGAAGTATGGACCTTGTGGACATTTAACAAATCCGCCCGGACGCTAGTACCAACTAGTAAAAAGAGGACTTGTCGAAAAAATCGTTCTACATGCAGTGGCACTTGTCATGGGAAGGAGTGAGGCACGACATAGGCCTACTTGTTCAGGATGGATGGGAAGAATTATTCGAAGGCAGTGCCGTATCCTTAAAGGACCAATCCTCTCATCCCAAACCACGATTTTGGTAGGGTGTGCTGAAATTCTCCATTGGCTCAGCTCCTTGATTGACGGCTAATTCAAACAATGCAGAGTACCAAAGCTATTATTACACAGCATGAACTGTACTGAGAGTGTTTTGTTTATGAACATTGAGCTTTTCTATACTCGACTCGAAGCAATCAACTGAGATTGTCTCTGGATGAGGATGAATTTCAGACAATTGTGGGAGGAGCTTAAGTAACAAGTTTAGGAGAATTGATACTCTTTGAGGTGAAAGAACAAAGCCCTCAAGGCATATTTTGTGTATGATAAAGTATAGAAATGGTTGTGTAAGATATTTTTCCAGTGTATGATTGCCTTGTTTTCAGTAAATCAACCAGCCATCCGATAGGCAGAAGTCTTAACCTAACAAAGTCAAATTCGAGTTTGCCGGCGACAGTGCAACAACTAGTAGGCCTATAGAAGAACGTATACAGTATATTAAGATGTTGAAAATGAATCTAATAGGACGTTCCCTTAAGCATTGGTGAATCCCTGAATAAATGAAAAAGAGAAAGTGAAAGTGCTGAGAATTTTTCAGCAGCTCCAGTTCAAAATGGAGGACGAAGCGAAAACCAATAAACAAAATCAAGTAACCTAGAATGATATAATGACCTCTTAGTCTGCAGACAAAATGGGGCGATGCCCACTGTTTAACAAGAAATTTCCTAACTGGTTAACGAAAAACCCTAATCCCTAACCTAATCTCTAAACAAGGAATACAATTGATAGGCCTACAATCCAACAATAGCAACAACCAATCATGATACGAAAATATAGCAACTCCGTGTAACTAGTAAATTTGTCCAAGCAAATCTTCGTTTTTGGTGGTTGATATTATTGAATGTTACTCGAAAAGACTGCGTTATGCTCGGACGGTCTAACGGTCGCATTCATTTCGTAAACCTGAAACGTACAGACTACGCATCATTCCCATTAGTCAGTGATGAAGCCTATAGCCATCCGTTAGACTACCGTACTTGAGCAATGTAGGACGAATGTCCCTGAGCAGTGGAAGACTTCTCACAAGTTGTGAAGTAAAGAACTACGGTACTAACCCTGTACCACTGCACTGGGAGGCGGTATTATCAGAATAAATATCGTAGCCCGTCTTCATGAAGCTTCTGGTGCCTTTTCTGAGATGAGAAATGCTGACGCCTACTAACTTAAAATATGAACGTGTCTAGACCATTTGGCGAAAGTATTTTGTGACATTCTTGTAGTACAATTAATATTACAAGTGTTTTGTTTTCTTCGAAAATAAAAAAATGTTTATATAACCTTATAGTTTCCTGTTTTCTTGAAGATCATGTTGTTTAGAGAGTCATGTCATCTAATTAAAGTGCAAGTTAGAATTTGAAATTTCAGGGGGGAGGTTTCAGTTTCAAATTCTGTATTTCCACGATGAACATGATACTAAACATGATATAACATCACGTGATAAAAGATGACGTGGAAGAGACCCAACAAAGGCAAAACTTATCGATCCTGGGCCACCTCTACCCCGCGGAGCAAACTCGGTTTGTTCACTCCCCCTTTAAGCCTTTACAAACCACCGTCCGCCAAAACGAAGAGGCCTGCGTTCAATTTCAGACGCAAACTTCATTACCATAATATGATTTATTTTATGTCTTGCCTCATTTGTTATGCTATTGTTTTGAGCGAGTGTGTGTAACGACTAGACTGAAACATGATCGGATCACTACTAGTACTACGTTGCATAACCAACTGTCCAGCGGGTACTACCGGGAAGTGTGCCTGACGATGTCATATCAACTCTGTGGGTTGCATGGACCAGATGCAAGTTGCCTTCTTGTGAATATTTGCTGACATTCATACAGTCTCGAGGCCACATGTTTCTATGAATATCCAAAAAATCTGTTTGAAGTTCACTTTGGCAGACTTGGTGGGGATATGACTGAACAAGAAATATACCCCACAGTCTGCTACGCAGGCAAGATAGACCACCTTATACAAGTAAAAACAAACATCAATTAAAGAGTTTTACTACATGCATGATGAAGATTGAGATACAGAAAACAAGATATAACAAAGAAGAGACAAAGGGAAAGACGGCGAAGGAAAAAGAAAAGGAGAACAGAGATAAAGGCACAATGCACGGGAATATCTAATAACGCTAAATACAAAGCAGGCCGGGATATATTTCATTTGCTTCGTAGAATGTATCTTAAAAATTATTTGAAACCCTGATGATAGAGACTTACACTTTAAAAACTAAAGAGTGAACTTTATCACTCTGTAAAAGAGTGAAAAGTCTGGATTCATCCTGTTTACAAAAATTCCTATATACATGGACAGAACATGTAACGCGTACTTCTTATCCGTAGATTGTCGCCACCGACTGGGACAAGAAAGACTCACCAAGATGGCCGCTGTGAAGCTACAATTTCTATGATTTGACGGCGATTCTGTAATATTTAAAACAAAAGTTTACCTTGAATAGGAAAAAATATACCGTAATGTTCCTGCAATATTTGTGGTAATTTTGTCTTTACCTTGCATTATATCGAAAATGTTTCAACTTTCTTGCAAAATCTGTTGATAAAGTACTTGAGCAATTCCAAACTTCAACACAAAACCATACAAGACGACCACCTTGATACACTTTTTCTCACACGTAAGGTAGCGACAATGTACCGTGCATAGGAAGTCCGTGATCCCATTAGAGTGTCAGATCACTTCGTTCAAGAATAGTGGAAATCACTCAAAGAAGAGTGAAATTTACTCCAAGTAGAGTGAAATTCATTCCAGGTAGTGTGATGTTCACTCCAGGAAGAGGGAAAATTCACTCTTTAAAGAGTGCCTACATGGTCACCTTTTTAAGAGTGTGGACACTCCATCAAGAGTGTAACTCGCTCCTTCTGTTGGAGTGAATTTCACTCTTCTTGGAGTAAATTTGCGCTCTTTTGGAGAGAACGTTATAGCCTCTACAGATATACGTCTAGCAAAGGTAATTAGTCTTGAAAGGTTGGAGGATACTATAAACTCTTGCATGATTTAAACATAAAAATTCTTAATTGGATTTTGTGTATTTCCAATATTGTAAACAGTGTTAGCTCTTTAAAATAGGTACGCTTTTGTATGCTAAGAATGAGTGGCATTATACACCCACAGTTTTCATGGACTAGCAAAAGGCCTACGCCTATTCACAACGCCTTAAAATAACAAAAAAATGAATACGTAGCACAATACATTTATACATAGAAATTAAGACACCTGAAACATGAGACCCAATTCCATACGGTTTTAGCTTTCTGAATAAGAGGGTGTACTCAGTGTTATTATACCAAGGAACTTAGTACAGTATTAACTGAATTTACTTATTAATATTTAGTGAAAGCGTATTAGCCCTAATCTAGGAGGAAGTTCCTAGTTCCTTGTTGACTGTATCAGGAAGACTGTGCATTAGAATGACGGAAGAAATCTGGTCATGTGCATACAACTCAATTATTTTACAAATTGGTCTCTGATAGGTGGAAAATCCAAAAGTTTGTCATATCAACATTTGATGAAAGCTTATATAAGCCCTGATCTAAGCGGCAACATTTCTTAGTTCCTTGTTGACTATCTCAGGAACACTGTGCAGGTAAGGATGACGGAAGAAAATGCTAGTGTCATTAGCAAAAAAAAGAAAAAAAAAGAAAGAAAAAAAAAGAAAAAAGAAAAAAAAAAAAGTCGGGCATTGATAACGTGTCCGAAGCTCTATTTAAGTAGAGCCACAAAGTAGAAGTACCGTAACATTCTTCTACAAGATATCGGGAAACTGCTTCATATGTCTATTAACGTCGCTGCTCAGGTAAATTCTAATGAAACGTATTGAAATGTATTTGGAAACTGGACAAGTATTCATAATTTCTAAATCTATTGCCATTCAAAGGGCGCCAAGCATTTTCCAACTGCGCCTGAGAGAAATGCCATAATTACTGTAAGACATATATACTACATCGAAAAGTATCAGCCCATGCAGGCTCTTCCCTGTTTAAAGTCGGTAAGACAGTCTGTCCATTCGGGTCCTACCGAAGACTTGAAAAACAGAACCTATGCCATTGGGCTTAGTGCTCAGCATAAACATGTGGAGTAAAAAAAACAAGCCAGTGAGCCACAACTGGAAACTAAAGGCGGTGGCTGGCTCGACTTAAACTAATTGGTTAAAAACTGGGCCGTAATTTGAAAAGTGTAATCAACCTCACCCAACTCTAACCTAAACGTGACCTGACCTAACCTAACCCTAAACCTAACCTAACCTAACCCTAACCCTAACCCTAACCTAACATAACCTTACCAAACCTAACTAGGCTGAACCTAATAACCCTCATTCAGTTCAGCAGCAATGGAAGCGATTCTGTGGTCTGATGTATGGACATCACCAGTCAGACGCGTAGCCAGAATTGGGTCATGGAGGGGGTTGGATTGGTGTCATGGGAGGTTAGGGCTAGATATGAGGGAAAATCTAAGGATGGAGAGAAAACCGTTTTTTTCCGGTGTTTTTCTGCATTTCAGGGTTGGGTCATGGGGGGGGGGGTCTGACCCCCGACCCCACCCCCGTGGCTACGCCACCGTCACCAGTAGCCTACCGGAAATTACGATCTAGATCACAGATCTAGAGTGCTTAGTTTCATGTGGAACAACAAACATTGAGTCATTTTGTTTCAGTTGGAAATTTTCATTGATGTGTTATGCAGATCGATGAAGTCGCAAATTAGTCGTTGCTCTACAAAGACATGCGAAACTAATATAATTAATTGGTTTATTCATGCTTTCTATTCGAAACGTCTGGAACTAAATTGGCCTGTTTATATAAGCTTTCATGGTTGTGGATCCTCAAAGGCATGATTTATTGATGATTGTCCGTTACACCGGAAACAAAGATCGAATCAAATATATTTTCTCTCAAGTGTTTTAATAGGAGAGATAAGTTGGCAAATAAGTAATCGGTTACCTATTGACTTGTAGCGTGTTCCCGTTGCCAAGGGATAGCGCTGCACTTTGAACCTCAATTTTATGTTTTTTCAGGTCTTTAGTCGAGTTGTTATCTCAAGTTGCTAACTTAGGACTCGAGTCCGACTCAATTCGCACTGTTGGGTTTCTTAAAGGAAAATTTTGCGTTAAAAATGCTCCAACATAGCATTAAAAGTACCTAACCTATAACCTAACGTAAATAGCTCTCGTCATTATCAAACCAATTGGTCTCAACAATAAACCCCAGTAATAGCTTCATCTCATCAAAATATTATGCACAAGAAGAGTTATGGAAGTTGTATCTTTTGAAATGTTGAAAGTTTGGGTGAACCAACTAGTCTTGAGCGACAAGCAACAGAGTTTTTATGTGAGGGAAGCTGATTTTGTGAAAAAAGGCTACCATACTGCCTTATTTTTAGTGATCGTTTATCACTCTCTGCCAAGATATGTTGGTTTTAAAATGCCGATGAAATTTCCATTGAAAACAAACGCAGCATTTTCATTGAATTTGCCACTTGTCAGATAAAGGAAAACTTAAAGAAGTGATGTTAGCCCTACTGACCTCATTCTATATTCCGCCCCTCTGCTGATTTATCAAGTGATACATGATATGTCGATTTCATTGGAAGTTCCACCAAATTGTTGACATTTAATTCACATAAAAATAATGCTTTCAAATAAGTCGTTCTAGCTTATGAGATTGATTGAACTAAGAAGACATATGTTACTTAATATGGACAAAACATGTTTTAATAGAACATGTCAACGCTTCTTTCGTTCCAACCTTAGCCCTATCTCTAGATACCACGACTCAGAGTTTAAAATGTTATGAATAGTGTTATTACATCTTGTTGTGTATTGCAGACTTGAAGTTTGATGATGTGTTACATCATGTTTACTCCTTTTTATTCTTAATTGTTTTTCGCTGAGCATGTCTTAGGCTACTTAATTGCTTTTAATTGGTGTAACTTGTTTTCTTTCTTGTGTTTATTTATTTTTCTACCAACTCTACCGACTGGTCAAAATCAAACATTCTTATTGGTTATACACTGACAGCTTAGTACAGCTATGCATGTAAATGGAAAGTGCACCTATGAATCGGAAGCCGAGTCTAAAACTAAGAATACGTAAGTGTGGGTGGTTAGATCGACGGAGTTTAACCGCCAAGTTTCCAACCGATTGGTTCAGGTCCAGTCGGCTTTTTTGCAGTTGCGACTCACTGGCGGCTTGTTTTCCCCTACTACATTGTTTTTGTTAATGCTGAGCACCAAGCACAACGGCAGTAGCCAGGTTAAGGTATGACCCAGCCAGGACTAGAACTCCTGACCTCCCGACAGCAAGTCTGATGGTCTAGCCACTTGATAAAGCAGTCAGCAGAGGACAAAGAAAAGTAAAAGAAAAACATCTTTTTTCAAGTTCTTAAACCTATTAATATTAGAGGAATTTGATAATTTAGTTTCAGAGGTGTACACCATGAGTTCTCTCAAGTGAGAAAATTGTGTGAGAAAGAATTTCCATCATGACGTTAACCTAACATAACATAACATAACAGGTTGAAGGGCAAAGGAGGGCCAAGGCCCCATAAGATGCCCTGAAGACCAAGCCCTAATCAAAAGTCAAACCACCAAAGCTTGACTACAGCCCCAAACAATCAGTTTCTACCACAGCCATGGAAAAACCTGCCAATGTTAACCTTAAAGCAGTGAACTGAGGGGGAGTTAACAACAACAGTGAGTACAATTTTAAAAGAATAAAAAAGTCTAAAATTTCGCTCACTTTGCATCCAGTCTCCTTGAAAAGGTCAAAATTGTCGTCGCCCCCTAAAGTCCCTCCTCCACGTTGGCGATCATTCGACACACTGCATGCCCCCAAGTCGAGAGAAATGCGAATGCTGCACTAGTAGGCCTAGTGCAAAGGCTACGCGATTGACCTTTTCCCAAATAGCAACTACAAATGATTGTGCGATAGATTTTTGGTACACATCCTTTTGTCAATGTTATTTCGCTGAGGCCAAAAATGACGCACACCAAAACGCTATCCCACAAGTCTTTGTAATCACTATTTGGAAAAAAAGTCCATAGGCCCGTGTCATTTTGCCAACGTCGATGTCTTTGGGCATCATATAATACTTGGAGCCCTTCCATAACGTAATGAAAGGTACGGCGCTATGCATAAATTGTTACGCAGTAGCTCGGAGGTGCCACACGATTGTGTACAAATTTCTGGTGCAAGGATGAAATGTAGGCCTAGCGTACGAACAATGTACGTAGAGAGCGTAATAGCCAATGTGTGGAAATAAAGTTAGCCTAAATCGGCTGTAGAAGACTAGATCGACAAAACCAAACGAGCCACCTAAGCCAGGATGGGATTTTGAAATTATTGTGGTACTCCCACTGGAAAGTACGGCATTTCTTTGAATTGGATTTGGAAGGAGGGTAGCCTATCATCAGTCCTTTCACTGGCACTACTCATACGAACATCACTTCGGTCACGATGGCTGACAGCACTGACTCACAGACACCTGTAGAAGGTGACATTAAACTTATGAAGATTGAAGCCGAGGCCGCCATTCGCGAGGTAAAATATGCCGTGGAGCATGCTGAAATATCCTCAGGACTTTCCACAAATGATGACATTGCATTTTTTAACGTAAGGACGAAAGAAGGAGAGACGTTTTGTATAGAGCTTTCAGCCTTGGGATATCGCGTAAGTAGTTCCCACGATGTAGACTAGTCTAGCCTAGGCCTAGGCCTAGGCCTAGGCCTAACGAGATCCTAACGTAAGTGTCATTCCAACATCGATACATTCCGCCGTAACATTTCGGCGTTTTCGCCATAGGTTTCGCACCTTTCCGCCATTACCGAAAGGTGTAAAACCTGTAGCGGAAAGGCACTTTCTAAATTTTAACAAAGTAAATGTAATGTTTCCCTTGCAAGTAGGCCTAACAAAACATTTGGAAGTTCAGGTCAGACAACAAGGAGTCCTGACCGAGACCTTGTTTTTGAATAGGTCTAACGTTAGGCCAAGCCTAGATTAAATGGAAGTGTTAGCAGGCTTAAGAAAGTGTTAAATAGCCTTTACAAAACATTCTTACTACAGGATGGATTGTAGGGAATTAATGTCAAAAAAAGTGTTCATTGCGGGTACTACTACTAGTTACCATGGTTTAATGGATAATAACTAGCCTACAGTACGATTAGGCCTGTGGTCTGTTTCATTCAAGTGGTGAAGTAATGATTAACAATGCATCCAACAAATCTTTAAAGGCCCAGTTCTCTCACCCCAAACAGTATTAATTCTCCTAACCTTCTTACTGAAGCCTCTCCCACAATTGTCTGAAATTCATCCTCAACCAGATACAATCTCAGTGAGTAAAGAAAAACTCTATTCAAAACACTGTCAGTACCATTCGTGCTGTGTAGTATAACTATAAGCTTTGGTACTCTGCATTGTTTGAATAAGCTGTCAATTAAAGAGCTAAGCCAATTGAGAAGTTGGATACCCCTGTACCAAAATT
The DNA here is from genome assembly GCA_037179385.1 of Holothuria scabra. Taxonomy (NCBI): domain Eukaryota; kingdom Metazoa; phylum Echinodermata; class Holothuroidea; order Aspidochirotida; family Holothuriidae; genus Holothuria; species Holothuria scabra. The sequence continues at coordinate 35,872,579 of CM074197.1, forward strand.
GTAGTTTAAGGTGAGAGGTTTGGCCCTTTGAAATTCCATTCAGCCCTGTTCCTGTAAGTACTGTATGTGATGGTCTGGTTTTAGTCGGTAATAACTGGGCTCCGTCACCTTTCAATCTTTCAAATGGCTTATTTACTGTACCAGTGTTAGGCCCAACATGTAGCACTTGACCTGATTTGAAGCATCACTTGCTGTACTCACAGCTACTGTAGCACTTTCCTAGTCCTCAGAAAAGGACTGTGGTCGTACATGTATGCTATACTCACTATACAGAGTCCTTACTCCAACTGTTTAAACAAGCCTAATGATCAGGGGATACAGTATTTCATTGAAATTAACTTTCTTCTGACTGCAAATTTTTGACCTTAAACACTCCTTTAATGCCATAACTATTCTTCTACATGCCTTAACTAGGCATAACCAAATCCTTTTTGATCACTGAAACCTTCAGGAAAGGGTGTGAACTTTGGAATGAAATCACCAAATTTTTCACCCGGTAGAATTTCCTTACTTTACTATGTGACTTTGGAAATTTGTTTACAACAATATGCTAATGAGTGTAACTGTTACGTCAATGTGGGAAACTTGCACAGTGGACTTAGCATAGGGCCTTATGCGAAACGGCAAACTCTAACATTCTTAGTGATGTCACAATACTACTGTATGCATGAGTGTTCTAATGTAAACAAACATTTCAAACGCTACAGTAAATTTTCGGAAGTTGCAAAGTTGATGTTTTTATTCCAAATTTTCAGACCTTTTACAGGTTTCAAGTGAACAGGATTTGGAAAAGGTAATTTATGATAGCAAATTAACATTTTAAGTCCTGCCTTTGCTACAAGAGAAAAAATAATTTCAGCCTGACATAGTACTGTTGAAGACCAGCAACGGCGGAATCACAGGAGTAAGGACAATGTATAGTGAGCAAAATACCGTCCATACATAGTCCTTTACTGAGGACTAGCACTTTCTCAACTCTGAACTTACTTCACAGTATTTGCCAAAACTTTGTTGGCTAGGCCCAGCCTTGTCCTCCTTAGTAAAGGACTAATGTATGGATGGAATTTAATCCAAATAAATGAAATGTTCTTTCCACCACCTTGAAAACAAAACCCCATAAATTTACCTATCAACTGGCAGGACATACTGTAATCTTGAGACTTTCATTAAATCACCCTGTTACCATGGAGTTCCCTTGAACTCCAAGCTTTTTTGGATCCCACATAGTTGTTGCGAAAGCAACTAGGTCTTTAAATTTTCTATCCCATAACTCGTATGGCTGTTTATGTGTGTCCTCAACTTGAGCACCCCTCCCAAGTTTGGTCTCTTCAAACTACCACTAGAAAAAGAAACTGGAAAATATCCAGTCTAGGGCAGGTAGGTTAATTACTGGGTAGTGGATTCATCAAGAGAACTGAAAGTATTACTGATACTGTATTATGTCTTCTCTAAATTGGCCAGCTCTTGAATGTAAACATGATATCACTGACCTTTCCACTTGTCACAAGATGTTACATAACAAATTGGCCATCCCTACTTAGAACATTTTTGTCCACCATTCCAGTCATACCAGGACAAACTCACAGTCTTTTGTAAATATGACTGTACCTGTAGTGTTGGTGCATTTGGCAAAATTCCTACTTTCCAAGAACCATAATCAGTTGAGACAAGCTCCATCCAGACATGCAGTACCTGTAGCCCAACTGGAAAATGCTCAGACCACCTTCAAGAGGGCAATAAACAACTGGATTCAGAGTCAATAATTTTTCCACCCTGTACACCAACAATCCTGCATCAAATGCCTAAATCAGGGCACATTGGAGTACCACAAAGAAGAAGAAGGAGGATGCGTAATTGCGCCATATACTGTACATCTACAGTACTGTATGTAGGCCTACAGTAGTCTTTACTCCAGTGATTTTGTGGTTGCGGGTTTTTGACAGGCCTGCACGTACAGTAGCCGGATAAAATTTTTTTTTCGTATAGCAAAGGCACTGTACAGTAGGACATAGAATCTTACTTTTACTACATGTATAATAAATTACCTTTTCCAAGTCTTGTACAACTATTTTTGATGACTTGAAACCTCTGAAAAGTTCCAAAAATTTGCGATTAAATCATGCATGATTGTAATGTCACTTGCATTTTTTGCTTGCAGAGCCTTGCTGTTGTCATAGTCACTGTGGTTACTATAGTTTACTGAGCAAGATGTCCACACTGACAGAATTGTTAATACTCATTAGCAAGAACAAAGTTGCATGTTGACAAAAAAGAATTTTAAAAGTAAATTCTTTAACTCCAAAAAGTTGATTTCATTCCATTTTTTCTCTACCCAGAAGATTTCAGTGATCAAAAAGTCTTTGTTTGCTCAGAACTGTAAGACATTAATGGCTTTTTGGCACCAAGTGAGCATTTTATGTCCATTTAAAAGTTCTATTAATTCTACAGTAGAAAGTTAAGTTAAGGACTGTTCTCAATTCCTCCCAGGGTTTACTGATGGGCAAAACTCCAAGCCATTGTTCAGCTTGTGCACTCTTCAGTGAACACAGCCCAGTCCACACACAGCTTAATGAGCTGGCAGGAGAGCTGTGTGTTTTCACTAACAAAAGCTTTCCTTAGTAACTGCTTTGAGTGGCAGACTGGTATGAAAGGGGTAGCTCTCCATGCATCATTGAATTAACCCTTTACCGTTGTGCTCCGATCGGGGCATATTTTGGCGCCTCGGGATTGGGCAGAAAAGCGGACGTAGCCTGCCCCGCATCGGCTTCCATAGGCCATTGACCCCGTGACCTTAAACTATTGTCTCTCTCGCTGTTGTGGCCAAATTTTCGGGTAGCTACTCTCAGTTTCGAGCTCCGCGTGAAACAGCAAAGATGTGTGACAGCCGGGCTCTCCGTATGGGTCCAAAAGGACCCAAACAATGGTAAAGGGTTAAGTGAAAGAGCTACACTGACTGAAACTGCATCCCAAATAAGGCACAGCTAATCAATAATCCATTGAAGGTTTTCTGAGCAGCTCCTTTTGTTACCATAACAGAAGGACATGACAACCATTGCTGAAAGATGAGCCTTTACTGTCCACAGAGTCACTGAAGTGTAGTCTTAAGCCACTCCCCTTTTGCATATGCTGTGGCTGTGAAGAGGAGAGCCAGCCACACACTTGATACACACTCTGAATAGACCCATTGTTGTGCTCGCCCGCCAGCAGCCTTCAGTAAGATAAGTCTACAACCCCTTAAAGTTTGACTGCAAACCTCAAAAAACTAGAGTTACCATTCTTTATAAAGTGAAATACCAGCTCTATCATCTTTAGGTACAGTAGGAAAAGCGTAAATTGAGACATTGTTTGAAGAACATGTTGTGAAATATTTTTGTCTTTCCCACAAGACCCTGCCTTTAAATTAGTATCAGAGGACCAATTCTCTCACCCCACTTTACAATTCTCGTAGGGGTTTACTGAAATTCTTAAATGGCCCAGCTCTCGATTGACAGCTAATTCAAAGAATGCAGAGAACCAAAGCCTATATTACATACACAGCATAAATTGTAAATGAGAGTATTTGATAAAGCTACCATACACACATTGAAATTTTCTCTGTACTTGCCCTGAAGCCCCCTCCAAAAAACTTACATTTTGTCTGCATGAGAATGAATTTCAGATAATTGTGGGAGGGGCTTACTACTGTAATTAAGTACTGTACTGTAATGAGGTTACAAGAATTGGCAGTGTTTGGGGTGAGAGAATTGGGCCTTAAATGGACTTTGGAACTTTCTGCAGGTTTGGTCTTGTGGTAGAGCATCTCATTCTCAGGCAGGAGTCTGGATTTGATTCCCAAATACCACAAATTCATACTGTACCAAAGACTGTAGGATTAGCTGGTATATTGTACAGTGGTGTAAAATGCCTTTCAGTGTTTTCATTTTAAAAAGTTTAAGAGCAGTCCCCCAATCTTACTTTGAAGCCACAGCGACTGTAAATCTCACAATTTACTATTTCTCTTCAAAGTGTCTTTTGTCATGTTTTAAGACTTACAGTAAATATTCAAGGCACTGTAAACCAAGCAGTAACTTCTAGTACAGTAAATTTCACATATGAGGAGAAAGAATGTTGCATGACTCTCAACAGCCAATCATGAAACAGGATAGTCTACTACATTTCTTCAAGTTGGAATGACTGCTTTTGCCCTTTAAGGTGCTGGATTGCAGGATTCCAAAAGTTGGTCCCAAAACTTCCCAAAACGAAATGAACTTTATACTGTACCCCTCCCTTCTTTCACTAGAAACATATAGTATTCTGTCAGGAAATTCCACCTTCATAGGGATCCCTCCTAGACTTGGCCAAGTCTCTCGTGAGTGTTCCACGGGGAGTTGACAACTTTCTCTTCAAAATCCCCCTACTGCAGCATAGCACAGAATATCGTATTTTCCTTTTATCTAATACGCCCTCTATCGGTCTATTAATTCTATCGTTTCTTAACGAGAGACTTGGGACAATTGGTTTCTATGACGTCATACTAATGAGGTTATTTATTATTCATCTTTAAACTGTATCAGCACTACCAACCAATCAGCATTCTCAAGTACAAACTTTAGTATCGCCCAATTGAAGGTTTGTATAGAAACGTGAGTGAATAATATTTAAGACCCTGCATGATCATACCCATAATAATTAAACATTTGAATATATCTCAAATTATCCTTTCTTAAATATTTAAGCGTATAAGGAGTAATTAAATTGATGTCTCTCGTGGTAAAACGAAAATACGATCGCTCTTTATAACCTTGAAAAGTAGTATCGTCGTCCATGGAGGCGTAGCAGAAAATGTAATGTTTTGAGCCCTTACCATAGTGGAATACTTCTAAAATGGGAAATTCGCATGATGTAAAACAAGTGATACAATGTATATGTGACAATTCGATCTATCCTGCGGGCACGAAATCGGAGTTAACAGCGACGTAACACATTGAATTAGTACTTGAAGCAATTATGCGAATTGATTACAGACACTAATCATTGAACTGTTATTGTCAGATTGAAGCCCACAAAAAATGAACAGTATTGCAACGAACGAAACCGTCTGCATCCAAAAAGTACTCAGCTGAGATTACGAGATTACAGACAGATAAGTCCAATGGGTAGGAGAAGAATATGCCGTTATTTGATGGATGAAGGACAATTTTGCTTTCAAACCGAAGGGGATATGTCTTTAGTCTGATCTCTTTACTTCCCCGTCAATCATGGTCCCCCATCCTTGATACTACTGTAGTAGCAGTCAGGCGCATAGCCAGGACTGTGTCACCGGGGGAGGGGGTTGGTGTCATGCGGCACTAAATGAGGGAAGAATAGGGAGAAAAACCGCTATTTTAGGTGTTTTTTGCATTGCAAGGTTCTGACCACCCCCTCCCCCACCCACCCCATGCACTGGCAGCGGTGGTGCTAGACTGTCGAAACTGGATGGGGTGGGGACAAATAAAGGGCACAGGATAATGTTGGGGGCAAAAATTTTGAACGCAGCTCCAAACAGAATACAGATCCCAAAGCATTCATTCCCATTCAGGCTGGAGGTAGGCATGTTCAGGGGGCGAAAACCCAAAAGCTTGCAAGGATATTTCTCAGTATGAAAAATTAGATCTGGAGAGGTATTTATTTTTTTTTCTGTGTACTCAATTCTTAACTGACCTAAATTGGGGAGGGACACAGGCCAAAATCTTGGGAAGGGGGACAAATAATGCATGCCTGGGTTGGCTCCTCTGCAGCTGCACCAATGGGTGTTAACTCTTTTCATGTGGGCAAATTTCACCTGGGATTAATAAGTGGCCTTTTTATGATAGCCCACTTCACTGATATGAGAGAGCTCTGGGGCAAACAACTGATACGTGGGGAGAATATGGGTCAGCTGCCCAATTAATATCCCTACCTGTGAGCTACCCACATGGTGGCCTTGTTAATCTAATACAGTTTTGTTACCTGTAATATGCATTGGTTCCCCGTGGCATTGTTCCCTTAAGTTCATATTTTTAAGTGCATGCCCAATAACCATATCTCTAACCCAAACCCCTATAAACCCAATGAGTTGATTGGTTGGGGAGCAGCCTTGAGGAAGACATGGGACTTTTGAGACAGGGGACCAAAACGAGATGGAATATATGAAAGTGGGATTTATGAGACATGGGAACAATATACCCTATGTGATAAGGTAGAAATAGCCAGCCATCTTGTAGAGTATTGACCACAGTGATTCTTTCATACAGCCAGCAGCACTAACTAGGTATGACACTTAATTCAATCGTGTTTAATTTGAATCTGATAATTTTTATTCCTCCTTTTACTGATTGCTGCCAGTCTCAAACAATGATAAGTAGCATAAGACAAGACATGCATAGCCTACTAAAACAGTGATCCAAGCTCTGAGAAAGAGAGAGATTAACATGGGTATTCTGCAAATCTCCCAGATTATGTATCACGTGGGAGGCACGGCTCGATTTTCTTGGTTGTGTGATTGTCCGGGACAACTAAAGTTCCATAGGGACAACCAAAAGGTGGAAAAATTATATTCCAGCAGCTTGCTTTCATCTGAATGAAGAAGTACCTGTATGTTGTACATGCTGACTGATCAACTCGTTGCAAAATTTACCATCATAGTTTCACACTTCAAGTGCCTTTGTTTGCAAAAATTTTATCATTTCATTCTTCCAGACCATTTATACATAGACGCAACTACTGTTTTGTGTTGTAATTGATCAAAAAATGTTTTGGACAAAAAATGTTTTGGACAGCCAAATTTTCTTTAGGACAACTAAAAATATGGAATTGGTTGCCCAAGGACAACCACAAATTTTTCTGAAAATCGAGGCCTGAAGGTAGGCCTTTACCTTCCCAGGACCATGAAGGACAAAAATATCTTGTCTCAGAGAAGCAATTCATAATTTTAAATCCCACCTGTAACCTTACATCACTTAAATTAAACACTCTATCTGCATGGCCTGTCTGGTTCCAGTTTTATGGAGACCTAGGTCTCTACCCACCCCCCCCCCCCCCACCTCACCCCTTAAAAAACTAAGTTGTCCCTGAAACCATTTGCATAAGCCTGCCACTTGTAAGGCTTTGGCTGAGTTTACACTGTCTCATGAGGTTATGGAATGTAGAACTAGACTGTAGTAATGCAAGTTCTACAGGTACTTACCTGCAATGATTTTTAACAAGGCTGCATGTGCTATGCATTACAGTAGATGAAATCCTCCAATTAACTTACCTGTGATGATGGGATTATTGCTAATCCGAAGTGATCACCCAGACGCATGTCAGAATGATGCTCAGTTACAGACGGTAATTAATGTATAAAGTGTCTCTCCACTTGTCACATTTGTGCAACACTTGCCAGATTCTTTTCCATCACCCTACCCACAAACACACAAAAAAATCCAAGTACACAAAAGCATTGCAGAGGCTAGTAGTGGTAAGGACATGCTGTGTATACATCATACAAGGGTGCTGAGAAAATATCCCATAATTTGCACTTAGCTCCCCCTATACTTTCTCCCCCAACCCTCCACAAAAATGCTCCTGAAACCAGTGAGTTGCTATCATCATACCACATTTTTATGTAAACAGTGCAGGTCTCAATAAGCTCAATAAAACTGGAAACATTTCTCAATTTCTCAATCTCAGGAAGCTGTATACTACTATAGGACTTCTACAGTTGTTGAAATTATCATGCATTACATCACACCACCTCTATTAATAAAGAATTTGTACTCATTGTACCCATGGAAGCAGCTTACTTTATTAAGCAAAATAAAAAAAATCAACAAAATTCCTGCACTGTATTAACTAAATCATACCGATTGGCTGATTGCTGAAAGCATCTCTTCTGTGAACATCTACAGTAGTCCTTGTTTTTCTACTACAGCAGTTGAAAAATATTTTCTTTAATGTTTAATTGGTAGGTCCCTGTTTAAAATGTAACTCTATATGTACCAGTTATTGCTTTGGAGGACAAGTGCATATACCAATCACGACAGTCAATGATAATTTCAGACTGTTCTCTAATTAAACACCACAGTTGCACCAACTGGTTGTACTGGTACTGGTATCAGATGATTGTCAAGTGCAGTCTATCTCTCTTTTCAAAAATTGCAATGAAATATTTTCCAGGCCAAAGATTTTATTTACATAGTTCATGTAACCACTCATTCCATGTAAAATTGGAGTCAAGATACTGTAGGTTTTCAACACATACACTATACATTCTATGCCTAATATACTCCATATACTGTGCTAAGCTTGGTGTTAAATGTTTAATGTACTGCACAGCCTGGTTGCCTGCTGACTCTGCCAAAGATGGTGGCTTTGCAGTAAGTACAGTCCCACTTACTCCAATGCCTCAAGTTCTGTGTAAAAGAAAAATGAAGGAGAATTAAGTACACTTTAAAATGTTCATACCATTCACACTTGGAGCAAATATTCCACCAAGGAGACTTGATGGAAACACTGCAAGATGAAACATGCAGTGCTACAGCACTAGTGCGCTAGCACATCTGATGACCTAATTTTTTTTCTCAGATAAGTACAAGAAAATAACACACATTTAACCTGGGCTACTTCGAATTTATGGTATCAAAATCTTATATAGTCTTCAAGTTGTACCATATTCTTTGTGTAGATATTCACATTCATAAGAAACACAACCAGTGCAATTTAATCTACTGTAGCTGTTCCTGAAGTTAAAAAATATAGGCAGTAGGTCTACATATGAATGCTCATTTATTGTAAATTATGCTAGGGCTAAAAAGTAGCAGTTGTACATTTCATAAAACTTGTCAAGTGATCTTTCAGTGCCTGGGTAATTAAAGGTCCAATTTTCTCATTCCAAACAGTACCAATTCTTTTAATGTAACCTTCTTAATTACGCCCCACCTACAATTGTCAAAAATTCACCCTCATCCAGACACAATCTCATTTTATTGCTTCAGGGGGAAAAGAAAGCTCGATGTGTATAATCAAAACACTATCAGAACGGTTCGTGCTGTGTAATATAAGTTTTGGTAATCTGCATTGTTTGAATTAGCAGTCAATCAAAAAGCTGAGCCAATTGATCGAGAGAATTTCTGTTAATACCCTATACTAGAAGTGTAGTTTGGGATGAGAGGATTGTCCCTTTAATTTCCTGGTTTTCTGCAGGATTGGCAATCCCTCATACAGTAGCACAGTGTTACAACTTACACCTAGCTTGCATAAAGCAATTATTTTGTTAGGAAGCAAAACTAGTCCCTTCTGCAGGGTTCCTCTAAAATGTATGCATGCAACTCTCTGACTAAGTAAAAGCCTGAACAAATTAAAGTTGTAAGCAAGTTTGAAGAATTGTTATAATGAAACCCCTGGGTAGAATTGGGGGAACCTGAATTATGCAAGGCCAAGTAGAAAATGCCTTTTACCTTATTCATGGGTCTGGGACAATTGATATTGACCTATGCAGCTACCAATGCCCCAAGTCCTGTATGTTGTGGTGCTTATAGCTGTCAACTTATAGGGCCTGGCTGCAATAATCTTGCAATGTCATGAAGATTTATCATTTATGCACTTATCAATTGCAACACTGACACTTCCTAGACCTGGGGATGGTCGGGTCTTGCCCGGGAACTTTATTTTCGAAATTGTTAAATCCCCACACGGAGACTGGCCATATCCAAGCTGGGTTGGGTATACACTGATCGAGGATAAATCCCCTGCCAAGTCCCCACTGTCAGCTAGGCACTATGCATATCACCAGAAAAAGACCTGCCAGATCCAGACTGATGGAGTGAAAACCTAACACACTCAAGTCTCGGCCGGGTGGGGACATAATGACTGTGAAATCCGTCCCTAGTCAAATCCCACCCCTGGGTCTAGGAGACTAGGCCGGGGTCAAGGTTGCAATTGGTAGGTAGCCGAAGTGCATAGTTTACCTCAATTATACCAGCATGCTGGATATGTCTTCTTCAATTTGCAGACTCCCAGTAGTTCCCCTTGCCGTCCTCTATGCTGAACAGTGCCTCATCATATTCATTAATCATAAGTTATAAAGTTGTGAAATTCCTCTGCTACACTTGCATATGTCCAACACGGTCAAACTTCATTGTTATTGCAGAGCACTAACGTTACACACATCAACAGCCCACTTGATAGAATATTTTCTAACTCACACATTGTCTATGCAGTGTTTACGAAGTAATGTTCTCGTAGTATATACTTATACCAGGGAGTACTGTAAGCGTCATTGCCTTCTCTGCGCTTCGTGTAACTCAACCGCTAAAGGTGGTCGATCATATAAATTTACTTCTTAAATCCTGCCGGTAATCAAACTTCGACGTCTTCTTGGTGTCCCATACATTAATAATGACTCTTTCTAAACCCTTGCGAATGTATTTGGGAATAATTTCAGATGTTATTGCAAAGAAAATAGTCGCTTCATCGGTACGGTAAGGGCTCTACATTTGTCGACTGCTATAGCACCGCTGGCTGACAGATTTTAGATAGATATGAATGACAAGGTCATGTGACCTAATATATGTTTATTCATATCACGGTTTACAGACTGCCAACTTTGATTGGACTAGATATTGAGAAACTACTACATATTATTCATCTTAATGAGGGATGAATAAAGTAAAGGATAACATAAAAATTATGACGTCATAGAAACCAATTGTCCCAAGTCTCTCGTTGAGAAGCGATACCTTTTCAGACCAATAGAGGGCGTATTAGGAAAAAGGCAAATACGGTATGCTGTACTGTGCTGAAGCACTGGATTTGTGTAGTTGGTGTTGTCAGCTCCCCGGGGAACACTCACGAGAGACTTGGCCAAGTCTAGATCCCTCCAGAAAAAGTTAATAAAGGGGAATTCCCCTACACATTCAACCATTCAATACTGTTTGTTAGTTCAAACACTGCTTGCCATGATTCCTCACCTTGCTCATGAAAATTTTGTAGAACTGCACTACATAATAAAATGCCATGGGCATTTAGGCTACAGGCAAAGAACATAAAAGAGAACATAAATGAGAAAATCATCCTCATCAAGGGTTATTTGGAATGGTTAGCACCAATTTGTCTTAATAAAGAACTAACACTCCTACTGTTAACTTAAATCTACTGGCACTGTGTAAGTAAAAAAAAAAGGGGGGGGGGGTAAGCTCTTTAGCCCTATGGACCGGGAGTACAATACCGTATGTTACTACACAAACACAATTTTGATTTATAGTTTTTAAATCCTACTGTAGATGTAAAGTTAGATGAGATTTAGCGACACACAGACATGTACAACAACGAAACAGTACATACCTTTTAATGTAGGCTGTGGACTATATATATTCTAAAGCCAAATTCTATACCTTTGTTACACACACGTGCAGTGTGCTCTTATAAATATACAAATATACAGCACCAGGCTCGGATCCGGGGGGGGGGGGGACTTTTACGGCCCCAGCCCTCCCTTTTTTGCCACATCAACAATGAAAGGTATGGGAAATCAGCAGTGCAACTCCCTCACACCCCTGTTTTCTATTAACTTTGCACCTGTACTTTTTCAGGTGATACCCTAGTGGTCCAGTACAGGAGCTGTGATTTTACAGAGCCAGACCATGCTACTCCAGCCAATCGCCTAAATTTGTCTCCCTACAATTGGTCCCTCCAAATTATCCATCAACTGCCTGAACAGGAAACCAACTGGTTCACACCCACAGTGCTGCTTCTCAACCATTGCTGTTAAAAATGGTTTGGCTATAGACATGGAAGTCATGACTACAGTACTTACGGTACTTAGGCAGTTCAGCCTGATCATGTAGTTAGTTAGCTAGATAGAGTTTTACAGCCTAGTTTCCAACCTATTGGTTCAAGTCGAGCCGACCACTGCCTTTTTTCCAGTTGTGGCTCACTGGCTTGTTTTCCCTACTGATCATGTACAGTACTGTACATAAGGATGCTTGTACCCATGCCATGGAAATTTGATTTTATTAAGGCAGATGCTTCAGCTGTGTGTACTGTAACTACAGTAAGTGTGAAAAAAGCTATCATGTCTGTGCTGTGACTTGTCTCAAACCAGGACTACAGTATATACATGTAGGCCTATTGCAAGTTTGGAAAGATGCCCGATTTGTACTACAGTATTACCATAATATGCGTGTACTATGATGATAATAATAATAATGATGATTTATGATGCACACATATCCTGCAGGGTGCTCAAGGCGCAACATAGAAAAAAAAAATAATAATAATACAGTAATTATGGGAAGGCTTCACGCATAAGGTGAGTTTTAAGACAGTGCTTTTTGAAAGTCGCAACACTGCCACATGACTTCAGTTCATGTGGTAGAGTGTTCCAAAGTCATGGAGCAGCAACCATGAAAGATTGGTCACCCCATGAATGCTTAGACTTGTGTTCCTTGAGGTTGAGCGTGCTGCTTGAACGAAGATTCCTTGCTGGAGAGTGCAATTGGAGTAAATCTGATATACACATACATCGGAGCCATATTATTAAGTGATTTAAAAACAAGTAGAATTTTGTAGATAATCCTATAAGAAATAGGTAGCCAGTGAAGATCTTGCAGTATAGGTGTTGTATGACATGTTTCCTTGACAAGGTTAAAACCTGAGCTGCTGTATTTTGAAGACGCTGAAGTCTGGAGAGCTGAGATTGTGGCAAACCCAAAAGTAGAGCATACCATTATCCAGACGAGAAGTGATAAACGAATGAATAATTTGTTCAGCTGCGTCCTGTTTCAAGTACCCTTGAATTCTACCGATGTTCCGAATGTGTAACCAGGATGAGCGGATAACATTAGAGATGTGTGGTTTCATTGGCATGGAAGAATCAAAGACCACTCCAAGACTTCTTGCTTGAGAAACAGGAGCAATTTGTGAGTCCCCAATTTATATAAGAGTAACACTGACCTTTGATAGTAGTTGCAGAGATCCAAAAAGGACTAATTCCGTTTTGTCATCATTTAGTTTAAGGAAGTTTTGCTGCATCCAACAAGGAATTTCTTGTTTACAATTTTCCATAATTCTGAGTGAAGAGTCAGCATCATGTTGACTCAATTTGAATGAGAAGTAGATCTGAGTATCATTAGCATAAACACGATACTGGAGATTATACTTGAGGATAATACCACGAACAGGATTTGTGTAGATAGTGAAAAGTTGAGGACCAAGAACTGAGCCTTGGGGAACAGAGTAATCGAGAATGACAGCATGATGTGCTACTGTAGGTATACTGTATACTGTACATATCAAGGGACTTCCCACAGCCTAACAGAAAATGTTTAATTTTCTGTTTTGATCTAAAATTATACAGTGCATTTTTGGTTGCATTCTGTAAATGAATACATAGTAACCTTGGCACAAAGGCCAAAGTGGTCCTGAATTTTGTATGCCCTTTGTTGGGCATCAAGGCCATATTGCCAGATTTACTGTACAAGTTCTACAGTATAAAAGGGCATGATGTTTTGTTTGTTTGTTTGTTTTCAGTCAGTTGTACTTCAAAATGCTTGCAAAAGTAATTTATGCAATGTAAAACTAAGCTACAGAACAGTTTGGTTATATGTGATGATACAGTAAAATTGACCTTTTACTATGTGTACACAGCATAGTAAGGGCAATAAATCTTGAATAAAATCAAAAGGATTATGTTTTAAAACCAAGAAAGAACATTCAATATAATTGCCCCAACTTTGGATGAACTTTAATAAAGCTGGTACGCAATGTGTATGTACTGTGGCTATAGGTACAGTATAAACAGAATAGAACCGAAATTGTCAATTTGGTTTAAAAACACTGTGTGTAGTGTACTGTTGGCCCAAGATGTACACTACATTGAAGGGGCATTGGGTGGTGTTTATTACGGTTGATAAAATACAGTTATTACAACAAAACAAGGGGGTTGGAGGGTACTAACGTGCTGCTGTACCAGTACCACATGATAACATTTACTGTAGTTTAATACTAAAAAAGTTAAGAGTATTTTGAATGTTTTTGTGCAAAGATGTCTGGGCACAAATATTTCAAAATGAATATCATCATCATTGACAATACTGTAATAACCACAAAACATTTCTTTGCTTGTGCAGTAGGATAGCTACAGTAACATGTACAGTAATTAATGAATTGGACCTGATTCTGCCTTCTGATCCAATTTCCTTGAGATTTTGTCAAAATCATCACTGACTGTGGCAGGAAAGAACCCCAAATCTGCCAACCGACATGTAAATTTATGATGTGCATGGGAGCACTCTGAAAATTAAGTTTATTCAATACAGTAAATATATCATGATGCCACATCGACAGACAACTTTTGCCGGATTTCTTGTTGCTTACAAAAGCTGTCTGTCAGTGTGATGTTAGGAAAATATTATAAGTTAACCTCTTATTTTCATAGAACTCTGAATGTAAATCATACACAGGCCTACATGTTTGCAAACTGGGTTTTTTCTGACTAGAGATGGAGAAGATTTTCTTATAAAAACTCTCAAAAATTGGATGGAAATCCCTTTCAATTTGGTGGGGTCTGTGACTGTTGCTAAGTTGACCATTTGTCATTTAGCAAGCTTACTGTAAACTTGAAGAAAACTTAACAGGTTTGGAAAAATTTTCAAGAATCAAGAACTAACTCATTCTATCATATTCATCTTACAACATGTTCACAGAGTACTGTAGCTTTACAACTTGTGACAAATTCCTGATCTAGTGTCTCTGAGGAAAGGGAAGGATGATGCACCGATACGGTATACAGGTATTTAAAGATGCACATTAAACTTGCATTAACAAACTGGCACCGCTGTTGATAATGTCCACCTACAACTACTGAATGTCAACATTCCAAGCCTTGTTAGTGTTCACAGCTATTACAAGACCCAAGGGAGAAATGATTATGTCCACTGACAGAATTAATAAATAATCCATGCATTGAGCATGGGGGTAATGCCTTCCTACTCTACTGTAGGATAACTTGTACAGTACATTCCTGACTAGGCCAGCGCACATTGTTAGTGTACTGCTACTGCCCCACTACAGGTAAGTATAAGCGTTGCATGAACCTTTAAGAGGGTGAGTGACTGTCTCATTTCATGATTGGCTGTTGAGGACCATTTGATTACAGTTTATTTTTTCTCCTAGAGTGTGAAACTTACTAGTGGCACCCACTTGTTTTACCTTGAATATAATTAACTGAAGTCCTAAAAAGTGAAAGATACTTTGAAGAGAAAAAAGAATTAAGTTGCTAGATTAAGGTGTTGCTCCAAAATAAGTTTTGAGCAACTGCTCTCGCCTTTTAAATTATGTTTTGTAAGAAAGGGTCATATTATCCTGTATAAGTGTAATCAGATGGGGTTAAAAAATTCCCTAAACTGAGGATAAACAGTTCTTTTTGTGAATTTGATTTGATTTATTTTTGTCTCCAATTGGTTTATATTTCACAAATAATTTCCAAATGATTATAAATAAGCCAAAAATCCACATAAAAGTAACAGAGAACATAAAATGACGTCATTTGAAATATTAGCCTGGCATAGCAATTAAACAAAAGAAGATAAAGGACCAGAAAAAGTGATCTTTTCAAGTCTGGTCCTTGCCCTTAAGGTAAGGAAACCATGCAGAAAACAAACATAGAAAAACATAAAACATGCTTGGAAAAACCCCATAGCTACTTTTCAAATTTGGTACCTTCATAGCAGGCACATGGCAGGAAAGATGGATTAAGTCAATTTCAATGGAGTATTGTGTGTGTGTTAGTCAGGAAATGTCCAGTGACCAGCACAACAGAGACATTGTGATTGTATTCCTTTGTGACACTGAACACAAAAGCAGTGGTGGCTCTCATGATTTATCTTATTTCTGCTTGGGTACTTCAAATTTTTCAAATGAGCTAAGGGGAGTTTCCTCTCATGAGTGACAAGCAGTGAACAAAAGAGGGTTAAATTTGCCTTTGACAATAGATTAATTACAGCAGCATATCAATCAAGTAATTTTTACGTTTTCTTTTAAACCATGCTAAGGATAAGCAGTTGCCTATTTTACAGTAGGGAAGGAATTCCATAATTTAGCACCTGCACAACAAACATGGGATTGCACAGGTTCTAGACAAAGTACAATAATAGGGGCATTCCACAGTAAATTGGACAAGAATTTGAATAATTTCAAATCCAAATAATCTATCAGTGGTTGGTCAATTATTTAAGCCAACAAGTCAAAGTTTAAAGTTTTAAAAAATTTTCTAAAAAAATCACTCTTATGTAAATTAATTAATGAACAAAGTAAACGAACCTAGGAATGGTGTTGCAGACGGCACATTTCATTTCCTGGTAATACAGGGTGGAACAGCAAAGAAACCATGTAGAAGTAATCAGGACAAGCTTAGCATGTTACAGGGCACATAATCAATCAACTTTAATGTTTCTGTAGTATTGCTAATTAATACTTATTAATTAGTAAAAATAAAAATGACCCGTCCGCGACAATTTCGAAGCCATTTTCAATAAAACTCATCCATAGTTGGTTCAATATCTTGTATTTTAAGGATTCTCTTTCTGACTGCAATATAAAACACCCCTGAGTTTCTTTTTTCTCCACTGTATATTTTCAGCCCGAGTAATTAATTAACAAATTATGTCGCGGACGGGACATTTTGTCGCGGACGGGATATATTCCATTGAAAGTGTACACATTGCAGTACTTTCATCAAGTCTATGCTTACCCGATATTTTGTATTTGCCAATCAAGTGCCAATCAAGGGTGGGATTTGACAGCTTACAATGAAAGACTCATAGGGTATGCATTGTAAATCTACTGTATTTGGCCCTCTGTTTAACCTAGACCTACCTTTTTTAGTTCAATGTTTGCATATCAAAGAGAAAAATAAATGAAGACCCATGTAATCATGGCTGATGTTGCTAATCACCACTGTAGGTTAACCACCTGTACTCCATTTTGTAGGACTGATAGTCACACAGTGAAGTTCCATTGGACTGAACCAAAGTACAGGGTGTGTGACCATTCTTCTTTAGAGCACGCTAGCCTACAGCAAGACTACTAAACCAATTTGGGTGAGGGGTCAAACAATATAATGTACAGTATGGTGTTTTACCAGCCTTAGGGGAAGGGTTTGTCCTTTCTAAGAAGTGACCTAGGTGCTAAATTTTTATCTTTCAGTGCAGAACATTTTAATGTGCCAGATTTTCTTGTGTGTGTATGGGAGGGGGAGGGGGACAAACCACCTCAAGGTCCCAGTCAGTATGTTGAATAACCTGCCTTTGGTACATTGCACCACATTATGTGTATGCAAGAGATATGCATGGGGCAACTCGACTGAAGTGTGGTGTGTGTGCCTGAAATTGACCACAGCTGATACCAAAATGTTTACTTGAGGCTTCAACTTCAACAAAATAATGAATTCTGTTTTGCTTTGTAACATTAACACTGGTACATACCATATAGAAGCTTTCAATCATGAGGCTTTCTATACAGGAGCTTCCCCACAGAAGCCACCACAATACTCCTACAGGTACAGTACAGTGTACAGTAAGTAGGCCTACATGCAATAGATTGAAGTGTGAATGAATAATTGAGGTGTCATCCTCCCTTCCTTCAATATACTATCAGTATTCCACTTTGAATTTTTGGCCATTTGTCATGTAGACAACAAACCCTACTGCATCTGAAGTCCGCCATGACTCTAAATCCTGCCACAGCCTATCAGTGGAGTGAACCCCACCAGTTGAGAAAGCCTGTAGAGTCATACGGCTACCAGGGTTGAACCAAATGGCAGCATACAGTGGGCAGGGTTGGGGTTTTGTCTTGAAAACATTCTTTTAAAAGTGAAGGCCTGTGGTATGTACACCCTATGAATCCAGTCAGGGCTCTTTTTATGGTTTAATTTAGTCATGGAGACATAGTAATGGAGTACCAGTCCTAAGCAATTGTTAGGGGAGGTGGGGAGGGGGGTGGAGGTTGAACTTAAAAATATATGTACTTTTTACAGAGGAGGCTTAGACCCCCAAAGTCCACACTGTTTGGTCATTGCTGATGTTCATTCAGTCAAGGAGGCATGCAGAAAACTGTTTTGTCAATGCTGTCCCGTCCGCGACGTTTGGGAATGTCCTGTCCGCGAAGCCAATTTTTTTCTTAATCCTCAATCTTCCAGTCTAAGGAGTAGTCCTTTCAATTTTGCAAGACTACTTTTCAATTAGAAAGGGGGCCCTCAACAAAACTTGCTTACAAAACCCACTGCAGCCCTCCAACATTCAGAGCGATTTCAATTTTACTTAAACACTCAAATTCCCATGTCCATTTTCTGTCCCTAACGAGGCTATAATTACATGACAATTAATGTTATTTTTTAGATAGAGAGGTATGTTAGTAATTTCAGGGGAGCTGATTCTGAAAAAATGTATTACACAATCATGTTATTCATCTACTAGGAATGATTAATGTTTTAATTGTGCAAAATGTCCCGTCCGCGACAGAGAAATACTGAGGAATGCCCCAATACAGAAATAGTAGAGTATTTCTTTTATATTTCACTTTTTTTGTCAACTACCCAGTGGGAAAATCATTTAACATAATAAAAATATCTGACTTGCGTGAAAGGATTAAGACAAAATTTTGAAAAAAAGAATGTCTTCTTATACTGTACAGTACCTCAACAATTGTCTACACAGTACTGTAATTGGGGTAAAAAACAACTTTTCAACTTGGTTGCAAAAAAGGAAAAAAATGTCATTTTAACGGCTTTTTAAAAATTTTACAAATTCTTTCTTACCCTTTCAGTTATTTACAACACAGCAAAAGTGTTTATGAAGGATTCCTGCACCTTCAGCAGTCCATATACAGTAACTTAAGCTTCTTGAAACACCCCATGAAAAAGTTTTCACTTTTAAGCAGACTGACTTAAAGGGCAAGAGCAGTCACTCCAACTTGAAGTACAGTAGTGCAGACTGCATGATTGGTTGTTGAGAGTCATGTGACAACAACTTTTCTCTCCAAATGTGAAACTTACTAGATATACTGCCTGTTTCACCTTGAATATGAAATATTGAAGCTGTAAAATATGAAAAGATACTTTGAAGAGAAACAAGAAGAAAATTGTGATATATGCAGTAGATGTTGCTTCAAGATAAGATTATGGCAACAGATCTTCACCCTCTTGTGTGTTATGCACAGGTATAAGTGGTTGCCATCTCGATAACCAGTGCTATGGCCGAGTGGATAAAGGCTGTGGCATTTGAAGCGATGAAGCTTAGCAACCGGGAGGTCTGGAGTTCGATTCCTGGCTGGGTCAAAGTAAGGTGGGTTTTTCATCCAAGAGCAATCTACGGTTTTCCCATCTGAACTGGCCTTTCAAAAAAAAAAAAAACATACCAAATTTGATCCAAATTGTTGAACTGGTTGCCACCAGATTTGAAGTTGTAATTCATAAGCCAGTGGCTTCTCCCACATTTGTGGTTCCTTAGCGTCGTAAAACAACTGCCCTTCAAGGCCTGATTATGACCAGGAGATATTGTAAATATTGTATGCAGTATAGCTGTCCCTAGCAAAAAATCACTGTATCTAGGAGTGGACGAGTGGACAATTGCTAATTTCAATCCGTGCATCTAGAGGCAAGTGACCTCCTTTTCATGCCTGCATGGTACTTTACTGTATTGATGTACTGTACTTTTGATTATTTTGCATGAGTGCCATTTAGTCATACAGTAATTTTTTTGTTGTTTATTTGAAAATACCCTGTACAGTGGGGCTATTTCATGTTCAAGGAAGGGAGAGTACAGTACAGTATGTACAGTTGATACAATTCTCATGGTTTTCATCAAGGAGGGGGCAGGCTAGAGAGAAATTTGTTTCCCCCTTCCCTTCCAGAGGGAAGGAATAAAAGTTTAAATAAAAGATAATTTAAAAAAAAATCTCACTATCTTGGTTCCTTAAGGTGAAGAGCCATATGCTGTGACGTTGCCTCTTGAGAAAGCAACCTAGACACCCCAGTAGATCAAAGGTGGTGTGGGGTGTAACTGGTATCTGAGTTTTTACATGATCTGTCAGGCTTCGACAATTTTTTTCTTTCCTACTTGTCTGACGGGCTAGCTGTTTTCTCAATCTACTTACCCGCATAAATATCTATTTGTCCAATTTAAATCTGTTGAGTACATATAATTTTTAAAGTCTAAAACTACAAATGCAATTTTGCACAACTCAAAAATTTAAGGCTGGGGCACGGTCTTATCAACATGGATAAAGCATGTAACGTGTATGTCCTATCCATAGATGGTTGCCACCGACTGGGACAAAAAATGCGCACCAAGACGGCCACCGTGAAGTTAAAATTTGTATGATTTGATGATGACTCTGTTATATTTTAAACAAACGTTTGACTAGAATGGGAAAGTATATCATATTCCTGCAATACATGAAGTGATTTTGATCTTATCTTGCCATATTTCAAAAGTACTCCAACTTTTGTGCCAAATCTGGGAATTGACTTACACAAAATTATAGCAGAGAGCCATCTTGGTGTGCTTTTTCTCACACGTACGTTAGGGACAATGTACCGTGCAGAATGCTCTGTCCATGTATGTACAGGAAGTTCATGGGCTGAGGGTACTTGCCTGGCGGGCTGCAACATTGAGTATGGTAGTTGCCCGAGTGATTATTTACTTGTCCTGGGCTGTTGGGCGGGGGATTTGTCCAAACCTGGATCTCTGCCCTCAAGTGAGCTATGCTTTCATTGTGTTCACACTGCATGAAAAGTAATTAATACATGCTTGACTGGCTCGTTAGCTAACCCCAAATGTTACGTAACTTTTTGTGTATTTTAGTATATAATCTGTTACTGTCAATTGATTAATCAGATGTGAAACCTGACTGTATATCAAGTGTGCATGTAGTGAGCTTCATTATCTCCTTAAATCAATAAAAGTTAATCAGGCAGAGAAGGAAGGTGTAACAAAACGTTAGAAGGATCGTTTCATCTTGCAGTCCCACTAAATTTATTTTGAAGCAACAGCTAAATCTCATTATTTTTAGTGTACTTGTCACTTCCCTTCTTTTATCAATAATATTCCAGGTAAACTATAAGCAGTAACTTATAAACGGAAGCTGATGCGGGGCGTGCTACGTCCGCCCACTCCCGAGGTGCGCCAATATGCCCCAATTGGAGGGCAGTGGTAGAGAGTTGAACAGGTTGCATTATTTGACCACGTGTGAATGGTTTGTAAAATTTTGTCAGTTCTCTGAACATGTTTCATATGAATTGGGGATACAGTACAGTTTTCATGCAGTCCTGTTGATTTCTTCAAAAACTTTATTCCTCCTAAAATTGTATTAAGTAGTTTGGGCCAATACAGCACCTTTTCTGTATGCTCTACTGTATAGCCTGTCTGCTATTTGTTTGCTCTACATTTCTTTTTATACTATTTGTTTGCCCTGTAACTAGTACTGTATCGGTTACAGTATGTGTTTACAATTTTTGGTTAAAAGTTGTTTATTCACCCTGTATGACTCTAAATGTGGGTTGTGTAAATTACAGCACTGTGTCTGTGTTAAAGAATGATTAAAACTGTGTACAGTACATGTGCCCAACAGCCTAGTATGCCTGTAGGCTTGGTATTACTGTACCAAGCCTACAGTATTGACTTCATCCTAATTTCATTTTTTTACTGTACAGTAGATCTGTCAAAGCTTTATTGCACTTCATACAGTTGCAGTTTCAGTTTCAGATCATATTTGTGATGTCTTAATAAAGCAGTGTTTGCGATTCCAAATAATACAATTAGCTCACACTTTGCCAGCTGCAAAGACTGGCTGACATACATACTGTACACTGTCCAGTGTTATAATTACTTACAAAAGAACAGATGCATGCTAATTAGGTTTATGAGCAATGCCTTGTTGAACAATTCTGTGATCTTTCATTGCTGGCAGTTACAAATTATTGCTGCATGGTCATGAGAAACTCCATCGTTGAGATGCCATGGGGAACTAATGAGGGAAGGAATGATGTGTGAATTAGTCTAGCGTCAATGTGTCAGGCCCAAGGGATGACTATCTTAATTTACAGTTGTAATCTGGGTGATTACAGTATCATGGATGTATTTGGCCTGCCTTACTGTAGTACAGTACACGTTTTGTTATATGGTTACAATGAGCCTGAAGTACTGTAGGTCTTTATGGATATGAATCATGCTGAGTAACAATACAGTATCCAATGAATCATAGACACCCTCTCTCTCATCCAGTCAGAAAAGAAGATTATAGTAGAATTTAAAGAAAAAATCAGTTTGATGATTAGGATGGATGCACTAGGTAACTGTTACAGTAAATAAATATTCTAGTGCCTCCGTTGTTTAGCAGTCAATGATCAGCTGACACAATAGTTAGGGATACAGGACTGGTATTCACTAATCTGAAGGTTGAAAAGATTAGAGGTTTTATCATATGCAGAACATGTTGCAAGAGGAGCCATTAGCCAAATGCAGCACCTCTGCAGCTCTCTCCATCTGTCCTAAGAGTTGTTACAGTATCTCTACTTGCTCTATTGAGCAAACAAGCTACAAATTAGTCCCCATTGACTAACTGAAACTTCCTTATAATGGACATGTTGCTAGCTGCAGGACCACTTCCTGCTAACTACTGTATCATTTGAGTCTATGGTGTGAAGGGTTAGATACTGTATGCACCACTGCACAACCTTTCAGAATAAACATTCCAAATAAACTAAGTAAAAAACCCACTGAGTTTTGAGTTTCCAGAAGGTGCTGCAATTTAGTAATGGGTTTTAACAGTGCATATATTGTACCAATATACAGTCCTGTATGTACCTGTAAACATGTTAAACAATGGACTGTACAGTTTATTGGCACAGGATAATGCATGGTGAGAGTTGAATATGAAAGTGGTGCAGGAGGTCTGGGTGCAACCAAGGTAATCCAGGGAAGGGATTTGGGTGTGCATTAGCGTAGACTTGACGGACCAATCCTCTCACCCCGAACATTACCAATTCTCCCAACCTTCATACTTAAGCCTCTCCCACAATTGTCTGAAATTCACCCTCATCCAGAGGCAATCTCATTTTATTGCTACAGGGTGAGTATGCAAAAACCCTTGTGTTTATAATCAAAACACTCTCAGTACAGTTCATGGGGTGTCATACTGTATAGGCTTTGGTACTCTGCATTGTTTGAATAAGCAGTCAGTCAAAAAGCTGAGCCAATTGGGAGTTTCTGTTACCCCTTACAAGAACTTAGAAGGGTAGTTTGGGGTGAAAGGATTGGACCTTAAATGCACATATTGATTCAAAACAATTTTTTTTCTATTATGAAAAGATGGAATGTGAGAAAACTTTGTAAGTAAACAGATTCAAACAGGCTACAGCACAATCCAGAGTGAATGGAATATAGCCTAAGATAAGTGTCATTTACTACTGAGGGGTTATCACAGGATAACACATGGTCACCTGACAGTGATGGACAAGTGGAAGTTGAGGATTTATTACTTGCAAGTCTGAATTGACTAGAGCTTATTGGTTGCATAAAATGTTTTAATCAAATTTTAAACCTGCTTTTGTACCCTTTATTCCAATGTTTGAGCATTTCCCTTTTGAAATGCCACATCAATTCAAGTTATTCTTTTGCCTTAGAGCTTCTTGATTCTTTAATTTGTTTCATTTCAGATTGTTGGGAATAAATTTGATGAAATATCTCCTGAAAAGAACTCTACATATTATGAGACAATCTATTCCCTCCTGGATAAGTACAGTCCAAAGTATCGTTTGACTTTTGGAGAAGCTTTAGCAGGAAAACTTGAGGGTCTCCAGAAACTGCAAGAGATGGCTGCTAATGGTGCTGAGCACATGGAATCAGAGGAACAGAGGACGTGACCAGAGGTGCTTCAAGATGAGAGAAAGTTTGAACTTTTTTACAAAAGCAAAAATTGCACAAATGAAATTTCTGGGAGCAACGCAGGAAGACATCTACATACATCAATAAAATTGGAGATTTGATGATGTCACATTTTGCATCAAGTTAAGGGGAGTACTATGGTCTCCGAGAAGTTGAAGAATAAGTGCCTTAAGAGGATGCTGCAAGATGTCTTCAAACAAGTTTCAACAAAGGTTTACTTTCAGTTAGAAGTCAGAACAAAAGAGTTTCAGAAAAGGAGAGGATTCCCTCAGGTTTAAGCTTATGGTTGAAATATAGGCTTGACCTACAGTATTAAGGCCACCATAAGCAATTTTTCATGCACCTTACCTATTAAAAAGGTGAAGAAGATTTGGATTCTGTTTATACCCGCAAATCTTTTGGCCAGCATACAGTAAACTTATTTGAGAGCCATACAGTAAAGTTCTATTGCAGGACTCCCCTAACCTAGAGACACATTTGTGGTACAGTACTTTAGGAATTTAAAAATGTGCTGGATACTGTACACGTAGATGCACAGGTTAGGAATGTGCCCTTGTGAGGTTTTGTCACAATACAGTCCATACTTGAAGAGGTACAGTAGTGGTTTTGTCATGAGTAAAGTGCCATTGGCTGTAAGAAAGAATAAAATAACGACTTTTGCACCTGTACAAGAATATTTTCACCTGAACAATGTAACCCTCAAAATCTTTCAGTTTGAGTACTCACATTTTGTATAAACTGTGAGTATGAATTTGTGCTCAGTACAGTTAAAAGTCTGGTTTTATGTTACAGGTACTGTAAGTCTACAGTTATGACAGGTATTGACCATGACAGTACCTACATACTCCTACGGAGTCCTACCCAACCTGCCAATGACAACTCGGGGAAAAGAATCAGGTCGTCTTATTGACTTCATGTTGGCCTTCCTATTGGCCCAGCACAACTTTTCATTGTGACATGCATGGTTGAATTTCAACATTAGAAATTTTCAGTCCAAACAAGGTTCCTGTCTGCCAGGAATTTAAGCTGCACTTAGTTTGGAGGGTCAGTTGTAGTTGGAATTTTTCTAAATCTGATAAATGGGTATTTTCCCTCAATGCCCACCAGGTCTTTTGTTGATTAGGATTGTGCACCCACTTCTACCCAAACTGTTGCATAAGGCTTTGTAGAAGCCTCGCAGTAATACAAACACAAGAGAGATAATAGCCGTCTAACCACGGTCTATTCTCCTCCATGGCAAAAGTACAACTGGAGCTGGCAGGTGTACATTTCTTCATATGAGTACTTCGTGAGTGTGATAGGAAGTAAAATTCTGTTGTAAAGGTCCTTCTAAAGAGCAAAGTGTGTAGCCTTTCATCATTCAGGTCGTAGCTGAAATATAGTTGGCGTTGGCTGTTGTGCCATGTTATTCAGTAGAAGCATGACTCATATGTACAAATTTTTGTAGTTCTTTATTTATTAAAGGGATTTATATTGTATACTGTGTATGCAAGAACTATACTTGTACCCTAAAGGGGTTTTTAAATCATGCTATCCTATTAAAAGTCAACAGAATTCTTTCTACTGTATTTTGCATAGTACCTGTATTTCAAAGGAAGTTTTCAATTGTAGCCAAGGATTGTTAAACAGTTATTATATCAGTTTGGAAATTTCACTTGAACAGCTGAGTCTTGTTACAGTACAGCACTGCATTTATATCGAAATTGGACTATTTTAACCCGGCCTTTGAAATATTGGACAGAGACATGTAGGCCTATTGTTTTCAATAAAAAACTTTTGCTAATGAAATTTGATATAAATATATAGTGACACATCGTAATTTAGTGTTCTCTGTTTCGTAATGGTGCCTAAGTTATATTAATGGTGTTCTTTCCTGTTAAGTGCACTTGCTTCCATTGATATATATGGTGCATCCATGGACTTATATACATGGGTAGAGCATGTAACACATCCTATCTGTAGATTGTCGCCATGGACTGGGACAAAAAAGGCACACCAAGATGGCCCCCGTGAAGCTATTCTAAACAAAAGTTAAGCTTGAATGGGAAACAATATCTTATCATATTCCTGCAATACATTAAGTGATTTTTACCTTACCTTGCCTTTTTTCAAAAATTTTTCAACTTTCTTGCAAAATCTGGGAATTGACTTGAGCAAGTCCAAACTTTCACACAAAATCATAGGAGACAGCCATCTTGGTGCACTTTTTTAATGCATACGGTAGAGACAAAGTACTGTGCAGTATGCTCTGTGCATGTATAGGAAGTCCATGGGTGCACCCTCCTCAATTAATAATCCAAGTGCACATGCTACCAGACTGCATGTGTACTCTCCCACATGTAAGTGTAAATACATGCCAATGGTTGTTTAGTTCACTTTTCTGTACTTTAGTCCACTTTTTTCCAGAGATATGGTGCACTTCAATGTATGCAATTATTGTACCTGCAAACAGAGATACTGTGTCATGGTGCTCTTTTCTGTATTTAAAAGCATGCATTTTGAAAATCAGGTCTTAAATGTCAAACTTAGTTGTAATTAATGCATGTCTTGAGGTGTGCCGCTAACTGGAGACTCCTGCAACGTGATCTTCATGTATACAGTACTACATTCTGAATGTATTTCTGTGCCATTTAACATTCATTCATAAAGTGCATATTATAACAATGGGGTGTGTTTTCTGTGGCTGTGTGTGAACATTTAAGTATGTTGCAACATGCACTCAGGTAATAATAAATTTTGGTGTCTATTTAACCTCTCACTTTTAACTATCTTCCTATCACCATATACATACAACACCATTTACACCTATACTTACCCCACAGACTTCCTATACATGGACAGAGCATACTGCACTGTACATTGTCGCTACCGTATGTGTGAGAAAAACACCAAGATGGCCGTCTGCTATGTTTTTTGTGTGAAAGTTTGGACTTGCTCAAGTATGTCACCATATTTTGCAAGAAAGTTGTAATATTTTTGAAATACAGCAAGGTAAGGTCAGAATAACTTCATCTATTGTAGGAATATGATATTGTGTCCCAGTCAAGTTTAATGACTTTTGCTTAAAATATTACAGAGTCGTCGTAAAATCAAACTATTTATAGGTTCACGGGGGTCATCTTGGTGCGACTTTTTTGTCCCAGTCGGTGGCGACCATCTACGGATATGGCCTACACATTACATGCTCTGCCCATGTATTAGTCTAGTCGGTGACTTACCCTAAGTAATATATAGTTGGATGGGGTTTAGGCTCCGTTTCTAACCAATTGGTGTAAGTTAGGCTGGCCATGGCCTCTTTCAAGTTGTGGATCAACAGCATGTTTCCTCATTTCCAGTGCATATGCTGAGCACCTAGCTGCCAGGAAAGGCAGAAGATTCTAATTTATACTTTAAAAATGCAAAAAGATGCCATGGATTGAAGGGTGCCCTTCTACTGGTGAGTCACCATTGTGTTATTCAATTTGCAAGTCACTCAGTTACTGTATAGGTGTGTAGTATATGGTTATGGTACTGTATATATGGGTGTAGATTGATGGGGTACTGTGTACAGTGATAGGGGGTACCATGTAGAGTGATAGTGGGTACTGTGTAGTATGATGTCAGGACAATTTAGGTGATAGGTGTACTGTGTAGGGTGATAGGGGGTACCTTGTATGGTGCTGGTAAACTGTAGTTTTAGTCTAGTTCCAAGATTTAATGACACACCAACATGAATGTGTTATATAGTGTCATACTGTTCAAAAACTGTTCAGTTCCTCCCCTTTAGTGGCCTCCTACGACAGGCAGGGAACACCGTGGGCATATTCTACAACCCCCAGCACACAGGGGAGGTATGCTGTAAGTAGTATAAATACATGTATGAACTTAACGACACACCAACCCATGAACATATCGTAACAGTACTATTAAATTATTATTATTAAATGTTTAGGTACTGTATGCAATTGAGTGATTGCCATCACTTACAGTTAGTGAATGTGTTGTGTAGTTACAGTACACTGACCAGAGCTTTATCTTCAGAAATTTGAATAGAGCACTCCCCCTGGAATACTGTATTTCTGTACATGTGTAAGTACTGTACTTTCCTTATATTTTGTGCAGTATCACAGCTTTCATGAATTCTGTACTTTTCAATGTTGTGGCATAATGTATTTCTTTTTGACAATAGTCACAAAATAGGCCTACCTAACTTTTCTGAAAGCTACAGAAGCACAAGAGAAAGGGATGGAGAGTGACCCATCTCCTTTGTGGGACTCATATTGCAAACTGGGTTGCGATAAATAAATAAAAGCTTTTGCTATTTTTAAAGGTCAAGAGAAGTCCCCCAAACTTATTTTGAAGCAATAGCTAAATATGAAAATTTTCCTCATATTTCTCGCAGAATATCTTCCTTGTAATTGAATATTGCATAGCACTTTCTTTTAGTGGATTTAATATTTGAAGAAAAAATATTGTTGTCACATGACTTTTGACTGCCAGTCATGAAACAGGACAGTCTACTACACAACTTCCAAGTTGGGGGACTGCTTGTGTCCTTTAATAAGTTCTCTCACTGTTGATTGCTCACTCAGTCTTCATCTAAAAAGTTGGAAATAATGGTTGTGATACTTGCTGTGACATTTTTCTTTGAAAATAGCTAGAAACCATCCATGAACCTGTATTTGTGACCTTTCCTGAAGCAGGAATGTTTGAGAAATTGCCCTGTAACCGTTCACTAAAGCTTTGCCAAATGCTACAAAAATTAGGAACAAAACTGTTCGATAAAATCAGATAGGGACCCATTGGACAAGAGAGTTTTTACTTAAAATGGGAGCTCTGACCAATTTGAAGGCCACATGAATGGTTATAAAAGGTTGTTAAATGCCATATCAGTAATGACTCTTTAAAGTATTAACCCCACAAAGTGTTCAAGTTGGCAGCACTTATATAGTGCAATTAAGTGATTTGTAAACCATTCTTTAGACTTATGATCATCTACTGCAAACTGAAATTTCTTGACACCTTTTGCTATATTCATGCAGTGCTAGTGGCTGTAAGAGGTCACCTAATCCATTATAGTTGTATTCATGCAGACATGAGTAGACATCCTTAAAATGTTAAAATACTTGAACGAGTAAAACAGTCCTTGCCAACATGTGCACCATATTTAGATCATAGTAATTGGCAACCTATACCAGAGCAATAAAAGGACAGAAAATTTCAAATCAGATTAATCTCAGCTCATTGCAATGCAGGAAATATTATTGTAGTTGGACTAGAGAGTTCTGACCAAATAATGGTTCCTGGATTAAATGTTGCAAACATGCCATAGCACTTAGGCCTATACAGTAGCTGTCTGCAGTGCTGTAGTCCACCAAGTGTTATAACTTGAAAGTCCTCATCTGTTACCGTACATGAAAGTAATTTGCTGACCATTATTTGTACTATTATCAACCACTTGCAAACTTTTGATGGTTTTCACTCTTGTGTGTGCCAGTGGCTTTCAGAGGTACCCTGATCCATTTTGGTATACATGGATTTCAAAAGTACATAGCACGTTTTTGTTTCTTTCCTTATTCTTGGGAGCACCTCTACTCGACAAACCCTTTGGGTTTTGAGAGTGCTTCCTTTCACAATATTTTGATTTCATGTAACATTCTACTTTTTTTCTGTATATTGTATCAATTACTATCAAATATTGTGAAAAAACAAATAAATGAAATGAAGTGACATAAATACAAATGTTAGAGAGGATATAACACCCCTTGTAGACGTGATGGGGGCATTTTTTCTTCACTACATGGATCATGTTTTTTCTGTATTCAATTTTCTTATCTGGTTGCATAGCAGGTGTGGTATTCTTCCATTTTGGTAGTATCCTGTAGTATACAGTACCATCTTCAAAGGAAATTGTGATGTCATACCTACACCAGGCTTCCGAAGCATGCATATGGCAGTGTGGCTTTGTTGAGGTTGGTAACAGTTCTCTAGATCAAAGTAAACAAGCAGGGTTAATGCTTAATTACAAAATCAACCATCTTATTTTAATAAATTCAAAAAATTCTGTGTGTGTAAAATGCATCACATAGAACTTTGCCCTCCAGGATATTGCTCTGACCATAGATGTGTTACTTACAAGTTGGATTTCCTTTTTTTTTTAAATTATATCTTTTTCTCTCATGTCATGCACTATCGATGCTTTGACAATTTCATATTTGAAGCAAGGTACATTGTTAAGATGTTTTTCGTAGGAAGAATAATTCTTTCTTAATGTAACTTGATTTGTGCGTGATGATAGGTTGGACAATGTGGGAGAACTATGTCAAAAACCTAGGAAAGGACTCAACAGGGTAGTTGCAGGATTTCTTTAAAGGTTGTTTGACAAGTCCTGACTTGACATGGCATCTATTAAAGGAGCAAGGTTTCCTGAGGAAAAATCCGTTGGGATTGTGTCAATTTCTTTTACGATTTGCAAGATATATCTTTTCAAAGTTTGAATGTTTCTGATGCAACTTGTTTCTATGCAAATCGAATGATGTGGAGTGTTGCACAGAGTTGGCATTTCTTTTGTTAACTCTGTATGAAATGATCGCTTAATTACTCATCGAATAGTTTATGGTTTGGTGATTGCTACCGATCATCTTCTACGACATGGCTTAGCTTCCAAAGTTAAGCCCGCATGACAAGCTTGTATTGCTCCTTTCCTTGAAATGAAGATTGCAAAAGCAAAGGATAACATTAGACAAACACAGCTTATCCCTCTGTCGACATCCCAAGATTTGCATATTGAGCTCATATTTATTAATGTCTAATTGAAAATCAGAAAGTACCCTGTGAAAAAGTCAACTTTTGATGGGTTTTGGTGGGAATCACAGTTCTTTGTTTAATTTTTAAATGCCTTTTAGATCAAATACCTATTTTTTCATTTTCATGTCACTAAACCTGTTATGAAGATTAGTGTGAGTAGCATTAACGTAATGAAGATTTTACTTGAGGAAAGAACACTCAAGAGTTTGCATTTCTTAGGATGGCTCAATGAACCACCTATTAGAATCTGGCTTCTTTTAGTCTTGGCAAAATACCTACCGAGTATGCATTTCATTTGATTAGGCATACTTAACTATGCAATGACCAATGCAAAAACCATTGTCCAATAATTTACTACAGGCAAGTAAGGAATTGAATTTTCGATGGTATAGGTAGAATGGTGGTATCTGATCACGAGATGATACCTTTGGTGAAATCATCCAAACTGCTACTTACTGTAGAACCCAGCACAACTCATCTTCATCTGCCTTTGTAAACACTGCCCCCAAACCTGTAAGAGGGTTGCTACTCCGATCCTGTTTTTACCTCGTTACTACATTCATTCCGTTTCACATGAGATAACACAATTGGATAACTAGCCTCAGTACATGATTTGGATTTGGAGAGAGCGGACGTATTTTGCTGAAGCTCCTTTCAATTGCTAGCCTTGCGGCTATTGTGTATGTGCTTCAAAGCAAGCCGTGCCACAGCCGCCCGCTCTAGTCTCTGTTTGTCAAGTTGCTAGCTATTGTGTGCTCATTTGCATGATAACCTTTCGGAATTCAGAACCTTCTTGACTGCTTGAAGTCAAACCATAAAACAATAGTTTGGACAACGTTGTCCTAACATCTATTCAAAACGACGTGTGGTTTTAACTTCGGTCTTTGGTTCTCAACACTTAGTAACTGCACCGAGGCTTGAGCAGAGTACACAGTCCCTTCAATGGTCGCTGGGTTTGAGCACATTCACTTTGTGAGTATTTGATACTGTTATTTGCTAACTTGACACAGAGACTTTGTCTGTACGGTAAATTAGGCTAAACCAGCCTAAGCTTACGGTTCCACTGCGGGTATTTTGCCTTGCAAGTGTATAAAGCCTACGGACAACACGGGAGGTATTTTGCCATCCTCGTATTCTTTACTTTACACTACCAGTATTTTGCTTGGTATGTGATTTGTTGGTATTTTGCAATTTGCAAGTTGAGGGTTATCAAACCCAGGCCTGCCTACGGCACTTACAGGGCCTATAAGCCTATATCAATCATTATATAAAAATGCAGTTTGAATAGGCTACCACAAAGCTGTCACACTTGTATTGATATGGAACCAGAATTGAATTGTGAGCCCTACATTCATGTAGTACTTCGGTAAAATCTTAATCAAACTTCAATTTAGGGATTTCGTTTAATTTTGGGATTATCGAGCTCTTCACAATATGACATCATCGTATTTTTCGAAACAGCGCCCTCATTGGGGGATTCTCACTATTTCATTTCCTGTAAAAAAAGAATTAATAAATGACTTTGCGTGACTGCGAGACTGTTTAAGCCATTCAGGTCAGAGGTTTCCTGTCATGAGTTGTAAAGCAATGAGATAACAATGATGAGTAGAACGTGTGCTGTTAAACTATGTTAATTATTAGAAAGGCAATCAATTCTCACCCAAACTACAATTTTGGAATACTTTACAGAAGCTCTTTGATGTGAATTAAATTCTTCAATTCTCTTTTAATGAAAAAAAAGAAAAAAAAAATTAGAATGCTGTAGCTCATATTACCCATTATTTAATGTAAGAGTGTTCTCATACACACGGGGGCCTTGTATAATCACCTTGAAGCAGTAGCATGTTTACAGGGTGGGGCGGGGGGGGGGGGCACAATCCCCACTCCCGAAGTCAGTCGGGGGAAAATCACTCTGTCTGGGGATTAACGGGTTTGAGGAAAGGGAAAAGTTTGAAGAGACACACTGAGCATTCAAACCTTAGCCACACACCAGCCCCCGTGGGGGCAGGAAAATAATTTTCATGCAAAACGAAAATTCGGATGGCATGCAAAGGTCATCAAAATCCATGCCTGTCAGGCGAATCACGGGCTGTGCCCCCACCTTCAAAATCCTG
Organism: Holothuria scabra; assembly: GCA_037179385.1. Classification (NCBI taxonomy): domain Eukaryota; kingdom Metazoa; phylum Echinodermata; class Holothuroidea; order Aspidochirotida; family Holothuriidae; genus Holothuria; species Holothuria scabra. The sequence goes on from CM074197.1 coordinate 35,905,397, forward strand.
AACACGCCACTGCCCTGAAGAAAAAAGCTGAAATTGCGTCTGAATAATGATGCCTTTTTAGACAACTGTGGAACTAGACTGTAGATTAGGGGAGTTGGAACAGTTTGGGGTGAGACGATTTGGCCATTAAACATTTACTTGTTGTGTTGATGGCGTTTTTGGACTGTTAATATCGTCTGAGGTTTGTTAGATGATATAGGAACTCTTGCATCCTTAGAATTATTTTTCACGTAACGCAAGTTGCTGTTTCTCTGTGTCTTTGCTTAAGAGAAAGAGAAAGGCAACTTCTGCATTCTTTTAAACCGATAGGTGATTTTTGGTTAGGTCCTATGATGTGAAGTAATTGAACAGTCATTACGTCTGAAGTCTACCTTAATGACTGTATCATTTTTGATGTGCTGAAGTCTGCAAGCATATTTTTGTGTATTTTAATGTAGTATTAGTAAGCTACCAGCAGAGTAATGAAACGGTCCTGCTTATAATATTTATATATATTATAAAACGGCAATCTTTGTAGTTTGGAAATTGACCACTTCTTAAAACTCGAAATGAACGCGCCAGACTTCGAGCTGCTCGGGGAATCTTTGGTCTCTTTGTTTTAGTTTGTCACTATACGTTACCCAACTTCGCATGAGTATTAATTTGGTTGTAAAAATGAATTATATCGGTCTTTAGGCTTTAAGAAGTCTTGTATTATAGTATTTACCATTCTTGCCTTATCATTTCATGTTTACACAGTACTATATTGTGCACTCTAGGTCTGTCAGCTACAATCTGAGGTGTTTTTCTCTCTATTTTCTATTTATTTGTGTGATGTATGCCCGCCTTAATCGATCTCGTAAACATTATGTAGTGGAACTAGTACCAGCAATAAGTTGTAATATCTCCATTTAAAGATGCTAGTCCTCTCCTTTGTTTATATTTTGTCTTTTTGTAAGAAACAAATGCACGGACAGAGAATGAACATCATTCTATGTGTTTACAATTTGAACACGCCAAGAATGCGTTTAGTTTAATTCCGAAATGAGCAATTCGAGCAAAAGCGACTATTTTGAAAGTGCAGCGTCATGTTTTGTAAAATGAGTGACTGGAATATTTGTAATAAAGGGATTAAAATACATGACAAGGAACTTGTGTCGTCTGTCTTGTGGTATTAAGTGACAAGTGGGAAATCTTGCTCCTTAGCAGCTTTTGACTTTGCTAAGAAATTGTGGAATTAAACACAGTTGCTAATTAATGCACTTCTCAGTTGTAAGACGCACCTCAGATCCTCGGGCATGGGTGAATCAAACGTGCCTAATATTCTTCGTAGTCGTGACGCAGTTGTATCATGTTTAACTTCTGGAAATGTTGCCTTAGAGTCACCTAGTTTGTGCGGCACAGGTGCGTCATATTCAACAACAAACGTGCGCCAGTCCATGAAATGTTGAGTTGATTGCGTGGAAGGGGTGCGTCGATTTGCAAAAGTATTCACGATCATTGACCACCTTGTCCAGTTTGGGGCACGACACTTGAGGGAAGGTCCAAAGATAGAAAGAAAAACCCTTATTTTTAGGTGTTTTTTGCATAACAAGGTTGGTTAGAACCCCCCCCCCCCCCCCACCGTGGCTGCGCCACTGATACAAAGTAAGATCAAGAAATTGTTTTTAACTAGTACTGCTTGAGTAACATTCGAGTTGTATGTTACGTACTGTAGTACAGTAAGTTTGGTAGGGTAATTGCCAGGTTTGGTTATTTTGTTAGTGGAGCATGTGCTACGAATGGCTTCCCTGACAGCCCGAGGGAAGCAAGTCTGAGACAACTCGGGCGAAGCCTCAGCATCATGCTATATTCAGGGGGAAAATGTCCCTCAAAAAGCCAATTATTGCAGTTACCAAGTTTAGAGGTGTACTGGGCTCCAACCATTAGTAAAATTTGTTCGTTCATTGGGCCTAGATACAAAATGTACCTTTGGCAAAATTTTGTAAATTAAACTGCGTAACCAAATTTGCTGCACTCTTTTTCCTTTCAGGCCAGGAGAATGAAAGGGGGGCGGGGGCGGGAAGGGACGTTGGAGAGGGGAAGTTAAAACCGTAGTTTTGAAATTCATAGATATCAGAAATGCAATATTTCAGCCCATGCTACATAAATCTAGTTTTTTTTTTAAAGAGACGGGGACTTTGGTGTATTCATTATAATCACAGGTTTCAATGAAAAGAGGCCTGGCCACGGAGTCATCAACTTCCCGTGACACAACCCACCCAGCGCTTCGCCTGGGGTCTTGGCGATGTGGAAACTTCCACCGCCTGACCACTAAGATTTCTTCAGGTCGTAGTCCTAAGCCGTTGTCCCGATTGAATATGTTCAATCGTTATCAGACGTGACCACAAAGACTACCAAGGAAATGACATGTCAATAATTTATGCAAATGGTCTACGACGGAGAATCTTTGGAAGTCTTGGACTAAACATACGTTTAGCAACACATTTCTTGTCAACCGTCCATAAAATTTCCTCGTTTTTCTTTCTCTTCTTTTCCTGTCTTCTCCCATCAGCCCGGCGCTGCCAGATCATTGCTTGCCTAATGTTTTGAATGACTTACTGGCTTTTTTGTTAATTGTGACCACCGGGGGTTGGTCTTTGTTCCCCACATCAAGTACAATGTACCACAGCTAACCGCCAATAAAATATTTTCAAATACTGCCATCCCTTTCTTACGGACCAGGCTTTCTTGGTCTACCTAGCGGTCAATCATTCTGAATCCACTCTGTCTTTGCACCCATGCCTTTCTTTCTACGCGAGCGAAAACCATTTACTGTCCTTTGTTTCAATGTCTTTGGTGATGAACCATTACTGCCATAAATTGTGCAAGGGTTTGAATTACCGCTTATTGTATTTTTAAAATAGGCAAGCAAAAGTTGTTACGCAGTCGGTCATTGCAATTTTGAGGAATAAACTATTTTAAAATACATCAACATACAGATGTATTGGTGAAATCTCTTTGAATCGATTTCAATTGAATTTTTACTGTGCGCGCCCTCATTCGGGCACTTGCGACTAATTTTCGGGTATCAGGGAAGTACCTTCTACTATAATACCTTCTAAATTTACTCCAGCTTTTGTACAAAGTGAGGGCCAATACCCAACTGCACTAAACATTAGTCTTCGACTTATAGATAAAGTTTATGCCTAAATAGTAAACTTTGAACAGGATTGAATTAAAACGCCCTCCTTATGTTTTACCGTCCGCGAGATTCAAGAAGGCCCTGAAATTGAAGGCAGGTCCAAATAGATGGCGTACTTCCAGAACACCGAAAACTTGATCATTACGTATAAAATCGTCTTTTCAGTTCATTTTTTATCAGGAATAACGACAATACCGGACGAATTGATACTGTAGTGGGTAAGAGAGATCCCTTTGAAGACCTGGCAAACAAGGCTTCGTTTTTTAGACAAAAGGCTATTTATTCTTTTGTGCAAAGTGAAAAAAAAGTTACAGTCTTAGTTAATCACAAATTTTTCATTTGACTTTTTTTGAAAGGAAATGGGCTAACTACTGTGAACCTCAAAATGTCAACTTTAATAGCTATTTTTTCAGTTGACATACTTCTAACTAATTTATCTAAAGATGTCCTGTATATGCGACTGCGGAATCTTTGCAGGCGTGCATCAGATATTTCGAAAAAGGCACTAAACATCCGAAATTCTTTCTAAAGGGAGTTTAGCACTTCGGACACACGTTCTTAGTGCACCATGCACACTTACTTATACATATACATAGCTACCGAGAGCAGCCTTATGACGTCAGGACTACTGACCAATCACCATCAGCTGCATCGAGTTTCATGGAGAGTCCAACACGTGCCGGACAGCTTGCTCTCACCAGAACCACTCTATCGCTCGCGCACTCAACACCAACTTCTAGTGATCACTAATTTAGCCAACCACAACATAAGGACGCTGAAGTACGCCATCGGCTTCGCTGTAACTAGCTACCTTCGTGGATAATTTTACTTAGCCAACTAGGCCCATTTCTACTAGAAGTCTGCTACTTAAAATCTCGGAGCTACTTTCACCTACTACTCGTGTCCATTTCAAAGCACGTAAAAAGCACCCTTTTCGTTCCACCAACACGGACAGTCTCGTGAGTCAGGCAGCATCTGGCAGCTGTGCTGGGACTATAGTGTTGAGTGGAACCATAGTGCCGCTTTTTCATCAGCCAAGAATCGTTCGCGAGGACACGATGTTCCGTTGTGACGCCATATTGTTTCAATGGCATTGACCGAGCTGAACAGAACACAACCTGAGGTGAGACTACCCAACTTTATTTGTTATCTCTCACGCCTCCACAAAAGGAGCGCCATCAGACTACAAATACGCAGTTTTTGGGCTGCATATAGTATTTTTCGGCCTAAGAGGGTCGGAAACTGTCGGAAAACCGGTTGCTGCGTCTGTTATTTCTCCAGACTGTTTCTGTTTATCACCCCGCTTCACCAATAGCGTGAAGACTGCGGCTCGCATTCAAAATGCGTTCCAATTTTGTTTCTCCTCATATTCTGCAGCTCTTGGGACTTATATATATATATATACATATATACATATAAATAAATAAATAAATAAATATATATATATATATATATATATATATTTAATAAAACTGTTTTCCGTGTATTGGTCAATAGGTAAATAGACAAGATTGAGAAATTAATAATACTGATGACCAACAAGATTGATAAATATCCGAATATATTTCAATCCCACCTGGGATCTTCCTCAGCGGATTAGACGGAGAACGTACAGCGGTTACAAATGAAAATGTAAATGATAAAACTGTTAACGATTTTAAGTTATTGTTCAAAGATAATACATTGATGCGCGCGTCATGAGTTAGTAATAAATGACGCGTTTGCAAGGATCAAAATAAAGAAATTATGACGCATTGCTACAACACTGTGACGCAACTGTGATAAAGACACGCTTAGAGATGATTACAAAATGATGTGGGGGTAAAATGATAGGAAACCCCGATTTTTGTTTAAGCCATGGGAGACTGTTTTCAAGTAATGGATCATTTTAAGTTCGAAGATTTTCCTCTCCCGGATATATATATATATATATATATATATATATATATATATATATATATATATATATATATATATATATATATATATATATATATATATATATATATATATATATATATATATATATAAATAAAAGAATTGAAATGTCCGCGTGTACTCCGAAAAAATAACAATAAACGATAACAATGAAAAACAAAGTCAAAATTGACAAAAGGAGTACGATTCAGTATTTATTTAATTAAACTTGGAAATTTTCAGCTTCTCCTGAAGCCTTCGTCGGCCAAGACAGACATACGACTAACACATGAAAAAGTAAATTTAAATTAACTGCACAGCCTATACTGACCAGTTACTTGAAAACATGCAAAAGTTGGCAGTAGACATTGTAGTGAGTGTCACGGTAGAGTAGACCCAGACAGACTCGAGCTAGCTAGCCGGCCTACATGCAAGAGTGAATTGGAAGTAAACACACAAAAAATGTTGAATGGACAAAAGACATCAATTGGTCAAGAATCATTGTAGAAGGTGTAATGGTTGAGTAGGCCCAAATCTCTATTGAGACCCTCAGTGCATGTGTGTATTTAATTTAAGGTAAAGTTTATTTCTGTACTTTTACGGTGACGGGGAGATTGACAGTTTGAACCAAGCAGCACACATTTCAAATTTTGGAGGGAATGATTGGTCCGCCCGAAGTGTTCGGCAACTGGAAAACCGCGTGCATTGTCGCGGATAGACTTCTTGTGGTTGTTAAATCTAAACCGAAACTTAGTGCTAGTTTCTCCAACATAGAGACCTTTAGGGCACATAGTACAGTATAATAAATAAACAACATTCTGAGAATCACAGTCCAGATTGGGGGGGTTTGATAGGAAACTTCGAAAAAGGGAGGAAAATTGGCGAGCCCTGCAGGAAATATGTTGGCAAACTTGGCAGCGGGATTTATTGCAGGGTATATTTCCTAGGGGTGGTTTGGATAACGGTGAAAGTTTAGAAGACGTAAGCAATTGTCTTAGATTGGGAGGCTGGCGAAGAGCTAACAAAGGTGGCTTGCTAAAGCTAGCAGGAAGGGAAGAGTCATTCTCTAAAAGAGCAAAATCCTGTTTGATTGTACGTGCAAGGGAATGGGCAAGGGGGTGGTGTTCTAAAACTAAAGGAATGCGGTCGCTCGATTTTTTAGAGTTATAGGTGAGGAGGTCCTCCCGTTTGAACTTGTTTGCTTTCTCGATTCCGTTTTTGATAATGCTCATGGGATAACCATTGGAAAGGTGTGTTTGCCCTAAACAATCTTCATCTATAGATTGGAGGGTACTATTAAATTTTCCAGGACCTGTCGGCAGCTTACGGGAGAAGGGTAAACAAAGGGGTGTTCCTCTGCCCTTTTGAAGTACTCTTTTGCAATATGGGGAATCATTTGAAATCAAATTTGCTATTCCTTCAGATGTGTATGGAAAATACGTTGCACTTTTCATTGTTAGATTGTATAAGGTCCATGCCCCCTGGCCACGCCAACGTAGTCGGACACTCTAATGAGCGATCACATTGTCTCAAGACATCTTTAGAAAATGAGAAATGGCTCATACGATTGGCTTCCTTCTACATTAAAATCCAAGTATGGGAGATATTGGATTATTGGGCGGAGTTAAAGAGATTTCAAAAAAAAAAAATCATTTTTCCATCTTCTGACCTTCTGCATGCCTTATTGCCCTCTAAATTACTTCCCTTGCTGGTGTGTTGTCACCGCCAAACCGTTCCCAAAGCCCCAATGTATACTTTATGCGCTCAGTCACTCAGTGGCGCCCGCCCTTGACATTTCCCAACGACATTTCCCAACAATTGTTGATTGTTTTTTATTAAAAAAAAAGTGATTTAAATCAGTCATTTAAATAAAAAAAATCGATTTAAATCAAGAAAGCAAATTAAAAACATGACTTTTGTCAATTAAAATCATGATTTTAATCTTAATGTTGATGACATCATTTAATGAAACATCCCTGCCCAGCCCTTTACTGGGACGAGCGGAAGGGGTCACTGTAAGGAACAGCTGGTCTAAACGCAAAACACCAGCAGCATCTTTAAAACATGATATTTAGCCTTGAAAAGGAATGATCTTGCTAAGAAATGATTTTTGCGTCGGACGCGAAGCCGGGATTATGTCATTCCGTCATGAAAGAGATTTTCTGAGTGTGATATGAAGAAGGGGGGGGGGGGTTGACTAATCTTTTGCCATTATTTATGTTCAAGCTTGTGTAATGGGGGCAGGGGTGTAATACCTTTTGAGCTCACGTAATGTATATGATAACAGAATACATTGGGACTCATAACAGTACAATGCTATACTTTTTGATCAAGTTTATAACACCTTTACTACATTTTAAAGTTGGTTAACTTTAGGAGGAGAAAGAAATTTACAAAAAGGCATGCAGTTTCGAAAAAATACAAGCACGGAAACAATTAGCTTGTTAGGTAGAGCTATTGACCGGGCTTATTAAAGTCTCGTTTTGCGTGAGTGCCATGCTCACTGTACTACCGGAGGACCGGGCGCATGGATTAGAAATGCCCCCTCAGATGATTACGATGTTAGTATGTAGATGCCCACATTAAACGGGTGATATAAGGAAAACAGAGACTATAATTTATTGCAATGCGTCAGTGACCTGTAAGGGCCCTCCCTCGTACGAAGCTTAGACTAAAATTTTGACATATTTTCAAAAGGAAATGAGCCCGAACTTCTTAAAAGAGGAAAATGAGAGGCAGGCGCCGAGGCTAGGCCCAGGGGTAAGCTTAAAGCCCTCTAGTGCAATTATTGTCATTATAATACAGACTTCTGATTGGATAAAACTCTGAGGGCTGTTTGTTCAATTTTAATAGCTGAGGTTTATAAGACATTTATGATGAAACTTTTGGGGTTCTTGGCACTAAAAGAGGAATGAAAAAACGAGGAAATTTCCTTTAAAAGAGGAAGCACCTCTTGCCTAAGCGTGAGAAATTTCGAGTAGCCAGTGCAGTACAATTACAGTTATAATACACCACTCACCACTAGAAAACATGCTCCCATCAAAATTTGTTTTGACCGAGTAAAACTGATGAACGCTCACTATTCTTTGAGTGATTATATCAGATTGAGCCTTGATTTACAGGATAAAGAAAATTTCATGAATACACAATACATTGGGATCAAATAAGTGTGCCCCTTGGCTCGTAAAGCCCGTTAAAAATATATAAATTTTGTGAACTAAATTTTTACATGATATTTTGATAATATACAATACCATGGTACAGCAATAATGGAGAGAATTTAAAATTAACAAATCTGTACGACGTATTTCAGAATTATTGCGCATTATTTACATATTTTACAGTACCAGATTCTTATTCTTCAAATATTTTTCATACTCAATACATATTTTTTTTTAACTTTCCCTTCAACGTAAACTGTGCTCTCTTTTACTTAGTTCAAAAAATTTGGCGAAGTTCTCATCCTAACGACTATTTAGATTCTAAAATTTTTAAAATGTAAGATTCGTTTACAGAAGAAAGAAAATAAATTGAAAATAGTTGACATCACCTTTTTCCATTTTCTTAAGTTGTAGTTTTTTCCTCTGTTGCAGGCAATGGGCAAACAGAGTGGCGTGCTACTGAGTTATGCAGAGGTGGGGTTAGGGGAGCCAACGTTGAATTCCCCTGATTGACATGGGCAAAATTTTCCCCATCGCCGAAACTGGCTGAACGCAAAATGATGTTTTATAATGACTAAGATGAAGGTTCATTTTGTATTGGAAATGCCAGGAACTGCTGTTTGTTTGGCGGTTACAAACTGACCAATGAAAAGGGAAGAAATTGAAATAGTTGGTTTTGACAAGGTTTGAGTATTCGTTGCCCTAAGGAAGGATTCTAAGGCGAGGCCTTTTCCTTCTACCTTTTGGAAATCGTTTGTTTTTAAAGAGGTAGGAGATGAACAATGGCAACATTTTAAAGCATATTTAAACACGCATCCTCTACTGAAGAAAAATAACCATTAATGACAAGTATTAACAAAATTCAGGTTTTCCATACAATACCTTCTTCTGCATGGGAATCCGAAGAAAAAAAATCGGGGGGGGGGGCGGGGGGGGGGGCAAATCTCCGAGACACCATGAATTTACACGAAGTGTGCGAAAGTTTCGGCCTCAAATGCCTCCCAGATCGCTGGAAATGACATTTGTAAAGCCTATTTTTCGCATAAACTTAGAAACTTGGGAAACACGTTTTGTTCGGTTTTTTCTTTGATTTTTATACGTTTTTTCAAATTTTTGAATTTCCAGGAGAGAGGGCCTGGAGGGGGAGGCAAGTGCCCCCTTGCCCATGCTCGCGGACGCCCATGTTCTTCTGCACATTTGATCCATAGCTCATTAATCTAGAGGGGTTTTGCACTTTCCCCTAATATTAAAAGATAATACTCCAGAGCCATACAAACATATTTGATATGGTAAAGAGAAACTTAAATATTTTAAGCAATGTCTTTAAGTTGCATTTATTTCCCATATTCAGTTCTCGAAATATTGACGTCGACCTTGAGGCAAACAGGTGTGATGATATGGCTCCACACTGACGGCCTGAGTGTTTTGTTTTTCTTTCTCTGATATATTCATACTTTTATACTGCCTACTAGCGATGAAATTGTTCCAAATAGTATTTAAATTGAAGAAAACATACACTGTTAAAAATTTCTGTAAATTAACAGACTTTTTTAACTTAAACGTTTTGTATTTTACTTTTAATAGCGATTTTCTGTATCTTTACAGACACTTTGTATTGCTACAATAAAATCAAAACCTAAGTATGAAAAGTTTCCCGAAAGAAAGGAGAAATATTTCTGTAGATGTGAGCAGTCCAAAGCAACCTTCAGTAGCCTAATTGCCAAGTTTTTCTTTGGGTCTAATTTCAGGCTGTGAAAATAGCATGCGAGACTCAGGAATAACCTATACACTACTACGATCCGGTTGAAGTGACGCGACGAAATGATTCAACCAATTAAGTCACGCATGTGTTGTCACTGCGATAAAGAATAGAAAGGTCGACCGGATAAGTTACCTTTTAGGAGGTGCAGGTGTCTTCTTCTTAAATCATGGGGAGAGTGTATAATAGGGGGGTAAAGCTGTATCTTGAACTAAAAAAACCTCACAATTCCTTGCGAGAGCATCGAAGTACCCTTTTACCATGCATAACAAGTAGTAAAACTATAATTCTAAGCAAAAATGTTGACAAAGTAGTGATGTATAAATGTCAGTCACTTTGTGAAAACATGAAAAAATTTGTTTATGCCCTGCTATCAAGTAATGTACAACCACTTAGTAAAACACAGCTTCTTCAAGATTGCTACATTTTACAGAAGGTACAAATATTTCCGACGGCCTCATGTGGACATATTTTCTAGAAGAAATTTGATGTTTATGCAATTATGCAATCAGAAATTACAAATATACCCGATGAAAGTCACAGTATTTTTTCAAAAAGAAACAAACAGGCAAACATTGCAATATATATTTCGTAAAATTAAGTGTCCAGCAATATCATTCACACAGATGTCCCTCTTAAAAATGATCTACCCTAGCAAAAACAACCTCAGTCATCCAAAATGAAGACAGTCTTTGGCTTGGTACTATTCTACTGAAAACAAAACACGTTGAGCTTACAAACCATAGCTTCAGCCAACACTAAACTGCACGATCCTACACATGTTTTGCAAAAGTGTAGTCTGCATGAGTCCAAAGGATTTCCCTTTCGGGAAACCAAAAAGGTTGTTTAACATGTATTTTCTGTTTATTTGAAAAACCATTTCTGTCTGCTTTTTAACCAAATTTTGCTGCTTTGTAAAACCTTTTTTTTGTAAATTTACAGAAATTTTAACAGTATTTTGTATTTTTCTGATTTCACATAAATATACTGTCATTTAACAAACATTCATTTTGTTTTTAAGCTGAAAAAGAAACAAAAATAAGCCCAAACAAACAAACAAGAAATAGCCAGAAAATTTTTCAATATATAACATGCATCGTTCTGCGAAGTTTCAGTTTAAAAAAAAACATTTTTGGAAAATTTATGGCCCTATTTCAAAATTAACTAACATTTATTATAAAAGCATACTTAATTATTACGTTCTTAGTTATAAATATCATGTAACTGGTGTTTTGTCACACATTTTTAAGTAAAAAGAAATTGTAAGGCCCTAATTTCAGAGCACTGACAATTGGTATACTGATGTCAACTCATCGCCACAGGCGCTAATGCACTTGATCGGAGCAAATTAAAAACGTTTCACAAATTTACTTGAAAGAGTCTGTAAATTTACCACTTTATGACGTAAATCTCATTTTGCATAAATGGATGGAGCTTATTTTGTAGGCATTTTCCTAAGTGAAGGATTGCTGTTGCTTTGAATAATATCTTCTTTGTCGTTTTTTAATCAGGAAGTGATAAACTAATTGTTTACCTTGTCTGGAAATGTTTGCAACCAATGTATTTGCATTCTTTGTCATATTTATTTTAAAAACAATTATTATATTGTACAAAAAATGTGACTTTCCAATTACAAAGTTCCTAGAGATAGCAGTCTACTTGACAACAATATGACAACAAAGCATCCTCAATGTGTTTTGATTGAAAACACCTTTGTAGGGCGTACTTGTCCATTTGGGACGTTAAGCTCCATAAGGGAGCAGAACTCCTCCGGGAGTAATCGTTTGGTTTTCGCCCCTTGGCTCTTCGCCAGAGAGTCGTGGGGACTTTTAGAAAAAAGATTGAAAACACCTTTGTAGAACAGCTATCAGAAACTCTTCAGGTTTTGTCGAAAGCTCCTCATCCAGGTTGTGGCTTCTGTTCTATTCAGCCAGTCTAGAGCAGGACCACTCAGTGTTTGCCCTTTGGAGGGCGTACTTGTCCATTTGGGACGTTAAGCTCCTTAAGGGAGCAGAACTCCTCCGGGAGTAATCGTTTGGTTTTCGCCCCTTGGCTCTTCGCCAGAGAGTCGTGGGGACTTTTAGAAAAACGCCTTCGTAGGGAGCAGAACTTCTCCGGGAGTAATCGTTTGGTTTTCGCCCCTTGGCTCTTCGCCAGAGAGTCGAGAGGACTTTTAGAAAAAAGAAAACTTCGTAACGACACATTACGTTGATAAGCAAATACCTGATCTACGTAATGGTGAAGTGTATGTTACGTTATAACATATGAAAGGTAAAAAAGCGATATTATAATAAATATTAAAACGTCGGGAATGAAAACAGTAGGCTGTAAATTCACATAAAATTAAGGTAAACAAAACAGAACAATTTTGAAATTCGATTTTACAGTAGACTTTTGTAAACTAATTTACATGCAAAAACTGTAAAGAAAAAACAAACCCTTAATGTTTTTTCATGATTACAGTGTGGCTTAAAAAAACATTAAAAATTATGTAAATTTACAGAGAAATTTTTTAACAGTGTAGGTCAAACCGATTAATTCAAGGTTAAAACAATATGATTTAAAATAAAGAAGTACAAACTATTGGTGGCTAATATGAATCCATGATATTGCACCTGTTTAGCTTAGTTCTAGATTGGTCGAAAATGTTTTAACTTCAGTTGCTAAAAGTTAAATAAAATATATCAGCAGTGAGCCACAACTGGAAAAAAGACCGTTGTAGGCTCAATTTGAACCAATAGGTTGGAAACTGGACCGTATAACTCGATCTAACTTACTATCTTTAACGCTAACAGTCAGATAACGATTTCAGTTGGTAATTTTAAAATAGTTTAGAGTGATCAACTTTGTTCAAATATAAGCATCACTCTGATGAACTTCATTAAATTCGGATTTCCCGCACTATTATCTATTGTTATTCATATTGCCATTTTTTGCCCCTTTATCTTTCAAAATACAAGTCTTACTAATCCACAAAATAAAAAATAATGTCAATAATGCTAAGCAGTAAATTAACATTATTCTCTGCCGCCGCTCTAATTTTTGGTTTTGTAAAGTGCATCCTTCTTTCAAAGGCATTGGTAATACTGTACCAGGTATTTCAGTGGAAGTTGGCATCTGCCACTGGGAAGTCAAAGGCGCCGACTGTACTGATAAGGTATGGTCCTGCTTTTCGTGTTGAGGTTCATCCTGATCCAAGTTGTAACCGACATTCCTTGCCCCGCAGTGCACGGGAAAATTTTCATCGATGGATATAAAGCTTTCGTTCCAAAAACACCCTATTTGATCACGTTGAACTTGGTGTTCTGTATCGGAGTTGTTTTGGTACCACTCACGGATCTCAATATAGGCACAATCACAATTGAAATGGTTTCCTTCAATTAGTAAACGATCTGATATATTTAAAAGAGGGATAATCTCATCTGTTGCATTGAAATTATTATTCCTGAGGTCCAGAAGTTCTAGCTTTGTATTAATACCAAGACGTTTCGGATGAGGAATGGTGACCAGCTGATTGCCTCCGAGTGTTATTTCCTTTAACGAAGTCAAACCAGAAAACAGCCCTTTAGATATCCATTTGAGGTTGTTATCACTCAAGGAGATTCTCTCTAGATGGGTGAGGCCTTGGAAAGTTTTCCGTGATAGAGTATGTAAATTGTTATCACTAAGATGCAGGTGACAGAGGGCATGCATGCCTCGAAATGTTGCTTCATGAATAAGTTCTATCCGGTTATAACTTAAATGAAGTACAATAACCTTAATTAGACCACGGAATGCGTCTTTGTGTATCGTTTTTATTTTGTTGTGATTGAAGAATATTCTCTTGAGGCTGTCTTCAGTCCCCGTGAAAGTGAGGTTCACGACAACTTTTAACAAGTTATGTGAAAGAAGTATGTTCTGTAAATTATTCATATCCATGAACGTTCCGTATTGAATAAAAGTTAGTTTATTTCTGCTGAGATCTAGCGTCTTGACAAGATCATATCCAATAGTACAGGAACGTGTCAGTTGAGTAATTCGATTATTTTGAAGTTCCAACATGACAGCGCCCTCACAACTATAGGAGAGTGGAACATAGCTTAAACCTTTCTCTTCACACTGTGCTCTTTGAAACCATTCATCAAACTCGCATATATTACCACACGTGTCTTTATCCATCTCAGTTATCAACTGAGGAAACGGTGACGCTGTACTGACCACCATGGGAAAGTAAGGAACAGCAACCGAAGACTGCATTTGCAACGACATGATTGCTGTGATTACACATAAGGTATCACATCCCCAAATCGGGAAAAGAGTAAACCTGTGAAAAAAAAAATAAAGAAAATGACGGTGACACGAAGTTGCATTTTATATTAGGTCTTTATTTTGAACAAGATTTTCCAACAGACAGTTGTCACCATTGTAACCGTTTTTTAAAAGCCGGGATTCAGTCCAGATGAATCTTTTCTAGAGATATCTATTTTCAAGACGGCGATCTGTTTCAGATATTGGTGGGGAGGAGAGATTTTTTTTACGAACAACAGGCGGGGAGACGAGGAGTATGATGAGGGGGATGGCTACCGCTATCGGCGACGGGTTCTGTTTATAGAGAGTTGTGCCACCACATGATAACCACTCTTTGTGAAAATCACATAATACTTCAACTTTGCCCATGCCCACGAAGCGCGCAAAAATTGATCTCTTCTTGTGCAAAGTTCCACCTCCTTTTGCAATAAAACATGGAGCTTTGAACAGGACATTGAACGGCCGAGTCAGTCATCAGTGAAGATGGGCGTTGTAGTGTTTTTCCTTTGAACCACTTTTTCCATGATAAAGAAAAATCTGAGGTATGCGCTCACAATCAAGCGTGCCAGTTCATAGTATGCTAATCTGTAAGCAGTGAACCCGTTGTACATTTTGGATAATGCCAGATACCCTGCACCTTTTGATGATCAACAAAGATCAATCAGTAATAAAGAATTTTTGCTAAAAATTCTTGAGTGAAAAACAAAAGCACCAAATTTTGACAGATAATCCCCTTTTAACACTGTGGACTTTTCTTTGAAACAATTAATATTTTCAACACAATATGATGTTGAGTTTCGAATAAAGCAATCTTCCAAACAGCAGCAAAAACAGAACTTTCATCGGTTTAATATCAAGTTTCAGGAAAATAACGTTTGCACAGATTTCTCATAAAGATGTTCGTGACAACTATACTTTGAGCCAGTCAAGATATCTGAACCTCTCCCGCAGTTTAAACCAAATGGAGTTATGTGGAGAGGACAAGAAATTTTTGTTATTTAAGAACAAAATGCTCTAGAAATGAAAAGTACACATGCCAAATCGATCAATTTTTGCATAACTGCGGACCATTCACGTAATTTTCTGTTATTTTTAAGTTTGCTTCAAGTTGTATCCCAAACTTGGCAGGATCACCTTTTCTGATCAGAAAGGCTTGCTAAAGGTAAGATATGTCAGGGAAAACATATGATTACTGTACGATATTACTCTTCCCACTGATTGTAATGACCTCCTTGGACTTATGTGCCTGTATAGCTGTATCGTCCCAGTGGATTTCGAAAAGCAGATGAATGGGAAAATTAAATTCGTTTATTTAATGTTCTCAATACGTAAAATTTTAAGGCGCCCTACTTTTATTGGATGAGTGAGCTTTTCTTGACCAGCACTAAAGCTATCTATCTCCCTTTTTTGACATAGGAAAGGGATATTGGCAAGGAGATCGGCTTTCTCCATACTTATTTCTTCTCTGTGTGGAAGTTTGAGACGGTCTCTTGAAGGAGGGTCATTTAATGAAAGGAATACATGTTGAGGAAAAGGAATTTATAATTAGTCAAAATGCCGACGATACACTGCCTTCTTATTCTCGATGGACCAGAGAGCTCACTGTGTAGAGCATTTACAAATCTTAGACAATTTTTGTTCCATCTCGGGGTGAAAAGTGTCTATTGGAAAACAAGCGCCGTCTGGATTGTTCGTAACAAGATTTTAACTCGGGTGCGGCGTAATCTGAACTGAGGTAACGGGTGATTTTAGTATCCTTGGTGTCACCTTTGACACAGATGTAAAACAAACGATTGATCAAAATTATAACTGCTTTGGAAATTGTGTTTGTAAGTTTTAACATATTGGTACAAACGTCAGAAGGCGACGTTGACTAAAATCAAAATAATTTTGGCACTTGAACTTCCTTGTAAATATGTGTGTTAAGAGATTTGCTCAATAAAAATGCAAAAAGAAAAGAAGAAATGGGATTTTGACTTCTGCTTCGCCTGTCATTCGATAAACAAGTACTTGCAGCTGAGAATTATTGTAGACCAGATACGTTTTGGTAAAGAAAATGGGAGTATAACAGGGAAGCGGTGGTATAAAAGCGAAAATTATGTTTTAGTATATTGAAAGCGTGGTACAATAACGACGCATGAGAGAAGTTCCTCTTGGGTACTAAGCTTGTAGGGTGGATAACACAGCTATAAATGATGGTTTCCAAAGATGAAAATCTACTACCATAGATCAGAAAAAATCTTCCAGTAAAGACATTTTATATAACTGTGCTTCTTGGTAACCTTTCGAACATCTTACTTAGACCGTGTGCCACTTGCCCATGTTGGGTCATTATAGTTACCGGTAGCAGGGGTAGGCCTACATGAAACGGTACCGGTATATGAGGGGTCGTGGTGCGCCGGTGGGGGGGGGGGGGGTAGAGGTTTCTTTCAGACTATCACTTTGAACTAGAGCAGTTTTAAATGTTTCCTGAAAATCGTTGTAATAACAATGTTTGAGACAAGCGCGGTTTAGAAAAATTAAACAATGAAATGACCATAGAAAATATTTATCGTACTTTGATGAGATTTCTTAAAACGGGGAGACATTTCCAACGAATTTTGTCATGCATGGTAGGAGAAAATAATGGTAACTATTGGAAAACGTTTACACAGATGGTTAATGTATCAAATCTCAGTCGTCAAAAATGCGATAAAGCTTAAAACATTCTGCCTGCACTCGTTTGAAAATGAAGTAACACTGTGTCAGTATTTCATATCTAACGCGTAGTTCTCAGTAAGAGATGTTAAGTTACATTACTTTCAATTACGGTTTTGCAGGACAAATAGACGGTTACATCTCATGAATTTTAAGGTAAGCCCGTTTTGCTCTTTCTGCGAAACATATGATGAGACTATTGAACATTTATTTTGGAATTGTCATTTTGTTTCCTCTTTTTTTGCTGGATGTTGAAACTATATATGCTGGAGGATTTTTTGTATTTTCAAAAGAAGACTGATGTTTTCCTCTGTTTTAATGGGTTACTTTAACATCCTTTCAATTTTTTTAATTTATCATTCGAAATTTTGCATTTTTTGATGTAAGCAAGAAAATAAAATCCCAACTATTTTTGGGTTTGAGAAAAAATTTAAATTTGCTTTGGAAGTCGAAAAGAATATTTCTATGAGCAAAGTTAGTAATAGGTATTTCATGTATAACGAAGTGAATAATAGTTAAAATATTTATTTGTAATAAATATTATGGCCTTTTGAAGACAAAATGCAAAGGTTAGTGAGAGAGAAAATGATACATCATTTATGATTTTGATAATGATTTATGGTTTGTATCGATGATGCGTTTGCACAAGAGAAATAGATGTTATAACATGTGGTTGAAAGAAATCATTTTCTATTACATAATTGACGGAAAAATTTACATGCGTGTTTATTGTAAAATAAAGGGTAAAGGGTAAAAAACAACGTGAGGGATTTACATTGGAGACGAAGGAACAAATTATACAGAGATATTAAGAAACGACCTAGCATGGGTAGTATGTGCGAACTAGCTGAAAGTATTAGAAATTTATATTTGTGCGTGCACTGACTCAACACTTGTTTTTCATCGAAATCACACCCAGATCTCATGCTTGTGAAAATACGCGGCAGCCTTGCCGTATACGTGAAATTTATTCTGTCTCTTTCATGTAGATGCAAATTTCATCTTCCATGTAACAGCAGCTGTGGAAAACTTAAGACAGTGTTCACCATCTAACTCCCAATTGACCTATGATAACAACCAGATAAGTAAGCCAATATATGAACACCAAATGACACATTGTAAATTTCTCTCCCCCGTCCACATGTTACACACCGTACATTATAGGTTTATTGGCCTACTGAGTAATTATGTCCAGTGCGTAACTATTATTTTCTTGATAGACAAGCGTGGCTGGGGTAGCGCTACACAGGCCCGTCGCCAGACAAAGCACCGATGGAGGACCAAAACCTCTCCAGTTGGCGATTTGAGGAGGATAAATGTTTGCAAATGGGTTGAGTCAATAGCAATCTTCAAAGACTCTAGGGGGAATTTTCAGAGGCTCTTCCCACTTGGTTACGGAACTGGCACTGTATATTTTTGTGGGCATGATTAGATTTCTGATCCCACCCATATTTTTGATGACGGTCATCCTTCAGAGAGCCGAAAATGGGATTTCCGAGTTCCGTATGTAGAATCAAAGCAGTTATGAGTTTGAACTTTGGTTAATCGTAAAGTGTTCACTTCAATAAAAAGAGATGAGCCAATTGCAAAATGATAAACAATGCCAGGTTTAAGGGAAATACTATGTTTAAATTGCACCAACATAACATGTAAAGAAAAGTGCTTTAATTCTTATCAAATTCAGTCTTAATAGCAAATCCAGGGAATTGAAGGTGTCAGCTCTTCAAAACAAAGTTCATCAGAAAAGTTGCAGTGGAACCCGCATCTTTTCGTTTTTGAAAGTTCGGGCGAACGAAGTATTTTTTAGCACAAATGGCTATATTCCTATCTGTGACAACATTAGTACTGCCTTGTTTTGATCAATCATTTTGTGTAAAAAAGATTGATTTTAAAGATATGAATTTTTAGTGAACTAAACGCTACAGTTCCGTTTAAACGCACCATTTTTTTTCTGGCAAAAGGTTTTGACATTCAGCCCGCCTGTACATCCTCCCAGTTATAGATATTTTGATTAAGTTGAACCTCACAGAACCCTTCGCAAGTTTGCACCTTTTGCCCGAACTACTGTGCAAAGTATTGCCCATGACTACAAATTAAAAGTTAAGGAACCAAAATGCAAAAATTCATCGATATTTTGATGAAATATATTCTATTCCAAATAACGCCGGTTACAGACTTTAACCCCTGGTAACCCAAGATGACCTTTGACTTCCTCTAGAAACTGAAGACAGTTCTTCTAATCCTAACATTTCTACATACAAAGTACTAATTCAATTCAAGTTTCCTACCTAAATTTATTTTTCCAACACTGATTTACAGAGTTTGGTCAAAATGATCGAAAATGTGACATTTCATCTCCACGAAAAACACCAGGAATCTTCCTTTCACCGTACCACATCCACATGCCAAGCGTGAAATCTAACTTCAAGTGACCCCATAAAAACATCATTTTCCCCCAAAATAGTAGAAACCATCTTATTCACACAACGTATTTACATACCAAACTTGGTATCCATCCACATTCTCCAGTACGCTCAGATTTCATGTTAACAAGGTTTCGAGAATTTGACCCTCATAACGATTATGAAATCTATGCAAATTACCTTTTATATCGTGTTATTAGATTTGCAGAGTTTGACCTCCGCTGGCCCCACATGACATTTGACCTACATCAAAAAACGTACCCCGGCAATATTCTTGCTATGACGTTTCCACACACCAAATATGAAATCTGTTCATGTGTCCTGCTTTGGTACATCGTTTTAACGATGTTTGACTCTGGTGGCCCCAGAAGAGCTTTGCCTTCTACCAAAAGCTATGGACTATCTTCTTATTATATTGTATTTATACGATAAACATGGGATCGAACCAAGTTTCCGAACTTGAAGTTGTTTTCAGAAGTTTGATCCCTGGTGACCTCACATGACCTTTGATCTTCACCCTGTGGCGTAGCTAGGATGTTTTCTCGTGAGACTGGGGGCTATGGCGGGACAGGATACTTCTGTAGGGGCGCTGGGGTTTCCTATCTAAGCGTAGCGCCACTGTTAGTTAGCGCGATGCCTGGTTTAATTGTGTTTAATTCTGGTGCGGAAAAATTGTGATTTTTCTCATATTCAAACACACTTTTGAGATACTGGCTAGCTCAGTGCATTACTCCACTTGACTATGGATCCAAGGATTGCAAATCCGAAATCCTGCTACATGTTTCAGACACCTCTTCCATATTTTCCATTTGCGTAGCGGGGCATTTCAGTTTAGGGGCAGAAAAGTTTTGCGAAGCGCCATCACTAGTCCAGAAAATTTAAAATTCTTACCTCTAAGACATTCGAAAATGACATTTCCAAGGCTTATAAACAATTCTGTAAATAACCGCTTTCGGGGGAAATGAGGTTTCCTCAGATCGCGGGAAAATATACGTGTCTCCGAATGGTATGAATATTTATGAGCCCTTAGTATTTATCTCGTCACAGTCGTTGAGTTCTTTATTAAACTGTTATATATGTGTGTTTTCAAACTTGAGATTATTGTGAAGACACAAAAGGCGAAATAACAAAGGACTTACAACAACTCATTAACAAACAAAAACAAGAGGGCAATCCACGGAGTTGCATATCTCATCGCTAACATGTGCGCAAGTTGGTAACAGAACTTGAACTATGTATGAGCTAGAAGTTTTATCTGTGCTGAATTTTATGCTACAGTAGAATGTCATTGACAAAAATTACCATACTAAAACTCCATGCCACAATCTTGAAGTCCAAGGGAAGCGATATTTTTTTGTTCCAAGGGACGGGTTTTTTGGTAAGATAGAGAGGGGAAAGAATATGGCACATACCAATCAAGTTCTTGGAACAGGCGCACCCCTTATTCCAAAAAACATCATTTTGGATTTTTAAATTCTGACACTGCATTATATAAGAACTGGAGAGATAGGCTACCCAATATTTGTAACGCTTGCCCTTTTAAACCAGTAGGCCTAACTAAGATTTTGGAACAAATTTATTTTTTAAGATGCTGTTATCCCCTTGCAGCACTATGAAAAAACAACGAGCTTGGCTGTTACACTAAACTGATACGATTAGATATGGATGCAACGATTATAAGAGTAAGACGCTTTCGGGTGCGTAATTGTTTTTATTCAGGCGCTCGTAATTCAACTACTCAGGCGCTAGCTGGGCGTATTCTCCATTTTGACGCGACGGCAAATTTCATGTGTGTCGAGCTGAAATGCACATTAAGTGCGTCTCAATTGAAAAAACTGGGCGTGTGCGCGACGTTGAACGTGTGGTGTTAGAAGATTTCCGGGCGACGCACAAACCTTTTCTGCGTACTGGCCTGTGGCCAATCCTAGCCAATGGCAGGAAATTGTCACGTACGTTTTTTTTTTTGCGATGCTTCAGAACCGCCAAGTTTTAAGGGCACTAATATGTAAGATAGGTAGGCCCTATGCCTAACCTAATGTTATTCACCCACAGTTTCATATCTTGGGTTATAACTCAAGCCTATGAATGGCGTAGGTTTAGCCCCAGACCTAGCCTACATACTGTTAACCAGCTTGAGATTTCAAGTCTAGCCCTAGGTTTGACTTTAACTTTCTTACTACAAGGCCTAACAGTTACTGCAACTTTGGAGTGAAAACAACTGTCTGCATAGACCAAACGAGAACACTCTAGATATAAGGTCTATCAAAGTGAAGTGCGACCAGAAACTTAAAAATGTCACTGCAGTATATAAGCTAGTGAAAAAAGAATTTGAGCTGTGAAGACGAGACTGCCACTACGAAGTACTAACCTAGAAGTCTAGCCTGTTTATATAAAATGATGACAAATTGGCTACTGTAGTTACAAAACATTTAAGTGCGCATGACACGGCCAAAGTAAGTTCCTCGGTAACTATTCTTTTGGTACACCTTGACATAAAGTGAATGATTTCCCTAATAAATTATGTCCATAAATACCGAATTACGACGTTTTGAATTCCCAATTACAGGCCAGGCTCAGACCATTTGAAATTTGAAAGCGGAAAAACGTATGTGAACGCGTCTCAAAATGGTGACGTCATTGGAGGCACGATTAGCAACAATGTACCAGAGAGCTCACAATCATCGAATCATGTGCATGGTAACGCGTGTTAGCGCATACATTATTGCAAACACCGGTGCTCCGATAGCAGTGAGCGGGGCCACTGACTACATTGTGAATTGCGCATTGCGCGGTGACTGCTTAGTATTTGCAATAGCATCTTCATCAAACAGCTCATACGGTAAAGACGCGCTCGTAGTGGGGACGCGCTTGTTTTGGTCTGCCCACACATATTCATTGCTGTTCTTTATAACGACCGAACCGCGTCTTTCTTGCAATAAAACAGAACTATTTTTACCCGCGCGCATAAACACACGAACATATTGGCCAATGATTTGCTTCGAATATCCACCATGGTCTGCACCTTCCACTCTGTATGTTGGACTCTGTATTGTGATGCAATCGTTTTCATGAGGTTGCTAAGATAAGATAACTTTACCGAACGTTACATTAGTTCCACATCTAGATGCGCGCCGTAGGGCGGGGTTTGTACCGCCAATTGCGTCATAAAAATCAGACGAGGTGTTGCGGCATTTTTCGAAATTGTATTTTGAACGCAGTTTTCCTTCGAATATCATTTATGCCGAATTGTACGGGTTTTTATGTGTGAGATGATATTTGTAAAATACTGTATCCAATCTTGCAATACACAAAAATTTTTGTGGCCGTGTCATGCCCACTTTAACCGTTGACAATCTGTAACGTGAACTATGTCCTTGGTTTCCATGACAACCACACATATCGGTACAACTTACAGTATCATGCCTAGGCTATTACACTTAAACTTTCAGATTTGTGGGATGCGTCCGTAAAGAGTTAAAGTGAATACAATAAAAAGTATGTGACCCCCTGTCACGTGACCTTTGACATTGGTTGCCATGGAAACTACATATTTTGGTAGAACTAGTCTACCCTATTAAACTTGTGAAGTTTCATGTAAAATGAAGGTTTTCTTTTGAAGTTTTAGTGCAAAATAGGAAAAAAAGTGTTTTTTTTTTTGCAAAATGTGACCTTTGACACCTGTGACCTTTGACCCTTTCTTCCGAGGGTCTGTGAGACACAAGTTCCCACCCTGGGGTACCCACCTTCCAATTTTAAAAAGAATCGGTCCAGCCCACCAGGAGAAGTTTGAGGGACAAAAAACGTTGTTTTACGAACAAATTATCACTTAAAAATTATTTTGTTCTACTCTACCACTTGACCTTTGACATCTGTTGCTATGGCAACCAAATATTTTGGAAGGTCTAGACGCAATCATCGTATGTGTAGAGTTTCGTGTCAGGAGAATGTTTCGTTTTTGAAATATAGAAGAGAATGTTATTTTCACCGAATTTGACCTTTGACCTGCAAACTTTGACCTTCACTTCCGGTTGTGTATCAGAATGTAATTGTTCCACGTGAGGTACCATCCTACCAAGTTTGAAGAAAATCGGCCCAGCCGTTTACAAGATATTAAGAAAACAAAATTGGACACGCACACACTCACCCACCAACACACACACACACACACACGGACAGGTTTTGACCCCTCTTTCAGCCCTGGACCTTCAGTCACCCCGGGGTACCTCACCATAGGTTAGACCTCGAGACTAGTAACCTGGGAAAATTTACCGTTACCATGGCAACCATTGCGATTTAAGCTGGCATTGCCATATATAGCCCAGTAGGCAAAGTGACTACAATATCTCATCCTCCTCACGGAGCGATGAGATAATGATGAAACGACCTTTTTGCACACCTTTACGCGGAAAAAGTGCACAAAACTTGCGGCTGTGTCTAGTCTATAAATTAGGCTTAGGACAAAAAAAGTGGCGAAATTGCTCGATATCTCAAAATCAGTGTGGTGAACAAACAAAGAACAAAGCGTCTTATTCCCTTGTCAACGGAGATTTTAAAAATGCTCGAGTTTCTCTTTCCTAGACAAAAATTTGCAACGGCAAGTTGTTTTGAACGATATCTTCGTTGAATTTGCGCGGTAGGAACGCAATGCATTGTGCAAAATATTTGAAAATGGCGCCACCCATGGCAAAACATTCCCCCGATTGGGTGAAAATTGATTTCTCTCGAAAGCGGTTATCTCCAGAGCTGAAAAAAGAGATCTAAACAGTCGCTATTTTTAGTTTCCAATTGCCCAATTGCAGGTAATCGTTCTCTTCAAACTTAAATTCAGCTAGAAAGAATAAAAGGAGCGCCATAACTTGTTGGCAAGAAGCAGAAAGGAAATTTTAAAATATCGGACCCCTCAGACAGTCGAAAATGGCACTTCCCAGGCCAAGGGGGATTTAATCAGCCGTTACTTTGAGTTTCCGCTTGAAAAAATTTTAACTTGAAACTTAAATCCTGTTATGAAGCGGTCTACTTGGAGCGCCATCACTGTTTGGGGGAAACGTACTGGGCATTAAAAAAAAATCTGACCCATCAGACAGACAAAATGGCATTTCCTTGGCTTCTAGGGGGATCTAAGCAGTCTGTATTTTGAGGATCCGTTTGCAAAAAATGTTCACTTGAAACTAAAACTATGCTAGGAAGACGATCTACTTGGAGCGCCAAAACAACGTTGGGGCGGAGCGAACAGAAAATATTGAAAAATCGGACCCCTCAGACAGTTCATAATAACATTTCAAAGGCTTTTAGGGGAAAAATTATCAGAAAAAATGTACCACTACCAATGGATGAAATGCAAAACGGAATTGAAAACATGCTAATGATTTTAACTTTATTGCGATTCTTGGTTAAATTCAATACCGGTATATACTGATGACTTTGTATACCTGCCCGAACTTCCGACTATATATGATTTTATTTTGAAATAAATATTACATTTCAAGCTGTGTTTGAATGAATTTTCAAGCAGACTTATGGGAAGACTTTCTCACACTGGATTATTAAAGTATCGAAAAATAAATTGCCCGATTTTCATAACCATTGC
Source organism: Holothuria scabra (assembly GCA_037179385.1). NCBI lineage: Eukaryota > Metazoa > Echinodermata > Holothuroidea > Aspidochirotida > Holothuriidae > Holothuria > Holothuria scabra. The sequence goes on from CM074197.1 coordinate 35,930,391, forward strand.
TTGTATTTGGCTCTAGGGCAGGATAGTTGGCAAACATGCCGTGACGTCTCTTCTTGAGAAAGCAACATAAACACCACAGTACATCAAAGGCGGTGTGGGGTGTAACTGATATCTGAGTTTGTCACATGATGTGTGCCCTAAAATGAGCTAAGCTTATATTGTATTCACACTGCGTGAAGAGCAATTAACACATGCTTGATTGACTTGTTAGCTAACCTCAAATGTTACGTAACTTTTTGTGTATTTTAATATATTTGTTACTGTAAATCGATTAATCAGACGTGAAATGTGACTATATCAAGTGTGGGCGGAGTGAGCTTCATTTCCTCCCTGAGGCGATAAGAGGTAATCAGGCAGAGAAGGAGAATGTAACAAAAAGTAAGAAGGATCGTTTCATCATGAAACTTTTTTTCTTTTTCTTTTTGCAAGACTACGGTATGCAGTGGGAACGATGAAAACCTTTTCTTTACATGCTACCCAAATGTGTAGAAGACTTGTTATTTTCCATGAAAATTGTACTCTAAATATAGCGTTTTCTCTTTTTCGGCAAAGATTTGAAGCTAGTATTAAAAAATCGGCCATTTCGGGCATTGCGTTACACAAGATCTTAAAACAGGCTCAAGTGGCTGTTAAAATTTTAGCCATTAGCTTCCCATGAAATGTGACGCAATTTTTTATCATTCTGTTTGATTTTTCTTAACTATGTTACACTTGCTATGATACTTTTCTGTTTTGGGGCGAATGCTTGAAAAAATCTGGATATTCGACCATTTCGGGCATTGTGTTGTGATAATATGAGAAAAATCACAAATAATAGCTTTTTGCGCTGCCCAAATGCGTAGCGAATTTTTGGAATCTTGCTGATTTTTTATGACAATTTTTTTTGCGACCATAAAGCGTTTCTTTCCTATTTTCTTGAGCATTTGTTTAAGATTTCGGCCACATTTAGGAATTCTCTGTGAATACATGCCATTTTTTTTTTCAAAATTAGAGGACTCTCCGAATTTTCCCCACACTCCTGCCCAAATTTAGATTTTGCGGAAATTTAGGGGCATTCTGCCCCTGCTTTCATCTCGTACGACACTGTGTATGTCTCCACCCAAGAGCTAAGTGAGGTCTTCTGAATTAATAGTGGTTGCATTGCAACCATTGAGACTGCATTCACCAACATCGGTTTGGTTGTTGCATTGTCCAATCATTGACAGCACTGGACGTGCAAAGTGCAAATTCCTTCCAACCATATTTGACTCGAATATTTTACCCACCACAAAAAGTATGATTTTGAAACAAATTTGTTCATTCCCAGGAATTGAAAAAAAAAAAATCACTAAAGGAGATAGGAACTGGCCAGATGCTAGGAGCCATGCTAGGAGCACGCTTTTGCACGACTGTAATCCACACCAAAGTAGCCAATTTCAGACACTCCAAATCTGCTAGGAAATTGTCCATCCAGAAACTCGACGAGTAAAAAGTCAAGAGATTCCGCAGATATGAAGCTTGTGACAGTCTCCTGAATTTATGCCGACATTCAGAGTGGATCTTTCGCAGGTGTATCTATGTCATGGTAGCTAGGTAGCCAGGATTAAATACTATCATCGTTCAGCAAGAATATAATTTTTTTCCAAGGTCGCCGGGGGGGTGGTGCTGGGGGTGCGGGAGGGGGGGGCTGGGCGATTCAGTGGGGGGGGGGGCTCCCGCTCTACCCCCGTAGCTACCCGACTGCCTTCACCAAAACCAAAAGTGACCACTCTCTCACTAGGACGCATCAAAATACGAAATGAGAAATCTATTCAAGTTTTCTATCTTGACATATCATGTTAACAGACTTTTGAGACTTTGACACTAAGTGACACCACTTGACCTTTGACCTCCACCAAAAAACAAGGGGGCATTCCGTCACCGCACCTCATTCACTTATAAAAAAAATGAAATTTATCTAAGTTTCCGAACTGGAGATACCATGGTAGTGAGGTTCTTATAGTTTGTTCGACATCCGATAGGAACGCTGTTTTGACCACATCATCCACGTAGTAATTATAAAATCTTAAGTGTCATACATTGAGTTTTCGTGTTAACAAGGTTTTGATGATAATATATGATGCTGGACCCCAGGTGACCAAAGATGACCTTTAAACTCCAACGAAATCAATAGGATTCTTTCTCATAATAGGAGGCATCGATGTACCAAGTTTGAAAACTGTCATGTATTCCTTTTCCTACTGAAGATATCGTCTTAAAGGGTTAGTCGTTTCAAATACAGACACCATACCTCTCTTCACATGCACACGAAATCACTTTATTGGTTTCTCTCATCATGGAAAACACATTTTTTACGAGTTGCCCGAATGTGTAGTTAGTATTTGTGATTTACGTTTGAGACAATGCTGCACCAAAGCAAGATTCCATGAAACAATGAACACTTGATGGTTTGATATTTTTCGCATGCATTTTTGGGGAGAACCATTAACAGATAAACAATTCTTTTACATGCTACATGCTACACAATGCAGTTTGCTATTTGGAATATGCTCAGTAATTGTGGCAAACCAGGTTACTTTCCAACTGGGCAATTCTTCTTCCAAAGCAGGTTGAAATTATTTATTGCAATTGTTAAACCGAACTATGCTGGACTAAAACAACAGGACATGTTTAATTCATAGAGCATGCAGTGACTGTAGGTTGAGTGGTCTGGCTAAGTAATCAGGTGCTGTTCAGTCCTGTTAAACTGGACCAAAAATCGAAATGTGCAATTTCAACTTATCAAATATACAATTTAAGTTGGTAATTAATTGTCATTTTCTTATCACGTGGCGTTGGTCCATTAGGCACCTGATCAAAATTAGTAAAAGAAAGTTTATCTATCAACGAAAATTAACAGTATAAGCACACCATACATTTAACAATTATTAATTGAAATAGATGCTGATACTAGGAGAGCTGTTTTTCCGAATTAAAGCTCCCTGCTGATATCAAATAGGAATACGATAGCTTTGCTTCTCCTTTAATTTGTATGTCTCTGTAGCCACTAGAACTGTTAATTTCCCAATGCAGTGTCAGCATAGCATCATTTGTGAGAAAATCATAAAAAAACCCTTTTGGAAGTCTGTTGAAAATTGTGGCAATATGGTTACAAATTTTACAGAAAATTAAGATCCTTAGGCTAAGCAATGTTCATATTTTCTCAAAATTACACATAAATACATATCTAACAAATGACTCTCGTGTCGGATTTTCCATCAGAGGTATGAAAGATCGCTGTGCAAGACATATTACGTGAAACTCCCAATTTTTAGTGTGCATACAAATCTGCACATTACACAAATCCTGTAATGAACACTAGTCTCAACAACTTCATCCGACATATGCAACTGTTTAATAAAACCCTTACCTTGAATGGCTCAGAAACATTTTAAATTTCCCGCTATAGCCTACTATAACTTGAAAAACCTCCACGGCAGTCTCACATGTAGGCAGGCTATGGAGCGCGGATACATTATTGGTACACAAGCATATGCAAAAACCGTTAGCTACCATCATAATAAGCTGTTTAATCATTTACCTGGTAGGAGCAAAGTTCGCTACATGAAGCAGCGAAAATTTTTCATTGGACTGTTATCAAGGCCAATACTACTTATAATTTAGCCGTTATAAGGGCAATTCCACGGTAACGGAATAGCTATATTTCCATTTCTGGTTCAATTATACCTTAAATTTAGAAAAAATACCGGTACATTCTGCGGCATTGTGGGAAGGTTTGTACCATTTGAATATGATCTAAGATTGTAACTCAACTAGAGATTAACAGATATCAAATGACGCCATTACCATCACTACAGAAGGTAAGGGGCGAAGTTCGGTTGAGGAAATTATGATTGAACGATATCAACTTTTGAGTAATAACATACAGTCAGTAATTAATCGAAGCCACAGCTTCGATTGTAGGAATTGCTCGTTCAGTCACGTGTTTTCGTGCCTTCGTAAGCGGTCGGTGCGGATGAATATTAAATCATGTTCCGTTTGGATTCATATTGCAATCCCGAGCTGTTCGTTCGTACAATGGAACAGCTGCGCAGTCATGTTAAGTTGTTCCGTAGGGGGATTTTCAACAAAGTTTAACTATTTCTATATAAGGGGATTTGCTCGAACAACTCCTGTATAGTAAGGTGGTAATGTGCAAATAAAGAAGTAGTTCCACATTCAAAGGTATTGTTCTGCATTGAAGGCTTCCTCTCTGGTTGAAAAAGGTGTAAATATAGTTTGAAAACAATTTATACCGTTCAGGGATTTCAAAATAAATTTCAAAGGTTGCATTTTCCAACATATGCCACTTTGTTTTGTCGGAACTGCTTCATCAAGCAACTTCGTCGACCGTACTCATTTCAATGTAAGCAAGTCCACTAACTTACGTTCATGAAACAACGCATGCAGCTAGCTATATAGTGTACGTACTGTGTCGTTAAGGTAGTGGGCCACTAACTCCAATACACATGTCCAGGAAAATGTTTACTGACAGACAAAGCGCCATAAAAAATTTATGGGATGTTGTTTGTGACTGTGTAACTTACAAAATATGATCATTTTTGCATTTGGATTTTGTAGACAATGAGTTGAAATACATACTGTGCAAAATTCAAGGCAATCTGACCAATTTTAGTGCCATTTTTTTTATTGTATTACTCCGCTCTGTGAAATGCCGTTTTTGAGTTTCATTATGGCGTGAAACACATCCCTATCGTTCAAGGCTCCCTAGCTCCAAATTTCAATGGTCATGGTATGGGAATTTGAAAGTGCCATGAAAGTCGAGATTGTGGGCTTCGATCAGAGGGGTAGCACGTCCTGGTTGAAAACTTCTACTGGGAGCTAGGGGGCACGGAAGTAGCCTAATTTAGTGTGTAAATCAATGGGACTTATAATTAGTGGCCCGCTACCTTAAGGCAAGTTATGAAATTTGTAAATTTTATAGCTAGAGACCCAAAATTGGTCTTAAATGTTTGCTTGTGGTCACCAAAATGGAAATACATGCTGACGAAGAACAATTTCATGCTTGAGTGATTTTTAGGGCCAAAAGTGGCATTTTTGGCCAAAATTATCAGTTTTCTTGTTAAAGTTGACAATTTAAGCAGAATTCATTAAAATTTCGTCAAAATAGAAAACTTAGCGAGCTCATAATCCTCTGGGTAGATCATAGCATGGTACAAGTGAAGTATTTATGTCATCCTGAGGGATCCGTAGCTTGCCTCAGTACATTTGGTATGTACCTAAGCAACAGCCAGCCACAGGCAGTTTTTGTGCAGTGGACTTTGTACAGTGGTTCTGCATATAAAACACATGCTGGGTTGTGAAATGACTGGACCCAAAGCAGTTAAACTGTGTGCACCTGTTGAGCGAAGTGTCCAGGAATGTTGCGTTACAGTGTAGGTATGCCATAAACTTAAAAAAGTGAGTTAATTATTACCGGCAGTCACCTGAAATTTCTACTTGGACTTGTGGCAAAACAGGATAACTTGAAGAATAAAAAAGATGCTTGTATCAAAAGAGGTAGGACTAGGGAGCTACAAATTGGTGCCTGGGTAGCCTTGGCTGTAGCCTATATGAGTAATGTTAGGCCTAGTACTACTGGACCTATGGTGGTGGTAGGTGGGGGGGGGGGGGGAGGAGGGAAGGTGTTTTGCCTGCAAAATTCAGCACAGATCAGAGTAAATTGTTAGCCCTATACCCTTAAATTTAGGAACTCTCCTAACTTCTTTTATTTTTAATGCCATGTCTCTTTTATTTTGTTCTTCTATTTAGGCCTTAAGGGCTTGGTATATCCCACTGTAGACAGGGCAGCCTAACTAGATCACAGTGGAATCAGGGTGAGCAACAGTCAGGCAACTGAAATACCTGATGTCTTCATGCTAGGGGTGTAGAAAGTTTGCCAAGGTAGGCATATTGCAAACTGTTGACTCATAAACCCACATGAAGTAAATTCTACTCCATTGATACCTGCTCCCTGTTTTGTTGAATGCAAGAGGAAGTAGAGACCTTCTAAGCTGGCTTTTTAAAGCATGATGGCTGCATAAAAACCCCTTTCACTGTAGTCATATGTAGCAACCATACAGTCCTGTAGCTTCAAAATTTTGTGTTTTTGTACTGAGGTGTTCTATGCCACCTGTTCCCATGTGCTTGTTTGGATTGATTAAAATGATGCACATGTATAACCTAAATTTCTTCAGAATTTATAAGAAACCACATGGCCTGTTGTTAAATCAAGCAGCTGTTTATGGTAATGTAGTAAGAGCGTGAAGATTAAGCTGCGAAATCCAACTTATTTTTTTATCCACAGAGTTGATGGTGCAAGCATGTACAGTACATCAGCATATAGAAACATGTCTGTGAAAGTGTGAGAAGCACCAAAAAGTGAAGTTGAGAGTACCCTCATATGCAGAGATGCTGAGATTACAATTCTGTCTTGGTACAGATCAGAAATGATGAGTAAGCAACTCAGTAGAGGATTAACCAGTACATTAAAGTGCATTTTAGGCTGTCGGCAAATTTTGCCCTATCAGGGGTATAGTTTCGCTAAGACTTACTGCCCAGAGAAGACTGTCAAATGGAATGATGGGTTTATATTCTTTGTCAGGATACTCTAGGGATTACCTTTGCAAATTTTTTGATGGAAAAATCCAACTCGGCCACTGCCTTAAGGTAGCGGGCCACTAACTCCAATACACATGTCCAGGAAAATGTTTACTGACAGACAAAGCGTCATAAAAAATTTATGGGATGTTGTTTGTGACTGTGTTACTTACAAAATATGATCATTTTTGCATTTGGATTTTGTAGACAATGAGTTGAAATACATACTGTGCAAAATTCAAGACAATCTGCCCAATTTTAGTGCCATTTTTTTATTGTATTACTCCGCTCTGTGAAATGCCGTTTTTGAGTAGCTATTATGGCGGGAAACACATCCCTATCGTTCAAGGCTCCCTAGCTCAAAATTTCAATGGTCATGGTATGGAAATTTGAAAGTGCCATGAAAGTCGAGATTGTGGGCTTCGATCAGAGGGGTAGCACGTCCTGGTTGAAAACTTCTACTGGGAGCTAGGGGGCACGGAAGTAGCCTAATTTAGTGTGTAAATCAATGGGACTTATAATTTGTGGCCCGCTACCTTAACGTGATGGCGACAGTAACCAAGGCCAGGGAACGATCCACCAATTTTAAGGTATTCAATTTGTCGTTCATTTCATCACCCTGTATGGGTTGTTAATGGCTTCTCTATTGTATTTTCAATGTTTGAAACAAAGGAAAAGACTGTCTACCCATGGTTGCCGTAGTTCTCAGTAAAGGACTAACGTTATGCATCGACGGTCGCGTAGTTGCTCCCAATACATTTGTATAGGAAGCAATTACGCGACTCTCCATACATACTCTAGTCCTTTAGGCTTCACTGAGGACAAAAGTTGTCGTAGTCTTACCCAAACACAGTTACGAAGGCCTAAAGCCAAACGTTGCAGAACAAAACAACTCTAACATTAACACTTAGTCGTGTCCTAGTGCAAAAGGTGCGCTCAGCGTATATAGGCCTAGACACTGCAGATACAATCTTGGACAAAATAATATGTTGGGACACCCTGCTCCCCCTTCTATTCCAGTGTTGGTTGACCACTGTTATGCAGTTCACGGCAAAGGAACATTCTTCTTGACACAACATTGGGAGGGGAAAAGGGGGTTCCATGTTAGGCTACTTCAGGCAGTTTCATGTTAGCCTACTTCAACTAAAATGTACGGATAACACGTGAAGTGTTCCAACCGGCAACGGTTCTGTCCAAGATTGTCCGAGAATTTCGAGAAGTCAGATAGGTGCGCTGCCACCAGTAAGAAGTTACGCTTTGCTTATGGTTATTTGGTTATTTTATGACAGGTAAATGATATGCTGGTCATTACATGGAAGTATTTCCTGGACCGGATTTAGCTTGTGGAGTCCTGGACCCAGATTATTTTGGACCCTTTTCACAAATGTTGGGAGGGACCTACATGAGAGGACCCTGGGACTAAGCCCAAGCAAATACCACCAAAAATGGCCTGAATACTTCAATTCTTCTGCCACATCCTTTGTTTTGAGCAAAGGGACATTAATGATATTGTCCCACTTGCTTTGCCTATTTTAATTCAGAGATATGGTTGTGCCCGGCCTACCTGCCACCTTGATGAGGTTGGGGGTGTAGGCTTAGTTAAAACCAAGTCTACCATTGGTTTGGAAAGCAACTTTCAACTAAAAATGTTAAGAAACTGCTTCGGTTGAAAGAAGGCATAACAAATTTGTTACCAGTTGTAATACAACATGAAAAATACAGCCTGAGATGCAAAATTGGCTGCAAAATGTGTTCCAAACCAACCGTACCTAACAATCTACCAAAGTTATGAAAGAAAGTCTGGCTTGCAGAGTTACTTTAACAATCTTATGGTAGATCGTGGCCCCTTTTCAATAAATTTCTCGTCTCCAACTATCAGTTTGAAAAAGAATGACTCTTCTATCCAGGGAGAGAATTATTCCACCCGTTGCGACTGTTGATTTGTGCGTCTAAACAATGCATACTTTTGGTTTGTAATGAAATTTATCCTACGGTCGCCCTTAATTTGTTAAAAATCCTCAAGAGTATAGTTGGCTTCTGGAAAAGGTCTTAAACAACCTTAGAACACTCAAAAAATTAAACGTTTTTATTGAATTCGGTCTCAAAAATGTATCTCTTGGGACCCAGACAATCTTGGACAATAACTTGTTGGGACACCCTGCTCTCCCTTCCAATGTTGACCACTGTTATGCTGTTCAGGGCAAAGAGTCATGTTCTTCTTGACGCAACATTGGGAGGGGTAAAGGGAGTTTTATGTTGGCCTTCTTCAACTAAAATTGACAAATAAAATGTAAAGTGTCCCAACAGTTTTGTCCAAGATTGTAGTCTACTGCTTGTTAGGAAAGTCAGGTAAGTCTAGGGTCAATACTTTGGCATAGCGCTAGGCCTGTGTCACCACCAATAGTGTATCACACAGTCTCAGGCATAGTGTAACTAGGTACAAAGATTTTGGGGCAACTTTACATCCAGGATGGGCAACTGATTAAAAATAATAGCTTATCGATATTGTTACATCCAGGTGAATACTTTCATTTAAACATCAGTGTTTAGTAGAATATATAATGTTACTGCTTTATCTCACATAGATCTCCCCAAACAAGTTGCAAGGAACAATGCTCCCCTTCCCCTCCCCCCTCCCCAGCATATGTGGGAAATATTCCACTTTTGTTGGGGAACCAGTTCCAACAATATGCTTCATTTTGTTTATAAGAAAGTCCCAAGTGTGCACATTTTCAAGGCTTCGATTAGTACTTGCCATGCAAGTACAATTGTCTAGTTTAAACTTGTGATTGCGTGAAGCGTATACTTGCAGTGTGTTGATAACGTAATTGTAATCTACGCAAAACAGCCATGTCTAATCTTTCCATGGCTCTTCGTATACAATTTTAATCAGTTTGGAAGCTGACCTCGGGTCATCACCGAAATATATTAAGCTCGGTAGACGTCACACACTTTTTAATTTTAGCCGCTTATGGAAATGAACACTTGGAAAAGAGTCACTATTTTTTATTCTGTGTATTTTCAATTACGATCAAGAAAACAATAAAACTTACACGAAGTAATTCACAACTTATAATAAAATCATTTTCAAGCGAAATTGTCGGCCAAAAGGCCCAAGAACCACCGGGAAATTTTAGGTCACCCTTTCTGAACTTCGGCGAATGGTTACAAATTTATCCAGAAATCATTCCAAAGATGTCCAACAATTATCAAATACTCACATTTAGTCACGAAATATACTTTCCAACATAAGTACATTGATAAAGTATTCCAATCTTCCTGCAAATATTCAGTATACTGCTGTGTTTATGCTACGAATCTGTTTGCAGTACACCTATGTTCAGTCAGCCATCTTGAAACGCATTGCACGATGGTAACAATGCAACACAAGATCCAGCACAATGCCATGCTGTGTGCGTGCGCTTACGAAAAGTGATGGATCCATATAATGCCTAGTAGATAAGCAGAACGGAAACACTGTCTTCTTTAAAGCACTTTTAGTGAAGATAGAAGGATAACAAGAAAGGTTACACTTTATTTTGGAAATGTATTTGTTCTTTCTTTTTCAAATGACATTTCAACATATTCTAACCTTGGAGACGGAAAATCCGCAGTTTGAAACTTCTCAAGTGAGCTCTCACTCCTTCGGTTTCTCGAAAAGGTTATGACGAAAACTACCCAAAGTTCACTCCCAGACAATCGCTATCTGCTAAAACGAGTTTCTTTTAAATATTTAACTTTCTATTTTTATTCAATTGCCAAAAAGACTCAATTACGTAACACTATGAACAAGAGTTATTGATATTTTTCACATGCAGGCATCCTTTTTCGCATTGCGAAAGCTAACTCCAGTACGATCTCCCAAAATGCATTTCACCGCGAGTGCTAAGGATGTGAAGATTGTGCATTAAAGGCACAAATGTGAGGTCTGCTCCCCAACTGATTGAAGGAATACATTGTTATAGCTGTAATTAAGAAAAAAATGCATTTGTCGGACTATTGTTTGTTAATAAACCGCTGAGACTCCGAATTTGAAAAAAAAAAACAATAACAAAGAAATTTGGCTATAGCATTGCATTTTATTTGGTAATTTTCTAATCAATTTTGCACCTTTCTAATTTTTACTGAGATGAAAATTTTATTGCAAAAGAAAAAAAGAAATCATCCAAATATGACTGCCTAGAGAAGGGTTGAAGTGCCATTTCCGGCCATCTAAAGGATTACTTTCTTTACATCTTTCCTGTGCGTTCTGATGGTGTCACCCGGTTGGATAATAGACTGTAAAAACCTTAATACTACACCTTGAAAACCACTAATCTACACGTCTATACCAAAAATATAAAACCTCTTATCATAAAAACACAGACCAAAAATTAAAACAAAACAAAACAAAAAAAGAAAAAAGAAAGAAAAAATCGTCAACTCTCTGGCTACATCACTGCGTACAAAATAACATACGGATTAGTCTATTGCTGCAGAATCTCAATACTTTGTGGATGTTAAGGAGACAAAGTTTCCATATTGTTGCTGATGATATTTGATGTAAATGGAGTCCTCCTTTTGGCGCTTTGCATTTAAAAGATTATCCATCTATTGTTAATATCCTGATGCATTTCATGCTCAAAAATGATCAAATTCAGAGAGAATATCATAGAAAAAACACACATTCAATACAGTATGTTACACATCCTCAAATACACTTCAATCAACTCTTGAGGGGTTAATTTTTTCATCACAACTTAGATTTTGTGCACTACAATGTGCCTCCATAAATTGTAAATAAGCTTGTAGAGCCAAGACACAAAACAGCAACTACCAAACTTTTCTGTTGCTGGTATCCAACTCTAGGAGCTTATTCCTCTCAAGATAACTTCGTGGGAAATATCTGCTTACAGAGCCTTTGTTTATGGCCACACTAAGCAAGATTATCTTACAGTCATTTCATGCTTGATTTAGCAGAGGTGTGACACCAATTCTCTACCATCTGAAAGTTAAACTACAAAATGTAAATATTCTCAGTCAGTAGGTATCTGTGCCTAGCAACCAAAGTGCTGTGTGCACAGAAAATTGAAGTTTTCATGACAACTGAAGAGTTTAACCATAAAATTTGCAAAAATAACTTAGCAACCATCGCTTTTTTAATGTGAAAAATGCAATGCCTTCTGCCTACCGGCCAATGAGCATGCTCTCAAATTCTCAAAGACATTGACCACTGATCAAGCCACATTACCTTGCTCTAAAGAAACTTCATCCACTGGCTAGTGTGACAATATCTCAATATATGTTATGTAATGAGATAAAAATCATTTTGTTCCAACGATTCATTTGTACTGTTTTTCTGTAAGCGATTGTTTTAAATGAAACCAAAACAGCCTCCAGGTCCTCAGTATGCGGTGCGAACGGCTTGACTAGAATTAGGTGAGACCAGGCGCGTAGTCAGGATTGTGTCACGGGGGGGGGTGGTGTCATGGGGGATGGGGGTGGGGCACGACATGAGGTAAAGGTCTAAGGATAGAGAGAAAGAGAAAAAACCGCTATTTTTAGGTGTTTTTTGCATTGCAAGGTTGGGTCATGGGGGAGGATTCTGACCCCCAACCCCCCCCCCCCGTGGTTACGCCATTGGGTGAGACAACAAATAAGACACTGAGTTCATTAACTGTAATTCTACCGGCACTGCACCACAAGATTTACGCACCCACAAGCGTACGCGAATTGTGTCGTGGCTGTTCGTTTCGTACTCATCTTCAACATGTCACCTACAATAGCACACACGGGCGAGTTACCGGCCTCAATACTGCTATACTGTGTAGGTAGTCGTTTGCAGTATAAAGTAGGTTTTCTTTAAGTCCGTCAGTACAAAAGTTATGAGAAGTTCTATGGTGGCCGGGGAAGGAGTCTTAATGATGGGCCCTCCATTTTGAGAATTCTTAAAAAATTGAGTTTCCTGGGAGGCAATCGGTGCCACCAGGGAGTTACAGAGTTTGCCACTACCTTTTGAAGTAGTAAAATTTGGAATTTGACAAAATTCGCCTACTTTTAGAAATTAAAAACGGCATCACTGAGGGGGCATTGCAAAGACAATCCTTCCTCCCTTTTTTGAGAAAATGTTTGAGAAAATTGGGAGTCCTTACATGCAATCTGGTCAGTGGCGTAGCTACTGGGGAGGGGGCAGGGGGGGGGCAAGTTGCCCCCCTGGAAAATATTTTGGGGAAATTTGATGAATTTTCTTACTCCAACAAAATTTTCTCAAAATTTTGTTAGAATAAGAAATTGTGAGACATTTCTCATACATAATTCGTATTTTCATGCAACAAATTAACCCACATTCGTCAGTGTCGCATCAACCGGCCCTACTCGCGTTCCACAGGAACGTCCTCGCCGCGTAGTAGATTGCATGTTCTCGTGTATACGCGCGGGTGTTAATGATCAGTGCATTTCAGTGTACAGGAAGCTGTTACTAAGGAATTCAACAACAGCTGATACAGTGCAACTAACACTGAAAGGCTGCAAACCCGAACTTATCCCCTTGCACACACTACACAGTCTCTGCGTTGTACATTTTGGGAATTCAGTGTAAGGATGTGAAAACTGACCAGTCACTAACGTAGACCCCCAGGATTATATTGTCCTACAAGCTAGTAGCGGGAGGGGTTTAAAGTATACCGATTTTACTCTGTTTACATAACCATGGATGGGGCTGAAACAATCCATGGCCAACGATAGACTTAACGTTAGTATAGAAATTAGAATGAACGGGATCCATGGGTATACTTAATTTTGTTACTTATTGTAATCCTTGGGGGCTTACAGGCTAGTTCGGGGAAATAGCTTTCTGCTCACTTGGGGTGTAACAATAAACTGGTTCATCAGTACCTTGCAGCCTTCTACACTTAACAGGCTACTGTTCTAACAATATATCCTGTGTGATCGAGCCACTATCAGACGTCCTTTCAGTGGCCTACGAGGGGGGGGGGGGGGGGATTTGGTCATGCTCCCCCCCTCACCGATGCCATTTTTCTTTGTTCTTAAAAATACGGAGTCAAACTTTAGTAACACAGATTGTACTTCAAAAGATAGCATAGCCTATGTGGCACCAGATTGCCTATGAGGACACCCAATTTAATCAAAAATTTTTAAAGGGGAAGAATTGCCTCTGCAAGGCCCCTCAGTGATGCCAATTTTTTTTTATTCCTACAAACAGGCAATTTCTGTCTAATTCCAATTTGTTTACTTAAAAAGGTGGACTTTTTATCCCACTGGTGGAATCGATTAAAATAAAGACTACATGTTAAGATTCTGTTTACAAGCATGAATACGATATTTTTGGCCATCTGAGGGGTCTGATTTTTCGAAATTTTCTTTACGGGCAAAATTCCTTTTTTGGGGTCAAATTAGCTCTTAACTCTCTGATCACTTTGCAGTTTGCAAATATATTTTGAATGTTGAAGTGAGCATTTGCAAACGACAAAAGAAGATAGCGACTCTTGAGATTCATCGTATAAGTCAGGAAAATGCTATATCCGGCCCTCTGAGGGGTCTGTTTTTCGAAATTTTCTCTACGCTCCGCGCCAACCAATGGTGGCGCTCCGCTTAGATAATCTTTATGATAAAATAGCGTTTTGTGGCCAAGAAAAACCACAATCCTGTACTGATCAATGCTCTTTTATTTTGACTCCTAGTCAAAGTGTGCAAATTCAATGACTTCGTAAGGTAGCATAAATGGCATAAGAATGCATGTAAAGACACAAAAGTTTCAGTTTTATCCTCAAGAACCACCACAATTCAATTTTAAACACTGTTCCTGTCAAAGTCGAAAATCTTGCACCATTTTGCATCTAGGCTCCTTGAAAACGTCAAAAAATTTCCGGCCACTCCTCCCCTTAGACCATACTGCATGCCCCTCCCCTTCAGAGAAATCCTGCGCACGCCACTGCGTTACTACATACAAATAAACCAGATATTGTTTACCAAAATAATATACTTTGTTATTTCCGATTGCTCTATGTTATACTTTAAGATTAAAATGCAGTTAATATTACAAAATAACATGGTAGTGTTGTTATACTTGTAAATTTGCATATTTTATATGAAATACATATACATTGACCGGAAAAAGTTTTGGGGAAATTTCATACCTTTGCCCCCCTGGAAAAAATCCTAGCTACGCCACTGAATCTGGTGCCACATATTCTACCTTTTGAAGTTAAATCTGTGGTACTATAGTAAGGCTACGTATTTCTACGCTCTAAAAAAAAAAAAATAGCATCCGCGAGAGGGGCCATGGTCCAATGGCTCCTCTTTCGTACGCCACTGATTACATTCATATCGTTTGAAGCATATAAGTTTGATGCGACTTGCATGGTGTACAAAGATACAAAGCTACTTTCACAAACCTTGAAAGACCCACTTGATAGTCGTTCATTGCGCAGTTGAGCACAGCGTCACTTTCAATTGTAAAGATATTAACTATAGGAACTTTTGGGAGGAATACTCCGATACACGTGGGTCACCGGTGGGATTAACTTGGCAAATGATCCCAATAAGAAGAATCATTTAAATGGTGTGAGTGTGGGTGGGGTGTACATGATCAAATGTTGTGATTCACAAAGACGATTCACTTTCTTTTGAATATGAATTAGTGCTGCAGTTTGTTTTAAAACAAACACAGGCAAAAGTTTAACCCTTTAACTTACAAATAGATGATTACATTTAAAACAGATCACGGTTAGATTTCTTCCAGTGAATACTAAAGAGACAGAACCATTGGCACATTTACCTTCTGCTGAAAAAATTAACGTTTGTAGCGGTCTTGGTAAATATAACATTACTTACGTATCACAACGACAGGCACGTAAACTCATACAAACGCATTAAGTAACGAAAAGCTTTACCCCATTTTTGGTAATTGTTGCATTCCAAATACTACAACACGTTTGCATAGATTCGTAAAAACATTGCATGAAAGTTTGTGATAGATATTAGACAAAAATACTAAATTAAAGGATCCACAAAGACGTTATTGAGTCTTGTAGTTTGATAAGACGTAACATCTGAATCTTGTTTTAATGGCACCAGTTCACTTTATATGTACCAACAGCGCGATATCCAATTTTAATAACACTACATAGATAGAAGCATTTCTTTGTACACGTACCAAACAAAGGTAGGCAAAGTTTACGTACAAAGTTTATGCTTTCATTTCAAAGTACATGCAGTTCAAAGTATCATCTGTGCAACAACAAATCCGTTCCCCTCCTGCCCACCGGGGTGTTTTTGAAGAAGCAGTGGAGGATGGAGGACACATGGAAAAATATGAGAGACAGAATACGTTTTTCGTTTCAGAGTTATCAGTATTGCACAAATATTGTGTTCCCCTTTGAATGCAATGTCCAAGGAGAGTAAGGAAAAACAAAAACAAAATGCGACTGGAGCCAATTGCGCTTCGGTATTGGTCCACTAGTGATTTTAACCTGGAAAACGCTTGCTGTCTGTTGTCTAACCGCTTTTTATATGAGATTAATTATGTGTTATGTGGGGAGTCGACAGTGGATCTGCGATGGGGGAGCGACGGAAACTTTTAAAGTCTCAAGAATTAAGAAATATTTCGTTTCAGAATAATTCATATTGTACAAACAATCAGAACATTGTTTACTCTTTGAGAGTGTATTTGTTAATTAAAATAACGTTTAAAGTTCTGTAGTATTTTTAAACCTACAACTCCGAAAACACGGCTATTTCTTCGATTAAGTACATGTGGATGTATAGCGTTAACAACTTTAAAAATTGCTTGGGCTGTTCCTCATAACAATACCCTTTAGGTATTGAAGGGCAAGAGCAGTCAACTTATCCTGAAGTAGGGTAGTAGACTGTCCTGTTTCATGATTGGTTGTTGAGACTCATGTGACCATAATTTTTCTGCATGTTTTTCATTTAATATGTAGAGCTGAAGTTCTAAAATATGATAAAGGATACTTTGAAGAGAAATAAGAGGAAAAGTGAGACTTAGGGTGTTGCTTCAAAGTAAGTTTGGGGGACTGCTCTTGACCTTTAAGTTTGCATAGTTTGCTAACTTATTCAAGGAAGAATAAAGCTCCTACAGATAGTGATAGTATATAATTATAGGAACGAAACGTTCGCGGGTAAAGCTTAACAAATGGTGGAGGACAGAGCTATGAATTTCATGGTCTAGCTGCATAAATAGGATGGTACAATCGGCAACTGCTTGTTATACAGAATTTTCTTGTGACTCCCAGAAATATGAGTGTATTTGGCGTTGAATAAGTGTAGTTTTTTTTAACAAAAAGCAACATAAAAAAGAGAGAAAAAAGATTAATTGAAACTTTATCACGAACAGACACTTGAAATGGGAAGACAAGGTTAAACATGGACATGACGTTTATCAAACTCCCTTAAAAGTGTTTTACATTTCAAATGTGGATGGAAACTAACAATCCAAATGTAAGGTAAGTGTAAGGTATAAGGTGCACAACTTGGAACTCCCCCCCAGCCCGTAGTCTTCGGTCCCCCGCATGTGGGATCAATAAGTTCTACAGTAAGAACAATCCGAGACAAAACCAAAATCATAATGCACGAACAACTACAAAGATACATTAGAGAGATTGAACGATACCATCATATGAGACTTGGGAAACTTTATGATGGCATCAGTTTGGTTACAAATTGTTTACATTGTTTAAAGATCTGCTGTCATAAACAACGTGCAACAGTGACAAGGCCAGTGGCGGAGATACCATTTGGTAAGGGGGACCGATTGTCGGATCAAAATCGCCTTTCAGCGCTCTTTGTAGGTGCAGGATTTTAATGTACTGCAATTTTGCACAACTGCACTGCTTCGAATAGCCTGCTGTTAGCAGGCTATTGTGTCTGCGCTTCAACTACAAACAGTTGCATTCGAAAATAAAAAAAATCTTACTTTCGCTACTATAAATAATACTATACGAGTCTTTCAACGGCTTCACTGCAGAGCAGTCGACGTTTCCAACTTAGTTACATTCATGGCATACATACGGTATACAATAGCCTGCCAACTTTCTATCGAATCTCATTTACGACCACCAAAAGTGACGTCACGGCAAAAATTAAAATACTGAATTATATCTCGCGTAATAGGTAATATATGTTCATCGAACGTACGGCCTGGTACACATTTTCAACGCACAAAAGCTAATTAGGTTGTTCGCCGTTCGTTGTATCATTTGTGTGCACGAAAATACAGTATTCGTACTTGTTTTGTGCACCACGTCACCATCTCATGTTTATTAATTCGTCCCTCAAAATGCGGGATTCCTGTAACTGGAATCTGGACGAAGGTTTGCAGACTCTGTATATTATACTGTTTAGAGACCTGTATTATGATTTTGACAGAGCGCCATCTTTCGGCTACTACAGAGTCTGCTCCGCAGGCTATGCTTCCAAAGGCCTATGTTACAAAATGAGTCAAACAGCCGCCGTTATCTGAACCGACTGTATCTTTTCCAAAGAGAAGGGTCATCTGTGAAATAGGGGGTAGTTTCACCAAATCACCTTTATGCTATTTATTAACACTTAAGAACGACGTAGCTTCAAACTAAGTAAGATTGTAAGCTTACAGAATACACAGAGTAACCCTGAATTCGCGTTTGTGTGGCTCATAGCGAAGAAAGAGTTCTATTCAAAATATATAGATTATGGAGCTAGCGCATTCCCGTGTATGTTACTGTTTCCCATACAAAAAAAAAGAAGAATCTATAGACGGGTAAAGATCAACCAGACCTTTCGTCATGGCCACTTCCTACAATCTGGCAACTTTAAAGCGGTCACTTAATGTAAATTGTATAAATTCGTGGACAGTCGGATTCAGGTGGAGGCGCACCAGGCGCACTCCTCCCCCTTTTTCGATGACAAACGATTTTTTGACCAAAGAGAAACTTCGCGCCTTAGGCGCTCTCTCGTCGGCCATCGGCGTCAGATGTTGCCCCCCTTTCCTTAAAATCCTGGTTCCGCGCCTGTGGTACATCTATAAAAGTTCCAAAATTAAGGGGTTGTACAGTAGGCTATGCCCACGATAATCCCCCACCGTAAGAAGCGTTTAAAAAAGGGGGAGGGACTTGAACCTATTTTCACTTTGTTTGAGACCAAAATTGAATCTTATTTGAAACCGTGGCAACGTTACCAATTTATGCAGCTTAAACTATATAACACATTCTCATTTTTCCGTCGTTAAATCCCATCTAAATCTGGCGGATTTACACAAAGTAAAACCCAGGCTTAGTTTGACCTAAAAGTTGATTTATTGTTGAATCTAGTCTAAGATATAAGAAAAGCAAAATTTATATTTGCCGCCTTTATACAAATTTTTGGAAGAAAGGGATACAAAAGTTAAATATATCTCAATAAAACTACCTTGGGAGGAGGAATGAGGAGGAACGGGAACACATTTCCCAAAACAATAATGTTCACAATTAACAAAAGAAAAGAAAACCAGAACAACTTGTGTTGCCCCACCAGGATGAATTCTAGTAACTCTTCTGTGATAAGCATTGCGGTGTGTTTCATCGGTGCACGGCAGGTTTAGCAAGGTGTGACTGTGTAATTGTCTCTTTAATAAAAAGGAAACCTGTCTTTATAGCCTACAACTATATTATCAAAACCCATATATGAAAAGCATGTTCTGATCTAGAGGTTTGTCGCTTAAAAAGCTTCTCATAATGTTAAAATTTTCTTAAGCAAGAAAAGGCGGGGGGGGGGGGGGGCAGGGGGGCAGACTGCCCCCCCCCCAAATTTTCTCAAGACCTAAAATTCGGGCAGGGATCTGGAAAAATTCGGGCAGCCGTTTGAGTCTTAAAACCTGGTTTGTTTCTACTTACACAGAAAACTCCTAGGCGCGCCCGAATTCCTTCAAACACTTGGGCGAAAAAATAATAAAAAAGCATCATAGTCACGATACAATTTTCATGAAAACTCTAAAAGATACCAAAATTCGCGACACATTCGGGCAGCTTATGAAAAAACAATTTTTCGTCAGCCTCACTTCATATTCTTGCGCAAACCTTTGCCAGAAATGACACAATATTCGGGCAAAAGTTGCAAAAAAGTTCTGGGATATTTTTAATTGCCAGATAACAAGGGGAGAGAGGATGTATACAGTCCCCCAAATTTTGCCCGAACAAACCAATCAAAAGCTATCTTGTGACGCACCATACTACTAAATGACAATCACCAATAGTCACCAGAAGGCTGAAACGTACTTGGTCGAGAGGTATTTGGGCAGCATATGAATGAGATGACGATTTTGCCCCTTTCAAAATGATCCTCTTAAAATTGTGCGAAACTTTTTAACCTGCAGTGCTATGGAACCGAAATTCGGGCAATGGTAAACAATTCAGCGTAGCTTGTTTGCTCACTCATAGGAATTTAGTGTGAACAAATCTGCAAGTAAGTCTGCCCACAAATTCATGTAAAAACATCTAGCAACGTGACAAGCCGGGTTTTTCTCAAACGGCGTGAGTAGAAAAATCATTTATATATAGTCGGGAGCTCGGGCCGAGTCATATAGACAGTTGTATCAATTCAGTGGAACGGGAATTCGGGCAAGAGTCGCAACAGAGTCACAGACATACGGTACACATGTCTTTAATTCCGTTCTACAGTTTTCCCCGGAAAGATGCAAGACCAGGTAATGTTTTATACATTCCCACTGTAGCGTAGCCACGCCCCCAGATTTTTTGCGTCCTGATAAAGTAATTGAAAAAATTGAACGGAAATAAAATTTGAAGTATTTCCTTCAAAACAGTAAATAAATAAAATGTGTAAAAATTAAAAAAAAAAACATGAATGAATGTGTGTAAAACACATTTTGTGCGCACATATGAAATGAAGTAATAACTTCAAAATGCCTACTTTCACTAAATTAGATACCGTTTGTGATCTGCACTGTCGTTTATTGCATTTCACTTAGAAGATGAAACGAAGATAATTCTTCCCTTCCATCCTTAACAAGTAGGCCCTAGGCCTATGCCGTGCCTCACTCCTGCCCATGCAAAGTGCCACTGTAGGACGATTTTTTTCGACAAGTCCTTTTTTAACTAGTTGGCACTGACGTCCGGGGGATTTGTAAAATGTCCACAAAGTCCTGATTTCATGTGTTTCCCACATGATGCATACTTCTGCTTTGCGGTTCAATTATTTTGAGAGATTTATTCGTAGTATTTTAATTTTGACTATGCAATGTACCGATGGACAAATACTGCACCATTTTGCACTTGTTCCTTTGAGAGTATGTATGTCTCTTGTAAAATCTCTACAAAAACTAAAAACATTTTGATATTTTTCATGCTCCCCAAAAAGGGAAAATCCTAAAACTTAGGCCTATAATCAGTTTAAAGTTTTGCCAAACATAGCACCATTTTGCATCTAGGAAATCTAACGCAAAGAACGTTTTTCACAGGGGGGCACAACTACTTTTGGTTTTCCTGTTAAAGGGTAAGGTACTGCCTTAGGTTAGCAGAAATCCATTCAAATATTGCCGCATTTGCGGCTGAGTACATTCAGTTTAAAACACGTGGGAAGTGCTGTTTCCGGCCATCTGGAGGGGTTTTAAAGCCCAAAATTTTCTTGTACGCTCCGCGCCAACTGATGGTGGCGCTCCGCTTAGATTCAAATATTGCCGCATTTGCGATCTACGTCCTTCTGAAGTTTACAAATTTTTCCAAGGGAAAAGGGGATACCGCTCCCCTTTAGTCTCATCCCCAGGCCACGCCCAGATTTGGGGTCCCTAAAAAGTGTATGTATTACCATTTTTCATAGACTAATTTTTTATTCTCATTATTTGAGAAGTCGCAGACATGAAATTCGTATTTCTAGGCTGGGTACGTCCAGCTTAAAACACGTGGGAAGTGCCGTTTCCGGCCATCTGGAGGGGTTTTAAAGACCAAAATTTTCTTGTACGCTCCGCTCCAACTGATGGTGGCGCTCCGCTTAGATAGTCTTGCCATGCCTGACCTTCGGAGGTACCACCCCCCACTTGTTTCCTAGACCCCCCAAAAAATCCCATCCTGGCTACGCCACTGCATTCCCAGGTGCGGTATATCATTATATTATGTTTTTTTCACATCTCAAATGTTTTTAAGGACGAACCTCAGTTACCGATTGCTGGATCGGGGAAGAATATATGAATAGTGCCTTGTCAACGCCCTTTCCGCTTCCTTTGTTTCTGATTACACAACTCTAGGGTAATATATCTCACCGTATTGATTCAACTAACTGAGTTGTGGGAACTCTTAAATAGCCTTGGAAGTGCCATTTCCAGCGATCTTGGAGGTGTTTTGGGCCAACATTTTGGGGCGTTCAAGGCCAAGCCATGGTAGCGCGGAGTGCTGAGAGTCTGTCTATCGCCCTCCATGACAATGCCTTGGGATTTTCGAGGGTTTCTGAAGTTTTTCAATTTTCAAAATTATATTGATGATAATCTCATGCTGCATGACGTAAAATAGTTAGAACGCGCAAACAAACTCATTTTCCAATAATTATAGCTTAATGTAGTCATCCAATTGTAGTGGTACATTTTATCTGGGAGTTTTCTGACCTTTTTGTAGATTTGCTCATTTTTGGTGAACATTTTATTGCAAACGAAAGTTCAAAATATCGACGGCTTTGATTCTGCTTATAAGCCTTGGAAAGGCCATTTCCGGCTGTCTGAGGGGTTGCGATTTTTCAAAATTTTCTGTACGCTCCGCGCCAACTAATGGTGGCGCTCTGCTTAGATAGTCTTCCGGGCAGAATTAAATTTTTCGGGCAGAGAATCCTCTGCCCCCCCCCCCCCCCAAATTGAAATGCTCCCGTACGCCTATGCGCACATCCTAGCAGTTTATGGGAAAATAATAATTCATCAGCCTCTTGATATTGTCCTGCTCAACTCTTTGCCCGAAATGGTAGAACATTCCGTTCAGGCGAGAGGTGTTTAAGTACTGAGTTGTTTTCAATTGCCATATAACACGGACAGACAGAAGGATATACAGGAGTATAAAAAATGCCAACATTTTGCCAGAAAAATGTTTGTGGTACACTTAATCTAGTAATTGATTACCGTTTTGCTATTTGCTCATTTTTTTACTGAAGTGAACATTTTGATTTCAAACGTTAGCTCAAAATAACGTTTGTTAGATTATACTAACGAAACTGGGGAATGCCATTTCCAGATGTTTGATGGGTCGCGATTTCCCCGAATTTCTGTACGTTCGCGTCAACTAATAGACGCTCCGCTTAAAAAGTGGATCGAGGAAGAATCGGGGAAGAAATCCAGCACTTTCACAAAAAAAAAAAAAAAATGACTAGCCAGTCCTAAGTTCCACACCAAGAAAATCCTGTTTACGCCTGCTTTCTGACTCCATTATATTAGTCGTTAAATAGTTCGTTTTATGTGTTTCCCGAAACATGGGATTCTCAAGTTTAACACAGTGCAAAACATTTTACTCTTCTTGAAAACTTTTGGATGAAAATTTACATCTTGAGTGGTACCCGATGCACGTTATATGCAATATCGGCAGGGACTGGTTGAAATTGGACTCTGGATTTTAGAAGTAAGGAAGTTTAGACCTGACCTTATTGAAACTTTTTTTACTTTCGAGAACAAAGATTCTAGTAGTCTGTTGGATGGGGAAAACAGTCTAGTTAGCGACAATAGAAAAAAGGCCGTGACCGGCTCAGCTTAGACCAATTGGTTAGAAACTGGGCCTCAAAACCCCATAACTAACTGAATGAGATATGGATTTACAAGCGGTCCACATCCTCCTGATATACAGGGATAACTGCATAACAAATGCAAGAAACCACTTCCTTTCACAACGGGTTATTAACGCTTGGGATTAGTTTTTCTAACGTCCCCCCGACCCTCTGGCAAAGGGCCGTTCGGCGAAACCAAAACTTTCACTGCTTCTCGAAGAAGCTATTACGTCCACTGAAGGACAATGCATTACCAACCTCATAGCTCTCGGACCATTTACATGATAGGTCCGTCATGTATGGCGGAACAGATACTACGCATTATCTTAGCCAAACGGCCTAGGCGCTTGGGTGTCCGATGACCTTGAAAATACCCTCAGAAGATTTGGATTAGTTGCCATTTGAAACCGGTAACTGCAATTCCTTAAATATTTTTTAAGTCCTCTCTCATCCAACACTTCTTAAGGGGAAATATTGTGTTTAAAATGCTCCAACAAAGAGTACAAAGAAAATGGCTCAAACACTACCTGACTACCCAACAATTAAGTCTCAATCATAAACCCCAGAAATAGCTACATTTCTTCAAAATACTGTGGGCAAGAAGAGCCATGGATGTTGCATCATTTAAAATGTTGAAAGTTTGGGTGAACAAATTATTCTTGAGCAACAAACAACTGAATTTCTATCTGTGGGCAACTTATTTCTTTAAAAAAGTCTAGTTTATCAAAAACGCAACAAACGCAATATTTCCCTTTAAGACACCTTATGGGAAATTACGCAAGTCTTTGACACCGTCAGTCACCTCTGTAGCAAGATGAAAAATAGGTGAATAACATGTGAATAAAATATTGCAGTATGAATGTCAAATTCAAATGCATTGTTATACACCAGACAGGTATCTTAGATACACTCACTTGTGCAAAATCACACTTTTAGGAGATCCCTTCTAATGAATGAATTCTAACGAATGAATAGAAAAAAGACTGATTTCAAGGAATAGACATGTAAAATAAAATTTTGGAATATGTATAATAGGTGCGGGAGTGTTTTGTTAATCCCGAAGATTTAAAGAATGTGCCCATGTGCATAGCCACCAAACAGAATAAGTGAACTCAAATATTTTCAAATATGCTGCAGTGAGGGACACCTGGATCTAAAATAAAACACGATTGCAATCACGTCAAAACAGTTTTCAAAAGAAGGTAATTATGAAAAAGAATGAAATCTCCTCACCTTCCTTTCTTGTGGTCTTCCTGTGGATCCTAGGATGTCAGTCTCACTTAATCCAATTTATTTAAGTAATGCACTGTGCAATTGTTTTACCTTTAATGTCTTTGTTGTTCACATCAAATAAAACTTACAAATAAGACTAAACACCCACTAACAGGGGCCGCGCAGCAAATTTTGTAGAGGGGGCTAACCACCAGAGCGTCCCAATATGTTCAACAATATAACAGCAATGTAAGGCGACCCACAATGCCTACGACAAAAAAACGTGGAGGGGGGGGGGGTTACCCTGACGTATCTAGTTCACTGTAATCCTATGGCTTAACATAACAATATTTCCGACACCAGTATTAGTGATTTAATTTCGTTCAGCATTAACGTGTTCTTAACAATTGTTGCTTATCACGTGACAAAACAACCCGGGTATTGAGTATTTAGTTATATGTCTCAATATATTTCTTGCTCAAGAACTTTAAATCAAATGTAGGCACGTGAAAATTGAAAACTTTTTTTTACAAAAAGAATGTCGTCTTTAAAACCTTTCCAATTGGAAAGGGACTGTATAATTTGAAAATAAATACCTCAACATCAAACTTTATCGAGAGGAGTAAACATTTATGACCAAAGGTCGATTATAATTTTGGCAATGGTGTTGTTTCACGAATGTACAGCAATTTTACACACGTTGTTGACATAAGTACCTACGTACCCATTAACAATTTCGCGGCAATTTTTGAGATCTACACAAAAGAACTGTCTTTGTTTATTTCGTGACACAACTTTTTTGAATCTACATCAAGCTACTGCCGTTTCGTGGACAGGCTCTCAAATTTTTCGTGGTAAGTATAGGCGTAATACTATTTCCGTATTTTAATGTTTGCATTCATGTAGGCCAGATATTGTAGTCATTGTATGAAAGTAAGGGCTTTGTTTCTATAAGAAACAGAATAAGTAATACAAGGTGTGTTACAAAAATTATGTTTATTTAAGCGAAATTGTAAAAAATGGGTGTTCCTTTCAATGATAGTATAATACATTATGCTCTACATAGCGCAAGGCAAGGATCGTTTCAGTCTGAACGACACCATTAATTAACAAGTGGTGTATGTAGGTTTCGGAAATCCCAGCGGGCATGTAGCGCCCTGACATTCCGCAGGCACCGCGCTTTACAAATATTGTTATAAATTCATGTCGCATTAAGACAAGAGGAACTTAATCTATACAGATTGAAAAAGTAATCGAATCCTTTTCAAACTTTATTCGAGCTTAAACTTAATGGATTTAAAATCTTTTGACATTGTTTTAGCTCCTGTGGATCACATCAAGGATTGTTGTGTTTATATAACTTAAAATTCCAACAGAAATGTCACATGGGAAGTTTACCTCATTTCAATACGTTCAATTCATGTACTTCTTCATTAAAACGTTATCTTTGCTTGTTGATTTCTTTCAGACATATCATGCAGGTCGTCAATGCCTTACTTCCCTTTCTGACATGGCTAATAATTGCCAACCAATGCACCTTTTCGAAGATAATTCAACCCTTTTATTACGACAATAGAACCCGTGGTCTGGATTTTAAGTCTGAAAATTTCCAAAACGAAAGAACTGAGAAGAACCATTCCTGTGGGCAGGTCTGCAAATATGAAAATGTTGTCTATACAGCACATTGCAATAAAATGGGTTTAAGAGAGATACCGCATTCATTCGGCTGTGCACATTCTCGTTTTTTGGAATTGCAAGGAAATGATATAATGGTACTGTCATCTGTTCAATTGTCAGGATTTAAACATGTGAGAATACTTAATATCAGCGACAATGGCATTTTAAAAGTAGAATCCGGGACGTTTGTTGAGATGGTTTACCTAAAACATTTAATATCAAATAACAATCAACTAATGAAACTGCAAAATGGGACTTTTAGAGGAACTGAAAAGAGTCTTAGGGGACTGTACCTGAACAACAACGTGATAGTCTACATAGAGGATGGGGCATTAAACGGTCTTCATGAACTTCGCAAATTACAACTTTGTCACAACAAAGTTAAGATTCTTTCTTCGACCACCTTTCAAGGTCTGCCAATGTTACGTCACCTCATGCTGTGCAACAATGAGATACAGGACCTCAACAGCAACGTCTTCAATGGACTAACAAGACTAGATATTCTACACCTTAACGGCAATAATCTGCGGTATGTACAAGATGATCTATTCTATGGATTACATTCTTTGAAGGTATTGTTGTTATATGACAACGAGCTGATGACATTGCCTTACCCTAGGAATCTATTCTTCGTGAAACAACTACATCTTCTCGACATCCGTAATAATGCTATCATTGAGTCCAAGTGCATATTCCCATACCTTGGAATATCACGTCATTTCCGTCTCGAGGGAAACCCTTTCTCTTGTAACTGTGATTTTATTATTGTACAAGACTGGTACAACAGTCATTTTCAAGATGCAAGCCTGGAAAGATCGTTAGCTTGTGAATTAAATGGTTTGTTCATTCAAAAACTTGGCAAACGTTTGCGAGTGGAGTGTAAAAACGTTTATCAGAAAAATATGGCCACCGAATCTTTTCCAGTTACTTCTTCTGTTTTCCAGCTCCATTTTTCTAAACCAATATTTGCAAGAAATTTTACAACTCACACTTTGAATTATCTTCCCGCTAAGGTTGACAAAGACAAACTAAGCAAAACGTTAACCAGTCTTTTAAGTTTCATCATTGCACTTGAGTTGATGTTACAAATATCTACTGAAGTACTGATAATTGTTTTGATAATCCTATGCACATTTATGATCATCCCATATTTTTATTGGAAAAGTTTGAAAAAAAAAATCGAAGAAAGATAGTGAAGAATTTCTTTGAGAGAGATGCGAAATAACAGGAGTGATCAATTTTTAACGACTAATTACAGATACACTCGGTTACAATTCAAATACAACATGAAAATTAATTTGCACTTTGTTAAGTCTCAATGTTTCCTCGCTGGTTACCATTCACAAGGTTCTTAAACAGTACTTGTTTGCGAAAAACATGTTCAGTAACAGACCAAGATCGGAAGACATACAACTGCGAAATTCCCGCTTATGATAGGTCATATATATTAAATTCAAAATGTCTCTGATACTCTTCTGCTTTTTTCATTTTCAAGTTTTTTTTGTACATCAGGCCTGGGCTAGATTAAAATGGAACTCCATCAGCCTCTCTGACCAGGCCTTAAAATGCGAGATCTCCGTTTTTTCTTCACTATATCGGAACGAACGTGGCCTTCTCTGGCTCAGCTTGACCACTTCATGACTTGATAAAAGAAACGCAATCTCTTGCATATGCATATTTTTTATGCATAATGAGTTTTTTGTCGGACCGACAAAAGTGAAATGAATCAGTTTTAATGTTCTTTCTTGTAAAAAGTATTAAGGTGTAGGTTTTGAGGTTAATTTAAACAAACTGGCATTCTTCTCAGTTCCATCCGTTGCGTTTTGAAGTGCTTTTTGTAATATAATAGTAGAAGAAGTCGTTACGCTCATCAATATTTCTCATTTAACCTGTGTAAATTAATGCTAAAATTCTAGGTCTTTTTGGTTTCTTATAGATGATCGTTAATTGTATGCTAACATTACAGCAAAACCCTTGAATTACTTTAATTGACATTTAAGGAGTAAGATTTCCCAAGAAATCAATTGAATAAATATCTATAACTTTTACCGCTCTCTGGACATACCTATTCAATGTTTGAATGTTTATAGGACAATATGTTGCCTATGATAAAATAATTATTTGGTATGTTGGACAGTGTTGACATTTCGTTTGTTAAATCTTTATCACATACCGCGTGGTTTGTTCTCGAGAATGCGACACTTTAGTAGATCAAAGGCGAAGTGGGGTTTAACTGACATCTGAGTTTGTTACATGTTCCCAAAAGTGTTCTTTACTTTCATTGTACATATTGCGTGAAAAGTTATTGGGACATGCTTGATTGCCTGCTTGTAACAAGAAATGTCACGTTACTTTTTTTTGTTCATTTTCGGTATATCTGATACTGCCAATCTCTTGAGTAGATATGAAACCTTACTGTACCAAAAGTATGTAAACTGCTTCATTTCCTTCGTGAAGCGATAAGATGTAATCAGGCTGAGAAAAACAATTTTTAAAAAGGTAAAAAGGAAATTTTCATCATGTAATCTCTTAATTACTCATCAGAGAGTTTACTGGTTGAGTGATGTTGAGCGCCTGTATGGTATGATTTGTTCGGTTAGATGAATTTAAGTAGGTTTTGTTTGTATTCTTCAGTACTCCTTTTCAATCATCTGCCATAACATCGGTTAAAGATATGTTAATTGAATAGTATATGTATGTGCTTATTCATGGTATTGTTTAAGCCCTCCGGACTGACGAAGTACCTGCTTTAAAGTCGACTGCTGGAGGTGTGGCACAAACTCTCCCCTCCAGACACTCTGAAAAAATAATATCGCGGACATACGTGTTCTTGTAGTTCAAGACCAGAAGATTCTTTTGGACAATTTTTCTTAAAGTTCCTGAACTAATTTATAATGACAAAACTTCTCCCTCCTTCACCCAATAATCCGTTTGACCGCCTCATTTCGCTCCTTGAGCGATGGACATTTACTATTTGACAGTGATTTCCGAATTCAGCACTGCGGTGAAGTATTTTGCGGTTAACAATAAGATACTGGACATCTACCTTCAAAAGACATTCTTAAGGATTGATTTGTATTTCCATGTATTATGTGACTAAAAGAGAATTCAGTGGCTATAGTTACCAAACAAATCACGAGCAATTAAAATCGGATCAAATTTACTGAAGTTACGCACGAAAATAAAATTAAAAAAAATGGGTCAATTATTGATATTTTTGGGAAAGAACATATCGAATAGGTACTTTACGTTACAAACTTAAAAAAAAAAATTGTGTTAATTTTTTACAAACGAGCTTTATTTCTTGATACTATTTCCAGCGGTAAGGTGCATCCCAGTCTTTTTTTTTTGCTGCTAACACCTGAAAGAAATCTCAAGGTCAGTTTGTAATTTGCGGTTTTCTATCGTAAAAAACCCGCCCAAGTCATGACACCTAGTTTCAAGGGGAAGAATTTTCTCATGTGTTTCTTGTTCCTTCTTGGCACGTTCTTTTCACGTTTCCTCACCTTCCCCCAGGATCGCTTGACGAAACTCATTTGAGAGCTATCTATGAACCTCACCTGGACGACACATCGCCTTCCACTAGCCGCTAGACCTACATTCAGACCGGACACGACACCCTAAGGGACCAACATTCAACCAGTAGTATATCAATGCGCGCGTAAGCCGTAATCATTTTGTACTAGGTACCGGTACGTTTTGGTGTGTTGTAAAAAGTTACTTAGTTCATCTTTTTGCATGACCCGCTGTGGGAATTACATTATGTTGAAATTTGAATACAAATTCTATTATTTTTTTCATTGGTCTGCCTTTTAAAATTCGTTAGAATCTTTTTCGATGTGGGTTTCTCATGTTAACTTCAGAATTCATTTCGTTCCTAATTTGATCTTCGTAACAATAAGTGGCATTGACGGTGTTGCAGTCTAAGATTTAAACTTTCAAAATAAAACCCTTACATTAACCTCGACATGGCAACACTAAATCCTCACATTTTGGTTTGTAAGGTGTCACATTTATCTCTTGAGACATGTACATCATGCCTGATACAGTGGTGGATCCAGGAATTTTCAGTGGGGGAGGGGGGGGGGTATGCATGTGGTTGGGTATCAAATGTACACTGAGCGAAGCGCCACCATTGGCATGTATGTTGTTTAGTCTCTGATGCCTATAAGAATTCAGGAAATGGGAAATGGGGTGGTAGGCAAGCATCCAAATTTTACCATATTTTTAAGTGTGATTACCACTGTACTAAGGGCGTAATTTGCAGCGCGCGGAGCGCGCTGAAATTTTCGCCCGTGTCAAATATTTAAAAATATGAAAAATCGTTGTTGGTACATAATGTCATCCAGCGTCTACATAATGAGGCTCTCCAACGAAATTTTGTTGAGCTTATATTGGAGAAAATATGGAATTTTATGAAAGAAAATTTATGAAAATCGCACTCTATATAGTTAACGGTGTCATTTGGTGATGTGGTGTCACAAGTGTAGGAAATTTCCGATTTTGTCACACCCAGAGCTCGGAAAAGTTTACCACAGTGAAGGTATGAGCGAGCACTTCTGCCAAGGGATTGCAATACTCGGCGCGCGAAGCGGGCGGAAAATTTTGCTTTTTTGAATCAAATAATGACGAATATGGAGCTTTTATTAGAGAAAATTGGTTGGGGATTTTGCAATTTCATGAGTTGTCAAAACCACACAGTAGACTGGTTTCACAGTTTACAAATTGCCGAATTTTTCATTTTCAGAGCCCCCTGCTCCGCCTGGGTGTCTAAGAAAAGGGGGGCCGAGATGCAAGATGGTGCTAAACGTTTCAACATTTTAAGCCACTATGAAACTCCCAAGCTTTCAAAACATGGTCTTAAAAGTGTGGGTAATCATTACTTCAACGGACTAAACGGTCAATGTGAACTTAATACCGGGTGTACTCTATTACCGTCACACGGTTTTAGGATATGTCATGTGTAAACTGTACATAGTGTCATGAAGTATGGTGTACCCTCCTCGACCTTTAACAGGAACGCCATCTTGTTATTTATGAGCAACCCTCCCTTCCTCTTGTCCTAGATTCGGGCCCAGGGCCCTCCTGTTTCCCGCCACGTGTTACCGGTGAACGTGACAAACTACCCCGCCCTAGTTCCACGTGTATGCTGTATCCCATATTTTCAAGGTGTGGCGAATTTCACCCTCTACAGCCTCCTCATTGATCACTTAGATAAGCACACTACTTCATATTTATCGAATTTGGTGCGTCACAACTTTTAACCAATCAGGAGACTGCATGTGTTCCGATCTCCCCGAGACATGAAAGCTCCGAACCTGCAAGTTTTGGTCGCACTCACACACTGGCGCAGCAGACCTCAGACGAGCACCTGCGTCAATCTGTATATAAGTAAATTTTAATAGTTCTTTTGTTGCCGGCTGTTAATCGAACAGAATAAAACCGCCAATCATCTTGAATCAGAACTAAATCTTCTTCTCATCTGTTTATTCATATCTCAACTCGTATCGCTCACACACTCTGCAACATCCCCGTACAAGCCTTCGTATCAACGATTGGCCTGTTATTCGACAGTAGTCATAGCCCCACGTATTGGCATAGACACACATGCGATGTCACAAACAACGCTACCAACGGCCGTTGGCGGAAAGCGCTGGATTTAGAATTCGTCATTGCGCAATGTGTAAACACAACGGAAATTTACCAAATGATACGGAAGATAGATACATTATAATTTACATTTTTCACTTTATTGAAGAATATGACAGGAGAGGATACCGAATTTTACTGTTACACTCCCCTTCCACACTACTGGTGATAAAGGCAACACCCGCCGGGAATTGTTACAGTCTACGGCATATTTATTATAACTTTTATGTTATGAACTGGCCTATAATTACATGACATTTTATTCAACCTACAAATATGTATTCCCCAAGATCTTATCCCGGCCATTGTAAGGCCTCTGTGATAAGTGTAAGTTGCGCTCCCAAAAGCGACATTCTATGGGATCTACGAGAAATTTTTCAGCTGTTACTGTTACTATGTTGTCCGCATCATGAGACAACGTTGATTAATTACCCCAACCCTCTTAACGGTTCGCTGCTGATGAAGTTGGGCCATAAATTGAGCCAAAGCAACAGAAACCGGTCTAGCCTTCTGGTCATAGAGGCCAAACCAAAAATAATCAACCCCACGGCACATAATCTATAATGCCACCCAAGTCTTTCGTATGAAATCTACACTAAAGATTTCGGGCCTTTCCTTCAAATGTGCTTATAGTTTGCAGACTACCCCTGTAACGTCAGATGGTGCACCGCCTACCCTTACTTTACTTAAAAAATACGGTAATCAAATAATAAAACAACTATCACTTTATTTTTAAAAAGTAATTAGGCCTAGGTTACCATTAGCCTGGCTATAGATACAATTTTTTTTACCATTCCGGTGGGGGGGGGGGGGTATGCATATCCCCATCCCGCCCCCCCCCCCCTGGATCCGCCACTGGTCTGATATCATGTCTCAAGGTGAAGTTAGGGTTTAGGAAATGAGGTTAGGTTACAGTTGGAAAGTCTCGAGAATTATTACTTAAAGAATGATATTCTCTAAGGATTGGGTGATAACCAGATTTAGCTCATGTTTATTCATGAGTAAGTGCAAGTCAGGAATCATCACGTAAAATAGTCCCAGTGTCCATAGATTGTGATGAGAACGGTGGCTTTGTTCTAGATTTTCAGTGGTTTTCATATTAGATACCCAACTTTGTCATTTTCATGTCATGCGACTTAGGTGAGTCATTTGTATCGAATGTAAACATGAAGTGTACAATATATTTTTCTAATAAACAAAGGAACATTCAATAAGCGTCTTCTCCTGTTTGTTTACTCAGCTGCATGCACTTGTTATCATGATTGCTAAGCTGAACGTACTACCTTTTGTTGGTTTACCGCCTTTTTCAAGTTGAGCGTGGCAAAAAAATCACCAAATTGTTCTGGAACTAGAAAGGTTGTCCTTGCAAGCTCCTTATCAATCGAAACCACTGACAATAGTATGAAGAGAAGCGGAGAAGCGGAAATATTCAGCCCGCTCGATTTGAAGTCTTGATCGAATGTCATACTCTTTTCTCAACTTTTAAAATGTTCTGCCACCACTTCAACTTCATGCATTGTGTTCGAAAGGCATCTGTAAATCAGGCAACATATGGTTTCTGTAGTATATTTGAGAATTGTCACTTGAGCATTTTAAGCTGAATCGTATCAATGGATTTAAGCGGCTGATCAGTGTGTCAATCAAGCGGAGATTTTGATGGTGTGGGCGTGGAGTCAGTGCCACTGTAAAACTTTGTATCGGCTTTTCAGTCTAGGACGGGTATTTTATGTGTAATCAAACTAAGTGCTGAAAAAAGTCGATAGAACTGCGTAACATGGTCGTCCGCAGAAATTTTTACAATGGGGGGGGGGGGGGGGAAGGTCATTCATGGATGATTGAATTGTGTACACTATCTAAGCAGAGCGCCACCATCAGTTGGCGTGGAGCGTACAAGAAAATTTTGGGCCTAACAAACCCTCCAGATGGCCGGAAACGACATTTGGCAAGTGTTCTAAGCTGCATATACCCAGCCCTGAAACAGGTATTTCATATCTATAATTTTTAGATTTTTAGAATTTTCAATGTAAAAAATTGTTGAAGGGAAATCTGCCTCTCGCTCACGGCCTCGCACGCCTATGCACGATGAAACTTACAACTGTCAAACAGCCTATATAGGCCTATATCCGTTACCCAATTATGAATCATACCCCCCCCCCCCCCCCATATTCACCTTGTATATCCCAGTTACATCGGCGCGTCGCCACTTGAGATCAGCACGGGAACGAACCAAGACCAACGCATTCATCAATAGTCGCATGCCATGTGCACACTACATACTTGACAACTAGTAAGTACAATTTTGGCATAGTTTTTACAATTCAAATTTCCAATAGATATCACGCATGATGGTCCCCAAATTACGATTTCACTATTCAGCATACCATCTTCTCTTTTGCTATTCCTGGTCAAATGTCCGCATATCACAAGTAGAAACTGACGCTGTGAGTGAAGATATTTTGATGATTTATTTTTAATTTTTTTTTTATTTTGATTTTTAATTATTTTTTTTTGCCCCCATTGCGGACGCCCATGATGCGTAACGAGTTTTCTTCCTCCGAAAACAAGCCTTAGGCCTACTGTCAATCTTAAATACTATGATTGTTGATGTTGTAGCACGGTCATGTTATTGAAATCGGGGAAAGGGTCGAAAATCCCACGTAATGAAATAGTCAAAGTAACTCCGTGGCAGGTGAAGAGGTATGTTCGTCAATAATGTGTTGGTATATGAAGAAATATCGCACTAGAAATATCATACGCCGAGCCAGAACAGAAGCTAAGGCAAAAGTCGAGTGGAAAATCGGTCCCTGCTGGCCTGCCAACAAGTTCCGATTTTTTTTCGACTCGACTCACAACCTCAACATATTAAGTGGCGCTTGTGATTTTTTTTAATGTGACAGGGTAAAACAAGAAAGATTAAAACAACAGCATTAACTCTTTTCTTAAACCTGTTCATTGCGGGTAACGTTGGTGCTTCTTTTCTAATTCCAGTCCCTTCTCTGTTAGGAATCTATCTTACGAGCCGAGACTGACATCTGGACATAGAGAGCATCTAATTGTGCCTCCCTATTGTTTTTAATTTTTTGTAAGGGGTGAATTAAAGTATCTTTGACTGAGAAGAGGGTTTATTCTGGTAAAAGTATGTAAACAGAGTAAAGGGGATTTTTTAAGCTGTGAAAAATATAGAAATGTCCCCTGGTATTCCCACACCGAGATTCTACCATTTTTCTCCACGATTGCAAACACGAACGTCAGAATACCTTGCAAAACCTCTTCAGACAAAGCAGGATTGAAGCAGGAAGTCCCCGATATAGACGAATCCAGACAGGAAGTGATGGTCTAATTTTTGTCGGCCATTACCGTGACTGGGGTCTATCACCTTTACAATCTTTCAATTTCCTTGTTTAACTATATCACGGATGCATGCACACTAAATTGTACATTGATTCCCTCAATGTTAATGAATATGAGGGTTTGAAATTGATGTAGACAATAAATGAAGACGATTTAAGGCTGATGGACCCCAGTAATGGCTGCGTACAGTCATTAAAAAAAATCCCTGATCGGATATGTCTATATGGCTACACACTTGTGGAACACTTAAAATTAAGAAGACAGCGTAAATCACTCTGATTTTTTTGAACGGTGACTGAGGTAATGACAACATTCCATTCAATTTAATTTACAATAATAAAACAATAACAAAGTCAAACATATTAACAACTGATATCACGAATAGCATACGTTAATGCTTGAGCAGAATCACGGAAAAAGCAATAAATACAAAAAAGTTGTGTTGTCAAGTTTCTTGTAGAATATCCTTGATGTTACCACGTACGTTGATGAGTGAAACGTAACGGTTATGCTTGTGGTGCTTTTAACAAAAGAACACATTGATCATAATAGCAATACCCGTCCATCTTAAAAGTTTGTGAACAGAGAGCAGCTGCTTCAATGTTACTAATGTCACTTCCAAGGATAAACGTATCAGACCAGCTTTAATGGCACGAATGTGTAAAAGTGCCATCGCAAAGATTCCCAGAAAATGTTTATTAAGTGGCAAATGGAAAATAATAAAAAAGACTAAAAACGATCATTTCATGAAATCCATCGTAACATTTTCATTACATTTATCTTTCCTTTTTTCTAAGAGTTAACAAAGTCATTACCAGCCACAGTATGAAAAATAGTATTATTATTGCTGCAGTGATTATTGACAATATCCATAAACATATAAAACGTTGACGGTATTCACTAGGAAAGCACACTTGGTTGATAATACTTGAGGTAAAGTCCGTGGCAGGCATTTGAAGTGAGGTAGTTTTTATGCTGTAAGTGACAGAATGGTATCCATCAACCGTTGAAGTAAAGTCTTGTTCAACCGAGAGTGATGATGTTTCGACCGATGTACTATACGGAGTATATGTACCATTAACCTGGCAGTCAAGTGGCAAAGGATTGCTGATGTGGATGAAAGAACCGTTGAACATACATTCCAATGAAGGTTCCAAATCGTCGCGATGCTGATACCATTCTTTCAAAGAATGAAATGCACAATTGCAAGCGAAAGGGTTTCCCTCCAGGCTCATTTCATCACATACATTAATATATGGTAGGATACAAGTAGAATCGTTAATGACATTATTTTGTAAGTCTAGACGGCGCAACCTTTGACTGATGAAATTATTAGCTGGAGCTGGAAGTGTTGATAAATAATTATTGCGTAGTATTACTTCCCTTAGAGATGCGAGCCCTTCAAACAACCCTTCAGGTATCTTCTTTAAATTGTTCCCACTAAGGCTCACTAATCGCAACATTGTCAGTCCATCAAAACTCTCTCCATCAATTGACAGTATGTTATTGCTATCAAGTTTCAAATACTCCAGCTGGTTTAAACCATGAAAGATTGCAACTGGAATCGACTCCAGCTGGTTGCTACTAAGGTCTAACATAATGAGTTTAATCAGGCCCCTAAATACATTTTCATGAATTAATGTGAGTCTGTTATTACTTAAGTACAATCTTTCCAGGCTGTTTTCTATTCCTGTAAAAGTTTCATTCACCAACGTCGTCAACTGATTTCTGTGCAGCAATAAGTTTTTAAGCTCAGTCATGCCAGAAAATGTTCTCGGCTCTAACCTCAGAACCACGTTGTCACTGGCGTCAAGTGTTCGCACATATTCATATCCTGACATCTTTTCAATTGGTAAAATCATGATGAAATTATCTTGAAGCTCCAACATAGTTGAATACTGACATCCGGTTGAGTCCGGAACCTCGCGTAGATTTCTACCATTGCAATGTGCTCTCTTATACCAATCATCATATTCACATACCTGCTCACACCCTATTCTGAAGTAGCCATAAGTTTGATTTTCGGAATGTAAATCGACGTCCGGGATGTTTCCGATAGGCCTAGCAACCGTCAGTAGGATATGATGCTGCAACAGCAAAGTCCCAAAGGCGATCAGAAGCTGTCTCACGGCTCTCATCTGGAATGAAAATATGTAGTGAAACTTTTCAAATTGTAAACCTTGGCCAAGCACAGTAGAGTTGAATAGATAGGTCAACTCTACTGTAGATAGATAGATATAGCACCATACAGGCAGGCAAGGGCTCTCTCTCTCTCTCTCACTTTAGTTCTCCTGTGTTTTCGATAAATTTTGCCGGCTCGCGCCTTTTACAATAATGTCATTTCAATTTCCATTTCAATTATAGCTAACCTGACTGATAACTTTATACTTTTATACTGAACAAATGTGATCTTGTTGTGTTTGTATTAATATTGTTGGATTTTAAACCAATCATTAAATATGAAGGTCCGGAACGGGAGCTGAACGATAGGTGTACGGTGTCATCACTCGTAAAGACTCGAGCACGTCTCCATTGGGAAGGGTTTTACCGAAATTAGTTGGTAGACTGCTCAAATGCCCCGAATTGTTAAACGTTTTAACAAAACGCTTCCAATGCGTCTCATTCTCTGAGGCATAGGCGCACGGGGGGGGGGGGGGGGGTAATATCTGTAAAGGTGCTAGAGCTATTTTTGCCCGAATAATGGAACAATTTATCATGTTTTGCTCATGGTTTGCCCGAATGGACCAACTGTTTTTTATCAGAATTGAGAGAGCGAGTGCCCCTCTGCACCCAAACCTTGCACATCTATGCTCTGAGGCGTACTTAATGACTGAAAAATGTGGAAATTTGACTTCGGAAAGGGCGATGGGTAATATCCAAAATGACCGTCCGTCAAATACTGTTATGATTTTACAGCGAATTGCGCAGAATGTAAGACACGCTAACTAATGGGTTTCAGTGAGGCGTGACGAAAAGGTTAGGTTTAGCTTTAGTGTTAGAGGTAGGATGTGGAAAAGGACTATAGTTCCCTGGTTATATTTTATGCCTAATTCTAATCCTGAGACATAAGGAAGGATGGAGGGGTGAGAAGTAGTGGAAGTACCCTGAAAGTACACTGTTAAAAATTTCTCTGTAAATTTACATAATTTTTATGGCAATTTTTTTTCCAACCAAATAATGTTTTTTTTACAGCCAGACTGTAATCATGAAAAAACATTAAGTGTTTGTTTTTTCTTTACAGTTTTTGCATGTAAATTAGTTTACAAATGTCTACTGTAAAATCGAATTACAGAATTGTTCTGTTTTTTTTTTTTTTTTACCTTAATTTTATGTGAATTTACAGCCTACTGTTTTCATTCTCGGCGTTTTAATATTTGTTATAATATCGCTTTTTTCCTTTCATATGTTATAACGTAACATACACTTCACCATTACGTAGATCAGGTATTTGCTTATCAACGTAATGTGTCGTTACGAAGTTGTTTTCAATCAAAACACAATGAGGATGCTTTGTTGTCATATTGTTGTCAAGTAGACTGCTATCTCTAGGAACTTTGTAATTGGAAAGTCACATTTTTTGTACAATATAATAATTGTTTTTAAAATAAATATGGCAAAGAATGCAAATACATTGGTTGCAAACATTTCCAGACAAGGTAAACAATAAGTTTATCACTTCCTGATTAAAAAACGCCAAAAAAGATATTATTCAAAGCAACAGCAATCCTTTTGTTAGGAAAATGCCTACAAAATAAGCTCCACCCATTTATGCAAAATGAGATATACGTCATAAAGTGGTAAATTTACAGACTCTTTCAAGTAAATTTGTGAAACGTTTTTAATTCGATCAAGTGCATGAGCGCCTGTGGCGATGAGTTGACATCAGTATATCAATTGTCAGTATAATAAATGTAAGTTAATTTTCAAATAGGGCCATAAATTTGCCAAAAATGTTTTCTTTTTTAACTGAAACTTCGCAGAACGATGCATGTTATATATTGAAAATTTTTTGGCTATTTCTTATTTGTTTGTTTGTTTGGGCTTATTTTTGTTTCTTTTTCAGCTTGAAAACAAAATGAATGTTTGTTAAATGACAGTATATTTATGTGAAATCAGAAAAATACAAAATACTGTTAAAATTTACAGAAAAAGTTTTACAAAGCAGTAAAATTTGGTTAAAAAAGCAGACAGAGATGGTTTTTCAAATAAACAGAAAATACATGTTAAACAACCTTTTTTTTATTGTAGCAATAGAAAGTGTCTGTAAAGATACAGAAAATCTCTATTAAGAGTAAAATACAAAAAGTTTAAGTTAAAAAAAGTCTGTAAATTTACAGAAATTTTTAACAGTGTAGTGGGAGTAAAACCTCCGATACTCGCGGAAGTTGTAGGAAAGAATCTCATTGAGCAATAGAAGCACACCCCTGTTGGCCGTCACGCGTATTTAAGTATACTTTAAAATGTTTCAAAATATTTCACAACTTTGGCTATGCATCTCAGCCCTTCTAAAGACGTAAAACTTTTCAAAGTGGAGAACTAAATTTCTTCATTAAGTTCACCAAACACGCGACAGTGACTGCAAACAGGAAGGAAGTAGGTAGGGAGGTAAGGTGATAAAGGGCAAGGGACTGAGACAATCATTTTCTGCATGACAAGCTGGTGGTTGACATGACCCACGCAAAATAGTTGTCTTACTTGTCTAACGAATACCATCTGATATTACTTGGGTTAATGCTAAGACCCCTTTATACTGAGCCGCATAAAAACAACTGTACTGTGCTGATGATTTTTACTAGATTAAAGAATGTACCACCAAATCTTGTGAAATACACAAAAAATATTTTAAATATAGAACATCGATTGTAAGGAACGTTTTAATATGCAAAACAAGATTGATTTATCTGTAATCAGACCAAGAACTATCTTTTGACATCCTGCCGGATTGGCATGCACCACTTAATCACCCACATCGCCGAGAACAGGTGAGTGGTGAAAGGGGACTTTTATTATCTGAAACACGTTGTAAAAATCCTTCATTTTTGCCGAGCAAATTAATGTTTATTTGCTTTATTACCTATCTAAATTTGCTTCATGCTCTCCCAAGGTTGCGTTGATGTCCTTTGAGAATGTTGACTACGAAATTTCCTGACTGGTTAACGATAACGCCAATTCCTAACCTAATCCCGAACCCTTTCAAAGAATACAACCGATACAATACTACTGCAAATTAAACGATTCCTTGTTAACCCTTTACCGTTGTGCTCCGATCGGGGCATATTTGCGCGCCTCGGGAGCGGGCGGAAAGGCGGACGTAGCCCTCCCCGCATCGGCTTGCGCAGGCCATTGACCCTGTGACCTTAAACTATTGTCTCTCTCGTTGTTGTGGCCGAATGTTCGGGTAGCTACTCGCAGTTTCGAGCTCCGCGTGAAACAGTAAAGATGGGTGACAGCCGAGCTCCCCGCATGGGTCCAAAAGGACCCAAACAACGGTAAAGGGTTAAGCAGAGAGCATCGGACGATTTATGGGTACGATTTCTGAAGGAGACCTCATTCAGGTAATAAGTATAAGATAGTGACCCAAATTAATTTACCCTTACTCCCCAAAAATAAAATATAACAGATTCACCTCCGCCATAATTGTTACTAATGCGACGGTTATGCAGTTGACACTATGTTCGGGCTCAGCCGTTGCGCGTAACCAACATGGCCTGATCTAGTTAATCTCTCCACTCTAGCAATACAGATTCCCTGGTTGAATGGATATTTAATTAAAGCTTATGGATTTTGCAATTTTTCGAAAACTATGTAAATACTTCCAGACCCCACAGATCATGGAAGTACTTCGCGATTCCAAGAGAAGAGTTTCTCGACCACATTTGGGGTCACGACACCTACATTGGGAAACCAAATTGATGGCTAAAAAACTATCTCACATTGAGTGACATACAGTATAAACAGTAGGCTATGGAACTCCTAAATTTCAGAAATTAGGGCGCTCTCCATTTGAGACAAAACTTTCCAATACGTGTGCTTCATTTGGGAGGATTAAAAAGGAAATATGTTTCTTTGTTTAAAAGTAGGACACAGCGATGAAAGTTATTGTCGTTCTGCTCTAACACTATTGATTATTTAGCATATATAGTGGGCATTTTGTATCACACTAATTTAAATTTTCTTTAGAAAAGCCTACATTTTGCAAGGTTATTGCCACAAACACTTCCTTGATCTAAATTATAACTTATAAGCACTAAATACTGATGTTACATATTAAACTACTTGATCTTAAACCCACATGTGGTACATTCTTCTCCACTGACATCTGCTCCCTTAAATGCAGGAGAAAGTAGAGACCTTCTGAGCTGGCCTTTGAAACCACGATGGCTCCATAGAAACTCCTTTCACTGCAGCCATGTGAAGCAACCATGCAGTCCTGTGGCTGGAAAATTTTGTGTTTCT
Source organism: Holothuria scabra (assembly GCA_037179385.1). Classification (NCBI taxonomy): domain Eukaryota; kingdom Metazoa; phylum Echinodermata; class Holothuroidea; order Aspidochirotida; family Holothuriidae; genus Holothuria; species Holothuria scabra. Next base: position 35,972,073 of record CM074197.1, read on the forward strand.
GTACTGAGCTATTCTGTGCCACATGTTCCCATGTGCTTGTTTGTACTGATTAAAAGGTTGCCCTAAACCTAAATTTCTCTAGAATTTATGGGAAACCACATGGCCTGTTGTTAAAACAAGCATTTGTTTGTGATTATGTAGTGAAAGTGTGATAATAATACTGAATCCAATATTTTCTTCATCTACAAAGTTGGTGATGCAAGCATGTACAGCTACATCAGCATACAGAAACAAGTCTATGAAAGTGTGAGAAGCACCAAAAAGTGAAGTTGAGAGTACCCTCATATGCAATTCAGAGATGCCGAGATGACAATATGGTCTTGGTGCAGATCATAAAAGATGAGTAGGCAACTGAGTAGAGGATTAACATGTACATTAAGTGAATTTCAGCTTACTGGCAAATTTTGCCCTATCAGTATCAGGGTTATATTTTGCTTAGACTTACTGCTCAGAGAAGAGTGTCAAATGAAATGATGGGTTTATATTCTTTGTGAGGATACTCTGGAGATTACATGTGCAAATTTTTGATGGGGAAATCCAACTCGGTCCGCGCCTTAAGGTAGCGGACCACTATCTCCAATACTCGTGCCTGTGAAAATGTTTACTGACAGACAATGCGCCATAAAAAAATTTATGGGATGTTGTTTCTGACTGTGTTTCTTAAAAGCTATGATCATTTTTGCATTTGAATTTTGCAGACAATGAGTTGAAATACAGATTGTGCAAAATTCAAGGCAACCTGACCAATTTTAGTGCCATTTTTTTCATTGTATTACTCCGCTCTGTGAAATGCCGTTTTGAGTAGCTATACTATAGCGGGAAAAACATACCTTTCATTCAAGGCTGTCTAGCTCAAAATTTCAATGGTTCATGGGTATGGAAATTTGAAAGTGCCATGAAAGCCCAGCTTGTGAGCTTCGATTAGAGGAGGGGCATGTCCTGGTTGAAAACTTCTACTGGGACTCGGGAGCCAGGAGGCACGGATATGAGGCGCCGTATGTGACAAAATTATGTGCCAAATATATTGATTATACATCTATATCATATATATATAGGTTATACCCAGATATATATAATTTACTCTCAAACTTCATATAAATAGGCTTTGCATAATCTATATATAATAGCTATACACCATATATATCCCAACAAGCTATATATATATTTGTCACTGTAAACATTGTATTAATACACAATGTCCTGTATAGTTTTCCGTACTTTTGTCACTTTATTTGTCACATCGCCGAGAGTATATATATATATATATATATATATATATATATATATATATATATATATATATATATATATATGTGTGTGTGTGTGTATGTATAGATTACTAACACGCGAACAGCACGCGAGTAGGTGGTGCTTGTTGAACATATATCACAACGGACAAATCTCGGCGCACATGCATTGCTATCAGTAGCGTGGCATGTCAGAGAATTGCCAAGGACAATTTCTATAGGCAGCAGAGTAAGGAATGTAAGATGACCCTCTGGCTACTTACTTTTATTAGGTCCCCTTTTGTGTTTATTGTACTGGTCTTTGTGTTATTACTGCACACTGGATCTAAAGGCTGCATCGCACAAAATACCTGACGAGCAAAGAGCACTTATTATTCAAAGGCGGATAAGAAATGCCATAAATCTTGTATTGTACATGTTGACTGACTTACTGCGTGGAGCACAAACACCTGAACACGAGAGATCGGAGAGCAGACTAAAAAGTGCAATCTTAGACACCTCGATCAGCACAGTGGCGTAGCATTTGGCCTGTTTCCTGTAGGAACTTTTTTTCAATTCCCGGGGATGCACAAGTTTGTTCCAAAATCATACTTGGTGTGGTGGGTAGAATATTTGAGTCAAATATGGTTGGAAGGAATGTGCACTTTCAGTTGCACGGCCATTGCTGCCAGTCACTGGCCAGTGCAACAAACAAACCCATGTTGGATCAATGCAGTCTCAAGGATCGCAACCTTACTACTATTACCCATGGAGCTACTAACACGTGTTAGTAGCTCCATGTATTACCTAACAGGACCTCACTTAGCTCTTGGGTGGAGCGGACATTCTCAGTGGCGTACGAGACGGGGCAGGGGGAAGACTGCCCCAAATTTCCGCAAAATCTAAATTTGGGCAGGAATTTGGGAAAAATTCGGACAGGATTCTGGAAAAAATTCGGCAACCCTTGAATTTTGAAAAAATGGGGTAGCTTTTCGGAAATTCGTGTATGTGGCTGAAATCTTAAAAAAGATATGCCCCCCAAAAAAGGGAAAGAAACGTCATATAGTCCGTCGCCATAAATTTTTCATGAAAAACCAAGTCAAGGTTCTAAAAATTCCCTACACTTTCGGGCAGCGCAAAAAGGTATTATTCGTGACTTTCACTTCACAAATAATCACAACACAATGCCCAAAATTGTCGAATATACAAATTCTTCCAAGCATTTGTCCGAAAATGCAAAAGTATCATATAAAGTAAGTGTAACAAAGTTACGAAAAATCATTAAAAAATCGCGACACATTTGGAAAAAAGAAACATTGGCTTAAAAGAAACATTCTTGAGCCTGTTTTAAAATGTTGTGTAACACAATACCGAAATGGCCGATTATTTTGATAGCTTCAACTGTTCAAATCTTTGCCGAAAAACAGAAAACGCTATATTTTAAGTATAATTTTCATGGAAAATAACAAAGATCTGCGATCCATTTGGGTAGAATGTGAAAAAAGGGGTTTCATCATCCCCATATTCTTACTGTAGTCTTGCAAAAATTGCCCGAAATGGTCAAATATTCAGGTAAAAAAATGCTGGGACGTTTTCAACTGCCAAATTAATTCGACGGACAGACAGAAGGAGAGGATGTTCAGGTGCCCAAAAGTTTGCTATCTCTCCTGCTCTAGAGACAAATACGGACAATGGTTATGAAAATCGGGTCACCCATAGGACTAGTTCAAAACCGCATTCTGATAAGATGGGGAATGCTTTGGAACAAGTTCATTACTATCCTTATTTCGCTTCGTTTGGTTTATTTGTTTTTCTCTTTTCTCATAAGAAGTACAGAATAGAAAAAATAAGATTCTCTACAAAGAACAAAGAGAAGGGAAGTAGTCTAATAGCCTTGAAGGCTTAACAAGAAGATCTACTCCCTCAAAAAAGCAAAAGCAATAATTAAGGTAAAGAAAAAAATGTCATTAATATATTCCAAAAATACAGCGAAAAAACATTGCGCAACCATTAAAAAACATACTAAAGTACCTTTAACAATAGCTCTTTAAACAATGATTACTAACATAATGTTTGAATGAAGACGATGAAGGATGATGTGTTATAACAGATAGTTCGTTAGTTGGTAAGTTGGTTAGTTGGTTAGTTGGTTAGTTAGTTAGTTAGTTACTTAGTTAGTTAGTTACTTAGTTACTTAGTAAGTAAGAAAGAGTTTTGCGGCCCAGTTCCCAACCTAATGGTTCAAGTCGAGCCGGTCACGGCCTTTTTTCCAGTTGTGTCTCACTGGCTTGTTTTCCCTACTCCATTGTTTATGCGGAGCACCACGCACAAAGGCTTTCGAAAAGTCTAAAAAACGCCCACGGAAATCATTTTATTATCCATAGCATTGTATAATCTATCTAAAGCATCCGTTAATAGCCATGATTGGGTCATGTGGTGGGGAGGGGGTTGGTGTCATGGCAGGGGCGCAAATCTCTGTTTGAGAGTGGGGGGGGGGGCGAAAATGCTTATGATGTGCCCGTGGCGTGGCGGGCACCGCAAGCGCGAAGAGCGAAGCCCCGAAGGGCTCATGGTGGGATCCAGGGGCAAAGCCCCTTTGGGGGTCCAGGGGGCGAAACCCCAGGAAGATGTTGTGTTCTAGCATTTCCGAAGCTTCAGAAAAACTGTTTCGAACGAACAAAACCGAAAAAAGCTGACCATATTTCTAGGTCTACTCAAATTTTTTGGGGGAGGGGGTGGGGAAATTACGATTTGGTCCCCCACTTTTTCACTTGAGGGGGCGAAGGCTCCCTTGCCCCCCGGATTTGGGGGGCCCGATATGAGGGAAAAGTCTAAGTTCAGAGAGAAAAAACGGTCATTTTTGGTCTTTTTTTGCATTGCAAGGGTGGGTCATGGGGATTATCCCCCTCCCGTGGCTATGCCACTGGTTAAAGCCGACACAGTCGAATAACCTGGTCGAAAACCATGTGTCTGAATGAAAATGGATTTCAAACAATTGCGTGAGGGGCTGAAGTAAGAAGGCTAGGAGAATTGGTACCGTTTGGGTGAGCGAAATGGGCCTTTAGTTTACCCACTGAAAGTACACTGTTATCTCCAAAAGAAAGCTTGGGCTTGATAGAATGTAACTCACAGGGCGTCTGTCTGCAAGGTGTTCTTTAAAAGTTGAACTTAGAAGTCTTTTTTTCTTCTAGTAAACAGCCAGTGTTACGTAGATAGGTATTCCAATGGTGTATAAGTGGTGTTTAACTTTTTACTTCATACTGGATGGCTTTAAAGGCCCCATTCTCTCACCCCAAACAGTATCAATTCTCCTAACCTTCTTACTGAAAGGGGCCAAACCTCTCACCCCAAACTACAGTTTTGGTACCCGGGTACCGAAATTCTCAATTGTCTCAACTAAGAGCAAAGAGTCGTCAGAGTTTCGAGAACGGACCAGTGGGGTAACCCTGGCTACGAAAAATAAAAAATTTAGAAAATTGCCACTTATGACACCTGTTGTTCACAATGTGAAAACTATGTCCCTTGTATAGTGTTGTTAACACTTGAAAATCGGAAAGGGTGCCTTTTGTCCCCCTCCCCAGAAAAAAGTCTAGATACGCCGCTGGTTCTGACCTTACCGAAAGTCCAAAATGATAAGCATGGCAAATGGTGCGCATTTGGGAGCCTGGTTGGGGCATGATACTTTGTAACCATGGACCAGGGCACAATGCACATAACCAGGAACTTTTCAATGGGGGCGAAGTGGAAGTTTTGGCGAGGGAGCATCATGACAGACCGCAGTTGCGCGAGAGAGGTGTGAGAAGCCGTGCCCTTTTCATATTGTGAATCATTTTTGTTTTTTAATGGTGATAAATATATATATATATATATATATATAAGGTCGAAATGCTGCGGAGCACTGTTGAAATGTGTAGCTGTGTATATATATATATATATATATATATATATATATATATATATATATATATATATGTATATATCAATCAAATTGGTAAAGCTGGAAAATCTGGCTGAGGTGAAAAAACGATGTTGACTCCACCGGGATTCGAACTCGGGACCTCCCGCTTTCTAGTGCGGACGCTCTAACCACTGAGCCATGAAGCCAAGTTGGTTTGGCCTTTGTTCAAATAACAGATGAAGCAACTCGCAATTCACCTCCTGAGCAGGGGCCTAATTTTTTGGAACAGCACTAGTGCTCGTTTGACGCAAGCCCAACCAGAGATCAAAGTTGATACTATCCAGCTGAACTCAATTGTTTATATATATATATATATATATATATATATATATATATATATATATATATATATATATATATATATATATATATATATATATATATATATATATATATATATATATATATATATATATATATATATATATATATATATATATATATATATATATATATATATGTCGAAACAACTTTTATCTCAGTATACCGGGCCCCGACCTATACTCTACAAAAGGTATATTGACGATATTGTAGGAGTTGCCACTGGATCCCGTCGTGATTTAGAAACTTTTATCGACTTTGTTGATTCCTTTTGCCCTTTTCTGAAATTTACCCATTGTATCTCGGACTCATCTTGTATTTCTCGACCTTAAACTTTCCATTAACAACCGCACAATTACCTCTTACCTACACTTTAAGCCAACCGACTCGCATAACTACCTTTTGTACCCTTCCAATCACCCCAAATCTTGCACTAAATCTATCCTTTATTCCCAGCTCTTGCGAGCCAGGCGAATTTGTTCGGAGGATTCTGACTTCTTTACTGCCTCTGAAGAAATTTAATCCTTTTTTGAAAAACGCCAGTACCTTGCCAAAATCCTCTCTAATGCCCTACGCAGAATTCAAGGGACCAACAGAGAGGAAGCCTTGGAGAAAAAGAACAAACTTGGTACCAATTTACGTATTCCTTTGGTTATTTCATATCACCCTTCGGTCCGTCCTATTTTACGCGCTGTCTACAAAAATGTAGAGTTGCTGCGACAAGATCCCTCACCCCGTGATGTTTTCCCGGAACCCTCATCACTGCTTTTAGAGTTGAGAAAAATTTAACCAACCATTTAGTTCGGGCTTCCCACCCACAAACTTGTTCCAACGACAAAAAAAAAAAAAAAAAAAAAAAAAACCACCATACAGTCGTGGTGGAATTTTCATGAAAATCAACAAGATTACGAAAGTTCGTTGCTACACATTCGAACAGTGCAAAGAGCCATTATTCGTGAGCTTTACTTCACAGTCTTCCACAACATAATGCCCGAAAAGGTCAAATATCCGAATTGTTCCAAACATTTGTCCAAAAAAAAAACAGAAAAGGGTTCCAGTCATAGTACCATATGTACGAAAAAATTAAAGACATAAATTGTCGCGACACACTTCGGAAGCATTTCTTTTAAAAGAAACAATCATCATCTTCAACCAGTTTTAAATCTTGTGCAACACAATACCCGAATAGCGAATTATATGAATACCTTCAAATTTTTTCCCGAAACAACAAAAAAAGCTATATTCAAAGTAAAATTTTCAAGGAAAGTAAAAACGATAACAAAGATTTGCGACAAATTCGGGCAGCTTTTGAGAAAAGTTTCCTCGAGCCCCATTCCATACAGTAGACCTACCGATAATCTTGCAAAAACTTTTTCAAAAATGGTAAAATACTTTGGCGAAGGTTGAAAAAAGTGCTCGTACGTCTTCAATTGCCAACATAGAAAAACGGGATGGTGTTCAAGTGAATTGCCCAAAAGCTTGTCATTTATTCTGAGGCATGATACGCAGTAGGGTACATTTTCGTCATCAAAGCCGTTGTTACTATTGTTACGACTGTGGGACGACCAAATGCTCGCGCCAAGTCTGTTCACCGACCGAAACGCAGTATCCATTGCATTGCCGATCTTGTACCCGTGTTATTCGAAAAATCACTCATGTTAAAAATCATAAAAAAATAGCTTGTAAAAGAGGGGGAACAAAAGCAGAAAAACAAACCAGTAAACAACTGTAATTTTACAACACCTGCCACGTTAATGCATAATAACGCATGAGATGTTGTCGTTTTGTCAGATAATAAATAAACTGCTAAGTCGAGAAAGCCGTGAACTTTTACGTATATCTATACGACAGGACTGCTGTTACATCGCGATACTTGAGTTCCAAATTCCATGCGTCTCTGCACTAACGTGCATGTATAGTCTCCGGAGTGTCAACTCTCTGATCTTGAGTGTGTGATTGGTGTCCGTTTGCATAAAACCTCATCAAAATCCTATGTGTCCCTGTACTTACATGCATGTACAGTGTCCGTTTCAGTTGCGTCACGGACAACTTCAGCTAACATGATACCAAAAAAGCTGAGTGAATAACCATGGTTTTCTGTCCTTGGACGCCTTCCCCTCCCCCCAAAACTATGTCACCGGCCAACTGTGGGGTCGTAATTTTCCCAAAATTTGCTAGCGCTCCACACCAACTGATGATGGTGCCCCGTATACATAAACTTACAGACTCCTGGCAAATATTTTATTTCAAGTGACGTCACATTTACAAACAGCATTTGTCGGACTAAGCGTATCAGATAAAAGTTGTCTGCGGATGTGACGTCACGGCATAATTAGTAAATCTTAAATTTTCGTAGTCCTGCGATACAGATCATATTACCCAGATTTGCAAATTTTTTGTCTTTTTGCGACCAAATATGTAGGAGATGTAAGTAAAACTCACAAAATTCAGAGCAAATTCCGATCCGATGTAGTTGTTGTGTGACCTGGGCTTAAGCCATGAGAAATGCCATTTTCGGCTGTCTGAGAGTCTGATTTTTCAAAATTTTCCTTACGCTTCGCGTCAACAGATTAGGGCGCTCCGCTTAGAGGAAGGGTTTCCAAGCCCTTTGGACCGGAGTGTTCTCCCGAGCAGGGGCAAGGCTCATGAAGGTGCTGAGATGCGAAGAAGGCGCGTCTCAGAACAACAGAAGAAACCAGAGAAAGCCGAAAAACTTGCCAGTGAGGACATCGCCAAATTTCCTCACGGGGAGGATAGCAACCGCTTGCTAACCAAGCTTTTGTCTTCCAACAAGAACAAAGATATCCAGAGAAGGTGGAAAGAACGGCATTCACTCCTTTAAAAATTAGGGGAGCTGCTTAAAAAGCAGAAACAAAAGGTTTTAGAAACCTAACAGAGCAGTACTTCAAAGTATCTGCGGTTTTTAATCCCACTCCACAGCACAAAGATGCCCTCAGACTGTCTAATTATCGGTATAAGATATCCGTTAAGAACGCATAAAAATTCAAAATTGAAACAAGGGACTGCATATACGTCGTATCAGATAAGAAGATATTTTTTTTTTGAGGGCCACAAGTTTTCGGCAGCCGACATAATGGTGACGCCGTAAAGCGTCCGGTTTTACGCGAGCGCGAGACTCCAGGGGGGGGGGGGCGCTTTAGGAACCCTGGTGGGGTCCATGACCTAAGCCCTAGTCGAGGTTAAGGGGGCGAAGCCCCCGGGAGCTCAGCGAAAGGCTCCAAAATGGTCAAAAATCATATTCAAATTAAGGATTCTAAATTATGAATTTAATTCAGGAGTGGGGTAAGTTAAGGGACGAGAATGGAATCGGGAAGTACTATGGAATTTGATTAAGGAGAAACATACTTAACAATAATTTTAGGGGGCAAAGTCAAAATGTTGAAGCTATTCAAATGTGAACGTGTGATTGGTAATTTGAGACAGGGGATTTTAAGAGATCCAAAGTGTTTCTTGGCATTTTTTCAATAGGGAGTTCTTTTTAAAATCCCGAGGCAATGTGCGTGGGGTCCAGGGGCCCACAACAGGGCCCGGAAGCACATATAAGGCTTTTAAGGGAACTTAATGGAAGCAACTAATAATCCTAAAAGGGACATTACTACTGGGGCAAATGTTTGTCATTGTGGCCAATAAGGGGCCTGGTGACATGCCACTCTTTTAATATGTCTGAAAGGCCCTGATTTGAGAAGAAGAAAGATAATTTGTAATAGATAGATAGATAGCTTGCAAAAAGTATTGTTTTAACAGTTTGAAGGTCGAAAGTAAACTCTCCTACACATTATCGTTAATGTGGGGGTCCAGGGGGAAAGCTCTCGGAAGCTTTGCAACTTTTGCATTCTGAAAAGTAATAATTGAGCCCAAAAAATAAACGAAATGTAATAAAAGCAACTTAAATTTTAATTGCTTTGTTGTAGTGTAAGGATCTCTTTCTTTGAGTCGGCACATTCATTTCTCGGGTGTCCCGGGTTTGCCAATTTGCCGACAGATCACCTTGATTTGCCGAGGAGCAAAATTATTGGGGTAGGGGTGACACCCCCACATCCCCCGGACAGTACGTCTCTAGAGTTCGACCTATTAACGTTTGGCCTAACCAAGTTCCAGACTAACGTTAAGACTTTTTAACTTAAGAAAAGGAAATTTTACTTCACACTTACTAAAACTTTGCAAAAATGTTAATATATACCTTTTTTTTTTAACGATATAATCCAAAATTGAGCTATTGCTACGTTTCGACATCTGGAAACTTAAAGGGCAGGAGTAGTCATCCAAAATTGAAGAAGTATAGTAGACTGTCCAGTTTCATGATTGGCTGTTGGAAATCATGTGACAATTTTTTTCTCTTCAAATGTGTTTACCTTGAATATGCAAGAGTAAATGTAATGAAAGATACTTTGAAGAGAAATAAGATGAAAACTGTGGTATTTAGCTTTCCCTTCAAAATAAGTTTTGGGGGACGCTTTTTACCTTTAACGGTAGAGTTTGTCAGCTCTAGGTGTACAGGTACCTACGCGAGTTGGATGTACATGTGTTTTATGAAACGCCACCCAAAATATACGTACTTTCCTTTGAATGGTCTGAATATGTGGCAAATGCAAATTGGACCATATTAAACTCACTTAATTACGAGAGAATGTGGTCGAAATCTTGCTAACACAAATGTTTCTTAACTTTAAACGTGTTAATTCCCAAATAGACCTATAACGCTTTTGAAAAATTTATTTTTGAGACATTCAGTTTGGTGGGCATGCCCCCCCCCCCAAATCTCATTAAAAATATTTTGGGGCCAGCCTCCCCCTGCCCCTTCCGCTCCCGCCGCCCATGCAGATAATGCCACCGCCTATCTATTTTCATTCAAGCAACGGTGACTTGGTAACATTTAATGAAGTTTACAATGATATATACCTCTACGCTCTAATCAAGGCTCTCTAATAGAGCGGTTTTGCTTGATTAAGACCACGATAACCTAAAAATTCCAACTTTTGATGAGGCTCAAAATTAAAAACAAGAGCAGAAACATGTCTAGTCAAAGGTTCACCAACCTTATTAAAAGAAGAGTTTAAGGTGACAGCAGGATTTGGTATGTTAGAGGGGTACTTATTCTGAGCATTTCAGTGAAATTTGCATTGATATCCCATGTGTGGTTCCCAAGATATGAGCACATAAAGTTTCACATTTTCAACAAAAAGTGAACTTGGAGCAAGCACATATGACATCACATCCCCACATTAATGGACAATCTTTTGTTTTTCTTTAAACTTTTTACTGAATTTTTTTCTCCTCAACAATCCCATATTATTGAAATGTGATTGCATAAGTGGCATAAGAATTTTACAAACTTTGCATCCCCCTCAGGGAGTTCATACTGCTATTAACTTCAAGGTCATCACAATAGTCTGATAAAACCAAGGAAAACAAAGCATTCCTTGTCAATGTGAGGAAGTGATACAAACTCTGCTGCCCTCAAACTCACTTTTGAACACAAATCTACTGACTTCATTTACTGATATCTCAAAAAATACATGTCTGATTTGAATGGAACTTTTACCACACTGTGTAGATTTTGTTCCTTTTTTCACTTATGAAAATTAAGTTTTTGCTTAAACTTCCCCTTTAAGTACTGAAAGTATCTGCGGTCCCTCAACTGTACCAAAAAGAAAAGGTGCTATTTGCCTCTTCAAAAGAGACTATTCGTTTCAGAAATCAAACGCTTTTCCTTCCTAGCTTAACATCAAGTGAACTGGTTTCCTAGTATAAGATAATACAACCGCCTGATTTTTATGTACCTGGCAACGGAAATGATAACATTAGTGGTGATAAATCTTATCAAGGTCTCAATGTGTGTCCATGTAGAGAGGAACACTTTTGGGTGGTCCTCCCTCGTATATAGTATGTAACTAAGCACCTCCTAGTCGCGTGCTGTTCGCGTGTTAGTAATCTATATATATTTTCTCTCGCCGATGTGGCAAATAAAGTGACAAAATTACGGAAAACTATACAGGGCATTGTCTATTTATACAATGTTTACAGAGACAAATATATATAGCTTGTTAGGATATATATGGTGTATGACTATTATATATAGATCATGCAAAACCTATTTATATGAAGTTTGAGGGTAAATTATATATATCGGGGTATAACCTATATATATTTAGAAGTATAATCAATATATTTGGCACATAATTTTGCCACATACGGCGCCTCATACACGGAAGTAGCCTAATTATTGTAGTGCTCCGCACTACAATATTGGCATTTACTGGCCGACTGACAATTTCTTTTGTGAAGCCTGTTATGGCGCACAACTCATTTCCCTGCGCGTACCGTAACTTAGTTCGTACAAATATCCATGCTCTACCCTTTAACAATAGCAGTAAGTGCAATCTGTGGCCGTCTTTAAACAAAAATCAACTTCAGAAAAGCAAATACTACACTTACAAGGCTGATTTAAGGAGTTAGCTTCATGAAAGAGCATTGCGGATAAATTTCCAGAAAACGCGATGTAATGTGGTTCGGCCTTTTCACACTGAAGTGATAAGCCTGGAGAATCAATCGCTGCTTCCAATTGGTATACGTAACACGGCGCCATTGCGTCCACTATCGTTGAACAGTATCAAGACGTTATTGTACAGTATCTTCATCTAGCTACTACGGAGCAGGGTATTGCCAATTCCCTGTACGGAACGAATTGGCTTTACTGCATTGGATTAAGCGACTTGTGCTGTAGTTCTATTATCATGCTTTATTTCAGTGGTAAAAGCAGAAGCTATTTTGACAGCAGTCTGACCGAAACGTTTTGACAGCATGCATGTAGCATGCATTGCGAATTAACGAAACACGGATGTTAAAACACACAGCGTCAACAGTTATTCGGCCTCCTTCCACGAGACAGTTGTCATATGCATGCAGCGGTGCAGTCAGAGAGCTTGAGAGGGCGTCATTATTTAACATAAAGAACGGTGAAAGAGGAGTCGAGAACCGATAAAACCATTTCAGGCAGGAGTAAGCAACACAACAGAGCATAACGTATGGCTAAGTAGGCTACTCATCACGAGTCCTTGAACGGGACTATGCTTCGTCCACTTCATTTTACTCCACACTAGACTGTCTACGGAGTAGGTCCTACCGTTAAGCGCAGTACACGGTCTTGTTCAAGGACTACTCAGCACTTGCTTCATTGTTGGCAAATATGCTTCAAAATAAAGCTAGTGACTGACTATTAGCATAGAAGGTCCGGATTTACTCCATCATTGGTTACTCTTCTACAGTGTTGTAGTGTGAGTACGGGACCATGAGTACGAGTACGGGTACAGGTACCAGGTCATGAGTATGGGTACGGGTATGGGTACAAGGTCATGAGTACGGGTACGGGTACGGGTACCTGGTCATGAGTACGGGTACGGGTACGAGTCCCAAGAAAAATTAATCATGAGTACGGGTACGGGTACCAGGCTATGAGTACGGGTACGGCTACGGGTACAAGGTCATGAGTACGACTACGGGTACCAGTTCCAGCTATGGTAGTCCAACTGACCGTAAATGTGTTTTGAGTAAGCTACAGGTATGAATTCATCAATATGAGTACGACATTTGTAACTGGTCTTGACATTCATGCCATTGCAGACCTATTGTATGAATATGGGCACTATCAAGCCAGGCCATAGCCTATAAACATAGGGCCTACATGTGGTACTCGATTACTGGTACGCATGCACAACTTGATGGAAATGTGATGGAAATCAGGCCTTTCTTGCTAACTGTGTAAATCAGAATGGCTGATATTCTGGCCTCAAATCAGGCCACATTACAGTGCTACCAAATGAGCAATTGTATGGTCTTTGTTACAACAATGTGCACCCAGCATCACATTGGGACATGTTTGTAAGTGGTAACCACGGACTTGTATAGGCCGACTTGCATAGGAAGCCTGTGGTGGTAACATTATAGTATGAAACTACAGTGACATTTGAGTTTATCAAGAATCAAGAATCCATGCCAGTCATATGGCATATACCCTATGAACACAGTGACATTTGAAGATAAGTGAGAGGCAGAAGTCTGAAAGCTGAAAAGGATGATTTCTAAGAGTGAGTGATGCATGGTGACAAATATAGCTACTTCTCTTAGTGCAAGCACCAATTCTGAGAGACTAAGTTAATGCCTGCAGTACAGGCTTACACAGAGGTGCCAACTCTCCCTGATTCTCAAGAAAACTCCCTGAAAATTCAAGGATTTTGTCCATTCCAACTAGCAAATATGACAATCTCCCTGATTCAAGCAAGCCTTTCCCCCATTGAGTTGCATGTAATTTTAAAAAATCTCCCTGATTCCTGTGTGAAGCCTCCCTGATTTCTGGATGTAAATGTTTGCATCTCTGCTTACGGCCAATATGACTAGCGAAATAGATCCATGAGAAAAAATAAGAAAAAGATCCAAGAAAAAATGTCCCACCATCCTCTTTCAAGTGCATGGCCCCTACATGCAACCTGCAGCCTTACTATATATGAATTAGCAACTCAATTTTGCTGTTCATACTAGGCTCCCTGTAGTTGAATTTGGTTCAAATTCAGTGTGCCACAGCTGCCACTGTAGGAAATGGACTAAATCCCCCCCCCCCCCCTCCTCAGCCTCTGAAAATAGAGTATCATGGAAGGTAATAGACTCACCAAGTGCCCCTTAAAGCATGTGCTGTCAGTGTTAGTCCCTATACCACACATACAATTGGAGTTCTATGCCATGCACTGTCACTTTTCATACCCTTTTCACCTACTCATTTAAGTTGAGGCAGGACTGACAGAAATGGGCCTAGGGGTCTTTCTGAGAGACAGGCAATTAAAAAGTGACTAGTAAAAATTAAATAATCACATGCCACTGGCAGGCCTACATTACACTTGTGAGCAAAAATTCAAGTGCAATGCAAAGGCATGCTGTGTGCAAGTGGACTGGTATGTAGGACTAGCTTGATTAGACTGTATGGCTTCGTGTAGCATTGGTAATGCAGCTTAATAATTGTAAATTGTTGGTGATCATGAGACTCCACTTATCATTTGGATTTACTAACTATCACAATTGAGCAGATTCTATTTTGGTCAAAATTGTGGCCTGCAGCACACTGATAAAAAATAATGTAACCCCACTACAGTACAAAGCCAACAGTGTCTTTCTTTCAACAAAAGCAGTTAGATTTGCTGGGTCTTTATGATACACAAATCTCCAGTTTGAATTACTGGAAGATTAAAAAAGAACAAGCAATCTTGCACAGGTAGGCCTACCTGGTTTTGTGTATTATTGGTAATGCAGCTTATGATTGTAAATTGTTGGTGATCAATGAGACTCCACTATCATTTGGATTTACTAACTATAACTGTAAAAACATGCTTATCTTAAAGCTATACATCATATCATGTTGGTATTTGAGTTAAAATGAATGGGTTGATTAAGATCTGTATGAGAACTGATTCTAATTAGCTATAACATAGTAGATCCTGAGGTAATTGCCCTAGCTGGCCATACTCCCCGAGCACAGATAGTCCCAACATGATCTACCACTGTCCTACCCTATCATCAATTTATTATTGGAAAAGTCATTCCAGAATTTAAATATATCCTCTGATGTTGTGCATGTAGGCTACCTGACTCATACCTCTACTGTTATTCAGTAAGTTTAGTACTGAAAAAAAAGGCAGAGGCTCAGCAGCCCTGGTAGCCATGGCTTAATATGATTTTAAAGACAGTTTATTGAGGCTGCATCCAATCTGTAAAAAGCCTACAGAAAGAATAACCAGTCTCTCTTTGTAGCAGTAAGCCTAGCCAAGCTTCTTATAGTACACAGAAGATACCCTTTTGAAAAATTTGTATGTAGGGAATTACACAGGATGCAAACTTAGTAGCACAGACAATAGTTAGATAAACTGAAAATGAACTGCAAATAAATACAGTAAGCCACAGACCACATGCTCATAGTTACAGTAGCAATTCATTCAAGGTGTATCAATCAATAGTTGCCCATGAAGTTGAGTGGATTAGGTTCAACTCAAGGGATTATCAGGTACCACTGCATAAGACTGAGTAGTTTGTATTGTCCTAGAATCTTCCAGTTCTGTATTTCAAGATTTTTGTAATCTCTACTTACTGTACACTTTCACACCCAGCAATTCATACTGCTTTTGTTGTAAAAACTTTTATTGTTGAACAACATGGAGTATAGGTACAGGTTGCTGGACCATGGGATTCATACAACAAAGCCCTTGCTTCAAGCTGATTAAGCTACTGTATTCAAGCACTGACAATGAACCTCAAGGATGACAATGTGTGAAAATCTAGGTCCAGTCACAACAAACAGCAGTGAATTACATACATGCAGGCATCAGAAAATGAAGGTGTTGGCAGGTGCAATGGGCAATTGTAGGAATAGCTTGGGACATATCTTTTAAGGTGTGTGTGTGGGTAGGAGGGGGGATCTGGAACATATTTTTAAGGGGAAGGGGAATCTATAATAGATTGCTCCACTAGCCTTATGATCAAGTAAGTGTAATTTCTGAGTGGAAGGAAGATTTGAAGTCCCTCTGAGAAAAGTACCTGGTGAGTATACCCAACTATACCTGAACTCATGAGAAATTTTAATTCAGACTCTTAATACCTTTACTCCTGACCTGGTCTCCATATTTGTACTCATGATCTGGTACCTGCGCCCATCATACACATGATCCTGTACTTGATCATGTGCCACACTTTCAGTGGCTACATACAAGAATGTCAAACTTAGTGGGGGGGGGGGGCAGACTATGGGCAAAATTTTTTCACGCAGAGTGAACTAGAAGTGAAACCTGTGCTTCAGTGGGTGGGGTCAAGGCTGCAGGCGAAGCCCTCAGAAGCTTAAGAGGTTATATTAAGTCACTGGTAGAAGGCAGTGAGGTGGTAAGGGCTAAATCTTGAGGAAATGCTCCATGCCCCATGTTGTGCTGCCACTGTACAGTGAACAGCACATTCACTAATGAGATGGACTCAAGACTCAGGCTAGGATCCTTTGGACTCAGACTCGGCTTAAACTCGGGGGGGGGGGGGGACTGAACTCAGAATTGGCCCAGAATGTGGGTCATTGGAATTGGCTCGGACTCGGTTACAGCCCTGCTAACAAGTAGTCAACTGTATGGAACACTGTTGTCAATCAGAACCTACACCTACTTAAATTTAACCAGGCCCCCATCATTTATCACTTTTTAATCTTAGTTAAACTTTTATTCACATTACTAGAAGAATAATGTATGTCCTGTGTTCCCCTTTGTTTTTGGGCCCCAGGATGACTAAATAATTCATGCCCCAAGAAGAGGCCTTAATTACCCAAAATATAAAATTCTCACCCAGGCCTGAACAATTTACCCAGAGCAGATTCCCAGTAAACACCACTCATGCCCACTTCCCCTTATAGTGCAATTAACCCCATGGACACTACTCCCAGACAAGGGGCATGTAGCATTATAGTAAATAAAATAGGAGCTAGCATAGGGGGAAGGTACAGTAATAATATACATAGGATTGAGTTTGAATATTGCATACATTTTCATGTAGAATTTTTAGTGGACACTGATCTGTTAAAAGTGTTTTGATGGGAATCCTCAAAATTTGGTGTGGTGAGTAGTTCCATATGTAATAAAATCATGCACCCTCTAGGAGTCATCCTGAACCTTTGGTTAATATATAGCTTAATGTCAATCATTATAAACTAAAGTTGTTCTTGTCTGAGTACAAGACCAGTAGCATGGGTATGAATACTAGGTCATGAGTATGGGTACCAGGTCCCGAGTACGAGTATGGGTACAGGTACCAGGTCATGAGTACGAGTACGGGTACGGGTACCAGGCCATGAGTACGAGTACGGGTACGGGTACCAGGTCATGAGTATGGGTACGGGTACGGGTTTGAAGAAAAATAAACCATGAGTACGGGTACGGGTACCAGGCCATGAGTACGGGTACGGGTACGGGTACCAGGCCATGAGTACGGGTACGGGTACGAGTACGGAATCTTGTACTCAAGTACGGGTACGAGTACGGGTACGGGTACTACAACACTGCTCTTCTATGATTTCTTTATGCGTCCAGCCAAGGAGCTGGGAGACAAGTGGTCCATCTTTGTACTATCAAGAAATAGGGTTGAGAGGAGTGGCCAAAAAGAAACAACAGCCCCTCTTCCCGCCATGAACAAATCCTAAAGTTCAAATAAAAACTGGGCTACTGTACTAACTGAAAAGACATCTCTAACACGCACTACAATTCTGCGTATTTGCAAGCAAATGCAGTTCTAGTTTAATGTGTAAGTCAATGGGACTTATAATTAGTAGCCCGCCACCTGTAGCGTACCGGCACCATCCTTATCTCATTGCGACCTTCCAATTAAATGGAAGTTCAAAACAGGAGGAAAACCATTTTTCACTGCTACTAAACAGTTCGGGAGAAAAACCGATTTCAGGGGAAATCAATTTTCACACGATCGGGGAATATTTTGCCATGGGTGGCCCCATTTCCAAATATCTGCCACCATGCATTGCGATCCTACCGCGCAAGTTCAACGGAGACGTTCATAAACATCCTTGTAATATTTATCGATTTAGGGAAGATAAATCTGGGCATATTTAAAATCTCTGTTGATGGGGAATGAAAAAGCACTGTCTTTTGCGGTTGGTCACCGCCCCCCCGATTTTGAGATATCGAGCAATTTTGCCTCGTTCTTTGTCCTAATTTGCCATATTTTCCCCATTAGGAATTGCAAGTGGATCGTGCGAATATTTGTTTTTGTAAATACCTCGTGGTTTCGCCGTTAGCGTCTTTACTACGATATAACTTACATTAGAATATATAGGCATTTGTGAAACAAATCGACGACTGTTGTGAGGTAGACACCAGTAGCGTTGTCACGGGGGGGGGGGGGGCACGTGCCCCCACAGAAAAGTTGTGCCCCCAGGTGCCCTCCCCCCATCCCATTGCAATCTGCCCCGCTCGACATGTGAGAACGCGCACTTACATTTTATCTGTTGAAATGATGAAAGGTGAGTGGCCAATTTCTTCGAACTACGGGCAGCCTTTCATTTTGCTCTCCCTGGTCTCGCTTTGTGGCACTGTATCCATACACCGGTAACTAAGAACGCGTTAATCAGCCACGTGTGTATACTTTGTAGAAAACTATACTGCGGTCTCACAAAATCACGGTGAGTCAGGTCAAAATGATGCTTAAAGCAGCTTGAGTATATACACATGTGCACTCAGTCACACTCAAACCCTCCCAGTGTGAGACATGAACGCAACATGAATACTGTCAAAAGTTTACAAACTTGTCCATTTTCAAAGAAGAGGAGTCTTGAAGAAAAATTGGAAATCAACGATTAGGACCACATAGGCCGCAAATACTGTCTGTATCGTCTTCACGTAGATTTTCACCCAGCTGGTACACTAAGTACGAATGATGATAGGTTAAACGCTTTAGCTATGCTATAAATTGAAAAGAAGTTCATAAGAGAAAATTCAAATTTTAATCAACGGGTAATTGAAATGTTTGCTCATCTCAAAGAAAGTCGAATGCATTGTCATAGCCACGGGAACCTTGAGCCAGTTGTAAGAGTAAATTCAATGAAAAAATGGTGAAGTTTGCAGTCACTTAAATGCTCATCAAATGCCATGTGAAGGCAGAGAAATGCTTAGTTCTATAACTCCAATTTCGTAAATATCGCGGAGCCTCCGGGGGCTTCGCCCCTTGAACCCCCACCGGGGCGTTGCCCCTGGACCCCACAAGGGGCCCTAAGGCGGGCCCCTGGACCCCACGCCGTAGGTGGGGCGCTTCGCGCTCCCACGGCGCATTGGGCGCCGTTGGTTTATTCCCACCAATACCAGTTTGCCCCTCCATGTATTTTGACCACGTGCCGCCACTGGCTGTCATCAGACTCAACAAAATGTAGTTCTAATAGTCTCACCATAGTTATCCCTGGGTTATATGTTGTGCCCTCCTATAAAAAACCTGTGCCCCCCTGGTGAAAAAATCCTGGCTACGCCACTAATTGACACTAAATGCTCGTAAATATTTATACCGCTGAGATAGGCAAATTTTTTACCGACCTGCATGGGGAAACCTCATTTTCCCCTGAAAACGATTGTATTCCGAACTGCTAAAAAAAAAGGAAAAACAATTAGAAAAGAATCTTACCTTCCATACATCTTTTAACAGTTTAACAACAGAAACTGTATTCCTTTTCTTGTGAGTAAAGTGCATAACTTTCTTGGGAAAACTAATGTTGACAAATTTAGGTCGCCGAATATCACCTCCTGTCGAAGGTTCACAATGCTTTTCTGGTCAAATTTTCTTCCTAGATGTAAAGTATCAACTCATAAGTTGCTTCAACGTACAGAAAAAAAAAACTGCCGGGATCTTGAAGCAAACTCGCGAGAAAACAGGAATTTTGTAAGCCGAACTTTTACTTAAAAACTACAAAGCAAGGGATTGAATCACGCAGGGTCTCCTCTGGCTCACGGTCTTTGTTCGTTTGCAGCCCATTTAAACAAAGAAGAGACTGGTTTTTCTGGGACACTGCCAAAGTTTGACGTCACAAAGCACTTCACGGGACGACTGAGAGTGCAAAATGCAAAATGTTGTCTGATAACAGCCATAATACAACACATTATATTCCAGTTATTCTGTTGTTGCAATCTTTGTTAAGTTAGGTTTCGTTCTCTCAGCATGAACAATAAATCAACTTTACAGACGTGCCAATAACACTTGGCAGAATTGAAAGGTTAACATAACTCCCATGAAATCCTATCAAACCAGTGGCGTAACCAGACCTGACTGTCCGGAGGGGGGGGGGGGGGGGGGACAATAGCATAAAGGTTTCCCGATTTTGTACTAGTTGAGCTGTGTTAGTTTGTGGGTGTCTTAGGGCCTTTAGGGAAGTGTTGAGGGGGGGGGGGCAATTTTGGACCATGCAACTCACCCTACCCCATTGACCAAAAGCTATTTTTTATTGTTTTTATAAAAAAAGAAAAAAAAAACAATTTTTTTAAAAATAAATCTGATTTCTTTCTTAAGTGTGAACACTACTCTATAAGGTAAGTACCGAAAATTTGGGTCTTTTTACACATTTGCAAATATGGAGCATGTATTGCAGAAGATAGATTGGATTCAGGGTATCCTGTAAGGAAAATTGCATATTTGGGGGATTATTGAAGAACCTGCGTTTCCTATTAGCATATATCTGAAATAGCATGTCGACTGAAGATTGTGTTATCTAAGGAGTTCGGATTAAGGATTCTCGACGAAATTAAAAAAAACTAGAAACTTTGTTGCCTTTTTTTAGACAAAAATGAAAGCCTATATTGTAGCGGCTAGGACAAATTATCCACTGACTGCTCTATGAGTGATCACTTACAGATTTAAGGCTTGCAATTTAAGGTGCGCGAAACTTGCGGAAAATTTTGCCCTTTTTAAAATAAAAATTTCAAATATGGAACTTTTTTTTTTTTAAGAATTCGTGATTTTATGAAGGAAAACTTGGGAAAACCACACTGGTGTCTCAAATGGCAAATTTTTGAATTTTTCACCTTTTCGAGCAAGGGCGCAACCGCCCCAACCTCCTGTAGCTACGCCACTGTTCTGCAACATTGAACATTGATATAACTTTGACACTTCAACTAAAGAATCCATCTAAAGATACTACACAACTGTCAGGGCTGAAAGGTATCTGATGACATGTGTGTATGAGAACATTTGAGTACGGCAAGTCAATGGTCTTGCTTCTTCAGTTGGCGCGGAGCGTCAGAAAATTTTGAAGAATCTCGACCGCGACCCCTCAGGCAGCCGAAAATAGCATGTCTCAGGCTTGCAACTAGTAGCCAAGTTTTCCGATTTTTCTAGCAAATGTGAACACTTCTGTATTAGGGATGTATTGCGGCGCGCGAAGCCCGAAATTTCTGCTCTTTTGAAACAGAATATTGTTGATATGGGGCTTATATTGCAAAACGCTTTGGATTCTGGGTTTCCTGTGGAGAAGTTTAAAGAGTTGGGGGGATTACTGAAGAAGCTGCTCTTCCTTCAAATATTGGTGGCAAATCTGAGAATGACTGCTTTTGTAAAATCCTCCCGACTGTCTGGCAAAGAGCAAGAAGGGAAAGTCTTTCCTCTGGTAAAGTGGACATCAGATATTATTTTGATAAGTTTAGGCCACTAAATGATATTCATATATTTTTCTAAATGAATGTTCATATATTGACTAAAACATTGTTCCATGAATGCAGATCAATCTTGCTTTTGATGTCATAGGTGGCCCACTTTTGGTCTTTTCTCATTTTCCCTTTTTTCCCTGTTTTTTTTCCTTTCCTCTTTCTTTTCTTCAGCTTCTTTCCGTTTTCCTTTTTTCTTCTGCCTTTCTTTTCTTTCCTCCTCCTTTTCCTTTCTTTCCTTCCCTTCATTCCCTTCCCGTTTTTTTCCTTTCCCGTTTTTTGTGTGGGGCGGGGGCAGTTTTTCCCCCTGTCCCCCGCTGGTTACGCCACTGTAACAAACTATATGGACGTAAGCCTGGCTAGGCTTTGTGGACACGTCTGATTACACCTTAATTAGGCTACCTGAAAGATTTAGTTTGAGTAAAACTGGCAGTAATTATTGGTCCAGTGAATCTTTTAAACGAACCTGAAAGTTTTCTTGTAGAGAATGCTGTGAATGTCTATTTGAAAAAGTGTGAGTTATCGCCACAAGTATCCCAGCTGAATATTCTCTTTGAGGAAAACCTTTTCGAACCCTTTGGTACCCTTTCACTTACGGGAATTTGGACAAAGGTTTCCTTTGAAAGGGTTTCAACGGGTTTGAAATGGTCTCAAAGGGTTGTTGCAAGTGGTTTCAAAGGGTAACATCTCAACGGGTTTCATTTCAAAGTGTCTTCCAAATGGGTGGTATCCTCTCAAAGGGTACAGTTCACCCAAAGGGTATCTATCAATCTCAAAAGGTTAATCTAACCAAACAAGGACTTAAGGGATCTCAAGGGGATTCTATCTGAAAGCACCTCTGAAAGGGTCTGTATGTTGCAGGATGCACAAATAATTATAACAGAAAATTATGAAAGGTTTTTGTATAATAGGAGATTTAAAGGCGATGTCAATCTCAAAGGATATTAAGACGTTAATTGTGGGAGAATTTTTCAAAGGATTGGCTTTCAAAAGGAATGAAAACTTGTTCATCAACTAGAGTGGCCATATCGTGGATCTGGAACTTGGCAGTTGACTGTATAACAGGGCAAAAATATGAAAAAAAAACTTTGTTATAATACACACAAAGTGTATTTGCTGAATATTTTTTTGTGTCACTCTCTACATACGTGACTGAAAGACAATGACATGCCCTACTTGAACCAGTTGAAGATTTTTACTTAACCCTCTTCCGACAGCAGCAAATTTTTTAATGAGAGTGAATATTTTCAATATTTTATTGCTAGACTTACAAGAACAATCTTTGTAAAAACCATGCATCAAAAACAAAGAGCACAGATAGCAAATTTGAATGAATATATTTTTTGAATTTTTTCAGCTATGAAAATATGCAAATTAGGTGAAAATTGAGTATCTTTTTTCATTTTTGCCCAAAAATTCTACCGGTTTTTATTTGTTTTTGTTTTTTGGAAGTTTTTTGGAATCGGCTGTAAAATGGCTGAGCTATGGCACTTTTTATGTTTGTTTACATTTGAAATCATTTGTTAACATTTGAAGCACGCTTGAATGCACATGTATTCCGTTGGGTTGACCTTGGGTTGAACTGCTCTGTCTGTGAGCTGCTATGACTCAGCTTATTTTGAGAAGGTAGCTTGTAGGTGCCATAAGTGGAATTGAATTTGGAGTTATATAGGCGTTGTAATTGATAGGTAATGTGGGGTTTGGGGCTGGATTGGGTGCTGAAAGGGGGTGTTTTTTGTTGTTTTTTGGGGGCGAAATTTTGCCCCGAAAACGCCCCTTTCAATTTTCGAAAACACGGAGGCCTACAACTACAAAAGTTTACATCAACTCCTACCCTTGCTCAAAAATTCTGGTTTTCTGGATATTTATAAGGCTGCCTTAAACGAACTCTTTGGCGTTTATTCGGATCAAATTTGACCAAGGGATACCGAGTAATTTTTTTTCTAATAGCATGTTTTTTGACCCGAAAATGTCAAATTTTCTAAATATCTCTGAAATGACTTACTCTACCCAATGTTTGACACCTAATATTTTTTCTAGGAGTTGTAACATAATTAAAAATTAAGTCTGCGTAGGGTGGGCCATTTCTACCTATCCCTTTTAATTTTTTGAAAAGTTTGGGCCATTTTTGCATTTTTTTTAATATAAACAAACATTTAGTGGCATTTTGTAAAAAAACTTGATCTCACCCTTATACCCCCCCCCCCCCCCAATGGAATTCAATAGAATAATGTTTTGCCTATTTTTTGGTGGTAAAATGAAGTCTGTTCTATGGTGGGGTAATGATTTTTTTAAATATGTCAAGTGCGTTTGGACGATGCCATCATGTATAGCGGAAAAGGGCAAGAGCAATCTCCCGAACTTATTGTGAAACAACATCTGTATCTCGACCCATCTTGACCAATACAAAACAAGGGTTTTTCACAGTTAAAAGAATTGATGAAAAAAATCACATGAATCAGTCTTTTCACATATTTGCTGAATTAAGATTTGTCCATGATAAAGTGTATCCTCAAGTTTTGTCCAAGGCAAAAAAAAAAAAAATATGGAAAGCCTTCAACCCAAAGGGGCGAGTCTCCAGCTATTACAAATTCCATGTAAAGTTATATGAAATTGTAAAATAACAAATGTTGCATATTTCTGTCCATACTCCATACATGGGTCCACAAAAGACATGAAATTATCACACTTACCGAATGTTTCAAATGTCTCAAATTCAATTAGCCATCCTCCTACAGTATGGGCCAGGTAATCAAAACCAATGAAGAACTTCCAAGTATAAGCAGGATTGTTCAAACTTTCAGACAATGTAAAAGAAATGCAAAGCTAGGAAACCAGTTCATTCATATTGGATGGTTGTCTGCTAACTGCTTCACATTGGTTACATTATACAGTTCTCTACAGTACAGTATAGTACTGAAGGTCTCCAATCTAAACTAATTCACTCCACAGGAAGCATATGAAAGGTAGAACTTGCTAACATTTGTCCTGAATATGATTCAAGAATTCGATAGCCAACGCAGCTCACAAAGTAAAATGATATCGATGACAGTCTCAGAAGATGCTTTCAAACAAACCAGTTTTTTTTTAGTAAAGTACGAACTAAGATTTCGATCAGTTCGACGAATACGTTGCTAAATAACATTTAAGAGTTTCACAGATAACGCGTTGTTAACTCCGTCAGTTAACCCTCCACTAATGCCACTTGTACCATGATTCCAATTCACTCGCTAAAACATTTAAGGTTGATTTCGCTAATGATGACAGGACTCCTGAACGTAGCTGTATACGTGTTAGCTATTGAAGAAACAACAGCAAATGCTGTACTCAGCTTCGTCATCTGTGCAGTGTTTTACCATCAAACTCACGCTGTCAATAAAATGAAAAATATTTAAATTGTAAACATGATGCAAAATGAATACTGTTCATTTGAATTGGGAAAAGTAACGATTTAAAGTTGAGACATATCCAGATTGAAAAAAATATTGATTGGACTTCCATACTAAATATGAATCTTCTTGTCTTGAAAAGGGTGGTTAACAGCTATTGGAGAGTCTGCCTCCCTCACAACACCTACACTGTACCCACCAGGACCATTTTTTCAGTGCAACAGTTCATTGCCAAACATGCTGTTCACCCCAGTAATACATGAGAGGACGTTCCACATTGCGCAGTTGCCACCATGACTCATCGATTTTTCTGCGCCATTCAGATCGAAAACGCAGATCTAGTCGGATGTTTTATTCCCCCAGCTAGCTACAGTGCTGTAACATTCTGCACAACTAAAGAGAGCACACTAGTCTCCATGCACCAAGATTTATTAAACATCGCACTTTTGTATGCGCTGGCTGCATGGAAAGCCTGTTGTCTACACACATGTATACATGCAAAGTACAGTGAGTGTGCATTGTTCTGTGCTATAGCCAGTGTAAGATATATTTTCTGTAGGGAGGAAGAAACTGATCAAAAAACCATTTTGATATGCTACACTCGATGACGATACACGTCAGACTACGATGCGGCAAGTTCGAATGTGTAACGTCTTCGCATGAGCTTCATCTCAGTCAAGAAGAGCTATGGAAGTTGCATCATTTGAAATTGTGAAAGTTTGGGTAAACAAATTTCAAGCTTAGGGGAACTCGTTTCTTGAACAGAAGTCCGCCACTTTGCATTAATTTAATCATTTATCCCTCAATTTCAATAAATATTGATTTAAAAGAATGAAATTTTCATGCAAAAGAAATGCAATATTTCCCTTTAATTCAAACTCCTTTTAACCACATGCTTAAGGCAAGGCATAGCTAGAACATCCCTTGAACAGGGCTGTGCATTACGTTCAATAGCCTAATATAAGGCACATTCCACACCATTGTTTTGTCTGGAATGAGCCCTATGCCACCATGTAAACGAACAAAGTATACATTCACTACAGCGCCAGCGCCATTAAAGGCTAGGGCTAGGCGTCACGTTAGGCTTAAGTTGTGCTGTGCAAACACCTTTTTATCAGCTTGAATCCACAGCTTTCATAGCCCAAATTTAACTGATTTATCCATGCAGCATATTTTACTTTATTGGGAGGAAATCATAATTGAAATGTGTGCACTATTAGAACAGTGCAGGCTTAGGCATGTACTGTAATATACTGCAACGTTACAATACAAGAAGTAGGCCAAGGCCTATGTACTGTACTGTACGTACTGTACTGTACATTAGGCCTAATGTTAACGGTTAAGGCCTGTCTACACAGGATGCGTTGCGTTCCGTTCCGGATACGACACGGCACGTCACCTTTATCACTTTGCACGTAAATCAATGTACCCGTCCACACAGGATGCGTTGCGTTGCGTCACGATCGATGCGGGAAAAAAAGTTGACGTATCCTGCCGGATGCGTCAAATTTTGGCAAAGTCCATGTGCGTTCAGAAAGAGAGTTGACGTACGGAAGCATGGGTCAACTTGTCTTTTTTCCTTTCATGAAATGCAATTTAACGGGATTTGGATACAAAAAAGTACTATGTTTGAGCTTAAAGTCACAATGAAACGCCTGTAAAATAAGTAGAAAAGCTCATTTTTGGGGCATTTTTTCACTATGAGAAAATTTGTACCATGACAAATCGGCACTCAAACTGGGCGATAGAGTTTCAAACTGGGCGATTCTTTGACGACATCCGGTCGCAAGAAACTAAATGACTTTGGCTGGTGTAAAGTCGTTTACTCTGCAAATATGAAATCTCTGGAATTTGTAGTACCATTTTGATCTGTTTCCTGTCTTGATATGTACAAAAACGACAAAATTAGGAATTAAAATAAAAAGAATAAATCTCGTGGAGATCTATTGGCTTGCAAAATCTGGCATATTTTGCTTTGAAATGTTATCGTTATTTTCTCTAAATGTTGACAAATTTTTTCGTTTCAAGGTTGAAATAAGTGTCAACTTGTTACGAAATTTTTGTTTTTATGATTAAAAATGCAAAAATTAATAAACTTTAAGTCAACTCTATCAAGCCCAGTAACATACGCGCCCGCCATGTAAATCGCAACAATTCACCAAGGTCAGGCTTCCATGTCGTTCTCTGAACAAAGTTTGTTCAAACTTCATGCCAGCGTAATTTCTAATAACAACATTGGGAATGTATACGTAGGCCTATGATTCTTTGGGTACCCACTACCCTTGAGATATTATTGACTTCGGTAGTGGAAAAACAGTTGTACTTTTGTTGGGACGGTAGGCAGGGGAAGTCTGGACACTAGACATGGCTGCACAGGGACATTTTACGGCACACGAGAAAATTTAAATATACAATATAGTGTATATAATCAGTGGCGTAGCTTCGGGGGCTTATGGGATCGAGCCCTTCTCCTCAATCGTTGCGCTCCAAGCGCCCCACAAGCGACCTGGGCCAAAAAAAAAAAAAAAAACGATTTAAATACCCTTTTTGTCAATCAGCATGCAATGTCATTGGAAACTACACACTGCATCTCATAGTGACGCATCGAAATTCACGTAGTGTGAACGCATCCTGTAAAGACACGCATGCGTCTCGACGTATCCGGAAGGATGCGAAAAAAAAAGAACGTGTCGTATCCGGAACGGAACGCAACGCATCCTGTGTGGACAGGCCTTTGCCACGCAACGCATCCTGTGTGGACAGGCCTGTCAAAGGCCTGTCCACACAGGATGCGTTGCGTGTCAAAGGATACGACACGTTTTTTCCGCATCCTTCCGGATACGTCAAGAAGCATGCCTGTCTCTACAGGACGCGTTCACACTACGTCAATCAATTTCGATGAGTCACTTTGAGATGCAGTGTGTAGTTTCCAATGACAATGCATGCTGATTGACAAAAAAGTGTATTTACATCTGCAGTCAGAGGTTACCATTATCAAGTTGAGAAGCCCAGTCGAGTGAGGTTTTTTTGCCCAGGTCGCTTGTGGGGCGCTTGAAGCGCAACGATCGAGGAGAAGGGCTCGATCCCAAAAGCGCCCGAAACTACGTCACTGATTATATACACTACATTGCATATATATTTTCTCGTGTGCGGTGAAATGTCCCTGTGCAGCCATGTCTAGTGTCCAGACTTCCCCTGCCTACCGTCCCAACAAGAATACAACTGTTTTTCCACTACCCAAGTCAATAATATCGCAAGGGCAGAAGGTTCCAAAAGAATCATAGGCCTACGTATACATTCCCAATGATCTGAAAAAATGCCCCCCCCCCCCCAAAACAAATGAGTTTTTCCACTTATTTTACAGGCGTTTCATTGTGATTTAAGGATCAAACATAGTACCATTTTGTATCCATATCCCGATAAATTGCATTTCATGAAAGAAAAACATGAAAGAAATCAAAGTTGACGCATGCTTCCGTACGTCATCTCTGTTTCTGAACGCACATGGACTTTGTCAAAATTTGACGCATCCGGCCGGATACGTCAACTTTTTTTCCGCATCGATCTTGACGCAGCGCAACGCATCCTGTGTGGACAGGCCTAATAAGCCAAACAGAACAGTGACAGTTAAATATAATTAGCCCAGCCACCATGCCTCTTAAGTTACACTGCTTTTTTGTGTAAAACTGGAACAACAAATGGATCATATGTAATAAATAACCTTTTGTACTTCAGAATATTTTTTGTAAAGAAATCCAGTGGCGTCACCAGATTTTCCATTCCGGGGGGGAGGGCTGGGGGGCACGACGATTTTATGGGGGGGGGGGGACTTTGCTAGACTCCACTCATGATGCCGGAGGCGCCACCGAGCGCGAAGCGCGAGGCTCAAAGGATGGGGTCGAGGGCCCGCCTTAGGGCCCCTGGTGGGGTCCAGGGGGAAAAGCCCCCGGAAGCTCCTGGGTTTTAGCGTGTTTGTGAGGTATTAAAGACGTTATTTAAGGGTAATTTTATTGACTAAACACTGGTCTAAAAATTACCTCCAGGGTAACTTCAAGTAAGCCTTTCGGTAAAAAACCACTGATTCAACTACCAAGAGCTTATCCGGCTGACATTTTGAAAAAAAGGATAGATGACCTATACAGGAAAAAGTTGATGGGCACTTAAAAGTGAGTCTTTGAGGGGGTCCAGGTGGAAGCTCCTGGGTTTTAAGCGTGTTTGTAAAGCTTCAAAGTTGTTTTTTAAGGGTTGTCTTTACACTGGTCTAAAAATTACTTACAGGGCAATTTCGACTATGATTATAATTTTGGTAGCAACACAAACGTTAGTGAAACTACTTTCAAGAGCGGATCCGGCTGACATTTTGAGGAAGGTGAGCTTCACCAGAAAGAGAAAGAAAAGGCAGTTGAGTAGGCAATTAGATGTGATTCTCTGAAAGAAAAAAATAGGCCTCATCCTGCTTCAAGGGTTACCTGAGCTGTGCGCCACCTTCAATTGACGTATTCGGAAGTGTGAAGAAAATTTTGAAAAACGCAACCCTTCTGACAGTCAGAAATGGCATTTCCAAGGTGTTGTGCGATATTTTTATTTGGAGAACATGACAAATTACTGCCTTTTCTTTTCAACAGAGGAATCGAATCCTAAAAAATTCAAAGTCACACTCTAAGTACAGAAAACATTTTTTTTAATGTGTTTTTTTGAAAATCTCAAATCTCAGTTGGGGGGCACACGGGGGGGGGGGATGCCCCCTGTCCCCCCCCCCCCTTGGCGGCGCCACTGAAGAAATCTGCCTCTATTGTCTTCACTTTCTCTGCACCTTTTTGAATTTGTGAATGTGAGGCATGCTCAGCAGTACTCACCTCTGGCCGGCTCTGTATGCAATAGTAATGGTACAGTATATATTAGTAAGAGCCCCATTTGCGTAGTTCACATGTGGGATATGTCTGGCCCATAATTCCCCACACATCGTTTACATGGCCGGGCTCCAGAAATATCCCATACTGTATGCATGGGTGTCATGTGAGCTAGCCGGGTCTCTTCTTAATCCTGGGTTCAAAATGACATGAGCCTCATATGGGCCAAGAAATATGAGACCCTTAAGGGTTCCATATGTTACCTGGGTTGCGGCGTTCCATGCACATGAAGAGCAATCACTGCTATGGGAAGGGCACAATTAAAAAGGCTCGAACACTGAACACCGCGAGACATCCTTGCAATCAAATTAGGTTTAGAAGCTCATCCCGTCATCAATTTAACAGACAGATGGGGTGGCCGGCTTAGGTTCATATGTTCAATAAATGAGGTCTGTATCAGACTTGCGGTTGAATCCTGTGCACATAAAGAACTTACCCATGGGAAGGGGGCATTGTACAAAGGTTTATAGAATTTAGACATTAAAATTAAGGGTGCCGATCCAATTGAATTGGGCTGGAATGTGGAGGTGCCCTTGAAAGATCATCGTTTTAGGTTACAAACGTCTGTGTTTCTAAACAGTGAATAACAATTATACACTACAAGCCCAGTCTGATCTAATGGTGTCATGGTGGCTTAGTATTCTCTTCATCATGAGTTCAATGTATGTAGCCATGAGCTTTTTTATCTGACTTGGCCAGGTCACACTCCCTCAACATACTGTTGGCCAACTGTTCAAAGTTGGGGGCTTAATTATAGATTTATGCGGCAAACCAAAAAAAAAATAAATAAATAAAAAATAAATAAAAAAATCAGAGGTGAAACATTCCGAAGTGTATCATGGTAGTTACCAATATCTTATTGGTGCGAAATTTTGCAGGGGTTTTAATCCTA
Organism: Holothuria scabra; assembly: GCA_037179385.1. Classification (NCBI taxonomy): domain Eukaryota; kingdom Metazoa; phylum Echinodermata; class Holothuroidea; order Aspidochirotida; family Holothuriidae; genus Holothuria; species Holothuria scabra. The sequence goes on from CM074197.1 coordinate 36,002,989, forward strand.
ACCCTCATCACACATGACAAAAGTTTGTATGGTTCTCAATGCAGTCTGAACGGTAGCTGGACTGCATTTCTGACCAGTGGTTTTGACTGCCATTGAAATATTATGGATATTGCTGAATTGCTCCACTCCCATTGGCTGCATCATGCAGTACAGAATGCAGTTGAAGGGACAAAATAGTGTTGTTAGGAATTGACTGGCAAAAAGTCACGAAGCAATTCTTTCATGAATGATTGAATCATTATGATTACCAATTACTGCAATTTTTGATAATCCGATTTACTAGCAACTGGCAATTCTTGAGTGGCAAATTGCAATGAAATCCCACCTGTTTTGTCCCTTGCACTAGCAAGTGTTCAATATCACACACACACACATTGGCAGCTGCAGTGTGTCAAAATATGACCTTGAGCAATTTCACCTTGAATGGAATGTGGGGTACTCTTGTCTTGAAGGCTATAGGAAGGTTTTGGAAAATAGGGTGGAAAGGCTAAAGGAACAAAGTACAACTGTATATCACACTCCTTGCAATGATTTCTATCCCGTGCTTGCTGTTATAGGTATTCAAGTGAAGGACTTCGTCAAACCCTCTCAGTATAGATATGATCGAACTTGTGGACACAGTGAGACAAATTGCATTGTTTTTATTCCAGTTGAATTTATTTCTGGGGTACATTTCTCATCAGCCAGATTAGGCTATATTTGAGAGATTGTCATATGATATGAACCCTCAGAGAAGAAAAAAGGAAAAGAAAAAAAAGCTCATGCTGTTGATCAAAGCTTGTAACCAGCAGGAATCATGAAATAATAGAAACCAAAAAGAAAATGAACAGTCTGTGCTAATTAATAGAAAACTTACTTCTCTGAATACTACACTATTTGTACAATCAAACATATTTTATAGAAAAATTGTAAGCCTGTAAGTTAATGTCGTTGCAATGCATTTTATAGTACACAAGCCACTATACAGTATTGCATATACAACTTGAACTGAGAAAATCCATTTTAAATGTAAAATTATTAAACGAGGTGAAGCAAGGTTTTCCCACATCGTCTCTGACACTTGTAAACCCAATATGGTCATCATTGACCGTATTCCTAGACTGCTGGGTGCCAGTTTCTCGTCTGTCCTACTGTAAAGTTTAAAAAGCCAGGTTTTTAGTGTAGAGTTTGTTTGTACAATTCACATCATATCATAAAGATGTTGATCTCTCAATGCAAGACATTTTCTCCAGTCACAAAAAAGGACAAGAGAACTGGATTCATCTGCCCCCAAAATGGCTATGTTGCAATATACTGTGTAGTTTACAACTGAATACATATATTCCAAACCAGGAATTGTCCTTCATGTCAGGGTGCTCTGTATACTTCAAGATCAGCTGTGCACCAGTGCACCTTTCCCCCCTTCGTATGGCTTGACTTTTGCAGCCTACAAGACATGCTGCTAAGGGTTAAGCTTTCTTAGCCAATTAAGTAACAGCTCCAAGCCAGTGAAGCCACATTCAATAACAATTTACAAACACATCTGTCTGGCATGTTACAAACAATATGTCACATACTCGAAAAGCATCTTTTGTCGCAAATCCGAGCCTCAAAATAAGCAAGGTATGGCTTGTATCAAGTCCAATTATAGCGATTTCCCCGACAGCCTTTGGTAAAGTGACCTTATTAACATATGGAAACGCCCCTTAGGCCCATTTGCCAAAATCTCCAAGACCCTAATACAGAGCTGAGGATTTCTGAAGGTAAAAGAGGGCGTACTCAAAAACAGTAGTAAATGTTATACAGTATTACTAACTAGTATTAGGGTCTTGACCAAGACTATTTAAACAGTTGCTCGTTTCAGAGACTAGCGGAAAGTTGTGTGAATAAGTGTTTGGTGTGGGTAATGCACCCATCAGACAAACGTTAGCGTGTAGAGGAGCAAAATGCTTTTAGAACACTTGCAAAGTGCGGGTTCAAATATTTGCCTCCACCCCCTCACTCCAGTTTTAAGAAGGGCTACAATTAGTTATGGAAACCACATTACCAAGCCTAGGGATGTACCTGTTTAGCTCGCATTACTCGTGTTTACTGAAACGTTTCTGCTCTGTAATTTATACAAATTTCATGAATTTCATGTAACATGCTATTTACTCATGAGTATCACAGGAGGATGGGTGACTGACTGCCCCAACGATAGGTAAAACTGGGACAAGTTTCCTGATATAAGAATGGCAAAAGAGTGCTCTTCGGAAATTTGAAACATAAAAATGGTCGTGAAGCGAAAAATGGTGATCAGCATATGACAACAATTACTCAACTTGGTCCATATATATTTTGAAAAGAGAATAAGCTTTGAAATCAATGAAGACACGAAAATAAAAGTAAACCTTACGACTGTTCCTGTAAAATATAAGTTTTCTAAGATGGTCAGTCCAACGAGGTGGTGAAAAGCATCTAGCCAAAATTCTAAGTCAATTGGAATGACTGTGATCTCTTGCTTTCCCATTCAAGTGTTTTCATATTTTTTTCATCTAAGCCAACGTGGAAAACCTTCATTCCTTCAATGAATGATTACTTACATATCAAGCCATACATCATTATAGAAAACTGGCTAAGGAACAAAACGCATTAAACGCACATCCAAAATATGTAACAATGCCAAAAACGCGTTTAATTCTTATAAGTTATGTGTGAAACATTTACCGGCGTGCTTAGAGTGGAAAACTGTATCCAAAGTTTGGCAAAACTGTTTAGAAAAAACCTTTTGTGTTTAATTCCTTATCACTGTTTTTAAAGCGTAAGCTATGTCTGTCTTTTAGATGATATCCTTTTTTTCTATAAATTGTAACTCATAATTGTACTTTGTCTCGTCAAGTTAAAAATTTCTTACATCTTATTCACTTTGAAATTCTTCATTCCTTTCAGGTTGACTTACAAACCATTCCGTGGGGTATGTATGTGCGAAAATGTACGACAAATACAGGGCATTATGAGGAACCATTTACTCAGGAAGAAAACAGTAGTAAAAGGTTATGTTAGGTAAAATGGGGTTTTTAAGTGTTTTTTCTTTCAAAATGCCGTAAAGTGCAGAAGTATTATTCTCAAAATAGGTACATTTTCTGACGATTTTGTCTCTAAGTCCGAAGCTTAATCAGTAAAAGCGGGTTTCAGATTTGCTCAAACAAATTTACTGGTGCCTGTGGTTGGACGTCCAAAATCATAATCGATTCGGTTGAATATGTTTTAAGATGTAAAGCACTAAACTGAAGGAACCTTTCGTTAGATTTTAACCCTTTACCGTTGTTTGGGTCCTTTTGGACCCATGCGGAGAGCTCGGCTGTCACACGTCTTTACTGTTTCACGTGGAACTCGAAACTGCGAGTAGCTACCCTACCCGGAAATTCGGCCACAACAACGAGAGAGACAATAGTTTAAGGTCACGGGGTCAATGGCCTACGGAAGCTGATGCGGGGCGTGCTACGTCCGCTTTTCCGCCAACTCCCGAGGCGCGCAAATATGCTCCGATCGGAGCACAACGGTAAAGGGTTAATTTGAAAACGGAAAGTTTTTTTTTTATCATTTTGTGTTCCCTGTATACATCTCAGTCATATCAGTATACATAACATAACATAAAATAACAGGTTAAAGGGCAAAGGAGGGCTGTAAAGGCCCCATAAGATGCCCTGTGATCCAACCCCCCCCCCAAAAAAAAAACAAAAGCACACCACCAACACCTAACGAGCCCAGAAAGATTAGATTCTACCACAGTCATGGAAAAACTTGTCAATATTTACCTTAAAAGGGTGCACTGATGTGGAGTTAACAACCCACTCAGGCAGACTCTTCCACTCACTAACAACCCTGTGAGAGAAACTGAATTTCCCAAGTCTAGCAAATGACTTTTCAAGCTTTTTACAATGGCCTCTAACCCGAGGATTACTTTGGACCTCTAATTAACTGCAAGCTAGCAAAGGATTCCATTCAAATAAAAATTTGTATACCTGAAGCATGTCCCCCCTAATCCTTCTCAGCTTCAAAGTGGTAAAATCAAGCAGCTTAAGCCTTTGGGGATAAGGTACAATTCTAACCTGAGGTATGAGTCGGGTAGCTCTCTTCTGAACTTGCTCTAAAAGCAATTTGTCTTTTTCAAAGAAGGGACTCCAGGCCTGTGCAGCATAGTCGAGAAGGGGTCTAACCAGCTGCTTATACAAATTTAGCACAATTTCTTTACTAAAACTCTTAAAATTCCTCCTGATCAACCCAAGCACCCTATTTGCCCTCGCAGCAGTAGCTGCACACTGCCTAGATGGCTTTAAATCTCATGTAATAACTACACCAAGGTCTTTCTCAGAAGTCACTTTGTTCAAATAAGAACCATTCATAGTATAATCATGATGGGGATTCTTAGAACCAAAGTGGAGGACTTTGCACTTATCAGCATTAAAAGACATTTGCCAAGTCTGAGACCATGAAAATAACCTATCCAGATCATTCTTAAGCAATAAGAAATCATTCTTTTCCCCAACCTTCCTATAGAGCTTAGTATCATCGGCAAACTTACTTATACTGGAAGTGATAAAGCTATCAATATCATTTATGAAAATTTGCAAGAGAAGTGGGCCAAGAACAGAACCTTGTGGTACACCACTTGAAACTTCTTTCCAGGAAGAAAAAATCCATTGACAACAACTCTCTGAGACCTACCATTGAGCCACGAATTGATCCACTGGGCGCACTTGCCTATGATACCTAACCTATGCAATTTTACTATGAGTCTACCTAGAGGTACTTTGTCAAAGGCTTTTTGGAAGTCAAGGTAAATGACATCAACACTGGAACCTGAATCGAGAGACAAAATAACATCCTCAAGAAAGCTTAGCAAATTTTTAACACAAGACCTACTGGGTAGGAAACCATGCTAAGTTAGATTGAGTAACCCATTATCTAAAAGATGCTTTAGCAAACAGTCCTTGATTAAGGATTCCATAATTCTGCATACAACACTAGTTAAACTGACTGGACTGTAATTACAAGGTGAACTCCGATCCCCCTTTAAAAAAATTGGAGTGACATTAGCAAGTAGGAACAAAATTTGAGTCAAGACATTTCTGGAAAATAATTGATAGTGAAACTGATAAAACCTCGGAGCATTCATGAAGAATGACGGGATGGATCCCATATGACCGAGGAGCCTTATTCGTCTTTAAACTCTTTAATTTTTCAGATCCAGTTCCTCAGAGAACACAATATCACTTATTGAAGAAGAGATGTCAGAACCCCTAAAAATCCCCATGACAGATGACTCCTTGGTAAAAACAGATACAAAATAATCATTAACAAATTAGCCATATCCTAATGATCACTAACAAATGAATCATTCACATCATGAAGTGGCCCAACCCCCTCCCTAACATGCTGCTTAGACCTGACATAGGCATGGAAAGATTTTAGGTTAATCTTAACCTCACTGGCCAACTTTTTTCTAACCTAGCTTTATAGTGTCCTTAACCAAATTTTTAACTAATATCTCTTGACTCTTGTAGGCACTTAAGTCATCAGATTCCTTGCTGGCCTTATAACGTCGACAACACTTACGTTTCTTCCTAGTTGCCCTGAGTACCTCTCTAGAAATCCAAATAGGCCTACTTTTAACCCGAGCCTTTTTGAGTGGTATACGTAACTTTGTAACATCAGAAACAGTACTCTCGTGCGTACAAGTTCCGCAAGAACGTATTGATTTGTCGAACCGCTACGCACGCGAAAGTGGGAACGGGTTGTTTTCCGCCTGCTTATAAGGGTCGATATACGTTCTCCTTCACACAAGTACATCATTAAAGTAATGGCTTAGTGAACAGCTACTCACGCGTATTAATGAATTTTTAAAAATCCATCCGTTATCAAGCATATACGTTCATAATGGAAGTACACGTATAGGAACGGGAACGCATACAAAACGTATACTGCTTTCCCGCACTGCAATATCCTCTGAGTTCAGAGTCTTGCTTTTTACTACACCGTGCTCGAACGATTCATCGACTGTTAAGCAGTCGTATTGCGTGAATCCGCATGCAGCCATGATAGATCGTGCATTTTTGTGACATAACCCAAACATTAGCAATGTGTGTTGTAGTGACAGTCTAGTCTGACAAACACTGAACAGTATCAGAATATACCGACCAACCTACACGCTACAGCCAGGAAGATCAGCCAAAGGTAATCAAACGTCTCTCGTTTTATGAACTTCGTATTTTTTGCAGTAGTAATAGTGTCCGTTTTCTGCATCGTTGGAGTAATAGAAGCCTACCTTTGCATGGTAAGAAAAGTAAATCTCTTCGAAAATAAATTCCTTCCATTTAAAAGTGCAAGATGTGTACAAGTTTTTAATGCCAGTGGTTTGCAATGCACACTTGAACATACTGATAAGGTTTAATGCATAAATGGAAATAGGAAAAATTCATTGGAACTTGGCAGTTTGAGCATAGCGCATTGATCCGTAAAAGTGAGCTACATTGATTCCACTTTTTCAGAAATTTGATATATGTTTCGGAGATAGTTCTGGATGTCTATTTTTGGTAGAGGGGAAAATATTGACAAATTTCGCCTTAAATTGCTTTGATGGTCAGTCATATTGTAAAAACAAAATGCAGCAAGATTACCATACATCGTTTATTGAAAAGGTGTACATTTTTAAAAACTTGGAACTGTATTAACTGTGAGCTGTGGAAACACTGACTTTGCAACACTGTCGACTGCTAGCGATCCTGTGTAGCCTACATGTGAAGTTGTGAGCACTCAAAGAACAGTCAGTTCGCCAGCATCTGGTGTTTGCATGAACAGAAGAGAGAAGAAAAAAATTGTGTTGATGAAGTTGATGAACCAACCACAAAGGTAAGGGTGCCAGACTGTGTTCAAAAACCCTAAAAATTTTCAGAAAATTTCAGATTTATGCCTCAAAGCCCTGACAAGTTTATTGTTCAGTGGCCTAGCCTACAGGCAACAATAATGAATATCAATGTAAAAGCATTAAAACCTAATTACGCCCAATGTTAGGCCTAGCCATGCCTTACAAGTTAACTTGTACATGTAACATAGGGTTGCCTAGGCCTAACTTAAGTTACTGGTACTGTAAACAGACTGAGAAACTCGCATTATATATTACATGTGTAGCTCATACGCCTGACGATTCTCTGTGTGTTTGTGTTGCTGAGGCGTCATGAAAAGACCTGACATTTGTTTTGAAAGAAGAAGTAATTACGTCCTTCTCCTATTTAGGCTAGCCATCATTCTGATATCTGTGCATAACGTCGAATGCACGCGGCACCTAAGAACTCTATCATATCAAGATTTTATATGAAATATAAATGCAGATGCGCACAACTCGATGGGCCCGAACAGTCGGCAGTCATTTTATCATGCAGTTTCTGTGGCCAGTAGCACAATCAGTAGGTTATAGGCCTATTGGGGCCTTGTACGCCACGTTACATGTCAGTGCAGTGCCATATGGCATAATTTCCTGATATTCAGAATAGGTGCAGTGTTCGGGGCAATTGTCCATTTTTATGCTGAACGGGCCATGCGGCTATTGAGCATGTAGTCCAGTTCACACAAAACCCAATGTTGAATATACCCTATTCTGATAATTCTTAACATTTCCAAAAACTGGATGATTTCATTTTTACATGTGTCCCAATTTCCTCAGCCTAATAGAACACCAGGAAGGGCATTTGTGCACTCTACAAAACACATTTCTACTATGTTGGCAAACTCTCAGTTAATACTGTTATGGCAGACTCTCAATGAATGCAAAATGACACTACCAACAGCAGCAAAATGGTGCTACACATGGATTTACTTCCAGCATGGGCAGTCAGATTTGTTCAGTGTGTTATTGTTCCAGCCTGAGTGTGTTCAATAGCTGCTTTTTAACCATTGATTTCTCTTAGTGATCACAATAACCTAAACGAAATTCTAAAGAAGATGCAAGAAAAGTTAATCGTGTCATTGGATATTGTCAAGTGCACAGTAGTACTGTAGTTAAATATTTTGGGAATTTAGGTTTGTGCGTCTTTCACCAAATAAGAGTATCACATAATACTTTCTTTTTCTCTTATATAGACTGTCACCAATCTGTCCAGAGCCAGCCTTGGAACAAGAGATTTCCATGGACCACCAGATGGCATTTGCTAATGCTTCTGCTAAAGAATGTGCAATACGATATCATTCTTGGCAGGCATAAGGATGCATATTTGATGGTGCATGGAATAAGCAACAGCACTGAACATCTAAGTTCAGCTACAGTATGAGTGCAGATTGGACAACTTAATCTGACATATTACCAGTCTGTCAAGTGCAGTGTAAAAATAGATTGTCATGAACTACCAGATAGCATTGGCTCAAATGCTTTTGCCTGAGATTCTGCAATAAGATATCATTCTTTGCAGGTGTAAGGATTCAAATGTCAGACCACAAACTTCATTGTTTCACAGGGGAAGCGTACCCTCCCCCTCTTCAGTCTCACAATACCCTCATGTGAGGGTATTTCTGCACCTTGCCTCTTTCTCCCCTACCCTGCCCCCTTTTCAACTTCTGCTAGGTGTCGCCTTCACAAAGTAGACAGATCATACCAATGCAATGAGTTCAATGCTATCACTTGTATGTACTCTAATGCAGTCATTTCGGTGTGAAGTGGCAGGCTAACATCTCAGCATAAGTAAAGAAAGCATACAGCTAAAACCTACATGCGGCCTTAGGGAGTTGGCAGATGGTGCACGGCCCTTTGCACGTAGAGTGTGTCCTACAGCTATATTTCCCCCCGCCCCTCTTTCACTGAAGCCAGGAGTCTGCATACATGTATTTGCTGGTTCTTCAACTAAACAACAGCAGTGAAACTGAAACATCTGATTTCTGCTATGATCGAGTGTGCATAAGAAACCTAAAGTAGCCTCATTGGCCCAGTTGACAACAACAGCATATCCTAGTGTGACCCCTACTGTGTATTGCCAGTGTTACTTAATGAAATTTTTTCTTTTAGCTTACGCCTTGTATGCATTTTTTTATGAGTACAAACTGAGTGTTGGCCATCAACATTCCATAACTTATCAATGGCTTTGAGGTACTTGCCAGCAAGTTCAGAATTTCTAGATAAAACAAAGTGATTAGACCTTACACTTCCTTCATCAAACTCCTTTTGTTTTCAAATTAATTTGTAACAACTTAACCTTGTCAGACAAACACAGTCAAGTGTTCCACAATAATAATGCACCCTCTTACTTTTTTGACTATACCATATACTATGTGACACAAACAGCTTTTACTTGGAGTTGAAAGATTGTTTGTTGAAAATATTTGCAAACCTGCTAGAAACTTTTTAAAACGGGCAACGATATGTCTTGAAAAGATTTCGCGGGTATGCTGTGCGAAATCACATAATCTGCCGTCACGTATTTTTTTCACGTGTAAGTAATAAGTCCTGAATAGTTGTCGTGCTTTGGGGTCAAGTGTAAGATTTTTAATAAAAGCACAAGAATTGTGAAGGCTTTTCAAAAAGTACAATAAATTATTCTTTAAGATTCAAGAAAAGAAATACTTGAAACTGTCCACCAAGTGTGGAAACTACTATTCCTCTTTGTTGTCGATTCGAATGCTTTGTATCCCTTTCGACAAGCATCATGTTGCGATGATCCCAACAAGACTATAAATCACACTTCTTAAATTGTTAATGGTAATTTGATACGATGCAAACGAGGGCATTGAAGGCATTAACAGTAATGAAACATCGCCCTCTTCTCTCACAGAGTTTTATTGACAAATGCATTTGACGTCTTCAACATTATCCTTTTTTTACATCAATCACCAGAAAGTTAGATACCAGTCTATTTTCATCTGCCTTGCGTTTTGTGTGAGTTACTCTGAGTTCTACAATGTTTCTAACTGCGAAGGAAACATTGTAGAAGAAATATGCCGTCTCCTGCGAAGTTTTGAGAGAATCACTAGAAAACAGTCTATTATTTCGGTAAGAGTAACAACACTAGCACCACATAACAATCCTAGGTAGCCACCAACATTACCTGTAAGGGAATGACAACAAAACATTACCATTTGATTCAAACGTTGGAAAATAGTAAGAAAAACATCAGCAGATACACTTGTTAAAATTCATCTATAATAAGTCCGGAAGATAACCATTTTCGGGGGAATCAATTTTTGCACAATCGGGAGAATTGTTCTGCCATGGATGGTGCCAAATATCTTCCATGTTGCATTGCTTTCCTACCGCGCAATTCAACGTAGATAACATTCAAAATAATCTTGCAATTTTTAACGCTTTTAGGTTAAAGAATTTGGGCATATTTAATATCTTTAGTTATAGGAGAAGAAAAAAGCCTTGTCCCTTTTGCTTGTTCACCGCGTCGATTTTGAAATATTGAGTAATTGGGGCAGGTTTTTTGTTGTATGCTTTGTTTATAGACTCAGCACAGCCCCAAGTTTTGTGCAGCATTTTCCGAGTGAAGTTGTACAAGTGGAATGTGAAAGCATTTGTGTTTGTAAATGCGTTGCTGAAGGTCCTTTGCTGCTTTGCCCTTTGTGTCTTAACTACGATTTCACATTCAAATACATGCACATTTGTCAGTTTGTTAAACAAATCGACGACTGTGAAGAGAATGAAACTAGGTGCTCATAAAAATTTAACCGTAGAGACAGTCGAATTTTCCCCCGATACGGCTGTACGGGGAAAACTAGTTCTCACCCGAAAGCGGTTATCACCCGAACTGATAAGTAACAGTAAGCTTTTAAGGATGAACAGCTAAACTAGTTTTTTGCAGATGAAATAATATTATGATAATGATGTGCAAGTCATTCCTAGATTGTTATCTCATTGCTTCTCTCGTATAATCATATTCTTGTATAAACTGGTTTTAAATAAGAAGGGCCTTAATTTTGTTCATTTTCAATTCATCGTAGGAATTGCACCAATGTCGTCCGAACGGCTATATTGTCGTGTAGGAAAATTGAAGTAACAAACCCTTCTAAAGGAGCTACTTAGCACCCAGATTTTACCCAACGTTGGGTTCATATACCACCACACTAACATCTGGGTAAAGTTTGCCCCATGTTGCCCAACAAATGGGAATTTTTTTGTTGGTCTCGTTTATTGATCAGTCTTTAGAACAACAATATAAATCTACCATTCACACAACGTTTTCAATCATAACAGGGATAGAACATAAAAGGCATCATAACGTAATCATAAGGTAAACATTTCCTTGAAAAGTGTCAAACGAGATACATTGCCGGCCTTGCTTAAAATATAGAATTCGACATCTAGGTAATATTTAAATTTATAGGGAAAAGCAATGGCAATCTGTGATATTGTTATTAATCTTGCAATTTAAAATGTAGTTTTTATGTAGAATAAAACAATTTATTGGATGCTTAGCATCTTCAAACTTTCCAAGCTTAATATTTTTAAAATCAACTTCAAAAGGAGTTTTCAAAAAGATTACCTATTTCTGACCAAATTTTTATTTAACATAATCACATTCCCAAAAATTATGTTCCAAAGTCTCATTATCATTATAACAGAAAGTAAATAGAGGGCTTCCTTCACCTTTATCTTAAATAAAAAATCATGAACACCAAGTATTCTTTGCAAAAAACGGAACTGAAAATAATGTAAATTCGTGTCTCTCACATAAAAAAATTGGTTCTAATCATACACTTCATTATCAATGTTCTGCCATTTAAAAATTGCCTTTGGATCTTGTGATTTCTTCTGAACTAAATAATTATGTACATATTTTGTGATCTTTGGTAAAGAAATGGCTTTCGTGAGCCCTTGCTCATTTTCATTTTGGATATGAACGCAGTTAATGTTCTCTTTCCAGGACGACGGGATTGCAGCATGAGCCAAAATAGAGAGTTAATGGCAAATGATTCACACCATATTACAAAAAGTAATGCATTCCAAAGCATTACCATTTTGGTAAAAAAACTTAGATATTTTGAAAACTTTCTTACGCTTTAGAATGTTTGAAAAAATAAACCCGTTATCGATTTTTATGAAAAAAGTTGTTCAGCACACTCTGGTTTCCATAAAAATTCCTATCTGGAGATTGAAAATTAAAATCAGACCATGCAGATCAAACATCACAAATAAAAAAAAAAAAAAGAAATATTAAAATAAAAGAAATATTGATATCTTTTTGGGAAAAATTGCATTCAAATAGAAAACCCTTACCATATTTATTGAGTTCTTCGTCAAACAAAACATTCCACAAGCTACCGTTTCCATCAACATGAAGCTTAACCCACTTACATTTTAAACTTATAGCAAATGACCTTATTTCAACCATATTTAACCCACCTTTAGATTTATTATTAATTAAAAGAATTTTCTTAACTTTGTCGGAGTTTTCGACCAGATAAAACTGTAAAAAAGACCCTCCAGATCCTTACAATATTGATCGCTTGGATTTGGAAAAACAGAAAAAAAGATAAACTAGTTGAGAAATAAGAATGATTTAATAAGAACAATTTTCCCAATAGAGGTAAGGTCCCAGGAGGACCCGAGATTGATTATTTTTCTTACTGGAGATAATTTCGGAACATAATTCAGCTGAAAAAAAATTATCATGATGATGCGAAAATGAAATACCAAGATACTTAACTGGTTCCTGGCTAATGACAAAATCAAATGTTTCGAAATATGGGTGGTGGGGAAGAGAAAAGAGGGCCGAGAGGGAAGAGACAAGACTTCTCTAAGTTTACAATAAGACCAGACGCTTTACAAAACCTTTCAAGAACACGCACTGTTGCATTAATACCATTCAATGATCCATTTGTAATAGTAACCGTGTCGTCTGCATAGGTAGAAATTTTAAAAACCGAGTTTGAGATAACAGCTCTATAAAAAATTAAACTGGATTTAATCATAGCTGTGAAAATTTCGGCACATGTTATAAATAAATGAGGACTAATAGGGAATACTTGACGTACACCCCTTGAAATCCTAAAATATTCAGAAAGGAAACCATTATTTACCACACACGATCAAGTATTATTGCACAGCGTTCAAATACAAAATCTATAGTCACTACCGAAATTTAAAATAGACGGCTCAATTTATGCCCAAAATGGCCCGAACCTCAAAAATTGCAACAAAAGGTTTTCCACTTTTTAAGTTCTTTGGAGTGTACTTTATAAGAGGATAAACAATCTATCAAAATGTGACCTCGGAAAAGGTGTTAAACTGGTTAAATCCAAAATGGCCGTCATAGACCATTGGGAGAAGGGGAAAGGTGTCGTCACCCGAGAGCAAAATTTATGAGACCAACTGGATTTGGTCAATTTTGGGTCTCTGATTCTGAAAATCCAGAGTATACTGGCCAAATTCGGGCTTTTCTGCGCCATTTTGACGTTTAAACTTCGAAGTGGGCCATCTCTATGACAAAAATCTTGTTTTTTCCATATATTTACGTCAAATCTCACATCAGTCATTGACTGATGTGAGATTTGGATCTTTTTTGCTGTAAAAGGATGCCTACTGAAAAATGATGGGAAATATTAATATTTATATTACTATGCAAGTTACATAGGGTCAAAAGACAAACCCAAACTACAGTGTTAGCAGAAGAATAGACCGAGGATTTGAGTCATGGGAAATTACATCGAGATTAATCTGCCTAACTAACACCAGATCCTCGATGAAGAATATTAACATTGGTGACTTCCATTTTTTTCTTCATGTGCCGTAGTTGCCATAGCAACACAAAATTCTTTTACTTTACTAAACCCCATTCGGTTGTCCTGAATGACAAGGACATTATGTGTCTTAAAATCCCAGGTCTCTCTATAAATCAGAAACTTTTTGAGAAGTACCATTTTCAACTGCGACCTATATTTTTTAGTATCGGATACACGATTTGAGTTTCAACCCTATCTAATTTGCATATTTATATGAATATTAATATTTCTCAGTGCTTATCAGTAGACATGGCCGCCGTCTCTATAGGGTCTCATATTTAGGGAGTGTCATGGTCCGAAATTCCGACTGACTGGATGTTTTTACAACTGAATTGAGGATCCACCAGGCCAGTTTCGGAAAGCATGAATACATAAAACATGATAACAAGATAACATGATGACAAACAAGATAAGTCTAATAGAGTGCTTTCATGTTACGTCACAACTGGGAAAACACGCCCACTGCCGGGCAAAAATCGATACTGTCTTAGTGCAACACTCTCACGGTGGGTCGTTAGCTGCTTCTCACCTAGCTTCACTAAATGTGTATATCCGTCAAAAGGGGCGGGGCTTGTGACGTAGATGAAATCACTCTATAGGACTAGGCTGAAGACTATCTAAGAGGAGCGCCAACATCATATAAATGCCTTTAAATGTGGCGAGTGGGTGAGCGGATGTCCTATCAATTTGATAGGTTTCTGTTGGCTTTGTGTAGACTTTGGTGTTCAGCCACCCTTGGGTTTCAAAGTTCTTGAATTTGAATATCAACACCCAATTTTGTAGATAAAATTTACCGCTACAAACCAATTTCTTGTTTGGATAAGTATAAAGAGGTTGCCGAGGGATGCATGCAGTGGAAATTATTTAATATCTCGTAGAGGCATTGCCTCGCATGTTTTATACGGGCTTTCCTGCATCTCAGTGGTTGGAACATGCCAACTAACATATTGTGACAATCATCTCCCCTTGGGCTATAATGAACCTAATGACAGTATTGAAGAATAAGTTTATCTGATTCATCAGTGACAGATTAGTAAGTTTCAAGATGTGAGTTAAGCCTTTCAGTTGTTGACATGATGTCACCTAGTGCAACTGTATCAGTCTTGCTGATTAACTATTGTTCAATATACTGTATCTGAAGGGCATTTCTTACTAGTCAAGGTATGCAATGAGCCTATTTATCATTTGCTGTGACCTGAAAATAACAAATCGAAGTTGGTCTAACACCATTTTGCATAAAGAGGCTATATCAGAGCATCTGGTTCTGGCTAATTGCATCCAGTTTGTTGGTGTCTTTAAACTGACTGCGTCTTTAAACTGACAGTTTATAGTAACCAACGCAGTAATCGATGCAGATGAGGAGGGCTGCTCTTTTTGAAACTCACTCGAGCAAATTGATCATCTGAGTCGTAGTAGAAGTTTGACACTGTTAAGTTTGGGGTTTACCAAGCACACTGTAGCTATAAAGATACCACACTTTATTTTTATGTAGTCAAAATGGATACTTTATTCATCACTGCAACTCATCAAGTGCCAGTTACATAACATTTTATTATTTTCAAAATGGTGGACAGCCGCCATCTTGGATCTAGGTGTTGGAAAGATGCCACAGGTACATTAAGTTTCCTCCAGTGCATTTATCATGTTAGATATAGTTGGAAACGACATTTTCTCATCACTCCAGTTCATCTGGTGCCAGTTATATAACAGTTTATCATTTTCAAAATGGCGGACGGTTGCATGTATCTTGGATTAAGGGTTTGGAATGATACCAAAGCTACATCAGGCTTACTCTAGTGAATTTGTCATGTAAGAAATAGTCAGAATCGACACTTTATTCATCACTCTTACTCATCTGGTGACAGTTATATAACATTTTATCCATTTGAAAATGGCGGGCAGCCGCCATCTTGGATTTAGGTGTTGAAATGATGCCTAAGGTACATCAGCTTTACTCCAGTGCATTTATCATGTTAGCAATAGTTGGAATCGACAGTTTCGTCATCACTCCAGTTCATCTGGCGACAGTCATTTAATATTTTCCCATTTTGAAAATGGCGGCAGACGACCATTTTGAATTTTCTATTTAAACCACCCTTTCCGTGCACCGAATTTGGTAGATCCTTTTCCTCTTATTCACTACACCCAATAGCTAGAAAACCATTGAAAGACCTTTTGTTGCAATGTTTGGGGTCAGGCTATAAATGGACCTGTCTAAAAAGCAAGAGTGTTTTGAACAAGTCTCCAGTCAAGTCGATCGAACGCTTTGTCGTAATCTAGGAAAATAAGTGCGCCAGGGATATTATGATCACTACAATAACTGATAAGGGCAAGAATTAATCTCACATTTTCCCCAATAAAACGGCCTTTTAAGAACCCGGTTTATTCTGGATCTATTAAATCAGTGAGCACAGTTTTCAAACGTATAGCCAGACATTTGGCAGCAATTTTGTAGTCAACGTTTAGGAGGGCGATTGGACGCCAATTCTTTATAAAGCGAGTTTCTTTATTTTCTGTTGGGATGAGCGTTAAACAAGCTCTACCTTGTTAATCAGAAATAAAGCCTGATTCAAAGTCATAGTTAAATGAATGTACAACAAGTAGGCCAACCTCTTCCCATAATACACGGTAAAATTCAACAGGGATTCCATCGGAGCCTAGAGATTTGTTCAAGGGCAATGAAAATAATGATCGACGACGTTCCTCGAGATTGAGAAGCCCCTCACAGCTCCTGGACTGATCCTCAGACAGTTTGGAATGTGAAATATCTAAATTATCAAAAAAAGAATCGTCTGACTGGACTTCTAGGTCTTTAGCATAAAGATCCTGATAGAAATTTTAATAGTTTCTAAAATTTCCTCAGTACCTTCAACAAATGTATTGTCATCTTAAATTAACTGCTTAATAAAAAACTTATTCCTTTTCTCCAGGTTTAAAAAATATTTAGTGTTCTTTTCACCTTTTTCTGACCAGCTGGCTCTTGATTTTACGATAATACCTTTTACTTTATGATCATATATTGCATCTAGTTTAGTCCTACATTCTTCAAGTTCATTCTTAACATGTGTAGATGGATAAAGAGCAAATCTTTGCTCAAATAAGCAATTTTTTCTATTAATTTCGTTTCATCTGATTTTCCTTTACGAATTACACGCTTAGAATAGTTAATCGAAACAGACCTGATAGTAACTTTGCATGAATGCCATAAGAGACTTGGATTCAAGGTGGGGTGCTTAGCAATAACATCCTTAATTGCATTTCTCAGATGGCAGATATAATCTGAATCATCTAAAAGTGAAGTATTTAATTTCCAAACACCATTTCCTCGAGGTGTA
Organism: Holothuria scabra; assembly: GCA_037179385.1. Lineage (NCBI taxonomy): Eukaryota > Metazoa > Echinodermata > Holothuroidea > Aspidochirotida > Holothuriidae > Holothuria > Holothuria scabra. Next base: position 36,020,049 of record CM074197.1, read on the forward strand.
CCAGTTAAAAATTTTAAAGTTACACATGAATGATCTGAAACAAAAAGTGGTAGGACAGAAACATCGTTAACAGCATTCTTTTAAGGATTATATATGATAAAATAATCTAAACTACAATGTATAGAAGTATCAATACTGGAATGCCATGTATACAATTTAACACTTGGATTTCTCTTCCGCCAGATATCGAACAGATCGAAGGTTTCCATCATCTTTAGCACTTCATTACGGGCGTTTAAATTTGTTTGAGCCCTCCCTCCTGCCTTGTCTAAAGCTAAATTCATAACGAAGTTGAAGTCCCCACCCCAAATGATAGTGGCCCAATTGTGAATAACAAGGTACCCGTCCAGTTTTGAGAAAAGTGAAACATTGTCAATATTATGACTGTAAATATTGATCAGTTCAAGTAATGCATTATTGCAAGTAACAGTTAATATTACAAAGCGGTCATCCGTATCAGTTATAGTATCAATCAGAACAAGACTTGTTGACGGATTAAAAAGGATTGCTACACCTTTACGGAAATGAGAACCATGCGACAAAAAAGTTCCCCTCCCCATTCATTAGCCCAAACAGAAGAATCAGATGGAATGGAATGCTTTTCTTGCAGAAAAACGAAGTCCTATTTATGAGTATGTAAAAAGGAAAATAGTTTGCGGCGTTTCTTGCTATCTCGAATACCTCTTACGTTAAAAGTAACAAATGAAAAGCAGACCATTGCAAAAGATAACAGAGGTACGAAGCTAAATAAACATACATACTATCAGTCGCAAATACAATATCATGGATATTAATTAGACAGAAAAACTTAACTGCAGTTTTTGTAGTACCTATTAAAGATGGAATGATAGACGCTTTCTTTCTAATAAAAAATAGAATATATAGACGAACACTTTCATCCCTCTCAAGGAGATAACATGGATGATTTATGTTAATAGCAAGGGACCTAATGTAAAGGGGATAAACTATACAGGGTCCTATCACAGTCAACAAAGGTCGTTTGGCCAAAGGGCGGGCTAAGATGATAAACAGAGCAGGCATGGGGGTAGAGAAATATACGGAAAAGCAAAAAACATTGAAGCATGAAAAAAAGGATATCACCTGAAATTAAAAAACAGATTTTTCCTATGTACACGATGGCCTCTAAATATGGCTGTTTCTCAATTGAAAGTAATATGGTGTAGGTAAACTAAAAGTCAAACTGTCTGCCAGAGCCATCTCCCCATTTCCCTGCACTAACCAAATGGGCAAAATAAATTACCCAGAAAAGGGGCACACTTTTGCCAAATATATGGGTAAATACATTTGCTCATTTGTTGGGCACAATTTGCCCAGATGTTGGTGTGGTGGTTTACGAACTCAACGTTGGGTAAAAGTTGGGTAATATTTTGCCCAACATTTTTAAGAGTGTAATTACTGCATATTTACAACGCCGAGGAATGTGTCTCCCTCACAGAACTTTTTTATCTAGTAAAACCGTTGCTCCAGTATATGACATAGCTGTCCTAAACATGATAATGGTACCGTGTTTTGCTCAGAAGTTAGTATGTTTAGAATTTATGAGCATCATCAATGTTGTAAATTATCAGCTCCAAAAACCTCATAAACTTCAAACAGTTTTGTTCTTCAGTAAATCTGAAGGCCCAGGTGAGTTATTTCTCATTTGCAAAAAAAGTGTAGGCTATTTTTTCTGTACAAGTTAATAACATTAATACCAAAATGAACGTACGTAGAGTTTATTCGAACTTTCAACGAGTTCATCCTATATAACCCCAGGTTGAAGCACAAATATTGGTATTACTAAAACTAATTATACGGACAAATTAAAATCACCAAATCTCTTACCAAGAAGGCTGTAAAAATCAAAAGCAGGTGAGTCAATTATTTGTTCGTATCTCATCTCTTCAAAATATACATTTATTTCCAACAAATTCTCACTGTCAAAACAAAATTAAAATAATAATCTAATTACATTTTTCATTAGGCGTACTTCTCTATAGAACTTAGAACTGGGGATCATTATAAAATGAACATCTCTAAAATTTCGAAGTTTAAACAAAAAAATATTTTAATATAGTTGTTGAAAGGTCATAAGACAACAGCTGAAGGGCTCTTAAGTATCTCATATGTAAAACTGATTTCATCCAGCTAACGGCACCCACTGTACGTATTAACATGATTGTTTGTGTTTTACGTTTAAAACGAAAATGATGCGCACTGTTTAACAAGAAATTTCCTAACTGGCTAAGGATAGCCCTAATCCCTAACCTAATCCCTAACCATAACAAAGGATGCAATCCATACAATACAATGGCAACAGCCAATTAAGAGATTCTTTGTTAAACAGTGGGCATCTTCCCCTATAAAACCTTGGATACTTGAAAAACTTTTATATTCCTTTCTTTTTGCTTACATAGGCTAATCAATTCCTGCTTATCTTTTGTCTTTGCACATAAATGTAATTGCGATTGAAAATTAAATGAAGCAAAAGTATTATATGGATGGGAACAAAACATATTTTATTCCGGTAACATATAAAATTCTACAATCGTTTCTTTTTTGGTAATTTAAAATACTCATCAACCATTCGTTATAAGATCACGCGCCAGGAAAGGAAATTCGCCGAGTAAGAAAAGAATTACTGAAAACACAGGCTCAGAAAATTGAAAGCAAAACTAGACCGACCCTAACACAAAAATTCGAACTTATTATTATGGTGGTGAAGCCTTGCTACGAAAACGAAAACATTTGTCATCTCCTGAACACGTTTTTCGGAACCCAAGTCTATCAAATATAAAAAAAATGTTTTGGAAATAACATTGAGGATTCAGTTTCTAAATACTACGTATCAGGCCTGCTGCATTCATTTTTCAGTTCTGTACAAAATTTTTGTGCTTAAGAGCATAGTATTCATTGTTTGCTAGTAAAATGAACGAAATTTCATTTTTGTAAAGATGTGAGAAAGTACGAAAGGATTTAAACATTTGTTTGTGTTTTGTAAAATTACCACATGAGTCTAGCAATGGTCGTAAATGACATAACACTTGAAGTTGACAAATTTGTAGATTTTACACTTACCTTATGTTTTCAGACGTTTTATTTAATTTGTTGGAAAGAAATTCTCGGTAATATCTAGACGGCCATTGTGCCATGGAAACCTTGGTTGTGTATAGTTCACGCGTACATGGTTCTGGGCAAAAACAGGTTGTTGCAACATAGTAACTAATTGATTCTGTACCAAAATAAAGAAGATGAATATGGATGATTTAAAAGAATGGGTTTATTCTCATCAATTCAAGCATACAAAGGCTATGTGACACATTAACGTTATTTCAATATCACTGATCCTCACCGGGTGAAGGACTCAGATAGTTAAAGGTTTACTAATCTATTAAAAATAGCTATCAGACTTAGCTTTAATTTTTTTTTTAAAAATCCTTCAAGTGTGATTATAGTCATGCTGACCGTTCTCAGGATGGCCATATTAAATGGAATTATAATTTTCTCCTCGTATAAGAACATTCAATCGTTGAACACGATTTAATATGAAAATGGTAAATTAAGTAACTCACCCCGTACACGCAAAACACAATGAAAATATTCATTAGGATCACACGGTCTGACACTCCCTGTCATGAAAAGAAATATGCTAATCTAAAATGAGGATTCTAAAGGTGCTTTCGCAACGGCAGTAAAGGAAAGAAAAGCGAATTGAATACCAAATTAAAGAGATATTCAAGCGCTCATCGATGTAACCACTTTTGACAAGTAGTTTTCTATAGAGTATAACAAGTGGTACGAACGAACAGTGTTTTTAAATGACATGTGAATAGAGGGGCAATAATCATCATTACAACCCCCCTTTTGGCAATTCAATATCTTTGATTCAATTTTCTGACCGTGTCTGAGATGTTGCTTTATATATTGTGTACACGCATTCTCTTAGAAGTAATGACTGATAAAGCTCCTCCGAAATGTGAACATTAGTTTTGAAAAAACAAACGAGCACTGTGTTCTCCTTTTAATAATATAGCCCAGTTTGGACTTCCAAACAATTCACTCGCGACTTAATAATATTACAACTGTTTTTAAAATGTTTGCCAAGTAACCGTTGTAAAAATAAAAAAACTTACATCAGCCATATGGTCTGTCCCTGTATCGATATTACAAGAAATGCATCATTATGTAACTCATATTTATAAATACTCAATTGCAAATCAGCAATTATCTGTACAATGGTTGATTTTTGATGGATTTGTGATGAAAATAAGGGCATGCACGGATGTCTGTGCTTTTTCACAGCAAATATTCAGTTTTGTCGATCTCATGTCACTGGAGATTTAAGGTACCACTAGCATCAGTCACAATAAGTCTTGCAGTACATTTTTTGAAATGCCTCTTTGAAAATGCCGTATGCAATTACCATGCATTGAAGTCATTGGGGTAAATTTGAGAGTGAACAGTGAAACAAGAAAGCATGCTGTAGGTATAACGTAGATTTCTCATGACGAATTGGAAGATACGGTTATGTTTGATTGGTGCACAAATAGCTAACTGCGTCTATCTGTTGCAATTGATTCGTCCTTGTCTTCATTTCTTGTTTACCGCTACCACTAGCACTAGCACTCCCACTAGCACTACTACTACTAGCACTACTACTGCTACTGCTTCTACCACTACTTCTTCTTCTTCTACTACTTCTACTGCTACCACTACTACTACTACTACTACTACTACTACTACTACTACTACTACTACTACTACTACTACTACTACTACTACTACTACTACTACTACTACTACTACTACTACTACTGCTACTACTACTGCTACTGCTACTTCTACTGCTACTACTACTGCTTCTGAAAATAGTGTGCTTCATTTCTTGTCTTCGAGAATAACCTCGGCTGACGTCATTGCGTACGGTCTATAGAGTTGCATTCTTTGGGCACAAACCTGGATGTCGGTATTCCTTGCATCCGCACTCTCTGATTACCTGATTCACTTCACACTCATAACGGCAGAGATCAGCTGTGTACACTCTGGAGTATTTGAGCTGTATATCCTTGCAATACGGCTTATATGGATGTGGTAAATTCTTTATCTGTTAAAATGAACAATCAGTTCTTTTAGGTTTATTCTTGAAACGACCTTAAAACTTAATTAGATATCAAAAACTATTTCGTCGTAGGCTACGGGATTCCGCTAGAATTGACCCTATCTTAAAATTTTCACCATTTAATGCTAACTAGCATAGAAACTGAAAATTTAATTTACTAGCGCTAAGGATAAATGGAGCCAGGGAAAAACGTCTGGTATTTTCTAGGTCCTAGAAAGAGTAGAAATATACCTGAAGTAAGCAAAAGCATAAAAACCACCAGGAATACAAGAGAAGAATACTTAAAATATTAAAAACGATCGAACTTAATACAACTGATAGAGGTTTAATCCACAGGTAATTTCTAATACAGCGATGATGCAAACAGGAATGCACTCTTAAAAAGTTGGTTAAAAACATTCACCAACATTGGTCACGTATGTCACATACCTGAAATTGGTTGAAGTTTAGTCAAAAATTGTTGATTAATGGGTTATCCAAGAGGTTTTTATCACTTTATTGGGTAACCAGCCTGTGTGGTAACCAAATAAACAACAAATATTGGGAAAAAGTTAACCAATTTCAGGTATTTCACATACGTGACCAGTGTTGGTGAATGTTTTTAACCAACTTTTTAAGAGTGTGGCAGTCTCTTGATGTCTTTGCACAGAATTGCTACTGAGGGAATCTTGAAGAGTCCTCACCACCACCGTTTGACAAGCAAAGAAACTACGTTCAGATTTAATTGTTAAAAACTTTGTGAAATGTACCTTTCACCTTATTAATGCTTGACCTAACTTTGGATAGATATATTCTCAATACGTACCTCAACGTATTTCATGGATATTTCAGTTTGAAAACCGGGAGAAACAGAAAAACCTTGCATCTTCACAAGAGGTAGCTCATGTGGAGGATGAAGAAGCACCTACTTGAAACAGAAAATGTTATTGTAATATAATAAAATTTATCAGCACACTTGCCAAAAAAAAGAAGAAAAAAAAAAAAAAAGAACTTGTGTTCCTTAACATCTGATCCAGCGCACAGTTCGATTATTGGCAACAATATAGCTTAAAGCTACCAGACTGAGTATGTGCACGTAATAAAACCTTCAACGAAGTAAATTATAGCAACACCAGCTATTTGTTTTAAAGAAAAAATAAAAAAGCGAGTCAAAAAACGTTTGAAGGATGTCATATTTTTGTCTGAAAATGCACTTTAAAACCTAACATGTCGAGAAACTATGAAAAATCGATTTGGTTTTGAAAGGGCAGATCAATGGAAGCATGGCAAAGCCACTGGCATGAACAGTTCAATTTTCTCTGAAAGGCGGTTCTTTGGGCTCTCTCGCATTTGAAAGTCTCGCATTTCTGAGTAATCTGGAGACCTTATGATGTCACATCCGTTTTTCACGCAATGTATACACTTCGAGAAAACGCCCACCTATGCCAAAAAATTTCTTCATGCAAACGTGGATATTTTTTTTATGAACAACTGACAATTCAGACCACTGTCTATACCACATACTTCTTGGACATAATTTCAACATCCATTTAATAAACCTCACCGTCATGTATTTAATAATTAACGCAAAGGCAAGCTAAAAATAAATACTAATTTAGTTCTACTTTCAAGCCTATAACCTCTATTTCCGACTGTCTGGTGGTCACTATTTTTAAAAATTTTCTTTGCGTTCTCCACTAACGATGGTGGAACTCCGTTCACGGGAGTCTTTTGGACAACAAACTCTATTAGAAAATATTTTTTTGAATGTCTCTACTGAGTATACAGTAAAGTATTTACCTTAAGACCAGCTCCACTAAACTCACTGAAAGAATACAGTTCCTGCTGAATATCTATTCGAAGACGTAATCCATATGAGCTTCCGGGGCTTGAGACAGAGTGAGGCTGGCCCATGATGTCCCCGTTAAACGTGTAACATACCTTTAAATTTGGAGAAAATTTATATGAATAAGCAATCACGTAAAAAGAAACAGTAAACAATTTCTTGACATACTTAAGCTTTTAAAAGTGATACCGGGATGTAAACGCTTACGAATCTAAGTAATTCTTGATTTGGATTCGGCATCCTTTGAGGCAATTCTAATATAAAATTTTCTGATATTTTCTGATTTTTCTTTCAAATGGTATTTGAATGAACGGTTCCTGCAAACACTAATAATCAACTTGATGCAAAACGGGTATCTCATGTAAAACGAATTACCTCTCAAGATGTCACTTCATTATATCTCACGTAAAAAGGTTTTTGCAACGGGACTCCCGTTGCAGATGTTTTAACTCACTTAATACAGCATAGATCTTATAGTAAACGTACTGTATCTGCAAAACGTACATAAGACTAATTTAGGTTATGCCCACTCTATCAAGAGTCGTTTTTCAGTGGGTTTTTCTTTTTTTTTCTAAAAATTGCGAATTCATAAAAATCAGCGGAATTGTAGACCAGAAAAAGTTCTATATTATACATTTCTTTACTTTGCTAAATGCTCTTGCTGTTGTAATTTACGATATGTTGGAAACAATCCAGGAAAGTTATTCCGAGTTCAGCTTCAGTTCAAATGATCAAATTGTAAACTTGTAATGTTTATAAATGTAGGGTTTACAAAAATGGAGTGCAGTTGATTACTTATGAGTCATAAACTTTCAAACCATAAAAGATGTTATGCGTACCCCAAAATCTGTCAAAGTGGTGGTGAAATTTTCAGCAGAACAATTTTGATAGCTTTGCCATTTGCATTCCAAAATCATTTCTTCAAGATGATGACCCCCGAGGATAACAGTTTCTGTGAGATTCCACTCGTAATCCGCTAAGAACCGGTCATACCATGCCCAATTAGAGTCAGTGTCATCACCGGTAGATAGGGCTCTCATTAACTATAAAGAAATAAAAATAATGACGACTACAAGCTTAAAGACAACATTTGTCACAGCAATGGCTATATTTAACGCACCGTTTTAAATTGTTCTGGAACACGAAGGGAACGTGAAAATCAGCTTTTGTAGCTGGACCCAGCTGGGCCCCACTTGTCAGGCTTCAGCTGAGAAAGGCTGGCCCAGTTAAGCCTGCGTCGGAACTACGCCCAGCTGGAACCCTGTCAGGCCCCAACCAGGCATGTAAGCTGGATATGGATACTGTTACCATGTACACAAATGAATTTAAGCACGTTGACCTTAAGTGTTGCCACCCAATTTCATCTTTCAAAGTTCAAAAAGTTTCTTGATGTTGTAGGGCAGATGCTCTGCTTGAGTTTGGTCCCTGTGCTGATTTTTCTCTAGCATTTGTCTTTGAGAAGGCATCTCTTTATCGTTGTTAGGATCAGTTAACTACAGTTCTTGAACGAATTCTGTCGTGTTCCAATTGTGAGAGAAAACTTTAGTATGTTTTAGAACATGCTGAGAATAGGATGTTGATTACAGTCAATCTGAGAACTGTTCGAAAATAATTACCCGAAGGGCAGAATAAGTGATAACAAAACAATCGGACATTTTTATCGTTCAGCATGTCGTAATGAACGTTCATGAAAGGACGACGTCCTCTGATTTTTTTATTACCCGTTAGGCTTGAATGAGATCAGGAATGAAATGAAGTATTTTAAAAACGAATAAAACTGAAACTTCTGACGTTGAAGAAATCCATCCTTGAGGTAATAAGTTTTTTTAAGTTCATTTATCCCATGCAATTTTTAACGATAAAAGTAAAAGTAATACTAATGTTCACCTGGGCAAAGTTGGGATCATTTCGGTAATAGTTCTTTCTCAGTATGTTGTGGTTGCAAATAGTTACAGCTGGAAATACAATCTCTTCGGCATGGTTTATAATCATGACAGTAGACACGGGAAATAGAAAAAATCTCTGCAAACTTTGTATTAATCCAAATCCAAGACAAAGGTATAACGTCAAAAGTGCCATCAGCCACACTAATCTACCGAGATATAAACACATTACAACAATGAGAATTTTTGTGATTTCATTTGGGGCGTTCATATAGCCACAGTATTTGCTGCCAAGCTTTCGATAAAGCAAGATGCTCGAGGATTACAAGGGTTTCGCAGCTGCATAGATGGAAAGTGTTGCATGCTTTTGTAAAATGATGTTTCTTTTATCCAAATAAAGTTAAACCGCTTGTTTAATAGTCATTTGATTGTTATGATAAATTGTGATTTAATTATCTGTTGATCAGAATTAAAAAAAGTTCAATGGTAACCTTTTCAAGAGGGTAAAAAACATCATAACTAAAAAGAATTTCTATGCGCTTCCCACTGTACAACCGGGTATCTTTTTAAGAAAACTCTAATAAAAACCAATAAATCCCTTTACTTTAAAATTACATAAGATTAAAAATAAGAATAAGATTAAACAAATCTCTGGGCAGAAACGATTGAATTTTTCTTAAATATAAGTTTACGTTTAAATATAGATTAGGCGAGTTTGAAATCAGCGTGGGGTATTCAAATATTTTGTCTTGTAAGTAAGAATATTGGTGTGACAGTCTTAAAGTACAGTCTAAAGTTGCAAGTAACATGCACCTAAACAAAAAGAAAATGATTCAAAATAATGCATTTTTCTCCCGTTTAAACTTTGGATTAAAGTTTACGATGAAAACAAGGAACAGAAACAAATACCTTCTAAAAGTAGAAGCTTCGGCGTTTATCAAGAACCGGAATCCATGTAGTGTGGTATTGTTGCCGAATGTTTGAATCTCATGCAAAAGTAAGTCCGTTGCAAAGTGTTTCTCATGTCCCTGTTTCTCTTTATATGAGCTATCAATTTTTACCGTTGAATCCATTTCGTTACATTAAGAAACCATTAAAATTCAACCGACTTGTAGCATCTTCAAAACATGTTTCCTTTGAAATTTTCTACAGCTCTGCCAATAAATAATAAATAACAACCTTGCAGAAACCAACAAATTGCTGAACAACTAAACTATTTTCGTTTCTTATTTTATAGAAAGATAGGGATTACGTAAAAATAAATAAACACGGTCGTGTATTAACAGCATATACTAATTTGAAAATGTCTGTCAGGCTCTCCTAATGTCGTTGGCTCATCAGCAAAACTACTAAACCAGACACTTTCTCGTCTACTTCCACCAACGAAAACCAAGAAGCACATTGAAAAGTATCAACCAAAGTGTTTATTCCATAAAGCTTATTCGAGTTTGAAAATATTGATCAATAAAATTAAATTATACTACGTTGCGATATCAACATTGTCCCTTCCTTTTCCATTTAGGGAAACTGAAGAATAAATCATGGTGTTTCAGCTGCAGATTTGTTGATTCCTGTAAAAGATAACATTGAAGCTATCCAATTTGAAAACATTAAATTCAGTCACCGCGAATCCTTTGCGTAATAAAATTGTACATCATACAAAAACACCTAAAAAAAGGGGTAAAATCTCTTCTTTTTCACAAACGTATTTCTTGGAAGGGCAACAGAATGAAGAAAAATGTCTAGAAAGATCCCGAGAAGAGTTAAAGTTATTGCATATTAGTGGCGTGATATTTTGATCCGTATAAAGGCTTTAAATTACTGAAACTAATCTTTTGTAAATTTAAATGGTTTTGGGTTGTTCTGGCTGACCAGTCATTACAGCTAAAAGACATAGAGATTGTTTGATTTATTCCATTAACGCAATTTGTAGGCAAAAGATAAAGTAAACATGCCTCTGATTGAAAAACTCATTACACAATGTGAGAGTAGAAATAGTGCTCCAAGGCTTAATGATATTTTTTGTCTTAAGAGGCAGGCTAAAATGAGCTGAATAGTTCTGTTCAATGCACAAGTAGTTGATAACCCGCACATAATCCAAACAGACATAAAGGTAGAATGAAACGATGTTTCAATTGAAATCACTTTAGAAAAAAAGAATCTGTGATTTCACGTCTAAGAGATGAAAATAAAGGGGCAAATATTACAAGGTATGTCAAAGAAAACTGAAAATGGGTCACAAACTTTATGGTAAAATCAATTTTCCCCTTGAAGGTATAGCAGTCTTACCGTGTTCAAATCGTTGAATTAAATAATATCCGAAGAAGAGTTTGCCAGAACTGTTTGCTTAGAGGTCAATTGTGTTTCCACAATAAATAACGTCGTTCTCGTAAAAGTCAATAAGTTTACCTTAGGGAAAGACACCGACTTAACTTAATCGATGCGTTCCTAATGCACGCATTAAAGTTTGGGGATGATTTGCACTGTAGAATTTGCCGCTTGTTATCTCAGATGAAAGTGCCAAAAACGGTTGCCTTTGTAATTGTTACTGCTATTGTGACTGGTGGTCAGCATGAGCATTTTTTACTCTTAGATTATTGGATAATGCTGAAAAATGATCTCTTACTTAAGAGCACCTATGACACATGTATGTTCATTACATCTTCCCTACAAGTTAATTCGGTAGTATAGTAGAAACAAACGTGATAATATTTGAAGCAAGGAAACTAAGCAACCGAGTCAATTGGGATTCAGTTCGTAGCTGTAGGTTAAAGTAAGGTGGGTTTTCGCACAAGATCAGTAAACAGTTTTATATATCTAAGTTCGATTGACATTGTTGAGTCCGGTGCTACACAAACCTGAAGTTGTAGTAAAAACAAGCAACCGGTATCTCCATCACTCTTGTATAACTAGAAATTATGCTACTAACTTGGAAGAAAATGTCGCCGAAGGTTTACTTATTATGTTATTATTTCTGCGGTAACCAGAGGTCATGGTCTTTATTTTACAGTATTTTTATTACTCCATTTTTAGGCTGGTGGTTGTAGGAACACATAAAGTTGTCATGGTTTTTTGAAACAATGCTTGACTCCAGCTGAAAGTTAAATAATAACTCATTTAGAATGACGTGCTATAAATTTGTAATTGATATCATGCAAATCAAGCCAATCAAGTCTTGTGTTCGGCAACAAAAGTGATTTCTGAAATGTGTTCACAAGGGACCCTTACGATTTATCGACATGATAGTAATGTTGTAAACTAAATACAACAATTTTGGCGACGCAAGTCGGATACGTGTGTGAGTCGTGTCCTCTTTTTTAAAACGAATAGTTATTGAATTGGCAAACTCTTCCTGCTGCAACTTTATCTTCGCCGATGATCTGCATCACTGTTAGGGCGAACCTGGTCACAACGGGTGTTCTAGTGGCTCGTCGAAATGGTCATCTAAACTTATTACTCATTTGGAAGTAACCATTTGATGATTTTGTTAAGATACAGAGAAACAAATGGATGCATTAGCGGGGAGATAAGCACCAAAGCGTACAAAAGGTTTGGTAGGAAGATTTCAGTAAAACCTTAGCCAAAAAATTGAGCCCCTCCATTCCAACGACGGAGCGCCCTTAATACTCAACACTGAATTGGAAATGGTAATAGGAAACATTGATTGTCCAACAAATTCAAATATGCAACGTAAACGTTTACATTCTATATTGCTTCTTCAAACAGTTATGATCATATATGTACATTTAAAAACCCTTTGTTACTATTAAGACGTTAAATATAGTAAAGCTAAATAATTCTTTAGCATTTCAATGATTGCCTTTATGGATCAAAGACATTGTCCTACTTCATGGAACCCTTATCGCCTTTGTTGTTGCCGTAAGCAAATGGTCCCTGCAATTTTTTCTATTGAAAAATACATTCTTTACGCTCTATGCAGCCGTTTTACCTTTTAATATTGTATCACCTGAACACCACTGGCACAAAAGGTTTGGAAGGGTATAAAGGCATTGTGTGACAGATTGGGATTCAAATGTACACCTACAAGTAGTGTATTTCAGTGATCTTGTGAAAAAAAGTTGTTTGTGTACTGGAAGGGACACCCACACAACGAAACATTGGCTCAGTATATGTGGATAGAGAATCCATGAGGCAATCGCATTACACAGTAAGTGGCATTTTACTTTTAATTTAACCTTCCTGCATGTAGCTTTTGGTCATGGCATTGGTCGATCATTGTATAACTGTTTCGTCCTGGTGTAAGGTCAAAGTAAGATAGCCATAAAATTCAGTTTGGAACTTAAAACTTTATTAAATTGTCATGTACAGATAAAAAGTGAAACATTTACAACAATTTCCTACTCTCGGGGAGTCCAATATCCCGATATAAGCCACAAAGAAAAAGAAAAGGAAATGAGCACTAAGGAGGGCTCTCTGATTGGTTTAAATACTTGTGAACTTTGCAAATCCTTTGAAAGACAACTATCACTTCACGAAGGCTAAACTCAAAGAATAAGGTAGCTCTACTTCTTCCCGTCTCCTTTGGTTTCATTCAAAATTCAATAATTATAAGTTTCAAGAACTTGACAAACTAGGTTGAGGAACTGGCCTCCGCTACAGACTGAAAAGGACATGATAGCTGAATTTACATATTACGTCTGCATTGTCACAGCTTTAAGTAAGATTTCCGTTGACATTTTGGTCGCGTACGTAGTGTCGCTTACACATACGTTTTGCCGCTTGGATTTTCGTTAGAGCTTTGGGTACATACAAACCCTTTGCAATATGGGCAATCTGGAAATTCGTCAAAGTTCATTTGCAATTTTCCTTAAATATTCTGAGCCATTTGTATTTGTGCCGCACATTTTGTTAAAAAAAAAAATTTGCTGTAAACTTCTTTATTGGATAGCGGCCAATTTCTCCAGATAAAACTTTTTCGAACCATTTGTACGGACAAAAGAAAAAGTAAATTACATATCCAGTACAAAAAAGTGAACATTAATAAAGTCTCAAATATGTAAATTGCATGTCAAAAATATTTTTTCCAGTGCTGTCATGTATAATTTGGTGTAACATTGACAAAATCTACAGCAGGAGCAAAACCGAAACCAAGAGTTTGTCGCCCGTTTTAATATTAAGGGGAAAACATCCCTCTGGTCAAAGTAAGTTACTTTGCACTTAACATTTTGAAGCTTGCGGTTACTTAGTGTTGCCCCCTTCTTCCGTGCCTAGAATTTGAATTTGGTATGGCCATCTGGAGTGAATTCCAAATTACCCTCCAATATTATCTGATGCAACATTCAGCTGTAACCAAATAAAATTATATGGTAGGTTCATTTTTTCTGGATTCAATTGGTGGAGTGGGGGCTCATTGGCTTCCACAATGGTTACCCTCTATGGCGAGCAATCGGTATTAAATTATGGGGAATTGACACATACCAATTTAATTCGACTCATAACAATTTATATCGATAAATACCAGTCATACATTTGACACTTACCGATTTACCTTATTATCATATTTGATATCCCGATTTCGCAACCCCTGCAAAGCACTTGCTATTTGCAATTCGATAAGGCTTCACCCCTTTGTACACATTTAACCAGTGTTAAATGCTGATTGCTGCCATGCTCTATTAAGTATAGTTATTTGATATCAATGATCGTTCAAGTTAGTAAGTCAGTTAGATGATGTTGTACATATCAGCTTCTAACCAACTGGTTCAAGTCGGACCGACCGCGACCTTTTGTAGAGTTGTGGCTCCCTGGCTGCTTTCCGCGCTGACTTCATTGCTAATGCTACGCACGAAGCACAAGAGCAGTAGAGTCCATTTTTAGACTCTTTCAGTTAAAGTTAATAAGCTGGTGAGGCCTTAGCGGATTGCAAAGAGCATGCGCTTTGCGGCGGTTACGAAATCGGGATTTCAAATATATTAATGAGATAAACCGGTAGGTTTCGATTTAAACTGGTATGTGTCGATTTAAATTGGTATATGTCAGTTTAAATTGGTATCTGTTAGTTTAAATTGGGATGAGTCGATTTAAATTGGTATGAGTCGATTTAAATTGGTACATGTCGGTTAAAGTAATATGTGTCAATACCCCATGATTTGATACCGATTGCTCGCCATAACGCTCGTCATCTAATTTTAATTACTTCATCATGGATTTATTAGTCCAGCATTATAGATGTAAAAAATGCCAAGAGATATTGAAATTTTCTTAGAGAAATAATGGACCATATCTTCCCTAGAAACTTACTGTATTAATCATGTGACCCAATCTCTGTTCCTCAATACACAGGAAATTTGATACAATATAATCGTGATGTATGTAGCAGTAGTTTTCCTCCTCGCCTTAATCATACCGGCAAGAGCTTTGCATTGTAGCGTCATTACTGATGATGGGGAAATCAGAGGAATGCAAATGACCTTTTCAAGCAGGTTTTTCTATCAAACAGTGGTGGTTGATTCCTATCTTGGAATACCTTATGCAAAGCCACCTATAGGGGAACTCCGCTTTAGACCCGCTGAGCCCACTGATCCTTTCGACGAGGTCTATAATGCTACTGAAGTACCACCGTCGTGCATCCAAGTCATCAGGCCATACTTTGAACATTTTTTACGTGGCTCTGGATTTTCCGAAGATTGTCTTTACTTAAATGTTTTTGTTCCTCAAACAGCGGTAATGAATTTCACATTTTTGTCTTGCGGAATATTTTGACAACCACCTTTACTTTTGAGATATATAAATATAAATAAGTAAAATTTTCATCGACAAAAGCTGCCCATAAAAGATATTGTAATCCTCCTAAAAGAGAATCCGAAAAGACGTAGGAGTTTTCATAACTATTGTAGAATCATAAGCAGCATGAGCTCCCGCCGCTGTAAGGCGAATTCTGTGTCACTGTCTTTTCTGTTTCATTCGCACAAAGATGTACTAGCTGGGTTAAAATGAGGGTAAAAGTCATGTTGATCCAGATGTGACTCTGCAATCATTCAATATTTAAATCTCACAAGTCTATAAATATACTAATTGTAGTTTGAAGACCTGCAGTAACCACCCTGCATTAAAGAAGGACTACAAAGTAAACTAAACGCGGGTTCTCTGTAACTAAAAAAATTATTTTAAGATGACTTAATAAGTGAAATGCAGTATCACAGGGAGTTGTCAGGCCAGTAGAGCCAACATTTAACGGTTATCTATACCAAGTTAGTTGCCGACTTTGAGGTGCTTTTTGTCTTGCTCTTGAAATATCTTTCAGGGTTGAAAGGAATTTGGTACTGAAGACAATGATCTCTGTCGTCTGCTACATCCGAAAGACCTATCATAATGATTCCATCCGTTGCCATTAAACTGCCGGTCGTCGAGGAAAAATATCTAAATTTTAAGTACGCGTCCCTCGGCATTGCATCTAATATTTATTTAAATAGCTGTTGCGAAGTTTTTTTAAAATTCTACTTTTCCGAAAATGCTTGATCCTGATGCGGAAAATTATCCAAACTGTGATTATTTTGTTAGGCTTGAACAATGTGTCAACTCATTGATGTCTAAGACAAATGGTGGCAACTCATTAGAATCTAAGACAGACGAGAACGTATAGTAGTTAAAAGTTTACAGACAGCCGTTGCATAAAACAAAATTATTCAAAAATTCAAAGCTTCTAAATATTGAAGCTTAGCACTTGTCGGTAAACACGTTATACTTCAAAGAAACAGTTAGTAGTTTTAAAGGAGTGGGACATCATTACAATGTGAAAGTCAGAAAGCTCAAATCAATGGGAATAAAAGGTCCTGTCAAACAAATTTTTTTTACTTGAAAAGGGATTAAAGAGTTTCAAGTACATATTGGCTGGTGAACGTTGGATCCCAATCCCTGACAACTCCCTCAGTCTCATTTACCGGTAGATCAATTCAGATTTTGTATTGCTCTAAAATCACATCAAATAGCAATTGACAGCTTTAACAAGAAATGAAGATTTGAACTCACAGCATCAAGATACTTTTGTTCCCTCCATAGCTGCATGATACGACTAAAATAATATTTCAGATGAAGTCTCCGTTCATAACAGATTTAATGTTAGTTGAAAATGAACTTAATGCCATGTTATCACCATATTCTTATAAATAAATAAATAAATAAATTAATTAACCTAATCTCTACATTACATGGTTTAAGAATTGAAGTATATTTTTTTTTTATTTTTACCTTATATGGTTATCTTGTATTTCCTGTGTTTCTGGCACTGAAACAATGTGATGACGTGATAACTAAAGGAAAATTTTTCCCACGTTGCGATACAAGTTTTTCCTTCTTCAATTCATATTGAAAAGCCGATCGTCTCCTTACCCATTACAAATTTAACCAGCAAAAAACTCCGTACAAGTGAAATTCATTTTAATATCATTTTGATTTGACCAAATTCTTGTCTTGTTTGGCTTCTACCGTATACCATATATTTTTACAATATGTTTCCGTACAGCCACCGAATGCATCCGTGATGGTATGGATACATGGAGGACTTTTCGTTTGGGGAAGTGGTTCGGATTTTCCGTATAACCCGCTTCCTCTAGCTTCTCTGGGAAACGTTATCGTGGTGACGATAAATTACAGATTGAATCTTATGGGGTTCTTATCGACAGGTACGTTAAAGTGCATTTCTGGGGTCAACCGGGGATACATTCATGAAAAATTCCTTAGTAACTGGGTATACCCGGCGAAACGGGGATAACCCCGGTTTTCAAATGACTGTCCAAAATAATGCAAAGTGGGGTGTCAGATAAGTGCATGTAGCTGTTACAGTTTGATCTGAAGTATATCCCCTTTTCCATGTTTTAAGTTTTACTTCATGTATATATGTGTGTGCAGATTTTTCGGTATTCCGTTTCCTGGTGTATAACTTGGATTATCCCCGGTTGACTAGGAGGAACAGAATATCCTCAGTTTTCTAGTGATTCGTGCATGTCCTTGAAAGGCGCTGCAACAGAAACTCAGTTAATCTGATACGCACATTTACATTACTTTTAACTAGCCTGGGATTGCTGACGATTAATTTGTAGGCTAAGCTACCTTCTATAGTTGTTTGTAAAAATGGTAAATCTAGTCAACGATTCTCGTACACTGACAACTCGTAACATTAAAATTGCTCTAAAAATTCCTTTAACAAAACACAAAAAAGCAGCGTTAGTAAGAATCACTTTGTCACAGTCTACCTGCTTAAAGGAGCTCATAAATCTTCTTCAATATTCTGCTCAAAACTCAATGTGACAAGAGGGCTGGAAGGTGGAAATCACTAGGAAAATGTGTGAAAAAGAAGATCATTCTACTTATGGTGCCGTGTCGTTAGAATATCCCGGCGAGGTCATTGATATTCACGTCATTCACCAGTGGGCGTCGATGCTGGGGGCGGATCAGTCTCCCCATTAAAGAAAATAATGGCGAAAACATCATAGTTTCATCACCAGTAATTCCACCACACTTGAAAGGCAAGAGGTAATTAAACAACAGGAATAATAACAAAATGTAACATTTTTTGTACCGATTGCTTTTCGACTTCTAGAAATCGTAGCTTAGACCCATTCTAATGCAATGAAACTGCATTTAATGTGCCACCTTTGTTTTGCGCAGAGGAGGGTCCCTGTAGGTGTGTATGCGCGTATGTATAGTGGGTGTGTGTGTGTGAGCATTCGTGTCCTTGGATTGTTTAAAGAAGACTCCGGTCACGGATACTATCTGAGGTTTCGGTTGCTGGTAAATTTTTGTCCCGCCAATCAACAAACAGATCTACGTCCCTGTCACCTAAAAATGCGTACTCTTATTCCAAAGTATAATAAGTGTATAAGGAGAAGAAGGAAATGCTAAAGAAATCTTGATCTGGGTTGAATAAATATTTCAAACAACCTGTATCTTTCTGTCATTAGGTGACGATGGGTTGCCGCCGAATCTCGCTCTCACTGATCAACGAATTGCACTACAATGGGTGAACAGAAATATTGCAGGTAAACACGTTGCACACCTTATTCCAACCAGTCCGTTTTTTCATGCTTAAGATTTTATTGGCAATGTAAAAGCATAGATATCACTTACGCAATTGAGGAACAAGTCGAATAAAATGGTTCCATTTTCTTTTATTATCAGCATTTGGAGGAGACCCTTCTAAAGTCACGATATTTGGCGAAGGCTCTGGAGCAGCGTGTGTTGGTTGGCACGTATTATCTCCAGGGAGTAGGCCATACTTTCAACGTGCCGTATTGCAGGTAGGTTAATCACTTGTTATGCGACAGACGTTTAGCAAGAAGTAGGCAAGGTAGGGAGCGGTCGTCACCTTTAGGAGCAATAGTGTTTCTACTGTTTACCATTTTTATTTGTTTAGATGCAACTTCTTAGGCATTGAAGGAACCATTTCTAGAACATGCCTACAATAGGAGGCATGTTCGGCCTCATATATCTTGGAAGCTTTACGCCATTTCATGAGGCACTATGCATTGGTAGTCTCATTACAGGTTTAACCTCCCTTGGCACATTTCTGGCTACGAAGCGTGATGTTATACGGAGGCTCAGAGGCAAGAAATGTCGGAATTCAATGGGCCTGACTCACTCTGCTCAGTCGAAAATGTGACCTCATTTTAAGTTTGGCATAATACAGAATACCATGGGGATCATGCTTTTTCGTTTGGAATTAGACAAACGTAGTGAATAAATTAAACGATACGTGACAAATTGACATGTTATATCCAATGAGAAATACTGCAAGGACCAATTGAGTTTCCCACCAACATTCTTGTTACAAAATTTACTAGGCCTGGCCTACTTTCTATTAAAAGGAACCTTACTGTACAAATTTACCTTATTAAACACAATTCGACAGTTCTTTGGACCGACAATATCCATGATCATTTAAGAAAATGAGTTCATTCTGAAGTCGACAGTTCTTAGGCTAAATGTCGTACCGACAAAGTTTATGTTGCCTCATTAGTGTTATCAAAGGGGGATCTTGTGACACTATAGTAAATAAACATATGGATTTAGTAGGAGAATACTGAGACACCATAGCAAATAAATTTATGACTTATAGCTGCTTCCTGGTCAAAACCGTAGCTACTCAAGGGTAGAGCCACAGTTAACCACTTCATATCACGTTTACAACAAATGTTTGCAAATTTAGCTCGGAGCTGTTATTTCGGCAACTTTCTGTCAGCCCGATCCCTATAACACAGTGTGAATTTCATCAAATACAATTACTTGTAGTCAATGTTTGTGCAAGCGGAAAGAAAAACCAGGCTATTGTCCATGATTTTGGCCCTATTGTGTTTACTAACATTTAACTTGCCGTGCCTATTAATAATAGTTAACGAACCTATATGGTCCCCATATGTACTGAGCCTTAATGAAAATGAACAGGTATTTACCATGTTAATCACCTATATCTACCAAAAGTTAAATTTTGATGTCTTTTGCACTTCAAGAGTGGCAACCCTCTGGATCCTTGGGCTCAAGTGATGACACCAGATCAGGCTTTTGAAAGAGCCCAGGTAGCAGCAAATATTGCAAATTGTACACCCCCGGTTCCTGGGGATACTGGTTTCATCGGTGACTGCTTTCGAACGTTAACTGTTGATGAACTTTTAGAAACAGCCGTACAGGTTAGTGATACACAAGTAAGGTACTGACCAATATAAATTAAACACATGACGTCAAAGAGTTGAAATTTCTAGGCAAGGGCATAACACTGCAACTATTATAACATGTGCAGCCAACTGATTTGGATCTTCTGCAAAACAATTTGCATTATGAGAAAGACTGTTGGTGTGTGCTGGTCAACATTAACTTGGTGAGTGCAACTGCAATGTTCTTCATTGATTTACTTCCAAAATGACGTCCATGCCTAAAAAATATACTGTAAGGGGTTAGTGAAAAAGAAATGTGACCTTTGTGGTCAACTGCTTTTTTCTGAGCAACCCTAAAAGTGTCATACAGTTTGCTATCTTATCTAAGGGACAGAATGTCTATCGGTGTAGGCAATCTCCATCTATCTGGCTAAAGATACGAGCAGTAATACATGCGTCTTAACCAAAGTTAAATATTCCCATACGCTTTCTTAGGACTCGATTTTTAACTGATAAATAGTGCATGGTGGATAATTGAAGACTAACCAAGAAAAAGACTCTCGCATGTTCAATTTAGAAACGACATAGGCCAATTTAGTAAGTTAATTTTTGTCAATAAAAATTGCAAGCTGTTACAGCTTTGTCGTTCCCATATTAGGCTACAACGCTATTAAGCGATACCTTCATCAAATAAGTAAGCAGGAGAGGAAGTGTTTAATAATGTTAATTTGTGCTTAAAATCTTGCAAGGATGGTTCCAGTGGGGGGAAGAATGATCCCCTTCGGAGAGAAGGACCACTTTCGTCGGGGGAGGAGGGGGGGGGCGCATCTAGACAATGCAACAGTACGCGCGATAAACTTCGGTCTCCTTCCCCGGTCCCGATCTTCTTGATTTGACCTACTAGAAGAACACATTCTTCAAGGAGACTCCCAAAATTCCCATTTTTCTCACAAAAACCCAAATTGTTTTTGAATGTAAGCTCCAGATTTCCAAACATTTTGAAAGTAAAGTAAAAAAAAATCTATTTTCACCGTACATCAAAACATGAAACCAACTTGAGTCTTGATTAAGGGCAGATTAATCTTTAATGCTTGAGATTCCAAATTTTCCTTTCTCCTCTGCAAGCAAAACTTTTTTCTGCCATTTAATTCCTTCAATATACCATGCATACGAAACGGGAAACAGATTGCCCCCAAATTTCGACAAACGTTGCCTTGAAAAACGCTATATGCAAGGTTATATTTTAAAAAAGATTTCACAGATTTGCAACACATCCGGACGGTTTATGGAAAGATTTTCCCTCAGCCTCACTTCCCCACTTCATACTGTAGTCTTGCAAAAATTTTGCCCGAAATAGTACAATATCCAGGCGAAGGTTGAAAAAGGGTTTTAGGATTCTACCGACGAAGTAGGTTGCTCAGTTACGGTACATCTGCCCTGATCGACAGCCGACATCTTTTCATAAACGTTGTAAGCAACAAAACTCCTAGTCGGGAGGTCGGCCAGTGGCATAGAAAATTTCTTGAATGTAAGTGGAGTCGCAACAGAGCCAAAAACAAAAGCATGTTTTCAATTCCGTTGTATGGCTTTCCCCCGAAAAGAGAGACATTTCATCTTATGGTATCTGCTAATTTTCTGATCACTTAGCAAGTTATTTAGTTTTTCTTGAAGTGAAACTTTTATTGCAAATAAAAACTCAAATAATGACTGCTTCATTTCTAGTTACAAGTCTGGGAGATACCATTTTCTCAAGTTTGACGGTTCGACTTTTTAAAAATTTTATGTGCGCTCCGTGCCAACTTATGGTGGCGCTTAACTTACAAAGTGTTTCAGTCAAATAGATTTCTTCACAGAAAAATACATGCCTAACAAATCATTCTTCTTTTAAGGCAATATTTATTTTTTTCTTTTCATTGATAGCTTCAAAATCTAATCAGAATAGAGCTTTTAGCTGGAAATTCCCCATCATTTAGCACGTTGATGCGTTTTATATTAAAGTGAAAATTGTATTGCAAACGGAAGCCTCTAATTGCGAGCCAAGGAAATTTCAATAGCGAATGTCTGGGGTTTCTAAATTTTTCAAATCATTCTGTATGCTCCACTCCAATCGATGATGGCACTCAGCTTAGTATTTCGAGCAGAATTAGATTTTTAGGCAACCCCAAAAACTACACATCACACAGTGACCTACTTGATTTTTCACAAAGGGCAGCTTCTTCAAAAAAATCGACAAATTTGTCATATAATTACAATATTACTTTTCCTCCAACATAAGCTTCAATTTTTTAAATATGTGTTAAAATTGCAAAAGATTGGCGGAATAGTTTTTGAATGTTCCCTTTGAAAGGATCACTCAATAAAAAAAAAAAAAAAACCAAATTTTTCAATATCAACTTACAAAGAAAAGAATAACAAATTTTCTTTCGTTAACATCTCTCTTATATACGCTCTTAGTTTTCAAATCTTTGTTACATGAAAAAATGAAAATAAGTGTTGGGACTTTTTTCCAGTTTCTTCTGATAACCTTACTACATAGGCCTACAATTGAATGCCGAACCCTAAACCAATTTCAGCTGCCACCCATAAAACTGTTTTAATTTTGCTTTTTTGAAGGAGAACGATTCCTCAATAAACCCCCTGATGTTTAACGCTCCTTGTAAAAAGCCAACTTCAAAACAAGCTCCAAATTTGTAAATATTTTACTGAAAGCCGAAAATTTCGGCGCAGTTTCTGGCCTAACGCGCGCCTCAAATTTCGCGTCCTGGCGCCACCCATGAAATCATCAGAGATATTTTGTTTATAAGAAATCTAAATGCAATATACAGTTAGGACGTAAATTATCAAACATGATGGGTCATACGTAAAGAAAATATCTTTCCACAATTATTGGAAATGTGATAAAATGTGGTAGTAGGTGAAAGCTGCAAAAATCGGTATTGTTGTAATTTATTTTGATTTCACTTTAAAGACAAACGCCTTCTACTTTGGAGAGAGTATCTGGCTCCCTGTCATCGATGGGGATTTCTTCCCTAAAAATATTACGGAACTGATCGAAGACGGAGATTACAGTGATATCGATATCCTTATCGGAACCACGAGGGATGAGGGAACTTGGTTGGTGTACTTCTTCCTTGGGTTTCCACCAGGAGGAATGCCATTTATAACAAAATCGACCTTTTCAGCTATTGCAGCAGGAACTACTGATCCCCTTATTTTAGATTTGCTGGAAACTGTGTACTCTGCAGGAGTAAGTGAAGATGGAAACTACTTTAGTGCTCTTGCTGACGCAGCAGGGGATACCTGCATGACATGTGGAATGGCAGAATTTGCGAGAAGAGTTGCAACGGCTGGAAGCAAAGTCTATATGTACAGACTTGCACACGTCCCTGAAAGATCAATTTGGAACTTTACAATAAATGACGCGACCCATTACGAAGATCTACAATTTGTGTTTGGTGTGCCGTTTCAGGACGATCCATTTTTCATCCCTGATTACGTCGATCTCAAGGTTTCTTTTTATGTGATGAGAATGTGGACAAATTTTGCAAAGTCTGGGTAAGTGTCGATTTTTTTAAACCTTTATGTTTTCTTCGCAGAACTAATTCATTTCGCATTCAAATTTCCTTAGATGTCATAAAATTTGGAAGAAATGCAATATTGTATTACACTAAGAACAAGTTCCGATTTCAAATGAATATCTAGAATACAAGTTTTTTTCCATTCTTATCGATTTTAAGTTTTATCTTTTGGGCGGTCATGTCGGCAATTCTCAGAGCGAGCCATTAAGTGGGCCGTGTCTTTTCGTCACACGTTAGACAAGTAGTAAGTCCGTTGAATCTCAACTACTTGACCCATTCGCGTCAAGAGTTTATCCTTGTCTGAAAGAATGTAATATTTGAAATAATTCCCGACTCCCTGCCGTATGTGTGACAAAAAGTTGGTCTTTTCCCCACGGAATCGAGTACGAGGACATACTGTCGTACTTGGGCTATAACTTTGTCGTAATAGGCAAAATCATATGCAAAAGGAGCTTTGCAGAAAAAAAAAAAGAAAAATCCATCTTGAACACAGAACTTGTTGTTTGTTTAAGGTCTGATATTATAATTGTGGTAGTCATTTGGTTTTCCATTTTTCAGAACAATAAAAAAAAAATTAGATCTCAAACTCTTTACGCAAGTTTATTTCGTATTAAAGATTTCAATTAAATTTTTTTTTTTTGTAGGACATGGAGTTTTTTGATATTTTTCTCTTTCTAGATTAATATTCATCCATTTCCCAGAATGCGACGAAACTCTCTTTTGCTAATGTTCTTTAAAGGGCTTTACTTTAACTCCATTTTGTCTATATCTTAACCCGCTTTTGAGATCAACCTTAAGATCACTTCACTTTAGAACATCACTGCAATTCTTCAGTTCAAATCAATTTCTAGCATTACTTCTCCTGTATTTGTAGACATATTCTTTCCATCGAAATGACTCGGTTTAGTAATGAAGGTGATTCTGTGAATTATTAAAACATACCTCGCAGTCAAAAAAGTTCATAAATTTGGTTCCTTCTTACGAATAGAAATCCCAATCTACCAGTTAAACTTCCAATGGACATTCCCGAGTGGCCGCAGTTTCTTCCTGATTCCCAAGAGTACAAAGAATTAGACATCAACTTCAACGACAGAAGTAAAGTCCGACAATACTATTGCAACTTTTGGGAAAACGTCTTGCCACAGATTATTCTACTAAATGGTAACAACAACTCTGTCTTACCTATCATATCGAGTAAATTTTATTTTGCATAGAATATTTACTTTTTTATACTTTCAAATTTTTATCGACACGAAATGAAATAAATGCGAAATCCGTTGTGGATGCAAAAGTTCAAATGGGTAGTGAATCCTGTTGTAGTCATCTTAAGATTGTTCGTGGATTTCATGCTGCGGTCAGTAAAGCCATGAGCAAATTTTGATAATGAGAAACATGTAAAACACTGACAGAAATCTTTTTAAAACCAATGAAAGTATACTTCCATCAAGTGTCCGTTACCAAACGTCAACATATTCGCAAGCTTTTAAATTAGAAATTGAAAAATGTCATTTAGTAGAACAATGTCACATAGCGACTCTTTGTAGAAAAGATTTCTTGTGTAATTTGTTAATATTTGAGATAACGATTGCCGTTATTTTGCTTTCCAAAGGTTTTATCATTAGCATTAGATGCTCAATTAAAGTCCTTTTTGGAATAATAAGTTACATTAATTTTGTTGAATATGACGTACATTAAGATTGTGACATTAGCAAACAATCTCTTCTGACAAGGCTTAAAATGACCAGGTACTGACTAACTCTTACTACCTATCTATAAATCTTGTGGCGTCTTGCAATCTCAAGAAAATCTGTCAGGAAGAGCTTTTTCCCACATACTCTTTCTTAAGACGTAGTTTGTTTGCAAGCAAGGATCGAAAGGGGTCGTAACATTGTAACAAAGTGGAGACGTCAGAATGAAAAAAAAAATGGTGCATGAGGGGCATTAGGGGCAAAGGAATGTGTTACGGAGGAAATATTTTTCGCGCTCAGAGCCAACCGAATGCGAAGGGCTCCCTCCTGCGAATGGGATACAGGGAAGATCCTGTCGGGAGGAGCGACGCCCGGAAACTCTTAGGAGAAAAATGATAAATTTAAATGTATATGGTGAAAGAGGGAGCATTAGCAGAGGTGTTTTACATATTTTGCTTGATCTAACTTCGACCTGACCTAACGAAGGAGGAGGAAAGGGAATGAATCTGAAGGAGCTAATGCCCTTCATGTTTCCCTGTAGCACCATCACTAGTTGCGAACACTTGGAGCAATTTGGGAGCTCTTCGTACAAGTTGCAAGCAAACGCTCTCCCACTCGATGGTATTCACGACGTCACAGTAGATAGTAAAGACTTTTAGGAGTTGATACGGAAATTGGCAGCTGACTTTAGGTAGTTATCGCACTTTGTGATTTATATACTCCTGTTATTTTTCTTTTATTTACAGAGCTGACTGATCTTACCGACGGTAAATAGATGTTTTGCTACGAGGACATGAATAAGATAGCATGTAAACCATGGGAAGTTTTGATAACACAGATATTATTCTGTTGTAAAGCAGTTAAAGGACTGGCCTACCGTTGTCGAAAACATAAAATATTTTAAAAGAATTATTGTTCAAAAAATGCAAATTTAACCTGGTTTTTGTTTAATCATTTAATTTTTAATAATACTTTTCGATATGCTTTATGTGAATTGATAGGTTAATTGTACATGGTAATGTTTACTTTTTCCATTTGTGATTTTTGTTTTCATTTTTATGCTTTAGATGAAGGAAAACCATTACGTTTTATAAACTGAATTCAGGAACGAACGTCTCTATCAAACCGATCTAAATGCAAATTAGGCAAGTAAGCTATGGTTTTCTTGTAATCCGCAGCTTTTCTAGTAAAAGGTTTTCAGTTTGTCAGTAGACCTGTAACCTATTTATGTTTTTTTATTCGTGGTAGAAGTGGAGAGGTAATTATGACCCCGATATGGAGCTTGAAACAGAACATTGTTTAGACAAGGCATAAGTTAATAGATCTGTGAAAGTTTGTGATTAGGGCATTTTATAACAAAAGGATATTTTTAAAAGCTGTTACTGAACATTTGCTTTAATTATGATTTCTCAATGTAATAGATGTAATACTGATTTATTTTGAGGTGTGTTTGGAGATAATTAAAGTGTATCGCTAAAGACTCTGATTGATTTTATTATTTCGATATTGTTTCTTATGAAGAATGTTCTGACAGATCTGTTAAGCGATTTTATCACTACTTAATACATGCAAATGAATAAAAACTCAATTAAGCGCAATTACAAGCGTTTTAAACTTTCACAGACTCAATATCCATGCTTGAAATCAAGGCTTGAACGGATGAAGGGGTGCACCGCCTCCAGAAATTTTCAAACCGACACAATGTTTTTCTTTTCGGAAGAAATCACTCGTTCTCAGAAAATCACTTCCTCCGAAAAAATAAGAAACATACTTTATTTGTGAACCTGTAGAGAATGTTGGGAAATCCATGTTAAAATGCATGTAATCATAAAATAATTATGAAATGAAATCATGTCGAGTGATGCCTTTGATGTCTGAATTGTGTCTGACAACTGGATTTATTTCGTTTCTCGTGAAAGAATTTATTACCGTTTCAAAAGTTATCACAAGTTAATCAAGATAATACAGATAAAAATGCAGTAAGCCTTACTTTTTCGGAAAAAAACATGACTGTCGGGAAAATAAAGAAGTGCATTTTTTAAATGTTTAATAACAAACAGGACGTTGCATTTCTTAAAATTACATCTTTCTGGGATGAAATGCGTCTCGCATCGACTTTTTGTAGGGGCCCACTTTAACTACGCATTGCAGGTTAAGTAGTTCATTTACTTTTTCATTTACTTAAATCACTAAAATCGCTGAGCTTCCGGGGACTTCGCCCCCTGAAAGCTCAGCGATTTTAGTGAATTGAGAGGCTCCAAAATAGTCGAAAATCATATTTAAATTAAAGATTCTAAACTATGAATTTAATTCAGGAGTGGGGTAAGTTAACGGACGAGAATGGAACCGGGAAGTACTATGGCATTTGATTAAGAAGAAACACACTTTACAGTAATTTTACTGGGCAAAGCCAAAATGTTGGAGCTACTCAAATTGAACATGTGATTGATAATTTGAGGCAGGGCATTTTTAAGAAATCCAACGTGTTTGGGGGCATTTTATCAATAGGGGATTCTATTTAAAATCTCGAGGAAATATGCTTAGGGTCCAGGGGCTCACAACAGGGCTCTGGAAGCTCTGACATTTTAGGCTTTTTAGGAGACTTAATATAAGCAAAAAAGTACCTTTGATCAGGTTTTACTAATAATCATAAAAGGGACATTATTATTGGGACAAATGTGTGTCACTGGGGCCCATAAGGGGACTGGGGGCGTGCCCTCGCTCAGTATGTTTGAAAAGGCCCTGATTTGAGAAGAAGAAAGATAATTTGGAAAAGAAACATAGCCTGCAAAAAGTTTTTGTTTTTGAAGGGCAAAAGTAAACTCTCCCACAGGTTATCGTTAAAGTGGGGTGGCAGGGGGCGGAGCCCCGGAAGCTTTGTAACTTTTGCACTCTGATTAGTAATCATGATAACACAAAATGATACTTAACTTAAAACGTGTTAATTACCAAATTGGCCTATTGCTCTTTTGAAAAATTTATTTTGAGACATTCAGTTATTGACGACCATGCCCCTCCCCCTCAAAAAAATCTCATAAGTAAAAAATATTGGCGGACAGTGAGGTAGGGGTTCTTGTCTGGGGAAATACTAACTCCACAGTCTCTTTGCAAGGCCTCTTCCCTTGACCACGGTAACTTACATGAATACTTACTACTCCAGTTGTTCTATTTTTCGACGAGACAGGACACCCGGCAGGTTAAAGGTTTGTTCGTACGCAGTGTAGACCTATGTCATTCAGGGATATCATGGGGTGTTCCCCATTTTTAATATGATTCGGTCTGTTCCACTCGTTAGAACTGTATGCACGGTGATTACGCGCCTTACTTGTTTATTGCAAGACAGATAAGAAGACAACGATTTGAACTATTCGCACTGCAGAGAGGAATTCGCGATCCAAGGTCTATGCAACGTTTTATGCGCTGTATGTGCGACCGAAAAAGCTGCATGTTGCATGCGCAGGCTACGGTACGTATTCCAACCTGCCAGGCCTATGTGTAGCAGCCGGCCTCCGCCTATATCGCTCTATGATGGGATCGCAATCCCGTTTTACGAGTAAGCGGGACAAGTAAAGCAGTTATTACCTTTGTGGTTTAGCGTTTGCATTTCTTTGAATAATGTGATTTTACCGTGAGATTTGAAAATCTGACCGTAGGAATCCAGTTGTTCCACGGGTAATAGTGAAGTACTAAGAGCATGATCATATACTTACAGTCTTAAGTTTGGGAATTTCGAGTCCTGGATGGGTCATACTAAGACTTTAAAAACGGAACCTGTCTTTGTTGTTTGTGTAAAGCCATTGTAGCTAGTGCTCAGCATGGAAAATGGAGTAGATAAAACAAGCCAGTGAGCTTCAACTGAGAGAAGTGCTGTTGCTGGCTCGACGTAAACGAATCGGTTGGGAATTTATCTTATCATTTTTCTCTTGGATTAACGGATAATGTTTACGTTTTGACACTTTATTTCCCTCATCATCTTTAGAATAGGAATATACATAAAATAATTTACTATTGGTTATATGCATGGAAAAGTACTAGAAAAAACAAAAGTGCAATACCTATAAATCGCTTTTTTCCTAAAGCAATGTGAGGTATAAGAACTGTATAACCTGTTGATGAAAGTACATACTAAGTACGTACTACAATATAAAAAAAAGCTTTTTACCCCTCCATCCTCCCCAAAAAGAAGCCTTTTTACCCGTCCCTCCTCCCCTAAAGGAAGCCTATTTACTCCTCCGTTCTCCCCCAAAAGATGCCTTTTTACCCCTCCCTCCTCCCCCAAAAGAAGCCTATTTACCCCTCCCTCCTCCCCAAAAAGAAGCGTATTTACCCCTCTCCCTTCCCAAAAAGAAGCCTATTTACCCCTCCCTCCTTCCCAAAGAGAAGCCTTTTTACCCCTCCCTCCTCCCCAAAAAGAAGCCTATTTACCCCTCCCTCCTTCCCAAAGAGAAGCCTTTTTACCCCTCCCTCCTTCCCAAAGAGAAGCCTTTTTACCCCTTCCTCCTCCCCAAAAAGAAGCCTTTTTACTCCTTCCTCCTCCCCAAAAAGAAGCCTTTTACCCTCCCTCCTCCCCAAAAAGAAGCCTTTTTACCCCTCCCTCCTCCCCAAAAAGAAGCCTATTTACCCCTCCCTCCTTCCCAAAAAGAAGCCTTTTTACCCCTCCCTCCTCCCCAAAGAGAAGCGTATTTACCCCTCCCCCTTCCCAAAAAGAAGCCTTTTACCCCTCCCTCCTCCCCCAAAAGAAGCCTATTTACCCCTCCCTCCTCCCCAAAAGAAGCCTATTTACCCCTCCCCTTCCCAAAAAGAGGCCTTTTACCTCTCCCTCCTCCCCAAAAAGAAGCCTTTTACCCCTCCCTCCTCCCAAAAAGAAGCCTTTTTACCCTCCCTCCTCCCCAAAAGAAGCCTATTTACCCCTCCCTCCTTCCCAAAAGAAGCCTTTTTACCCCTCCCTTCTCCCCAAAAAGAAGCCTATTTACCCCGCCCCTTCCCAAAAAGAAGCCTTTTTACCCGTCCCTCCTCCCCCAAAAGAAGTCTATTTACCCCCTCCTACCCAAAAGGAAGCCTATTTACCCCTCTCCCTCCCCCAAAAGAAGCCTATTTACCCCTCTCCCTTCCCAAAAAGAAGCCTATTTACCCCTCCCTCCTTCCCAAAGAGAAGCCTTTTTACCCCTCCCTCCTTCCCAAAGAGAAGCCTTTTTACCCCTTCCTCCTCCCCAAAAAGAAGCCTTTTTACTCCTCCCCAAAAAGAAATAAATGAATCAGCAAGAACCGCACAATAGACAATGAATACCTCACAGATTGTAATATGCAAATAAAACATGCACAATCCATCCTTAATTTGTCAAAAGCTTACATCTACTGTATTTTTTGTTAAATGAACTAATGGTTTTAGAACTTTTGTACCGTCATCAAGGGAGTTCCAGAGCTTAATTCACCCATGAAAATACACAATGTTTTTGTCTTGTTCTAACAAAGTTTTGCATAAAGGTCTACCTTTGTCGAGTATTGTGGTTTTTACTTGATTTTAAATGAAAACGATTTTGCAAGGTCTTTGGTAACAAATTATGGTAAGCTTTGAACATAACCAGAGCAGTTTTTAAATAAACGATTTGATCTAGTCTGAGAATTTTCAGATTATGAGAGCCTTCTTAGGTATGATCCAATTATTTTGCATAACAAGTTATATGCATTAATTTTTTGTTTTAAAAATAATGTAGAGACGGTTAATTTGTACGTATTCCCCAAACTTCTGCACAGTAGTTGGGATATGGATAAAAAGTGTCCAACACAAAATATTGTATGTAATGTAATATAAATTATACTGCCCTTACTCCAAATCCAGATATGGGCCAGATATGAAATTCCATATATGCCCATATCTGCTGCAGATATGGGATTTATATCTGGGCCAGATAAAAAAATGGGCAGATATAACCTTGATCTGTGCCAGAACCAGATCTAATCCATATATGGGCCAGACAAAATTTTATCTGGATCAGGTCTTTATCTGGAACAGATATGAACCATATAATGCAATACCATATATGGTTTATATAAAGCTATTCCATACTGATCCCATATAAAGCAGTACCATATCTGGTATGTATAAAGATTAACTGTATTGATCCCATATTAAGGAGACAAGTATGGTGCATATATGTCCCATATCTAAACCATATATGACTGGACCAAAATTTATTAGTGCACTACCTTTGTGTAAAGCGTATCAGAAGTCTTCTGAGCCAGCATAATATTAAGGGCTATCTGAACATCTATAACAAAGTTAAATGCCCATTGTATAACATTGACTTAAGTATTTGAAGTTGTTAAATTACTCAGTAGTGAAGAAAAAAACTGCTTTGAAATTCCTACTTTTAAATGTTTACACTGCATTGTTGGTTTAAATTATCATATGGGGCAATATCCCAACATAAATTTTGTTGAAGGTTTCATGATTTTGCACATATTATTTCCTTAATCACAATAAAATTAAAATCAGGAATTTATAATTCCTGACCACGCCCACATTGGAAAGTCATTTGCATATGTTAGTATAATATGGCTGGATATGGTTTGAATTTTCTGTTTTTGGTTTGCTTATACTTGTTCAGCTTCCAGAGAAGGTCTATATGTAGGACAGGTACACAAATTAAACCAAAAAGTATTAATATTGCTATGTAAAAGCTTATATGTAATTCTTTCATGGTATTTTAATCAGTTATATCTGTCTTGATATGGCCATATAAAAC
Source organism: Holothuria scabra (assembly GCA_037179385.1). NCBI lineage: Eukaryota > Metazoa > Echinodermata > Holothuroidea > Aspidochirotida > Holothuriidae > Holothuria > Holothuria scabra. The sequence continues at coordinate 36,052,494 of CM074197.1, forward strand.
TTTATTTGCATATCTGGACAGGTATTGAATCAAGTTATATCTGGCTTGATATGGCCATATCAAACTTTATTTGCATATCTGGGAAGGCATTTCATCAAGTTATAACTGGCTTGATATGGTCATATAAAACTTTATTTCCATATCTGGCCCTTCCTTGAATCAAGTTATATCTGGCTTGATATGGCCATATAAAATTTGATATATTAAATCAAGGCATCTAAATCTGGGTGTATACCTGGCTTGATATGGCCATATAAAGGCTGTACTTAACCAGATATAACAAGAGAACAATCCATATCTGGATTTGGAGTAAGGGTGGCTCTACGTTTCAGTGAAATACTTTACGAAAGTTATCGTGGTAAGTTCACAATGTGCTCTTTCCACGTTAGCCTGAGGTCAATCAACACACCCAGAAATTTCGTAACATAAACTCTTTCTATGTTAACATTATCTAGAGTTTCACTTACCTGTGAGTTTACCAATCGATTGAAGAAAAACATATCATTAGTTTTTGTAACGATCAGAGATAATTTGTTAACTGCAAACCATACACTTAGCTTTTGAAGTTCAACACTGACTCGTTTCACAGAAAAATTTGAGGCCCTCATGAGAACAGAAAATGCTCGTATCATCTGCGAATATTACAAATTTTAACAAATCGGATACATAAAATAAAAAGTTTCGGTCCAAGAATCGATCAATGTGGGACTCCACAAGTAACATTACACAAGTCTGAATTAATGCCATTGAAGCAAACTTGCTATATTACTTTCTATTGGCCAAGTAACCAGCCAGCGAATTATTGACAACACCACGACATCCACGATTTTTTAATTTTCTCAATAATATGAACTATGAACAAATAAACTTTTTTACATCAATGAAAACTCCATTAGATGATTTCTTATTATCTAACCATGTAGATATTTCTTCAGTTAATTCTACTAATGACATGAATGTAGAACCAGTGGCGGAGATTACATTAAGTCAGGGGCGGTCGCAAATGGAATACCGATCTCTTTTAAGCTTTTCCACCAATCACATAATGATAACTGCTCTTTCACCTATGAGCTACTGCAATTTCTTTAGCAATATATCGATAATAATCAGATCTTGCTTTAACATTTTTCATAAATTGTACTATTGTTTATTACGGCGGTGATTGTCAGCACCGCACACCAGCGCTTGAAAATATAAACAAAGTATTGCAATGCAGCCTTTTCTTCATCTAGGAATCGTTTTAGTCAAAAGATTAACCCTTTACCGTTGTGCTCCAATCGGGGTATATTTGCGCGCCTCGGGAGTGGGCGGAAAAGCGGACGTAGCAAGACCCGCATCAGCTTCCGTAGGTTATTGACCCCGTGACCTTAAACTATTGTCCCTCTCGTTGTTGTTGCTGAATTTTCGGGTAGCTACTCGCAGTTTCGAGCTCCGCCTGAAACAGTAAAGATGGCTGACAGCGGCGGCCTCCGTATGGGTCCAAAAGGACCCAAACAACGGTAAAGGGTTAAAATAAGCCTGTGGAGGATGTTTACTGCAAAGCTGACGCCTCTCTCTTTGCGTGTGTGCACAGACCCGTACTGTAGATATTTTAGATTAAAATTAGCCTGTGGAGTGTGTTCACTGCAAAGCTGATGCCGCTCTCTTTGCGTGTGTGCACACACCAGTGCTGCAGATACTTTAGATTAGCCCTTTACCGTTGTGCTCCAATCGGGGCATATTTGCGCGTCTCGGAAGTGGTTGGAAAAGCGTACGTAGCACGCCCCGCATCAGCTTCCGTAGGTTATTGACCCCGTGACCTTAAACTATTGTCCCTCTCGTTGTTGTTGCTGAATTTTCGGGTAGCTACTCGCAGTTTCGAGCTCCGCCTGAAACAGTAAAGATGGCTGACAGCCGCGCTCTCTGTATGGGTCCAAAAGGACCCAAACAATGGTAATGGGTTTAAATAAGCCCGTGGAGTGTGTTTACTGCAAAGATGATGCCGCTCTCTTTGCGTGTGTGCACAGACCAGTGCTGCAGATACTTTAGATTAGCCCTTTACCTTTGTGCTCCAATCGGGGCATATTTGCGCGCCTCGGAAGTGGGTGGAAAAGCGTACGCAGCACGCCCCGCATCAGCTTCCGTAGGTTATTGACCCCGTGACCTTAAACTATTGTCCCTCTCGTTGTTGTTGCCGAATTTCGGGTAGCTAATCGCAGTTTCGAGCTCCGCCTGAAACAGTAAAGATGGCTGACAGCCGCGCTCTCTGTATGGGTCCAAAAGGACCCAAACAATGGTAAAGGGTTAAAATAAGCCCGTGGAGTGTGTTAACTGCAAAGCTGATGCCGCTCTCTTTGCGTGTGTGCACAGACCAGTGCTGCAGATACATTAGATTAAAGTACTACCCCTTGGAACGCTGACTGGGTTCATGCATGCGGTTTCAGCAAAGTTTAACAAAGAATATGTTAACACCAGTGATGTGGTAGATGAATTCAAATCTTTCAGAAAGGTTTACCACAACGAATTCATATTAAGTGAAAAGCCCTTGGCAATGAAAGATGTTCTGAGCTTAATCGTTGTCAATGACATGCGTTTTACTCCCCCGAACCTGCCAGTTTTGTATGAAATATCCCTCACCTTACCAATTAGTAGTGCATTTGCTGAATGAAGTTTTGCCAAGTTAAAAATTATATCAAAATAATCTTATATCAACGATGGGGCAAGATAGGCTTTCTAATCTTGCAATAATAAGCACAGAGAGCGTTACAACAGACCAGCTTGATTTGGGAACGGTAATCGACAGAAAGAATATAGGAAAAAGGAAAATAACACTTTTTGCAAGAGGCTCTAAGAATCACCACAACTATAGGGTGATTGGGTGCTTTGAAATTGAAGGGAATACATTTGATGTATTGAGTGAAGTAAATTCTAAACACACTTGGGATTGGGCAGGCTTACTTGAACATGACACCCTCTAAAACTGTTAATCGAAATACAGTAGGGAAGAACCGTCGGCACAACGTGATACTTTAATGCAGCCGTAGAATGGTACGACTCAAACAAAACGGGCTGTGGAAATAAAAAGATTCTAAACATGGGAACCTAAGAAAGTGTTTCCTGCAGATAGTTACGTTTGCGATCTTATGCAGAGACTGTTATAATCCTTATGCATTACATTGCACAACACCTAAAACTGAGGTGGATACCCAAAACTGCAGCTGTGAATCACTAACTTTTAAATTATTCGATTCTTTGTATGCAACTTTGCTTAGCTCTGTAGTCTAGGGCGCTGACATGTTGGCCTGTAGGTCGAAGGCTCACTCGGTATCTATTTTTTATATAGCAGTGCACACGAAAGTCATTTTCGCTCCCTCTGACCGTAATTGCTATCTCCACCACTGTGTTGACCGACCTAGTGAAAGCCATAGTGACTTTCGCTGTGTAAATTAATTTTGGTTGCAAAACCATCCACACTTTTATCAAACAGTTTTCCAAGTATCTTGGAAAATTGTGGTAATGAAGACACGGGCCTATAATTTGTAAATACGCCCTTTTCACCACACTTAAATATGGGAACAACTTTTACCACTTTTATACTACCCGAGGGGACACCTTTTCGGATGTAGAAAAGTGTTCCCTTACATAAAGATTACTTATGTAAAATGTGTGTATTACATCTTCCACACAGGCTAAACCGGTGCTATGAACGAAAACAAATGACCGCGATAATATTTGAAGCAAGGACACTAAGCAATAGGGACGTGTGGAATTTTATTCACTGCTATGTAAAAAGTAGAATGGGTTTTCTCTCAAGATTAATTTACGGTTTTCAAATATCAAGTTTAGCTTAAATTGTTGGGTCAATCAGTAAACAGTCTTGTGGGGTTCTGTATATAGTTTTCTTAAGATCCAGAAAAACAAATTGGCACATTATAAAGGAGGTTTGAGCCCAATGCGCAAAAATGGGTTTTGCAGGGAGCTTTCCATAAAAAAGGCTTTTAAGAAAAACCCCTCCATTTCAACGACAAAGCACCACTGGATGGTTTACACCGACTTCGGGAATGGTGGGAGTAAACATTGCTTTTCCCATACATTCAAACATGCCACACAAATATCTTACTGCTATATCGCTTCCTCCGAGAGCTATTATAATATATGTACATTTCACAGCATTTTTACGGCATTTTTTAGCACTTCAATGACTGACCCTGTGGATTAACGTCATTGTCCTACTTCATGGAACGCTAAGCGCCTCTGTTGTTGAAGTGAGCGTATAGTCCCTATCTGTTTTTTCATTGAGAAATACTTTCGTTACGCTCTATGCAGCCATTTTACCTTAAGATATTGTATCACCTGATCACTACTGGCACAAAAGGTTTGGATAGGTATAAAGGCATTGTGTGACTGATTGGGATTCAAATCTACACCTACAACTAGTGTTTTTCAGTGACCTTGAACCAAAACGTTATATAGGTTTAATGGAAAAGACACCCACATAACTTACCATTGGTTCAGTGTATGTGGATGGAGAATCCATGAGCCCATCATTTTACGCGGTAGGTGTCATTTTCCTTTTCATTTAAATCTTTCTGCATGTAACTATTGGTCATGTCATTGGTCGGTGTTTTTTTTTATTCCATCCTTCATTCAATTTCAAAAGCAAAAGACAAAAATACATTCAAAGAAAAAAATTCCTGAGCATCAACCATTTAAGTTACTGTGTACACAGAAATTAACAATATCAAAATAATAGCATTAATGAAAATATTGTCACTGGCCGATCATTGGCTTAAGATAACTGTTTCGTCCTGGTGTAAGGTCAAAGCCTAGAATACCACAAAATTCATTTTTGAACTAAAAACGTTATTAAATGATCAAGTAAAGATACTAAGTAAAACATGAACAACAATTTCCCTATCCTCGGGGATTCTGATATCAAGATATTAAAAACATAGAAAAAAGTTCAACATTAAAGCGGTGCTCTCTGTTAGGTTGCAATACTTCTAAACTTTGCAAACTCCATTAAAGGATAAATTTTACACTTCAAAAGCCTTGTCATAGAGTAGGGTAACTCCCCTATTCTTCATTTTTTTTTTATTTCATTTAAGATTCAGCAAGAAGGTGCAATAACTTGATAAACTATACAGCTTGAGGATCTGACGTTTGCTAAATTTTGAAAAGAATATACGAATATACGCAGTGCCAAAAAAGTGTACATTTTTTTAAGTCGGACTAATGGGGAAAATAAAGGTAAAAATCCTAAGTGCCATGGCTGAATTTACTGCATTATTTACTCAAGTTATCTTCAGTCCCATTGGATAACCATGACATCATAGAAAAGTCAACTTTTCTTCTCCTACCCAACTATTGGCCTTACTAGAGGCGGTTTAAAATGGCACAAAAACCTTATAATACGCAAATTGCATTTCAAAATCATTTCCAGGACGTTCCGTGTTTGTCAAAGCTATCAGGTGTATTTTCGTGTACCAGTGACACCATTTTCAGCAGAAGCAAGAGAAACACCAAGGACGTCTCGTGTGTATAAACAACTGACCGATATTTTGACGATGGAGTGAGATTACTTCCTTCCTTCTCTGCCATACTCGGAATTTGAATAAGATATGGCCATTTGCTGTAAATGTCTAAGTACCATCAAATGTTACATGACGCCACATTCATTTGCATCATGTAAAGACAATTTCGTCATTTCATTAATCCGGCGGTCCGTCGATGGCCATTGTCGGCTTTTGATCGGCCACGAATTGGTGCATGGCCACTGAAGGACCGCCGGAGGGCCATCAGAGGTCCTCTGGCTACAGTCGGGTCAAATGAAAAATTGTATGCTTGGTAAATTTTTTCAGTCAATCAGCTTCGTCGCCGTCGGAGGACCGCTAGCGAGCCACCTGACATTTCTCTAACGGACCGCCGAAGTGGCCTACGGCAGTCCGTTGCCGATCAGTTCAAAGTTGCTGACAGGGTTGTTCACTGGCTACTCCAATAGTTTGCCTCGTCAATGTATGTTTCAGTTATGCTTAATTTTCTTTCAATTTTTATCTTTTCATCATTTATTAATAAGTCCAGCATTATAGATATGAATACAAAATGTCAAGAGATATGCTACATTTTCTGGAGAAGCGATATGTCGTTACACCCCTGTAGATAAATCATTTAACCCAGTTTCTGTTCCTGAATACACAGTGAATTCGCTACTCGAAAGTCGTGATGTATGAAGCAGTAGTTTTCCTCCTCGCTTTTATCATACCGGCAAGAGCTTCGCATTGTAGGGCCATAACTGATGATGGGGAAATCAGAGGAATGGAAATGACCTTTTCAAGCAGGTTTCTCTATCAAACAGTGGTGGTTGATTCCTATCTTGGAATACCTTATGCAAAGCCACCTATAGGGGAACTACGCTTTAGACCCGCTGAGCCCGCTGATCCTTTCGACGAGGTCTATAATGCTACTGAAATACCACCGTCGTGCATCCAAGTCATCAGGACATACTTTGAACATTTTATAAGCGGCTCTGGATTCTCCGAAGATTGTCTTTACTTAAATGTTTTTGTGCCTCAAACAGCGGTAAGGATTTTCACACTTTAGTCTTGCCGAATATTTTGACAACCACTTTTACTTTTGAGATACATAGACATACTTAGTTTTTATCGACAAAAGTTGCCCATACAAAGAGAATCTAATCCTCCTAGAAACACCTTGGAAAGGCGAACAAGTTTTCATAGTTGAACTAATAGCACCAAAACAAAGTATAATTTTAAAATGGATTTGCATTACAAAATGGACAGCTCTCCATGTGCCACATCACACATTTCTGCTGCCTTTTGAGTAAATGTTTACAACTTCAGTGGAAAATTTGAAAAGAAATGGATAAGGGTTGTATTTCATGATAGGAATGACAAAAACATCCATTTTAAGGAATCCATTTTGAAATTCAAGATATTCTCTACTTTTGAGAAAATTAGTTCCCTCCATAGTTACATGAAAAGACTGTAAAATAATATTTCAGATAAATTCTCCGTTCACAACAGGTTTAATATTGATTGGAAATGAAGTAAGTATCATGTAATAACTACATTCTTCTTAATAAATTAACAAAAACATATCTCTACCTTCCACGGTTCAAAGGCTGAAGTCTTCAGTGTGGGAAATCCTATGGAGGATGAATAGCTAAGCGACCTAATATATTTATATTTTTTCATTTTTACTTAATATGGCCATCTGGTTTTTCTGGGGTTTTTTTTGTAGCGCTATTACAATTTGATGACGTGATAACTAAAGTAATTTTTTTACCACGTTGTAATTCTGTAATAATTATGCTATTAATCATCCGGCCAGACAGCAGCAAAACTTTCCTTCTATGATTCTAATTAAAAAGCAAATGATCGTTTTCTTACCTACTTCAAATTTAACCAACAAACAACTTCCAACTTCGTACAAGCGACATTCATTTTGCATATCATTTTGCCTGTTACCATTCTCTTGTCTTGTTGGGTTTCTACTGTATACCATATGTTGTTACAATTTATTCGTACAGCCACCGAATGCATCCGTGATGGTATGGATACATGGCGGACTTTTCTCATGGGGAAGTGGTTCAGATTTTCCGTATAACCCGCTCCCTCTAGCTTCTCTGGGAGACGTCATCGTAGTCACGTTAAACTATAGATTAACACTTATGGGATTCTTATCTACAGGTACGTTAGAACTATTTCATTTTCATACATCTGTCACTAAAAACTTAGCTAATCTGCTTGTGGCATTAGAACGGCTTTTAAATAGTCTGAGATTGCTAACGATTAATATGTATCCCTTCGGCTAAGCTACGTTCAGATATTTTTTGGAAATACTGTAAACAAACACAAATAAGCACCTTGAACAAGAATCAATTTGTCACAGTCATTGAGGCAATGGGCCGGTAGTTAGTTATTTAGTTAGTTAGTTAGGCAGAGTTGAACGGCCTAGTTTCCAACCTATTGGTTCAAGTTGAGCCGGCCAGGGCATTTTCCAGTTGTGACTCACTAGCTTTCACTAGCTTTACTCCATTGCTTATGCGGCGCATCACGCACAACGTCAGCAGGTTCCGTTTTGTAGAGTATTTGGTATTATTGTGGATTATGGATTGCTTATAAAAGAGTTCGGTCACGGATACGATCTAAGTTTCCGGCTGTTGTGAAATTTTTGTCCCGCCAATCTACAAAAAGATCTACCTCCCTGTTACCTAAAGAATGCGTATTCTTATTCCAAAGTATATTTAGTGTATAAGAAGAAAAGGAAATGTTAAAGAAGTGTTTATTTGGCTTATTTAAATAGTTCATAAAATCTGTATCTTTCTGTCATTAGGTGACGATGGGTTGCCGCCGAATCTCGCTCTCACTGATCAACGACTTGCACTACAATGGGTGAACAGAAATATTGCAGGTAAACATGTTTCATAACTTTTTAGGCCGGTCTGTGCTTTCATGCTTAAAATATTGTTGACAATGTTGAAGCCCAGATATCACTTTCGCACTTAGATAGTCGACTTAAACGGTTCATTTTTTGTTATTGTTAGCATTTGGAGGAGATCCATCTAAAGTCACGGTATTTGGCGAAGGCTCTGGAGCAGCGTGTGTTGGTTGGCACGTATTATCTCCAGGGAGTAGGCCATACTTTCAACGTGCCGTATTGCAGGTAGGTTTGTCATTTATTTTGCGACAGACGCGCAACAGGAAGTAGGCAAGGTAGGAAGTGGGCCGTCACCTCCATGAGCAATAGTGTCACTAGTATTTATTTTTTCTTATTTGCTTGGATGCATCTTCTTATGCATGGAAAAAGACATTTCTAGAAATCTGGGAGGCAAGTTCGGACCCAGATATCTTGGACTTAATACGCCATTTAATGTTACACTATGTATGAATGGTATGCTGACAGGTTTCAAACCTCCTTGGCACATTTCTAGCTAAGCCCCGTTTGGCAAAACGTATAACTAAGCCGTGTTCCCATTTGATCCAGGGAGTTGGATCAAACACTAATGAGAACGCAGATCAACAACACTCACTGAAGATCAAGATCCACCGATATTGATCGACCGTTCGGGGTAGATCAGATCCACCGCGCTGGATCAAAGTTTGTAATGTGAACACATTGGTAGATCAAGTGAACCTGTATCTCCGGTTACTCTTATGCATGTTTTTGTGATACATTGATACGAAATGTATGGCAGGCCGACTTGTAAACATTGGTGCCCTTTTCGCGCTTGCGCAATGTGTTCATAAAACACGTTTGATCTACCGCGCTCACTCAAATGGGAAAGCGGATCTCGATCAAGGTAACTGATGTTGATCCACCTCGGTAGATTAAGATCCACCTCCCTGGATCAAATGGGAACACGGCTCTAGAGGCAAGGAATGTTGGAATTTAATAGGTCTGACTCACTTGCCCTGTCAATAATGTAACCTCAGTTTGGCATAATACAGAATGACATTTATTTCATGAGTCTGTACCCTCGTGGATCAAGGTTTTTCGCCTGATTACGGAAACTACGACAAAATTAGTGAATAAAGCCAACAATTGTGACAATAAGGTTGTTTTTGAGACTCCGTAGGTTTGAGGAGCACGTAGCCTACCTTTCTTAGCGGGTAATCTGGTAATATTTAATAGATGCGGCTCGACCTTCTTAGTGCAGGCAAAGACTGCGTGTTTCGTAACACAGCCATTACGGCAACGATGAAAGTTTGCATATTAACACTCCAGGGATGCGCTGTTCTTCGCCGGGTGTGGACTGGCTTGCTCACTACTGCCCAGGTGGTTAATAAGTTAACAACGCTGTCAGGAGGTCTTGTAAAGGTTAGTCCTATAATGGCTAGATAAACGAGGCTACCACGTATCTTTGGTGGCAGGGTGTTATTTGGGCCCTCGTCGCACCTGAAATTCAGTTTTCACATCGTTTTGAAATGTGCTCCGATTTTACGGTACAAAGGGTAGAAGTCCTACAGGCAACGCCGGTAGCGGGCAGTCAGTATTTAATTCATTGCGCCATGTTACGTTGTATCCGAGTTAAGGGGAGTGTCACGGAGATTTCCTGGCCTGCGTTCCGTCCCAAAACTTGGAAAGACGCTAGAGCGGGTGACAGACCACGTAGAAAGAAGACACGTTATGCCTTGTATCGTTGAATGCATTTTTGAAATTTAATTTTACCAGTAGTCCAGGCAAAGACAGTTTTTTCTGCTGTGAAAACCGTTAAAAGGAAAACCAATAGGGGGTTTGGTTGATTTAGTTAAGGTCTTTTTTGCGTAAATTGAAAAGCATGGTATAGTGGTGACAGCCTTAACGCCCGTTATGAATTCTTTTTTTTTTTTTTGTTTACGGACCCCATGATGAAGTAGGTGCCAATCTTGTGACATGTGTCAGTTTAGTTAGGGAGTAATTGAACCGGCCCCCTTTTTTCCTGTATTGAATGCATGTAGTTTTTCTAAAGGTACTGCATGTTTATCTAGATGAGATCAATCAAGAAGCTACGACTTATTTCGTTTGGTTAAACTTTTTTGACTTACTTAAGTTTAATATATTTTTTCTTTCTAACACAAATAAATCCACTTGTTTCTTGTGTGTCAGAATTGACAAGTAGCACTGAACCCGGAAATCATTAGAAGAATTGTTATATTTAAAACCTGCTTGTCATAAAGATATGCTCAGAAATTGAAATTTTACTTCCAATAAGAAAAACTGCAAGGACCAATACAATTTCACCAACATTCTTATTAGAAAATTTACTAGGCCCGGCCTACTTTCTATAAAAAGGAACCTTTCTGTACATCTCAATCTTCTAAAACACAGTTCAATCTTTCTATGACCGAATATCCATACCATGTAAGTGAATGGGTCCATTTTGATGTCGACTCGGATTAGACTTAACGTCCTACCATCAGCATTTTATGTTCGTTCATTAGTGTTACATTACGGTAAGTAAACAGATGGCTTTAGTAAGGGAATAGCGAGACACCATAGCAAATAAATTCATGACCAATAGCTGCACCTTGGTCAAAACCGTTGCAATTTAAGAGTAAAGCCACACAGTTTAGCACTTCACCACACGTTTCCAACATATGTTTGATGATGAAGCTGGGAGCTGTTCTTTGAGCAACTTCAACTTGATCCCTATAACACGGTTTGAATTTCCACAAATACAATCAAACGTAATTAATTTTTGTGCGAACAAAAGGCAAAAAAAGAAAAACGGTAGTCCATTATTTTGGAAGTATTGTATTGAGTTGCATTTAATTAACCTAAGCTATAAACAGTAGGTATAAACCTACATAGCCCCCATATGTACCGAAGATGAGCAGCTGTTTACATTTAATTCAAATATCACGGCCGCCGCCGCCGCCGCCGCCGCCGCCGCCACCGCCACCGCCACCGCCACCGCCACCGCCACCGCCATCACCATCACCATCACCATCACCATCACCATCACCATCACCATCACCATCACCATCACCATCACCATCACCATCATCATCATCATCATCATCATCATCATCATCATCATCATCATCATCATCATCATCATCATCATCATCATCATCATCATCATCATCATCATCATCATCATCATCATCATCATCATCATCATCATCATCATCATCATCATCATCATCATCATCATCATCATCATCATCATCATCATCATCCTCATTCTCATTGTCATTGTCATTGTCATTGTCATTATCATTCTCATTACCAATACCATTACCATTACCATTACCATTTTCATTATCATTATCATTATCATTATCATTATCATTATCATTATCATTATCATTATCATGATCATGATCATGATCATGATCATGATTATTATCATGATCATTATCATTATCATGATCATGATCATTATCATTATCATTATCATTATCATTATCATTATCATTATCATTATCATTATCATTATCATTATCATTATCATTATCATTATCATTATCATTATCATTATCATTATCATTATCATTATCATTATCATTATCATTATCATTATCATTATCATTATCATTATCATTATCATTATCATTATCATTATCATTATCATTATCATTATCATTATCATTATCATTATCATTATCATTATCATTATCATTATCATTATCATTATCATTATCATTATCATTATCATTATCATTATCATTATCATTATCATTATCATTATCATTATCATTATCATTATCATTATCATTATCATTATCATTATCATTATCATTATCATTATCATTATCATTATCGTTATCGTTATCGTTATCGTTATCGTTATCGTTATCATTATCATTACCATTACCATTATTTTTTACCCTTTAAGAGTGGCAACCCTCTGGATCCTTGGGCTCAGGTTATGTCACCAGAACTGGCTTTTGAAAGAGCCCAGGTAGCAGCAAATATTGCCAATTGTACACCCCCGGTTCCCGAGGATACTGCTTTCATCGGTGACTGCTTTCGAACGTTAACTGTTGATCAACTCTTGGAAACAGCCATCCAGGTAAGTCATATATAAAAAAGGTCGTAAACGATATAAAATAGACAATGAAGTCAAAGAGTGGAAAGTGTATCTGGCCTTTTATAGAGGCAATCACATAGCATTGAGAATAACCACAACGTATACAGACAGCTGATTTGTACACGCAGGGAGCTGGTGCACGTTGTTCGACAGGTTGTTATTAAGTTAGAGTTTTGCGGCCAGTATATAACCTATTTGGCTCGATTCGAGCCGGCCAAGGCCTTTTTCCAGTTGTGTCTTACTGGCTTGTTTTCCCTAACTCCAATGCTTATAAGGAGCATCACGCTCAACGGCAGAAGGTTCGACTTGGGAATAGAACCCGTGAGAGGCTGATGTAGATAGGTTTACCTCCCAAATGCCATCTATGTGTAAGGTCTATACTCTAAGGGGTAGTGAAAATGAACGGCCAAAGAACGGTTGAGACACGATAAGGTATGGTAAGGTACCGTAGAGCTACAGGTGGCAACTGCTCTTTTTAATATTTGGACAACCTCAAGCACTAATGAAATTCGTTATCTAATGGCCAAAATTTCTATCGGTGTTGGAACTCTTCATCTATTTGGCTAGAGAGAGCAGCAGAAATTTAAGCAAAAAGTATGCGTCTTTCCTTATTTACACATTCGCACATCTTTGTAGGAATTGAGTACGAACTGGTACAGTATTACACGGTGAATAATTAATAGGTAACACAAGAAAAACATTTCGCATGTTGAATTTGCAGGTGACATGTAAAGTAGACAAGTTGAGTGTTGACAGTAGAAATACTCTATTTAGCGATACGTTCATAAAATACATGAACAAGACTTGAAGTGTTAAATGATGATTACTTGTGCATCAATTCATGAAATGGATGCATGTATAAATTAGAATTAATTGTAATGTACACTTACGACATGATAGCTCATACACGGAGAATGTATCTCCACTATATTTTTTTCAAAATTGTTGGAAATGTGATAAAATTTTGTCATTAAGTGACAGCTGCAGAGAAGCGTTTACAAGTTTGTTGTTATTTATTTCGATTTCATTTAAAAGACGAACGCGTTTTTCTTTGGAGAGAGTATCTGGCTCCCTGTCGTTGATGGGGATTTCTTCCCTAAAAATATTACGGAACTGATCGAAGACGGAGATTACAGTGATATCGATATCCTTATCGGAACCACGAGGGATGAGGGAACTTGGTTGGTATACTTTTTCTTGAGGTTTCCACCAAGAGGAATGCCATTTATAACAAAAGCAACCTTTGCAGCTATTGCAGGAGGAACGACTGATCCCCTAATTTCAGATTTATTAGAAGCTGTGTATTCTGCAGGAATAAGTGAGGATGGAAACTACTTTGGTGCTCTTGCTGACGTTGCAGGGGATACATGCATGACATGTGGAATGGCAGATTTTGCGAGAAGAGTTGCAACGGCTGGAAGCAACGTCTATATGTATCGACTTGCACACGTCCCTGAAAGATCAATTTGGAATTTCACAATAGATGAAGCGACTCATTACGAGGATCTACAATTTGTGTTTGGTGTGCCCTTTCAGGATGATCCCTTTTTCATCCCTAACTACGCCGATCTCAAGGTTTCTTTTTATGTAATGAGAATGTGGACAAATTTTGGAAAATCTGGGTAAGTGCCCAAATGCTCTAAAACTCCATGTTTTCCCGTAGAATACATTCATTTCTTACGCAAAGTTTTCTTACATGAGATAGCTGCAAAAATGACATTTATTAACATCAGAGAAATGTAGCGTTGGATTACTGTACAGTACAGGAAGGTGTGTTTTCTTTATGAAGCATCTTTTATAACATAAACAAAGCTTGAAACTCAAAGTAGTTTAATTTCATATTCATGTATATTTTTAACACTCGTTTGTTGGACATGGAGATTGCTGCCTTTCCTTTTTTAACTTATTCACGGAATTCCGAGGGTACGACGGAGTTCTTCTTTACATATATTTAAAGTTGTAACTCTCTTTTGACAATGTTGTGTAACAGGCTTAACTTCCGTTTTGTCTAACCCTATTTTTAGATCAGTCTTATAGTCAAATCACTTAAAGGATATTACTTAAATTCTTCTGTCAGAATCTATTGAATTTAGGAGACTGTTTGAAGAGATTTTTAGCATGAATTCTCGTGTATTTGTAGACATTATTTTCATCGAAATAGTGCTGTATTTGTTGAAATATCTATACATCAAAACAGCTGGGTGTATTAATGAAGATAATTCTGTAAAATATCTAAACATATCTCGTACTCAGAAAATAGTTTCATAATTTCGGTTACCTCTCACTAATAGAAATCCCAATCTACCAGTTAAACTTCCAATGGACATTTCTGAGTGGCCGCAGTTTCTTCCTGATTCCCAAGAGTACAAAGAATTAGACATCAACTTCAACGACAGAAGTAACGTCCGACAATACTATTGTAACTTTTGGGAAAACACCCTGCCTCAGATAAATCTACTGAATGGTAACCCCTTTTTTGTCTAACCAGACTCTTTTATAGAGTAACCTTTATTTCTTATCAAATATTTATTAATATAATTCTAAATTTTTACCGACGTCAAAATGAAATTAATGCAAAATCCGTCAGGATTTAAAGTTCAAATCGGTAGGGACTCCAGTTGTAGTCATCTTAGGAGCGTTCATGATTTCATGTTGTGGTCAGGAAGACAACTGGCCGAATCAGATACAGAGAAACGTGTATTATAATGAGAGCACTCCACATTAACCATTTTGACATAATTTAAAATGTGTCTTTACTAATTGTCCGTTACCAACGATCAACATATTCACAAACCTTTTAATTTGCAGTTGCAGTTGCAAATTTCGGTTAGACAACGTTATATAAAATTTCTCGTACAATTGTTCCTTTGTATTTTGTTTGTAAGCTTTACACTAAATTTCTGTTAACGTTTGCAGTTATTCTTTTCCTTCCCATCTGCTCTTCCCAAAGACGATTGCTAACATTGCGACCAACTCTTACGATCGCTCTAAAGACCTTTTGCTGTCCTGAGAGCGATCTCAAATCTGTATTGGGAAACGAAAACTCACATACTAGCTGATCGAGCCCTCAAGACGCTGTAGTTTTCAAAATAGGGATCCCAACATTATAAGCAGCGTTGTTATCGAGTCACTAGATAAGCGACTCGAGTCACCAGTTTTCCAACGTTTAAGTGACTCGAGTCGAGCCATTGACTCGAGTCAATCTACTATTTCAATGGGGAAATTACTCCTGAATTCTATCGAGTCACTATTATTTGGAGAGGAAGTGACTCGAGTCGTGGCTTGTTACAACACTGATTATAAGCAGCCTTGAAAATGTTTCAAGAAGTGTTCAAGTCGGAATTTTAAATGCGGTTGGGGGGGGGGGGGGGCTATTGGCAAATTAAATGTTACGGGGAAAATATTTCTGGTCGCAAACAAAAACCGGGCACTTGCTCCTACGCGTGTTTGGTCTAACGGTAGAGCATCCGCCTTTCACGCAGAAGGCACGGATTTGCTTGCCAGGTGGAGTCTTACCAAAGACTCTAAAAAATGGAACCTGGTGTCGTTGTGCGTGAGCTCCGCAGAAGCACTGGAGTACAGAAAACAAGCAAGTGAGCCACAGTTGGAAAAGGGCCGTGGCCGGCTCGAATTGAACCATTGGGTTAGAAACTGGGCCCTAAAACTACGTCAAACTAACTAACTACCGTAACTAACCTTCGGATAAGATGAGGTGCAAAACCTGGATAGCGGGAACTCGAAGGTTTTATAATTATGTCTATAGGTGAAAATTAAATCTTAGAAGAGGCACGCTCTTTATTTCGCCTGACCCCTAAGTCCTCATTGACCTTATTTAGGAAGTCGAAAGGAGAAAAATCTGAGGGATAATGTGCTCTTCATGTCTCCCTGTATCAACGTCACTGCCTGCTTAGTTGCAACTAAGCAAACCCTCTCCCACTAGGAAGTATTCTCGAGGTCGCAAAAGGTAGCACGAACTCTAAGGGGTTGAAATGTTAGTGGGCAGCCGGCCCTTGATAATTAGTGCCTTTTGTGATTTATATGCTCTTTTTTCTTTTATTTACAGAACCGACTGATCTTACCGACGATAAATAGATGAATTGCTATTTGGACCTGACGAAGATAATATGTAAACCATGGAAATTCTTCAAAACAGATATTTTTCTGTTTATTTTTTAGAGCTTCGTTTACCTATGTCGAAAACCTACAATATTCTGTAGAGATAATTTTCAATACCAACGCGTAATATCACTTGGCGTTTATTTTATCATTCAATATTTCATTAATTTTAAAGGATTTTGTTTACTTTTTTCATTTATTTTTGTGTCATCTTATTCTTTGACTGATTAATAATTGTTCTTTTATTTTCCTCAACCATGCAAGACTAAAATGAGATCTAGCAGGTGATTGTGCTTCACGAAGCTGCTGTAGAACGAGACTCCCTGGTATGTGCAGAAAAGGGAGCATAACAGGTCCAGATTTTAAGCCAACATCAGCTGCTGAAAGCGCAACAAATAATTTTACCATTTGGTATGATTTTTTATTCTTGCGCTTAATATGAAAGAAAACCACGCCCTTCATATATTGGCTACAAGAACGAAGGTATCGGTCGAAACCGATCAGAATGGAAATTATCCAAGGTTTTTCTGTCACTAACAGCATTTCTAGTTAAAGGTTATTACCATATTTTTCCAGTATTGGCAATAAACGATTTTAAATTGTGTTTGGGGTATAGGGGTATCTATGAACCCATATTAAGCTTAAAACAGGACGTTCTTTGGACATGGTACATGTTAATAGTTCTGTTAAAATTTTGATTAAAACATTTTATAACGTAGGGATGTCAGAAAAAATGTAACTGAACATTTGGTTTGTCTACATAGAATTATGGCCTATGTCCAGGTGTGTTTCGAGATCTTTAAAGTGTGTAACGCTAAAGCTTCTGTTTGATTCTCTTATTGCGATGGTGTATTTTACTGATGAAGAAAATTTCACAACAGATCTGTGTAGAAACCGTGTAACTACTTTGTCGTCCTTTAGTGAATACATGCGAACGAATTAGATACAATCTAACGAAACAAAAAGCGTTTGAAAGTTTCACAAAGTCAATATCCATGATAAAACTCTGGGCGTCTTTTAGGGGGCGTGTGCAGGGGTGCTTCACTCTCAGAAAATTTTAAAGCGACGTTTTTCGAGAGAATATACTTCCTGTAGGAAAAAGTACTTGTTCTGAGAAAATTACTTCCTCATGGAGAAAAATCACAAAACATTCTTTAAAAGTGGAACATGTGGAAAATGTTGAGAAATTCTCAATGTGATATCATCTTCATAATATAAAACGTTTTTCTGTCGGATGATGCCTTTGATGTTTTCAATTGTGTTTGGAAACCATTCTAAGTTTAGAGATATAATTTCCTATCGTTCAAAAGGTTGTCACAATTTAAGTCAGATAATACAGACGGATAGTTGGTAAGCCTGTTTCTTCCGAAAATGTTGATTTTTAGACCACAAAAGACAGTCAGGAAAATTGAGAAAGGTATTTCAATGTTTATTAAAAGACAGGACGTTGAATACAGAATAACAGTCTTTGTGAATAAAATGCATCTCGCTACGTCTGCTCTTCAAGGCCCACTTTAACTACGCATTGCAAGTATAGTACTGTAGTTCATTTACCTCACTCCGTTCCAGTCCATCATGATGACCTTCTGCAATCGTCACCTGATCCTGAAACATTTCGTTGATTTCTCATGGAGTCACGTTCGGGTCAATGGGACACTGGAATTATCCTCGCCAGCCACCCTACTACAAATGTCAAACTAATCTGTTCTGCCAAATCTGGTTAAGATGTGGAAAGAATGCTGGATCCTAGTTTGGTCAGACGGTTGGGAAGCAAACAGGGCTAACTTGGTTAAAACACGAATAGTTTTCCAGTGGCGGCAATGTCGGGCTGTTGTAGGAAACATGAACCGTTTCCCCTATATATTCAAAATGAAAACTCTTTTTAAAGCGCTTTAACTCCATTGCGATGGCTGCCAAGAACAGACTCAAGGCATTTTGTCCTTCTCTTACAAAATGTTTTACCATCGATTTTATCCATTGGGCCAGTGGCGTAGCCAAGGAGAGTCGGGGTGTAAAACCCCCCATGACCCACCCTTGAAGCAAATAATAATAATTCCTAAAAACACATAATTGCTATAATCTTTAGTGCATTTGAGGCATAAGCAGTGCCCCATTTTGTATCTAGAGACCTGCCGTTTTTCCTCCTCCCCGTAGACCTTTCCCTCATGTCGTAATCCAACTCCCCTCCCGCAAAGCACAATCCTGGCTACGCTACTGAATTCGACAGACCCATTTAATCTCATGATAACAAATTGCCTCTAATCTTCATGCTAGACACTGATTGCGTAGAAAGAGAGCGCCAGCTACATATAATTATTACTAAACTTTAGCATGTGTTTCATATAACTTTTTCACCCTTTCCGTTTAAGTAACCTAAATTTAGATGTCCCTTTTGCACTTTTGCAGAGATGATCCTATTAGGGAGTTTGCAGGTTCCATTGGCCGACGAACGGGTCAAGAAGCCCGAGCTCGGCTCACCTCACCTCTCAATATATAGTTAACTCCCTGATATAGTTGTGTTTGTTATGCGTCAGCCTCTTTGGTAAGATGGGCGTTGTGTCCTCGGGTGAGTGGGTGACACTTCACAGTTGGATGGTAACACATTATGATCTCGAAGATGGACAAATGTAACGGAAATGGAAGAAAAATAGCTTGCTGGTTGCCGGTGGACCACAGGGAAAGAGGGACCGGCATTGGAGACAAATGGTATGACCTAGGGGATATATAATTAAAGACGGAAATGGATAGACGGGGTGCTCGTAAAAGAAACGGATGTATAACACGTGTTTTAGAGAGCCTTGCAGGTAGAGTAAGTGAAAGGGTTTGTGCAGTTCATTATGTTTTTTTCTAACAATTTCAAAACTGATACGTATTACCCTACCATTTTCCAAGACTGATTTCTGCCATTAACTGAAAATTGCATTGGATCTATTTTTTTGACGCATATATGCAGCTTTGAACACCAGCAACACAATTTCTTTGTACACTACATGCCAACTGATGGATGAAAAGTCTTTCTCTCAATAACTCCAATATTTTTCTGATTTGCCGCGCTTGAAAGAGTCATCGTCCTTGAAAAATACTTTTTTGCTAACTGAGACACCGATTTGTCGGGAAGGAGTCCCAGCAGACCCAAAACCCCTGATTGAAACCTTGGAAAGTCGCTGCTTGAACGTAGAAAAGTCCGTATGGGACGATAACTTGCAATTATCAATGCAAAGGAAAGTCCAACGGGTCTTTCACAAAGAGGAGGAACAAAGCCCAGGACATTTCGAACCTTTTTAGTGGAAGAGATGATGACTCTAGGTAGTTCGAACACAGCCATAAAGGTCTGTATTTTATGGCTCAATGCAACTACAAGCAAAACCAAACGGAGATTTACAGAGACACGAACGACATTATACAAAACTGGAGTAGATCCGTGTAAATTTCAGAAAATATGCAGTGCCCAAAAGCATTAACTCTCAAGACGCTACTAACGAAGGGCAAGCTTTAGCCATCTCTCAGAATCTATCAGAGAACCTTCTTTTCAGGTATCTAGAGATAAGAACCCCTTTAATGGCTGTTTGCTCAGGAAGGGCAAGCTAATTTGTAAAAGGGATTAACTGTTGAAAATATAGGGGTGAGCCCCTCTATGGAAAAAGGCCCTTTTCTGAGGTAATATTGGCTACAATGTCATTTTAAGTAATTGCCCATTTTAGCAAGTAACCTGAATTGCAAACCAGTTTCATGATCTGGAATACGAATGAGATAGAACAATACATTTTTGAAGCATAAGCCGCGTCAAATTTAGAAGATGGTCAGATGCAAATCTTCACACAGGATTTAAGCACATCCTTTTATCGACATCTACAACAATTTGACCTCTTGTATTGTGTTTTAGTTCAGCATAACAGTAAGTTAACAAAAATGCAACGTTTACCTAACTTTCAATAGCTTATGAAAGTTCCAAGCCTGATATAGCAGCTGTCTAGCCAAACCTATCTTTTTATCTAAACGCAAGACCGCCTGACATGGAAAAGGTGCTGTGTAGTGCAGGTACGTTGTATTTAGGATCTACCTTTAAAATTCCTGCCGTTCACGGTCCACGGAGTATAATGTTCTATTCATCACGAGGTATACAGCAGACTGGGTGCATTGGCAAGTTGAAAAAAAAAAAAAACGTCCAAAGGCCATGTAATGAATGCAATTCCTACACATAACATAAAATCTTTGCCAGCAAGATACTATACTTATACATTGTTTACAGTCACGGTCGGTGGAATACGTCCTTCTTTTCAACTGTCGAACATCAGACAGGGTGAAAAAGTATTGATATATTAATAAAATAAGTTTCAATATACTGGATTCAGATACTTTACATAACATATCATTTTTGACAGCAAAATGGAAATTTATTGCAACTGGGAGGCAACTGAGGTCTTCGGTTTGGACTACTAGTCTATTCGCTATGTTAGGCACATGGGGCAACTACCTTGTCAAAGTATTAGCCTCATCGTTACGTTCAACAAAACAACTTCAGGCCCTCAGTATGTATCATATGATTGGGCGGATTGAGAGTTGCCTCCGCAAACGCACGTTATATTTCTTTAAAAAGGGTTCACATTAAGCGTGTGCCTAAAGTTTGACGTGCAGATGTAAATATTACAAAAGGGTACAGTCACTTTCAGTAGACACAGTGTACAATGTATGAGCCAAAGTGTACGCATTATGTACCAATTGGACCTAATACCACTGTGCTTACACAGAATACGCATTGTTTGTCATGGTCACAAGTAAGCGCACCAAAAGTTTAACGAGCGAACTACAGTACCTCGTGCAAAAAAACCCTTTCCTTTAGTACCAGTAGTGAGCGTAAAAGAGAGCCTCCGATGTCTTCCTTTCAGGGATGCCATAGTTAGTATATACTTCCCTTGTTGGGACACGCAACGTGTACCTATACGCACACACGTACAAGACCAAGCAGGTATGTTGAGAACTTCAGAAAAGTGCGTCACGTGACATTGATGATGCACACGATCGAATCGCGTGCAAACAATGCACTAACACCCAACAGAAAAAGTACGAAAAGTACGAATGGATAGATTGATGTTTGAGTGATCTGAAGTATCAAGAAGTAAGTGGTCACCTTCGCAAGCATTAAAAGAGGCCGTTCAAGTTCTTTCGCCCGCTGTGTTGGGCCTTTTCTAAACCATAAAAGACACTGCGAGTCTATTCGATCATTTTGCAACCACAATATCCCATGTTATCATATGTATTAACCTGTGTAGGCTAACAAAACGAAGACCAAACGTTCGTCGCAGAGGAATGCATGCCAAAAGAGGGAGAAACGTGTCTTAAAAAAGATTAAGGGCTGGAAAAAACCGTATTCTGAATAATACCTTGTTACAGTATATGTATCCTAAATAGGAATTAGCTCGGTGCTGTTTAGAGACTGCTATATACCGGCTAACATGTTACGTTAAGTAGTAATGAGGAAACTACATTGAATAACTGTGTAATATTAATAGCTGTACCGTTTTTACGGCAACTCCGCGCCTTACGACGTGCACTGGTTTCTGTCGTTTTTCAATGAACTGGACTGCTTTATTTCTTCCAATTGCGACACTAGTAGCAACATCATGCGTAAATTTCACCCCCCCCCCCTTCGGGTGGGTCACAAACAACGTGTTAAAAAGCCTTATTGACTTCCTTCGAAACGATGAGAACTTTAGTGTATATTGTATAAAACAGTACCGACCACTGCTGTTCTGGCGTGATGTGCACTCTCACAGTTACGTGACCAGTAAATCTGTGGATTCCAGCACACTGCCTTTACAGGCCGAGTTTCCCAACCAGGGACAGTGTAATAACTATGGGGATACTTAGTTAATCAGATGGAGTTTTACCGCTTAGTTTCCAACCAATTGGTTCAAGTCGAGCGGCCAAGGCCCTTTTCCAAGTTTTCCAGCAGGGATTCGTAAGGCAAAATAAAAACTAATTCCTGGGTCAAAGTAAAGTTAGGTTATGAGTTGCCGAGCCGGCAATCCGGCTTTCATGGTTCACGTAATGTGTTTTAAACAAAGTCACAACGAATGAGCGAGTGTCACTCTTGTTTCGCCAAAATCACGACAAGCATATTAACGTGATCAATCGCTACTCTGTGCTTACAGAATCAGAGTCGTTCTATGATATTCCCAATGAGATTGAATTTTTCGTAGCCACATGGTGACAAATGTTAGAAGATAGCTTTAGAGCAGAGAAAGTTACTTTAAAGCTTTTGAAGTACCACACATGTATGACAGGGCTTATCCTCTTACTCTAAACAGCAACGGTTTTATCAGCCCTCACAAATTATCAACTTGCTCAGCTCTTTGGCTCTCATTTAGTTCAAACAATGCAAAGAAGCTAAGCTCATATTACAGAGCCTATACTGTACTGAGAGTTTTGATTACACATTTGGGTCTTGTACTCTCCTGTTCACCCTGGAGCAATACAGTGAGGTTGTGTCTGGGGTAAGGATGAATTTTAAAATTAAATGGGAGGGGCTTAAAAAGGTACGTTAGGAGATTTTTAACTCTTTGGGGTGAGAGGTTTGGGTATTTAAGCAAAAATGTTTTTTCAAGGTGGCCAATATTTCGCTATGATTGGACGACTATACCCAGAACCTTCTTTTGTATACTTCCTATTGGTGCAATGTAAGTGTGTGCAATATGTGAGCCTCTCGCGCGACATATCGGAGTGCTACACGGCCCCCGGCGGTTGGCCTAAATGGCAATGTTTCTCTAGGTAAACAGTTTTTTATTTTCTCCTTTGGAACTCACCAAAGCTACCTCCATAGGAGGAATATGTTTGTCATGAAAGCTTAGGACCTCCCCTTCAGTGAATATTCCTAAAATGCTGCGGTTCTGACGCAAAGGGGAAAAGGGGCAATGCTTGTAATTTCTGCAAAGAGATATACCGATAATGAAATACTGTAAATGACAAGCGGAGGTCAGAAGTTTGTTAAAGCTCACTGTATTTTTGTATATTGCTAAAAGAATCTCCTCAAATAAATATACTGTCCGGAACCACACGTCGAATAGACCTGGAAGTTATCCCACTTTTGTAATACATCCACGGTACGGTAAACACAGAAGGTCAATTTGAAGTTGGTTTTAGAATCTAAACTTATTGTTTAGTAACAATAATAGAGAAATTTAGAGAAGGCAAGCGGCTTCAAAGCATGCTACACCTTGAAGGTGGTTGTAGGGCAGGAATTGAACAATTCTTTTACGTCATTTTACCAAACAAAAGCAAAGGACGAAAATATAAGAGATTAGTTACTTGAAAAACGTTTGTGGAATAAGGTACAGATTACGGATTCTACGTCAGTGTGAAATTACTGTCGATTGTAAACACTTTGTTAATATTTGCATTGCTACAAATGACGACTTCTTGTAATTCAAGGAGGATCATGAGGGTTATAATAGGTTTGCTGATGGTGTCAATGCAAGCAAGGGCTTTTTTAACAACCCTTGTGAACACCACCAAAGGTCAACTCATCGGACAAAGGACTACGTTTTCATCACAATTCCTTGCTCAAGAACAAGAGGTAGATGTTTTTCGAGGGATACCATTCGCTAAGCCACCAATTGGGAACAGGCGATTCAGACCAGCCGAGCCAGTGGAACCATGGGAAGGCGTATATAAAGCAATACAGACTCCCCCCTCATGTCCACAGGTGGTCGAACCATATTATGAAGGTTTTGTCGAAGGATTAAAATTTTCAGAAGACTGTCTTTATTTGAATGTTTTCGTGTCTAGTAGTGTGGTAAGTATGCGTTACTGTTACCTATGCTGTGGTACTTAAAGAAAAACACATGGTTCATATAACAGCGCCACAAATATAAGTGCGGGTCGGGTACGGGTTAAGGCAAATGACGTTTACGTTAACAAAGAATCGACCCAGGAAGGCTACCTGTCTCCGCCTCTGCGTTTATTACTTAAAAACAGGCCTAGTTCAATTCTCTAAATAACATGTGACGTGTACAAACGACAAAACGATATTGCTTAATGTAGCCAGTAAGTACATCGCTTAAATAGAAAGCTTCGAAACCCAAGTACTATGACAAGTTAACCAAACGGATAGAGTAATAAGCTTATTTATCTGTATTGGGGAAACGGTTCCGTTTCTTTGAGGGATATCATCTTTAGCACGTTGTTAATACAAGGGCTCGCTCATCCTCATGACAGGCCGACTGACAACATGGTCACGTAATCAGTACATTCAACGTTCAGATGAAAGGTCTGGAGTTCGGCTCCCGGCCGGGTTTTTAGAAGACTTAAAAAGTGGAACCAACTGTCATTGTGGTTGAATCTCAGCATAGGCAATAGGCTGGGGGAAACATGGTAGCGAGCCACAACTGGAGAAAAGACCATGGCTTGTCTGACTTAAACCAATTGGCTAGAAACTAAATTAGCCGTAACACATCATGCCCATCTAGCTAACTAGTTCAAGACGGATGTGATATATGATAACTTGTCTCCATGTTTTAGTGTAGTTGCGGAATTCCCACAAGGGAGGTTCAAAGAAAAAAAAAACAAACAAAAAAAAACAAACAAACAATACGTGGCGGCGTCCTTGAATGATGACGGAACTTTTTTTCGCGTGAGTCAATGTAAGTCAATGATAAATTTAACCTTTGGTATTTTTTGTAAATTGCCCTCATCCGTAAACAAAACAGGCCCAGCTTCGTTACAAAATGACACCGATGACGCGATCGTTTCAAATGGCAATATCTTTATAGAGATACAGAACGGCTAGACGCTTTAGATTTGGTGGCGAATGGCATAAGTACATTGGATTAACTTTGTTTGACGAAATGAGTATAACCTTCAGAACAGATAAGCACAATGGAAGTGTAATGAAAGAATTTTGAGAATTTCAAGCTGTCAGAGGTGGTAATCAATGATGGTTTAGGAAAAATTTAAACCCCAATTAAGCAAACACTATTAAAAGTTGACAAGATAGGACCTAACCGCTCCCTCAAATATCTAGAACATTTGGCTTACTGGGAGAAGCTCAATTGTGACATATCCCGATATTGTATCATCTCCTGTTTTAATTCTTCACCTGGGAAGATGCTGGAGAAGTTGGCACAACAAAAATTGATTCAGATAATCTTTCTTAAAAGCGAATTACAATATACCTTTAGAGCACTCCTTCAGAAGAAATTTTTTAAATCTGAGCGAAATGTCTGGACTGGAATAATTCTTCCATCTAATGACGGACGGGGCGCAATTGAAGCATATTACTTTTAAGGTGTTATTAGTCGTTATACCAGAGACTCTTGTTATGAGCTTCGTCATTGGTGGAAACATTTACCTGACCTCAAAGCACATTCAGACAATTGTCTTTGTTCACGAATTACTCGGAAAAGAATGCCTGGAAAAGATTGTCACTAGAGGTTCAACAGCAGAAACGAAGAGACCTGTGAATCCTGACGATTGTTAAAAAATACCAAAGGCTCTAAAAATTTAATCTTATGAGTTTAGCTCCTCGTAGGCAATGGTGAAGGGGATTACAACCCAATGCCCTCAACTCGAGAAAAGTCAATGGGTTCCGAATAAGCTAGACTTTGTAAGGTGGGGCATGAATCCCTATCTAACATATAACCATGGTCTCTTACCTAACGTAACCTAACCTAACCTAACCTCAGAGGCCCCGTTTTCTACCGTCTTTTAGCTGCGATGCAGTGCTCTTGTTCATTATTTGTAGACATTACTACTTTGTAATCCACTGCAGCTTTATATTTTTAAATATTTTCCATAATTCAGATTGTCTTTTATTATTTTTTCTTTAAATTGTACAGTCGGTCAATGCATCGGTGATGGTATTTATCCACGGTGGATCATTTGCTTGGGGAAGCGGCTCAGACTTTCCCTATGAAGCCCGTCCCCTTGCAGCTCTCGGAGAAGTTGTTGTTGTAACTATTAACTACAGACTAAATATATTTGGCTTTTTATCAACAGGTTTGTAATCCATTAACTTAGTACCACTAACTAACATTTTTGAAGGAATGGTGGTAAACACATAGGATTGGTTGTTCCAAATTTGAAAACTGAATATTTGTTTTCATATCACCCGTAAAAAAAACATACCCAGTAAATCTTAAATGAAACTGAGATGAGCAAATATTAATGTGTACGAATTTTCTTGGTGAAGGAATTGCATTTTGCAAACGATCTTGCATCTGTGGCTTTGACTGGTTTGACGGGTTAGAGTTTCCCTGTCCATTTTATTTTAGAAACAGGGAAATGGGGATTTTGGTTGGATAAAACGTTCGCTCTCACGCATCATTTATCCACTTATCCAATCTTAAAATATCACAATAGCTAGATTGGGCCTTAGACGACCACTTTTACAACAGAGACTTTATAAAAATTTTATAACAGGATTTATGATTATTAAGTAACATGACTGGCAGTCTACAAAGCTCAGTACTGAAAACGGAGACTCTTGATTGTATGTAAAAGACAAGTACCATGTTTAATATTTATCAAAATGAACAATCCTGTGACTTTTAGCATGTACCATCATGTTTATTTGTTTGTCAGGAGATGACGTCATTCCACCTAATATAGGACTTACTGACCAGCAAGAAGCCTTAAAGTGGATTAATGAAAATATTGCAGGTAGGTCAAGTCGTAAGCAAATAAATGAAAAAAGCGGCACTTCTTAAAGGCAGTTATTCTTCACCCTAAATACAAATTTAACACACAGTCTTCTAAAATTCTTAACTGGCAGAGTACGGGTTCTTTGATTGGTATCAGATTGAAAGATTGAAGAGTGTAAGACAGAAATGTTTCAGGCAACCGTTACTCTGATCACATGTTATTGTTTTGAATGGTGACGAGAGTATGCCCTAAACAATAACTAGGATTGTGTATGGAAAAAGATGACTTTAAGAAGCCAGTGGGATCTGCGAAAAGTATGGCTAAGAGAATTGGAAGTGTCGGGGGTAATGGATAACTGTCTTTAAACTATTGGTTACCATTTGTAAAGACATGCTTGTTCCGACGTAGATCGGGATACGCGATGCGTCATGATGTAAACGTCAATTGTGTTCTACAAAAAATTAAATTCCATATTTAATGCGTTATAAGTGGTAGGAAATCCTTTCCTTTTAGTTTAATTCCCAACACCATAACTTGAGTAGCTGCTAGGGTTGGTTAAATTTACTCATCTTAGCTGACATATTTGACTGGACAAAAATATAAGAAGTTTAAAAAGCTTGTTTTACCAGCATGGCTGTTTATTTATTCTTACTGGTTTTAAACGTCTATATGATACCAATCGTTTTAGACTATAAAGTGTTCTCACATGACGTCATAATTGAATAGACGCACCTACTGCCAGGCACGCAATCAAGTCATTACATCGGTCGTCACCTCTTTGTTAGTATTAGTGAGCTTTATATTTCACAACGCGGACTTCATCTACAACGAAATGACGTCTTTTGCATCGATGCCATCGAACACAATGCGAAATAACCCTTCACCAAATGACAGTGGCAACGCAGAAGGTGACGTCATTTCGTTGCAGCCGAAGTCTGCGCGGTAAAATCTAAAACTCCCTATTGTCAAGAGAAGGACTGGGCTTGTGACCATAGTAAAGATAATCTACAGCGTTGACGAAAGAGTGCTGGAATAACAAATCACTTGTGCAAATAGACTTATTTACGATTACAATCTTGGTTGGTATGGACCCTGCCACATGACCACATGCGTGCAGACATCTGGCAATTACACGCAGAATGTAGACAAACTAGAATCTACTTTTCATTGTGACGAAAACTTAAGCGCACCTTATCAAATCTGTTATCAAACAAGTAACTTCATTTGATTGTAAACATGCATGAGTCTCATAAATTAATCTAATAATCGGAAGATGTTATCGTACGAAGAAAAATATCAGAAAGACGCAATTATTAATTAAAGTTGTCGGCTACCGGTTACTCTTCCTCAGTTACTTCACAACCCAACAATTTATTTTAATCAGGTGAGAGTGTTGAAGCATTTGGTTTTTCAGCTGACACGCCTCTCTTACAAATGTTTTAAAGAGAGTCATTGGAATAGTGGTCCATATTTTAATCGTGAACATTTGTACTTATAATTCACTGAACTTTCTTTTCATCTTTAGCATTTGGAGGGGATCCGAATAAAGTTGCATTATTTGGACATAGTGCTGGAAGTGTTTGTGTAGGCTATCACATCCTATCACCGGAGAGTAGGAAATACTTTAAGCGAGCCATCATGCAGGTCGGTGGATTAGATTTCATATACATTTAATTTTTTAAACAAAATATTTATTTGAAACTTGCAGGGTAATTCAAAAATTTTATTGTTTTAATAAAGCAACATCACCTTTCTGACTGTCCCATAATCTATTTGGACACTATCGATCTTTTGTGCGAAGTAATTTTTCTTACATCAGAGTAAAACATAAACATCCATTTCAAATAACGTTTGACATGCTGTGTTGAATTATAAAAACAGATCAATAAAACTGTCAGACTAGGCTTTTCACCTCCCTTAGAGTGGTACACCACTTGATCCATGGGCAACGACTGTATTGCCTGAGACTGCACGAGAGAGGGCAATAGCTTTAGCCGGAGCCGGTGGCTGTGTGACAGATAACGGGGGACATTCTGAATACATTATTGAGTGCATGCGAGAAAAATCTGTTGAAGAGCTGTTGAATTTGACTTTGACAGTAAGTTTTTCGTTGAAATTTGGGTAACTTAACAAAGTGAAATTCAATCCTCATTGATCACCTTCAAGGTCCAATCTTCTATCAATTAAACTCGACCGAAATTCACTCTGTTGCTGTGGTAATTAACTGTAAAATATGATAAATGGAATTTCACTCGAAAAAGAATGTGTTCACCTTTTTCAATCTTATCTATACCAATGGTTTTTTTTTTAATCCAAAGACCAAGCAGTATCGTACAATTTAATATTGGCCATATATGGTACCCTACCCCTTGAAGGAATTAGTGATATTTAACCTCTCTGATTTGAAATGCCATTATGTTTATTTTTTACTTCTCACACAGCACTGGTCTTTTATCAAGCGCACAATGATAAAACACCACCATGTAACACATTTTTCTTTACTGCATTTTACGTAGATTACCTGAATCAAATTGGATAAGTACTGCACATATTATGATATTCTTAAATTTTCCATTAGAACGGTCAACATTTTTCAGTTTCTTCGGCGATCTGTAAGGGCATAAATCACACGTTTTGAATAACGACAGGAAGAGTTGTTATATAATTTAAGAGTCCTATTTCATTTATTACACAGGCCGTGTCGCTGTTTCCAGCTGATGCAAATCTGATACTCTGGCCTCCTGTAATTGACGGGGAATTCCTTCAAGACAATGTTGAGGATCTGATCGAGAAAGCCGATTTTCATGATATTGAAATACTACTGGGAACAAATGACGATGAAGGGAGATTATTTACCTACCAACTGACTGGTTTTCCCTCGGACGTGCCTTTTATTGATAAGAACACCTTTTCTGTACTTGTAAGTGGAACTACTGATCCCTTAGTTGCTGATTTACTTGAGGTTGTGAATTCTAACCAAATTGACAGCCATGGCAATTTCGTGGATCCTCTTTCGGACGCATTAGGTGATTTGGTTTTCACCTGTAGCATGGTAGAGTATGGCAGGCAAGTTGCAATGAATGGCAACAAAGTTTATATGTATCAGCTTATCCAAGAGCCCACTCGGTCTTTGTGGAACTTTTCTTGGGCTGAAAGCACACATCACGAGGAAACTCAGTTTGTCTTTGGACTACCTTTTCGAGGACACCCGTTTTATGTCCCTTCTTACGAGGAGATCAAAGTGTCGTTCTATGTCATCCGTATGTGGACAAATTTCGCCAAAACAGGGTAAGTCTGGGAGTAAGGCCATTATTTCGGACGAGTGCTTTTTATTTTCATGTTTTAAATCAAAGTTAGTACCTTTTATCAAACATTTAATGCATGTAAGGTCAGGTCTGGACTTATCACCGTGTAATATTCTGTTTTGATTCTAATGTTGAACTCTTAACTTATCGTTAGGGTATATGAATCATGTATTGAGAATGTAAAAATGGGTAAATTTTGCGAAATACTAACGGTGGGATCTAATTTGGCAAGGTAAACGGAATTTAAGAACGCACAAATACGAATGTGTTAGTTTCATTGAGAACAAAACAGCAATGCTGTGATAAAATCAACGAAAACGCAAAAGATGACACAAAATTACACTTAAAGTCAAGTTCAAAGCAAATACACGGGCCAAGTCAAAATGTTTCTTAAAATTGATTGCGAAGTGAAACGAATTTGATGAAAGCAAAAATTTTCTTTCTCCGAGTTATGCAGAAGAAAATCTTTTAAGTAAGTCTTAGTAACTTTTAGCAATAGAAAAATACTTATATTCAAAGTGAAACAATTTTCTCTTGAGATAAGGTTCATCGTGGTTAGTCACTTATTTCATTGCGGACATGAATTTAATATATTGTACTCAATTTATTTATGACTTTGGCACCACTGCATCGAATATTTAGCAATATTATGTGATATGCCTTACAAATTAGGTAGGGTGTGCATACCATAGTTTATACAATCCTACAGGAAAATATATTCAAACATTCCTACACAAGAAAAAAAAAAACATTCAATTTAAAAAGAAAAACAAAATGATCTGAGGCATTGCGCTTTGTTTACCTTTTATTAGTACTGTATGTTACCTTGTTAGGCAGTGGAGGGGCTTTCAACAAAAATAACCAATCTTGAAATTGCATCCTGATTTAGAAAAAAAGGTACGACAGGGCTTGCTGGAAATGTTCAATAATTTTTTTCTCTTCCATAAGAGACAGAAGTTAAAACAACCAGGATATTTATTTAAGAGTAAATAGTTTTTTAGGATAGAGGCAACGGAAACTTATAAAAAACAAATACAATGACTGTAGTAACAACGAAGTAAGTACCTTACTGTGGGGTACACAAAAGTATGGGAGAGAGCTAGTGTTATTACTTTATGACTCGGTATGTTTTGCTATAAGATACAAGACGTTATGTCAGTTAATTAATGGTACAAATGTATGTTGACATCATTATATTTTGAAACAGTCTTGATTGATTTGTTTCTATTTGCTTTTGCTCACAGCAGTCCTAACTTTCCTGACCAGCTCCCCAAACAAATTTCAGAATGGCCATTATTTCTTCCAGATTCAGAACAGTATAAGGAATTGGACATAAACTTCTCTAACAAACGACGTCCACGTCAACATAAATGCAAGTTTTGGACGGAACTTTTACCTCAAATTCTTTTCTTAAAGCGTAAGTCTTTCTTATACACTACATCCTCGTTCCTGCTAGTATGGCTAGTAACGAATTAAATGTACTACTTATTTATCCCACATCTAATGTCTCTATACCACGGAGTTGTCAGTTTGCCCTGACAATTGCCTGTCTATATTAAATGCCGAGCTTGTTCTGGGGGCTTAATGTTCAAAAAAAAACAAACTGTCTCTGAACTACAGTACGGAAGCCTAAAAGTGCAACAAGATCACAATATTTTTTTGGCCAGCAAGCTAACATTTTTCAGAAAAATGTCAAGATGACAACATAATATCTCGTCAATAAAAAGAAAAATGATGATATGAGAACTTATCCCATTTCGACAGTTCAACAATTTTCTGCAAAATGTGAATTTCCCACCTTTTTCCAAGTGTGCAAAACAACAATTTTCTGACAAATGATGAAATGGCAACTTGTCATATCTCGTCATTTCAACAATTTTCTGCAAAATGTTGAATTTCTCACATCTTTTCAAGTGTGCAAAGCAACAATTTTCTGAAAAATGATGAAATGACAACTAATCATAACCCCTCATTCCAACAATTTTCTACAAATTTCTGAAAAATGGTGAAATCATGACGACACGTCTTTTTATCAGGTTTCTGCAGTGGTTCTGAGGGGACATTGCATTTTCTCTCTTCAAATAAGGGATATTATACGATACCACAAAAGTTGCTTTATTATCATGTTTTAAGTTTCGGATTATTGAGAACGATTGGAAATCAATTGACTGTCGGCATGTTATGTTCATATTTTGTTGAGCAACTGATGGAGTGAGGGAGACGGGGGGGGGGGGAGGACTAAAACAAATTTCAGCACTTTTCTAAAATATTATAAATGCCAGGTCCTCAAAACATTTGGCAGGTAAAGAGCATATGGCTTTGGACAACAAAACAACCCGTAGGCTCGGTGAAACCCTTAGAGGGGCAATTTTCTACAAATTTCTGAAAAATGGTGAAATCATGATGACACGTCTTTTTATCAGGTTTCCGCAGTGGTTCTGAGAGGACATTGCATTTTCTCTCTTCAAATAAGGGATTTTATACGTTACCACAAAAGTTGCTTTATTATCATGTTTTAAGTTTCGGATTATTCGAGAACGATTGGAAATGATCAACTGTCGGCATGTTGTGTTCATAGTTTGTTGAGCAACTGATGGAGTGAGGGAGACGGGGGGGGGGGGGGCTAAAACAAATTTCAGAACTCTTCTAAAATACTATAGATGCCAGGTCATCAAAACATTTGGCAGGTAAAGAGCATATGGCTTTGGACAACAAAACAACCCGTAGGCTCGGTGAAACCCTTAGAGGGGCAGTTTTTGACACTATCTTAGCTGAGCACCAAGTGACGTACCCATAGAAAGTTGACACCCGGGCGGACACTCCCTATGTAGACCATCCAGGATGTTGTTGTCACTTTGAATCATCATGAAAAACCAAGCGTATCCAAAATATTACTTCTCCTTTTTTCCAGTGCTAACAATACAATTTTGTCTAAATCCAACAACTCTGATATTAGTGTTGGAATCCCCAAGCATGCGCAGTATTACAGGGACACGGGTATTCCCCCTTCCACACACACACACACACGCACACACACACACACACACACACTTTTGCAGAGTTTAAGAATAAAAATACTAAAAAAGGGCGAAAGGAAGCTAGCCCAGGCAAATTACAGAAGACTTTTAAATAGCCCATTATGATTAAATTTTGCAATGTTAAATGGAAGAATACATGAACATCAAAAGCAATGAAAATACAAGCAAAATTTCCTTCGCGCGCTACACGCGCACTCCGAGAGCAAACTCACTGATACGAGTGAAATTCGACAATTCTTTCCTCCTACGCGCCAGAAAACTTGGGCCGAAAAACAGTGCTACTGGCAGCTTCAGGTTTTGTGCAACTTCAAGCAAACTGACAGGCCGTAGTATCTGCCGGGGGAAGGGGGCAGAGTGCCCCCTTGACGTTTTCGACCGGGAAGATCAGTTCAAACCTCCGGATTGAAAAAAGCAAATTAAGGAAAGCAGAAAGAGAGAAACGGAGAGAAAGGGATAAGAATATGAGTAAAAGGAAGGAGATCATTTAGCTTCAGAGAGACCGACAAGATCTGCCTCTTAACAAGTAAAATACATTCCATTCCGATAAATGTCCGTCCAATTAACGCATTGTAAAATTCGTAACAGTTCTTTGTAGATATTCCAATTGTTTCATCTGTTGTTAAAACCAATAATGTAAAAAGTTACCCATAATGTAAGAACGAGGGTTCTTTATGGTACTACCTATATGTGTATGTTTGAGAGAGTAGTGTAGGTAGGCAGGTTAGCTGACAGGCATCACGCGGGCAGGGCGGGGAAGCAAATAGGTTCGTGGGTGGGTGCTCGTGTACATGCGTATGTGTACCATGTACCATGTGTGAAGTTATTGGTGTATACACTTTAAACACAGTTGGGCAAACATAGCATTTGTCACATTGTTGGGGATGAGAAAATTGCTGAAGGTTGGGCGAAACATCACGATTTTGCTTTATTATTCCAAAAAATTCGTCCAATAAATTTAACGAAGTCTTAAAAATGTTTCATGAGCTATGTTTCCCCAACATTGGGTTCCTTTTTGCCCATCTGTTCTTAGAGTGTCTAATTGACTATGTTGTGTCTGAGTGAAGCCTTCTTCACGGGAGTAGCCAGGACTTTTTTTTATTGGGGAGAGGTGGCCAACTACAGAGCTTGATCGCCGTCCAGGGGATTTTTTGAAGAACCTGCCCTATTATAAGAAAATCGAAAAAGTAATACGCGTTCGTAAAATTGGTTTGGGCCATTAAAGTATTTTAATGTATAGGCTTGCATACAAAGATTCTCAGAAAATCTGGAAATTTGACAAAAAACCTTTTACCCTTTTGAACAGAGATTTGAAAAATTAGAGCTTAAATCGAAGAAATTTTGGATTTTAATGAAAGAATGGGCTTTTGGTGTAGTGAAATTTTGGGCTTTAGTAAGCTAATATGCTTTCAAGAGCAAATTAAGTAGATTGTAGGCAGGCTCGGATCCAGACATTCCAAAAAAGGACCTTAGACAAAACAGAGAGTGAGGGTGTTGCACTGTTAATTTTCCATATGTTTCATTGTTGATGTGACGAAAAAAGGGAGGGCTGAGCCCCCTCCCCCTCTTGGATCGGTGCTTGGGTTTGTTTGGGCTTTTATTGTACGAATTATCCAACTTCATATACTGAAAATCTTTTGCCATTTTTAACAAATATTTGGAGTTCTGAAGTTTATACTGAAGGAAAATGGTAATTTTTAGATAGATTTGGGGGTTTTTATTAAGTGACGAATCTCACCTCCTTATACTAAAAATCAAATAGTTCGCCGAGGGGACTTGTTCTTTGCTGAGGTCACTGAATATCATCATGCAGATTACATGCGTTCGGACGATATAAGAAAATTTCCCGAAAACGTTTAGTTTTCGCATTTTAAGTATTTAACATATATTTGAAAATCTGGACCTTACACTTTGAAAGAATTAAATGCAGAAAATGTCAAAAATGTTTTTTTGTAGAAGGAAGTTAAAAAATTCGCCCAACCGCAATGAAGGTGTGCCATGCAACAGCAGAAAGTCCGAAACTGCTGTAAAATATTAAAATTTCAGATCTTGTAATAAGTCCAAAGTTAGTTTCAAGATAACACCATTTTGGATCTAGGAAAACTTAGAGTAAGAAACATTTCTCAAAGAGAAGAGGTGGCGTTCCTTCCCCCAGGCAACATCATTTTGACTACACACTACCAAACCTAAAAAATTCACTGTGAGAATTCCTAAACGTACAATCCATACAACCCTTAACAAAGCTTTCGGCTACAAACACAGCATTTTGCGTCAAGGCCACATCACATACACAAAAATTTCTCAAAAAGTATTGGGTGTTGTCCCCTACTCTTAGAGGGGACCTCTTACCTTGCCCCCAGCCAGAAAGAGGAAGAATATCACTAAACATTGACAATTTGTAAAGGTAGAATCAGTGTAAAGTTTTGATAAAGATAGCACAATTGTTCACCTGAACAAGACCTTACATGTATTCTACCCTCACCACCTTGCCCATTAGTACACGGGTGGCGTAAGGATTTGCCCGACGGTGTGGGGCGGTTGGGTGTCCCCGACAGGGGGACTGAGCGCTATTTTTGAGGACCTTTTTTTGCTTCTTTGCACTTCAGTTCTTGGAGACTGACGGCATACTTGTACTGTCCGAATTTTCGAGGACCTTTTATAAGCTTTTTTATCAAAACAAGTATAAAAAAAACTTCCTGCTCCCCGACGACAATCATTTTTCTGCAAGACTGGGGGAGGGGGGCTACACTTGACTGGAGGGGGCTGTAGCTCCCTGTCCCCTGGCGCCACCCTGCGCCAGTACCTCAAAAATGGCTGTCCCCGGCGGTATACACAGGCAAAATATAGAAAGCGTCCATCTGGGTGGCCAAAGTCTGCAGACATACCACTTGTTGCTCGGCTTTGACAGTGCCACGAACTGCCCCCTTAGGATTTTGTTCAAGCTATGGCCATGCTGTTCATTGCTAACTCCTATATATGGCACTCTGTTCTGTGGGAATATCTTGGCATGATTGAGTACCTTGCTCCTAACTTTATATCGATCAATTCAACCGCCAGGATTCTTCCGGAGCATCTGGAGGTTCTTGAACTTTTGACCTTGGTGAAGCCTAAATTAGTTCACAGCAATTTCGTAGGACATTAATTTATTTGAAATTGACGATTGGTTGTATTCGTTAAACTAGCCTGAATACCATCAATTTGTGGCAAGCTAGTCTGAAAGGGACTAGCATTTCTTCTCGACTGTTGAGTACTTTAATGTATTTTTGTTTTAAAATTGACATGCGAGCTTCCGGGGGCTTCCCCCCGGATCCCCGCTGGGACTCAACCCCAGGACCCCACAGGCCTGCAACTGAGAACCTATAGGATTTAAAACATACAGTATTTGTTACATTAACTTTTCAACCACAATAATTGGTCCGTATCGTGAACACAGTTTGTCCGTACGTGGTGACGAAAACGTTTAAAATGAAAATCATTCTGAAACATCCTTATAACAGCCGTGCGGTTGCACCAATAATATTGTCATTATTATAAAACCCGACCTAGCATTATTTAAGTAAAATATGACATAATGTTTCAGCGCGTGGAGTGTACGGAAATTTTGTAGTTTAGGAAACATTTAAAATAATTTTTAATAGTGTGAGACGAATTTGTGATAGAAACTGTTATTGACAGTTTCCTCTTTTTTTTTTCTCCCTCCGTCTTTCTCCCCTTTTCGCTCTTTTTATTGTATTATTATTATTATTTATCAATGGGAATGGCCCGCTCCCCTTGACACGTCACTGATTCTCACCGACGTCACATCATGGACCCTAAGTGGTAATACGTACGTCAATCAAGAATTCGTGTGCGAAAAATCTTTTAAAACTTGACTGAACTCTGCACGCATCAGGTGCAGTTTGCACTCAGAGTGAGGCCCCTACCGGCCCTTGGGCCACTGTTTACAGAAGTTACTTTCATGGAAATCTTTGTATGAATTTAAGGAGCACAGAGCCCTCAAAATCGCTCAAAGGTGCTTTTCATTAAAAATTTCCCAATCAGATATCCCGTTTCCCGCCCTAGACACACTCATTCTTTTTAAAGGCTGTGGTGTAGCCTCTTGGGTTTCGTGTGTCAGACCTTCCAATAAGAGGATCGGAAATAAAATGAATTGAAAAAAAGTAGACAGAATTTCGGTGAGAGGAGGGTGGGGGATAGGTTGAAGGTACAGTTGCCCTTGACAGTTCGAAACCGTTAATGAAAGTTTGCGTACATGAGAAAAAATACTGAAATGCTAAAACTTTCACTGCCCAGGTTATGATTTTGATGTTCTTAGAACCTGTGAAATCACATGGAGCTAATCACAAGGGTTGGGCCAAAATTTTTCTCTTCATGGAACAGAAGATGTTTCTCACCTGGCTTATTTCTCCTGACCAATGAACGAATCCTCTTTCCTCTACATGACACATATGTTAAACACAGCTAAGGTGCATACGCAGACTAAAGATATTTAATATTATTTCTCATACCGTGCTACAGCATGCTTTTATAAAATAGCCTATAATGACCTTTAATAATATGCTTGATTCAGTTTGCAGAGAAAGTAATTTTTAATTTGAATCAAATGCACCCTTTCGTTTTTAAATCTAAATTTGATCCTAGAGCATACAATTTTAATGAAGAAAATACAACGTATTGATATGCAAAATAAAGGATATGCCATTTCCCCACCTGGGAGGTATCTTTGACCAAAATCCAGTTCCAAGGTCTTTGCTACGGCTACACCCCAAGCGATGATGGATTTCCTGCAGTGGAGTACCAAAAGGGGGAGGGGCACACCGCATACCAGCATTTTATAGGGGTGTCATGTCACTACGCAAAATAAGTAGGATTTCCAAACATATATTCCGTTCAAAGCTTTACCAAAGAAGCATCGGTTACCCCCCCCCTTTTTTTCTTAACCATTCTTTATTTCAGTTCATATTTTCGTGTTCAATTTACATAGTGAAGTTACATGAAAACAACAATTCAGCTTGAAATCACTTCCTTCCAACAAGATAACTAAGATCTTACTTCCTTTTAGTGAAAATGCAATGGAAGAAAGGGTGAATTGGCAAATGTAGAGCATACATAAACAATAAATACCTTTCATTTTGGTCGGTCAAACTGAGATACTAAAAGAGAGAGAGAGAGAGAGAAACACTGAAAATAGAGAATCATATTTAACAATGGAAAGGGGTCTCATATTCGAAGCAACTGATTCAGTTTCAACGAGCGTACTTCAATATCCACTTTCTTTAAAATAAATAGCTTTTCTCCCAAACAAGACTGAAAATCACTGTAGAAAGAAAGTGCATTTGGAATCCTTTAGTTTATTTTACAATTAAAGATAAAGTATTTTGTATGAAGAATGAAAAAATATATTAAATGCTTAATGTCGTCACTGTTGGTCCTAAAAACATAAGAGCAACAAAAATTTCTCAAAGAGTAAGTGGTTCATTCCTACCCTTAGGCAGCATTGGCCACTTTTGTTACACCCGATTAATAATAGAAAACATCTTTGAATAATGTAAAAGATATAATGAATTAAACGCTTGGCTCAGCTTAGCAAACATAATACCATCTTACTTCTATCCCACTTCTAATAGACAAACCTTTTTAAGGAGTAGGGGCATCAACCCCTCCTCCTATGTAATATCGAGTCAATAATTAAGAAAAAAGCACTAAAAATGACAATTTCCAAACATAAGATCTGTTCAAACCTTTGCCAATAGCGCCATTTTGCACCTCATCTACCTGACGTAAATGTTACCTCTCCCTTTCCCCTTCCCTTGCCACCCTTGCCCAGGATGCTATCCATGCATGAGTATAAAACGAAAGGTCCGATAGTGTGTGAACTATACATGGGCCCGGCTGTAGTGCTTTGTTTAGATATTGTCATAAACCACATCGCTAGGAATTTCCTAGGCTACGGCATTGAGTTCTTTCCAGAGTCACAGGTTCTTTATTGGCCAATAATGTTGGGGTGACAATGCATCTACAATTTCGGGATAAGTGCTATTAATCTCTTTCAGACCCACCCCTGCCCCACCTCATTCACAACACCCCCTGCTCAGAAAACTATAAAATCTCCATGTTGACAAATTATCTGCTAATAATTCTGTCATGTTCTAGTAGAATCCAAACCTTAAAACATGACAATGAAGCAAGTTGGTTGAGTAACATCCACTAAAATATTCCATGTTTGAAGAGAGGAATGCGATGTTCTGTCAGAACCACCGTAGAAAATTGATAGAAAGGAAAAATATGGCTTAGTTGTCATTCAATCATTCTGTATAAAATTTTTGCAGAAACCACACGATCTGATAAATCGTCATTTAAATATTTTTCAGAAACTTATGGAAACGTTTAGGTGCCGTCAAATTGCAAACATACTCCCTATATTATCTTAGTATTTTGCAACAAAATGATGAAATGTTCACTTATTATCTCAACAATTTGCAGATAAATAATGAACTACAAGCTTACCATTTCTCAACATTTCAACATTTTGCAGAAAATTGATGAATTACCTACTTATCACAAGTAATCAATTCAACATTTTGCAGAAAAATGATGAATCACAGACTTAACGGATTTCGACAATTCGCCATTTTGCAGATAAGTGTTAAATTGCACATTTATCGGATCTCAACAATTAACCAATTTGCAGAAAAATCACGAATTCCACACTTACCAGACGTTAGCAAATCAACATTTTGCAGAAAAGTGATGAATTACTCAGTTATTGGATCTAAGCTATTCAACATTTTGCAGAAAAGTGATGAATTACTCAGTTATTGGATCTAAGCTATTCAACATTTTGCAGAAAAATATTAAATAACACATATTAAAGATCTCACTAATTCTACATTTTGCAGAAAATTGATGATTTACACAGTTAATGGATCGTAATGGATCTACATTTTGCAGAAAATTGATGAATTACAGACCAATGGATTTCGACAATTCACCATTATGCAGATAAATGTTTAATTACACATTTATCGGATCTCAACAATTAACCAATTTGCAGAAAAATCACGAATTCCACACTTACCAGATGTTAACAAATCAACATTTTGCAGAAAAATATTTAATTACACATTTAAAATATCTCACCAATTCCACATTTTGCAGAAAATTGATGAATTATTGGATCTTAACAATTTAACAATCCGCAGAAAAATGACGAATTACGAACTTGCTTAAGATTCTATTTCCACATTTTAAAGAGGTAGAATAAAGTGTGCTGTCATTGAAACTTATCAATTACACTTTTTAATACCAAAACATTTTTGTGTATCTGTGTGTTAGGGGCAATTCGACCTCTTGAGGCGGGGGCGTAAAACTTGCAAAGAGCCCATTTGGGGTTGTGGCAATCCCCTCTTGTAATGCTACTGGTTTGATATGTGTTAGTAGTGTAGTAGCATATTAGACTCTACAATTAAATCACTTTCTTTCCATCCTCTGCTATCTTCTCAAAAGGACCCCTATAATTACTTGTTTTCGTTGTTATTGGGACGTTAATACCAGCAAGGTCTAAACACCCTAAAAATTGAACACAACAGCTACAAATCTAAAGTTTGTTATAGTTTTCACTTAAAGGCTGTACTAATCCGGGCTTGGTTTAAGACAAAAACAACAACTGGCATTTAATTATCCTTTTTGAAGCAGGGTTCCTGAACCTACTTGTACCCCATTAATTCTTTAAGGTCGAACCATCGAGCAAAATTTCGTTTACAAAGTGCAGTCAACGATTATCATCTCATTTAAAGGGCAGGAGCAGTCATCCCAAAATGTAGTAGTGTAGGAGACTGTCCAGTTTCATGAATGGCTGTTGAGAGCCACGTGACAATGTTTTTTCTCTTCAAATGTGAAATTTACTGGAAATAACTGCTTGGTTTACCTTGAATATGCAATAGTTAAATCATAAAATGTAATGAAAGATACTTTGAAGAGAAATAAGACGAAAATGGTGCTATTTAGCTTTTTCTTCAAAATAAGTTTGGGGGACTGCTCTTTACCTTTAATTCGGACTAGTTTCAAGGAAGAACTAAAAGATAACAACCTTTAAACACGTAAAGCGTACAGGTATGAAGCTGTTTTCGACTGAAGGGTGGAGAGGGAAGCTGAAAGATTTTCTTCGGACAACCGTCGGTTATTGCCACGAGTCTAAAGAAAGAGGGGTAGAGAGCAGGGGCGTCAATTTGATTCCCAAGGTTGGGGGGGGGGGGGGCAGCGTGAATTTATTTTTTTTGCTCAGGTCGCCGGTGGGGGCTGCTGGGGGGGGGGGATAGGCGATTCAGTGGGAGGGGGCTAGAGCCCCCAGCCCCCCACCGTAGCTACGCCACTGATCTGGTGTCACAAATAGCAAATTTCCTGACTGAAGGTATGAGTGAGTCCTTCTGCTTGAGAATTGCAATTTGCGGCACGCGAAGCGCCTGGGAAATTTTGCCTTTTTGAAACAAATAATAACGAATAAGGAGCTTTTATTGGAGATAATTCGGAGTTTCGTAATTTCATGAGTTGTTAATCCACACAGTAGACTGGTTTCACAAATGGCAAATTTCCGAATTCTCCATTTTTCAGAGCCGCCTTCCCCCCCCCCCCCTGTAGCTACGCCCATTGGCGGCGCTACGGGGGGGGGGGGGGTGTGAGGGGGAATTTCCCCCTCAAATTCTTTCCTT
Organism: Holothuria scabra; assembly: GCA_037179385.1. Taxonomy (NCBI): domain Eukaryota; kingdom Metazoa; phylum Echinodermata; class Holothuroidea; order Aspidochirotida; family Holothuriidae; genus Holothuria; species Holothuria scabra. The sequence continues at coordinate 36,094,813 of CM074197.1, forward strand.
TCCCCCAGTTGCTCCCCAAATAAAATTGATGGAATGGAAGTGTATGTGGCCTATGTGTGTGTGTGTAGGGGGTGGGGGTGGGAGTGCACTGGCTCCTGGGTGAACGTGCAATTGATACTGACGAAAATTTTTCTACTTACATGCTCTTGAAGTAGGCCTACATCCTTCCGGGTTAGGGTAAGGTGTTTCCAATCTACATGTGGTACGCATATCACTTATGATATAAAGTTGCCTTGTCTTGGCAGTTCGCGGTTTGGTACATAGCGTGCTCCTTTTATTTTTCTATTGTTTCTTATTCTCCCTGATACATCCATCAATTATTTATGTAGGCTGCACGCCAACTGGTGATTGCGTTCTGCTTAGATGGTGTCATTACAGCTTAACACTACTTCAACTCTTTGCCCATCCACAGCAAGTGAAACCCAAATGAAAAAGTCTGGTTTAGACACTGACTAGTATAGTGGTACTCGGTGGCACCGCGCAAATATAATGATACTCTCAAGAAAAAAAAATTGTTAACCTTGGAGTTAGATCAACCGAAAAATCAAATAATATGCCTCTCCTGGGACTTAAATTTTCACCCAGAAATATGCTACAACCCCAGAGCTTCCGGGGGCTTTCCCCCCTGGGCCCCATCGGGACTTTGGCACTGGACCCCACCAGGGGTCCTAAGGCGGGCCCCTGGACCCCACCCGCAAGACCTCGCGCTGGGCGCGAAAATCTTTGCTCCCGGCATTTTCCTTTGCCCTCAGCCCCTCCCCCCCTCAATTTGAGACTCTGGCGCAGCCGCTGGCTACGCCACTGGGTGTCTGAGAGAAGGGGTCCAAATGCAAAATAGTGCTGAATATTTCAATATTTTGAGTTACTAGAAAACTCCAAAGTCTTAAAAACATGATCTTGATGTTGTGGGTACACTCTAAAAACACCGGGGTTAAATTTAACCAGGATCGGTGTTCTATTTACTCCAACATAATCCTGGTTAAATTTTAACGCAACTCCTGGTTAAACTGACCCGAATCCTAGTTATTTTTAACCAGAATTTGTGTTATTTTAACCAGAATTTGTGTTATTTTAACCAGAAGTTGTGTTAGTTTAACCAGGATTTGTGTTAAAAGTTAACCAGGATTGTGTTGGAGTAAATAGAACACCGATCCTGGTTAAATTTAACTCCGGTGTTTTTAGAGTGTAATTACTTCAACGGACTATACAGTCGATGTGAATTTACCGGGTGTACTATAAGTGAATAGAATCACAACGAAAATTGTGATAGTTTGCGAAGGATTTTTGCAAAAGTTTAATAGTAAAGAAAATTTTTTAAAAGAAGGTAAGATAAATCCATGAACTGATGAAAAGCACACTCCAGTCTACTGCTGGAAAATCACAGATCGATGGGGGAGGGGGTGGTACCCACTGGTGCTACTGAGACACCGTTGCATAAGCCTACCGGTGTAAGATTGCTGATACAAAAAAAAATTAAAATATGTCCTTTCGGACGACACCTCATCATACCACAGACAGAGGATGGAGGTGTACCTCCAATTCCAGACTGACTTCTCGAATATAGCAAACATCAGTGTGATTTTTCTTCTCTGATAATGATCTAAATAGGAAATGGTCGAATCGTTATACGAATATGTGATGTGCGCGTGTCGAAATTTGCATTAGAAATCATTTATTTTTTGAAAAAGATGCATGCAGACTGTGCACCAAGGCATTTTCAGTTTCCCTAAAATGCGTTTGCCAATTTCAGCCTGCCAGGCTGGTTATTCACTAAAGATTACAGGTTTCATTAAAACATAGAAGTGGACGATTCCTCATCTTCAAATTCCTAAATGTTGTGCTCCTTCATAACCACACCTGCAGCCCTACGCACACAATAAATCGACATAATCATAGAGATCGACGAATAATGTATGTTTGATATGCAAGTGAAAAAGGAACATCAATGAGACTGCAAGCGCCCGAAAATTTTAGGGATTTGTAAAGTAAACATGTGGAATTACTGATACAGAAAATCGATCGTAATCGGCAGAGCACACCTTTCATAATCTACATGTATATATTTTTGGGTTGTACCTAACCTTTCAGTTTCAGGTCACAAAAGAAGCGGGGGAGGGGGACTTTAACGTTAGTGTCCCCTTCACTCAAAAAAGTGGGGGGACATGTCCCCTGTTCCCCACAAATCGGCGCCCATGGTAGCGAGAGGGAGTATCCCCTTTCTTTTTTGAAAAAATTAATAATATTTGACTGTCCCAAATGTAATGTAGTGAAATATATTATAAGGTAATATTTATAGGGAAATTACAATAATTTATTTTTACATTTTTTCGAAAAGGAAATATTAAGGGGTATTCAATCTTAAATAGTGCGAAAGCATACTTCCGCCACAACATTTCGAGTAGGGGATTTTAACAATAATTTAAAAATATAAATTTTAGAGTAAATAATGTCATATGACGTCCCGGATTTTACAGTGAATAATCACTTTTACTCTAAGTGAAAATTGTATGTGCTAGTCTCAAAATGTGACATTTCTATTTAGATGTTTGTAGTCATTTCATATTTGCACTATTTTTCATATTATTCTCACTCGAGAGGTGCCGTTTCCGACCATCTGAAGGGTTCGTGAAGTCAACAATTTTCTTGTACCCTCCGCGCCAACTAATGGTGGCGCTCCGCTTAGATAGTCCTGCTGCCTGCTTGGAGTTTCCCAGTAACTGAAAATATTGAAACATTTGCAACCATTTTGCATTTGGCCCCCTTCTCTTAGACACCCAGTGGCGTAGCTACATGAGGCAGGTGGCTCTGAAAAATGAAGAATTCGGAAACTTGCTATTTGTAAAACCAGTCTACTGTGTGGTTTGACAACTCATGAAATTGCGAAACTCCAAAATCTCTCCAATAAAAGCTCCTTAATCGTTAATATTTGTTTCAAAAAGGCAAAATTTTCCAGGCACTTCGCAAATCGCAATTCCTAAGCAGAAGGGCTCTCTCATACCTTCAGTTTGGTCAAATTTTCCGAGCTCTTGAAGTGAAAAAATCGTAAATTTGCTACATGTGACACCAGATCATCAACTAACAAACGTAACTACAGTGCTTTTCATAAATTTCATAAATTTTCTTTCATAAAATCCCAAATTTTCCCCAATACAAGCCCTTGACATGAAAAATTAAATTGGGGGATTACTGAAGAATTTGCATTTCCTGTTGGTAAATGTGAGATTGAGGGACGACCAAAGATCGTTGTTGCTACATAATGTTATCCAAAGCCTACGAAATGAGGCTCTCCGGCGAACTTTTCTGCAACGCAAGCTCCATATTTTTACATATTGGAAAAAGGGCAAAAATTTCAGCGCGCTTCGCGCGTCACAAAGTACGTCCCTAGTACAGTGGTGTTCACACTTAAAAAATCGTAACATCTGGATGTTTGCCCATCCCTCTTTTCGTAAAAATGTCTAGCTACGAACATGTTTATACCTTACTAGGTAAGGAGAAAAAATGTAGGCCAGATGCCTCCCTCCCCCACCTTTGAGGATCAAATCGACGCCCCTCTACCTTTAGACCCGTGACAATAAATGTTGTCCGAAGAAAACCTTTCAGCTTCCCTCTCCACCCTTCAGTCGAAAACAGCTTCATACCTGTACGCTTTACGTGTTTAAAGGTTGTTATCGTTTAGTTATTCCTTGAAACTAGTCCGAATTAAATGAGATGATAATCGTTGACTGCACTTTGTAAACGAAATTTTGCTCGATGGTTCGGCCTTAAAGAATTAATGGGGTACAAGTAGGTTCAGGAATCCTGCTTAAAAAAGGATAATTAAATGCCAGTTGTTGTTTTTGTCTTAAACCAAGCCCGGATTAGTACAGCCTTTAAGTGAAAACTATAGCACACTTTAGATTTGTAGCTGTTGTGTTCAATTTTTAGGGTCTTCAGACCTTGCTGACATTAACGTCCCAATAACAACGAAAACAAGTAATTATAGGGGTCCTTTTGAGAAGATAGCAGAGAATGGAAAGAAAGTGATTTAATTGTAGAGTCTGATATGCTACTACACGTTTAACACATATCAAACCAGTAGCATTACAAGAGGGGATTGCCACAACCCCAAATGGGCTCTTTGCAAGTTTTACGCGCCCCCCCCCCCCGCCTCAAGAGGTCGAATTGCCCCTAACACACAGATACACAAAAATGTTTCGGTATGAAAACGTGTAATTGATAAGTTTCAATGACAGCACACTTTATTCTACCTCTTTAAAATGTGGAAATAGAATCTTAAGCAGGTTCGTAATTCGTCATTTTTCTGCGGATTGTTAAATTGTTAAGATGCGATAATTCATCAACTTTCTGCAAAATGTAGAATTGGTGAGATATTGTAAATGTGTAATTTAATATTTTTCTGCAAAATGTTGAATTGCTTAGATCCAATAACTGAGTAATTCATCAGTATTCTACAAAATGTTGATTTGCTAACATCTGGTAAGTGTGGAATTCGTGATTTTTCTGCAAATTGGTTAATTGTTGAGATCCGATAAATATGTAATTAAACATTTATCTGCATAATGGTGAATTGTCGAAATCCGTTAAGTCTGTAATTCATCAATTTTCTGCAAAATTTAGAATTGTTAAGATCCATTAACTGTGTAATTCATCAATTTTCTGCAAAATGTAGAATTAGTGAGATCTTTAACATGTGTTATTTAATATTTTTCGGCAAAATGTTGAATAGCTTAGATCCGATAACTGAGTAATTCATCACTTTTCTGCAAAATGTTGATTTGCTAACATCTGGTAAGGGTGGAATTCGTGATTTTTCTGCAAATTGGTTAATTGTTGAGGTCCGATAAATGTGCAATTAAACACTTATCTGCAAAATGACGAATTGTCGAAATCCGTTAAGTCTGTGATTCATCATTTTTCTGCAAAATGTTGAATTGATTACTTGTGATAAGTAAGTAATTCATCAATTTTCTGCAAAATGTTGAAATGTTGAGAAATGGTAAGCTTGTAGTTCATCATTTATCTGCAAATTGTTAAGATAATAAGTGAACATTTCATCATTTTGTTGCAAAATGCTAAGATAATATAGGGACTATGTTTGCAATTTGACGGCACCTAAACGTTTCCATAGAAACTTGTTGCTTTGCACACTTGAAAAGATGTGAGAAATTCAACTCATTAAATGACGAGATATGACAACGTGGCATTTCATCATTTTTCAGAAAATTGTTGCTTTTCACACGTGGAAAAATGTGAAAAATTCAACATTTTTTAGAAAATTGTTGAAATGACGAGATATGATAAGTTGTCAATTAGTTATTTCTCAGAAAATTGTTGCTTTGCACAGTTGGAAAGATGTTAGAAATTCAACATTTTGCAAAAAATTGTTGAAATGACGAGATATGATAAGTTGTCATGTCGTCATTTTTCAGGAATTTGTTGCTTTGCGCACTTACAAAGATGTGAAAAATTCAACATTTTGCAGGAAGCTGTTGAAATGACGAGATATGATAAGATGTCATTTCATCATTCTTCAGATAGTTGTTGCTTTTCACACTTGGAAAAATGTGAGAAATTGAACATTTTTTAGAAAATTGTTGAAATGACGAGATATGATAAGTTGTCATTTAGATATTTTTCAAAAAATTGTTGCTTTGCACACTTGAAAAGATGTCTGAAATTCAACATTTCGCAGAAAATTGTTGAAATTACGAGATATGACAAGTTGCCATTTCATCATTTTACAGAAAATTATTGTTTTGCACACTTGGAAAAAGGTGGGAAATTCACATTTTGCAGAAAATTGTTGAATTGACGGAATGGGATAAGTTCTCATATCATCATTTTTCTTTTTTTTGACGATAAGTCTTATACTGCTGACACTCTCAAAGAATTAATTAAATGTTTCTGACATTCATTAGCACCAAACATGTACTATATTTTCAAAATTAGTCATGAGTTGCTACCTTCCATATTTCAGAGTATCTTTCATCTTAGTGAATCCTCCCACAACTACTGTACTAGGCATTAAGAAAACTTTCACCTATATCTAGTTAACACTGATGTTAGTAAAAACATCATGTGCTACTTCCGGGTCTCAAATATGGAATAACCTTGATCCTCATCTAAAAAACATTTCCTCACTTTCCTCCTTTATTAAGAAATTTAAATTATGTCTAATTGATAAGTATTGAAGTAATCTGACTTACTCCCTCATGTGTGATGTGTGTTAAGGGTTTCTGGGAGGGAAGATTATCTGTTACTTAAATCTACTGTGTGCTATTGATCTTCTTTTTGTCGTTTTATATGTTCTAGTTCTTGTAGAGATGGCCTGCTTAGTACAAGATTTTTGCTCTTTCAGGCTTCCACCACCGTTTTCTGTTAGTGTTCCTATTATTAATGATTTTTGTGGAAATTAAATGAAAATGTACTCAGGGAGCCTTTCTGTAGAAAATGATACCTGGAAAGCTCGCACCGACAAGGTCACGCGATAATCTGTCCCTTACAGCTCTTGTCTTGTAATTTCTATAAGAGTTGTACTTGATTAATTTTTCGTATGCTGAAACTGTAATAAGTCTCTAGTTTAAGCTACGGTCATAGCATTGCCAGATGTTAGGAAATGAAAACATATTGTACCATTGAATATTTGATGGCGCGAATCAGAATGTTTCCGTTATACTAAATTTAAAAATGCCAACCAGACGCTTTACCTGGTCATTACAGGAAAATTCTGAGACTCCTCGAATGGTATTGTAATAAATTAGACTCTCGTCTTTGTGGCTTTGTAGCGTGTGGACAAGTCAAGGAGGCTAATTAAGTTCAACCAATCGTTTATAGACTTTAAGGACCTGCCTCAAGGTCGGTGGTGGGGACAACCTAGTCGTCAAAACATCCTTTAGGAAAAAGACAACTCGGATGGGATTACTAGAGGTGAACGATGTTGCTTGTTCATTACCATCAAGTAACAGAAATCCGATATAAGTACGTCCTATATTGTGGATAATCACGTTATTTGTGCCTTCTGTTTGGCGTATGACTTTATCAATGCCAAGTTATCCTGACTGTTTTATGTAGTGGAATTCAGGACCTTTTCCCGCTTTCGCTAACTTAACCGTGTTCCAGTATCAATAACCGTACTATTTGAGCCTGACAAAGGCTCAAATAGTTTTCTCAAAGGAAATTAACCTGTAACACAGTTCTATTGACTTACTTTAACACTTAATTTGTTCCCACGAAAAAAGTCCAGGATTTGAAAGCCGCGACAGAGGTTTTTACTGGCTCTAACTCAACCACCTCAATATCAAAACTCCCTGCTTGTTTAACATTCTGGTCAACCACTAAAGTCCATCTTGAGCAATCACATGGGTCTGCTCTATGTAGTCTTCCGTCTCATTGGTCTCCCGGTTTCACTGATTTCCTTGCCAATATATCAAGGTTTGGTTAAGGGTTGTTGGTTGGATTTGGGGATAGGTTCAGGTCTAGGAGTTGGGGTTAGTAATTAGTAGGGGACAGGATACCCTCAAACCCAGGGTCGGAAAAACGAAGTGGGGAACATGAGACGAGGTGAATTGGTGGGATGGGACTATTGATTACTTGCCCCTATCTGGCGTACATCGGATTTCAATGTACATTTCACCAAAATGTTTTGAATAAGGGGCCCCCTGCCATATCAAACCTTATTTTGTCAAACCCAACGTACTAACCGCTTCCTTTATGATTGCAGATTGATCCCATAATTCAAAGGGTCAAGGGTTTCGATATGTACTTGCCTGTAAGTACAACTTGTCTATTGATTAAGGTGGATCTTCACAAACGAACACAATTACAACTTTTGTGTTTAGTCCCCTCAAAATAATGACTACCTGATAGACAATAAAGACGTTCCTATTAAATGTAGGCCCCAATGAGATCTTGGTTTCACCATTTTTAATCACTACCATTTGTAAATATTTAATCTACGGATATACTGATGGTTTAAATTGTTTTTAACATATGATATTGTGTCTTAAAATGATGCATGGTAAGATGTTGTGCAGGAGTGTGATTCGTACTTTTAACATGTTTCAAAGCTTTAAAAGAGTAAGTTTGCTTCATTTTTGCCTAATCTGTGGTCTTAATTTTCTTTATTTCAGAAAACAATTCTCCTGGCAACTCCTCTTCGACGTTAACATAATTTCATTGACTTTGGTTTTGAAAGTTATCGTAACGATCACTCTACAAAACGAGGAAAATACGACTGAGTGGAACAAAGGCTGATACACTACCAATTACTCACACTTCATGAAGAAAAGAAACTATAATTAAAAAAATGCCCGAAGCCATATCTTTAATTTCTCCAGTTTAATTAAAACACATTTTGGAAATTACAATATTGTGTTACAAGCTACACTATTTACATATGTAAAAAATAAATGATAGCTTACAAATAATGATATTGGTGTATGATATGCATATTCCTAATATTCTGAAGTATGCTCCCCGTCCAACATGTAGGAGTGATGAGTAGAAAAAGCTGAACCTTTTCAAAGTTTTTGGTATAAGTTTTATTCAGGTGAGGTTTTGCGACTTGTTTCTAACCAATTGTTCGAAGTCCGGTCGGCCTCGGACCTTTTCCCAGTTGTAGCTTACTAGCCTACTGGCACACCTGTCTCAGAGTATATACACTTCAATTCCTTCATTGAACAATTTAACAATATGATTGTAGACGTATAAAGTGCCCCAGGCATAATGTGTGCATTTCATTCCACAAAAAATCCTACCATCGCTACTATAAAATAATACTATCATATTAGCCTCTATGGGCCTTTCAATGGCTTCACTGCGAAGCAGTTCACGTTTCCAACTAAGTGAAATGGCATGCCTACGGTGTACAATAGCCTAACAACTTTCTATCGAATCTCATTAACGACCTTCAAAACTGACGTCAAGACAAAAATTAAAATACTGAAAGATATCTCGTGTATTAAGTAATATGTGTGCATCGAACTCACGGTCTGGTACCCATTTTCCACGTACAAAAACTAAAAAGGTTGTTCCTCGCTTGTTGTATAAGTTGCGTATACGAAAATACACTATTCATACTTTTTTCTTGTACCACGTTACCTTCTAATGTTTACTAATTCGTCCCTCAAAGTGCAGGATTCCCGTAAATGGAAACTGGAAGAAGGTGTGTTATGCTGTTTAGAGACCTGGGTGTATTATGATTTTGGGAGAGCGCCATATTTCAGCTACTACAGAGTCTCCTCCGCATACTACCTATGCATAGATAAATCATCCAGAATCGCCGCCAAAACAAATGAAACATATTCCTCCGTAGCAGATTTTACATTGCCTTTTTGACATCGTCCATGGTGCCTCTCTCCCCCTTCCCCCTACTTCAATGTTTGTTTTGAAAAACTGACCAGTCCTGAGTGAAACAACATTGAAAGGGAAAATAGATTTTTACATACTTGCCCAATAACCTTGTGATTGCAGTCAACCATAGTGAGAGTGGAAAGCTGGATGAATGACATCGTTACATCCCTTAAAATAAACTATAGTGCCTCCCCTATAGTTGATAATCACCTTCTTAATCTTAAAGGTTTTTCATTGGTCTACATCATTCTACAAGCCTTCTGGGAAAAAGTGAAATTCTGGAACCAAATCTTTGTTACAAAGCAGATGTGTACAGTTGCATCCCCTACATGAAATTATCAATTGGGAATTTTAGACCCTTCACATTGGCACACCACCTTCCAACTATTTACAACTACAAGAAATATGAACAAATTTCTCAAGTATAAGTTCCCTTTGGGATAGGGGGATCTCAGATTTAACAATAATTGTTTCATTGTACCAACCAAGGAATTGTATCAAATGGAGAAGCATCATTCAAATTTGTCAACAAACATGTACTGCAGAATAAATAAATACTCCTCAGCTATCAAATTTTGATAGACAGGTTACTTTGTTTTAATTGTTTAGTCTGTGTTTACCTACCTTTTGCTTCTTACGATCTTCATTTTCTTCAAAGCATAGTGTCACAAAAACAGCTGGAAAGAAGTTCTTGTGTTTCGATCCCGATTACGCAACCGACTAATGTGAGACGTCCACATTATAGATATATCAAATCGACTCTCCATGCACTTCTAAATTTACGCAATTTTAGTATTATTCTCAAGTCTCAAGTTCAAAAGGAAAACAAGTAAATATATTTTAAAATCAAAGGGAGTTTAAACTTTGTTGGTGATATTTGGAACGATCCCTGACTGTTCCAGAATGAACGGAGATTGTGTCTGTCCTTAAAAGTAGCAAAACGATACACTTTTGTTCAATTGTGTTTCCGCGACTTAATCACGTATTCTGTGGTAAACATTGTTCAAGCTTATGCTTTTCCCCACTTACAGAAAATTTCTTAATCATGAACCAATACCTTTGAAGATTAAAATTCTAGAAACTCGCTGCTTACTTCAAATAATTGATATTAAGTGTGACAAATAAAGGTGCAAAGTCAATATTTTGTCTATACATGATGGCTGGCAAATGAAAAGTTTAAGCTGACATATGGGCCGCGTCGGTTGATTGTTATTTTGAAAAGCATTACTTGTCATATAACGGACTAGAACACCGAGAGAGGAAGATTGAGAAGAAAAACAAGATTAGCGCCTGTATAAACATGACTTTAAAGTGAATGAGAACGTTGTATTTCCATCTTTACACAGCCCTGAACATCTGAAACAAAGGAAAAAGTGACAAAGAGCACGTTCTTCAGACCTTTCTTCAGAGCAGTGATTTGTTGACAATGATATAGTAGTCTCCTCATTAAAATTTTCGTATGAATGAATTACCACTCTGACACTATTCATCGATTTTTAGTGTTGTGACTTCATTACGTTATGTTTATAAGGCTTATGTTGTAGCATGTTGTATGTCTTGGATATCTAATATCTATTGTTGTATGTTATACATTTATTTCCTGCCTCAAAAACTTAAACATTTACCTTGTTATAAATTTTGGTCGAGCAGTCTAACAAATTGAATGAACAAATTGCTCCGGTATTTGTATGTGCATTTCAATTTAATTGAAGATCAACAGGTGCCACAGGTACAAATATTTTGAGAATAGTATCTTTCCATGGGCAAATCATATAGGCCTACTTGGCGTGTGGAAATTTCACATTCCAAACGCGATTGCCCTCTGTAGAATGAAGACCGCTTGCAAGCACTAACAAACGGATCTCCATGAAGTTAGTTAGTTAGTTAGTTAGTTAGATGGGGCTTTAAGACACACGAATGTGTTATATAGTGTCACCGGATCTCCATGAAACATCTTCGCTTAACATTGTATCCCATATGTTGAGATTCATTTGCGATAACTCTTCTCGATTCTTTGTGAACATATTTTTAAAAAAAATCATAAGTCACTAACGCTGTTAGCTCTATTCTTCTAAAAAATGAAAGAACTCTTGAATGTAGCTAATAAGACTCAGATACAATATTGGACTCCGTTGACCAGTGCTAACCGATAGGAAAGCATTCATATGGAGTAAAAGCGGCAACCATGAAGGGGGTCTGCTGTGACACGGGCATTTCTGAATATAGTTCCACTCAAGCTTATCGAAGGCTTTCTCGAAAAAAAAAAAAAAAAAACAAGAAGCTTTTTTTCAGAGGCATAGTTAATTAAAACGAGACCGTACTCAATGTTTTCACCTATTAAACCATTTTTGAGAAATCTAGTTTGTTTCCGACCAATACAATTCCGCAGGATGTATTTAACTTGCTTGAAGCAATAGCCTTTGAGCCAACCTTGTAATCAGTATTTAGCAATGTAATAGGTCTGTAATTGGAGACGAAATTATGATCTTTGTTCGGTTTTGGAATTAGAGTTTTGATCTACTTTGTTTACAAGTCAAATTCCCACGAAGATAATCATAATTCAATGAGTCTACAACTAGCTTTCCTATTACTGGCCAAAACACTTTATAAAAATTGACTGTAAGCCCATCGCATCCATGGGACTTATCATTTATCATGGAAGACAATGATTGAAAGTATTCCTTAACTGTAAGCTTCACTCACAGACAAGTTAATCTTCATTTTCAAAGCAACTTTGTGTAAGATCTTGAAAAAAGCTGTCTGGGGAACATGATAAAGAAGTATAAAGGGATTTTTAATTATTATTATTATTATTATTATTATTACTATTATTATTATTATTTTATTATTATTATTATTATTATTATTTTTTTTGCCATCTCTTGTATTTTATTTTGGATCCTTTGTTCATACAATAAGAAATAGCGATGTGCCTTTTACAAAGAAAAAAAAACCAAGACATATGCTCAAAGCTGCAAAGATTTACAAGAAATTATAACAACAAAATTCAATATCGCTCTTAGATTAAGAAAACGAAATAAGTGCTTACCGGTTTACCTTATCTACATTCTTTACATAAATTTTTCAAAACATATGTAATAAATCTGTCATATCTCGCCGGGTCTATACTATATATAAGTTTATACTAATCGGTCATCTATCAAGCAATTCATTTCACCTTCCTTTCTTTTAATGATCCTTTTATAAAAATCATTTATAACTATAATCAACGTATGATAAGGGTACTTCACTCATAAACCTAATAAACAGACATTTCAAATTAAAATAAATAAAAGGACCCGAGAACATAAACGAGATTTTGGATGCCAAACCGCTAGTATAGGGGCAGGGCCAGACCCTCAAGACAAGTCTCCCAGAATAGGGATGGAGCTATAAAGCAAACACTACCAATGGCTCCATCCCATCTGCCAGTGGGAGACGATGAGCAAAGGGTCTGTGTTAAGCAAACCAGCAGGCATGAAGGTTCCACAAGCAAGAAATCATTAAGACATTACAGCAACCAAATACAACATCTCTCGTAGGTTATGAAAAAGTAACAACTGCTTGCATAAATAACTTATTTACAAAATTTACATCAATTTTTTTTTCAAACATTAGTAATCAGTCAGGCACACCTCGGTGGGCCTATAATTAAAAAAGTACCTTAAATGAATAGTCTTGGAATAGCACCAAAGGCCTCTTTAGAGCGATCATAAGGAATTGGGCAGCTGACATTTGAATTTTGCAGCTGGTTTTCAACTTGCAGGACAAACTTAAACTTATAAACAAATTCATACAGCAGTGGCAGTTCGCAATTTATCTTTTTACTAAAAAGGTAATATTTTAAATGAAAGAGTAAGAGATTATATTATTATTATTATTGTTATTATTTTTATTATTACTATTATTATTATTATTATTATTACTATTACTTTTTTTTTGCCATCATTTATTGAGCTACAATTAATTATGTACAACCACATCATTATCTTCAGTTACAAACAATTTACATATGTACAGAGTTCAATACATGAAACACCACTACTACAATACTGTCAGACTTCAAAAACGGTTACAATTCACCAACTTTAATGTTGATACAAATATATCAATATATATATATATACACATACACACACATATATATATATATATATATATATATATATATATATATATATATATATATATATATATATATATATATATATATATACACACACATATACACACATATACACATATATATATACATATATAAATATGGAAGTGTAAAGACGTCAGTGAACGTAGGCTATTACAAATTATTCAAGAAAGGAAAATAACATAAACAACAGCCATTGTTTCCCATTATAAAACAGATAGGTGTATAACAAAGAGTGGGCAAACTAATACAACTACCCATAAGGGCATCGAAGGCAGTCCATAAAGCAGAATACCAATCTGAGTGGCTGTATACTACTGCCGCCCTGACGAGTATACCGCAATATAACTGGTATTTGGGAACATTTAAAATAAACCTACCCTCCAGCAGAAGTAGCAAAGATCAAATCTTACTCAAAAAGAAAATTGTTGGTGCTGAAAGCATTTTTCAAAGAGTCAAAAGAAATTGGTTGCCGAGACTTAATTTTATGTAAATGATTTTGCACTTGCAAAGAAAACTTAAATTAATACATGAAGTCGTTCACAGATGGAATCCTTTCAAGGAGTTTTTGTTGGAAAATAAAGTACTTAGCATGCAAAATGAGGAAGTTATAAGGATGCTTAAGAATTAATTTATAGCCAAAAAAGAAATCAGCCCTAGAGAAACAAAATTGCCTTCCTAATACAGCCTGCTCAACATCTAAAATAAAATTGGAGGTATATTTGCAATCCCAGAACAGATGTCTGATAGTTTCATCCCTTTCCCCACAAAAAGTGCATCTTGGATTTTCCATCATGTTGATTTTGTATAAATAATAGTTTGTACCCAGTATCCTATGAATAAAGCGAAATTGGAAATATTGTAATTTACTCTCTTTAACAGACTTGAAAGGTATCAGGTGAATTTTTTGCCATTGCTCATCCTCGAAATCAAAATCAGTTTGCCACTTTAGGATTGCCTTTGGAGGCAGTGAAATACGTTTAATAAAAATATTGTAAATATACCTAGAGAGCAAAGGCGTACCCTGTATTCCATCGAATAAAGAGTCCTCATCATAAGGCGTTTGCGAAACAACATTGAAGTTTCGTTTCCACTCGGATGGAATAGCATGCATAATACTATAATATAACAAGAACGAACATTGTAGGTTAAACTTGTTTACGAAGTGCTGAAAAGTTAAAAAACTATCGTTTTCACCGAGAAGGTCCTTGACAAAAATAATTCCATTATAATACCATTGTTTGTACAATACCACGGAACCATTTATCTTTATATCGGAGTTATTACATGAGATTTGCCTTTTAAAATCTGGTAATGGAACCTTATAGTTACACAAAGCCCAGGCATGACAAATATCGTCGATAAAATTATTACCAGTTTTTACATCAGAGCTCTTATAATTGCACCTAAACAGAAAGGAACCACCAAAATGATTTAAGTAATAATCAAAAAACTTTGCCCAATGGGCATCGCTTTCATTAACGTAACGTTTAACCCATGTACACTTTAAACCTCGAATAAAAGTACTTATATGAGTGACACTTAATCCCCCCTCCTTTATAGGATTTATCATTAGGCTTCGACGAACTTTGTCCGGCTTCCAGGACCAAATAAACTTATACAAAATCGACTCTAATGTTTTTACAAAATGAGAGGGTGGACTTGGTAAAACCTGAAAGAGGTAAACCAGCTGAGATAAAGCAAACGTTTTAACCATTATTACTATTACTATTATTACTATTATTATTGTTATTATTATTATAATTATTATTATTATTGTTATTATTATTATTTTTTTTTTTGCCATCTCTTGTATTTTATTTTGAATCCTTTGTTCATACAATAAGAAATAGCGCTGTGTCTTTTACAAAGAAAAAAAAAACCAAGACATATGCTCAAAGCTGCAAAGATTTACAAGAAATTATAACAACAAAATTCAATATCGCTCTTAGATTAAGAAAACGAAATAAGTGCTTACCGGTTCACCTTATCTACAATCTTAACATAAATTTTTCAAAACATATGTAATAAATCTGTCACATCTCGCCGGGTCTATAATATATATTAGTTTGTACTAATCGGTCATCTATCAAGCAATTCATTTCACCTTCCTTTCCTTTAATGTTCCTTTTATAATAATAATTTATAACTATAATCAACATATGATTAGGGTACTTCACTAAACCTAATAAACAGACATTTCAAATTAAAATAAATAAAAGGACCCGAGAACATAAACGAGATTTTGGATGCCAAACCGCTAGTATAGGGGCAAGGCCAGACCCTCAAGACAAGTCTCCCAGAATAGGGATGGAGCTATAGAGCAAACACTACCAATGGCTCCATCCCATCTGCCAGTGGGAGACGAAGCAAGAAATCATTAAGATATTATAGCAACCAAATACAACATCTCTCGTAGGTTATGAAAAAGTAACAACTGCTTGCATAAATAACTTAATTACAAAATTTACCTTATCTTTTTACTAAAAAGGTAATATTTTAAATGAAAGAGTAAGAGATTATATGGATGTTTGGGAATAAGCTTATAACCTAAGAAAAGATCTTGTTTAGAAAAAAACGAACTGTTGACCAACGAAGTACTGCTCTACATCCAAAATAAATTGCGATGTAATTTAACATTCCCAAAATAAGTGATCAATAGTCTCATCATGTTCCCCGCACAGTGAGCACAGAGAATCTCTCCTTATATTCATTCGACGTAAGCGTGAATTTACTCCTAAAATTCGATGAATGAAACGGTATTGAAAGTAACGTATCTTGACTTCTCTAGAAGCCACAAAAAGGATCTTAAAAATAACTCGCCATTGAGATTTGTTAAATTGAAAGCTTTCATTCCATTTAACTTTGAATATGGGGGGAGTGTAAATTCCATTGATTAATTCATTATAAATAAGGCGTGATGCGGACTGAACACTTTGCAATTTCCTAAGTCTGTTTTCGCTTAAACTAATATCATCAGTAAATCCTAAATTGTCTTTTTTATTATTATTATTATTAAGTATTTCCTTCTCCCCGGTCAATGTACAACCTTGATCATTAGTAAGTTTGGAAATAGAGCTAAATACTCTGTTTCTCTTTTCTAGGTTCAGAAAATACTTTTTTTTTTAAATTTTATCCCCTTCCTCTATCCATTTAACCTTTAACTTGATAAACGTTCGATGGAGCTTGTAATCATAATACTGCATTAATTCATTCTCGGCTTCAATTAGTCGTTAACGTAGCTCAGGTGAATCACTTAAGTATAATAGATGTTCAAGGAATGCAATCTTAAAGGTAAGCTGAGTTTATTTTTCCCGACGCTTGTGAGCCTTACGACGTGAGTGATCCACACTAAATGTACGGATTTTGTATTTTAAATGTTCCCATCCAGGGGCAGGGTAGCTTAAATCGTTATTGGAAAGTTCATTGCTAGTTAGTTCATTGAACACATCAATGTAAGTGGAAAAAAAGTGAAAAATTAAACTTCCAATGACCCTTTCCTCTGCTAGTTCCATCGACAAAGAAGGACAACAATGCAAAAGAATGGTCTGATTGCAAGCCAGAAGCGAAGTCCATGTTTGTAACAAAAGGTTGCAGGTACCTCGAGATAAAAAAGTAGTATTACCTGCAATGAATGCTCGGCGGTACGTGAGAACTCCAGGTAAAATTCTTCACACAAGGATCCCTCTCCCTCCAAATTTCAATAAGGTCATTGGTACCAAATAGTTCAAGACTTTTTTCTCGTGCCTTGAAGTTGATGCGACAATTTCCCCCATTTTGTCAAGGTCTAAAGTGATTACTTAATAGAAATCCCCCGCAATAATTATAGTGTCACCCTTAAAATTATTGAGTCGCGTTTTGGTATTACTGAAAAAAGGATCATCAAATATTCGTAAATGAAAATACTGCCATCTGTTTCTGCACGTGCTGTTCACTGGATCGAAGATTACTACCTTGATTGACGCCTTTTTGGAACTTAAAGAAGGTACTAGTGTTCTTCATTTTTCAGTGAAACGGTTAAAATGACAGGCAACAGGCATGACAGGCGTTTTTATGAACATTCTGAGCCAGTGTTTAATTTTTTTACTTTTTGTTACTTTATCAATGAGTGAGGTAACAGAATTAGTCCTTTCGGTCGTCACTTTTTCTTTTTCTATCCAAATACGTGTGTCAACAACGTGTTATAATGGATCCGATGAGGAAGTGGATGTGATCTATGGACAAGGTATTAGCCTCAGATGTAATTCAACGTTACAATGTTACCTCAAAGTTTGGGAAAACAGCACAAATGGAGCTTTTCTTGCTTTTCCAAGTAATGAAAAAGTTGGCCCTTTCAGTTACAGTGCTTCGGGATTATTTGAAGAGCAGATACGTCGAGTTACCCTTTTTGAAGCCACTACGTACACATTTCGGTGCCATCAAAATAAATTTCTTATAATAAGTTATAATCATCTTGGAGTGGTGATTGACAATTGACTTTCATGGCATTAACACATAGAAGCTTTTTCGAAAAAACTAAGCCCTAGAATGTATTGTATGCGTATTATGAAAAAAATTAATGTTAATAAAAATCTCCTCTCCTCTCCTCTCCTCTCCTCTCCTCTCCTCTCCTCTCCTCTCCTCTCCTCTCCTCTCCTCTCCTCTCCTCTCCTCTCCTCTTTTCCATAGACACGGTAACCCATTATCTGTGAAAGTTGCAAGCGTAAATTTGATGCAACATGTTTTCCTTTCACATTGATATTTGAAATTCCCCAGGTTTTCACAGTTTCTTTACAACAAGTGCTTAGAAAATATAGCCGAGAAACCATCGGCCATGAAGAAATGGGAAGTAATCTTCAACAACCTGACTGACCGGGATTGATTGAATATTTATCGTACTCCTTCCCTCTCTACCACAGAATCTAAGCTACAGTATTTTCAGTTTAGATTTATTCATAGGATCCTCCAAACGAACAGATTGCTTTGCTTCTTGGGTAAAGCTGAATCCCCTTCTTGTATTTTTTGCAATACTGAAGACGAAACATTAGAAAACATTAGTTGGGACTATACCTCACAATTTATTAGAGAGGTGGAATTCTTTTTATTTAATAAACGTTTTGTTTTCTCAAAACTAAATTTATTTTTTTATTCTGGAAAGACCAGTCATCCCTAAATTTTTTTAGCTCTTCATATGAAAAAAACTATGTTTTTTATTGTAAAAGAATGAAAGCATACCTGTGACAATTTATTATTTTTTTTAAGTTTAAATTTGTGGTCAAAGTGGAAGAGTATAAAAAATTTAGGAGAAAGAAAAATATACATTTTGATAATATAAGAGAGGTTTTTGCCTCCTGTCCTAGTTTGTTTGATTAATATATTGAAAAGAGCGTTTTCTGGCATTGATGTTTATGTAGATATGCCTCGAATATAATAGGGTTATCACAAGATTATCATGTTTGCAATTTTATTTGAACATCATTTAAAAACACAACGTTTGCTTTTGGAGAAATTGAAAATAAATAAATGGTGATAAGAAAAAATTCTTTACAATACATGCCTACAAAAGGAATCCTTTTCTTTGGAGACTTTGTGCAAATGAAGATTTTGTTGAATTAAGAGAAGGATGTGAGATTGCCTAAGCTACAAATGTTGCTTTATTTAGCGAGATTCCAAAGGATAAGGGGTTTAAAAGGGAATTGTTAAATTAAATAGATCTTCGTTGTAGAAACGATTAGGATACTCTAGCTTCAACTCACCCCTGAAAGACTATGACTATTGGTAAACATATTACCATGAAAGGTGAGTAACTGTCTGATGTATTGTCATGTGTGGTTTGTGTTCCACACTCTTTAAAGGTTGGTTAAAAAGTTCACCAACACTGGTCACGTATGTCAAATACCTGAAATTGGGTAAAGTTTTCCCCAATATGTGTTGTTTATTTGGTTGCCTCATAAGCTGGTTACCCAATTAAGTGGCAAAAAAAAAAAAAAAAAAAAAAACCTCTTGGATAACGCATTAATCAACAACTATTGGGTAAATTGGGTAAATTGACATACATGATCAGTGTTGGTAAGTTTTTTAACCAACTTTTTTAGAGTGCAGAAGTTGAAATGTATAAAGTTTGTTAAATTCCATTTTAACTGAACATCCCAAGCTATTCCGGACGACCAGAAATCAAACATTAGCTTCGGACTTCATCACATACAATCAAAGAAGCCAACTGTCTAAATTGTATTAACTTATTTTGCTGTTATAGAGAATTGCAATTTGATTTTTCCCACTAAGGATTGAATGGGATTACCAGTGCATTAAAGAAAAGTAAAATTCTTTAAAATTAATCGTATTACTTAGACTCACGACGTTTTCATGTAGGTAGACTTACTGAAACCTCAATGTTGTACAACTGCCATGTTGATGTTATTCGAGTGTTTTTCTTACAGATGTACTACAGCAACAACAAATCTTCAGCTGGTGGAAACCTGCTTCAAATTACCGCAGATGACGACGTGTGATTCGCATGTAAAGACGGAAGGGGTTATTGATAACGTGTCTCCTTCGAATTGGTAACATATATGAGTGCTTTTATAAGTGGGGGAGTCAGTTGATTTTGTGCCTCATTCTGCATTGAAATAAAAATAATCTTACATTTTCAGTGCCTGCAAGCACTGAAGTAGAGGTAATGGTCTCACCCACAAGCGTAAGTGGTGGCTTATATGTTAAAAGATGCACCCAACATACCCAACGTCTTGTTATGGTTTTACTGATTTTAGTATAAATAGGAATATTGGGATACCGATAGGGTGTCATTTAAAAAAATAGTATTGTGTTTTTCTTTTCTATAATGATCTGTACAAAACCCTCAAATCCTAAAAAGGTTTTAGGATGTATTTTAGGAAGCATTTGAGTATAATTCTGGAACAAACGCATCTCTACCACTTCTATTTGTTAATGATGAATAAAAAAAAACCGATTACCAAAATGGTTTTTGAATGATTTTGAAGTTTTTGCTTCAGTGTATCATGGATGATTTTTAAGTGAAATACTTCTCGATTCCTTTCATTTCACTAAATATGAGGCTTGAAAATTGTAAGTAGCCAATAGTATTAAGACGACGATTGTTACCTCATCAGAGGCTGTTTTCACTAGATGCTCCTTGGCACGGTTACAGAGCTCAGTGTAAAACTGAGCAGTATTGAGGGTTTCAGAGGCAATATCTGAAACATTTTGTTGTTTTATTCAGAAGTATAAATAGGACTTGTGACAAACAAGTGTTATGTTCGTGTAAGTTAAAGGGCTCTGCAGAGTTAAGTTTTGAGATGACAAAAAAATCAAATAGCAAATGTCAACCGGGGGACAACACACGGGATGTAATTATTCTATTGAGCACATTTGCCACAAACTTTAATGAGTTCAATCTGTTATGCGTTTCTATTCCATAGATAATCACAAAGGGTAGGTTCCACAAGCTTGAACACCCATATCTGAAGGAGAAAATTCAGACGATTTTCAATTGTAATTTTTTCAGGAATATTTTCCAGACTGTTGATAGGATTTGATATTTTCTGTTTGCTGTTTACTTATGGAAGTGGAAATTTCACGCAAATATCACACATTTTATTCACTGAATAGGTCACTTACGGTTTTGTTAGGTGAACGAACTCGAAGTACCAATTTCGTCCTCCAAAGGTTCTAATTAACAGATGGGAACATTTTCCAGATTTTTTCATAGCTTAACAGATTAGTGAGCACAAAATAAAATTGAATACAATATTCGCTACCTTAACCTTCACAACGAAAATTTTTGAAAAATATACCTAGATGGTGTGATTTTAATCTGCTTTTATGTGCCTTTTTATTTCTTACAGTTGCACCGGTGACCTGCCGCATATCATGTACATTAACGGAAGAAGCAAGGTTTTCACCAAAAAGCTGCGTTGTCAATATTATAGTTCAATTCCTGAAATTAACCCTTTACCGTTGTGCTCCGATCGGGGCATATTTGCGCGCCTCGGGATCGGGCGGAAAAGCGGACGTAGCCCGCCCCGCATCGGCTTCCGTAGGCCATTGACCCCGTGACTTTAAACTATTGTCTATCTCGTTGTTGTGGCCGAATTTTCGGGTAGCTACTCGCAGTTTCGAGCTCCGCGTGAAACAGTAAAGATATGTGACAGCCGAGCTCTCCGCATGGACCAAAAGGACCCAAAACAACGGTAAGGGTTAAACTAAGCCAAGCAAACAACCTCGTTAACTACAGCTGCTACATGCTTAAGCAGCACAGAGACTTTTACTGAAATCGTGAATCCATTGCCGAAGTTCAATGTCGTTATCTTCATTATGTGCATAATTGTGCTGAATTTTGTGCTTACGTTCTCTCCTCAAAGTGCAAAACGAGATGTACTTGCAAAGAAATCTCGCACTCCTACGATATATCTCACGGAGCGGCTGTAGAAGACCCAAGTTTATGCGATGATGTTGGCGGACAAACCAACGAACCTATTTCAAGTCACAATGATATTAATGTGGGTGAATCCAATAGTAAATCTATGAACCCTTATTATATGGAGATTGAAGATGACACCGAAGAGAATGTTAATAATAATACTCATGCTTTAACAGACGGGGAAGCTGCTTACAGTCACACAATTTACTAGAGTAAATTCTTAATTTAGTGGGAGGGCGAAAGTAGTTGCCGAGGCTTACACAGAAAACGAAAATTTTCAAGAAAATAAACAACTTGCTGTAGAGTTGACACTTGTTCAAGTGTGGTTGAAAGGCTTATGACGTCTTTTGGGTTTTCCGAAATTTGAAGAGAACTTGGGTACATACGATTACATTTCAAATACTCCTGTACATTAATTTGCCACAGACACTTTCAAATTTTTAAAAATGTTGTTCTTATGGGTCTGAAATATTGCAATATAGAAATCAGGTTTTGCAGTACGTGATGAATTTTTGTGGTTGATATTCTCGTTCATAAATGAGCAAATGGGTGAGGTGGTATTATTACATTTTCAAGTCTAGAGAAAGTAAGTCGTCATTTAAAATTATACCGCTTAATGTTTTATTTCGAACCTGTTGCTTAAAATAGTTATATTCTCATTCAATAGTCGAAAACAGTTAATTCAGTCTATTGTTTCAAACAGTAACAAATATATACGAATAAGGATTAAAATCAAGACTCGGGAAGGAATTCCGAAAGTTCCTGAACACTGCATTACAAAATTAAATACAGATGCCCGGTTTTATGATAGAAGAACAACAAGCAAAAGAATCAAGTGAGAAGACTCCAAAAAATGGCCGATAAAAGGGATTGTTTAGTTCTTTGGTTCAAAGAAGTAAACTTTTATGGCAACCAGTGGCGTAGCTACTGGGGGGGGGGGGCAGGGGGGCAAGTTCCCCCCCCCCCTGGAAAAATTTTTGGGGAAATTTGATGAAAATGGGGAAATTTGATGAATCTTCTTATTATTACAAAAATTTCTCAAAATTTTTGTTAGAATAAGAAATTGTGAGACATTTCTCATACATAATTCGTATTTTCATGCAACATATTAACTCAGATTTCGTCAGTGTCGCATGAACCGGCCCAATTTGCGTTCCACAGAAAAGTCCTCTCCGCGTAGCAGATTGAACGTTCTCTTGTGCTTGTATACGCACGGGGGTTATGATCAGTGCATTTCAGTGCACAGGGAACTGTTATTCAGATGATACTTTGGGAATTCAGTAAAAGGATGTGAAAACTGACAAGTCACTACCGTAGACCCCGAGGTTGTTATGTTCTTCTACAAGCTAGCAGTAGCTGTAAGATTTTACTCTGTGTACATAACGATGGATGGGGCTGAAACATTCCATGGCCAACGATAAACTAGAAATTAGAATTAGCGGGATCCGTTGGTACACTTAGATTTTGTTACTTAGCCTAATCCTTGGAGGCTTACAAGCTAGTTCGGGAAAATAACTTTCTGCTGACTTTGAGTGTAACAATAAATGGTCAATGAGTACCTTGTAGCCTACTACACTTAACAGACTGCTTTTCTAACAGGATATCCTGTGATCGAGCCACTATTAGGCCTCCTTAGTAGGTTGCGAAGGGGAGACCATTGGGCCATCCCCCCCCCCCCTCACAGATGCCATTTTTTCTTTGTTCTTAAAAATACGTAGTCTAACTTTATTAACACAGACTTCACTTCAAAAGTTAGCATATGTGGCACCAGATTGCTTATAAGGACACCCAATTTTCAGAAATTTTCAAAGGGGGAGGATTGTCCCTGCAAGGTCTTTCAGTGATGCCAACTTTTTTTTAATTCCTACAAATAGACCTAGGCAACTTCTGTCAAATTCCAATTTTTACTTAAAAAGGTAGACTCTGTTTCCCACTGGTGGCATCGATAATAAAGACTACATGCTTAGATTCTCTTTACAAGCATAAGTACGCTATTTTGACCATCTGAGGGTCTGATTTTTCGAAATTTTCTTTACGCTCCGCGCCAACCAATGGTGGCGCTTCGCTCGATCTTTTGGGCAAAATTACATTTTTGGGGTAAAATTAGCTCTTAACTCTCTGATCACTTTGCAGTTTGCGAACATGTATTGAAGTGAGCATTTTATTTCAAACGACAAAAGAAGAAAGCGACTGGCTAGATTCTTCGTATTAGCCTGGAAAATCCTATTTCCGGCCATCTAAGGGTTCTGATTTTTCCAAATTTTCTCTACGCTCCGCGCCAACCAATGGTGTCGCTCCGCTTAGATAATCTTTATGACAAAAAAACACTTTGTGGCCAAGAAAAAGCACAAATACCGATCAATGCTCTCTTATTTTGACTAATAAAAGTGTGCAAATTTAATGACAAGTTTTTCTTCGCAAGGTAGCATAAATGGCATAAGGAAATGCATGTCAAGACACAAAAGTTTCAGTTTTATCCTCATGAACCACCACGATTCAACTTTTAACACTGTTCCTGTCAAAGTCGAAAATCTCGCACCATTTTGCATCTAGGCTCCTTGAAAAAGTCAAAAAAATTTCCGGACACCCCTCCCCTTAGACCATACTGCATGCCCCTCCCCATTCAGAGAAATCCTGCGTACGCCACTGCGTTAGTACATAAAAATAAACCAGATATTGTTTACCAAAATAATATACTTTGTTATTTCCGATTGCTCTATTTTCACTTTAAGATTAAAATGCAGGTAATATTACAAAATGACATGGTAATGTTGTTATACTTGTAAGTTTGCATGTTTTATGTGAAATACATACACATTGACCGGGAATAGTTTTGGGGAAATTTCATCCCTTTCCCCCCCCCCCCCCCCCCCCTGGAAAAAATCCTAGCTACGCCACTGATGGCAACGTGCACCAAATTCAGAAGGAACTAGGAAAAAAGGGACATAAATTTAAGACTTTGAATTTGAAGGTCAAATAAGATATGGAAAGCTTAATATTCTGTTTCTATTGAATGACGGAAGAATGTCTCATGACGCCAGTCCTTTATTGGAAGTTTAGCCACTGCGCATCTTATCCAACTATCCAATTTATAATTTAAAGGAAAATACACTTCCTATTTTCCAAAATTTAATGGTCTTGTGTTTCACATAAATTAACCCATCCATTCGAAAACTTTTTACAGGCTTAGTAGTATATATATAATATATTTGGTCAATTCAGAACAATTGTCCAGAAATTTTGCTACAAGCTGAAATAGATTCTAGCGGCATGTGAATAAGCTCTTAACTAACGTTGACAGACCTATCGCGTGGTAAATCGACAGGGTGCGTCTCACAATTGTTAAGTTCATTACCAATTTGAGAAATTGAGAAGGAAGAAAATATATTAATATGCGTTTGCAAGCATATGTTACAACAGGTAAATGAGTTACATGATTTTTACGATTGTAGACAACTTTTGGGCTAATTTGAAATCATTGATATGGGAATTTAAACATTTCCCTTTGAAAGATTTCACTACTGATCAGATAATGATACCCTTCCAATTATAACCGAAAACTGAAAATTTGCATACATGTATTGGAACACAGCCGATACATGTTCCCTTGCATTTAAAAAATTGAGGTGAAAAACTTAATCTGGCCGCGTAGGGTAACTTACAATAAAACCATGAAGAAATTTTCCCTCTCATCGTTTGTAACATTTTCTTCTTCCTGTCTACGTACTAATGCCTCATGAGTCAACTCAGGGCACTTAATATGCACCTGATACAGTCAGCTTTCTCATCTGAAAAACTTGCTCCCAGAATCAGTTATGTTATACCAAACCTTTAAAAAAATCACGTTATTTGGGAAAGTTAGCAGGCTATTGAGGCATATGCTGGTTGTTTTTAATAAGTGTCAGTACAATGAAGGTAGGGGGCGTCTGGCGTGTTCTGATAGTACACATCAGCTATGCTCTATTTGACGGATCTGATAAGGTGTCTTTGTCGTATTTAGATAGAATAATAACCATGTGATTTTATTGATTACCTTATTACAATAAAGATGCATACACATTACGATGGCAACCTATCACCGCCTTTCTTGTCAATAAAATATGGAACTCTTTAGATATTTTTTTGTCAAACCAAACTAGTGGATCTTCGGGATAAACAGACTTTTGTTCTTTGGTGCCATGTAGGTTAGATGAAAGACGTTTAAACGTAAATTAATTATTTGCAATTTTCATGAAACATTTCGTGCATTTTTAATTAGTATCAATAGTCTTCCTTAATCCCATTCCGTTAATTTATTTGTATAATTTCCTTTAAAATCATTCAAATCTAAATCAATCTGTAACCGAGAAAATATACAGCACTGTATTTTTCGCCAAATGTTCCTCTACATAAGACTAATTGCGGTTGTTTAGGACTTGAAAAGGTTAAGGACTACGTTAAGGACCAGCGAAACAACTATTTTGTATTCATGCATATTTCTTGTTTTAGTTAAAAGGTATGAAAAAGGTTTCCAAGAAAGCTACGGAAGGGTTATAAACAGTTGGGAAGCTGACAACTGGGTCACCAAAATATATTGAGCTATAATGACGTCAAACAATTTGAATTTTAGCCGCTTATGGATATGTTCGCTTGGAAAAAATGGCTGTTTTATTCTGTATACTTTTAATGACGAACAAGAAAAATATTATAAAACTTACCGGAATAACTTCGCAAGTTATACTATAACCAACGTTAGGTGAAATTGTTGGCTAAAAGGCGCAAGAACCACCGGGATGTTTTAGGCCTGCCTTTCTGAACGTTAGCGAATGGTCATTAATTTGTCCCGAAATCATCCCGAAGCTGTCCAACAATTACCAAATGATCAAATTTGATCACAAAATTAACTTTCCCACATAGATTCGTTGATAAATTATTCCAATTTTTCTGAAGACAGTCAATCCGGCTTTGCTTATGCTGCGAATCAGTTGTAGTACACATGTTAGTAAGCCAGTCATATTGAAACGTAATGCAAGATGTTACCTACCATGTTGCAGAACTGATCCAACACAATACCGTGCATGGTGAGTGCACATACGTCCGTGATTCGAAAGTATGTACATATAAAGAATAGAGGAGGCAGAACAAAGACACGGGGTCCTTTGTGGCAGTTTTAGTGAAGAAAAAAGGATAACAAGAAAGGTATCTCTAAATTTTGGAAAAAGTTTCTGTTCTCTCTCTTTCAAGTGATATTTAAACATAGTCTCACCTTAAAGACGCGCAGTTTTAAATTTCCAAAGTGAGCCCTCCTTCCTCGGTGTCCTCGGAAAGCTTACGATGTAGACTTTAACCAAAGTTCCCTGCCTAAAAATCGCTATCTACTACAAGTTTTTTTCTGCTACGAGTTTCTTTTAAATCT
The DNA here is from genome assembly GCA_037179385.1 of Holothuria scabra. Lineage (NCBI taxonomy): Eukaryota > Metazoa > Echinodermata > Holothuroidea > Aspidochirotida > Holothuriidae > Holothuria > Holothuria scabra. Next base: position 36,122,122 of record CM074197.1, read on the forward strand.
TTAACTCTCTATTTTTCTATAATTGCCAAAAAATACTCAATGAGAAAGACCATGAATAGGCTGGTTCGAGTACGGTCTCCCAGAATGCAGTTCAATGCGAGTGCTGAGGGCATAAAAATTGCTCAACAACGGCCACAGATATGAGGTCTGCTTCCCAACTCTTAAAACAGAACTCGTTATGAATGGATAGTGGCAGTGTCATTGCCTCCCATGCAATCTTTGGATACTTGATAAACTTATTCACGATGATTTCCTTTACGAAAGCATACAGTAAGTATGGTTTTTTAAACGAGTGTTGCGTTTTTTGTTTGGATTTTCTTTTCTCTAAATTTAAAAAATTTTTCGGAATTTTCAAACTAAGAATGGTAACAAACAATTGTTCTCATTTTGTGATGCCAATACTTCAAATCGTTCTAGCTAACAAAATTACTTACATAGGTGTCAAGACAAAGCCAATAAAGTATTTCTTTCCTGCAATCCATGGATATTTTACAAATAGAATGTTATTCTTTCATGAACACTTCGCATTCAGATAATATTTCATAACGCCCATAGAAAAAGGAAGAAGGATATTTGAATGTCGTCCCTTGAGATTCAAATTTGAAACAAGTGGGTGAAAGGTACAGAGCCGTGGTATAATTGTCCTAGTTTTCTCGATATATTGAACTGGCAGTTGTAACTAGAGTTAGAGAAACACAATTCTTATTTAGTAGTACTTTGCTTAACCATCTGTACTTCTGTTCAACTTGTTTGCAAAAATGACCTATCAAATGATAAGGATTACGAGAACTTATTGCCTGTTTTGAAACTTATTCGTTTTCACTTCGTTGCCTTTTCTGCATTTTGAAAAGAAAGCTTTTGATTTTCTTGATTGGGATTTTTTTTTTCCATTAGTGCAAAGTCTTTTCAAATAATGGCTTTTCACGAAGTTTTCACGAAGTTTTTATCGAGGGGAGTTTGTCATTGCGGTCTTTAAGTCTATATTTGTTTACTACTTGTACTGAGGTAATGACCTCTATAATCAACTTTAACCCTCTTGCACGAGTTCTAGCACTTCATATTCAGCCAAAGAGGAAAAAGCTTGCACGTCCTTAACGTTGTCATATGGAGCTCAAAACATGAACCAGCTACCCAAGAAGTTCTCCACAACAACACAAGAGGTCTTTGCCATTCATTACATAGTCAAGAACCATCAAATGCTGTGTTTGTAAATGCTGTTGCCACTGTTCACCCAACCCGTGAAAGGGATAGATTCCACATATAAAGACGGGCAGTACGAAGTTAATAACAGTATCCCTGGAACAACTGCTTCAGATGTTTCTATCACACTTTAAGGTTATGGTGACGATACCATTGGTAAAACTGATTTTATCGAAAGCTTTAAGACGACACTTAGGGAGAACTAAAAGCTTTATCCTGTGGCTTAAGCTTAAACGTGGATTAAGGTCCCTTGAAAACTGTCGATGGATAAGGAAATGCAAAAATGTGGTGTTAATTTGATTGCAACGTCTGACGAGCTGATTTTAACGTTAAAACGTTTAATTACGTTATTGTGTTGATGACACAATAACGATGTTAATTCATGCGTTTATATTGACGAGTATATTGTTTTTTAGATAGGTTAAGACGTTAAAATGCTTATTGTGCTTATTGTGATAGACATTTTTTACCAGGATGCTGATGAATTGGCCGGGGGGGGGGGGGGGTAATTTCCTATAATAAGGGGACAAGAGCAAGTTTTGTCCGAATAATGTCACCTTTTATCATATTTTGCCCGTTTAGATCAACTGCTTTTGCTCAAATCGGGAGGGCGAGTTCCCCCTTTCACCCCTCGTCTCGTACGCCTATGTGGCGACCTTTCCAATTATTTATTCAAATTTGAATTTAGCGAATAACATTCCATTTAACTTTGTGAATGGACTTTTGGAAGCCGTACATAGAACTTGGACTTTTTGGTAGAGGGAAGAAAAGTGGAGGAAAGGCAAAAATCTGCGGGGATGGGGGTCGGTGTACTACAAATACCATTTGTTGCCCTCCTCGGCTCGACCCCTGGACACAATTTCTGAAGGCTAAATTTATGGTCATTCCCATTAGTTCCACTGCACTCAAGTGAAATGAACTTCATAGGATTTGTACTAGGTTGGAGCTGAGAATTGTGGGCAGACTGTTTAGGCAGAGCGTCACCACCAGTTACCGCAGATTAACTTTAGCCTTTTCGCAGAAACACCGCTCTAGATCGGGGAAATGGCATATCACAGCCATTTTGGAATGAATTCTTTCCGTTTATTCAACACCTTCATAAAGTATGTTTCAAGTAAATGCATTGCCTCTTTAAAATACGATGAGGCACGTGTCACCCCCCCCCCCCCACTCTGCCTGAAGATTAATTTCTGTAACCAGACAAAAAGTTTGTGCATGTGAAGATGTCTATTGAGATACACACACACATTACATTCATATTGACAGTGATGGTATTTGATGATTTGGACTGATACACTAACAATTAACTTCATCCTATTTTGAATCTACCCAGTAGCGTTTTAAGCAGGATTTTATGAATAGAAAAATAACAGTCAACTATCGAGAAGGCAACTAGCCAACTAGTAATTTTCTAAGGCCTAGTTGGATTCAGTTTGGCAGGCGTTTATGATTTAGTTAGTACTTTATCCTCAGGCCAATTCCAAAGTCAACAATAGATGGATTACAAAGCGTGTAATTCAAAGGGGAAGTTGACCTTCACTACGGAAGGCGTTATTACTTCATCTCATGATTAAAAATAAAAAATAAGAAATAGCGAAACAATCGACTTGCGAAGGAAGAGATGATAATGTTTCACTTACAAAGCATGAACTGAGACACTACAAATGTCAACTGGGTAATTTCCGGTTCCCTCCTTCATATTTCCGGCTTTGTTAAGCCGGTTTTTAAGAAATGTGTCTTTATGGAGAAAAACAAGCCTTAACTTGTAGGTTTCTTTTTTCCTTTGACTCAACCCATTACTCAAATAAAGTTCAGTTTTTGTACTTACTAAATCATGTCAAGATAGAAGATAACCTTTGCTATTTTTCTGGTTCCACATTCATTGCTTGGATATCGTTTGGTTGGGGGAAAATAGTTAGAGATATTGGTATTACATTAAAACTATTACCTATCTGAAACACATTTTATTTGACATTTTAATCTAGCAATCTTTTGCATCTTTTTCTTACGTCTATTAGACAGTCCATCAACAGAGGAATGTTCGCTGGCATTAAGTTTGCTATGTAGGTAATGGAATTCTCATATTTCGATACCTACATGCTGCGTTGGGTACTCTGGCCTTGTTTCATTGCCAGTGGAATTGTTACTTTTTATAAATACCGAATACAAACAAGAGCTTCGTATCCTTGAAATCCTTGTCATGTGGTTCCATTTACGCAAGGTACCTGAGTTTATGTTTAATGTACAACGACACTTCATAAATTGATCTGGGACTCCGTTGTGTCCCCGCGTTTAAATTGGACTATTTCAGTAGACTTTGCACTCTGTAGGATAAGATATGACCTTTCAGTATAAAACTATTCTTGCCACCCTTTCACTGTATTTGGCCCTGTCCTACGCTTGTTTTGGAACAGAGCACAGTCCACATGTGCCATTCGGTCGCCATATAGCACACGATCGCCAACTGTTCTTAACTGATACAATGAAAATAAACTCTACTAGAACTACCGTAATTGATTTGGGGTAACGTGGTATTAACTTCTTATCACAAATTATTCGTTTGTTATAACGAGTTATTTATGTGATACTAGAGCGCATTGAATTTTATACCAAATTATTAATTTGTTACCACATATTTTTTAATTGTAATAAAAACATTTTAATTTGTTAACTACATATTGTAATTTTGTTCCAAAATAAACTGAATTTTGTTGTAAGAAATTTTCAACAACCGTACTTGATTTGCTATAACATGGTATTAACTTTTAATCACAAATTATTAATTTGTTATAACGAATTATTAATGTGTTGTTAAGGCTTATTGATTTTTTTTAATCACATATTACTAATTTGTTAAAAAATCAATTATTATGTCATAACACATCCCTTATAGTGTTAGTTTCTTACTAAGTTAAATTAAATTAGAGGGTAGCTGCCAAAGCAGAGTGCGCCTACCAAATTCTTTACGCACACCCGGTTATGCCTCTTGGTTCATCGATTCGATCCTATACCGATAACTGTCAAAGACAAGCATGCAGTCTGTTGTAACAGTGCACTTGCTACCGTCTTTAAGTTTAGACTCCACTTACTTGTGAGTGCCGAAAACAGACTAAAATAAGACCAAATTAAAAAACAAGTTGGGGCCACTTTATATTAGTTTCAGATGATAAAATTCTTCACATAAAAAGGAAGTTCTAGGGAAAGGCACCCCCCCGCTATCTGAGCGGGGACCGCAGCAATACCGTTTTATGTCTTGGCTTTGCAGTTTAAAATGTTACTTGGCGGAGTTTCCTAACCTTTAAACCTCCTACAGTACAACCACAGGGCTGCACCTCCTGCATGGGATGAAAAATAAAATCAGGATCCACCCCAGGTGCAAGCTGCCCTCATTGGCATTGCATCCATAATTTCGGTTAGCGAGGGAGGCAAAGTTCGTCAGTGAATCGGCTAGACAACACTTCATGCAACGATCTCCTACTTGTGAACATTACCTTCCCTTTCTGTGAATGACTCTTTTGGCGTTCCGCACATTGTAACAAAAGCAGTTACGGCCCAAATTTGAACGTTCCTGTCAGCAGCTCTCTCAAAAGTTCGCAGAAATCTCAACTACTTATTCCTGGAACAACTGTCACAATCACAGTAAGTCGTGAAATCTGTTTTTGATTCTTTAAAATCGTCTTGAAGGATGCTTTCATATGAAAAATGATGCAAATTGTTCACTTGTTGAGTCATATGTTTTTGCAAGGCACAAGCCCTTAGCCTAACAGTTAATTGCACACGGCAGGTACAAGCCTAATGTTAGTGTTCGATAGATAGGCAGTTATACTGTCGAATGGGCGCCAAACTTTCCCAAAGACTGTTCTATCGTTTCAAGATTTTAACACGAAATTTCAATGCAGATGTGCACACGACATACCCGTGCAGTCAGCGTTCAGCCCATTATATTAACTGTAGAACCTTGAGTCAGTCACTATTTCCACAATTGAAAATTGGAAATAAATGTTTGAACTTAAGCCTAGACTGCCGCTAAGTACTGTACAGTGTACATGTTAAAAATTTAAAAGCCAAGTTCAAGACAACAACAAATATGTGGTTAGGCCTAGGGCTTAAACTTTTTCAGCATCCTCGCGGTAAAGAGTGAATTGTGTGATGTTCTTATAAACATCAAGTATAGTCATGGTCTTCTATTTTTATGTAGGCTAAGTAGGCCCCTAATCTGTGTTTCTATCATAAAGCAAGCTTATGCAAAATGTGTGAATAATTGCTCACAGCACTAAATGTCGTATACTGTACCTGTACATAGGTATTTATTAGTATGAATACCAAAGTCTACAGTGAAAATGTTGCTTGGAAAGACATCAGCACAGCCAGCACCGAGTGATGCACAGAATAGCAAAAAACGGTTTTATAGTAGTACACAAGGCATCAACCTTAAAGAATGTTTTCTGTTAGAAAAAATGAAACCAAACATCATTGTAATTTCCAGGTATAGAGTTTAGTACTAAAGAGTTTACAACACAATTTAGTGTTTTTTGGGTTTTGATATCTTGTTTACAGTTAGGGGCCCGCTGTACAGTCTTTACTGTATCATGAATGACTAGAATAACTTCATCCTTTTTTAGACTTTGCATGTTCGGGGCTCAATGATTAGATTCACAAGAGATCACCAAAATAAGCAAAATTGCTATTGGTCTGTGTTATTCCAATGGGAAATTTTTGAGTGGCAGCACTGACATAAGGAAGGTCGTGATAGCCATGACTATTAGTGCTATCGGTCATTCTGTATGTTTATGCATCTGTATAGAACATATGTATGAATGTGCAGTAGGTGTGTTTTTTATCCACTTTTGTAAAGTATTTTTTTTATATTATGTCTTTTCCCAGGAGCCCCCTGAATGACAACATGCAGAGGGTGGTACATCATCTTAGAACCAACTTACTACAGTATGATCGATTGATCATTTGAATTTGTGTGCTACTGAACTGTAGAAGAGAGAAGAGGGGTCTGATGGCAAGCACCATTTTCAAGATCATTTTGAGAAAGTTCCTTCATTTCTTTAACTTCATTTTGAGAATAAAGTGAGGATTTGAGAGCAGCTGATTTTGTAAAATCAAGCCAAAAGGTGAAGTTCTTACTAACCAATTTTCTGTCCTTTGCCCAGTCTACACCATGGTTTCTTTATTTCCCTGTTTTACAAACTCTGATTTGAATCTGTTGGCAAGGGTTTACAATGTACTCAGAGGTCACATGGCGTCCCATGGTGTCATAATACATTATAAATTAGTTAAGTGTAAGGAACAAAAATTGGTCTAAATTGTAAAGAAATAGTAAACATCCTGATGACCAATATGAATGAACACTAAAATGTTTTTACCTTATTGATTATATCTAGTGTCTTGAGAAAATTTCATACTGTATGTAGGAACTGAAGGAAAGTTTCTCTATAAAGTGTATCTCAAGTAAAAAAAAATGGACATTTATATTAAATCGCATGAAATATGAAGGTTAACAGTCCAACTCCAATCTTTCTAGGCTATTCCTTATCTGAGATATGAAATGTTAAAGTTTCTCTCCCTCAAATTAAAATGACACATTGTGCAATAATTTGTGATGTACAGTACAGTAATTTTTATACTACTCGAATTACAGTCTTTTCTATTTTTTTTTTCCTGAAAGTTACTGCACCTTGTGCCAAGGTGTGCTGTTCAAGGTCAAAAAACATTTTTAATATTTAAGGGAAACAAAGAAGGTAATGTAAGTGGTACAACAAATAAGCTGCACTTTATTGCAGAATGGACTACAGTAATTTGCTTTAATAAGTTTACAAATTACTTTCCACATTTTACATCTCGGTTCAAGAATGTCCTGTTGCATGAAGATAGGAGCTGAACTGTTAGAAGTTTTTCATGCTGTTTAATACATATATTTTTGAATTTCTTTTTAGGCACACTTAAATGCCCTGGTGCCCAACCAGGGATACTAGTACCCCCTAGACTGGTAACCCTAGGGGGTATCAATAAACACCACAGGTTGTATATGGGATGCTTTTCAGACAGATTTTAAAAAGCATTGCTGAATAATAAGAAGTATTATTAAACCTCATTATACCACCGTAAAGAAACTTACTAATTTGGTCATTTTTAAAATCGCTCACAATTTATTTCTAGACTCCATGAAAATTTTCAAGGGGAGGAGACACCCTCTCTGTTGGAACGTATGCTTTTGTATTTCCAGAGATGCACCTTAAGAACCAAGCTTAATGTCAGTGCACATTGTACTTTATTTAATGTCATTTTATGTGATATAAAATATTGTGTTTACCAGGCTTGGGGCGATTACATCTCAATGTAATCGATTACGATTGCTATTACTTCATATTTTACGATTGCGAGTATGATAACAATTACAGCTAAAATTGAAAGCAATTGATTACGATTGCGATTACATTGCGATGTAATCATGGTTGCAATCGTGATTACATTTTGTTTCCACCTGAACAATGAAGTAGGCAAAACAGTCCAGTGCCCTCCATGTATCATTCTTATGTGGGACCCTTACGGGCAACATATCTGGGTCAACCCTTAAATATCCCTCAGGCATGTGGGCTACCCATATGGGCCCCTTATTAATAGCGGGTGCAAAATTTAATGGGCCTCATATGGGTTTACCCATATGGGGCCCATATATGTTTGTTTCCCGGGCCACAACTGGAAAAAAGGCCTGGATGGACATTGCTCTACATAAGCCGAGAAGGATACAGGTTGAGGCATAAAACCCAATCTAACTACAGTAAATACATTTTGTTTCTAACATTTTCTTTTGCAAAAAGTATACTTCTAGAGAATGATGCAACTAGACAAAGAAACAACTCTGGAGGTAGTGACAAATTAAATTTTGTCATTGGGTTTTTCCATAAACTAGAGGTCCAAAAGTGTGATATAAGGTCAAAATTTGAAACAAAAAAAACATTTTAACTGGTTGAAATTTATACTTGAGGTAGAGTATAGTCAGCAGTTATAAAAAATACAAATATTTTTACAAACAAAATTATGTGTGTGTGATGAGACTCATGCAAACAAATGACACCATCAAATTAACCAACATAACGGGGGACACCAAAGCAGTCTAAATTCCCCTCTTTAAAGAATGTAGAAAATCCTAGATGGTTGAAAATCCATAGTTGAGTGTGATTTAGGATTCTTTCTTGAAAAAATATGGAAGAAGTTTGAAATAATTCTCCAAAACTTAAAAAAAATTGAGTGTTATTTTCAGGTACCAAAAAGTCCACACTTTTGCATATTTTGGACAATTTTGACTATTTTAATCCAGTAAAGGATATTCAAGTATACAAGTATTCCCCCTTTGGGACCTGTAGGCTGTTAGACTTGTCATTTGGTATTTTTTTATCACTCTTTGGAAATATGTGATATTTGAAAGATATTGTACTCTCATTTGAACCAAGGTAATGGGGAGACCAAGATTTTATGTCCCCATTAGATCTAAACATGAAATGTGCTAATTTAATTTTTAAAGGTTAAGCTGACCTGGGAATAGTCAAATGCAATATAAACCACTGTTTGCAATAATAACATGCAGCAAGATGTATCTGTTTTGTTAATTTTTTGTTTCTCGGTACGAACATAACTATGATGGCGGGGGGGGGGGGGGGGTGACACCAAAAATGCAAAAGTTCATCAAAATAAAAGACGTGGTTCAAGAGTCATGGAATTAAGTTTTCTGTTAACCCTCTGGAACTATCTTTTCATGTAACTTACTTGACCCCAAAATTTGATGATTTGTGTAAATGGTAGAGCAACAAACTTTGCCAACATTACTCTCTGAGGGGAACACTTAACTACTGAGGATTATTAAAAATGACATAAAAGATGCTTCTTTTGATTTTTTCTTTAGAAGTGTGCTACTTTCTGGAAGAGGTTGAACCAATTCTTATATCAGGAAACGTTCTGCCACCTGAGAAAGATCACATTGGGTCAATGATGAAAAGAACATTAGAAAACCAACATAACTAGGGGGGACACCAAAGAGTTATGATGGTCATGGCATTTTCTATCATCTTGCTAGGAAAGTTGGATGATGCTGTAATAATGATATTTGGAAAGAATGATTTCTTAATGGTATCCTTACCATGATAAATGATCAAAACAACGTTCAGTTTATGATAAACATGCTTTTCAGATGAATCAAATTTGTATGTCGGTATGTCACAGCTGGTACCTTAAAATCAGGATGGACACGAAAGCAAAAGAGACTATTTTCTAAAAGATGTTAACCATTGAATATTTAGGTTATATATCACAAGACACTTTGATTGGTAGAGTATAATAAAGTACCCGAATCGATGGTTTGTTGTATTCCCTGTCTTTGAAATATAGCATTGCACTGACAAAATCAGTAAAAACCCCATTGGACCGCTAGTTTATGGAAATACCCCATTCCAACAGAAGAACTAAGCACTGAAAAAATTGTTTAGTAACTTAACCCCTCTGTTCAATTCAACTTCAATGTAATCAGAAATGTAACCGCGATTGCGATTACTTTGCCATTGTAATCGATTACGATTGCAATTACTTTGCGATTTTCTCAAAAGTAATCGATTGAAATTACAACTACTTCAAAATGTGTAATCGATTGCAATCGATTACGATTACTGATTACGATAACCCCAAGCCTGGTGTCTATCCTTCTTTCATTGAGAAATACATGTAATGTAATTATATTGTTGTTTTTGCAGATATTTATGAACCAGGACTCTGAACTAAATTAGTTTCGAGTGATTATGGTATCATGTCTTATCTGAGACGCATCATCAGACCAACAGACTTTTCAGTTGCTACTGATAATTGACTTATGATGGAATGGTTATATTGTCACCAGAGGTCTAGCCTGCGTAGCCGCTCTGGGGCAGCTGCCCCCTCAGACCCTGCCGCTGATAGTAAAAAATCCTTTCAATGAGCCCAAACTTTGATGGCCCTACAATTCAAGAGCATTCACCACAATTGTTTTATTCCTGGAGTAGGTGTTGCTAAATGACTCCTAATCTTTGCAATGCAAAGTTGACCACAAACCTGTTCAAACCAGAAGCAAAACCGTGGGCTTATTACGGGCGATTCAATTGCAGGTGGAAGTCTTGATCATGGGCAGCATGCCCAGCTAACAACAAAACGTTTCCTGAACGTTTTTCAAACGTAACCACTTTCGTTTCGCAAACGTCTAGAACTACGTTTTAAAGACGTGTTTTTGTGGACTTTTCATACGTTTTCAAAACGTTTTTTAGAGACGTTCTCAAAACGTTATTCAGACGTAGAAAACGTTTATAAAACCTTTGCTGGTCCGTACGGAAAACGTCTGGGACGTAAGTAAAAGGAATAGGACGTTCAGGAAACGTTTTAGGGACGTACAAAAATCATCCAGGACATCCGGAGAACGTACTAGAGACGTACATAAAGCGTCTCTGACGTCTCGAAAACGCTTTATAGGGCTGTAGGGAAAGCGTCTTCTATCTTCAGAAAAAATTTAGGGAAGTACGAAAATTATACAGGAAGTCAAAAGAACGTTTCAGAGGCGAATAAAGTGTATCGTATCTAGGAAAAAATGTCAGGGAAACTTCGATGACGTCAAAATATCTCAGGTGCTTACGGATTTAAATTTACGTACCTAAACCAAAATAAATGAAAGGTGAATATTGCTTATGTATCCCTCAAACCTCTCCATGAGATAGACCATTGTGAAGTTGGGCTGTTTTATGGGCATCTGATTAGGACCATAAGTACTAACAAATGAAATTTGCTGGGAGAGGAAGGGAAATTTCACTTAACTTTAAAGACAAACATAAGGCTAATGAAAGAAAAAAAAGATATAAATGGTTTTTCATTTTCTTGACCTACTGTATGTAACTGTAATCATACTATCTTCAATAAAGTGATCACAAAAAGACTATTCTTAACTTCTTAGTGCTGGCAAGGAAGTATGTCAAAGGATCATACAGCTCTAAATCTGCACATATACACACTGAAAGCATCATTGCTGTGATTAATGTTTGCACAAGGTACCACTTAATGATATATGGTACAGTTGAATTTTATATCCAGTATACACATACTGCACATCACTCTGCATGACAAAGAAATAGAGCCTGGGCGACGACAAAGAAAACCAAGCTAATAACAGTTAATGCTTATAGAGCAATAAAATTCCTATCAAAGCTGATATTTGAGAAATCTAAATTGCATAATACTTAATTTGTAGAAATGGTCGTTTCGTGCTGCAGTTAGACCTACTTTTGTACGTATAAATTATTACTGTAAACAGAATGGTTTAGAGGAATTTCAAAAATGAAAGCAATATAGATATTATATAAAGCCTTGCAGACAAAAACTACAAATTTTAAGCCCGAGGCTGTTAAATGCTGAGCACAGATCAGCAGCGATTTTTATACAAAAGTATTACAGCTTAGTTTTGCAACTGCATGCAACAGGAAAGCCAATGAAAAGACAGTAATGCAAGCATTAGAAACTTTGGAATGAAAAAAATTAAGTAAACTTCATAGATGTGCATGGTTTGTAGTAAACATCGCTTGGAAAATCTTGAGAAAAAATCTGAGTAAAACTTGAACCATACTCATGTACAGTGAAATATAAGTTGGTATACAACAGGAACCAAAATATCATTTGATACTGTACTTCAATATCAAAATGAAAGCGGGTGGTACTACAGTATACTCATAATGGCAGCTTTATTTTAGTGGCGAGTTGAAATGTTGGCAGTTTTTTCTTAGATCAATCATTTACACCACCGAGTTTCAGTTAGAGCCAAATGACTTTACTGGGAAGAACAGCTCAAATTAACATGCTTTGGAATTGATATCAAATCACAACAACAAAGTGAACACTTAAAAACTGCTCCTCTTGAACAAAGACCTGCATGGTCAAATGCTATATACTGTAATTGGCAGGGAATTCATTGGGACATAAAAATCCTTGTTTAACAAAAGGTGAAAGTGAATTTTGTCAAGTTTGTTACTTTCTTTTTTACATAATATGCACAGATCACAGTTTATCGAACACATAAACTCGTAAAGATTTATTTAACCCTTTACCGTTGTGCTCCGAACAAGGCATATTTGCGTGCCTCGGGACTGGGCGGAAAAGCGGACGGAGCCCGCCCCGCATCGGCTCCCGTAGGCCATTGACCCCGTGACCTCAAACTATTGTCTCTCTCGTTGTTGTGGCCGAATTTTCGGGTAGCTGCTCACAATTTTGAGCTCTGCGCGAAACAGTAAAGACGGGTGACAGCCGAGCTCTCCGCATGGGTCCGAAAGGACCCAAACAACAGTAAAGGGTTAAAACTCTGAAGCAAGACTGGTGTAAACAAAGAATCAAGGTTAACAACTTCTTACAGTATTGAACAGATTGGTAAAGATTCATTTACAACACTTTCAAGTAAGACTGGTGCAAACAAAAAATCAAGATTTACGACTTACAACATTGAATAGATTGTTACACATTCATTAATAACACTCTCAAGCAAGACTGGTGTACAAAAAGAATCATGATTTGCAACAACTTAAAAGTATTGAAGAGATGGCCAACTCACACACTTATATACTGTACAAATCACACCGAATAGAGACCAATCAATGTACAGTACTATTTTCCAAATAAGGGTCAATTGAATTGACCCATAAGGAGCTTGCTAGGAAATCCCATCTACTCTTGAGATTTTGATGTATAAATACACCTGGCAAGTACCACCAATAATCTTAGCAATCATGATGTTATAATTTTAACAGAATGTTGGAGGTTTGAGAGACAGACAGTTGCCAAAGGCAATATCAAGGATGAAAAACCTTCATAAAAAATTGAAGGTCCAGACACAATCTCTCAAAAAAGCATAATTCCGCAGTCCGGAAAAATTCCTCAGAACTTCAAGACTAAAGAAAAGTCCAGAGACATTTTTATAGTGTACCACCAATTCTCTGTAACTTAATTCTGGTATATGGTGCATAGAAATCCAATGCAAACATCATTTCTCTAAGTGAATTGGTTTTAGCAAGGTTATTAAATGTTTATTCATATGAGATACATTGCTATCATTCTACAACAGTACAGTACACAGTCACAGGAGTCAATGTAATTTGGCACTGGTATTGTATCCTCCATGGTACCATCATGTAAACATACACACACAGTACAGCCACTTAATACGAACAACTAACTGTAGCACACAGCCATGAGGAAAGACAGTTCGATATTTTTTAACCAAAGACTTTTGGTTAAAATGAGAGTAGCATGCTGCCCATGATGAAGACTTCCATCTGCAATAGAATCGACTTGGCAGACATAATAAGCCTACCGTTTTGTTTCTGGTTTGAACAACTTTGTAATGCAAAGATTAAGAGTCATTTAGCAACACCTACTTCAGGAATAGAACAATTGTGGTGAGTGCTCTTGCATATTAAGGCCATCAAAGTTTGGGCTCATTGAAAGGATTTTTTACTATCAGCGGCAGGGTCTTAGGGGGCAGCTGCCCCAGAGCAGCTACGCAGGCTAGAGATATGGTGACAATATTACCATTCCATCATAAATCAATTATCAGTAGCAACTGAAAAGTCTGTTGATCTGATGATGCGTCTCAGATAAGACATGATACCATAGTCACTCGAAAATAATTTAGTTCAGAGTCCTGGTTCACAAATATCTGCAAAAACAACAATATAATTACATTACATGTATTTCTCAATGAAAGAAGTATAGACACAATATTTTTGATCACAGAAAATGACCTTAAATAAAGTACAATGTGCACTGACATTTAGCTTGGTTCTTAAGGCGCATCTCTGGAAATACAAAAGCATTTGTTCCAACAGGGAGGGTTTCTCCTCCCCTCGAAAATTTTCATGGAGTCTAGATAAACAGTAAATTGTGCACAATTTTAAAAATGACAAAATTAGTAAGTTTCTTTACGGTGGTATAATGAGGTCTAATAATACTTTTTATTATTCAGCAATGCTTTTTAAAAATTGTCTGAGCAGCATCCCATGTACAACCTGTGGTGTTTATTGATACCCCCTAGGGTTACTAGTCTATGGGGTACTAGTATCCCTGGTTGGGCAACAGGGCATTAAAGTGTACCTAAAAAGAAATTCAAAAATATATGTATTAAACAGCATGAAAAAATTCTAACAGTTCAACTCCTATCTTCATACAACAGGACATTCTAGAACTGAGATGTAAAATGTGGAAAGTAATTTGTAAACTTTTTAAAGCAAATTAATGTAGTCCATTGTGCAATAATGTGCAACTTTCTTGTTGTACCACTCACATTACCTTCTTTGTTTCCCTTAAACATTAAAAATATTTTATGACCTTGAACATTTCCTGTTCCCTTGCACAGCATGTTGCATGGAGAGGGCTTAATTAATAATACTGTACATTAACCCATAGGAGTAAGAGTACCAGCACACCTTGGCATAAGGTGCAGTAACTTTCAGAAAAAACAAAAATACAAAAGACTGTAATTTGAGTAGTATAACAATTACTGTACTGTACATCACAAATTATTGCGCAATGTGTCATTTTAATTTGAGGGAGAAAAACTTCAACATTTCATATCTCAGATAAGGAATATCGTAGAAAGATTGGAGTTGGACTGTTAACCTTCATATTTCATGCGATTTAATATAAATTTTCAATTTTTTTTTTACTTGAGATACACTTTCAAGAGAAACTTTCCTTCAGTTCCTACATACAGTATAAAATTTTCTCAAGACACCAGACATAATCAATTAGGTAGAAACATTTTAGTGTTAATTCATATTGATCATCAGGATGTTTACCATTTCTTTACAATTTAGACCAATTTCTGTTCCTAACACTTAACTAATTTATAATGTATTATGACACCATGGGACACCATGTGACCTCTGAGTACATTGTAAACACTTGCCAACAGATTCAAATCAGAGTTTGTAAAACAGGAAAATAAACAATCCATGGTCTAGACTGGGCAAAGGACAGGAAATTGGTTAGTAGGAACTTCACCTTTTGGCTTGATTTTACTAAACAAGCTGCTCTCAAATCATCACTTTAATCTCAAAATGGAGTTTAAGAAATGAAGGAACTTACTCAAAATGACCTTGAAAATGGTGCTTGCCATCAGACCCCTCTTCTACAGTTCAGTAGCACACAAATTCAAATGATCAATCGATCATACTGTAGGAAGTTGGTTCTAAGGTGATGTACCACCCTCCGCATGTTGTCAGGGGGCTCCTGGGAAAAGACATAATATAAAAAAATATTTTGCAAAAGTGGATAAAAAACATACCTACTGCACATTCATACATATGTTCTACACACATGCATAAACATAAAGAATGACCGATAGCACTAATAGTCATGGCTATCACGACCTTCCTTATGTCAGGCCCCTAACTGTAAACAAGATATCAAACCAAAAGAACACTAAATTGTGTTGTAAACTCTTAAGTATTAAACTCTATGCCTGGAAATTACAATGATGTTTGGTTTAATTTTTTCTAACAGAAAACATTGCTTTAAGGTTGATGCCTTCTGTAATACTATAAAACCTGCAGAATGCTCTACAATACTGTAAGTTCAGTATCATGACATCATCCATTTGGAAATCACAATTAATCTACCTGTATCACACTAACTGTAAGGTTCACTGCTATTGACAGCAACTAAAATTGTTTACACCAAAAGTGAAGATGGACTTGAAAAACATAACATGCTTACGAGAGTCCTGCTGAGCTTTTTGAAATTGTGTCTGGATTCAATGGCAACAGGGTCAAGCAAAATGTCCTTTTCTAAGTGCTTTATTGGTGGCTCATCCAAGGCATCATTATCAACTTACGGGATGCTTTCTTGTGAAGCAGCATGCAACATCCCAAGGATCACTTTTTGACATTTTTTGAGTTCCTTCAGTTTCATTATTATCTTTACCTCAAAGTTTCCTGTGGGATGAAAAAAAATGAACAATACTGTAATTCAGAATCCAAGGTATTTCTCTATTCAAATCTATAACTAATTTTTAGTAATTTACAGGGCACCAGAAAATAAATCGTCTTGACATAAAAAGTTCACAAATGCACCACCAACCAAGGGTGAAATTTACAGGCCTTAGCCTAATACTGTACGTTTATGAAAGAGCAAAACTCATGAAGACATTAAGAGACCATTAAACTTTTCCTTTGATTCTTGAAAAGAAATGCCAGAGGTCCCAGGACACTTGCTTTTGAGTGTCTATTGTATTTACAACACTGTGACACTACCTACGTCAACCTTACTGTATGTACAGTACAGTACTGTACAATGGCTTTAAAAACATAAAGTCAAGAAATATAAAAAGACCAACACAAGGCTAACAAAAGGGGGATTCTAGTGTTCAGTCATTTTTTTTGTTCTGCTGTAGCAACAAATTTTGAAACAATTTAGGTGCTCCAACATGGAAGAATGTTGTCTTACTGTAATTTCACACTAGGTAGAGCAGCTCTTCACTTTCACTTTTCATATTTAGCTTGCCAAACTGCAACCCAGAAATGTCCACAGTGATACACTCATTGCATTCAAGCCTAGCCAAAGGTACTTATTTCTCCTTCATTTCTTCTCTGTACCCTCCTGAATAATACATTATTTTCCGCCCCCTTTACTTTCGGCCTTTCAAAAACGGTGCTTTTCACCACTTCTATTTTCAGCAGAAAACATCCTTTTTTGGGGAGGAAAGTAATGGATTGGAATGTGATATCATTGGTACAGCACTTGTGTCAAATAAAGGTTTCATCAAGTTTTCCTTTAAGTTTCAAACATCATTGATATCTCTTACTATTCAGTGCAACACTCGAAACTACCATGCTCCAAGCAACACTCTCACTGTAGACTTTAGTGTACTAATACATACTTACAGTACGCACAGGTAGCCGAATAACCTTTGTTTTTGCCCTGGTTACTTTCTGCCCTCAGAAACGGTATTTTCAGTCCCTTTTATTTTTAGCAGTAAACATCTTTTTGGGGGGCATAAAGTTATGGAATGTGAAATCAGTGGTACTTGTGTCAAATGAAGATTTTATAAACTTTCTCCTAGGCCTAAAGTTTCAAATATTATTGATGTTTTTTGCTATTCTGTGCATCACTGGGTGCTGGCTGTGCTGATGTCTTTCCAAGCAACATTTGCACTGTAGACTTTGGTATTCATACTAATACATACCTATGTACAGGTACACTATATGACATTCAGTGCTGTGAACAATTATTCACACATTTTGCATAAGCTTGCTATATTATAGACACACACAGAGTTGGGGCCTACTTAGCCTAGGCCTAACGTTACATAAAAAATAGAAGACCATGACTATACTTGATGTTTATAAGAACATCACACAATTCAATCTTTACGGCCAGGATGCTGAAAAAGTTTTAGGCCTAGGCCTAACCACATATTTTATTGTTGTCTTGAACTTGGCTTTGAAATTTTAAATTTTTAACATACGTACACTGTACAGTACTTTGCGGCAGCCTATAGGCTTAAGTTCAAACATTTATTTCCACCCCAAGATTTTCAATGGTGGAAATAGTGACTGACTCAAGGTACTACAGTAAATATAATGCCAATGGGCTGAACGTTGACTGCACGGGTCTGTCGAGTGCACATCTGCACTGAAATTTCGTGTAAAAATCTTGAAACGATAGAACAGCCTTTGGGAAAGTTTGGCGCGCATTCGACAGTATAACTGCCTATCTATCGAACACTAACATTAGGCTTGTACATGCCGTGTGCACTTAACTGTTAGGCTAAGGGCTTGTGCCTTGCACAAACATATGACTCAACAAGTGAAAAATTTTCATCATTTTACATACGAAAGCATCCTTCAAGACGATTTTAAAGAATTTAAAACAGATTTCACGACTTACTGTGATTGTGACGGATGTTTCAGGAACAAGTAGTTGAGATTATTGGGAACTTTCAAGAGAGCTGCTTACAGGAACGTTCAAATTTGGACCGTAACTGCTTTTGTTACAATCTATGGAACGCCAATAGAGTCATTAACAGAAAGGGAAGGTAATGTTCACAAGTAGAGGATCGTTGCATAAAGTGTTGTTGTCTAGCCGATCCACTGACGAACTTTGCCTCTCTCACTAACCGAACGTATGGATGCAATGCCAATGAGAGCAGGAGGATCGAATATGACTGACACCGGGGTGGATCCTGATTTTATTTTTCACCCCATGCAGGAGGTGCAGCCCTGTGGTTGTACTGTAGGAAGTTTTAAAGGGTAGGAAATTCCGCCAAGTTCCTAACATTTTAATTTGCAAAGCCAAGACATAAAACAGTATTGCTGCGGTCCTCGCTCACATAGCCAAGAAGGGGGGGGGGGGGGTCGGGGTCGCTTTCCCTAGAAAGCAACTGATATCAATTTTGTTATGGTTCATCATGGTTCCCGAATAAAAATATGCCCCCTTCCCCAATGCCAATTAGTGCCTATACCGCTATACCCATTGTACCTGAGTTGGAAGGAAATTCGTACGTTTTGCTCTTTCGAGGGGACCGTGAGGAGGGGGGGGGGGTAGCATGAAAAGCAAGAGGATTACCCTAGGCTATTCCATTTTATGAAATTTTATCTGTGTGACATCGCTGCAGCAATCATGTGGCAGTGTTAAAATGTAGGTTACATCTTTGGCACAGCTTTAAATTACAGTATTTGCTCAAGTTCTCACGTTGATTTTCATATTTGAGCATGATTTTTGTACATTTTAGTACATAGAAGAAGGAATTTCATCGCACGTCCCTGTCCCTCCACTGGGCATTTTTGAACAATTTAAAGCTAATATTAAGACTTATCGGGAATGTACTCTATAGCTAGTATGACGTTTAGAAAACGTCTTGAAAACGTTTTGAACACGTTTTAACCATAGCGGTCTAGCATCGTTTCCTCTAACGTACTTAAACGTCTTTGGGAAGTCCTCGTGAATGCTCATATAATATGAACGTCCAGAAAACGTCATAAAAACGTTTAAAAATCGTCTAGTTATAACGTTTTACAAACGTTATTTTGTTACGTAGTAAAAACGTTTTTAGACAGTCCTCTTTAGTTTGTGGGAAATGCGGGACGTTTTGAACACGTTCTAAAAACGTTACTTTGGACGAAGACGAAACGGACAAACTGAGAACCAAACCAAAACGTTTTCTGGACGTTCGCTGTTAGCTGGGTACAACCGTACAATTACCTCTAACCTACACTTTAAGCCAACTGACTCGCATAACTACCTTTTGTACCCTTCCAATCACCCCAAATCTTGCACTAAATCTATCCCTTATTCCCAGCTCTTGCGAGCCAGACGAATTTGTTCGGAGGATTCTGACTTCTCTACTGCCTCTGAAGAAATTTTGTCCTTTTTTGAAAAACGCCAGTACCCTGGTAAAATCCTCTCTAATGCCCTACGCAGAATTCAAGGAACCAGCAGAAAGGAAGCCTTGGAGAAAAAGAGCAAATCTGGAACCAATCTACGTATTCCTTTAGTTATTTCTTATCACCCTTCGATCCGTCCTATTTTACACGCTATCCACAAAAATGTAAAGTTGCTCCGACAAGATCCCTCAACCCGTGATGTTTTCCCGGAACCCCCCATCACTGCCTTTAGAGTTGAGAAAAATTTAGCCAACCATTTAGTTCGGGCTTCCCACCCACAAACTTCTTTCGACGACACGGCTGGTACCTTTCCATGTAACCGTCCGAGGTGTAATACATGTCCAGTTGTCGGCAAACACGACCTCGTCAACATTTCTGGCCCCAACGGCAATAGCTTTATTGTCAAACAAAGATTCTCCTGCATTTCCTCAAATGTAGTGTATATTTTAGCTTGTGGGAGATGCAACTCGTTGTATGTCGGAGAGACCAAGCGCCGCCTCGCGGATCGAGTCACCGAGCACCTTAGGTCCATCAAACAGAATCTCCATGGATACCAGGTGGCTGCACATTTTAACCCTCCTTCACCTTGTTCTATACAGCATTAACTGTTACGGCAGCTGTAATGTGCCGAGGCTCCGATCGTGACCGCCTTAGTGCTGAAAACCGACTGATCATGAGGCTAGGTACACTCGCTCCACACGGCCTTAACGTTAGAATTAACCTTTTGTAATATTCACCCCTTTTTGAGCCAGTTTTTACTCCTTTTACACTCACCCGTTCGTGCTCATTTTTTACTGCGTAGCCCTAATTATTATTTTTTCCGGACCTAGTTTTTGTCTACTTTTCCCCCTTTTTCCGTGTTCGATTTGTACGTGCACTCTTCTCATCCAGGAGGCTCTCTTTTTTTTTTTTTTTGATTGGTGTTTCATCCTTCGCACTCATGTTTTCTGACAGTCACTTTCGTTCGGTTCTGTTTTCACAGCGATCGCTTCGGATTTGATGTTTGTCGTGTCCAATTGTTACTGTTGGTTGTTCAGTTTGGTTTTTGCCACCTGATGAAGGGTTTATACCCGAAACGTCGTAGAGTTTTCCGCAAACTTTTAAGCACTTTTTACTACCTCTTTTCGACCTATATATATATATATATATATATATATATATATATATATATATATATATATATATAAACCAAATGGAAAAGCACCACACCAGTAAAAACATAAAACAAATAGTAAAAACTGGTAAAACAAGAGCATATATTTAGCTTTCAGGACCACCGGCCCCTTCCTCAGAAACGTGTTTAGACAACTAAAAGGCAAAACGAAAGACAGACACTATAAAACGGATGAAAGGCAAAAAGCACTTACTAGAAATTTAAAAACAGACCCAACCCAACACAAAAGATAAAATGTAAAAACTAGGACCCTAACAAAGGAGATAAAAGCTAAGTAGAAGCAGGAGACATAAAAGGGGATAAAAAGGCGGCTACAGTCTACGAGCACGTCGCTTTTTGGCTAGTCAGTTAAAACCGTCATTTATGTTGAGACCCTTTGGGTAGACACAATCCAAATTCCAAATCCACTCCCTCTCCTTTTTATCCAAAAGATTATCCCTATCCGAATTGCGAGAAGAATGCACTACATCTAAAATCTGAAAATAGAACTTGGTAGGTGAATGTGCCTTGAGATGCTTGTAAAGCTCTGTGCAATGTTTAAAATCAGAACCACCCTTAACACATTTTGAAAGATCTGACTTATGAGCATTCATACGGATTCTAAAGTTATTAGTTTGACCCACATACTGATAATTACAAGTCGGACAAAAGATACAATAAATAACCAATTTAGCATCACAAGAAGTATTAAAATTTCTGCACTTGAACTTTCTACCAGAAGAAGTACTGACAATAAAATTATTACAAATAAGCAGACCGCACAACTGACAGGGTTTGGTCTTGTTCTTATTACAAGGTGCGCAGGGGGTCCCCCGACTGGGAGGAGTTTTAAGTTTAGCCCGGACTAATAATTTTTTGAGATTGGGGGGTTGACGGAAGCTATGATCTTGCCACATACCTTGTAAAACGCGGCTATAATCGACGTAAAGTTATGCAGCAGATTAAAAGGGCCCGTTCCAATTTTACCAGCCCCACCCATCCCCCAGCTAGTACTGAAGAGGAATACAAGAAGGTTTACTTTACTGTTGACTACCATCCGGGGTTACCTGATATTAGCGGCATTTTACATAAAAATATGTCTCTTCTCCATTGTTCTTCACTAATGAAGCGTGTTATTCCTCACCCCCCTGTTGTTAGCTTCCGTCAACCCCCCAATCTCAAAAAATTATTAGTCCGGGCTAAACTTAAAAATCCTCCCAGTCGGGGGACCCCTGCGCACCTTGTAATAAGAACAAGACCAAACCCTGTCAGTTGTGCGGTCTGCTTATTTGTAATAATTTTATTGTCAGTACTTCTTCTGGTAGAAAGTTCAAGTGCAGAAATTTTAATACTTCTTGTGATGCTAAATTGGTTATTTATTGTATCTTTTGTCCGACTTGTAATTATCAGTATGTGGGTCAAACTAATAACTTTAGAATCCGTATGAATGCTCATAAGTCAGATCTTTCAAAATGTGTTAAGGGTGGTTCTGATTTTAAACATTGCACAGAGCTTTACAAGCATCTCAAGGCACATTCACCTACCAAGTTCTATTTTCAGATTTTAGATGTAGTGCATTCTTCTCGCAATTCGGATAGGGATAATCTTTTGGATAAAAAGGAGAGGGAGTGGATTTGGAATTTGGATTGTGTCTACCCAAAGGGTCTCAACATAAATGACGGTTTTAACTGTCAAGCCAAAAACGACGTGCTCGTAGACTGTAGCCGCCTTTTTATCCCCTTTTATGTCTCCTGCTTCTACTTAGCTTTTATCTCCTTTGTTAGGGTCCTAGTTTTTACATTTTATCTTTTGTGTTGGGTTGGGTCTGTTTTTAAATTTCTAGTAAGTGCTTTTTGCCTTTCATCCGTTTTATAGTGTCTGTCTTTCGTTTTGCCTTTTAGTTGTCTAAACACGTTTCTGAGGAAGGGGCCGGTGGTCCTGAAAGCTAAATATATGCTCTTGTTTTACCAGTTTTTACTATTTGTTATATATATATATATATATATATATATATATATATATATATATATATATATATATATATATATATATATATATATATATATATATATATATATATATATATATATATATATATATATATATATATATATATATATATATATATATATATATATATATATATATATATATATATATATATATATATATATATATATATATATATATATATATATATATATATATGTATATATGTATATATATGGAATCCTAAATAAAAAGTGATTGAATGAGTTTTGCTAGATCGCTTCACAGGTACAGTTCTGAATGCAGGAAAAGCAATCAAACTAAAACTTATCGGTGAAGATAGTACAGAGTGTAGCTATTTTGGCATGAGGAATGTTGCTTGTCAAAAGATCAAGTGACAGGAAGTTAAAGCATACTGAAGTTTTACTTTGTAAAGGCTAAACCCGTTTGTAGGATCAGTTGTGAATCATTTCGCCAAAAACCACCTTCCATGCTACTGGAGTTTGGGAGCTGGAGGCAACCGGAGGCAAAGGTTCTGCCTGCGGGTGGGGAACAAATTACCCCACGTCCCCTATTTGTGCCGCTACTGCACTTTAGACCAAGAACGTTATAAATAAAGTGCTAACAATAATAAAAATATAAACAATGAAACGATAAATCAATTTAAAAAAAAGACAAACAGTTTCTGAAAATGTTTTATCTTGGAAGTGATAGTTTTTAGTAACAGTTTGAAAAGAGAATTTACATGTATGAAACAAACCAAAAACATCAGAAAAGAGGATTTGCATTATTACAAACGGAACAACTACCCTCTAAGAGTTGCGGCTTTAGTATTTATCAAAAACGAAATCAGTGGACTGTGGTGTTGTTACCAAATATTTGAAGTTCATCCAATAATATGTCCATCATGCTGCTATAAATGAATATGACATTTTACTTCTCGGAAAAGGTCTTTGCCGGGCGAGGATAACCTTTGTAAATGCAACAGTCATTTCCTGTAGTAAAAGAGCTTATTACCTATTAATCAAAGAGCTTCTACAGGGTCAATTCCGTTAACCTTAATGTATTCCAAGATATCTGAACAGGAAGTTTTTTTTTTTTAATCTGTTGTTGTGTTGTTAAGAGTGGTCAACAAGATATGACTAAAATTTCTTATTCGTGTCTAGAGCTATGGTAACAGTATCTTTCCAAATATTTTCCTGTTCTTCTTCAAAAGAGCTATTAATTCCTTCCTTGAGTCGGTTTTAACATTAAGACATCCGAAACAACCAACCAAAATTTATCATCCACAAAGTGGATATCCAGTTTAAAAATATTGCCCAACTATGCCATTATTGTTCATATTCTCTTCAATGTACGACATTGCTGAATAGTTATTGCACGTCCTCATTAAAAAAAAAGGTAGAGCTTCTAATATATATATATATATATATAACTATGTATGTATATATATATGTATTATGTATGGGAAAACTTAAGATAAAGTACCCCCAAATTATATATATATATATATATATATATATATATATATATATATATATATATATATATATATATATATATATATATATATATATATATATAAATATACATATATATATATATTTATATATATATATATATAATTTGGGGGTACTTTATCTTAAGTTTTCCCATACATATAGATGGTCCTTATTGCATTCTTTTTATGCTGGAAGAGATGCCAAGCCTGTGCTGAGTTAAATGGTGCAAAGGTTTTGAAAATCGACAGTAAAATGAGGGAGAAATTATTTATTTTTCCTGACGTTTGTTTTGGAGGCAATTTTTGAGGATTTTTATGATTTTTTAAGGATTTCTGTAGGATGTTTTAGGAATAAAAAGAAAAAAAAAAACAAATTCAGACTTGTAACAATGCTTTCACTTTTTAGTATCCTTGATCTGTAAACTATTACCTTAGAGTACATTCAAAGGGTTTTTATTCATTTGTGCCTGAACGATATTTTTAGCAAATTGTACATATTTTCCCATTTTTCGCACTTTTTTTGAGGATCTCATTCAATTGGCAGGATTATCCCAAAAATCTTCGGGGACACTACCATCAAAAATTCGTAAAATTAGATAGATCTTTTTGTTACCAATCACCCGATACCAAAGACAAAGCTCTAAGATGTAAGGGGGTTGATTTATGAATTTCATAAAATGGTAATATTTTGGGGGGTTGCTCTACTGCGCCTGCGCTGCATAGAGTTAAACGTTTTAAGACGGCAAAACTCACTTGTTAAAAAAACGCACTGCGTTTCTGAGAGATACACTACCCTTGCTCACGTGCTAAGAAATAAAAGAAGTGGAAAATACACTAGCTACTAGGCAATGCTCTATTTAGGCTTACATCTTTTACGTTAAGACTCATAGGGCCAAGACTATTCAACCGGTAAATCCATTTCAATTCAACCTCCACCCTAGTTTGCTCGTTATTGTTACGTAGCTTTTCGATACCTTATAGTTCAAAATTTTAACACACCTTAAAATGATTACCAATGGGTGTTTAACCTTTTCCAAACTCCTGTCGGTGACCTTTTTGTCTAAGCTCTTTTCCCGTTTCACCTACATATTGCTTATTGCAATCCAACCAATTAATCAAGTAGATAACGTAGTAGTACAGGTTAAACTCCCCCTCACCTGAAAGTCTAAGCTGTATTAAAACTTTGTACAGCAGATGGTTCACATAGGACACTGTAGGTGACAAACCTTTTATCGTGTGTCTTGATGACGTATTTAAGCTCTTACCAGTGAAGATTTTAAATTAAGCGGTTGTCTGTGAACTACTGGGGGCGGGTTAGAAAAACTTTTATTAAAGATGGGGAACGATTTAAAAAAATGTAAATGCTTCTCAATAATATTGTTAAGGGGAGGTAACCTTGGGTTACGGGTAACAAACGGGGGGGGGGGGGGCATTAAAACTCCTCCTAGCACAATTGAAAAGGTTACGACTGGGAAGCATCCTTTTCAGAACAGTGCAGGCTTTACTAAACTTTTCACTAACAATACTCGTGGGATACCCTCTTTCAATCAGATTATTCTCAAGGATATTAAAGTTTTTGAGCAGATTCTTCCGTAGAACATATGGTACGTATACGGAGAGCCTGACCGTAAGCAATACTATCAAGAAGGTGTTTGCTATGATAAGAATTATATTTGACATAAAGGGTTTTGAGCGTTGGTTTAACAAAAAGGTCAGTTTTGGAAAACCCCCAGAATTGCGTAAAATATGCAGATCAAAGAATGAGAGAGAATCACAATCAAAACACGAAGTAAACTGAAGCTAATCAGGGTCAATATTATAAAGAGGTTTCATATACTCTTTAAAATATCTAGTCAACGGGGTCAGACACCCTAAATATCGTCAATGTAAGAGATCACACCATGGGCGAAAGAGAAAAATTTTCCATAATTCTTTTTTTCAACTATACCCATACCTAAACAAGCGTACCCGGGGCCAATTTAGGATATACAGAGGTATCGTGTATCTGAGTGAAAAAAATTCCAATATATTCAAAATGATTCTCTGTGAGATAAAGCTTTAAACAATCAATCAAATCATCAGTAGAGAATTTTTTTTTATTTCACGAGAATCCAAGGCTTTTCTTACTAGCTTTCTACCTAAATCCTGAGGCATACTGGAGTACATGGTTTTAACATCTATTGTTAACATGGCCGTTGATTGTGGCAAAGGTTCTTTCTCGTTAACTCCTTCTATTAATTTGTCTGTATCCTTAGAGTCCTTGATAAATGAGTTCAGGTTTTGAACCTCTGGGTTAATGGAAAAGTCTAAAAAATCTGACAGCCTCTCAATGGGTGAACCCCTACCAGAAATAACAGGGCGAATTTTAAGATGGCCCGAAAAATCGGGTTCATTATGAGTTCTAGGCAACTCATAACACCTTGAAGTTTAACAATCCTTAGTAACTATTTATTCCGCAGTTTTTTCATCTATATCCCCTTCATGAAGCATTTTGTTGACCAACGAACCAACTTGACTAAAACTTCTGGTATCTTGTCGGCATCATTTTCCTTGTAAAATTGCTGATTACTTAGGTCACTTAAAGCAGTTTGTTCATACGAAACTCAATTTGGCACTACAAAAGCCGGTTCTTCGTCTTCTGGTTTAATGATAATGTCACTGTCTTTCGAGAGTGGGACCATGGCCGGCCTGTTTCGCAGGGTCGTGCATACTTGCGATACACAAAGCAACTGCTATTTCAGAAAGCTTAGTGAGTGCCCATTGGAAGGCAAATGCCTCACGAACAGCACTGTGTAGCAACCAAAAACTGTAACACGCCACGACAATCACAACGAAGAAACATACATTGGTCTAACAGAGAACACACTCAAAACAAGATACAACGCCCACAAGTCTGGCTTGCAAAAAAAAAAAAAAAAAAAAAAAAAAAAAAACGAAAGAAACGCAACTGCACTCAGTGAATACATCTGAAAACTGAAGGATTCAAATGTAGAACACTCCGTAAAATGGAAACTCATGAACAAAGCTCGAGCATACTCCACACCATCTAAAACTTGTAATCTCTGTCTGGAAGAAAAGTTCTTCATTACACTAAAACCGTCAATAAACATTAATAATGTGAAATATCGTCATATTGCTAGTTTGGTATTGCAAAAAAAAAAAAATGGT
Organism: Holothuria scabra; assembly: GCA_037179385.1. Lineage (NCBI taxonomy): Eukaryota > Metazoa > Echinodermata > Holothuroidea > Aspidochirotida > Holothuriidae > Holothuria > Holothuria scabra. Next base: position 36,149,576 of record CM074197.1, read on the forward strand.
TTCATAGCGTTTCACAGCAAAACGTGGTGACCAAAGAGAAAATTTTAAATCTCTAAAATGACAATAGCACCAGAACGTTTTTATTTTGAATTTGAGGTGCTATCGTGGGATCCACGGGCTAAGAAAAGGAAACCAAATGGAGTACTGGTAGCATCTTGCGCTAAAGGATTCCCAGGACATAAACCCTTTCAAATGTATTTGTTTTTTTACTTTATTTTCAACCTTTCTCCACCACGTGTTTGGTCTAACGGTAAGAGCATCCCATGTCGAGTCATACCAAAGACCATAAAATGGAACCCACTGCCGTTGTGTCTGACGCTCCGCATAAGCAATGGAGTTGGGAAAACAAGCCAGTGGGCCACAACTGAAAAGGCCGTGGCCGACTCGACTTTAACCAAAAGGTTGAAAAATGGGCCGAAAACTTTATCTAACTTCAACCTTTCCGATTTAAAAACTGTAAGATAGTGCCATGTGTTCTATAACATGGAAATGTAAGAATTGAAAATGCCCAGCAAAAATTGGAGGAAGAACAGAAGAAGTAAGTTGGAATTTATGAATAATGATTGACTCATCAATCCGTTTGATACGTATGCACACATGAAAGGAATTTACTTTTCAATTTCAAAGTACACGTTAAAGCAGCGAAAAGATGATGTTTCTCACAAATTGTCGGTGGTAGAATAGGAATAAATAACATTTGTCTGACCATTACTGTATCATAAACCTCCTGAACTCCAGATTAGTAGCATAACGGACTCGGCTTCGCCTAGTCCGTTATTTTGCCAACTTCTGCAATGGCAGAAGAGAGATACTTTTGGAACGTCCTTTAAACGTTTCTGTTAAAAAAAGAACTCAAAGGGGGGTTGTTCGCACCTCGACTCCCCCCCCCCCCCCATGACGCCATGGTAAAAATAGAAGAAGAAGCTGCTTAACAGTCCAAAGAGAAGCCGACCTTCACTACGGAAAACTTTATTGCTATTGCCGATTATAAATATTCTTTATATAACTAAAAAACTGTTTGAAATAGAGAACAAGACGATTAAGGTTACAATATGTGACCTACAGGATAGGACACTTTGAATGTCACACGGAAATTAAGTTGCCCCTGACTTGCAAGTTTCTACTTCCTGTTGACTCAGGTCACTACTCAAATGGATTTGAGGTTTTGTATTTATTAAGTATCCTTAAGATCAAAGATTGCCAGACTAATTTTTGTCGGAGGAGTAACTTCAAAGCCAAATTAAGGCCAATATCTACCTCAAATGTATATTTTGCCTTTATCTGTTACTTGCTGTATCTTCTCATTACCACCAATTTATTAGACAGTCTATCAACTGCAGAATTTTCACTGTCAGTAAGGTTGCTATTTAGGTGGTGAACTAGACTAACCGACATGCTAAGCTGAAAATAATACCTAGCCCTTTTTTATTGCTAGGAGAATGTTTTCTATTGTTATAATTTACATTTAATGCAGCCGGTCTTTTCATGTACTTGAATTGCTAATTATTTGGTTCCTAACAAGCACGGTACCTATTTTATCACTTTATTTTACACACAATCAAATTGTACTCGTATAATACTAGAACTAATCTTGGGCTGTTCTTCCACTGTCGAGGGGCGAGACGGATGTTCTTCCGAAGCGGTTTCTACAGTGACTCCGTGTTTACACTGGACTTTTTCAGCGCATGTTATCTATACCGGACATTGTAAAATCCCGTTGCTCATTTTTCCTTCTTCAAAGTGGTTTTCCACTTTTCATGGCAAGTCTGTGATAGTTTACTGACAAAGGTTTACAGTCATCAATTTTCAGGGTTATCCGGAAGCTCCGACGACTGCACCAATTACTGTAACCCTTTCTATAAATGTTGTTGACTGAAATATCTTTAGATATTCATCTGGATTAAATCTTTAGTCTTTATTGATACTTCCCCTAATCACATGGGTATTTTGTTAATTAAACTCAGTTTAAATGGGATAAGATCGTATACTACACTCGATGTATAGCCTTTCGCAAATTTTAATTGAATTAATCTCGCACTTACGTTTAATTTTCAGCCATTTACTGCCTTAGTAAACCTCGTGATAAAATTCTTGAGATGGATTTGTTTCTTCACTTAATCATTGGAGTCTTTGCTTGCCTTATTGTTAAAACAAATGGCACTGTCTGTGGAAGTACTGAAAATGTGGAAGCCGTGTATGGTCAGGATGTCTTCCTCCCTTGTAAAACAGCAGTGCGTTCGACAGAGCAAATTTTACAAGAAGGATGTTCCGAAAATTACTTTTGTTCAAGTTTCAGAGCTAAGTCAAGTTCAGAAACTAATGTATGTTCAAGTCGTATTTGGATGTTACCAGGAAGAACTGCGTCTGTTTTAAGTATTACCAACGTGTCTTTTGAAGATGCTGGTAGTTATGATTGTTCATGCTGTCCAAGAATTGGAGGAGTCTTAGATGAAACATTAAGGTGTTCTGTAAACTTTATACTTACAACGATCTGCAAAGCCAAAGTTGTGGTGAATAATGAAACTTTTGTAAGTAATATAATGCGCTTGTATGTTTAAACGTATGAAACTTTAGGCATATAACAACACTGAAAGTTTCGATGCTCCCTTATCTCATGTATAGCCTACGACCACTTTACGAGCATCGATGTATACTCATTATGCCTGTTAAATGATATCTTAAATTAGTTTTTTGGATTGTAAAATAAATTAGTAAACGTCTTCTCCGAAACTTACGGCTGTTTAATGTTCAACTAGCCAGTAATATTAATAATTGGTTCCTTTCCTTCTTACTAGACCCAACCTTATGGTTGAAGTCGATTGATCCTTTTTAATTTCCATTCTTTTTGGATGTTCTTGTTTTCCATTTATTTTCAACTAGACGTACTACAGCAACAGCCCGTCGTCAGCAGCTGGAAACACCCTTCAGATTACCAAAGATGACGAAGTGATAATTGAATGCCAAGATCGAGCCCTGTTGAATTCTACCTGCCCTATTCGAAACGGTAAATCACATAAGTTTTGTTGGAATAACCCATTATTTTGTCCAGTTGAATTTTCTAACATTTTAACATATGAGATTGATGACAACTATTCAATGATGTGACCGACACATTCAGTTAAAAATCGAAGTCCCTTTGATTGTGACTTCTTCAACCTTTACACAAGGGTTGTGTGTTAAATCAAGTTTTGATATCTTAGAGGGGTACGTATTTTAAGCAGTTTGATAAAATTTGCAGTGACATCCGATGTGTGGCTCTCAAGATAGGAATAGACAAAGTTGTTACATTTTCAACAAAAAGGGAGCTTGAAGCAAGCACATTAGAAATCAGATCCTCATATTAACGGGCAGTCATTTGTTTTCCATCAAATTTCGAAGCCTATTTCGTCCTCAGAATTCGCAAATTTTCAGAATATGATTGCAAAAATGGTTTGACAACTTTTACAAACTTTGTATTCCCAACAGGAGGGCCTATTCTCATTAACTTTAAGATCAACAAAACAGTCTGAACAAAACGAAGGAAATTTCGTGTCAATATAAGCAAGTGCTATAATATCTGCTGCCCTTAATGTCGCTTTGGAAAACAGATCAAGTGGCTTCATTTATTGAATTCTGACAAAGACATGTCCAGTTTCGATTACACTTTTATCATACTGTGTAGGTCTGGCTCCTCTTAAACATATGAAAATAAAATTTTCGCTAACGCTTCTCCTTCAATAGTATAAATTAAATACAATTCTATAGATGATTGGTTTTGGTATATGACGTGATATGTTACCTAATTAAGGGGCAGGTTGTGTCATAATTAACTTTATTCAACGTTGGATCGTACATAAGTTGATAATGCATTACAGTGGATTCATGCAAGCGATGCATTAATAAGCAAAAGGATTACTCTTAAAACAGACCGAAAAAGAGACAATGTCGTTTGTAAATAACGGCATTTCTACTAAATGTGGCAAGATCAACGCCAATAACCATAAAAACAAATAAACAAAGTTTATCGTTGGACAAACTTGATTCAGTAGCAATATCCACTTATCATAACATCAAAGAATTATGTAACTAGTTTTTGGAAATATTGCTATTATTTAAGTTATAGAAGAAGTCTTAACAGGGACAAATATTTACACTTTGGGACGTAAGAATGAGGAAACGGTACCTGGCAAAGAATTTTACATGCACCGGAGCGACTTAGCATAAGCTCTTAAGTGTTTTTATCTCGATACGCACACGAAAACAATCCCGATTTCATTATGTTAATACTGTTAGTGAATTGAGCTACTTGTGCACATATGTATGTATTAAGGTTACATACAAACAGGGCACATGCCTACCACACAGGGCTATGCAGGGCCGGTGGTAACTTATACGTTATACAGAGCCGTTTGGGTAACACTCTAACTACGTATTTGTATGTGTCTATAAAGTTTATGTCCGTATGTAATTCATAGGACTACCCACAGGTTGAACTTCTAAGGAACAAGAAAGATATACCAAACCGTAGGCCTAGGCTAGTAACGTTTGATTAGAATCAGCGTTGAAGGAAAGCATAAAGGCCTTCGAGAACCGGTCATATTGAAACAGTTTTATGCTTACGTTCAAATAAAAGTACGATTCAATCAAGTTCATCATCCAATGCCAGGGTTTAGTTACAATGTTACAGTATTTAAGTAAATTAGGCTATCAAATGGCTTAGGCCGACGTGACAGTCGCACTAACGTTTCTTATAACTTACGTTGGTATCATTGATCCGAAAAATTATATTCGGGGACTTAACCTTCTCCATCAATTTTTAGTTCATTTTTAACGTTTTGATGTGATGTATCATTTGGGATTTCGGTTACTCAAATTTAAACCGTTAGAGGGGCTTACTTGGTCCGTACCATCTCTGTAACTTAGCTGCATACTACATACCTTCACTGGCACGGGCATGTAAAGCATGGATGATGCACCATAGCATGACAATAGTATCCAAAAAGTAAGCATATCATCATTCAGCCTAGGGAAAGTCGAGTCTGAATAGACGGATCTGGACAGCAGGTGACTTCAGTCAGCCTGATTTCAGTCAGCCATTAGTGGGATTCATAACCTTTATAATCTGTCAATTTCCTTGCTTGCCTTGCTTACCGAAGCTGTGCACTAATTCGTGCATACTATATTGTATATTGATTCCCTCAATTTTACGCAATATGAGAGTTTAAAATTCATATAGACAATTATTGAGGACGATTAAAGCCTGATGGACCCCACTTATTGCTGCCTACAGTCATTAAACGAAAGCGCTGATCGGATTCGTCTGAACGTACGTTGTAGTGCACGAATGCTGGATAAGCCTGTAACGCTAATGGTACTGCTTTGTCGTTGTTCGTTCTTTATCCGTGGAGGAAAAATAATGGTTGCTACGGGTTTGTTGGAGGATAACGCACGGTCACCTGACCACAATGAACCAATAGGAGTTGTGGATTATTAACAAGTATGAATGAACTCTATACTAAGCTTTTCAACCTTTACACTGATTACGTTTTGGTTAAATCTTCGTAGACTTTTTAACACATGTTATGTAACTCTTCTGTGGGAAGTGTCACCATTCACCAACCCACGACAATTTAAACTCCTTTTTAATCGATCGTGATAACTTAAGTTACTTCCGATGAGTAAATCATCGCTAATCATCCAAAAATTGTTTGACATTTTAAAGAATTATTCAAAACCGCCAGCCATGTAAACAATGTAAGCATTTAATTAAAATAGTTCCTTAAAACCAATTTCAAAAGGGGAGGAATTTACTCTGTATTTATTCATGTATTTTTTCTTACAGATAGAAGACAAAGTTTGGCAAGTGCTTCCATTCAGGCAACAACTTCGTGCAACATATCGTGTATTTTAACGCAAGATGTCACAGCTTCAAAACAAGACTGCATTGTCGATATTTCTGTTCAATCTCTTGCTCTCAACAACAGAGAAACTACACTCAACAACACAGAAATTACACTCAACAACACAGACACTACACACAACAACACAGAAACAACACTCAACAACACAGACACTACACACAACAACACAGAAACAACACTCAACAACACAGACACTACACTCAACAACACAGACACTGCACACAACAACACAGACACTTGCTGTGACAATAGAAGTCCTTTACATACCAATATTATCTTTATCTCTTTCGTTTGCTTTCTTTTATTGATGGTTGTTACTCTTAGTGCTTACATCGTCATCTTAAGGTGTCAACCTCGCCGGGAAATATTACATACTTATTGTACAGCCCATAGGGCGGTTGATGAAGACCTTTACGAAGATACCGCAAAAGCATCAACGCCAGGTCATTACAGCACATGTGAGTGTGATTTAGAGGAAGCTTACTATTCAAAGCCCACAGATATTGTTAAAAATCAATGTGCAGTGAAAATGAAATCTGGTTACAGTCACGCAATCTATTTACATAAGCTAGTTGTAAAACCGGGAAACACTACGAAACTTGACCTTTAGAGAGGGGAAGAAACGTCATTACCTTTAACAATTTGTAGTATTTTATATTTAGTACTTGTAGACCCATTTTTGGAATTTATATCAAAAATGTTACATTACGTTTTCAAGGCTAAATTTCTTACCAATTGGTTAAATGCGGTTCGACGACGGCCTTGTTCCGGTTGTGGTGCATTAGAAAGCACAAGACTCTGGTTCGATCAGTCGAACTCCGAAACCTCGGCTACAAGTCGGATGCTTGAAGCACTTGCACAAAAAAGGAACAAAATGGAATCCGAACCCTACGAGGATGAAATTATGGAATCGAAAAGAGCGTTCAATGAGATAATTTTCATAGGGGAAGCATCTTTCAAGAAGAATTAACTGTAAATTCTTTACTTATAAGGTAAAGAATCAGCTCATTAGGAAAATGAAAACATTACACCTGGATAGAAAACTGGTAACACTTTCCCGTGTGTCTACAGCTGATGGGAGAAGTAAAAGCACTAGTACGCTAGGCGCAGAGCACATGATGCTCTGTTATCTGATGGTCTGAACAGAAAGGTCACTACCACACTTGCTCAGACATAAACCTTCAAACTTGTCTATTTATCATCCTATTTTTAAGCATGTTTATACTCATTGGGTGTGATGTACAATTACCGAGCTCAGCATAACTCTAAGCACCCCCTGTGTCTACCTGAACAAAAATAGCTCCTCAGTCCAGGGAGCTGAAATATGCTCTTCCTGCCCCATGCTTAGTCGTACTTTAGGTCAGAATAAAACTTTTCACACCAAATGTACAATATAATATAATTTTCAATTATAATATTTTAATTTAATGCTTATGATTATGACTTAATTTTATATCTAAACTCTTAGAGAGCTGAGAGAAACATCTATAACATCTATAAACTTCCGATTGTGCATGTTAATGACATGACTTAGTAAATAATGTTATTTATATTTTCTTCATTTTATGCTTTTGATAATAAAAAAATATTATGTGTAAATTCTTATTCTATGGAAAAAGCTGAGAAAACTTAAAATGAAACGTAACATCCATTAACATCTGATTGTGCATGTTAGTGATATTACTAAGTAAATGATGTTAAATAAGAATTTCGTAATTTTATGCTTATGTTAGTACATTAATTTTAAGCCTAAATTCTAATTCCACGCACAAAGCAGAGGCATGTTCATTTTTTTTACAGATTTGTTGATCAATTTCTGATAGATGTAAAATAAGCAATTTGAAGCACTTAGCAGTCACTGCGAATTATTTGTACAAGAATTGATATTACACAAAAAAGTTTAAATTACAAAGTGTGGAACCCCTTTCTTGCACGAATGTATTCATCTTCAAAATGAAGAAAAATTATTGGTAGTCATACTGAACAGCATTTCCTTTTCTCTCAAACTCTCGCCCTTCAAAACAAAGCTCTTCCGAATGACGCAAAACAACTCATAAAAACCTTAAAAAGCATTCCGGCTGGTCTGTGCCATAAGAGACTTTGGGAAAGGGTGTACAGTTCATACAACTCCAAAGAAGCCTAAACACATCATTTTACTTATCTGTCAACGAAAGACCTTATATGCAAAATAAGATTCTTTTACATCGGTCTAACGAAGATTCAAAACAAAAACCAGGACTTATTTCAAAGTTCCGTTGAAAGGGGCGATTAATGAACTTTTAAGATCAGAGTTCAAAATGAATACATTTCATTCTTCCTTGAAATTTACGATGGAAGCCTCTTAAACTTAGATAGCTAACGTAGACTTTGAAATCTGTAAAAATGTAAAACGTTACAACATAGAGGCATCCTTGGTACCAACCGAAATTTTATGCCATTGCCAAATGGAACTTTTCAATATAACTCGACCGTAAAACTCTAAAAAAATTCAAAACATCTAACGAAAAAACAAAAAGAAATAAAGAAAAAGGTAATAATAGAAATATTCTGGAAACTAATCACCAGAACTTTTCTGTAATTTTTAGATATCTTTTCTTTTGTTTGAAAACTTAAAACGATTTTTAGTCATTTTACAGAGTTCTCTTCCTAACCACACAACTACCTTGCTTCATTCAAAGGCTTTATGAAAAGGAACTACGCTAAAGTATATGCATCACAGAAATTAATTTTCTAGAGAAAAGATTTACTTCTCACTAGAAACTATACTTGTTAGAAAAAACCGCATCAGCCTGAACGGTATTGCCCTTTAGGAGTATTGTAACAGCGCCCGGTCTAATTGGGTTGAAAAAAACGGTTTTAATGTCAGTTTGAGAACGGTTCATACTCTTTCAAACGAGACAATCTTAACTGCCCTTCCCTAAATTATACATGGCATGATTGGGTACTATTTAGTAAAAGGAAGGCATTTCGCCCACTGCATGACGCCTGATATAGATTCATCTTCAAACTCTCCACGTTTCTGGAGAAGAATAAAAATAGGGTAATTTATCATGAGCATCTTTCAATATGACGTATCATAGGTTTACAAAAGAATGACTGGTTTACGGCGTTTTAATTGCCGTTGTCGGTGAAGTTATTGCAAGTAAAAGTAGCTCGAGAGTTTTGGCGTCGAAGAAATCCATCCTAGAAGTAAAAATCCTAAATATAATTTAACGGTTAGAGCAGGGATATCGATTTGTGGAGGGGGGGGGGTCTGCCTTTTTTCACTTGAGTAATATACGTAATTTATCTGTTTCTATGATTTTATCGATTGTTCGAGTGCATAGGGCAGCAGTTGTGGTTATGAAGGAGCAAAACATTTAGGAATTAAAAGAAGAGGAACCGTCCCCAACTATATTTAAACGAAATTTGTAATCTTTAGTGAAAGATCAGCCTGGGAGGGTTTACACATTTTAAGAGAGACGTCTCAGTGCACAGTCTGCATGCAACTTTTCAGAAAAATAAATGATTTCAATTGCACAATTTTGACACGAGCACATCACACAAACGTATAGCGACTCGTATTTAGACCATTATTAGAGAAGTAAAATCACACTGAATTTTGCTAGATTTAAGACTTCCATCTGAAATTAGAGGTACAACTCTACCCTCTATCTGCAGATAGTGTATGATGAGGTGCCGTTCTAAACTTCGTAAGTACATATTTTAATGTTTTTGGATCAACAATCTTACATTGGTAGGCCTATGCCATGGTGTCTCAGTAACAGTAGTGGGTACCATTCCTCATCGATCTGTGATTTTCCTGCAGTAGATTGAAGTATGCTTTGATCAGTATATGGATTTTACCTTCTTTAACAAAATTGGTTCCTTAATTTAAGAACCTTTTTATGAATCTTTCGCAAACTATCACAATTGCTGCTGTGATTCTATTTACTTATTGAGTATACCCGGTATTTAAATCCGCATTCACGGTAAAGTCCGTTGAAGTAATTTCACACACTCTCAAGACCATGTTTTAAAAACTTTGGGGTTTCCGAATTACTCAAAATATTGAAATTTTCAACACTATTTTGCATCTGGGCTCCTTTTTTCAGACACTCAGTGACGTAGTTACAGGGACAGGCAGTTCTGAAAAAATGAAGGATTCAGAAATTTGCGATTTCTCCAACCAGTCTACATTGCGAACTACTCATAAAGTTCCGAAATTGCAAATTCTCTCCAATGAGAGCTCCATATTCTTCATAAGTTGTTTCAAAAAGAGAAAAGTTTTTTCCGCGCTTCGAACGCAGCAAATTGCAATTCTTAAGTGGCGGTGCCAGCTCATACCTTCAATTTGGTAAACTTTACCGAGCTCTGGAGATCACAAAATGGAAATTTTCTACATGTGGCACTTGATCTTCAAGTGACAACTGTGACTACAATATTATTTTGTTAATTTTCCTTCATAAAATTTCAATTTTCTCCAATATAAGCTCTTGACTCCAAAAATTTTGTCGGAGAGCCCCAGTTGGTAGGCATTGAATAACATCATATAGCCACAACGATGCTTGGTCACCGCTAAATCTCAGATTGCTTATAGAATATACACATTCTTCAATAATCCCCCAGATTTTCAAATTTCTTTACAGGAAACTCAGGATCCCGAACATTTCTGAAATGCAAGCTCCACATTTTTAAATTTTCGAAAAAGGACAAAAGTTTCAGCGCTCTTGGTCCGCTGCAAATTACGTCCCTAGAACAGTGGTGTTCACACACACACAAAAAAAAAAAAAAAATCGTAAAATTTGGACGCTTACCGACCCCCCCCCCCCCCGGGAAAAGGGGACCTACGCCGCTGTGAAGACCTTACCAGGACAGGGGAATAATTAAGCCCAGATTTCTTCGACTTTGAAAATCAAATCGACCCCCCTGGGTAAGGGTGCCGAGATAGGAGTTGCTACTAACCTATAGTAAAGCTTTACTTGGAAAATGGTCCTTTCTTAATATAATGTGAATTCATCATAGTTACAGTTGGGAAATTCTTCCTTTCAAAATCTAAAATTCTGGGGGAAAAATTTGGGCAAGAATGTGACAAAAAATCGGACAACCACTTGACTTAAAAAATAGCATGCCTCTAGATTGAAAATTTGAAAATGTGCCCGAAATATTACAAAATATTAAATGTCCGAAAAAAGGGAAGTAACGTCATAGTCGCATTAAAGTTATCATTACAAACCACCATTAAAGATTCCCAGAGTTTTCTGTACCTTCGGTTAGCGCAAAAAGCATCCATTCGGGAGTTTTACTTTACAGTTTTTCACAACACAATGCCCGAAAATCATTACAGACAAAATTCATTACCTTGAAACTTGGGCAAACTTGTCCTGTCCTGGAAGTCCTTGCTTGTAACACAACTGACAAAAAGCAGCATTGGTTCCCATTTAACGGTCCAGGGACAACCTATTGTTGTCTGCGGTTTTCTTCTGTTGCCAAATTGATCAAGTCGTCGTAACGCTATCGCCCAAGTTATGGCGTCCACTTCCATAAAGCACAATTCTCTGATGGGTCGAATATAGAAATTAATTAATTTTTGAAAAATAAAAAGAGAAATTGAAAAGAAAAAAAAAAAAAAAAAAACGTGGCCAATTGGGGCAGTCTGTCGCTTGAAACGAAAACAAACATTCTTCAGCCAACTTTTGAAAACTGAGCAAGCGTAGCGCCAGAAATGACCAATTATTATAATTCTTTCAAATCCTTGACCGAAAAACAGAAAACACTAGTTCAAAGTAAAATTTTCACCGAAAATAAAAATGATTACGATTATTTGCAATATATTCGGGTGACTTGTAAGGAAAGGTTTTCTGCAGCCCAACTTAATACTGTAGTCTTAAAAATGGTGAAATAGTTTGTATGCTTGTTTTCGTGCTGTCACAGACTTAAGGCAATTTCAACAGGTCAACAGATATTGAATTTAGCCAAGGGTCTCAATAAAATACATTGGCATGTCTGCAATTCCGTTTTGTAGTTTTTTGTCCTGAAAAGATACAAGACCATTTCATCCAGTGGTAGGTTCTGAACAAAATAGCGATTGCTTGGATCCTCCTTATAAGCAAGGGAAATGCCATTTTCGACTCCGCTCGGATTTTTCAAATTTTCTGTACGCTTTGCTCTACCTAATGATGGCAATTCGCATAGATCATATTCTTCTATCACATTCTTGTATCAAGTGTAAATTTTTTGCAAACGATAACTCAAAAAAGCGACTGCCTAGATCCTCCTTTGTAGCCTAGTAAATGTCATTTCCGATCTGCTGTACGCTTTGCGCCAACCAGTGCTGGTGCTTCCTTAAGGTGATCTTTTTAGTTGAACAGCAATTTCAAGAAAACATTTTTCAAACGAAAACTCAAGATAGCGACTGCTAAGATCTTTTTTGCCATAGACAGAAATTTCTTGCGCTCTCATTTGAAGCGTAAAATTTTTACACAATATCTGGTATTAAGGTGTTGAAAAAAAAAAGAATAAAAAGATTTATTTTTTGTAGTCAAGATGCCACTAAGAGCCAAGTAACGAAAGGGTGCCTTCGTAAAAGTCAATCGAGTCAATTAGATATATCGAATGATATTTTTATGATAAATCGTGGTCTTATCTTTTATTCGATGTGAAATGTTAATGCCACCTCTACAGACGAATCCAACAAGCGCTTGTGTTTAGTGACTTGAGGAAGTCATTACTGCGGTCTTTCAGCCTTTGTTTAATTGTCTTCATTTATTGTCTACATGCATTTCAAACCCTCAAATTCAGTGAAATTGAAGGAATCAACATACAAAATAGCGTACAACCATCTATAACACAGGTGAGCCATTAAATTGAAAAAAATTAAAAGTGATAAACCACAGTTATGACCGACTAATTCAGACTTGCCCATCATTTGCTGTTCGGATTTGTCTGTAGAGACGATCCAATAAAGCTCATAAACGATTTAATTTCGATGCCTTTCGCACCGAAAACCCCCAAAAGATAAACCCTATTAAAGAAACTGATGAGAAATTAACTGAGAAGAATTTTTTGGTTATGAACGACTCAAGATATTTTAATTAAGAATAAAATAGTAGAAAACACTGATATTTCAAAGTTTGAACAGACATGAAATATTTTAAATACTTGCATACTTGCAATACATGCAAGTTATAAAGATACAGATGTTGGAATCTTAAATGAAAGTTTATAATTTTAAAACGGAAAACCATTAATTAATATAGAGAGAAACTTTACAACGATAAAAAAAGGAAGAAAAAACCTTTCCAAATAGACGCTTGGCATTTATCAAACAGACAGGTTTTCTGTTGTCTTACGATAATTATATTTGGAACAACGTTATTAGTAACGAATCGTCTTACACGGTTTGGGTCGACATATCTGAAAGTAACAACAGAGATTGACAGTTTGCATATGGTGTCACAGAACTTAAAGTACGCCCTCCTTTGGGGTTGAAACAAACCAACACAGGCTAATACAGACAACTGATTTTTCAACCAGTCGAAAACGTCCATTGTCTGTTACACGGGCAGGACGTATTGTAGTGCGTGTGACCACGTGCTCCATTGTTCTGTTCTATTCAACGATGACATCAGCATGTCGTAAATGCACAAGGTCTTTCTGAGTTTCTAAGTTTTTTTTTTTTCCATTCTAGTGCGTCTATGATAATAAATATATTATCTATTCCGGGGAAGAGTAGCTTTTTTCGTTTTGTGACGACCTGTAGAGCCTGACTGCCTGCCTTGAATTGGTGAAAGTTCGGGGAGGGGGAACGTCAGTGTCCTTTTTGGGAACTTAAAGATTCTCAGAGATGTTTATGTGCAAAATGGTAACAAGAATTCTTTTTTGGCAAATCCAAAAAGAAGTCTTAGAATAGATTCGGAATTTTATATGTGAAATTGATTAGCTAAGTAGTTGGCAAAGCTCGGTCCGGACTTTGAGTGGTTAGGTCATATGTTGAAAGGTCGGTAAATCCAAAGCTCCTATGTTTTATGTTTTTGGGTTTGCAAGGCCGGATCAACGGGGGGTAAACACAAATCAATTTGGATACAGACTTAAGAATTATATTACTCAAAATAGTAGTGGAATAGGTAAGGCCAAGAGGTAAATTTTGTGGTCATTTGTGGTCATTGCTCCATTCGCGGTAAATAAACTTCATTTCATTTTACGTTAACATTGAATGAAATCGAGCCATTATTCTAAGTTAGCCGGCTGTTGCTTCAATTTAGATCCTCGTCAACATCCATTACATCTCTGTTTATTAGATTTGGTGGCACCCCCTTTTTTTGTTTTTGCAGTTGCTTGCGAACGTAGCCACTATAGCTTTAAAATATGTCATTATCCAGAGTTAATACGTTTTTTGGAAAACTTCAATTTCGTCTCCGAAAACGGAGAGCTTTGGAGTGCCATTTTGACATTTTCACGCAATGCTGTACGGTTTTTATACTACAAAAAGGGCTCTACCATTTCAAGCCTTCTGGGAAGTTAGTATGGTACCTTCCTAGTTCAGTTTAGAAATGGAATTTTCGTTTCATCGAAATTACTATCTAAAACTTACCCGCTCACTTAGTGGTTGTCCATCGTTGCACTTATACCGAGTTAAAAGAATAGTCCAAAGCAACTTGGCCGGGGCACAGCATGTTTGAAAGAAGTCATACATTAAGCTCAATTTTTTTTTGAAGGAAGATCGGCTTTGAAGACTTGAAAAAAGGCGAGAAACATCGCCAATTTTGTAATTCAAAGCGAACGAGTCTGTCTTACTAATATTTATGAGGCGTTTCCTCATTGATTCACTTTGGTCGTAAACTCTGTTCACGGACTTTTGTATAGCAGTGCCTGTAAGTGCCGCATTACCATTGGGAACATACTTATGTGTCACACGGGGCTAAGAAGAGGAAGTTACCCTATGTCATATTTTTTGAGTTTAGCTGCGCAAGTGAATCCACAAGCGCAAGTGTGGATTCATTGACTGGAAATCATTTGCTGTTTTGGGAAAAGTGGCACTTTTAAATAAAAATAGACTGCACAGAGTCTATTTTTACTCCAATTTAAAACGCAAACACAAGTCTATTGTGTTTGCGTTTTAACTACTACATTCAAATATCAAAAGTCTTACTTTCGCTTCTATAAATAATACTTTGAGTCTTTCAACGGCCTCATTGTTGAACAGCCCACGTTTCCAACTAAGGCACATGGCATACCTACGGTATAAAATACCCTGCCAACTTTCTAACGGCTCTCATTTACGACCACCAAATTTGACGTCACGACAAAATTAAAATACTAAATTATATCTCCTGTAATAGGTAATATTTATGCATCGAACGTATGGGCTGGTACACATTTTCCACCTACAAAAGCTTATTCGGTTGTTCGCCGTTCACTGTATCAGTTGTATGTTCCAAAATATACTATTCATACTGGTTTCGTGCAGCACGTGACCATCTAATGTTTACGAATTCGTCCCTCAAAATGCGGGATTCCTGTAAATGAAAACTGAACGAAGGTTTGCAGACTGTATATTATACTGTTTAGTGAGGTGTATAATGATTTTGAGAGAGCGTCATCTTTCGGCTACAACAGAGTCTGCTCCGCAGGCTAAGGAAGTTCTGAGTTACAGCTGTTCAAGCAACCCTTCAAAATTGCCTGAAAGGAGTTCTTTACAGAACTACATCCACATAAGGAACCAGCAATATACGGGGCATTGCTACATTTTTCGCCTAAGACAAATTACAGCATTATCCATGTTATCTGTGCGGATCATTTTGGTGTGCTGGTTCGAACGTGACTGTATGTGGGGTAAAGTAAGCTTGAGTTAGGCCTAACATGACCGATACACTAGTAAGAAGGTACTAAACTAAAAATATACGCTGTTCCAACTATCTTCCCTTACAAAAATACACCGCTTTCAAAATCTGATCTAGTTGTGCTCTGAGGTATACGGCTCATGAAAGTGCAAAAGAAACATTAAAAATATGCTACACTACACTGTAACGGGAGCAATATCGCACAAAGGCTAACGTTGTTGTTTAGCTTTGGCCTAGCCTAACGTTTCATACGCAAACTTGAACTCTGCGATATGAGTAATTACCAATCTGGGTTAAACGCATCACCCAGAGAAAGTGAATCCAGGACGAAATGGCCTCATCGACAAACTCAGAAATGAGTGTGAGTTTTGAGAAAATATGGATTAAAGTAATGACACGTACCGGTGACTCTCATTAGAAGACGCTGCACATTCGCCCAAACTCACGCATCCTTATTGTGCATGATCGGTATTTGGTGTTAGCTCTTCGATAAAGCGTGCACTCGTAAGTCTTAGGTTTTAAATGGTCTTATGAAACATCGTTCTGTGTGTTCTCCTTGTTACAGCCACACTGGTACATGACGAATCATTGGGGTGGGTGAGTAAGAAACAACGGCCGTTGCAAGAATAATGTCTTGAATATTTACATTTCTCGCTTTACAAAAAGTCTACATTTACGGAGACTTCGTGTGTCACCAAAAAGGGAGACTCTCCAGGACTGTTTGACTTCGGCTTAAACTTATACTTACGGTAAAATACGAGATTTGATTCGAAAATTCGGGGGTATGATTGCACTAGCCTTCCGTATTACGTTATGAGAAATGAAAACTATGAAAAATCGTTTGCCCATTGACTGCAATGGACCGTATACATGCTGGTTTTCTGCTGAACGCTGCACCGCACCCGCGGCCCGGCACTTGCACTTTACCTGCCTGTATGCTACTACTGTACACATATTGTTCATTCGTAAACTGTATGCAGTTCAAACGATGAACGGAGTCATCGTAGCACACCACTTTGCCGCAATTCGAGAATTGGCAGAAAAAATTACACTCATTTCTTCCCATTTATACAGTTGTCTTCATAACCATTTCATAAATCGACATAACCATTTCAGAAAATAAATTTGGTGACCAAACAATTCTAAATCAATTGGTTTTGAAAATGCATATAAAACGGCAGCAAGCACCTTGCAACGATCTGGAAAGAGAGTAACAGACCCTGTCCAAGAAATCGTAACTGTAATTGTAAATAACACTAAGTATAGCCCACTTCACAATAAAAGGTTTTCCGAGGCGTTTAACATAAAAATAGAAATCTACTATGTATTAAATGTTTCATTATATAAGTGGGTTTTTATTGTAGCCTTAAAATTTGTCAAACATGAACTACGTTTGATGCTGTTTGGCAGGGCATTCCACAACTTAGGACCCATACACGGAAAAAGACCTATCAGCAAATGTGGAGTTCCGTGTGAAGGGCACAGTAAGAGGTGTGGAATCTTTGTCACATGTTCGTAATCTGTAGTTTAATTTAATTACTTCATGCAGTATTTTTTTTTTTAAATACTCTGGAGCGTCCCCGTAAGTATTTGAATACTAAGGATAGCACCTAATATTTAATACGCTGATTAATTGGAAGCTAGTGCAAAGATTTTAAACAGGCCTCAGCGTCGGGGAATTTACTTTCACGAAGGACTAATTTGGCAACACGATTTTGAACACGTTGTTTAATGTTTATATCACATGCCGGTAATCCTATTGATATTGCATTAGCATAATCTAAGAGTGGCATTACAAGAGCTTGTACAACAGTGCGACAAGGATCATGATCTAATTAATTTCTAATAATACGAATTCGATGAAGATTAAGTGATGCAATTCGCGCTTTAAGAGTTATGTCTTCTTTCAGGGACAAATTTTCGTCAATATATACCCCGAGGTATTTAATACGCCTGCTTCTCTTAACATGTGTTCCATTTACGTTCAAATCTTGTGTAATGCAATCAGAAATTTGAAATTTTGACCCTAACATAACAAACTCAGTTTGGTCATTATTCATTTTCAGTATATTGAAGTCCATCCATTCTTTAAAACATTTCACGCATTTTTCGTATTCTTCTTCTTTCTGAAAGTGGATCATTTAAGCCAATTTCATTACTCAAGACGTGGTCATCCGCAAAACCCTATGGCTGATGTTTTTTTTTTGAAATAACGACGTCACCTAATGTGCTAGCACACGCTTCAAATAATTGAGGACCAACCGCCTAGCCTGGTGGCACAGAGTAATCGACCGCACGTGGTTCGGGGCATGCCTCACCAACACGCACTCGGGAATACTTTGGTCTAAGGTATGCTTGGAACCGTGAGAAAACGTTGCCACAAATGCCAAAACGATTTTTCAAAAGTGCAAGTAAAACATCATGGTCTACGGTGTCGAACGCTGCTCTGAGATCAATTACGCATAGGGTAGTTACCCGTTTTTGCCCCATTAACCATTGATTAAGAGTTATTTAACAATTTGACAAGAGCAGTTTCGCAACTGTAGTTTTGACGATATGCGGATTGATAATCTGGCAGAAGAGCATGTGTCATCACGTGATCGTTATATTGTTGTATGACTAATTTTTCGATAACTTTGGGGAGGAATGGCAAATTAGCGGGATTGATGGGACGGTAGTTACAGTACTGAAATTCCATTCCCTGTTTCTTTAACAGGGGCGTCACTGTAGATAATTTCCACAATTTGGCGAAGTTACTATTTTGCATGGACTTGTTGGCAATTTCGGTAATTAATGAAACCATTTCATCTATGCATATCTTAAGCAACCACGTTGGTAAAGGATCTGATATAGCCCTATTGTTCCCCTTACAATCTTTAATTTTTTTTCGTTAACGGTCAAGGTTTTACTTTCCTCAAGTGGTCTTTGGTACTTGTTTCTTTCAGATTTGTACATGCACCAAGACGATATTTCTTTACCTTCCTCCATCTCTTTTCCACTTTTTGTCGTTTCTTTTTTGCCCCAGAATTTATGTGCTAAACCAAGGAAATATGTGTCTTAGTGTTCGTTTCTTTGATTGTTCCAGTGCATGTTTATCTAAACTACCCGACAGTGATGTGTTGTAGAGTTCTACAAGATAGTCCAGAGAAGCTTGTTTCGCTATTTGAATATTCAACACATCGTTTTGAAAATCGTCATTGTTTATGGATTTTAAACTTCTAAATTTCGAAGTTGTAACTCTAAGTTCTGATTTAAGTTGTGAAAACATGTGTTAATCATTACTTGATTGAGCATTAGCTACAGAAAAAGTAATATGATTAGCTTCATCCGTCAATACTATAGTAGGATTTATCTCAATGAGATTTGCAAAGTTAGCCTTTGAGATTTTAAGTCCCAATTGTAGCGGACACGTTGCAGACCCGGTTTATTAAGTCGCTTTCCTAGAGACCACCGATGCATGTGAATACCAAGACTGTAAATCCTTGTCTTGACCACAGGATCAATAGTTTCGTTGCTATGACACAATGATTTCAACGTATCACTAGAGTACATATCTATGGATCCGGACCGTGATGGTGCACATGCAGGAATGTCACATGAAATAATAGGTTGGGCTGGGCTTCAACGTTATGCGTCTTTATGATTGCGAATAATTCGTTCCCTTCCTGGCGTTCTGACGAATCGCATAATCAAGAATTTCATGAATCTGTGGATCTTATATTTCACATAGTGACGAATGTCTTATTTGGAGAACTTTCGCCATATTAATCGTATTTATGTTTGGAGTTGTAGAAAATATATTTTACAAAGTCTTTGCAATTTTTACGACTCAGGTGAACAGATTACGGCAAAAGATGCATTCGTCACTACGCCAAAATTGCCAAATTTTCACATTCGTTACTAAACCAATTTGCGATTCGTCAGTACGCCAGAAAGGGGACGAATTGATGATAGAAGGGCAGCATCCCTCTTTCATGAGTACGTTACATGCAGAGTCTCTGACGTATTAGCTACTTAATATTGTAATTAGCCTACTTAATATTTAAATGTAACGTACTTGAGGAAAAATGTCCTTCTTTTCGTAATAACCGACTTTTTCCACACAATCTTGTCACACACCCGTTTCTGTTGCTGTACGAACCTTTTCCCAAAATCGGTGTGTTTCTCGATAGGAATCTTTCGATAAACTGAACGAAAGAAATGCGATCATGTGATCATCAGAAAGTGCGACCAACCACAATAATGGACAATGCTATCATGTCCATTAATTCAAAGTTGTCTTTAAGTTTTCTCTGAGGTCAAAACATTTTGAACCCAATGCTTCTGGAGGACGTTCAAATTTTCAACATCCTGTAATCGTTTCCATTAGCGTTTGGACTATTCTTTTAACAGTGCGGTCGTCGCACATATAATTACTTTGCATGGTCGTTAATTAGTGATCGCACAACACAACCCAATGAATAAGATTGAAAAGCTACCATTTCCTGCTAAAACTTCAAAATACAGTAAGGCAAGATTCCTCGGCCCCAGTCCACGAATTTATTCAGACGTAAGGAGCTCAACCCTAGAACATGAATCTTGAGAGCGTGTTAACGTACAAATGCTACGTACTAAACAGTTTACCCGGTTCAGGCGTTACTCTAAACTGAGATGTGCGGCTTTAAATAAGAATACGACATTAACTTACAATGAGGTTGAGTTCTTGTTACACGTTTCGCCGATCTTTTAACACCTCAATATATAAAACGACCCTACGAAACGTCGTGGTTTGCGTTGCTTCGTTAACCATTCTGTTTACGGATGGATCACGTGTGTTTGTGTGTGAGGCAAGGGATATTTAGAAAATATAGCTTTATACATTAATAGCACACTTTGTATACAAATTTTTAGCACCTTTTGTATACGATTTTTCTGTCCTTGGAGAAAGTTCTTCCAAAATGGAAGACCCATCATTGACTACAACGGCTCGCTGACAATCGTAAACACTTCCTTGCTACTTTCGTTTTGATCTTTCCGCGCCGAATGGAACGCGAAAACGCAAGTTTGGTTGATAACAGCATTAAGTAGGTTACGTTTCTTTTTGTCACTACTTGTTTCATTTAAAAGTGATGTAGCTTTTGATTTGTGGGACAACAACCGGTAAGTTGGGGCTACCACTAAGAAAAATGTTGTTATCACTTTAAAGGTCACCACTGCCTATCTTTAAACGGCCACTATCGTCAAGATTTGCCCTTCACGCGTTCCATACAATTTTGACTTTTGGTATTGTACACCATTGACACAAAAGGTTTAAAAGGGTATAAAGGTATTGTATGACTCTATTGGGATTTGAAACTAGACCTGCAGTTACTGCTTTCCAGTGATCTTGTTCCAAAAAGGTACATGTGTATGTATAATTGCATAGCGAATCCGTGAAGCCGTCGTTTGACACGGTGAGTGACCACTTTTTTTTTTCTTATTTCTCATTTTCATCATTTTGCTTCTAAATAAGATTCATGTCATTGGTTGTTAAAACTCTGAAACGTATAACAACTATTATTTGTCCTGGTTTAAGACCAAATTTAGATTAATATTGTATCTTACAGTTTTGTCGAGGATTTATGAGGGAATGTTAACCAACGTTGATTCTGTCACTGAATATTTTCAATTAGAATCTTAGTTTCTCCGAAACCATACCACACAAACCACAGTGCTGAACATTTATTGGTATTCACAGGAAAGTTGTAAAACGGTTTGAAGAAACGTTAAAGAAACGTTGTTAAACGGTTTTTTGAATATTTAGGATACATAATAACTCTAAATACAGATTTTATATTCATTGTTTTCCAAGTTTTGAGAAATATGTATTTTTCCATTCAAGAATCTCGTTGTGCGAGAAGGGGTGTGACCCTATTGAGCTAAATCCCTGACTTATATCCCTTAATGTTTTAGTAATCGATCAAGTAATAGATGAAATGCGGACATGTTACAGAGCGTTAACTGTCTGTAACAATGCTTTAGCTGCTTTTGAAAGATTATGAGATACCGGGACCTGCACTACATAGTAGCACAGTAGCTGGATATTTATGCTGTCGTCAAGTTACGAAGTGTAAATTGGTAGTGCAATAGCAACAAGAAATAAGCCACCTAGAGCGCTATCATCAATCATTGTGGAAGACGAAACCAACTTCTCACAAATTTGTTAGTCTGATTAGATGAGCATACTAAAGTAAAATCCCACTTTCTTCCCGTGTTCATATTGTTACGCAATGCAGCCAGATTTCGTATCTTGTCAAAGGAACCAGTACTATCTCCATGGTTTATTCCTTCTGAAAACTAGTTTTGCGCGTGTATTAGGACACTTGAGGAAGTCCACTGTTCCGGTTAAAGTAAGTTAAATGCTTTGCTATTTACTACCTTTAGGGTGATAAAACAAGTAACGTTGGGTTTATATTGATG
This sequence comes from Holothuria scabra, assembly GCA_037179385.1. NCBI lineage: Eukaryota > Metazoa > Echinodermata > Holothuroidea > Aspidochirotida > Holothuriidae > Holothuria > Holothuria scabra. The sequence continues at coordinate 36,171,735 of CM074197.1, forward strand.
TTCCGATCATTTTTTCATCGAATTAATAAGCCAGATCTTTATATACCAATGCTAAATAAGAAGTGTGTTTTTAAGGATAAGAATGTATCAGGCACGAAAAAATTAAATTTACGATGTAAATAACTTAAATGTAATTTCTGTTTCTTAGATTTAAAAGGCTTTGACTACTTGATTAGCATGATGTATACAGTACCAGTGTTCCTACTTACCGTAATCATTCCGGCAACAGCGTTATTACCCAGTGTCGAAACTGAAGTTGGGAAAATTAGAGGAATGGCGATGACCTTTTCCAGCAAGTTTCTCCATCAAACGGTGTTGGTTGATTCCTATCTTGGAATCCCTTATGCAAAGCCACCAATTGGGCAGCTCCGCTTTAGACCTGCAGAGCCAGCCGATCCATTTGACGAGGTCTATGATGCTATTGAAGTACCACCGTCCTGTATCCAAACCATTAGATCATACTTTGAACACTTTACAGCTGGCTCGGGGTTTTCCGAGGATTGTCTTTACTTAAACGTATTTGTACCTCAAACAGCGGTAAGAAATTTCATACTGTGATTTTGCGGAAAATTTTACAACTCATGCTATTCAAAGAATGATAACGCAGTGAAGTTTACAGTTTTCAGAATTGAGAAGGGGAGAATTAACTTTACAGAGTCCCCTTCAAGAAAACCATACATCACACCCTTGAAATGTAGTCACGATTGTAAATAGTGAAGTTCTTTTACATGTAATGAAAATGACAGTTGATTACATAATGAAACAAATAGTATAGTAACTATGCACCAAGTGCTTAGCACGACGTACACTGAAATCAAAGCCACCCTGTCATGAAGAGAATTATCTACTATGATACGACTAAAGAGATCCCGATTGATATTCTGTTAAAGTCAATCAGGATTCTTTATATCAAATTGAAAAGCTCGTAAAAAATTTGAAGGTATTTACAAGGACAATAAAATTGGAAGTATGGCGGTCTTCTCTATTTTTGGGAAAACCAGCTCCTTCCCTGTTTACCTAAGGGACAGCAAAATAATATTTATATTCAAATTTGGGGGATAATAGCTTAAATATCACTACTTTTGTAATGATTTCCCCAGTGATTCATATTTGTCGGTTCTCAATTGATGGGACGAACCAAATTTGATGGAGGTAGTTGCTCTGTTTACATTGGCTTGATTCTCAAGTTTCCGTAGTTTATAACTTCATTTTCTCATCAAGTGGTCAATTGGAGCTTTAATTAATCGAAGCCACAGCTTCGATTGTAGGAATTGCTCGTTCAGTCACGTGTTTTCGTGCCTTCGCAAGCGGTCGGTGCGGATAAATATTAAATCATGTTCCGTTTGGATTCATATTGCAATCTCGAGCTGTTCGTTCGTACAATGGAACAGCTGCGCAGTCATGTTAAGTTGTTCCGTAGGGGGATTTTTCAACAAAGTTTAACTATTTCTAAATAAGGGGATTTGCTCGAACAACTCCTGTATAGTAAGGTGGTAATGTGCAAATAAAGAAGTAGTTCCACATTCAAAGGTATTGTTCTGCATTGAAGGCTTCCTCTCTGGTTGAAAAAAGGTGTAAATATAGTTTGAAAACAATTTATACCGTTCAGGGATTTCAAAATAAATTTCAAAGGTTGCATTTTCCAACATACGACAACTTTGTTTTGTCGGAACTGTTTCATGAAGCAACTCCATCGACGACCAACTTGCCATCGCATAGAGCAGCTAGTATTAGTGTACTACTGTACCCCGTCATTGCTAGCTATTGCGACGATTGCGACCGATTGTGACCAAGGCCAGTCGCCAAGTTCAAGGTAATTTGCGATTGATTCCATACCGTGTGTGGATTGTAAATCGCTTCTTCTTTATTGTATTTTTAATTTTGGTTTTAGTTTGTCAACTTAAACGGAGAACAACCTACCCACGGTATATAAAACTTGTCGTAGTCTTGCCCAAACACAGTTAGGCTAGGTAGGCCAAGTTATACTATAGCCGAACGCTACACAACAAAACAACGCTAACATCAGTGTTACTGTTACTTCTTCTTCTTCTTCTTCAATAAAGGCGACACATCCAAAGGACATTCTTTCACCACGCATGCGTCGAGAGGCTAAATATGCCCAGTAATATAGGTGATAGGGTCCTTATGGACAGAGGCAACCCTCATTACATTCAGGGGGAGATGATTCCAATCCTTAATGGTTAGAGGCAAGAAGCTAAATTTATAACAGTTAGTACTAGTATGTGGGAGACAGACATGAAGGTCATGCATTAAACGGGTTCTACGAGTAGGCCGCTGGAGACAATCAACAGGTAACTGAGCCAGGCCAAACATACCTTTGGAAAAAAGGATCAATCTACTTTTCCTCCGTCTTTCAGTTAAGGGCAGAAGGTTTAGTTCCTTAAGGAGCCTGGTCATTGAGCCTGGCTCCCTTGAATAGTCAGAGGCAATAAATCTAGCAGACCGTTTTTGTATACTCTCAAGCTTGTCGCGCAGGTAAACCTGGTGGGGGTCCCAAACACTACCGGCGTATTCCAGCACAGGCCGAAGGATTCCTTTATAAGCCATTAACTTGACATTACCAGGGCAGGAAGAAAGATTTCTATACAAAATACCAAGAATCTTATTTCCCTTGTTACAGGTGTTTTGAATATGCTTCTCCCAGTTCAGATCTTTAGTGATGGTAATTCCAAGATACTTAATACTATCTACTCTCGGGAGCTCAATCCTATTTAGAACAAACCTAAAAAGTATGGGACTTTTTTTCCGAGCAAAAGTAATAACGCTACACTTAGTGGGCTGAAATCTCATTCCCCATGTGGAAGCCCACAGCCCCAACTGCTTGATATCATTCTGAAGTTTATGACAATCCTCATCGGACTCAATAATACGGTAACAGACACAATCATCTGCAAAAAGGCGAACCTTGGAAGAAACACCATCGACGATATCATTGATATGCACCAAGAAGAGAATCGGTCCAAGGACAGACCCCTGGGGAACTCCAAACAGAACTTGCATCGGGGGAGACCGGGTTCCATTGACAACAACAGATTGTTTACGATCAACAAGAAAGTCATCAACCCAACGAAGAATCTGATTTGAAACACCAAGTGTATACAGCTTGGTCTTCAGCAGTTCATGAGGAACAGTATCGAAGGCCTTCTCAAAATCCAAGATAAACACATCGATTTGTTTATGGGCATCAAGGGAGGAAGCCCAGTCCTCAATTATCGACACAAGTTGTGTTTCGCAACTATGAGACTTACGAAAGGCGTGCTGGGTGGGAGAGAGTAAGTTGTGTATTTCAAAATGATTCATAAGGTTTGAGGCAATAATATGTTCTAATAATTTACAACAGACACATGTAAGAGAAACAGGCCTGTAATTACAAGGTAGGGAACTGTCACCTTTTTTGAAAATAGGGCAAACATTTGCAGTCTTCCAATCCTCTGGAATGCATCCTTTTGTAAGGGATTGCTGAAAGAGTGGCAATCTCTCTCAGGACCCAAGGATGGATGCCATCTGGTCCCATGGCCTTATTGATTTTAAGACCATGTAGAAGCTTTTCAACGCCAAAGGTGGATATAGTTATATCACTCATTCTCTTACACGTGGGTCTGATGAGGGGAACAGTATGAAACACTGTTTTAGTAAATACACTACAGAACTGGTTATTGAGAGCACGAACTTTGTCCAAGACAGTGACAGCTAGCTTATCATCGTTCTTAAGAGGGGGGAGATTATGCCTATCTTTCTTCTGACCATTAATATATCTCCAGAAGGGTTTGGCATCAGCTTTGATATCGCCGATCATTCCATTGATGTACTTTTTATGGGAGGTGTGAATCTCTCTTTTGATTTTAGTTCGCAGATGAGCCCATCTCCCATAAATACCAGTCTTCCGGGTTTTTTTAAAAAGGGCATGCAATCTGTTCCTACGCCTAACTAGCCTACGAATACTGTCGGTTATCCATGGGAGAGATTTTCTGGATTTGGCCAATCTAGTTGGAATATTATCCTTCACAGTTCTTTCAAGAAAGGACTTAATGAGTTGCCAATTTTCTTCCACAGTACGATTATCTTGCCCCCGTTAAAATAGGTAGATGAGAAACCCCGTGTGTCCTCCCTCATAGCAACAAAATTCCCCTTAGAGTACTGTAAAATGAGCCTACGAGGTTGCTTAGAATCAAGAAACAAACACTTCAATTTACAAGAGATACCCTCATGATCACTTGGAGAATCGATGGCACTAACATCAGTGTATTGACTAGGAATATTTGAGATAACCAAGTCAAGTGTACTATCCCCTCTAGTGGGAAAATTCACAAGTTGGTCAGCAGCAAAGTCATTAATTATGTCCAGAAGTAATTTACCTGAGCAATTGGATAAACAGCCACCACTTTCTTTGTGTAACCTACTGGTCCAGTCAATTTTGTTAAAGTTAAAATCACCCAGGACATGAAAACACGGCATCTTTGAATTCTTATGCCAGGTCATAATTTTGGTAAGTTGGTCCCGTAACAGAGATATATGCTCAGCATGGGCATCAGGATCTCTATACCACGAGGCAAAATAATGCCAGGTCCCATTAATGGAGACCTTAGCCCAGACAGATTCAGACCCATCCCCAGAAAAGCAAACTTGGGTTGGAGCCAAGCAACTTTTGATTAATAACATGGTTCCGCCCCCCTAAAGTGCGGTCATTCCGAAAGATATCATAGCCTAAACAAACAGGAATAAGTTCAGAGCTGGTGACAGAATTGTCAATCTTGGTCTCCTGAAGTGCCATAACATCAGGGTCTGATAAGCTAAGGGTGGCTTGGAGATCTAGTTTTTTCCCCCTAATACCATTTATATTAATTGAGACAATAGAAATCTCCTTCTTGAGAGCTGTCTTACCACCGGCAGATTGACTAGGTTGCCGCACCGAAGTTGCCATGGTGTTAATGTTGGACAGGTCGGAAGGATCAAGGGCATCAAAGCTGTTACTCAGTCGGGAGGCTGTTTGACCCCCTATGCTTGCTATATTACTATTGTCACAATTGGGACAGATCCATACACAGTTTGTTGCCTGTATATGATTATAGTGTGAGTCATCCACCAGGGAACACCCGTTATGAATCCACTTCTTACAGTTATCACATTCAATCGCGGCGTCACAATCCCTGACCCTTTTAGAACAAATTCCACAGGGTGAGTCACAATTGGAACAATACCATTTATCATCAGACTTAGAAAGTTGAAGTGCTTTGTAACCATCCCTTCCAATACCAGAACAGCGAGTGTGGATCCAAAAATCACAACCATCACATTGCACTGCTTTGTCATTTTTTTTTTACTAATTTACTACACAAGCCACAGTAAGCCCCTGGACCTGGGTTTAATTCAATATCGCCGCTTACTATTAGCAGGAGAGACAGGTGAGTCAGGATATGAAGGAAGCAAGGAGTACGCCTCCTCCTCAGGTACAAAGTACTTTTACTAGCAAACCCAGCTGAGATAAAACTGAAACAAGGCTTACGGCTTACTTTATGCCTGACAGTAGTAACGTTGTCAATAGGACTATAACACCAAAAATAAAGAAGGATACTGACCGACCTTTGGGTTTCAGCCCTCAAAATTGGCCTGTGTAGAACATTCCTGTAAGGTTCTTCATAGGATCTGGCACTAACAGCCAGGCATCCCCAGAGAAGCCCTCAAGCCTAGTGTTAGGCATGTCCTAGTACGAAAGGTGCTCCCAGCGTAGACTCTGCAGCTAGTTTGCTGTAGGCTAAAGGGTATTACAGGATAGTCAAGGAAGTCCAGGGTCGATAATTTTGCGTAGTGTAAGGCCTGCGTCATCACCAATAGTGTATCACACAGTGAGACTCTGAGACAAAGTTCAACGAGCAAAGATTTCAGGGCAACTTACAAAAGTAGGCCTAACACATATGCAGGTTGGGTTAACTGAATAGCTTATCCATATCGTTACGTGCAGGTGATTGAATATTTGGGTTGCCATTAACTGAGGAGGCCCCATTACAACTTACAAGCCTAACTTAACTGTAACAGCATAGCCTAGTAGACCTGGGCCCTAGCTGGTTACTGATATTGATAAGGTTTGGCACCAGTTACTTTCCCCTCCGTACAAAACATTTTTCTCCCCGCAAAACATTACTTTCCTCTGCTAACAGTTATTGGGGCAAATAATCAAAACATCTGAGACTCATTTTTAGTTTGGAATGATGTGATACTGATATCTTTGAATCATTCATGATTCTTTAACAATTTTTGTTTAGACTTTGTACAATGTAAATCAACATAGCCAACAATTCTTATTGATGTAACTAGCCTAAGTCTTCAGCCTGTCAAAGCTAAGGTTCAAGAATTTGAGGCATATACATAACTTCACAACAGTGTTACACAACAGGTTTTATTTTAAAAAGTGTTTTGCACATACAGCACAATACAGTATTGTGGGTAAGAAATATGCCCTAATACGTAACTTCACAAGTCTCACTTACAGTGTTACACAAGTTTGTTAAAAGTGTTTTGCACACAATAGAGTATTGTCAGTCCTACATACCCTCAACAAAATAAACAAGCCAAATAGTCATTGCACTCTTCGCAGTTCAGTTACTTACACAGTAAAGTGCTGTCAGTCATATACGTACCATTACATCAACAACCCATACCCACATCACTCTTTATTGAACATTCAGTAAACTCAGGACTTCGAACTTTTGCAATCAATAAATACATTAAGGCTTTGTTTTGTCTGTCATGCTCCCATTTTTAGTTACACCGCAGTGAAAAAATATAGCAAGCTGTGCTTAAGCCTGTGTGTAAGGTATCAAAAGCAAACTGCTAGTCCAGGACTGCTCTAAAAAGTACAGAATAAGTAGCTCAACATTAAACCACATCACAAATTTTTACATGAATGTGTGAGCCCTTTGTACTAACTGAAACTGTTTATGTTCAGATTTATGCCATTTCCTTCACTTTTGAACCTCTTTATCCGGTTGTTTCCATATTGGTTTCCTACTTGTTGATCTCGTTGTTTCCTTATTCTTAATCCAGTTGTTTCCATGTTGTTTCCTCATTCTTGATCCAGTTGTTTCCATATTGTTTGCAAATTCTTCAGTTGTTGTTTTTTTCAACACTGGACTGTTTATATGCTGACCTTGCTGTTTCCTTCTGTTTCCATCTAGTTGTTCCAATTGCTTCCAAACTGTTCAGTTTGTTCATACTGTTCCCAATTTCCAATGACATACTGATATCAATGAATCTGCTGTCTCTTCTTTAATATATATTCTGTACCACACTGAAGTCTATCCTCATTTTGGCTGTTAGTCACAACTCCACTCATACTTCCTTTCACTTGCAATACTTGATTAAACATTACTGCTGTATTTTGGATGAAAGTGGTGATTTCAGCTTAATTTTTGTATGCCTAGCTAATAGAGTCTCTTGGGGCAAAACTCTGAAACTTATACATGAACATTTTCTTACATTAAATTAGGTCATTTGTCTGTTGCCATTCAAGATGCTTATTGCAACAGGTTCATTCCATCAGGCCTCCTCTATATTCTCACCAGAAACAAGAGGTAAGCAGTGTCTTACCAATGCTCTTATGTTCCTATCACACTGTAACATCAGCTCTCCAAGATCATACCAGTCTCTTGAACTAGACTTCATCTTAACTGTAGGAGACAGTATGTACTCTTTGCTACAATCAGTGCTTATGCAACAATCTCAGTGGTTACATTTCAGTCAGTTGCCCAAATACTTTTCAGTTTCTGAGTATAGTTTTCATAACAACTTTTCTTTTTTGTACTCAGGGTTAGTCAAACCAAACACATTACACATTCCTGGCAATCTCAATACTTACGTATTAAGAGAAGCATTACAACAAGCATTCCAGGACATTGCAACATGTGCCATTTTGATCGTTAGTGGTAATACTTTTGCAATATATAGAGGGAGTTTGTCTTCAGCATATTACATGTTCACTCCTGACAGTAGGAATTTATCAGGCCTTCCAGTTGTCAATGGCAACAGCGTCCTTCTACAATTTCAATCTCTAGACCATCTGGTTGTGCATATTGAAATATTGACAAGCTGTCTTACAAACAGCAGTGGTCCAGTTCAGTTCGATCTTTATTCTACTAAGGTGAAAATAATCAAAATGACAACTTTCAAAAGGTTACCAGAAGAGCACCGCTGGTGTGCAATAAAAGAAATGATTGCTAGTCCATTTCCTTCCTGCAGTCAGAAATCCTCAAATCCCAACGCTATTTATGACCAAGATAATACTTACTCAGACATGACAAAATCACAGACCACAGCAGAATATGAGTTCCAATCAGATAATTCATGCATGAATGTCACAGCAAAAGAAAGAAACAACTCAACTTCAAGTCCCAACAAGGTCCAAAATTTAAAATTTCCAACAACTCCACTTGCTTGTGCATCATTAAATAGGCCTGGCAATATTGTCATTACAACTGGTTCATTTCACCAAGGGTCTTCAGTTTTCTTGCAAAACACAAGAGGTCGACAGTGTATGGCAAATTCTCTCATCTTCTTGTCACTTTGTCAAATAAGTCCTCCACAAAGATACCTTTCCTCAGAGCTAGATCATATCCTAATCCAAGGGCACAAAATGTACTCCTTGATACAGTCACATCATCAACAACAACATCATTGGCTGTATTTTACTCAGTTACCAATATACTATTCATTTGATGATCTCAGTTTCCATAACAAAATTTTTCGGTCTTACTCAGGACTTGTAAGCCCATACAAATCAAACAAACCAGACAATATTAGTACACACACTCTACTATGTGCCTTGGAGCAAGCATTCCAAATCCATACATGTGCCATTTTGGTCGCAAATGGCAATGCCATTGCCATATATAAGGATTGCTTGACCTCATCATTCTACCTGTTTGATTCTCATAGTAGGAATTCAAAGGGCCTTCCAGTAATGGATGGCAAGAGCATTCTCCTAAAAATTTCATTCCTTGCATACTCTCATTGTGCATGTTCAGACCTTGGCAATTTCAGTTGCTGGATCTAATAGTCCTGTCCAGTTTGATCTACATTCAACGAAAGTAAAGCCAATCAAAGAGAGTACATTCAAGAGGTTGCCAAAAAATACCAAATGGTGTGTGATGAGCATGACAACTAATGTCCTCAGTTCAAGAGGTGAAAGTATGCCAAGTAACATTCTTGCAAACTGTGTTCCACCTGCCTCTTGTGAACATTATGTTCCTCTTGAAATTGAACCACATGTCAACCAACCAAATGATCCTCCCACCATTGCCACGGAAAATGGCCCACATCAACCAAATGTCTCTTCTGCAAAACATGGAACAAAACCTGCAGACCGCACATTTACATTTTGTTCTCCGGCTTCAAGCACAGTGCAGGTAAACAATACTTTAATCTCACATTTCAAGAAGTTATGTAAGGAAAAGCCAGTATTTGTTTGTTGCATTTGCAATCGACTACTCTTCAAGAATGGCGTAAAAAAGTTTCACCAAACCAGGTATGAGATGTCATTTGTCACCCACTTTTTTCCAAACACCCCCACACCTTCCTCTCAAAGTGATAAATGTATTTGCCACTGCTGTGATAGAACACTTTTGAACAAAAAGATACCATGTCAAGCACTTATCAATTCCATGCACCTTAATGAACAACCCCCATTTTTGGCACAGTTGAATTCTCTTGAAAGGCATTTGCTTACACCTGTAATACCATTCATGAAAATTGTAGCATTACCCAAAGGTTTGCAAAAAGGAATCCATGGACCAGTTGTGTGTGTACAGTCAAATGTCAAAGACACTATCCAAAAACTACCCCGTACAATAGATGATGGGAGCCTTATTAAGGTCAAGTTGAAACGAAAGTTGCAGTACAAAGGTCACCACCTATATCAAACTGTTGATCCAAATAACATCCATCGAGCAACACTATATTTGAAAGATGTGAATCCGCACTATGACAATGTCCATATTGCTTGTAATCATAGTACAGGACATGACCATTCAAGTCACATTTCAGAGAATCATGATTATATGGCTTGCCCTTCATGTAATCTCAATACATTAGTCAGTATAAACAGTGACAGTACACAGACTGACAGCTTACATGCTCATACTGATAATCAGTCAGGATCACATCCAAATACAAAACATTCATTGTTGGATGACATAACAGAAACATCTGCACCATGTTATACATGTTTACAACCAGTGGATCTAGCTCATTACATAGCAGATAACATTCATGATACCATATTATGTGTAGCCCCAGCAGAGAATCAACAATCGGTCAGTGTATTCAAGACTGAAGGTAAATCATTTGTTACATTGTTCCCTGATGGGAAAAACACATATCAACAACAAAGACATGTTCCAATATCCCCAAGAGGTATTTCAATGCCTGCCTCCTATCACAAGACATCAGGTTTGCCAGTAATCCTGAGTACATATTCTTTGCACAGTACACTACTGAACTTCATGACATTTTATCCTTAATTGCCATTGCAATGCAGAAAGGTTCAAAGAGGACATCTACAGGGCAACTGATAACATCTTCTATGCTACAAGACAAACACAATCTTAATGACATATTATCAAAGGATGGTGGATATTATTTCATGAAAAAAATTCGGGGATCACCAGCATATTGGGAAACTACAATGAGGGATCTTTTTGCAATGGTTAGGCAATTAGGTATACCAACTTGGTTTTGCAGTTTTTCTGCTGCAGATAGAAGATGGCCTGAAATAATTGAATCCATTCTTGAACAGCAGGGTAAACCTATCCCCACTGAAATTGACTGGACCACACATTGCTAAATAATTGCAAGCAATCCAGTAACTGCTGCTAGAATGTTTGAACACAGAATGCAAGCATTTATACACAAGGTCATTTTGTCACCTGCACATCCCATTGGAGAAGTTATGGACTATTTTTATAGGGTAGAATTTCAACAACGAGGTTGGCCACATATCCATTGTCTTTTTTGGGTAAAAAATGCCCCGAAGTATGGACAGTCACCAGATCATGAGGTTCTATCCTTTATAGACCAGTATGTTTCTTGTCAAATGCCATCCCAATCGGAAAATCCAGTATTGCATGAAATTGTCAACAGTGTGCAGACACACAGCAAGAATCATTCAAAATCTTGTCGCAAAGGCGGAAAAGTATGTCGCTTCAACTATGTTGACTACCATCCCAGAGAACATTCATTTCAAAACCAGACTCAGATAAAGATTGCAGTAGTAACAGTGGTACTGGTATGGATAAACAACTTGCCTCTCAAATCATTCAGAAATTGTGGAATTCATTCATAAATGATGAAAAATACCCAACCTCCACACAAGAACTTCTCCAGAAGGCTAACTTAACACAAGAACAATTAGAACAGTCTGTTCAAGCCAACACACAAAAGGAAGTAATCATATATCACAGACAACCATGTAGTATTTGGGTTAACAACTACAATCCAACATTACTACAGTCTTGGAATGCAAACATGGATATCCAATACATTTTAGATCCTTATAGCTGTACCATGTACATCGTCTCATACATCAGTAAAGCGGAACGTGAGATGGGACAATTGCTGAAAAATGCACAGCAAGAAGCACGTGAAGGCAACCCCAGTGTTATGGAAGAATTAAAACAATTGGGGAGTGTGTACCTAAACCATAGGGAAGTCAGTGTTATGGAATCAGTTTACAGGATTACTGGAATGCATCCAAAAGAATCCTCTAGACAAACTGTATTCATTCCCACAGACCCAGATACCCATAGGTTGAGTATGCCACTGTCTTTGATCCAGACTAAAGAAGACACAGATGAAATATGGTTGCCAAACATTATAGATAAATACCTACAAAGACCACTCAATGAAGAATTCAGATCTATGTGAGTACCGGTTCATTTCCACAGGTTCTAAAATTGAACAACAGATAAATGACATTGATGACAATACTGACCATTTGGGAAATATTCTAGGGACACCAAAGAAACGTCTCAAGAGGTGTGCAGTTATAAGATATGCAAAAGTCCAAATTCAACAAGACCGTGAAAAGTATTACCACAACATCATGCACTTATATCTACCATTCACTGATAAAAATTTCAAACCGCAGCAGTACCACACATATGAGGATTATTTTCTTCATGGTTCATATGACAACTCCCCCATTCATGAAATTGTAGCCAAAAATATATGCTCCTTTTCGAACCACTTGCAAAGGACATGGACAACTTATGGGAACAGTTGCACTCAAATGGTAATCAAGAAGATGCTTGGGCAAATTTGGTTCCCCAATCAGAGTTAGAAAGGCTTGAAGACACTACCGACATTGAAGCTCAGTCTGTAAATCAAGTACCACAAAGTGAACACATTCTAGAATTGCAAAATCAAGACAGTCGTAACATTAGCACCAACCATGATAATCATGGTATTATGAAATCTATTCAAACTCTGCACACACCATTCAATAAAGATACAATAACAACAATGCTCAGACAACTTAACAAAGAACAAATGCAATTGTTCAATCATGTACAAAAGTGGGCAAAACAAAAAGTTGATAACAACAAGACACAACCTATACACATATTCCTAACCAGAGGTGCTGGCACAGGCAAATCACAAGTCATCAAATGCGTAACCCATGAATTAAGAAAGCTATTTGTGAAAATAGCAGAATCACCTGATGACATAACTGTCCTACTGGTGGCCTACACTGGAACAGCTGCTTTTAATATAAATGGACAGACAATTCACTCTGCATTTAGTATCTTTAATACCTCATTACCGTATAAGTCATTAGGTGAAGATCAGCTGAACACTTTACGTATCAGATACCGTAGCCTTCAATTGCTGATCATTGATGAAATATCCATGGTTGATCAAGGTACTGTACATTCTAGGTTGCAACAATTAAACAGAACAAATGACAATCAATTTTTTGGAAATGTTGCAATATTAGCAGTAGGAGACTTCGATCAAATCCAACCAGAAAAACCACTCTACAAACAAGACCCTGGGTCCTTTGTCAATTTATGGGCTATGTTCTCCATATTTACACTATCCACAATAATGCGCCAAAAGGATGACTTGGTTTTTGCTCAGTTACTCAACAGGTTACGTACTCAAACAAAAGATACAAGTATTGCATCAGATGATCTCACTTTGTTGAAATCATGCATTGTTTCACAAATACCAAATGATGCACCATTTATTGCAGCTAGGAGGAATGATGTTGACATGTATAATGAAGAAAGGCTTCAATCTCTTGATGGTCAGGTAAAACTAATAAAGGCAGCTGACATATGTAGCACTAAATCTGGAATCCTTAAAAAATTACAAAAGGCTCAACCAAATGCAAAAACATTACTACCAGTACAAGTTAAATTAGCTGTAGGTGCAAGAGTCATGTTGACAGCTAATATTGATGTTTCAGATGGTCTTGTAAATGGCGTAACTGGTGAAATCAACAAAATTGTAGATGGTACAATGCCCAATGATCAGCCTGAAGCTATTTGTGTAGTGTTCGATGACACTCGTGTTGGAACACAGTGGAAGAAGAAATATCCACCACCAATGGATGCACATCGATCCAGTATAGTCATACACCCACATAAGGAGATATACCGTATCAGAATCCACCATGTGACACGCTACCAATATCCCTTTAAACTTGCATGGGCAATGACAATACATAAAGTGCAAGGGATGACCATGCCTAGAGCAACAATATCTTTAGACAATATTTTTCAACCAGGAATGGCATATGTTGCACTTAGTCGAGTCAGCAGCATGCAGGGATTAAAAATGTGTGACTTTCAACCTGGTTCAATCTATTGTAATAGTCTGGTGGAAACAAGCTTGAAAACCATGAGTCCTTGTGATGTATCTCTTAGCAGTCCATTACTGGCAATTGATACCAATATGAACTTTTCCATCATACATCTCAGTGTGCAATCTCTGCCAGCTCACTTTCAAGATATGATAGCCAACAAAGAGTTCATGGTGGCAGATGTTATATGTTTATCTGAAACATGGCTCACTTCTCAAGAACACCACAATTTTGAAATACCAGGGTACAATTTGCATTCATCAAGCCTGCAAGGAAGAGGCAATGGTGTAGTGGTTTATGTTAAACAAAAATACCTCTATGATATTCATTCCATAGCTGCAGGCAACTGTTCATCTCTTCTACTTATTATCAATACAAGACCATCATTTCTTATTCTACTTATATACAGACCTCCTGGAGTCACATCTACAGAATTTTCAGAAATCCTATGTACAATACTGCCAAAACTGCAACTCTTCCCAGCTGACTACAAAATAATTTTAGGTGACTTCAATCATGACCATGCAACAAAGTCACCAATTTCACAGTTACAGACATACCTTCCGCTTATCCATGCATCAACCACGGCACACAGTACAATCCTTGACCCAATTTACATCTCACCAGTCCCTACAACTTATACTTTCGGGGTATTAAATACATATTACAGTTACCATGAACCAGTATATTTTGCTACACACATTGAATACTGAACATACCAACATTCAACATTACCACGCACATCTTGATCATTATACAAACACATTTCAGCAATATACATAAGTATTCCTGCACACAATTGGTAAAGTACAGTACTTATTGTTATACAGTACACCCTTTCATGTTCTTTTGTCAAACAGATATTTGTACGCAGTTTGAATTTGCTTAAATTTCCTTCAGCAGCTTTGACACATCATTTTATGTCCATTTCTATTTTCAGATGCAGAACATAAAACACATAACATCAAGTAATAACCAACAAAGTCCCTATCAACGGCCACTAAAAGTTACCATTGCAACAAGGTCAGACGTCATAAAGTACAAAAAAGACAATACTGACAAAACCATGATGTACTTAGCATTCTGTGATGACTCTGGCCATATAAAGGCAACCCTCTATGAACCAAGCAAGATTGACAATGTTGGAAATGGAACTACTGTACAGTCATCATTAAAAATTACATACTTTGTAATGACAAGACAATTGCATTGACATCACAATCGCAAATCTTCAAAACAGCACCGATGGTTGTTCCAGACAATATCATGCAAGAAGCCATCAACAGTGTGAGACCAGCCACTCCACCACCAATGCCCATAAATCAGATACACACATCCCCAGAGAAAACTATGACTTCAGTAATTGGAACTATCCAGCAGGTATGTGAATCTTTATCTGTATGTATATCTATCATTGTAGTGCCAAAAATTTTATACAAAAGTAAAATGACCAGTTTACAAAACCTATCCTGTTCAGGAAACAGTAGTAATTACAATTACAACTATATATGACATATTGTATTGCAAAATATCTTCACAGTAACTGCAAGTATTACTCACCAGTTCAAGTAATGCCCATTTGCCTTGACATCGTAACCATGACGCTTTCAAAATGTGTAGTCTATGCCATAACAATTATTCATATTCATTTTGGGATGTCTTTTTGCTACCCAGGATGAAGTTCCACGGAGTGTAGTTGTGCGCGGGGAACAAGTGCCTGTCCGTACGCTGGTTATCAGTCCACATGAACAGAACATCAAATTATCACTTTGGAGACAAGATGCAGATGCTCCAATCCAGTCTGGTGATTGTGTATCTTTTACGAACCTCGTAGTGAAAAAATATCAAGGCCAAAACCAACTATCTTCCACAACAAGGACAAAAATCAAGGTACCAACCCTATCTAATGCACACTTTCAGTTCAAAGTCTCTAAATGCATCACAATATGGTACTTGATGTGGTGTCTACCAATAAAGAAGAAGCTATGTTTTTTTTTTTTTTTTCCATTTTTACCTATTTTCCTCTCTAAATCCACAATTTTACTTACATGGACGCGTGACAAAAAAAATCACATCTGCCTGTTTGTCTTTCCGCAGTTGTTCACAATGCTTCTCCATCCACATCCTTTGGATTTCTTTAATATTGGACACAATGTTCGTTGGATGATGGGCAATTTTAGCTCACCAGGAATTTTTGGTCCAAGGTCCCATATTGGCCCAATGGCCCATTTTATGAAATTGTCCAAAATCTTTCTCTTCCAACCAGGTCTTCAGTTTTGAGATATCCAAATTCAATTGCCAATTTTTGGCTTCCCAAGATAAAGAAAGGGAAAAAGATAAATCTATTAAGGTAGAATAGAACACAACACCTACCGTATCACAATTCTAACTTCCTGAGGACTGGCATTTGTACCATGCTGGAAAATCTAAAACTCGGTGCCTGCCCAGCAGATCCTCGTCTTTTTGATCATTGATTATTTGCTACTGTATTTGATACTCTCAGAGTATCCCAGAACTTTGGCTCCACCATGCACCACACACATTAAGGTCCATTTACTGATATATTGCAGGTTGATTTTAATTCACATTGTAGCTGTCAAAGGACATTAAATAAAAAATGTAAAGGAGCTGGACATTTTTCGTAACATTCTGGGACCTACCTTCACAGTATTCAAACCTGTCTAAAAGGAAAAAAATTCAACCATTTGCAACACCATTAGCCAACACCAAAATTGTCCAGCTACATTATTTCACATCATGACACATTTTGAAAAACAATAAATGATAACTCTTATATTCTTTCAATTTGTTTTTTCATAGAAAACAGAAATGCCACCAGAGGAAATTGAGGAACAAATCATCGCCTACATAACTAATGAAAACACAGTCCAGCTACTCTTGGCCACTGATACCACAGTCAACATACAACAAAATTTGATCCGCGAGACACTCCAAGTTGATGACAATCAGGACTGGCAACAAAAATTTCAAACCATGATCCCAGTCACTGCTAAGATGACACTTTACAACAATGAGGCTGTTAAGATATCCTTCATCAGAGACTAGAGCAACTACCTCAAAGTATACTACTATCAGGAAGCCATTAAAGTTCCCAGTCCTGGCAAATTAATACTCTAACATCAGCTTGACTGCTGTTCTACACTTCAGTTTCAGTCCAACCACTTTACCTTTCAATCATCTGTTCCAGCTATTTCATTTGCCATTCTTACCAACTCGTTATTGTTTTTTCCTTCATTCTTAACTGTACTATAGCACATTCGAAAACAGAGCTATTCCATGGTATGGCATTTTATTGGCCACTTTTACCAAGTTATTAGTATTTTTACTTTTACAATTAGAAAGGTGTTAGTATTTTTACTTGTAAGATTAGAAACAGACTACCTCTTCTTTCAGACCAGTGAAAGCTAAGGTGATAATCTGTACAAAGTATTTTGTTGGCCAATCTTACCAAGGTTCAATTGTTTTTACTTTCATTATTTTATGCTACGATACCAGTCAAAGCTAAGATGACAACAAATCAGGTGTTCAGATATCCTTCATGAGAGACCAGCACAACCACCTCAAAGTATTGTACTATATGGGGAAGCCTTTAAGTTTTCTTCCCTGGCAAATTAATACTCTAACATTAGTATGTCTACTGCTACTGTACACTTCAATTTCGATTCAACCAGACATTTTCCTTCACCTGTACAAAGCGTTTTATTGTTCCATCTTACCAAGTTGTTATTGTTTTTATTTTCGTTCTTACCTGTACTGAGCAAGATTGGCAGACAAGGCTTTTTCATCCTATGCTATCAATGAACACTAAGATGACAATGTGTGCAAAGCATTTTATTAGCCAATCTTGCCAAGTTTTTATTGATTGAACTTTGATTTTAAACTGTAGTGGAGCACAGTTGGAAAAAAAGGCCATTTCATACTATGATACCAGTGTAAGCTAAGGGGCTCTTTACAACAATAAGACTGATAATATTTCCTTCCTGGCAGACTAAAACAACAATATTAGGTACTGTACTATGACAAAACCTTCAAATTTCCAGTTGTGCCAAATTGTGCTCCAACATAGTCAGCATGTTTACTGTTACTGTACACTTCGGTTTCAGTCCAAACAATTTTTTTTCGTTATCTGTGCAAAACATTTTAATGGCCAATCTCACAAACTTTTTTATTGTCTTTATTTTCATTTTAAAATGTCCTGTACAACAGTCAGAAAAGAAGACTTCCATGCTATCAAACCAGTGAAAGCTACACAAATATGACAATCTGTTCAAAGCATTTTATTAGCCAAATGTTAAGTTGTTATTGATCTTAATTTTTTTCTTAGCTGTACAGAATCAGTTGGAAACAAGGCTACAGCATTTTGTACTATGATACCAGTAACAGCTAAGATGACACTTGCTCCACAACAAGGTTGTTATTAAGATATCCTTCATGAGAGACTTGACTCACAGGGAGCAACAACCTCAAAGTATTCGGCTGTAAATAAGCTGTTCAACTTTACTGTTCTGGCAGAATATTCCTCTAACATCAGCACATTTACTGCTACTGTACACTTGGTTTTCAGTCTAAACATTTTTCCCATCATCTGTACAAACCATTTTTCAAATGTTACAAAAACTTCTTACACTGCTGCTGCATCATCCAACACAACCCCTACCACTACCACTACTACAAAGATCCGTCCAACTAGTTGTATTTCAGTATTTGTACATAGAATTTTATTGGCCCACCTTGCCTAGTAACATCACTTACCGACAACTTCATTTTCCACATAATTGTAACAGTCATGTAACAATCTCAGCAAGCATAATATCATTCCAAGTCAATTTTCAACTTGGTGACCAAATATACCTCAAAAATACTGCAATGTTCCTTACTGTTACATCCTGTAATCAACTCGTAAAAGAGATTATTATGCAATTAGTAGTATATTTCCCATTCCTATCCATTAGTGCTTCACTACCATGTTTATGTCATTAATCATTTCTCTAATTGTAAGCAACAATTTGGCTTCCTGCCTAGGTAAGATCAGTGAGAAATTGTATAGATCCTACAGCTCTCAGATTGAAAACATTGGAAGTTGCTAATCATTAATTCAAGTTTGTTTATATTGTGTTACATCAGTCAGTCTTACATAAAATTAGCTATCATGATTGCTACTGAAAAGTCAATGTAAATAAATCTATACTCCAAGTTGCATTAATCAAAAATGAACAATTCAAACTCTTGTCATGGTTTCTTTGTCTACCAGTGCATTCAAGTTGTTGTAATATCCACTAAATATCTTGTGAAGAAAATCTGCAGGTATTTTAACTGCATTTATAAAATTATTTCAATCATTATGCTTTTGCTGTTAAGAAGTTACCCTGCCTTTTCCATTCTGGAATGATCCATTATTGTCATGGCTAAATCCAAATCAAAAGAAACAAAAAATTTTAAAAGTTACTGGTCTGTGCTGTTTTTTTTTTTTTTTTACAGCCATTTCATAAAGTTGTCAGTAATAACTTGCAACAGGGTTGTAAAAAAAAAGCAAACAAAAACAAGTAACCTTTTCCAGTTTCTTTCAAGTTGGTCCTATCCATGAGTGACAATAATGGATCATTCCAGAATAAAGGAGGCGGGGCAAAGTTCTTAACAAAAAGGGCATAATTCTTGAAATACAGTAAATTAATAAATGAAGTTTTAATATTGACAGATTTTCCCTTCTAACCATTCTTGACAAATCATCACATTTCAACAGCAGTCCCAGTAACTAGTTGCATCAACCATCATCCCCACCTTATGCCCCCCCCCCCCCACAACACGAGTACTTTCATTTAAACACCAGTACGCTGTAGTATACATACTGCTTTTTCTCACATAGATCTCAATCAAATTACAAAGAACCATGCCCACACCCCTCCCCCTGCATGTGTTGGGGATATTCCACTTTCATCGAGGAACCAGTCCCAACAATATATTTCATTTTGTTAAGAAAGTCCCAAGTACTGTATGCATATTTTCAAGGCTTCGATTAGTACTTGCCATGCAAGTACAACCTTCTAGTTGAAAAAAAGGGGTTACAAGTAAAGTAAGTGATCAGTCATTTACATCAGTGTGAAAATTACTTAAAAGGAAATATTGCGTGTAAAATTCTCAACATAGCGTTGAACGTAAATAACTCTAGGCACATTTTAGTCATTATATGTCAGCAATATACCCCAGGAAGGGCTTCATCTCTTTAAAATATGCACAAGAAGAGTTGAAATGTTGAAAGTTTGGGAAACAAATTATTCTTAGGCAACGAACAACTAAATTTGTATCGGAGGGAAACTTTTTTTTTTTTGGAAAGAAGGGCACCAAACTGCCTTATTTGTAATTATTTATCACTCTTTGTCAATAAATATTGGTTTCAGAAAGATGAAATTTTCCTTGTAATGCAAACGCAATATTTCCCTTTTAGAGAAGAAACCAAATGGATCTTCTTCTTACTTCAACTAAATTATTCTGCAAACTTTCAGCTTTCGAGTTAAATCCGTTCGTGTGTTAAACTTTTGATGTGAATATCTATTTGTGAGACATTTACCCTACACGATACACTTGTGATATATTTCCTTATAGCCGCCGAATGCACCTGTGATGGTATGGATACATGGCGGACTTTTTATATGGGGGAGTGGTTCAGATTTTCCATATGACCCGCTTCCTCTAGCTTCTCTGGGAAACGTCATCTTGGTGACGATAAACTACAGATTAACTCTTATGGGGTTTTTATCAACAGGTGTGTATACATGAAAACTATTTTATTTTCATAAGTCTAGTACTAGGAACTTTAACCTAATCTAGCCCTCCTTTAGGTACGGCTACTTTCGTTGGAACATCTTGAATAATATTTAATTAAGTTCACCTAATAACAACTGGAAATATTAGAATTGCTTCAAAATTCTCATTAAAATGCAAGTACGAATCTTGAAGAGGAACTCATTTTTTAGTCACGGTGTGAATCGGTAAAAGTGGTCCCTACTTGCAAAATGTAATAGCTACCGTTCCTCACATTGCTGGTTCTAATGAATGACTTTCCGCTTCACTTTTTTCATCTACTCAAAAGTCTTTGCTACAGCTTGTCATGAGTTGTCTTTAGGAAAACTGCTGAAAGGAACTTCTAAGCTGCGACAATATCGTGGTTAAAACAAATGCCGAGAGGACAGTAGTATTGGTAAAATGTTTAAAAAGGGAAATGTAATGCATTTCTTATAGCGTGGTATTGTAAGAATAATCTGGGGAGGTAAATGTTGTCGTTGCAAGTTTTCTAAGGAGCTGCTTACTCTCAATCAGTGTATAAGTAATCCACCGAAATAAAGTTGCTAAAGAAATTTTGATCTGTCGTTAATAAGAACTTTACTAAATCTGTTTCTTTTATTCATTAGGTGACGATGGGTTACCACCAAATCTCGGGCTCACTGATCAACGACTAGCGTTACAATGGGTGTCCAGAAATATTGCAGGTAAACACGTTGACCACCTTCTACAGTCCTTTTTTTGTTTGTCATGATTAATATAAAAATTGTTTTGTAAAAGCAACACTCGTGCACTTAACCAAGAAGTGACCTAAAGCAGTTTTATCCTTTTAAATGCTAGCATTTGGAGGAGATCCTTCTAAAGTCACGATATTTGGCGAAGGTTCTGGAGCAGCGTGCGTTGGGTGGCACGTATTATCCCCAGGGAGCCGACCTTATTTTCAACGTGCCATAATGCAGGTAGGTTTAATCATTCACAAGTCGTACTTAATGTTACCCCCAGCGATGTATCTAGTGTTTCTTACCGTATTTAATGTTACCTATAGCAATTTCCCTAGTGTTTCTAGCCGTTTTTAATATTACAACTAGCAATGTCCCTAGTTTGTCTAGCCGTATTTAATGCTACCATTTAGCGATGTGTCTAGTGTCTCTACCCGCTTTTTATATTGCACCCAGCAATGTCTCTAGTGTTTCTAGCCGTTTTTAATATTACAACTACAATCCTCGACAAAAATGATGGGACAAAACAAGCAAAACAAGCAATGAACGGAACACCATCCCCACTCCCCCATTCAATTTTGCGGCAGCCCAAGGCGTCCTGAAACTTCAACACTGAAAGGAGGAGCGGGGTTTGTCCCATGTATTTTTGTCGAGGATTGTAGCCATGTGCCTAGTGTATCTAGCCGTATTTAACGTTACCATTTAGGAAGTCTGTAGTGTCTCTAATCGTTTTTAAAATTGCCCCAGTGGTGTTTCTAGTGTTTCTAGCCGTATTTTATGTTAACCCAAGCGACGTGTCTAGTTTTGCTAGCCGTATTTATATAGACGTAATGACAGGATTGACACTGCTCTGTTATTAGTGAGAAATGATATCCTGGTCTCTACAGACAATCATAGAGAATGCATCCCTATTCTTTTAGATCGTACCTCCGCTTTAGACACAATTGACCACAATATTTTACTCCAGCGTCTAGAACATCCGTTTGGTATTAATGGTATAGCTTTAAAATGGTTTGAATGGTATCCCCGTGGTCTTACCCAAAGTGTGCGTATTTTTAGCCACAACTCAGATGAAGAACCGTTGCGGTGCGGAGTCTCACCAGGTAGAGTCCTTGGCCATATACTTTTTACCTTGTATACTTCTCCTCTTGAAGATGTAATTCCAGCTAATGATTGAGATTTTCTGCTTTTTGCTGATGATTGCTGCCTTATTTTCTTGTAAATATCTGTCTGATTGGTTATTCATCCTTGAAAACTGAATTGATATTATTCCCAACCGAGAACAGAGAAGCAGGCGACTAGCAGAGGTTCGGTTGGAACCCGACAGTTGTTTGCAAAAAACTTTTGGTGCAAGGACCGTCTCCTATTTTGCTTTCAGTCTCTGTAATTCTTTGCAAAACTCCATCAGAAATACACCTATCTCAACTGCTTCTAAATCGCTTCTTAAGTTTAACCTTTTTCGAAATTGCTTTCACTTTGATGATCATTGTTTTAAGGTTGTTTTGTTCTGCATTATTTGAATTATTTTACTGTTTTAAATTCTGTTTATATCGCATTTGATGTTTTATGTTTTTATTTTGCTCTTTTTACTTACTTTTATGTAAAGCTTTGAGGTCATCAGTTGATGTAAGGCGCTATATAAGAATAAATCATCATCATCATTATCATCGTCGTCGTCGTAATCGTCATCATCATCAAACTTAATATTACACCTTTCGATTGCTGTAGTGCTTACCCTATTTAGATGCTTGCTTGTAACTTATAGAATAGAAGAGGTGCTTTCGCATAATGAGAGGCGATTCCTGTTAAACATATCTTGACGAAATCCCAATCGAGCAATTTGTACCCCTTTTTCCATTGATTATGTAGTAGTTAAAACTGTATTTTCTGTAAGAACTTTGCCTCTCAAGTAATTTCAACGTGCTTTCTAATGCTATCCCCCTCCCCCCTCCCTTGCGTTTTATTTCGCAAATCTTGCCTATTCTACCACGAGATTTATGTTAACCACTTTTATCAAAATATTTATATGAAATTTTAACTGATCTTAAACTTATAACTTGATTGGAAAATTACAATTTTTCTCGCCTTTCTAACAATTTGTTACCGCGATATCCACACAATTTTTTCAACACCTTTACAAACACTTGCATTTTAATCAACCTTAATTTACCCCAAAATACAGACACATTGTGTACCCACTTGTAAACAATATTTGACCCATGTTGAGCACTTTGTGTTTTCATAATGCTTTTTACCAAATTATTTTTAGAGTGTATTGAATAAATACATTGTCGATAGAGATGACCAGGTCAAGTTAGGTTAGTTTAAATTGAACTTGACGTCCCAGTTTCTAACCATTAACCAATTGGTTCAGTCAAGAATCCCACCGTCCTTTCCAGTTGTGGCTCACTGGCTTGTTGTCCCTATCTCATTGCTTATGCTGAGCATTAGCCCAATGGGAGTATTTTCCGTTTGCGCGTTTTCTGTATTCCCCGTCAAGGACTCCAGCCCATGGCCTCGCAACTGCAAGCCTGATGTGGTGCTCTTACCACTTGACCATGCAGTCGTGTAAATCAGTAGTAAGCTTCAGGTGTCTTACAACAAAGTGGTTGGCCTATATTTTTTCACGCTTATAGCAATTGTTTTTGAATGGAGCTATGAGTTGTTGCTTTAACAACTCCTCGCTACAGGGTTTCTTGTCCAAACTTCCACAAATACAAATTTTTGTAATCGAAATTGATGCAAGGTGAAGAAAAACTGTTATCAATTGCTTTGCAATAATTTCAGTGATTAAGTTTAAAGGGACTAAAAAATGATAACGACCACATGCCGTGCCAATCGTACCGCAAAGATTTGATTTCTATTCGTTATTCAGCATTATCATTTAAGCTTGACCCTTTTTCAAGTGCATTCGGAACACCAATGAACTTTTTAATTTCAAACTACAGTTGCCAGTTATGTAACCGTTTACTTTAAAGCGGCTCATTGAGTTGGTTCATGAAATTCAACAATTTTTTTCAAACTAATTGAGTTTTCTTCACATACCATGAAAAATAGTCTATCTTAGACAATCCCTTTACCATACACACAAATGACTGTTTTATGAGTGAGTGCTTGACAGTTCAAGCCGGGTTTCTAAAAATCGTGATCAGACACTTTTTCAAATTATGTACAAAGCCGTTACAAGCCAGGACACAAGAAAATTCCAAATTTGAGCGTTTTTTGTGACTTTTGGTCTTGACACTTGAATTGTTATGCTGTCTATTAGCATTGTTATGTGATAGTGACCTTTTGAGACTCTCATTAAGTTATCGATATCAACTCAATGAGCCTCTTTCATAAAATCTTTCCCACTTGGCATCAAAGATACCTCAAAAGTTGATTCGTTTTAAGAACAGTTTCATAATAAAGATTCTATCGTTTATATTGTGTTAAATTTTGAGTTTTTCTTTGACAGTACTATTCTGCTATTGAATGTGATTGCACCGCTGCACTCCATAAGTACAGAACTGAATCGAGTGTCAAGTACTGTATCTGAAATTGCAGGGGCAGTGCTATGGAAGCATGGGACGACCTTCCATTTTACCAACATCATGAACTGAGCAATGATGGAAGTTAACCTTTTCAATAACCCACATAAACCAAAAGTTCAATTATTATTTCCTTTGTAGAGCGGCAACCCTCTGGATCCTTGGGCTCAAGTGATGTCACCAGAGCAGGCTTTTGAGAGAGCGCAGGTAGCAGCAAATATTGCAAATTGCACACCCTCTGTTCCCGAGGATACTGGTTACATCGGTGACTGCTTTCGAACGTTAACTGTAGATCAACTTTTGGAAACAGCCATAAAGGTGGGTAGCATTCAACTCAAATTAATAGATCTTGGACGTTTTAGACGTCGGTCACAGAGAAAAAGATTTCCCCTTGAAAGGGGCAACTGGGATTTGACATCGATTGCTAATTTTTGATCCACCACCTTTATCCCTCTTCTGAACTGATTTTAACCTAGAAAATATAGATATTAGAGAGGTGTTCCAGTTTAGACATGAGAGGTTGACTGTACAGAACTCACTGCTTTTGGAATTTGATTGCCTGCGCTACTCAAGGTGTAAAGATACACCGCTTTTATCTCGTTTGATGACTCTGACCACGCTGTTCCACATATGTGCTGCCTCCCTATAGATACCGGTTCTATTGATAAACAGTAGTTTTTAGGTCTATCTGAACAGATGTCGGTATCACCACAGCAACGGTATCTCTCAGCTGCACGTACTGTACAATCCGATTACTCGCAGCCCACTGAGATTTGAAAATGATAAAAAGTGCCAGAATAACATCCTAAAACTGATTGTCTCCCGTTAACCTATGTACTATAAATATATTAAGAACAACAGATGTGTTAACGAAAATTCTCAATGCCTTTGCAAGTGAATTATTCTGTTTTCCACGTAAGTTTTGACGTCGAAAAACACTGAGAAATATGACTCATCGTTGTTGAACGTGAAATCCACGCGAGTGTGTGTGAGAGCACGGAGCTATTACGTAATAGCTTCAGGGTTGTAAAGTACATAAAGAATACGCATTTGCCCCTATCGTTGTACAGAAAAGGACCAGGAAGAAGTGTCACTTGATATCCGGCTTATCTCGAGTAGCTCTCACACCTGGGAGTGAGACTTGCAAAAGAAAGAGCGTGACTCGCAAAAGAAAGAGAGATTGCGTAAGATTTTTCGACTTTTCGTATGCTTTTTGGGGGGTATTCTGCGACTATTTTCAGAGTTTTAATTTTTAATATTGTTCTGCGGGTAAAATTCCCACAGATTTCACCTATGCCACTTTTGATGGTCTTTGATTGAGTTTTTAAGAAACTATTTACGTTTAAATGAAGCCTCACTTAGATCGGGAAAGTTATCTGTTCAGAGCGTAACTAATGTGTTACCGCAGTTACCCCTAGTGTTACTTCAGTTATCCCCATCTCCAAATGCAGTGAGTTTTGTACGATCGTCTTGGCATGAAGAAACGTTTATTTGTGTTCCTGTCTGTTGAATGAAACGAAGGTTTGTTGTTAGTTTTAATACAATGGTTAAAGAGTGATGAAAAACTAAACTTGTTAAAGAATCACAAAACAAATCATCATTGTCGCCTAAATAGAGGGGTATCAATGCAGTTAGTTAGATAGATGGAGCTTTACGCCCCAGTTTCCAACCTATTGGTTCAAGTCGTGGCAAGACATTTTCCAGTTGTGGCTCAGTGATTTGTTTTTCCTAATCCATTGCTTATGCGGAGCATCACGCACAACGGCAGTGGGTTCCTTTTTAGAAGCGTTGGTATGACTCGACATGAGAAGCGAACTAAAGAAAACACGCGGTATCATTGCAACCAATTCCAGAGAAGGACTACAGGTGATTTTTGCATGTAATCTGATACGTTTGTAATGATATTAGGGTAAAAAACCCACGTGAAAAGTATAATTCCATTCATAAATTTTGCCTACAAAACGCATTTTCTTGACGTTAATGCATTGAGTATACACTATATGGGCCTAGAAAAAAGGAATAAATGTGAAAGGTTTGGTCAGAGAACGGCGTTTGATAAGAAAGTTGTAGTCACTGTCCCTCATTTCAGGACAACCTTGCACTCTAAAAATATTTAAACGATTTTGTTTAAAAATTAGGATACTCACGAAGATGAGTATTTCTACTCGAAATAAGTGAGTACTTCAATTGAATTTGTGCAAAAGTTTACACAAATTGCTGAATTTGTGCAAATTTTTACACAAATTGAGTTCAAGTACTCTCTTATTTCGAGTAGAAATACTCATTTTCGTTAGTATCCTAATTTTTAAACAAAATCGTTTAAATATTTTTAGAGTGTGTGTATGTGGTAGAATTTTCCTTTGTGATTGGTAAATTTAAGCTTCCATTGGTGTGGGCAACCTCTATGTATTTGGCTACAGGTAGGAACAGTAATCTTAAGGCAGATTTTTTCTTTCTTTTTCTTTTTTTAAGGGGAAATGCAGTTACCCCATCTTTTTAATAAAATCTACAGGCAGAAAATTGTGTCTTTCCAAATTTTACATTGTCTGTAAGCTTTTGTAGGAGGAAAACCCTTACTGACACAATAATGAATCATGGTGAATAAACAAAAACTAATATAGAAAGAGCTTTGCATGACCAGTTAGGGCAACACATAGGTGTGGGGAAGTATTGAAAGTGCAGACTTGTTTATCAATTCACTACCGACGGTAATAAGCAATGATATAAACAAGACTGGAACTGTTCAATAATAAGAATTTGTACTTCAAATTCATGACAGCTATGTATAAATGAGGCAAATGATTGTGAAATTTTCACGTCCATAGGTTCCTCGGTTCTTTGACGTAAACAGTTAATCACATAAGTATTTTATGGAATAAAAAAACAGATCGGTTGGAAGGGTGCTATATAAATTGTGTGTGCATTGCTATATCACAGAGGAAAGTCATGCAGGTAAGAGTTACAGAAGGCGTTTATTATATTGCTGTTATTTACTTTGCTATTTTTTATTAAAGACAAACGCATTCCACTCCAGAGACACAAGTATCTGGCTTCCTGTCGTTGATGGAGACTTCTTCCCTAAAAATATTACGGAACTAATCGAAAGCGGAGATTACAATGATATTGACATCCTTATGGGAACGACGAGAGATGAGGGCACTTGGGTGGTTTACTTTTTCTTTGGGTTTCCCCCAGATGGAATGCCATTTGTAAGAAAATCAACTTTTTCAGCTATTGCAGCAGGGACTACTGATCCTCTTATTGCAGATTTGCTAGAAGTCGTGTACTCTGCCGGAATAGACGAGCATGAAAACTACTTTGGTGCCCTTGCTGACGCAGTAGGAGATACACACTTTACCTGTGGAATGGCAGACTTTGCGAGAAGAGTTTCAACGGCTGGGAGCAACGTCTATATGTATCGACTCGCGCACGTCCCTGAAAGATCAATTTGGAATTTTACAATAAATGAAGCGACTCATTACGAGGATCTGCAATTTGTGTTTGGTGTGCCCTTTCAGGATGATCCCCTTTTTATTCAAGATTATGAAGATCTGAAGGTTTCTTTTTATGTGATTAGAATGTGGACAAATTTCGCAAAATCAGGGTGAGTTTCCTAAAAAGGGTGTGAATATTCAATCCATGTATTCACATATTAAACAAATTTACCTTACGTTAGATGCATGCAAGCAGGGAAAAATGCAACATAGACACCCTAGTAGATTACAGATATGTGGAGTGGAGCTGTTACCTGCATTTCTTTCATGATCTGCTGCCTTCAGGTAATTTATGATTTGAGTTCACACCGCTACAAAAGCAATTAACACATACTTAACTGGCATGTAAACTTATGCCAAATGTCACGTAACTTTTTGTTAATATTGGCTTATCTGTTATTGTAAATCATTAACCAGATGTGTAATTTGATTATATCACGTGTGTATGCAGTCAGCTTCATTTCCTGTCTGAATTTATCAGGCAGAGGAAAAAAAAAAGTTAGAAGGAAAGTTTCATCACTTTTTTTGTTAAATATCATGACTCCTAGAATCATTTTTATATCTTTTAATACTATTATAGTTATTTCCCAACGTCACGCAACTTGTCTTTAATTTTCAAGGGTTTGTTTACACCAGTGCGTATATAAATCATTTTGTCGCCCATGCAGATTTCCAAATATTTTTTCCCCCTTATTTCTGTTCTCTGACCTCCAAGTCAAAGATAAACTTTAAAGCTAGCCGCACACTGTAGGACTTTGCGCGTCGCAACTCAACTTAACCGTCATGACCTAGTTTTGAATCGTCGTCACCATTTTAGTCGTACGACAGGGCCATTCACACCAGCTCACTAGTAATGTCGACTGCCTCGGCAACCTCTTCAATGGTTTTTTCCTAACATTCCTATAGGAATAGCTTTTGCTTCTACAGTTATAAAGTACATGTCGTACGTTTCTTAACTCTACTCGCCGTTCTCGTTCCATATATCAATCTTTTCAACTGAGTATTTACACAAAATTTCTTCAAATGTGGTCAACGGAACCAGCATCAGGCAACTTTCACCGTATTTTATCACGTGCATATAATTCAGTAATTTTGATTGGTCAGATTTTTTCAGCCCCTTGCGACTTCACCTTCACACAAAGTCGTATAGTGTGCGTCTAGCTTAACATTTAAAGCAATTTTTTACTTTTCCTAATGTTTCTCAACGGGTTTAACTTCAATTCAGTTTCTCTATTGGAGCCCAGTTTGACATCAGCCTGAAAGAGGCAACGTCACTTGAATAAAATAATCGAGGATATTACTGCAAATCTCCAATAAGAATCGAATAGAATTAAAAGACTATTGGTATATATCTCAAGCACCAATTCTGTAGTAGTTGTAAACCCCCCTTTTCAATCAACGTGGTGCGGTGAATTAATGATGATGGTTCCGTACATTGTTTAGACATTTGCCGAATTCATGAACAAAAACGTCATAAATTCGTCTAATTTACTCAAACAGAAATCCAAATCTACCAGTTGACCTAACGACGGACGTTTCTGAATGGCCGGTGTTTCTTCCTGATTCCCAAGAGTACAAAGAATTAGACATCAACTTTGCCAATAAACGGACAGTTCGACGGCATTATTGCAACTTTTGGGAAAACACCCTGCCTCAGATTCTCTATTAAATGGTAAACCACTCTTTTTAACGTATCATGTCTTGTGACTTTTATTATTATCCAAAAATCCAAGATTTTTACGGAAGAAAAATGAAAAAGAAAATGCAAAATCAGTTGGGGTGTATAGTTCAAGTCGGCAGTAACACCTGTTGTAGTATTTTTAAGGGCGTTTATTCATGTTGTGGCCAGGATGCCATGTACGAAATGGGGTACAGGAAAACGTTTATTTTACACAGAGAACTACCTTTTTATCGTAACATCATTAAAAACATGCCTTTCCAAAGAAATGCAACCAGATATCCCTTCCAACTCTTTTTTTGTTTTTCACTTCTTAAAGCCGGGCAACGCTTAAGGGTTCTGGGTTGGTTGGTAACTGAACAGTGGACTTTCGAAAGAGTGCAAGAAAAGCAAAATTACTGTTTGTCAGTGAATGGAAAGACCTTTTACCGTCCTGCAAGCTAAAGTTTGTCGCTACTGGGAGAGCGTTCACTTGAGTAGTTGTTCAGATTTTCAAGACACAGTGGTTTGCAAGCAATGGTCGCAAGAGTTCGAAAAATTGTTGATTGTGTTTGAAAATCTTGCGACCTCTTAGACCCCTCCACTAGGTAGTGTTCAGGAATTCGCGGTAGATAGCAAGAACTTTCGTGTTGACCCACCACTTGATAAAAAATATACTTTGTTCTTTTCAGTTGTCCACATTTTTCTGTATTTTCCTTTTGTTTGCAGTCTGGACTGGATGACCTCACCAATGGTAAAAAGGATGTTATGCTTCGAAAATATAACAGAGATCGTAGGCTATGTAAACGATGGGGAACTCTCAAAACACTCTTATTATTATGTTTTTGAGAGCTCTTTGTCGAAAGCATAGCATATTGTGTGGAGATTGTTTAAGACCAATTTGTGTTAACCTATCATTTGGTTTTTAAGTTTCCCTTTCTATTTTGAATTTTACTCAAAGACGCTGTTATCTTTCACGTTAACTACTATATTTCAGTTGTTCGTAAATAATAATTTATTTTTTCCGGGTTATGATTTTTTCCTCACATATTAACAGATTACTAAATGTTTTAAAATTTTGGACATTCATGCAAGACTAAAAGGAACACTAGCAGGGAGATCAAACGTGAAGCCAGTGTTATGCCATAGAGGTGTGTGTGTGTGTTTGAGGGGGGGGGGGTCACTTTGTCAGTACACGGATTGTGATATCTAACGATAACTTTCTATGACTATTAGCTAGAACGTGTTCTGAAACCTGCCGCCTAATGCTCATAAAGCATAGTCGAATATATATCAGTAATACACATGATTGCACGAACAGTATTCTAACGTTGAGGTTGTATGCCTATGAATTGTGGTATACCCTGTACGCTGATAACTGCTTATAAAGAATTTCCAATGTATACAATGGCTAAGATGTATGTATACAATACGCAGTGTTTCACATAAGCGTTTTACCGTATCTTTTTTAAACTATTCACTGTCAATTAGTATTTAGACTTTCTATACCGTGGTTATATTTAAGGTTTGATTGGAGCATTTTATGAGAGCGGGAATAAAACTGAGTATTGCAAGAGAATATTTGGTTTAACTATCATGTCTCAATATAATCGATGGAACAGTAAGGCTCTATTTTAAGGTTAACTTGATGTGATTTTTATTGGATATCTAATTAAGAATACCTTTAAATATATGTGAACTGACTTTTTTAATACTCTGCTGAATACATACAAATGAATCCCAATGCAACCCAGTGAAATTAACAGCCTTTAGAAGTTTCAGAAAGTCAATATCCTTGCTTGAACTGAATAATTATTTGAGTGATGTTATTAAATCACAATCATAAAGATCTCTTTTCCATAGCACAATACCATTGCTAGCAAGATTAGAGATTTTAGTGACACGGAAGGTACCACGTAAAAAGCGGTAGATCCATACAATTGCAGAAAAGGTGCAGCAACTTTTTGCTGTCTGGGAATACTTTAGGGTAACATTTTTAAAGTTTCAAATTTTAGAACTTCTACTTTAATTCAAATTGTAAAAAAATTTGGATGATTTAAACAATAGTATCGAAAAAACGTTATAGAAAGCATAAAGTCTATTGCAAAGGACGGTTAATGAAGATTGTACACATACGATATGAAACTACCCATAAACTCCTTTCTCGAATATAGGTTACTGTTTGTATTGTGCACTTTAATCCAGTACTACTTTCTACACAATACAGTCAATATGCATGCTTGAGTAAAATCTCTACTAGTGAACAGGAAAGACTATGTCAATAAACTTTGGAATATGACCATGGTTTGTGGACACAAACAGTAAGATGTTCACCAAAGAGATGAGTTTTGTTCAATTAGTAGCTAAATGTTCTTGAAGTTAGGCTAAAACTGGGAGGGACCCTCATGGAAGATTCAGCAGGCCTCTTTTTATCGGCATCTGCAGCAATACCGTTCCCTAGTAATGTGTTCTAGATTATCAAAACAATTACGTTAACCCAAGGAGCTGCTATTGCATAGTATCCCAAAGTCTGATTAACAAAGTTGGAAAATTAACGACTTCAATTTCAAAGTTTAAAATGAGAGTTCCCTTCTTCACATAACCTCTTTGCGAGTACAAGAAGGCGAAGTGAATGCGCGGGATAGTTTAGAAGTGGTTTTGTGTGTGTGTGTTTGTTCGCATGTAAAGGAGCAGGAGGGGATCTAGAGATGAATGCAGTATAACATGAAAAAAAAAAAAAAAAACCTTTCATCCTTTGTGACCATCATTGCACTCAAAATACAAAGACTTCTCTCACCTTCTGGTAAGGACATACAAGACAAAACAAAGTATTTCCTGGCTCAATGTCACCTTATCTATGAAATGATCTGCCTAATCTAGAAGGGGACGGGGAGGGATGGGAGGCTTTACTGCCTCAGCCCTCCATTTTTCGCCAAATCAACACTATCAAAATTACAGATTAGCAGTGCAACTCATTTACACCCCTGTTTTCTTTTAGGTCAGCCTGGGGACACTTTTTGGAATGTCTGGATCCGCGTCTGTAATCCACGTAATATGACAGAAACAAAATGGTAACACCGAAATTAATCGTACACTAGACTTCATCAAAGTAATACTTTTGGGGTTAGATTTTCATAAAAATACAAATTCATTATGTAATTAGATCGTTGCTTTTCAAAAAGTACAGCAAAGGAAAATATCGATTTTGTCCTATAAATTAGAATTAAACCTATGCAAAATTTGCCATATGAACTTAAGTCACTGCAACTTTCAAAACTACACTGTAAACGGTTGGGAGAGTAACATTTATCTTTTCCATGTACACACAACACTTCTTTCCAAAGTTTGCATAATGAACTTTTAATTATGTACTGAATTCAAAACAGACATTATCGGAGAGGAAATGACAAATTTTGTTTCTAAAAATATTATTTCCGAAACATGTATTATTATGAAATTAATTTAACCAACTTGTCATGTCTGTAGGTGACACTGCACATTTGCAAATATCATGTTCAGTATCGAACTAAGTGCTAATGTAATATAATTGCAAAATGCCTCCTTGAACACTTGAGCTTCAGCAACCGTTCTGGTCCGGCTGCAGGACGCAAGTTGTAGAGAAACTCTGTATTTTTACAGATTGTACAGAAATACGAAAGTATCTCTTTTTCCGGGGAGGGGGAATCCATGGCATTTATGACCACAACACAGTGTCGGATACGAAAATCGAGCAACCTGATTTCGTGCAATATATGATTAAACAACACTGAACATAAATGTAACTAGCACATTAGAACGATTGCAGGTGTCACATTTAAAAGTGAAAAGTAGTATTTACATATCATGATAGAGTAAGACAATTTTTTTTTTTTTTTATTTTAGTAGTGTAAGCAAGAAAAAATTTTAAACTAAATTAAAGCCGTTAATAAAAGTACCTCGTTTTAGGTAGGTAAGGTTTATATGAAATGATAGGTCTTCCTTCCAACAGGTAGAATATATCTGCGTATATCTAGCCAAAGTACCAGTAAATGAGCATAGTGTAGTCCCTCATTCAATTAAGATCAGCATATCGACGAACCTAGTACTATGCCACGGTACCTTTACGAAAGCATCACCTTTCCAATCACTTCTCCAATAATGTAACTCAAGTTGCCCACTAAGTTATCCTTTCTCTTTTCTCTATATGAGTTCCGAAACGCTATCTGAACAGACGGGTATTCGTAAACGTATATCTTACCAGCATCTGTGTAATACCTCAAAGCAGCAGAAAAAAAAAAAAAAAATCTTTAATTGGCGTTTAGTCCGGGAGCCCAAACGGGTTTATTGACCTTAATAGGTTACCAGTTTCGTACTCACCACATTTTCCAACATGGTTCTAAGTCGAGGAGCTGGACGTCATCCGGATTATCAGTGTTCGGTGTAGAAATGTAAGGCAAGCCCCCCTTCTCCTTTAGGTTGGTTTGCTCGGTTAGGCTCTTAAAGTTCCAAGAAAACTTAAAGGACATATTTGAAAGAGATGTTTAGTGTTGCGAGGGGTCCGCCAGACACCAGTGATGACCCCGAAAAAGTAAGCTTAATTTCCCCTTAGGTTCACTCAACAAAATTTATCTCAAATTATTCACTGTTCCTTAATGTATAAGAATTGAACATTGCCAGAAATTTACATGTTGGGAGGAGTGTGCCCCGGAAGCCATTCTCAAGAGGGAATGAAGTAAATGAGACGTCTGGAGGTTAGCAAACATAATTTTTCTCCCGTTATCCAGGATATCGTTGTAAAATATGACACGTCCATGACTGGCCATTTTTAGGTATTGAAAGGTGTATCCCAGAAATCAGTGATGATCCCGTCCCCATCTCTGGGGTAGAGTAAATCACCTTGGACAGTTGTCATACACAACTAACCGCGAATTATTTGGTGTGTCTTTGTGAATTCGACATGGCAACATCCACACATTTTGCCGTAATGGGTGAGGATTTGCAGAAGCCTCTAAATAATCCCTCGGGAGACTTGGCCAGATTTCAGAGGAAGGCCACCAAACAAAAAGACAAACAGACCGCCGTTAGACGTTTAATTTGATTGT
Source organism: Holothuria scabra (assembly GCA_037179385.1). Classification (NCBI taxonomy): domain Eukaryota; kingdom Metazoa; phylum Echinodermata; class Holothuroidea; order Aspidochirotida; family Holothuriidae; genus Holothuria; species Holothuria scabra. The sequence goes on from CM074197.1 coordinate 36,206,890, forward strand.
GTATTTCAGTGCAACACAATCTGAATAAGCCGAAAATGACGAAGCTAAAACCAGTTTGTCAAAGAAAATATACCATGTATGTAACGAACTGTCTAAAATGGAAAGATTCTTTATTTTTGTGAAAATTATGAACAAAATCTCCTTTGCTATTTCCTAAATTTTTCGCAATCATTTTAGTTATTAACTTATTTAACTTAACGATAGATGATAGTAGTTGGCACAGATTGATTGATATTAATCGCACAAGCAGCAATACACCCGGTCTCATCCTGGCTTACCAAACTAGTACTTTTTATTAACCCGAAAGAAAGTACTCTACGATATATTGAATTCTTGCAACAAGTGTTTTCTAGGAAAACTTAAAATAATAAATAATTAGAAAGTGAAGGAAAGAATCTAATTTTTAAAAAAGCAATTAAAAATAATAAAAAATAAAAAACGACAAGTAGGCAAGTTAGTTAGATGGAATTTTATTGTCCAGGTTTCTACCTGTATGTTCAAGTCGAGCCGGCCACGACCTTTTTTGCAGTTGTGGCTCTCTGGGTTTTTTTCTCTTCTCCATTGGTTATGCGGAGCAACACGCACAACGGCAATAGGCTCCATTTCAAGAGTCGTTGATAAAACTCGAGGCGGATGGGAGAGTCGGATGTTCCGAAAAGTAAGCATATCTTATTCCTTTTCCCTGTGTGTTTGAATACATCCGTGATTACATTTATGTTTAAGTGATTACTGGGATTTGACAAGCAGTCTTGAAAGCCCTCAGAAGACACTAACGCTAAGCCATTAAATTGCTGAGCACCGAGATTATATTTCACAGCTCGGACGACGAGGTTAGAAAGATCATAAGCCTTTTTTAGAACCTTTTTTGACCATTTGCATATATAAATCAAAATAACTGCTGCATTTCGGTTTGAATGAATGCGGTTTTCTGAAAGTATTAAATTTATTTACCTTAAAGACCAGTATCACGAATGCATAAAAGTTCATTAAAGAATGAAAGACGCAAGGTTGGATTATTTACTCTCTCTTTTCGTTTTTCAGTCGGGAAACAAGAAATACGACTTATGTATGTGGATTGGGGTGTTTTAGTTACAAAGTTCTAAATCGAACACGTTTACTAACTTTTACAATTTTTTTGTGCAAGAAAAGTAAAAATTGACTCTAACGATTTCCAGAAAGACTTTCATAAATTTTTGAAAGCTCTCTCTTGAGAGACATTGGCCATATTAGGGTTGGTTGTGTGAGATATCTTTGTTTCATGATTCGGAGAAGGGTTTGTTGATTCGAACATGAAAGGGAAATCTCCAATGCGAAGTTGCCACAATGACTCATCAATTTTCCTGCTACAGTCAGAGCTAAAACGCAGATCTAGCCGGGTGTCTTATTCACCCAGCTAGATACAATGCTGATGTACCCTGCTCCGAGCACAATAGTCTGCAAGCAAAGTCAGAGAAATCCTCGGCACCTAGATTTATTAAGTATCATACCTTTACTACATGTCTGGATGCATGGAAAGTCTATTGTGTGTACAATAGTTAGATGGAGCTTTACAGCCCAGCTGCAGGGGCCGATCGAGGATCTTTTTTGAGGGGGTGGGGTTCCAACATAAAAAGAGATCATTCATTTATGTTTTTTGTTTCCACAAACGTAAAAGATTATGCAATTTACCAAGGCGCGATGTAACGAAAAAAAAAAAAAAACATTTAAGGGGAGGGGGTGAGTGTCAGCAGAAATATCTATTAGCGGACCGGCACAATTGGTTTGTTGCTCTAAAAACTCCCCAGATGGCCGGAAACAGCACTTCCTAATCATCTGAGCTGAATGTGCATTGGACCGAAAAAAAAAACATATTCAGCACCCACATCGAAGTTCCCACCGAGCACCCCACTTTTTGGGAGCACCCCACTTTTGGAGAAGGGAAGAGCGTCGCTAGTTGGTACAAAGCAAAAGTTTTTACATTGTCAGTTTCTCGTTGCAAAAACAGGGGGAGCTTTAAGCTAAGCATTCCAATATTTTTGACGTGTTTGAACAATCTAGTCGCAAGGAGTTGCGTCGCAGAGAGTCGCATACTGTTTGAAAGCCGGTACACACCTCCACGATAACTAACGACACCAAGCGACAAAGCGTCACGTCGCGTCGGCTGTAGTCCTGGTGGTTTGACCAGTTTCAGCTCTACAGTTCCGTCGTGCCGTAAGCCGTCGGTCCGATTGAACATGTTCAATCGTAGCTGGATGCAATCGGTACGTTTTAATTCCGGGTCACACGGCCACGAGATCCAAAGAAGTGTTTACGACGAAATTTTCATATGGTCCATGACGGCTTCTAAGGTAGTCGTTGAGGTGTGTACGGCGTCTTTACCCCAACGAAATCCAAAGCTTAGGATTTCTTTGCTTAACCCACAGTTCACGTTGTCGAGCTGACGTCCACTTCCTGAATTTTTTTGCGCTTTAAATTTCCACTACGCGGAACACAAGTCGCGTGGTAATATTCGAACTTTATTTGAGTAGCGTTGTAGTAGAGTTGTTGATGGTTACAGTTTTTAGCGGAGAGCGTAAGTCAAACTTAAGCTGCTTTTACATTAAAAGCGTTTCGAGTGTTTAATGCTTGAACGTTTGGAAGCCCGGTAGCCCTCACTTTACCAGCTATTACAAGCAAGCGAAGGGAGCGTTCAACTGTTCTTCGATGTTAAAATTCAATTGCGGTGGTTCATGAGGATGAAACTGAAAATTCAGTGTCTTTCCGTTAAATGTAATGCCATTTACGCTACCTTTTGAAGAACAATTTGTTTTTAAATTTGCATACTTAGAAAGGCCAACATAAAAAAAAACATCAATCGGCATAGGGGAACGGGAGCATTTCAGTTTGCTGGCTCTTACTAGGCCACGAAACGACATTTGGTACAAAGACTATCTAAGCGGGGCGCCACTACTGGTTGGCGGGAGCGTAGAGAAATTTTCGAAAAACCAGACCTTCAGATGGCCGGAAATAGTATTCTTCAGACTTATACGAAGAATTTAAAGAGTCGCTTTCTCCGTTTGTCGCTTACAAAAAATTGATCACTTCAAAATAAATTCGCAAGCTGCAAAGTGATTAGTCTAACTAATCAAAAATCAGAATATTACTACATTAAATGTTATACCACTTTTACATAAATGGCCTTGATTCTTTTCGGGAAACTATAGAATGGAATTAAAAATATGCTAACGCTTCTCCGTTTTGTCTCTTGGCTAAATTCAAGATCCGCTGAATTGATGAAATTGTCTGTGACTGGTAGAAGTTCCGACTGTTAATGATTTTACCCCTAACATGTCTTTCATGATAAGTGGCAAACTATTGCTCACCGCACCTGAACCCTCCGCTTCCATGCCACGGTCACTTACGTCTATGGCGGCCGGGAAAGAAGTCTAAGGGATTGATCCCTCCCTTTTAAGAATTCTCGTGAAGTTAAATGTTCTCAGAGGCAATTGGTGCCACCCGGGGGTCACAGAGTCCTTCTCAAGTAAAGTTTGGACTTTGACAAAATTTTCATATTTCAATGAATTAAAAACAAAATAGCATGATTAAGGGGCGTTGCGGAGAAAATCCTTCCCCTTCGAAAATTTTTGAGAAAATGAGTGCTTTTTTATGCAATTTGGTGCCACATATGCTACCTGTGTTAGTAAATGTAGGACTTCGAATTTTTAGGATGAAACGCATCCGTGAATGGAAGGGGGAATGGTCCAATGCCCCCTTCGTACGCCACTGATCATCATGGACAGAGGTAGGAACAAGTGTGTGGCGGCTGCGGTGTTTTCTGCTTGGCATCTTCCTTCTTGCAAATAGCTCGTTCGCGACGAGTACGCTACATATTAACGTCACCCTCTTAACGTTAATGAACCGAAGCTCCTACCGGCGGCTGATAGCTACTGATTAAGACCTGACACATGCGTCCTTGGAATCACTTTTGGAACCCACGCATACCACAGGCAATTTCAAGAAAAAAGTGATTAGAACGCCCGACTGCCACGCAGACAAGACATACTGTGGTCACACCTCTGTAAATACATTGCGCTGTTGGTTGGGAAAGGAGCAATGACTGCGGTTAAATATATAACCGGAAGTGTCTACAACACATGGCTAGAGTTTTACGACGGACTGGTCGACGCTGGATGGGGCAACCGAAATCTTTTCGGAATTCTACAACTGTCACTATACCTGTGGACCTGGTTTTTTTTTTTTTTGATAAGAAAAAAATCAACAAGGGCAAGTTGGGAATTTTGAGGGGGGCCCGGACGTCGGCGATCCCCTCCCCCCCTTGGAACGGCCTCAGGGGTTTTGCACAATGCAGTGAATGCTCACTGTGTTGTGCTAGTAAATGACTTCGTAGGGGGAAGAAACTAATAAGCAGCTGTTATTGATGTGCTATACTCACGTCAAATTACAATGGGAAAGTTAAAATGTGGAACCGTCTTCGCATGAACCCTTTCTCCAATAGGTCCTTAATGGAGTCTGTTCCTTGAAAATTCACTTCACTTTACAAGTAGAATCCAGGGGAGGCGCCACGGGGGGGGGGGGGCTATGCCCCTCCCGTCGGGGAACACTGCCCCCCACCCCCCACCCCCGTCGGAGAAGGTCGGCGGTTTCGTCGGGGAGGCCTAAAATAAAAAAAAATAAAAGAACCCTACCAGGACTGAAATAACTAGATTTGTGAACATATTTTTTTGGTTTTGAAATTATATTGTTATACATATCGGAATCGGTTTTCAATCACTTCTTCTCTGCTCCGTTATAACACACTCGAAGTACACGTGTCCTATCTCCTCCCCCGTCGGGGAAGGACGGAAATTTCGTTCGGGGAGGCGTAAAACTGAACGTAAAGGACTTACTGGATGTAGATAATTTTGCACTATTCTTTTCTTTTGTAACGGTATTCTAATGCCTATCTGAATCTGTTTTAATCAATTCTTACTAGCTCTACCATCCCTCATCCCATCTTCAATCCACAAGGTCATGTACCCTTCGGCCTTTCCCCTGTTGTTGAGAAAACCCGATTTCGTCGGGGAACCTTCATCTTCATTCCCACGGTAAGCTGATAAAAGATGCGGGTGTGAAAAACTTCAGTCACACGAAATTTCTTCCGTATTTGCTCACTAGAAGACCATATTCTTCAAGAAAAACTCACAATTCCGAATTCCTTGACAAAGACGGAGAGGTTGATCATATGCATGCAGTGCCCGATGGTCTGCCATCTGGCCTGCGCCGACAGTCGAATTTTAGCAACGGTTAAGAAAATCGACCCTGACGTTTTCAGTTACACTTACTGATTAACAGTGTGAGAATGTCTCCCCATAAGTCTGACTGAAAAATTTATTTGAAGGTACCTTGTAACGTGACATATTTTCAAATACGTTGGAACTAAAAACCATCTTTAGTCTGAAATTCGGGCAGTCACGTAAAAAAATTCATTTATTTAGTGAACCTTGCAATTATAGTAATTCCATTGCATAGTCCCCCCCCCCCCCCGGAGAGAAAAAAAGACCACTACATTTACTTGTAGCAGTACCTTTTATCTGATAATTTTCCGATCATTTAGCAATTTGGGTTTTTGTCTACTGAAGTGAAACTTTCATTTCAAAGGAAAACTCAAAAAAAAACGACTGCTTTATTTCTAGTTACAAGTCTGGGAAATGCCCTTCCTGCTATCTGAGGGGTTAGATATTTTAACAATTTTCTGTACGCTCCCCGGCAACTGATGGTGGCACTCCGCATAGATAAGGATATATGGTGATAGATCTTTAAAATAAAGTTGAGAAGCAAAGGTGATCCTTCTCAAGTGATAATTTAGAAAAAGGTTCCAAAGTTCTTTTGCACCGTTGAATAAAACCGTATTTGTTCTTCGGTATTTTATCGGATAAAAGAGTACTTTTTGTTAGGATATGAAATTCCACTAAAGTTAGTAGGAGCATATTTGGAAGCAAATAGACTTACTCCTGTAAAAAATAGAGAGGGACCACAACCTGAGTATCGTCTAGAATTCAAAATGTACCATTCAGGCCGTCTCACATCAGAGATGGAGAAGCAATCAACATTTAAAAGTAGGGGGTGGGGGAGGTGGCCGATTCTCAAAGAACTCAGTGACGTGTTCACAGACCGATATGCTCGTTATAAATTAACCATGGTGATCGGTAAAATTCTTGAATTCGCTTTAAAATTCTTTCGTGATGTTACCCAGCAAAGAATAATTTAGCAATTTTTCGGTGATGTTTTTCAATAGGAAACCCAATGGTTTGAGTTTAAATAGTTTTTTGCGATCTTGTTAGGTAACAAACCATAGCATGGTGTGCTATTGCTAGACGGGTTGCGTCCAAAGAGATCATTTTCGGGCTCATCAGTGCCAGGGTAATGTTACGGTAGGCAGTTTGCCGAGAATGTCACGCAAAAGATAGAACAAAATTTTCCAAAATAATACAAGAACTTCACAATAGAATTGAATGCAGAATTTATGAACAATGGTATCTCTCAGATTTCCTGGGTACGCCGATATAAATTAGTAGCAGGCATAAAATACTTACGATGCGGTAGTCCTTATCGGTATGACCTTATCCCCCACCTTATTTGCTGGCTGACTGGTGTGTCGAAGTGAACTATTGAAATATATTTAATCGCTGTTTGATTAGTGGTAGCGAGAAGAGGTGTTGGGTAGGTAGTGTTAACCGAAGTTAAAGCCGAAACCTTGGGTAGATGGTACAGCGCCTTACTGGCAAAGTATGACACCTGTGATCCAAATTAAAAATTGGGATGCTAGAATATATGGTGATAGATCTACAAAATAAAGTTGAGAAGCAAAAGTGAACGTTCTCAACTGATAATTTAGAAAAAAGTGATACCCGGAATGTATCTACAAGCACTAAATAACATAACGCTAGACATATTAATAAAGCCTCGTAGGAAAATTAACAAAAAGATACTTTCATTTGAAATGGAAGCCTTCGAGAAGGTATGATTTTGATATTTTAAATGTAACAGTTGCAGAAAGGTCATTTCAGGTTTTCCATGTGGAAAGTTTTACAGAACGGCCAACTATTGGGTCAGTGAGTAAGCATGAATTAACTACAGTTGTTGGAACGATCTGATTAATCCGACAATGTGGAAAACGTGAGCGTGTGCATAGTCCAAAATCGAAGAGCTGAAGTGACACCGCGTCTTTTTTTCCCTTTTTGTCATCAAAGAAAAAGGAAGTCGATAAATTATGAATGGGGTCATAAGCATAATCCTTTTATTAAACTATCAAAGTATCAAAGGCTACATGATAGCAAATATCCCTTTTTGTGTGATAAATGTTTCCCTGTCTTGTAAATAAGTCGTCAACGTTTTATCCCTGAAGGAAATTCAAACGAAAAAAATGATAGAACTTTAAGCAATTTAAAAAATCTAACAACAAATTCAACACACCTCCTCAATGAGTAAATGGAAGGAAATGTCAGCAATTCAAAGTTATAACTAAAATGCCCAGTTCTCTCATCCAAAACAGAACCAATTCTCCCAACCTTCTTACTGAAGCCCCTCCCACAATTGTCTGAAATTCATCTTCATCCAGACACAATCTCAGTTTAATGCTTCAGGGTGAGTATAGAAAAACTTAATTTATTTAATCAAAACACTCTCAGTACAGTTCGTGCTGTGTAATATAAGCTTTAGCACTCTGCATTGTTTGAACTAGCTGCCAATCGAAGAGCTGAGCCAATTGAGAATCTCGTTACCCGTGTACCAAAATTTTAGTTTGGGGTGAGAGGTTTGGCCCTTTAAGAAGAACATGTATCAGAAAGAAATAAAGTATTAGAACAACAATTTAAAAGGCCTATAATAAGAAAAAGAATGCTCTAGATAAAAATCCAAATATGTACACCACAAAGGCAGTTAAGAGACTCTGCACTTCACAAAATAAATTCAGGATTGCTCCTTACGGGTTGTATGTACGACGAAGACCAAAGACGGAAGGCCCAACACCGAAGACGGAAGACCAGGGTGCCTACGAAAGGGAAAAGAAGGCCCAAGAAATATCCATTTTAGAATACTACACCCTACACTAATAAGATGCACGTGATGTACATTTCGGACATGCAACACTTGTTCGTTGTGCTTGAAAAACTCACGTCCTAAGTCTTCTGTCTACCGTCTGCCGTCTTTGTTTTACAGACACCCGCTCCTTAAGTTATGAGTAAAAAAAAAAAATTTATTCCCAAAATAACACGTCAACAAAAATTTGAAGCACAGACTGTAGGTAAGGGATCGATCATTTGGAGAATGTGCTCACGTGAATAGACTTAAAAACGAATTACCTAACTCGCTTTAACCCTTTACCGTTGTTTGGGTCCTTTTGGACCCATGCGGAGAGCTCGGCTGTCACACATCTTTACTGTTTCGCGCGGAGCTCGAAACTGCGAGTAGCTACCCGAAAATTCGGCCACAAGAGCGAGAGAGACAACAGTTTAAGGTCATGGAATCAATGGCCTACGGAAGCCGATGCGGGGCGGACTACGTCCGCTTTTCCGCCCACTCCCGATCCGCGCAAATATGCTCCGATCGGAGCACAACGGTTAAGGGTTAATTAACCTTCAGCCAAATTTGTCCTGTTTTAAATGTGGAAATTAAATCGAGGACTCCTCGGTGGTCATCCACACTTTCTCTTATCGTTTTCAACTACTGCACACCCCAAAAGACTCCTAATTGAAGCCCATTCATAAACCAATTTAGTAAAATATATTGGGTAGATGACCTTTTCAGTGCGCCTTTGAACAATGGTGTCCTCGATTTGAAGGGGAATTTGAAAGAACATTTTTGTACACTCTAAAAACAGTTGGGTAAACTTTTACCCATGGTTGGGTCCATATGCCACCACCTAAACTGTTGGGTAAAAAAATTCTCAACGTTGGTCACAAGGTATCCATGTCGGGTGAATTTTTTCGACGAAAAGGTTGATTGTGCAACCAACCTGGGTAGTTTTTTACCCAACAATTTAGGTGGTGGCATACGGACCCAACCACGGGTAAAAGTTTACCCAACTGTTTTTAAAGTGTACCCTCCAACATTTATTATACTGCAGAAAATTGGTCATATTTTCCCAATCTTGGCAGAATAGGAGGATATCCAGTAGAAAAAAAGAAAAAGAGAATTTCTATTGGAACTTCTCAAAAAGGTTCTTTTGTTACACATACGTGTTGATTTCTCCCTTTTGATAGCATGTGATACATAGTTGATAAGTTATACGTTTCTTACATGGGTACAATCTTGTTCGTTTTCTTCAATCAGAAAATTAAACTGCATTGCAAAATAATTTCGGAACATGCCCTTTAAATACTTCGGGGTTTAATTTACTTGTTATTTTATCTAGTTTACTACTTTTTACCATTGATTCGCCACAGTTCACTTAAGTTTTACGTATTGTCATTTTTACACGACTGACCCCAACCATAAGAGCCGCTCTACGGTTGTTGGGTAGACTCTCTGGAGAAATTCATTTTCGGGTAACATCTTAAGTCTGTTTTGGTACTGCACATTATCCCACACTTCACTTTGTTGGGTATATTGAGTGTAAATGGACTAAGATTGTAATCTACAATCGTTTCTACAGTATTTCGAATCTCTCTGAATTAATCTTGAATTAACGTAAAATTTTCACCACTTCTTTATTATCTTTTGCTAGCAGTTTCCAAGCAAAAATTTAAGATATGAGGTTGTTTTGTTACATGACTATTGGATTCGTTGCTTACTTTATTGTTACGATGTCTAGCGCTGTCTGTGTAGGTGGTCGCACCGAAAATGTGGAAGCCTTGTATGGTCAAGATACTAACTTCAGTTGTATAGGGAAACCATTGTGTTTTATAAATACTATGACAAAATATTGCCAAAGGAAGTTCTACAACTTGGGTAGATTCAAATCGTACTAGTGTGATAAAACAAGGAAACACCTCTGTTTTACAAATATCGGGACTAACTCTTGAGGACGCTGGTACTTCTTATTGCTGGTGTTATTATGTTAACGGTCAAGTCTTTGATAACTCACTGATATGTTCCATTGCACTTACGATGGTATGCCAAGCTAATGTGATGGTGAATGGTGTAGTGTTTGTAAGTACATTGTATAGCTTTGTATTTTTTGCGTATTAGCCTTTGAGGAATCAGACTAACAACATGGGTAGCTTTAAATAATTCTACAGTCTGTGTGCTCCTTCGCAAAAGGCGTGATTCGAAGTTGACCCCCCGAACACACAGGTCTACAGCCCAAATGAAAATTATAATTCAACCGGTGCATATTTATCGGGATCTTTTGCCTACATTTAAACCTCCATTTAAAGTGTTCGTTAAACTTGAACTTTGCAGAATTTACATCCAGAGAGGTGCAAACCTTAATGGAATCTTAATTGCTCATTGCATTGTTGGAAGAAAATCTTGTATCAAAATATTCCCAGAACAAACAACTTTAAGATGTATATTAAGTGAACTGGAAGTAAATTATAAAATTTCCCAAGGCATTGCCAAACCTCCCCAATTAATTGTCAATTTCAATGATCTTCAGTTCTGTAAAATCCGGTTGTAATGGTAACGAAGTCGTCGGGGCTATTTTTGTTGCATTCCTTTTTGTGAAAATTTTGGGACCATGGGTATTTAAAGGAATTGGAAATTTTAAAACGGGGTTTCAACATTGCAATCAAATATTACGTGATTTCAGTAACTTTTAGCTAAAAGGAAATTGTACTCAAATAATTAAAATAAATGTCTATGACAAAGTGATACTTTATTATTTCCTAAAATGTCCGATAAGGAAAGCTCTCATATTGTTTTGCCTTATATTTTAAGTCACTATAGTTGACTCGAAGATCAATCGTTTAAGCTGAAAAATTTTCTCCCATGAAAAGAAATTGTTATAAGTTTAATTCTCAACACCCTTATTTGCGTGGTTATGTGCGGCATGAACTGATGGGTGTGGCCTTTTTCACTTAAGTTCAATGCATTTGGACCGATTGATTCAAATAAGCATGTTTTGGTTTTTCTTTGTTTACCTACAAGACGTACTACAGCAACAACCAGTCGCCAGCCGCTGAAAAAGCCCTTTACGTTAACAGCGATGACGAAGTGACAATTGAATGCCAACATGGTGCCTTGCTGGAGTCAAATTGTCCTTTTCGCATCAGTAATTCACAAACGGTTTTGTTAAAGTTAATTACATTTACTATTTTCATTAAAGTTCTAACATTTAATGAATGTGATTAATGGGCACCTTTCATTGCAGTGACTGACGCATTTCGGCTACGATTCTGGGTAACCTTGATTTTGTCTTTTGTAACCTTAACTGTGTACTTTTTCTCTCAAGTGGTTTTGTACAAAATTTTAACTACGCTACATAGCCTATATTTTGTTGGGTTTGTATACTTATCACGGCATTCGTTGTAGCATTTGTGGAAGTGGATGTCCTTATCATATGTGAAAAGACTTTCCCTTTAACGCTTTGAAACATGTCAACGTCTCACGAAGGAAATGGAGCACGTAACATACACACGTGGTATAGGCAGGTTTTACAACTGATAACTTGATAAACAGTACCAAACAAACAACAATGAACAAAAAAAAAAAAAAAAAAAAAGGTTTGAAACATTTGGGTTAAGCTAACATAGGAGTCAAGTGTAATATTTTTTTCCTCACATCATCTAACACATTCATGTGAAACTTACACCTCACATTGCCTTTAATCTACTGGAGAGTGTATTTAATTCCATTCCAAGAACCAACGTCATTGAATGAACATTTAGCAAGTTAAATGTTCAATCGAGTGCCTTTAAGTTTTCATCTTAATAGAAACTTTTAAATCGATTCTCTCTTAAGTTACCCGTCTTAACATGAATGGCTCAAACCTTGCCGAAATTAAGCTGAAGACTTCTTTTAATTGTGATCGCTATATGAGAAAGGCTGATAACTTATCTAACTTTTGAAAGGCTACACGAATCATCACTAATAAGCTACTCCTAGAACTGTTTTATTTTTTCTTATTCATTTTTGGGTCTTTTTTTTTTTGTAAAAAGGTCGTTAGAACTTCCGAATAAAGTAAGCTATTTAAGCATTTAACAAGTACGTGTCACTCAATTCCCCATTTCATATTGTGAAGAACTGGTGTGTCATATATTCAGGATTTGTTTTCTTTCAGTTGGTAAATAAGTTTTGACAAAAGTTTCCATACATGCAACGGCTGCGTGTAACATATCATGTACAATAAAACAAAATGAAAGTCCTTCATCGCAAACCTGCATTGTTGGTGTTACTGTTGAAGTTCCTACACAGCGCCCTGAGAGATTCCATTCGGTAGCTACAACCTTTTCACCCTTAACCACTGGAGAGGGGTCCAGTGAAACTGGAAGTCTATCGCCAGCCTTCATTATCTTTATCATTGTTATTTCCATTGTTTTGTTGATGATTGCTGCCTTAAGTGTCTACATTGCCTTCTCGCAGAGTAAAATTTCGAAAGCAGTATTGCACACCTATTGTATAGCACATGGAACGGAATGTTAAGACTTAAATTTATATGACGTAGAAAATAAAGATACCAACGTGCCTACTTTAAGTCAGGATAGTACCAAAAGACGCAAATCATTTAGGGAACCCTCCTATCCAGGGGTTACAGATGACATCGATACGATCGCATCAGATAATCAAAGTACAACCGAAGTGGACGTTGTTTATAGTCATTCAGTCTACTAAAGAAAACAATGACCATGAACGGGAAATGCTTATTGATTAAAACAAAATGTCCTAACGGCACTGAAACCTTTGAACTAAAAGGTGTACCTCAAGTCAAAAAATTCAAAAATATATATTTAAGACCATAAAAAATGAACTCTTACAGTCAAACTCTTATCTTAGTATGAAATTCCTGGGCTGAGATATTAAATATTGAAGTTTATTCGCTTAAAAAAAAAATTGTCCATTGCGCAATAGTTTGTTACTTCCTTGTTGTACAACTCACATAACATGCTTTGTTTTCCTTTAAAATCAAAAATGTTTTTATGACCTTGAACACTTCCTGTTTGGTTGCATAGCATGTTGCACAAGGAGGGCTTAATAAATAACATCACCTCATAAAAATAAGAGTGCTATCACACCTTGGTACAAGGTAGAGTAAGGTTTGGAAAAACAAAGAAATACAAAGATAGTAATTTGAATAGTACAAGAATGACATCACAAATTATTGCGCAATGTACCATTTTAATTTGAGTGGATAAACTTCAACATTTTATATCTCAGCTCAGGAATGTCATATGAAGATGGGAATTGAATTGATAGAAATTATTTTTCATGGTTTTTAACATACTTTTTTGAATGTTTTGACTTGAGGTACACTTGAAGTCAGTTTGAAGGTTGAAGTTTAATTTAGACTGCTTTTATGTACTAGCACATGTTATGTGCACATTGATTGTGACTTTAGAAAAGCTGGTAAAGATCATTATGACATAAATGAGTTTCGCCTTTTAGCGCGCACTGGAAAGGGGAGTTAAAAAGACAAATACATTAGGAAACGACTGGTTAACTTCAAAGGACTTGTCCATCTAATGTGTCCATGTAGAGACTGAGCGTATCTAGGAAGCGCAATATACTAATTGTCATTCGAATATGGTGTGATGATTAATTCGGACTTTATCAAAACTGGATCTATCTTCCTCTTGGCCTTCTGGGTTTGTTATAATAATAACGTTTGTAGTTCTGCATTTCAAGATATTTGCAGCTCAGTATAGTTAAGCAAATAAAACACTCTCAACTATTTGAGGAGGTATTTTGAAAACGGAATTTCTGATCTTGCGAAACTTGTTATATAAAACCGAATTCTTGGAGAGGTATTTCAAGTAACCAATTGCCAAAGTAGTTGCATTTCCATACAGAAGTTGTTTAAAATAATTATTCTTATTATTAGACGGCACACTTAACTATATAATTTTCTGAAGTAGTTTAAGTGCATTTACATCCTGTTTTAAAATACGTTATCTCTAAGTGAAACATAGAACAACTAATTACCATCAAGTTGTTCCCAAACTATCCCCCCAGATTTTTTTTTTTTTTTTTTTTTTTGACGAGTAGCCATGAGTTCCAAAGTCGTGGAGAACTGGTTACAAATTAAGTGTCCGTTACTTCTCTTGGCATTAATCAGTTCGGGAGATAATCTCTTTCGGGGAAAAATGGTTTTTCGCCCGATCGGGGGAAAATACGGCCATGGGTGGCGCCATTTTCAAATTTCTCCCTTGATGCTTTGCGATCCTACCGCGCAATTTAAACAGAAACAAACGTTCAAAACACCTGGAAAATTTAACCGGTCTTAGGAAAGAGAAATTTTAGAATATTTAGAAACTTTGTTGCTAGGGGAATAAAAAAGCCGGATCGTGTTTGGTAGTTCACCGCGCAAATTTTGAGATATCGAGCAATTTTGCCACGTTCTGTGTCCTAAGCTTAAATTATAGATTCGACACAGCCGCAAGATCTGTTCAATTTTTTCTGCAGAAGTTGTGACTCGTGCTAGCAATTGAGCCCATTAGTATGTTCTTGAAAGTTTCTTAAGATTTCTGTCTGAGGTGGTGAACAATTACCTTGTATTTGAACATATCGACATTTATAAAGCAACGCGACGACTGTTAAGAGGTACACACTAAGCGCTCATGAATATTCATGCCGCAAATTTTCTCCCGGTCGGGTGAATTCTTATTTTCCCCCGAAAACGGTTATCTCCCGAACTGTTTCTTGAGCAACACAAAGGAAACCCATGCCTCCAAAAGAAGCATGTAAATTTCAAGCGAAATGATTCGGACTGTTTTGCAGATAACCTTTTAGTGGGTTGCCTTTTTGAATTTGCTATATTGCTCGCACTTTGCGTGACGCATCGCATCGTATAAATTGTTGACCTTGTCTTTTAATAACTACTTCATCCGTTCAACTCTATGCATTGCTTACACAATACCTTCATAAATTTATGTACTTGTATTATACTAAACTCCTGTACAAAATTTGTTCATTTTGCATTAAAAAAAATCGCTGACAAGTTAGTGAAATCATAATTAGCATTGTTTTTAAGTTTGGCTGGCTAGTGAAATAGTGTATTGCTTCCAAAGCCCTAAACGTGTCCTCCTTTATACCTTACCGCAACACACCTTTATTAAATGGCAAGATTTAACCTTTTTTCTCCTGCTGAAATCAATTGACTCGAAAAGAAACTTTTAATAGAATGTACAGTAATCATGATTCTAAGGAGACGTCTCAGAATTTCATGCTTGAACGATTTTTATGTCAAAATTGCAATTTTTGGTAAAAAATAGTACCCTAATTGAGATTGTTGGAAAGAGTGCACAATTGCAGTCTATTTTATGATATTTTTTGGAAGCAAATGAATAATGAAGATTAGTTGAATGTTCCAGTGGTCATTCTACACCACCGTAGCCCCCAGGTTCCCCAGGCACCCCAGATAAACAGTAGCTAGTTCCGCGAACAGCTGCTTGGTGATTAACGTTAGTCAACACATGCCATAAGTGTGTGCACTTTGTCCCTAGAAGTTGATATGATAGCATTTTCGAGTCAAGAACAATGGTCTAGCTTGTTGTAGGGGGTTATTTCTACGAGTCACACATGTACAAAGGTAAATAGACTGTTTAAAACATCACACACGGTTGTTTTGCATTTAGCCTAGGCCTAACGTACAGTAGGCCCAGACTGAAACACATAGGCCTAGGCCTAGTTTGTACTACGTGCAAGGAGAGAAAGCAGTAGCCTGGATTTTGAGGTTAATGGAGGTCACCAGCTTGAACAGTTTTGTTCAAAGCATGGTGGCATATCCCCACCCCTCAAAACCAGTCCCACCCCCCCCCACACACAGTGCTGTCAATCAAATAATTTTTTTCAAGTCTCCATTTGGCTGAGCCTTGATCTCTATTTCAAAATGCTGTTCTTTCTAAAAATTAAGCCAGTCACACTGTTGTTAACTCCAATTGGATTGGAGGTATACTTGTTTGGTAGCAGACATGCAAGAAGAGTATTTCACACATTAATTTCAACTGTTCACTTTCAAATTGCAGCTTTCTGTGGCAGCTACTGGAGAAGACAGAAGATGTTCTACTTTCTTTTGCAACACAAACCAGGCGAATCAACTAACTGCCCTTAGTATAGATGAAGTCACCTTGTGGAGATTGAATCATGCACGCAGCCTTTTAAATGTATGTCTGTAAGTTTTTCATGACTTTAGTCAGGGCATTTTCCAAATGTTGTAGGCCTATAGTTATTGCTGGGAAAAAAAATACTTAAGTTAAATACATTGAGGTAAGGAAGTCCAGCAGATGTAATTCAGACCGGCCTACCACTGGCATGCCTTGAAGGAGTCAGGGATAATGCCTAGTATTCTTCTTTGAGATTTGTAATTTGAAGTATCTGTAGGTATTTGTGAATGGGGGATCTCTTGCTGCACATTCTACAAGGACTTTAAAATTGAAGTTTCCAGCCATTGGTGTAGTACTGTAGGGATGCCATCAAGGAGATAAGTTAATGTGAGTGACAATTTTGTAGGGATTCTCTAAACGGTTCAAATTAATAGAAGTGTAGTTGTGCTTTTCTCCCTAACCCACATTGTTTGCTGACTGCAGAGTAGCAACCTACATGTATGAGCGCAATAAATGTCTACCATTTAATGTTGTGGCATATCTGCACTAGTTTTCATTATACCTAAGACTTGGTTAGTAGGGTACTGTACCTCAAAGTCTGAAAGGCAGTTACTTTCATTGGTTGTGTGAATTGTTGAAAAGTTCTGAAGTTTTCACATTTTTAGCAAAGCAAGATATAAGTAATCTATTTATTCTGGAACAAAACTACCCAGCCAAGCTGCATGGGATAGAAGGTTTGTATAACCTCTTTACATAATTAGGAGCACCCTTACAAACTTCATAGGACTGCCATTGAGTGAATTAACATTACAGAGACCTCAGCAAAAAATTTTACAAGTTATCTTACTTTTTAGATTATTTCCTCCAGAGTTACTAGTTTGTCACTGATGTTTCAGTTTAAGATAATGATAGCTTAATCATTTCTGTAGTTCAGATAATTGTAAGAGAATTTTTCCTTCTACAAATACACTGTTAAAAGTTGTTTGGGGATGGGCCAGGACCAAAATCTGCCAAAAGCAGATGTTTTGAATAGCGCCCTCATTTTTCCACTCCTGAATTTATGAGCCTTTTAGTTCTCCAGAAACAGCCTGAATGGTGAGTATTTTTCCTATAATGTAACAAAAAGACACCTTCTAAATCTCCTCTATGGGTATAAAGTCAGAAAGCTTAAAAATTGTTGATCAGATTAATGATTTTATTTCCCTTTTGCTTTTTTATCCTTCCAGACTTGAATTGAGTGCTATATGACCTGATGGTTGGATGGACTGCATCTCCACAGCGACTGAATAAAGGCATGCCTGAATATTAACCTTTCAAATTTTTGCAAAGAAAATGCTTCACAGCTTCACAGCAATAGAAAACTTTAGTAGGAAATCAAAATCAGTGCAACAAATTGCTTTGCAAGTGATCCAGTGTGAGGAGGTATGTTGAGATTCTCACACACCCGGGTGTAGCTGTTAATGCACAGAAAAGACCCTATGTCCAGCATCAAGTTGGGTGTGCTGAAGTCTATATAAAAGCAATGAAAAGTTAAACTGTGACATACTCTGAGCTAGATATGTGTTTGAAAATGAGTCTAAAAAGTTTGGAAAAGCAAATCCAAATTTCACATTCCCTTAAGGGAGCACACCACCATTAGCAGAACGGCCTTGCTGGGAAAAGTAGTTCCAAAGTACACCGTCAGTTTTAGGTCCTCTTTAAGTGTGAATTGCTCAAGTTAAACTAATCAGATGTGGTTGGTTTGTTTTGGATATGAAAGAGGACGTGTAAATGTGTGACTGTTGCCAAATTGGGAAGAATTGAAGGTGGTTTAGACTGTTTAAAAATTTGGTGTGAAAAAGACGTTTTTTCCGTCACCTGCGGATTAATAGGGTAGGGTGTACAGACCCAAAACTTCATCCCCTTTTATCTCAAAATCTAAACGGTCATGCTATGGTGAATTTGTGATGCCATGATTGGCCAACTCACTGGCTTTCACGTGAGGGGTAGCTTTAGTGGGGTGTGAACTTTGACTGGGCTGCGGGGGGCATTTAACGAAGGCAAAATAGTGTGTAAGTCAATGGAGAAATTAATGGTGGTGTGCTCCCTTAAGAGAGAAAGTGATTTTCTTCATTTTTGATATAAAGACACCTAATTTAGACTTAAATGACTTGTTTTAGGGTCCTAATCATGATTCTAAGGAGACGTCTCAGAATTTCATGCTTGAACGATTTTTATGTCAAAATTGCAATTTTTGGTAAAAAATAGTACCCTAATTGAGATTGTTGGAAAGAGTGCACAATTGCAGTCTATTTTATGATATTTTTTGGAAGCAAATGAATAATGAAGATTAGTTGAATGTTCCAGTGGTCATTCTACACCACCGTAGCCCCCAGGTTCCCCAGGCACCCCAGATAAACAGTAGCTAGTTCCGCGAACAGCTGCTTGGTGATTAACGTTAGTCAACACATGCCATAAGTGTGTGCACTTTGTCCCTAGAAGTTGATATGATAGCATTTTCGAGTCAAGAACAATGGTCTAGCTTGTTGTAGGGGGTTATTTCTACGAGTCACACATGTACAAAGGTAAATAGACTGTTTAAAACATCACACACGGTTGTTTTGCATTTAGCCTAGGCCTAACGTACAGTAGGCCCAGACTGAAACACATAGGCCTAGGCCTAGTTTGTACTACGTGCAAGGAGAGAAAGCAGTAGCCTGGATTTTGAGGTTAATGGAGGTCACCAGCTTGAACAGTTTTGTTCAAAGCATGGTGGCATATCCCCACCCCTCAAAACCAGTCCCACCCCCCCCCACACACAGTGCTGTCAATCAAATAATTTTTTTCAAGTCTCCATTTGGCTGAGCCTTGATCTCTATTTCAGAATGCTGTTCTTTCTAAAAATTAAGCCAGTCACACTGTTGTTAACTCCAATTGGATTGGAGGTATACTTGTTTGGTAGCAGACATGCAAGAAGAGTATTTCACACATTAATTTCAACTGTTCACTTTCAAATTGCAGCTTTCTGTGGCAGCTACTGGAGAAGACAGAAGATGTTCTACTTTCTTTTGCAACACAAACCAGGCGAATCAACTAACTGCCCTTAGTATAGATGAAGTCACCTTGTGGAGATTGAATCATGCACGCAGCCTTTTAAATGTATGTCTGTAAGTTTTTCATGACTTTAGTCAGGGCATTTTCCAAATGTTGTAGGCCTATAGTTATTGCTGGGAAAAAAAATACTTAAGTTAAATACATTGAGGTAAGGAAGTCCAGCAGATGTAATTCAGACCGGCCTACCACTGGCATGCCTTGAAGGAGTCAGGGATAATGCCTAGTATTCTTCTTTGAGATTTGTAATTTGAAGTATCTGTAGGTATTTGTGAATGGGGATCTCTTGCTGCACATTCTACAAGGACTTTAAAATTGAAGTTTCCAGCCATTGGTGTAGTACTGTAGGGATGCCATCAAGGAGATAAGTTAATGTGAGTGACAATTTTGTAGGGATTCTCTAAACGGTTCAAATTAATAGAAGTGTAGTTGTGCTTTTCTCCCTAACCCACATTGTTTGCTGACTGCAGAGTAGCAACCTACATGTATGAGCGCAATAAATGTCTACCATTTAATGTTGTGGCATATCTGCACTAGTTTTCATTATACCTAAGACTTGGTTAGTAGGGTACTGTACCTCAAAGTCTGAAAGGCAGTTACTTTCATTGGTTGTGTGAATTGTTGAAAAGTTCTGAAGTTTTCACATTTTTAGCAAAGCAAGATATAAGTAATCTATTTATTCTGGAACAAAACTACCCAGCCAAGCTGCATGGGATAGAAGGTTTGTATAACCTCTTTACATAATTAGGAGCACCCTTACAAACTTCATAGGACTGCCATTGAGTGAATTAACATTACAGAGACCTCAGCAAAAAATTTTACAAGTTATCTTACTTTTTAGATTATTTCCTCCAGAGTTACTAGTTTGTCACTGATGTTTCAGTTTAAGATAATGATAGCTTAATCATTTCTGTAGTTCAGATAATTGTAAGAGAATTTTTCCTTCTACAAATACACTGTTAAAAGTTGTTTGGGGATGGGCCAGGACCAAAATCTGCCAAAAGCAGATGTTTTGAATAGCGCCCTCATTTTTCCACTCCTGAATTTATGAGCCTTTTAGTTCTCCAGAAACAGCCTGAATGGTGAGTATTTTTCCTATAATGTAACAAAAAGACACCTTCTAAATCTCCTCTATGGGTATAAAGTCAGAAAGCTTAAAAATTGTTGATCAGATTAATGATTTTATTTCCCTTTTGCTTTTTATCCTTCCAGACTTGAATTGAGTGCTATATGACCTGATGGTTGGATGGACTGCATCTCCACAGCGACTGAATAAAGGCATGCCTGAATATTAACCTTTCAAATTTTTGCAAAGAAAATGCTTCACAGCTTCACAGCAATAGAAAACTTTAGTAGGAAATCAAAATCAGTGCAACAAATTGCTTTGCAAGTGATCCAGTGTGAGGAGGTATGTTGAGATTCTCACACACCCGGGTGTAGCTGTTAATGCACAGAAAAGACCCTATGTCCAGCATCAAGTTGGGTGTGCTGAAGTCTATATAAAAGCAATGAAAAGTTAAACTGTGACATACTCTGAGCTAGAAATGTGTTTGAAAATGAGTCTAAAAAGTTTGGAAAAGCAAATCCAAATTTCACATTCCCTTAAGAGAGAAAGTGATTTTCTTCATTTTTGATATAAAGACACCTAATTTAGACTTAAATGACTTGTTTTAGGGTCCTAATCATGATTCTAAGGAGACGTCTCAGAATTTCATGCTTGAACGATTTTTATGTCAAAATTGCAATTTTTGGTAAAAAATAGTGCCCTAATTGAGATTGTTGGAAAGAGTGCACAATTGCAGTCTATTTTATGATATTTTTTGGAAGCAAATGAATAATGAAGATTAGTTGAATGTTCCAGTGGTCATTCTACACCAACGTAGCCCCCAGGTTCCCCAGGCACCCCAGATAAACAGTAGCTAGTTCCGCGATCAGCTGCTTGGTGATTAACGTTAGTCAACACATGCCATAAGTGTGTGCACTTTGTCCCTGGAAGTTGATATGATAGCATTTTCGAGTCAAGAACAATGGTCTAGCTTGTTGTAGGGGGTTATTTCTACGAGTCACACATGTACAAAGGTAAATAGACTGTTTAAAACATCACACACGGTTGTTTTGCATTTAGCCTAGGCCTAACGTACAGTAGGCCCAGACTGAAACACATAGGCCTAGGCCTAGTTTGTACTACGTGCAAGGAGAGAAAGCAGTAGCCTGGATTTTGAGGTTAATGGAGGTCACCAGCTTGAACAGTTTTGTTCAAAGCATGGTGGCATATCCCCACCCCTCAAAACCAGTCCCACCCCCCCCCCACACACAGTGCTGTCAATCAAATAATTTTTTTCAAGTCTCCATTTGGCTGAGCCTTGATCTCTATTTCAAAATGCTGTTCTTTCTAAAAATTAAGCCAGTCACACTGTTGTTAACTCCAATTGGATTGGAGGTATACTTGTTTGGTAGCAGACATGCAAGAAGAGTATTTCACACATTAATTTCAACTGTTCACTTTCAAATTGCAGCTTTCTGTGGCAGCTACTGGAGAAGACAGAAGATGTTCTACTTTCTTTTGCAACACAAACCAGGCGAATCAACTAACTGCCCTTAGTATAGATGAAGTCACCTTGTGGAGATTGAACCATGCACGCAGCCTTTTAAATGTATGTCTGTAAGTTTTTCATGACTTTAGTCAGGGCATTTTCCAAATGTTGTAGGCCTATAGTTATTGCTGGGAAAAAAAATACTTAAGTTAAATACATTGAGGTTAGGAAGTCCAGCAGATGTAATTCAGACCGGCCTACCACTGGCATGCCTTGAAGGAGTCAGGGATAATGCCTAGTATTCTTCTTTGAGATTTGTAATTTGAAGTATCTGTAGGTATTTGTGAATGGGGGATCTCTTGCTGCACATTCTACAAGGACTTTAAAATTGAAGTTTCCAGCCATTGGTGTAGTACTGTAGGGATGCCATCAAGGAGATAAGTTAATGTGAGTGACAATTTTGTAGGGATTCTCTAAACGGTTCAAATTAATAGAAGTGTAGTTGTGCTTTTCTCCCTAACCCACATTGTTTGCTGACTGCAGAGTAGCAACCGACATGTATGAGCGCAATAAATGTCTACCATTTAATGTTGTGGCATATCTGCACTAGTTTTCATTATACCTAAGACTTGGTTAGTAGGGTACTGTACCTCAAAGTCTGAAAGGCAGTTACTTTCATTGGTTGTGTGAATTGTTGAAAAGTTCTGAAGTTTTCACATTTTTAGCAAAGCAAGATATAAGTAATCTATTTATTCTGGAACAAAACTACCCAGCCAGGCTGCATGGGATAGAAGGTTTGTGTAACCTCTTTACATAATTAGGAGCACCCTTACAAACTTCATAGGACTGCCATTGAGTGAATTAACATTACAGAGACCTCAGCAAAAAATTTTACAAGTTATCTTACTTTTTAGATTATTTCCTCCAGAGTTACTAGTTTGTCACTGATGTTTCAGTTTAAGATAATGAAAGCTTAATCATTTCTGTAGTTCAGATAATTGTAAGAGAATTTTTCCTTCTACAAATACACTGTTAAAAGTTGTTTGGGGATGGGCCAGGACCAAAATCTGCCAAAAGCAGATGTTTTGAATAGCGCCCTCATTTTTCCACTCCTGAATTTATGAGCCTTTTAGTTCTCCAGAAACAGCCTGAATGGTGAGTATTTTTCCTATAATGTAACAAAAAGACACCTTCTAAATCTCCTCTATGGGTATAAAGTCAGAAAGCTTAAAAATTGTTGATCAGATTAATGATTTCATTTCCCTTTTGCTTTTTTATCCTTCCAGACTTGAATTGAGTGCTATATGACCTGATGGTTGGATGGACTGCATCTCCACAGCGACTGAATAAAGGCATGCCTGAATATGAACCTTTCAAATTTTTGCAAAGAAAATGCTTCACAGCTTCACAGCAATAGAAAACTTTAGTAGGAAATCAAAATCAGTGCAACAAATTGCTTTGCAAGTGATCCAGTGTGAGGAGGTATGTTGAGATTCTCACACACCCGGGTGTAGCTGTTAATGCACAGAAAAGACCCTATGTCCAGCATCAAGTTGGGTGTGCTGAAGTCTATATAAAAGCAATGAAAAGTTAAACTGTGACATACTCTGAGCTAGATATGTGTTTGAAAATGAGTCTAAAAAGTTTGGAAAAGCAAATCCAAATTTCACATTCCCTTAAGGGAGCACACCACCATTAGCAGAACGGCCTTGCTGGGAAAAGTAGTTCCAAAGTACACCGTCAGTTTTAGGTCCTCTTTAAGTGTGAATTGCTCAAGTTAAACTAATCAGATGTGGTTGGTTTGTTTTGGATATGAAAGAGGACGTGTAAATGTGTGACTGTTGCCAAATTGGGAAGAATTGAAGGTGGTTTAGACTGTTTAAAAATTTGGTGTGAAAAAGACGTTTTTTCCGTCACCTGCGGATTAATAGGGTAGGGTGTACAGACCCAAAACTTCATCCCCTTTTATCTCAAAATCTAAACGGTCATGCTATGGTGAATTTGTGATGCCATGATTGGCCAACTCACTGGCTTTCACGTGAGGGGTAGCTTTAGTGGGGTGTGAACTTTGACTGGGCTGCGGGGGGCATTTAACGAAGGCAAAATAGTGTGTAAGTCAATGGAGAAATTAATGGTGGTGTGCTCCCTTAGACTGATTAGGCCTAATTTATCAATTGAATGAGAAGAACACATTGAGAACAGTGCCCTGCCTGCTTGGTTCGTTCACACAATGGCTACCGGAAATCACACACGTGGCCTGAGTCACAGTGAACGAAATCGTGACAGTCAACTTACCACATATCCGAGAAAGGTATTAAACCCATATAAACATCCAGAAAACAAAAAACCAAACGAAATAGAAAACCCTTTCAATCCATAACAAATGAATAAACTTCCATAGTCCCTGGAGAAGGCTACGAGAGAACAACTGTGTTGATCCAATACACAAAAACATACAGGTAGGCAATGCAAGCTACGCTGTTTTACTGCAGTGATGTCCCGCTTGTACGGTCCCGATATTTCGGTAACAGTGCTAATTATACTGCGTGCTAAGTTTCACTGAAGTCATAACCCTGAAAAGGAAAATTAAAACGGGAAACAAAACAAGCTCACCAAGTGTTTGGATAGTCCCGTATATATAGGAGAACTCACCTTCAAGTCTGCCAACCATCGACATTCCGCGGTCAGAATGACCTCCAACCAAGCAGACCCCGAGGTCGAAGAAGAACCAGCTGAGGGATATGTTGAATTAGAATGTGTGGATTCTCCATTAAGTGATTCATCATCATCTTCAGAGGAAAATGATGAATCAGAAAATGATGAATATGATGACATTGATCTTGAGGGAGGAGAGGATGGAGCGGAAGGTCATGTACCCAGAATGGGAGTTAACCCTTACATGTTTGAACCTGTCCTTGCTGAAGGAGCTCAACCCAGAGAAGAACAACCTGCCGCGAACCCTGCCAATCAGGGCCGTCTCCAAGTTCTAGACTGGTTCGTTTTTCCTTTCTTATCTCTCTCTTTCTCTCTCCTTTTTTAATTTTAAGTAAAATATATACGTAGGTACTTAGAAGAGTCTGTGTATGATGAATGAAGTTCAAAAAAGTTCCTTGTTCTCTGTGAAAGGCGCGCTTTGAAATTCGTATAGGCTACGAAAACGTTTAATAGGCCTAAGTGTTGTACGTAGTGGATGGAATGAAGAAGAGACACCCATTAAATCCCCTAAAAATCACTTTTAATCACTTCTCACTGGTCAAATTGTAAGAGAGCGGTATCGGCAATGTTTTACACGGTAGTCACCCCCTCCCCTCCCGGGCTAGGTTTTAGGGATGTAATTGTTTGAAACCGTATTGAAAGAGTATTTTCCGAGCATATGTGGCCTCACCACTATAAGAATACACAAAATTTCGAAGGGGGGGGGGTGTATTAAAACTTATGAGGGTGACAGCACCTAACCACCCGACATGCACCTTCCCCTCACCAAACCCGCCCTTCCTCTTAACCTCCCTAATGTGTGATAACATTTTTCAGACATCCACTAACACGAACGGATGGCTGGCCATTGAAATAACGTTGTTATATTTTTGGACGTTAGGGCGAACACTTTTTCTTATGTATTTCATTGTTATTTTTTCGCCCTAAGTACGGGCAGATATAACAATTTCCCCCTAAGGTGGGAATTAGCGTTATATATATATATATATATATATATGTATGTATATATATATATATATATATATACATACATATATATATATATATATATATATATATATATATATTTATATATAATTCCAAAAATAAAAACCGCCCGACCTCAATCGGTCAAACCACCGGTCCTTCCCTAGGCTGTCATAGGTGTACTAGAAAACGCTGTGACCTTTGTGCTAATTTTTTATTGTCCTCCAGTAAGTTCCATAGTTCTAGTACTGGTAAAACTTATCCAATTGTTGACTCTGTTTCTTGTGATAGTCGTGATGTTGTTTATCTTGCCACCTGTGTTAAATGCAATGTGCAATATGTTGGTTCCTCTTCTACTGAATTTAAGGTTCGGTTTAGAAACCATAAGTCTGATATGGTGAACGGAAAAAATCGTTGCGAATTAGCTTTACATTTCTCAGGTACCTTACATTCACTAAATGACATTAAATTCATTATCACTGAAAAGATTCACTCTTCTATTAATTTGGAAGCCGTTTTGAGCAAACGGGAAGGTTATTGGATGGCTCAATTAAAAAACCCTCAGGCCTAAATAAAAGAAAGGAATTTAATTCTCGCAAAAGAACCTGTTTTTTGTAGTTACCCCTTTGTATTTCTACCTGAGTATTTTACCTTCTCTTCTTCCTTGTGTATTATTGTAGCTACTATCTTATCCGCCTTTTATTTTGATTTTTAGCCCTATTCAGACTTTAGCGCTGTGTTTCCTTTTGTTTAGGCTTTTCTCTCTTGGTTTAACTGTCTTTCAATATTTTTTTAAATCTTTAATTGTTTAAATTTTTATGTTATTATTTCCCCCTTTTTTCTTGGACTGATGCCCTGTACATGGCCTTTATTTTGTTTTTCTTTTGTATTTTTTCTTTTTGTATTTTGACTCCCCTTTCATCCTTTTGCTTTTTCTACTAGGACCTTTAAGTGTTTACTTTTTACTCCCTTCTTGTGCATTTAGCCTTGTATATATAAGTGAAAATCATTTTATTGGTCATACAGTTGGCTGAGGAAGACTGAATAAATAGTCGAAAGCTTCCAACAACACCGTGAATCTTGTGCATTTCTTTGGTACGTAGTTGAGTATGGTATTTTCTACTCCATATACATATTTATATATATATATATATATATATATATATATATATATATATATATATATATATATATATATATATATATATATATATATATATATATATGTATATATATGTATGTATTTAAGGTCGAAAGAAAAAAAGGGGGGAAAAGTAGACAAAATGTAGGTCCGGAAAAAAAATTAATGATTAGGCCTACAAAGTAAAAATGAGCTTGAACGGGTAAGTGAAAAAGGAGTAAAAACTGGCTCAAAAAAGGGGTGAATATTACAAAAGGTCAATTCTAACGTAAAGGCCGTGTAGAGCGAGAGGACCTAGCCTCATGATCAGTCGGTTTTCTGCAATAAGGCGGTCACGATCGGTGCCTCGGCACATTACAGCTGCCGCAACGGTTAAATGCTGTATAGAACAAGATGGAGGGTGATTAAAATGTGCAGCCACCGGGTATCCATGGAGATTCTGTTTGATGGACCTAAGGTGCTCGGTGACTCGATCCGCGAGGCGGCGCTTTGTCTCTCCCACATACGAGTTACATCTCCCACAAGCTAAACTATAAACTACATTAGAGGAAATGCAGGACAATCTTTTTTCGACAATAAAGCTATTGCCGTTGGGGCCTGAAATGTTGACGAGGTCGTGTTTGCCAACAACTGGGCATGTATTACACCTCGGAAGGTTTCATGGAAAGGTACCAGCCGTGTCGTTGAAAGAAGTTTGTGGGTGGGAAGCCCGAACTAAATGTTTGGCTAAATTTTTCTCAACTCTAAAAGCAGTGATGGGGGGTTTCGGGAAAACATCACGGGTTGAAGGGTCTTGTCGGAGCGATTCTACATTTTTGTAGATAGCGCGTAAAATAGGACGGACCGAAGAGTAATATGAAATAACTAAAGGAATACGTAGATTCGTACCAGATTTGTTCTTTTTCTCCAAGGCTTCCTCTCTGCTGGTTCCTTGAATTCTGCGTAGGGCAATAGAGAGGATTTTGGCAGGGTACTGGCGTTTTCCAAAAAAGGACAAAATTTCCTCAGAGGCAGTGGAGAAGTCAGAATCCTCCGAACAAATTCGTCTGGCTCGCAAGAGCTGGAAATAAGGGATACATTTAGTGCAAGATTTGGGGTGGTTGGAAGGGTACAAAAGGTAGTTATGCGAGTCGGTTGGCTAAAAGTGTAGGTAAGAGGTAATTGTACGGTTGTTGATGGACAGTTTAAGGTCGAGAAACACAACAGATGAGTCCGAGATACAATGGGTAAATTTCAAAAAGGGGCAAAAGGAATTAACAAAGTCGATAAAAGTTTCTAAATCACGGCGGGATCCAGTAGCAACTCCTACAATATCATCAATATACCTTTTGTAAAGTATAGGTCGGGGCCCGATGTACTGAGAAAAAAGTTGTTCTTCAAAGTGACCCATGGTCAAACAGGCAACAGAAGGACCCATTTTGGTTCCCATGGCCACTCCTTTAACTTGACGGAAAAAACGCCCATTGAACTGAAAACAGTTTTGCGTGAGAACAAGTTCCGTTAAACGTAAGAAGGTGTCAGTCGGCATTAGAGGATCACGCCGTTTGTCAAGGTAGTAACAGATAGCTGTTAAGGCAGCATTATGAGGAATGGACGTGTAGAGGCTGGATACATCCATGGTGAATAATAAACGTACCGACTGGAAAACTTCATTTTGGTGGAGATTAGTTTAACAGAGTATAACGGTGTCAGGAATATTTTGACCCGAAAAGAGACCATTTGGTGCAAGAGGAAAGTCTTACGATATTTTTGGGACAGTTACACTAATTTACTTTACATAGAACTCCTTAAAGTTATGCATATCTGTGTTTTTAATCGCAATACATGTAGCAGTATAGACGTCGATCCAGACATTCCAAAAGGGCCGGGGATGACTTAAGAGAAAGCAGGGGTGTGATGGACTTGCACTGACAATTTCAAGTAGCTGCCATGATTGATGTGGTGAAAAAGGTAGGTCTGAGGCGGTAAAAGATCCCCACTCTTGGATCCGCGCCTGTATGATCTCATCGATTTTGAGATCATTTTTTCAGTCAATAGATGTTTTCCATTCATAGTTTAAAACAGAGTAATGTACTCTTTGTTCTCTTAGTGCAAATGTTCTAGTCAGAAGAAAGAACCAGGGAATGATGATTTGTCGAATGTGCGATCCAAATTGTCAAACCCACCGTCCAGTGGCGTAGCTAGGATTTTTTCCAGGGGTGGCAAAGGTATGAAATTTCCCCCAAATTTTTCCCGGTCAATGTGTATGTATTTCATATACAAAATGCAAATTTACAAGTATAACAACATTGCAATGTCATTTTGTAAGTGCGGGGCTAAAGCCCCCCGCCCCCCGTCTCCGCGGTCCCTGTATTCCTGTATTACCCGTATTTTTAATCTTAAATTATGACACAGAGCAATTGCAAATTACAGCTCTTAGTATATTATTTTGGTCAACAGTACTGGTTTATTTGTATGTACTAACGCAGTGGCGTACCCTGGATTTCTGTGAAGGGATGGGGGGGGGGGCATGCAGTATGGTCTAAGAGGAGGGGTGTCCAGAAATTTTTTGCCTTTTTCAAGGAGCCTAGATGCAAAATGGTGCAAGATTTTCGACTTTGACAGGAACAGTGTAAAAAGTTGAATCGTGATGGCTCATGAGGATAAAACTGAACCTTTTGTGTCTTTACATGCATTCTTATGCCAATTATGCTACCTTACGAAGTAAAACTTGTCATTAAATTTGCACACTTTTAGGAGTCAAAAAAAAGAGCATTGATCGGTATAGGATTTGTGGTATTTCTTGGCCATAAAAAGTTATTTTGTCATAAAGATTATCTAAGCGGAGCGCCACCACTGGTTGGCGCTGAGCGTAGAGAAAATTTCGAAAAATCAGACCCATCAGATGGCCGGAAATAGCATTTTCCAGACTTATACGAAGAATCTACCCAGTCACTACCTTCTTTTGTCGTTTGCAAATAAAATCATTCCTTCAAAATATGTTCGCAAAATGAAAAGTGATCAGAGAGTTAAGGGGTAATCTGACCCCAAAATGTAATTTTGCCCAACAGACTGAGCGAAACGCCACAATTGGTTGGCGCGGAGCGTAAAAAAAAATTCGAAAAAATCAGACCCCTCAGAAGGTCAAAAATAGCGTATTCACGCTTGTAAAGAGAATGTAAACATGTAATCTTTATTTTTATCGATAACACAAGTGCGAAACAGAGTCTACCTTGTAAAGTAAAAATTGGAATTTGACAGAATTTGCCTATTTGTAGGAATTAAAATATTGGCATCACTTAGGGACGTACTTGCCCAGACAATCCTCGCCTTTGAAAATTTTTGAAAAATTAGGTGTCCTTAAATGCAACCTGGTGCCACACATGCTATCTTTTGAAGTAAAATCTGTGTCATATATAACTACTTATTTTTAGGAACAAAGAAAAAATGGTATCTGTGAGGGGGCATGGCCAAACGGTCCCCGTACCCTTCGTTCGCCACTAAAAGGAGGCCTAACAGTGGCTCGATCACACAGGAAAATCTGTGTTTTATATAACTACTTCTTTTAAGAACAAAGAAAAAATGGCATCTGTGAGGGTGCATGGCCAAATGGTCCCCCTACCCTTCGTACGCCACTAAAAGGAGGCCTAACAGTGGCTCGATCACACAGGATATCCTGTTAGAACAGCAGTCTGTTAAGTGAAGAAGGCTACAAGGTACTCATGGTCCCGTTTATTGTTACACCCCAAGTGAGCGGAAAGCTTTTTCCCGAACCTGTAAACCTCCAAGGATAAGGCTAAGTAACAAAATCTAAGTATGCCAATGGATCCCATTCATTCTAATTTCTAGACTAACCTTAAGTTAATCGTTGGCCATGGAGTTGTTTCAGCCCCATCCATCGTTATGTACACAGAGTAAAATCGGTTTAGCTACTGCTAGCTTGCGGGACAATATAATAGACTCGGGATGGGGGGGGGGGGGTGGGGGGGTCTACGTTAGTGACTTGTCAGTTTTCACATCCTTTTACTGAATTCCCAAAGTGTACAACGCAGAGACTGTGTGCCAGGGGGTAAGTTCTGGTTTACAGCCTCAGATTTATTTGTACTGTATCAGTTGTTGTTAAATTCCTGAGTAACAGCTTCATGCGCACTGAAAGGCACTGATCATAAAAACTGCGCGTATACAAGAGAACATTCAATCTTCTACGCGTTGAGGACATTTCTGTGGAACGCGAGTAGGGTCGGTTCATGGGACAATGACGAAATCTCAAATCTGGGTTAATTTGTTGCATGAAAATATGAATTATGTATGAGATATGTCTCAGAATTTTTTACTCTAACAACGGTTTTGAGAAATTTTTGTTAGATTTAGAAAATTCATCAAATTTCCCCAATTTCATCACATTTCCCCAAATAATTTTCCAGGAACTTGCCCCCTGCCCCCCCCCCCCCAGTAGCTATGCCGCTGCCACTGTCGTGCAGAAAATCAACAGTCATCACTTCGGGGGCAAGTTGTTTTTATAGTTTCAATACGTACAACCCTGGAAATTCTTCTTTTTTACACTTACCTCTCAATTGTGGTTACGCGGGATTGACCGCTACTGAAGTTAGATACATATACACAACACCTAAGTGTAACTTTTGAGGTGAATATTAAAACGGACTCCCAATGGGAGCTTGCTTGTCTGATCCTCTGAGGAGTCTTTCTTCTTAATTGTCATTTTTGTAAATTGATGTAGTTCACGCAATTATACCGCATATCTTCCAGGCAAATAGGAAATGTGGCCAAGGTGACATTTATAGGACCTATAGGCTGTGATACTTTAGTTGGAATAGACAACATGACTAGCGATCGCATACAAAGAACCCCTTGAGAGAACATCATTGAACTAACTAGGGTTACCAAACAAGGGAGGTAATGACAACATGAAAATACTTAATTATAAGCAAAACTTAGATCAGAAATGATGTTTTGTGTTCCAGGTAGCTATCGTGTTTTGCGTAATTTGAAAAATAGTGAATTGTTGATGAATTGTTCAAAAGAATTGGAGTAATCACTTATGAAAAATGTATCCGTAGGTTGTGTATGGTGAAAATCTAATTCGGGCCATTTGTCAATAATATTCGAAGTAGTCTAAGCTTTACTGGGTTGAAAAATGTGGGGAATTGTGGGTGATTTGGGGACTTTATCAAACCAGCTAAATGTACGACCTCAAGACTATTTCGTGTAGATAATACCAGATGTACATGCACCTCTCAAATGTTAAGTCAAGAGTATGTATAATAAGCCAGTTTAAAGCCTGAATAATAGAGGGGGAGGCAGTGAACTATTCTAAAGGGAAGTTGACCTTTACTACGGAAAGCAATAATGCCCCTGCTAATGGGTAAAAGTTTTCAAAAACCATTAAATCGGTTTGAATTGAGGAAAAAAGATTAACGGCTTCAATATATAAACAATAGAATGAGACATTTTAAGTGTAACACGAAACTTTAGTCGTCCTATTCATGTTTCCGGCTTTCATTGAGGTCTCGTTTTGACGAAAAGCTTACCATAACTTGAAGGTTTGTACTTTGGTTGTTCCAAACCACTACTCAAAAGAAGTTCAGTTTTTATACTACCTATTTACGACAGAATCTAATGATTTTTCATCACCCGACACGCTGTGGGCAGTAGCGTATCCGCCAAGGGACACAGAGGTTAACTGCCTACTTTTCTCCTAGACTGGTTCGACGGGGAAAATAAGTTCCATCCACCGGGTTGAAAAGGCAAAAATTAAGGTAAGAGGAGGAAAGGGAGAAACGGAGGGAAAGGAAGATGAGTCAAAGGGAAACAGATTATTTTGCTTCATTAAGGCTTTAGCTTCAAAAAATCTCTTTTTTCGTTAGTCATCCAACTGCTCTTTAAGTTAAAAATTTGTATGGACGTCTTACATTCATTTGCTGCTTATTGTAGGCCTAGCTTCCATGCTTTCAGAAAAGACTGGAAATTCAAAGTGCCCGAAAACTTCCTTCCTTGAACAACGATTTGATAATTAAGTTCTTGTTTTTGGAGAAATTTTGCAATGTAACTAAAAAAATGTGGCTATTTGGTGAGGTGGAGTTGAAAGATTCTGGGATTTTATTCAGTGTCCTGACTTTAAAGAGCAAGCAGAAAGTCTGGGTGACTAAGGTTGGTTGGTGTGTTTCATTGTGAGAAGTATCCACCGAAATTGGAAAATATCCCGACAATAGTTTGCCATTTTCGTTCCAAGGGTTTACAATAAAATTTGTCACTTGAAAAAAACTAGGAAATTAGTGATCAGAAATAATTCTAAATATTGCTACAGAATACGATGTAAGCCTGCGATTTTCAGTTCAGTAAACTTCCCTTTTGAAACACTATCTAGGCATTAGCACAGCGCTGTTATACGGTAGCGCGGAACGTAAAGAAAGTTTTAAATTTTGACTCTTCAGACAACCGGAAATGGCTTTTGCCAGGCTTGCAACTAGGAAAGAAGCACCATTTTTTGAGCATTTCTTTGCAACTAAATTCTTACTTCAATAGAAATAGTCAGCAATTTCTAAATGATGATTTTATTAATGTACAACTACTAATGGATGGAATGGTTTGGTACCTTTTCGGGGAAAAACTATGCAATGAAATTAACAACATGACAAAGGTTTTTACCCGATTGCAACTCTTGGCTGAATTCAAGATCTACTAATTTGATGAAGTTCTCTACTACTAAATAGTATGAGACTGCCCATAATTCAACCAATAAATGTGGTCAGCCACTCATCCCAGCACTGCTTCTTACGCTTATGTGTGGAAAATTTAAAAAAAAAAAACTATTTGTTAAGTATATCTGGAAAATTGAAGGCTTAACTGAAAATCAACGTACCCAATTTCATACATGCAAAAAAAAAAAAAAAAAAAAAAAAGTCTGAGGTTTAGTGAGGTTGCATATTTTTTCGTGCGGTTAAATGGATTTTTTTTACTTTCTTTCCAGAATGTTTCAAAATGTAATAAAGAATCGGATTTGAAAATTAGGAATATTGAGTCCCCTAGAACAACATAGTCTTCTCCTGAGCAAAGTCAAAAAGATCGTCGGTGGAAGGTACGAAGACTAATCTTTAAAGGGCTTACATTTTTAATCGTATGGACGAAGCCTCTTAAGGAAATTGGATCTTTTCCCAACCGGGTGGGAAGTCTTCCACGAAGGGGAGGGGGGGCATAGCCTTCTCGGCAGTCCGCTGGAGTCACTCTTGGTCAGATAAAAGCGGAGAGAAGTTCTTAGCAGTTGTTTTTAGCAATTTTCAGCGTTTTTATGTTTCACAACATAGCCAATAATATAGCGCTGATGTCGCAGTTAAGAGAATAAGACTTGTAGTTATAGTCGCCCACTGTTCGAAACGAAAGGAAGTTACCTAATTTTCACAGGACTTGAATGTCGTGCAAGAGTCTGTAAAAAAAGAAAGAAAAGATGAGTTTTTTGTGAGT
The DNA here is from genome assembly GCA_037179385.1 of Holothuria scabra. NCBI lineage: Eukaryota > Metazoa > Echinodermata > Holothuroidea > Aspidochirotida > Holothuriidae > Holothuria > Holothuria scabra. The sequence goes on from CM074197.1 coordinate 36,240,951, forward strand.
CTTTAAAAATTTGCATGTTTTAATTGCAATGTAAACTTCTACGCTTGCCCAAATCCTTTCAAAAATTTTCCCAGAGAGGAAAACGCACCACAGTCAAGGGTAATGAAAAATCAACTAGAAAATGTAGGTACGTACCGTTACCACAATGAACATGACCATGTACCAGTCTTTGGTTGCTAATGTAGGGTGAGGATAGACTGCCTTGTTAATCCGACAACAGGGACGTAGAACTGGTAGGTGGACTAGAGGGAGGGGGGGGTAAGAATTTTCCGAAATTCAACATCCTGTCGAACCATGTATAATTTCCAGGACTGGAATCATCTATAAGCAATCCACCCTACGAAAGCAAGCGCACATGTTCACACACACATACACACGCACACACACACATATATGCACCCTCTCTCACGCTGCCAAGCACAAACACTTCAAGTGATGTGTTCTGAGACCCCTCTGTAACCCAAAATGTCATATTTTCTTTATTCTTGTAGTCGTCCTTTATTTTAAATCTGCCTGAATTATTGGAGCATGGGCTAAACAGTTTATTTTCTGCCCAAGTATTTCAAATGGGGTGCCCCCTCCTCCGATTGCAACGTCCCGACGAGAGAAGAAAGGAGTGCAGCAAGTTTTTAATAAGACGTTGGCTCTCATATTCAGAATATTAGTGCCTGAAATGAAGTGAACTGCAAATGAAGCCTACGTACATTTAATGTACTCCGTTTTACGTCTGACTTCAGCTCAAACTTACACAGTCATATGAGACTGTCATCGGAAATGCGGACTTGAGGTTTGGTTTACCTTAAACACGTTACAAAACTCTGTGCAATTGGCCACATCGTGTGTACACTAACTGCAATGGACGGTATACATACTGGCTTTCTACTGAACGCTGCTCCGCACTCGCGGCCCAGCACTTGCACTGTACCTGCATGCTACTACTGTATACATATTGTACATTCGTAAACTGTATGTAGTTCAAACGACGAACGGACGCATTATAGCATTCCACTATGCCGAAATTCCAGGAAATTTTCAGAAAGAATAATAGTCGTTTTTTTACATTTATAAATTTCCTTCATAACCATTTCAGTTATCGATTATAAAGTAATTTGGTAACCAGAGAGTTCTAAATAAATTGATTTTGAAAATATATATAAAAAGGTTGCAAACACCAACGATCTGGAAAGAGCGGCAGAAACCCAGTGCACGTAGGGAAGCATCCCTTGTTCACGACTGCACTATATGTAATATACCGGGCGTATTAGCCTACTTAATATTTAAATGTAGAGCATTTCAGGGAAAATGTACCGCAATTCGTAATTAGCGAATTTTTTCACACAATCTTGTCACATATGCGTCTCCTTTACTGTAAAAATCTTTTTTCCAAGTGATCAGTTTGTTTCTTGATGAGAAACGTCCGATAAACTGAACGAAAGAAATGTGCTCACTTGATTATCAGAAAGTGCGACCAACCAAAATTATGGACATGCAGTCATATCCTTTATCAAGATCACAAAATTGGCAACTAATTTGGACAGTTCATAAAACGATTATTCCTCAGCCTCACTTCATAGTCTTGGTCTACACTACGCCCGAAAGTGTAGAATACTTCGGCAAAATTGCAAAAATGTTCTAAGATGATTTTAATCGCTACATTATAAGGGAAGAAGGGAGTGTACAACAGGTGTTTATATGTGCTAAACATTGACGGAAAATTGTAGTGGTATATTTTATGTGGTAAATTCCTGATCATTTGGAAAGCTTATTTGCTCATTTTTTTTAGAGTGAACATGTTATTGCAAACGAAAACTCAATTTACAACTGCGTGGATTGTATTCACATGTCTGAGAGGCTATTTCAATCTGTGGGTCCCAATACTTAACAACTTTCCTTCACACTTCTCGGTGGCGCTCCTCTTAGATAGTCTTTTGGTCAAAATTGTGTATTGTAAAATTGTGGGTGCGGAAAAATCTCCTGCCCGAAACTGAAATCCCCCCAAAATGCAAAAACGCCTATTACCCAGCTTCACCTATAGGATTTTATAAAGGATTCAGTTATCCTTGGACTCTGAATAATAAGTAAAACCTTTCAGAACGGGGTAGGGGAGGAAGGGAAATTTTCCTCGAGTTGTTGAAATGGTCATCCCCCCCCCCCCGACAAGTTAGTGACCCCAGTAATTCTACAGGACTAAGGAAATAATTTTGAAGATACCTGTGCTATATTAGAGCTATACGTGAAAAAGGTTTTTGTTCCTTTGTGTAGTGTCTAGGTGGTTGATTGTCGATATCCCGATATCTAGATATTCACATGGTGAACTGACTTAACGGGTGAGCCGTTAATTCATTGCTAAATGTATTGCATTACTACTTTTTTATCCATGCAGGATGCAGCCAGTCTTTGCCCATACTTGGATTGCTTATCATTAGTTTCTAATCAGTCAAACAATGTACATAAGTATCGTTTACAGTTAAAAGAAGGGCATGAGGGTATTTAAATTGTTTGATATGTTACAGCGGCTAACTCTAAGTATTTTCGTACAATTTGCCTTAATATCCGTTGTGTGGTTCTTAGGATACGAGCAAGGTAAGTTGTCACCTTTTCAGCAAAAGTGAACTTGAGGCAAGCCCATATGATATCATACCATGAAATTAATCGACAGTCTTTTTTGCTTTTCTTTAAACTTTTCAACCTATTTACTCCTAAACAGACCCATGTCATCCAAATGTGACTGAACAAGTGGCATATAAGAGCCTTTCAAACTTTCCAGTTACCATTAGGATGTCCTATTCATGTTAACTGCAAGGCCAACACACAATTTACATAGGGAAACAAACCATTCCTTGTCCATTTGAAGAAATTATATTATTTCTGCTGCCTCCAAGTTCCCTTTGGAATACAAGTCTAGTTACTTCATTTGCTGATATCTCGAGATATATTTGCCCGATTTGAAGGAAACTTTCACCACATGCAAAAATTAAATTTTCGCTTCAAGTTCTCCTTTAATGTACAACGAAACCTTTAAACTTATCTCGGACTTCCCTACAACTTTTAAGTTTAAAGGCTGATGTATTACTTGACTCGGCTTTCACAGTACCACCTTGTTACTATTGGAATCTTCCGCTCGGACTTTATCGTCACAGAACATGGTGAAACTTAACACCTTTAGAATTGAAAAAAAAAAACAAATAGCTGGTTTACTAATGTTCAGGAAAAGGTCCCATTGAAAATGTCCTACAAAAAGGATGTCAATGTTTATATCAATCATTTTAGCCAGAAGTTCCTGGTGTAAATATTTTCCAAACACTCCCCCAACCATTACAGCCGTTTCTATACGTTAGGTATCCATTTGGATTTAATCCTTAGTCTGCACTGGTACTCCAAATAACCAGTCTGGTTACACTCAGTTTAAATGGAGTAAGACTGTATCATTTATCGTTTGTACAGTATTTAGAAATCTTTCTGATTTAATGATCTTGACTTTACTTTCATTTTTTCCACTACTTTGGCAGGTTACATGCTAGAAGTCTCGAAATGGATTTGTTTCTCTACTTAACGATTGGAGTCTTTGCTTGCCTTAGTGTAAAAACGACTGGTGCTGTCTGTGTTACCAGCAACAATGTGGAAATCACTTATAATAACATAGTTTCCTTTGTTTGCCCAACGACACAAGCTTCATGTTCTTCATTTCTTTGGCAAAAAGAAAAAAACGGAAATGTCACTAATAATCTAGATTCAAGTCGCACTAGTGTGACAAGGGAAACAGATATGTTGGTTTTAAGGATAAACAGAACACTTAGTGAGGACACTGGTACTTACACCTGTTTATGCAATGAAGTTAACGGTGAAGCCAATGATAACACGATATGTTTAGTCGCCGTCAATCTTAAAGTAATTTGCCAAGCTACTGTGGTGATTAATGATGAAACGTTTGTAAGTATACATTAAATATATTTGTGTGTTTAAACGTTTTAGCCAAGCTTTAAAGGGAAATATTGCCTTTAAAATGCTCCAAGAAAGTATTTAAAGCTAATAGCTCTAGTATACTAATTTTCAAATCATTCAGTATCAACAATTAACCTCATCAACAGTTTTATCTCCTCAAGATATGAGGAAGAAGAGTTATGAAGAAGAGTTATGGAAGGTGAATCTTGGAATGTTGACAGCTTGGGTGAATAAATTATACTTGAGCAACGAACAACTTAAGTTCTGTCTCAGGGAAGCATACTTCTTGCAAAGAAGGCTACCTTATTCTCTTACTTTTAATTATTTATCACTCTTTGCCAATAAATATTGGTTTTAAAAGGAAGCAATTTCCTTATAAATCAAACACAATATTTTCCTTTAAGTTCACGTTTTCGAAATAGACTGAAATGTTAGATGCTTCATTATCTCATGTTAATTGAATCAATTAAGTGCACGACTTTTCAGATAAAAAACTATCATTCCCCTTACCACGTTTTAATACACTGGTTGACTTGAGACGTTTCGAAGTCAATCGAAACTGATTGGTATTTCGTGCTATGACGTTATCATGTTCTGCTTTCCATTTTCCTACTAGAGGTACAACAGTGACCATTTATCATCTGAAAAAACAATTGAAGTTACCAACGATGACCAAGTGAAAATTGGATGCCAACCTGGTGCCCGATTGGATTCTAATTGTCCATTACGTTTTGGTAATCCACATCTACTTTTGTTGTTGTTGCTCTTATTGCACTTTTCAATGTTGTTAAGGATTTTCTAACAATTTAACGTATTAGATGTTTGTTGAACAACATTTGACTACATGACTGACGTATTCATTCACAAATCAGAGCAACGGTTACTTTCTTTTCTTCAACTTTAACGGTGTTAAATTTTTCTAAGAAGCTTCGTTTTACAGATTTTAAAATACGCTACAAATATTTAAATTGGGTTGTACATTGAACAAGACACATATCGGGATTTCGGCATTGAATGTCCTCAGCATGGCACTGATCACCTATGGCAGTGTTTCCCAACCATTCTTAGTACAGTGCCCTCTTTAGTCAATTGGTTTTGTTCACACGCCACCCTACCGCTCAACAAGCAAGAAACAAACAGTACTATTCTATAATTTTCTAAATTTTCCACACAACCATGATAATTTGAACAAAGAGCATACCACAGTAATAATCAAAGCTATTTAAGTGTTCTTTTATGTACATTATTGTGTCCCGGTTTTTCTGGTCTGCTTTTGCAGGACCACTGGGTAGAAAGTTCATAACTTGACATTCGTCCAGTTTGTCTCGAGAAACCTTTGCTTTATACTGGACTGAACATCAGAGGTTTTCTCGCACCCCTTCCATTAGAAGAAAAGTTTGCGAACAAAAGTTATTCAAATGCAACATGCCTTTTTTTCGGTGTGTCTTCAGAATTTTAGTTAGACGACCTGAATGCAAATATCATTGTTATTACATGAATTGTCTACAATGCTTAAAGGGCATGTCATACCTCAGTATGAAACAATATCAAGAAATCAGTGGGCACCCTGAACTTGATGCCACTTTACCAACTAATTTGTACTGTTTGGTTTGTAACTGTACAACAGCACTAGAGCCTCTTTCGACCAAATATGAAGATGGGAAGGTTAATGATAGCTAATGTAATAACAGAAAATGGCCATGGTAGACGTGTGGTACAACAAAGACATTTATGCCGGAATGAGATAAGGGTGCGCGATTATTGAATTAATGTTATTTTTTAATGTCTTGACTGAAGAATTTATCTTTCTCATTTCCTGCTATCGCACCCTACCGCCCTTAGCCCTTATGGCCCTTGGTCCCTTCAAACGACCTCAAGGGGCGGTATCCCCCTGTTAGGAACCACTGACCTCTTGGTTCTATCCTCATAGACACTTTAGCAAACGTCTAGTATTTTTAAATGGAGAGTCTCACTAGAAAGGCTGAAACCACGAAATTATAACTCCTTTGTTATCGCTTTGAGAGAGAGGCTGATAAATAGAGTAACTTCCGATGCATGTATCTTCATTAATCATCCTATTATGTTTTCAAGTTTTGTCGCGTAGGAATAATACAAAACGGCAGGGCGTGTAAAAAATGTGGGCATTTTATAAAAATTGCCCTCAAAAGTTCCATTTGAAATTGTGATAACTATGTGCTACATGTATATTTGCATTTTTTTTCACAGAGAGGAACCTAATTTTCTTACGGGCAACTGCTGCGTGTAACATGTCGTGTGAAATTACAGAGCATGACATCGCTTCACCAGAAAGCTGCACTGTTCATATTGCGTTTCAAGTTAATACACCTACATTTTCCGAACAACCACATTCGGTAGCTACAACCAGCACAGAAAGTTCCGATGAAATTGGAAGTTTACCGTCGGCGTACTATATCTTTATCAGCGTTATTTTGCTTCTCTTTTTGATGGTTTTAGCATTAAGTGTCTTCATTTACTTCTCACGGCGTAGCACCTCAGAGGAAATATCGCACACTTATTGTCCAGCTCATGGAGGGGCCAATGAAGACTCTAGTTTATGTAATGTCAGGGGAAAAGATACAAATGTACCAACTTCAAGTCAAGGTACTACAAATGCTATTGGGTCACGGGAAGGTGACTATTTCGAGCTTACAGATGTCGTCGAAAATTATGCAAAAAGTAATCAAAGTGCAGTGCACGTGAATGCTGGTTACATCGACCCAGTTTATTAGAAAATAATGACAATATACGTGATTTCTGATCATCGCTTTAAAATAGAATGGATTAACAGCAAAAGCGGCAGTTTTCCTTAAGGCCTGTATACACGAGCAACATTTGCAAAACATTCCCAAAACATTTCCAAAACATCCACCTGCAACAAATCCAAAACATGCTTGTTTTCGGTTTCTTGCACAGTGTAGACAGGGTACACAGCATGTTTTGAAAATGTTTTGTGAAAGTTGAAAAAAAAAGAAATGTCCTCTCAATTCTTTTCAAAACATTCTCAAAACATTTTCAAAATGTGTTCAAATTGTTTTTACTCTGTCTACACTGTACAACAGACCGAAAACAAGCATATTTCGGGTTTGTTGCAGGTGAAGTGTCTTGAGAATGTTTTACAAATGTTGCCCTTGTATACACGCCTTTAGAGGATTGGCTGCCGGTTTGAAGTTTGATCTCGTCAGTATAACTAGGGCATGTTTTTCTTATATATTATTTGTGACCTGAAATATAATCATTGTAACTACAAGTTATTTGTAATGCATCGAAGCTTGTTATTGGTTTAACCACTTTTGTAATCAATTAAGCAATCAGTCGCAAAGGAACCAGTTTGTAACGTATATCAATCACTTTTATCATAGAAATATCTTTTATACTCTTTTCTTTAACGCCAGCTAACCATCGCATGACATGCTCAATTATATCGGTGCTGTAATCAGGGTTTTAACAACGGAGTTCGGACAAGGAATCAATTCCGACTCCAATCCTGTATTCTTTCGACTTGAAACTTTCTTGGAATGGAAGGTGTTGGAATTAAATTGGCCTGGAATTGGATTCAACTAGATTCGGAATCAAAGCCAAGTACAGTCGAGTAACTTAAATGAAACTTGTGCCTCTCTAATATTCACAGGTTAGCTCATACTTTTCACTAAACTAAACTAGCTGGGGACGTTTGTAGTTGTGTGACATATGAAGCGGTGAATTAACTGAAAAGCAGGAATTTTTCAAATGGGCCAAGTTTTTCTTTTTTGGGTGTAGATTTGTTTATTTTGCCTGGACTCCAGGAAAACACTGGGAAATGATAGTCTGGTTTTGTAACACAAAAGGACAGTCTAAGAAAACCATTGGATAGATATGTGTATATAGTTTAAGTACGTAAAGTTGTTATAAATAAGTTAGACACCACCTGGACGTGAATAATGGCCTGTCTGGGGATACTGCAGATGTCTGGTTGTATTGAAATTGTCCACATAGCATAGTTTAGACCACAAAAGTTACTGAACAGTGCCCCATGCATGTAAACCTAGCTTCTATTAATCTAATAGTGTAGTGAAGTATGAATTATACACGGCACATAAAAAAGTGGTTAAGCTTGAACAGAAAGACCTACTAGATAGGCCCAATCACAATAAAATGAACCTACATATTGTTCAAGCTTTTATTACTAAATTAAAGCACAGCCATCAACACTGCAAACATTGATTCTTAGCCATGTCTAAGTTACTGAAGTCTTTATCACATTGTGTCTGTGCCTGAATTAGTCACCAATGGGAAGCATGGGTTGTTTCAGTTTGAAGGACGTGTGATCAACTCATTAGGACTTAACCATACTTTTAACAGACAATCGAAAAATCCCTCAAAGCTACTTTGAAACAGCTAATATGTAACTGCGGGGTCAAAAGTAACGTATGATAATCACGTATTATGTGTATTTTATACTGTGTATATTGCATTGGTTTTGCAGCCGTGCCAATAGGTCTCACAAACGTTTTTCTATCAGAACCGTTGGCATTAAATTACTACAGTGACCTACCTTACTTTGAAGACTCATTGTACCCTTGGATGTAATAAACTGGTTACTTCAGATCATGCAGGTCTCTCTCAGTTCAAATTGGGTTAGATGCATGTGAAGAATACCTTTTATTGTTAGCTTTGTTATATTAACAATATCAAATAGGTTGCTTCGGAATAACTCTATACCCCTCTTGGTCATCGTTACATGACAAATCATCTGGCTTTATCAAATCATTGTAGTAAAAAATTCCAGAATTAATTTGTAAAAGTTCGGCTCTAATAAAAAGAATGTACTTGACAAAAAGCAGTGTTTACCTAATATTCAACAGAACCATTGGCAAATGTTGCTGAAGATATTTTATCTACGTGTGCTGTATCTCCATAAAAAACCAAAGGCAATAACCCCTTTTTTAATTTAAATAACAGGATATTACGGACTTTGCTAAATTTCACGGCAAGGAAGCAAACATTCATTTTTGCAAATTGTGCAAGGTGTCTGGAAATCAACATGCATATATCATACCTGTGGGTAGATTAGGTTCAGCATAAAGTACAATCGAGCACCACAGTGCTTGGGGTTCGCAATACGATAAAGTCTTTGCTTTAAATTGATTGAATTTGCTACACTTATGGCATCAGAAAATACTCAGTACTCCTTTGCCAAAATGTTCTACAAAAAATTTGCAAAGCGTACTTCAAATTAGGGTGTAACTAAACGACTGGAATCGAAAAACCTCCATGGGTTATAGCAACACATTCTAGAAGGGTAGGATGCGGGAAACGGCTTTAATATGTAGTTACAAAGGAGGAGTCCATAACCTACCTGTTGGGGATCTCCAAGTCTGCACTAAAATTTATGATTGAATTTGTCTAATTTTGAGGGCTTACGAAAAATTAAGGGTTCCTTCATGGAAGGACAAGCAAAGAAGATTTCATTTCATTTCATTCGTTTCATTTATTTGATTTTTCACATCATACATAAAAGACATACATAAAAGACAAACATTAGATGAAACTTAATAGAGACATACATGCATGACGTGAAGGGAAGTGCACGAAAAAAACCCTGTTGTGCTTGGAATATGGACTCCGTAGCATAACAAAAAAAAAGCAACGTGCAAAAGAAGTAACAAAAAATCAACAAGATGATACATAGAAAAAAAAAAAACCAACCCTCGGAGAAACCTAAAACACTACGACAAAGCGGCTGACGAAAGAAAACACAGTACCCCACAATTGACTAACCCTCCCTCCCATCCACCTGGGTAACGGCGGAAAAAATACGGATCCAGTCCAGTGCAGCAAAAGATCAATCATTACAATTAAAATTGGTCTACTTAATAGGTTCCAATTAAATATCGGGAGAAGTTACTTCTAAAAGATTTAATACTAGACTTTTCTGTACCAGCATGTGGAAGAGAATTCTACAGCTTGATGGCACGGTTACGGAGAAAACTTTGTTGTGAAGAAGTCTGAATAGTGTCTTGATGCAAGGAATGTAGATTGACCGGTATTGTAATAATAGATTGAAGAGTTGTGTGTAAAGAAGTTAAGAAAGTGATCGAGTATGATGCCTTTAAGTGAGCGGGAAGTAAACGTAGCAATGCTCACCTTTATTACGTCACAGAGTTTCAGAAGGTTTAGTGACTTGAATAAATCGTTTGGGTGATCACGTGGTTTGGAACTGGTGATATGCCTAATAGCTCGTTTTTGTAAAACATTTAACTTGTTCAGTTGGGAACGAGTGGCAGCAGACCAAATAACAGAACAATAGCTAAGGTGTGGATACTTCAGTCGTCCGGGTATACCAACTACTTTGGAAATTTGGGATGAAATATTACATATATGATCGCTCCAAGTGATCTTCGAATCGATGTACACGTCTTAGGAATTCAACACAATTTACTAGCTGCAAACATCTTCCATGAATGTAAACATTAAAATAATAGTTTTCCCTGTTATTGAGAACCATATATTTAGTTTTCTCAACATTTAATGAGAGCTTATTTATAGCAAACCACTTAAAATAAAGCTTGAGTTCGAGACACACTAGCTGTTCCAGACGTTGTGGATTAGAGTCGCTGAAAAATAAATTTGTGACATCAGCAAACAGGACAAATGTGGAGTTCTTAGAAACATGAGGTAGATCATTAACATAAATTATAAAGAGGAGAGGCCCAAGAATGGACCCTTGCGGAACACCGCATTTTACTTTTCTTAGCTCTGATTTTACACCCATAAAAGAAGTAAATTGCTCTCTGTCGGAAAGATAGCTTCCAATCCAGTTATATGGGACCCCTCGAAAACCATAATGTGATAATTTGGTAAGGAGAATGTTATGATCAATGGTCTCCAAGTCTGCACTAAAATTTATGATTGAATTTGTCTAATTTTGAGGGCTTACGAAAAATTAAGGGTTCCTTCATGGAAGGACAAGCAAAGAAGATTTCATTTCATTTCATTCGTTTCATTTATTTGATTTTTCACATCATACATAAAAGAAAATAACTTCAAACATTAGATGAAACTTAATAGAGACATACATGCATGACGTGAAGGGAAGTGCACGAAAAAAAACCTGTTGTGCTTGGAATATGGACTCCCTAGCATAACAAAAAAAAAGCAACGTGCAAAAGAAGTAACAAAAAATCAACAAGATGATACATAGAAAAAAAAAAAAAACCAACCCTCGGAGAAACCTAAAACACTACGACAAAGCGGGTGACGAAAGAAAACACAATACCCCACCCCCGATTAACCCTCCCTCCCATCCACCTGGGTAACGGCGGAAAAAATACGGATCCAGTCCAGTGCAGCAAAAGATCAATCATTACAATTAAAATTGTTCTACTTAATAGGTTCCAATTAAATATCGGCAGAAGTTACTTCTAAAAGATTTAATACTAGACTTTTCTGTACCAGCATGTGGAAGATAATTCTACAGCTTGATGGCACGGTTACGGAGAAAACTTTGTTGTGAAGAAGTCTGAATAGTGTCTTGATGCAAGGAATGTAGATTGACCGGTATTGTAATAATAGATTGAAGAGTTGTGTGTAAAGAAGTTTAGAAAGTGATCGGGTATGATGCCTTTAAGTGAGCGGGAAGTAAACGTAGCAATGCTCACCTTTATTACGTCACAGAGTTTCAGAAGGTTTAGTGACTTGAATAAATCGTTTGTGTGATCACGTGGTTTGGAACTGGTGATATGCCTAATAGCTCGTTTTTGTAAAACATTTAACTTGTTCAGTTGGGAACGAGTGGCAGCAGACCAAATAACAGAACAATAGCTAAGGTGTGGATACTTCAGTCGTCCGGGTATACCAACTACTTTGGAAATTTGGGATGAAATATTACATATATGATCGCTCCAAGTGATCTTCGAATCGATGTACACGTCTTAGGAATTCAACACAATTTACTAGCTGCAAACATCTTCCATGAATGTAAACATTAAAATAATAGTTTTCCCTGTTATTGAGAACCATATATTTAGTTTTCTCAACATTTAATGAGAGCTTATTTATAGCAAACCACTTAAAATAAAGCTTGAGTTCGAGACACACTAGCTGTTCCAGACGTTGTGGATTAGAGTCGCTGAAAAATATATTTGTGACATCAGCAAACAGGACAAATGTGGAGTTCTTAGAAACATGAGGTAGATCATTAACATAAATTATAAAGAGGAGAGGCCCAAGAATGGACCCTTGCGGAACACCGCATTTTACTTTTCTTAGCTCTGATTTTACACCCATAAAAGAAGTAAATTGCTCTCTGTCGGAAAGATAGCTTCCAATCCAGTTATATGGGACCCCTCGAAAACCATAATGTGATAATTTGGTAAGGAGAATGTTATGATCAATGGTTTCCAACGCTTAAGACAAGTCAAGAAAAATGCTGATAGAAGTTTCCTTTTTAAGGGAGGCACTGCTGTGTGTTTCCATAGCATCCACTAGGGCAAGTTCGGTGGAGCGTCCAGGACGAAAACCGAATTGGCAATTAGATAAAATTTTGTGCTTTTGTAGGAAACAATGAATTCTGTTATACATTTTTCTTCCTAGGATCTTTGACAAGCACGGAAGAATAGATATAGGTCGGTATGTAATAAACTTATTCTTGTCACCTTTTTTGTAAATAGGAATTACCTTTGCTACCCTCAATTTGTCAGTAAAACTCCATGAGACAGGGAAATATTAAATACAAAAATGAGAGGTTCAGCGATGAAGGGCATAACACGACGGACAACCGCTGGTCTCAGACCATCATAACCAGCAGCTTTCTTGGGGTTAAGACATTCAAGAGCAACTTTAAAAAATCCATTTATATTAATTGGCGAAAGGTATACGGAATTCACAGTTTGCAGATATAAAGAGTCATTATTACTAGTAGAAGTATCATCAGGAATATTCTTTGCAAGAGAAGGCCCAAGATTTACAAAACAGTTATTGAAGGAATAGGCAATATTTTGAGGATCGCTTACTTCAGTGTCATTCTCAGTGAAAACATCAGGATAGTTAGATTTTTTGCTACCTTTGTGAAGAACGTCATTTATACTATTCCAGATAAGTTTTTAATCATGTTTAGAATCGTATCAAATATCAAAATAATGCATCTTCTTAGCTATACGCATTATGTGGTTAAGTTTATTCCGATACTGACGGTATGTACTTTTATTGGCATCCGTCGGTGACCTCAAGGACTGCTTATAGAGTTTGGTTTTACGTTTTATTGATACCAAAATACCTGAGGTTATCCAGCCTTGTTTGTTTCTTCCTTTGATTCACCTTACCAAAAGGAAAACTATCGCAATAAATTCGATTAAATATATCACTGAGTGTATTGAAAGAAATATTTGCATCATTTGTTTGATAAACCTGACTCCAGTCTACATTTGAAATGCGAAAAATAAACGACACAAAATTATTATTGCAGTAACTTCTAGCATAGAAGCTCGAAATAAATCCATCATTAGGTTTTGTAGTAAAAGAAGAATTCACAAATACAGGTAGATGATCACTTATATCAATAAAAAGTATACCAGTCGATTCAATTTTGACTCCTCCATCAATGGTGTTAACTTTAGTAAAAATATTATCAATTAAAGACATACTTGTGTTGGTAATTCTAGTTGGCTTATTAATGACAGGAATAAGGCCATACGAAGACAAGTTAGAAATAAAATCAATTGAATCTGGCTTGCAAAGATCAGCATTAAAACCCCCCCTAATAAAAGAATATTTCATTTCGGACGAAATTTTATCTGCAGCGTTGTACATGTAATCATTAAATAGTGACAAGTTACAGTTCGGAGGACGGTACACAACCCCTAAAATAATACTATGACAGAAGTCAGGAACATGACACTCAATAAATACACTTTCAATATGATCATTGAATACAGAAATATCCTCTCGACGAAAGAACATAACATAATCACGAATAAATAAACAAAAACCACCTCCTCCTTTATTCCTCCTGTGACTTTCGACCAATCTATACCCATCAATTTTAATGAGAGGAGATATATTGTCGTTGAACCAAGTTTCAAAGAATCCCATAGCAAAAAATTCGTGGTTAAGTATAGAAAGATAATCAGTAATGCAGTCAAAGTTACTAGTGAGACTGCGGCTATTAAGATGAAACATACTAAAATTTCCACTATGGAGATTTTTGAAATCATCGATATTACAGTAATTGGAAGTCTCGTTTTCATTAAATTGATCAAGAAGCCGTCTATAGTGAGATGAAGTTTGATTTAAATTAGACGTACTAGTCACTGTATCTATAAAAGAAGACCTATCAGAAATACTATGAAATGGAAAAACTGGATTTATCCCGTGATTACAGGTGATTGCTGCATTCCTTCCTGGATTATACAAAGTAGAGCTGTTACCGTAACAAAGACCCCCATTTCAAATAGAACACAAATTAGAAGATGGGCACGAGAACGCTGCACGTCGACCGCAAAGTGGTCCAGCGGTCTGCCTTAGGGCCCACGGTGGATAGCAGGTCACCGACGTTGCCCAGGAAGAATGCTTTTAGGGGTTTATTTCAGAAGTAATGTTTCGGAGTATTGATATATTAAAACATTCAGGAAAGGCGCTGTTGTATACACACCATACTCGGTCCATGCGTACTGAAACCCCCCCCCCCCATACCAAAACCCTCCCTATGACACAATCCGGGCTACGCCCCTCTCCAAAACAATACACTCATTGACATTATAAAATGCGATTATGGTTTGAGACAGTGTCAAATTGTGGAAGATATTATGTTCTTCTAGATGTTTTAGTTTGACATAGCTTTTACCAATAGACGAGTTCTCAGTTTATAACGCGGATGCGTAAGTGGCCTTTCTGTTGAGGTCAACTGGTAACAAAACATCTCAGCGCTGCGCCAGCTGAGCGTAACATACTCTTTATGTTTGTTCCCACCCCGCCATCACCTAGAACACACATGAAAGGGTTAGCCGTTGACCTTCGGCCTATTGCACAATAAGGCGTTTTGTAGAAACTTCCAACTGGTCTATTGTATTATATGCATTTCAAGATCATCATTACTGCTACTGTTTTTCATTAAGCAGATCTTGAATAGTTGAGGTGTTTAAAAACTTTGTTGCCTACAGATTATTTTTATATCGTTGCGAAACATCTCTAGAGAAACCAGTTACAATTTACCTCAATAAGTAACAAACTGCCTGAGGCATTTTCTAATTGTAGTTTTAAGTGGAGTTGTATCATATTTTAAAATATGCTTTCCATAAATGTATATTGGGTATAAAACATTACCAAGTTGTTATACCCCTCTAAAACCAATCCGAAACCAGTACAAGGTCACCTCGGATTTTTTCTCAACAGCATCCGTACTCTACGTTTTCTGTCCGTTTTGATGTCACCCCATTTAATTTCGTGGTCACCCGTTTTCACTTCCTGCGTAATCCATGGCCAGGCCGGAAACAAAGCGGGACAAACCACATAACAGTTTCCCGGAATTCACAAATTGTACTCCGTCGCCATCTCGTTGCCTTCCCGATCAAATCCTGTT